>OX578273.1:1215591-2596583 GCA_951217065.1 Baccha elongata
AAATATACAAATAATTTTTTTTTTATTTGTACCTACTTCTATAATGTTCTCTTCATATGCATTATAGGCCAGGAACAAACGCTCCAATACTCAATATACATATGTATATTTTATTATATGAGTCTTACACAATGCGATAAAAGCTTATCAGTCGAAAACTCAGTTCAAAACACATATGTATGTACACATACTTTTTAAGAAACTACACACTTAAATAAAAAAAATTCTTATGTTTTCTCACATCAATTCTTCCCAAAACTTATTGGAAACCTCGAAAAAAATCGCGGCACTATTTATTGTTTGTTTATGAAGTTAGTTTTCATTTTTTCAATTTTTTCTTTAATTTTTTAATGTGACAATTCAAGAAAGATTCGAAATTAAAATTGATAAATTAGTTCCCCCGGCGTTTAACAGAATATAGAAGACGAGCTAACGGGAAAACGTTCGATTTCCCGTTTAGCAGAATAGGGCTGTATATTACATTTGTATAACTATTTTATAACATGACTATTGGAGCGAATACTTCCTAAATACTTTGATACATAAGTCGAATAGGTTTGAAGCGATAGTTTCTCATATAGCGTTTGTATAACTATTTTATATAATGATTATTGGAGCGAATACTCCCTGCTTCTTTAATATAGGAGCAAATACTATATTTTTATTTTCTAGTATTAATATAGAGGACGATTTTTTGTGCCTGTATAGCTGTAATAATATGCTACATATAATATCTAAGGAATTAATTTTATCAGCGTTTTTTATGAGTTTGTTGGTATGTTGTTTTATGTAATTAATGTTTTATATTTGTTTTGTATTTGTTACGTGTGGATGAGTTTACTGGATTTCATTATTTAGGTTTAATTTTGTGCAAAATTTATTTATTTATGTAGCTTGATTTCTTGTGTTGTAAATTTGTAATATTCCTTTTCTTTTGTTTACTATACATATGTAGATACATATTATGTATATTAAAATTAATTATTATTTAAATGATTGTTTATTGTTGTGTATTTTTTCATATTTTTTTTGAAAACACGCTTAGTAGATTCGCATTGTCATTTGATAATTTATTCAGTGTTATCCAATTCAATTTTCAATTCTGTGGTATCACATGGTTGAACCTTTGGCCCACTCCCATAGTTGCAATCAAAATCAACAACTTGTAGTCTTCTGTTTCCAAGTCATATATCCATAGTTAAATGGCTTTCTATAATGCGTATTGGATTTGGGTTTAGACTAGGACCTTTTCGCTCTGAAGACATTTTCTTGCAACTGCATTGGCCTTAGATAAAACTATGTGCTTGTTTCAGTACATATTTTGAAAACCCTTAGACGAATTTTTCTAAAACTTAGTTTTCAGACATCAAAACAAATTGTTCTCAAACATGAATATCTAACTATTTCTTCGACAAATGCTTTCAAAAATTATTGGAAAAAAATCAATTTTTTAACATTTTTTTTTATTATTTCATTTATACCAAATAATCTTTTTTGTATGTTTTTTGATTTTGGTTTGAATCTTTATTATTTTGAAATCCCGTATTTTATCTATTTTTTTGCCATTTGTCCCGTCGAACAGCGAAAATTATATAAAATAAATGTCATAGAAAAACGAGTTTTTTAAGAATTTTCTCGTTTAGTTTTAAAAAATATTGAATTTTAATTTAAGTTAGTTTATACGCCGAAAGGCATTTTTAATATATATGTTCATAACTTCACCATCCACATTTTATTTTTATTTATTTTCATCAACAATAGGCAGCTTCACTGTATGTTTTATTTATTTTGCATGTAGCTTCTCTGCATGTGTTTTCCATTCAAATTCAGTAGATAAACCATAAAGGTTTCGGATGTCCAGTGCATGCTTCCAAGGTATCTGCTGGGTAAGCATAATTATTACTTATGGAAGATGCAATGGATATTCACATTAACGATTTTTACTTATTAAGCGAAATAACTCATTGTACCTTTTAGTCAAGTAAGCAAAAATGTAGTATAAATAGTATTGTAAGTTAATAAAATATTGTCATTCACTAGCAATCGACTGTCTCGTCTATTCATTAATTAGTGCTTCCCCCCACCAGCGGTAAGGGGCATTAATATTCTTCAACTTTTCTCGCCTTCCAAATACAATTAGTGCTTCCCCCCGCCAGCGGTAAGGGGCATTAATAAACTTCGCATAGTGAAGCGGTACCAAGAAACGTTTTTCACCTTACACACATCGGTTGGTCCAGGTTTATGCACCTTGGTCCAACAGGCGATATAAAATAATATCGTCTTTAACATTGGTGACCCCGACGTGATTTTATTCTTCACGCTTAAAGACGTAGCAGTCGAAAGTAAGTGCGTTGCCAAGGCCAAAACATTGGCTTTATTTCTAAAATTTACAAACAAACATATTTTCAAAGCGTTACCAGGGCTTTTAAACACTGGTAGTACACAATCCAACATCGAAGAGCAGAACTCGACAATCAACAGTCCATCAGGGAGATCTTCTACCTAATCCAGCGAGCTACTACCTAATTTATTCCCATTATGGAAGAAATGGAGGTATTCAAAATTATAGCCCGTCAGAAGGCAATAGCAGAAGAAGTCCAAAGACTTAGAACAAACATAAGTAAGGACGGTCCTGATCGAAAGACCGCGGAATACAAGCAGAAGAGACTGGATTTGCTGAAGTCCCTATGGGAAGAATTTCATCAAAATCACGAAAATGTCAAAGATTTCGTGAAGGCCGATACGCCCTACGTTCAAGGGAAAACGTACGAAAAACTGAAAACCTTATACGAAGAGGTATGCCAAACGCTCCAGGCAATTGCGACTGGTGGTACTGCAGAGCGGGTCTCAAGTAACGTAGCAGGCGCTGTGCCAAAAATTCCTGTCACTACTCCAAGAGCGAGTAATCCAACAGCGCAGCCAGACACAGGTGTTGTTCCAAGGGCACCAGTACAATCAATAACCACATCTGGTGAAAATAGAAATACCTTCCTCCCCAATCACCCAGTGATGAGCTAAGAAGACTTGTAAAAAAGCAAACGTCCATGATAACCACAATTCAGAGTTCTCTTGGTCTTCTTATTCAAGACAGCGAACGCCATTCTGAGGAATTTTATTTGGTTAGACTCAAATCAATCGAACAACATTGGGTTGCGATACAAGGATTTCACTACAAAATATGGGATCTGCTAGAGGAACCCAATTCCTTAGTCTACAATGTAGATAGATATCATGCAATTGAGGCTGAAGTGCAAGAATCCATAACAACACTATATGGGAGGTCTAAGGCCAACTATGCTTCTCCCACAGTTGCTCCACAGACAACAAAATTACCTAAAGTAGTACTTCCAAAATTTGACGGCGACTACTCAAAATGGTTACAATTCCGTGACCTATACACAGAACTGGTACACAACCAACCCATTTCACAATGTCAAAAGATGTGGTACCTCAAAACTACTCTTACAGGAGAAGCAGAGAGACTCATTCAGCATTTCACAACATCAGATGCCAACTACAACGCAGCTTGGGAAATCATAACAAGCCGATATGAAAACAGCCGACTTCTGGTAACGGCTTTATTAAGCAAATTAATGGCGATACCCACAATACACCATGAAAACTCGGCCATGATAAAAACTGTGCATGACACTACACTTGAATGTCTTCTAAGCCTGCAAAATCTGGGCGTTAAGACCGAAAATTGGGATCCACTACTCTTACATATTCTCATTAAGAGGTTGGATAGAAATTCGCACACCCTGTGGGAACAGTCATTGAAGCATCCAAAGCTTTTACCTTCATTAAAGGAATTCTTACAGTTCTTGGAAGCACGTTTTCAATCCTTGGAGGCACTAGGAACAACCACAAGAGCGTTTTCCGAAGATCTACACAGAAGATCAGGGCCCAACAGAGCTTTCACAACAGTTGCTACAGCAGGATACACATGTATTTCCTGTAAAGGCAACCATCAGTTATTTGCATGCCAAAAATTTTTGCTGTTAAGTCCGAAAAATCGCTTTAACCTCGTGCAAAAGTCAAAATGTTGCACAAACTGCCTTAAACCGGGGCACCTTACAAACAATTGCCCTTCAGGATGTTGTTCCAAATGCCAAAAGAAGCATAACACTCTCCTGCATTTCGATAAAACCTCAAAACCTGACACATCGAAAACATCAACATTAGCTGCTGCAAAAATTCCAGTGCCTGATTCAGCAACCATCTGTACATCCTCAGCTACAGACAAACCAGCTTTATCTACCAATCAGCCTAAACTTAAAGGTGTTCTTTTGAGTACAGCTATGATTTTCGTCAAAGGTCAAACCGGAGAACAAATCGCATGCCGAGCTTTATTGGATTCTGGGTCACAAGTTAACTTAGTAACCGAAAAGCTGTCCAAATTATTAGGATTAAAGCAGACTCAGGAAACATTATGCGTCGAAGGAGTTGGTCAAAACAAACAAGCATCGCTTCGAAGAATTAATTTGGAGATTAATTCTAGAACGAGTGGATTCTCAACCCGAATTGAAGCACATGTTTTACCGAAAATTATTTCCCCTCAACCGGCTCAACCAATCCTTACAACAAAATGGCAAATTCCAAACAACATTGTTCTGGCTGATTCCCAATTTCATCAACCAGGGCCAATTGATTTGCTCATCGGTGCAGAGATATTTTATTCTACACTAGTTGTGGGTCAAATCAGCTTGGGAAAGGAACTACCAACATTGCAAAATACAGTCTTTGGATGGACAGTGGCGGGAAAGTTTTCTTCTATAAAAACCTCTCTCACGGCATCATGCGGATTATGCACGGAGGATATATTACTTGATGAACAAATCGAGAAATTTTGGCGCTTAGAAGAAGTCACAGCTACTACAAGTAACTTCACTCAGGCTGAGAAACGTTGTGAAACTCATTTTATTCAAACGTCAAAAAAGGATCCCAATGGTCGATTTGTCGTTCAACTACCCTTTAAGGATCCTCCAACCACGCTAGGAGAATCCAAAGACATAGCGTTTCAAAGATTTATCCAACTGGAAAGAAGGCTTGCGAACTCACCTGAGCTCAAGAAGCAATATGCAGAATTCATGATCGAGTATCAACGTCTCGGCCACATGGAAGAAGTAAATTTCCGTCAAATTGCAAAGCCGTACTATTTTTTTGCCTCATCACGGTATTGAAAGGCCCAGTAGTAGCACCACTAAGTTAAGGGTCGTGTTTGATGCTTCTGCAAAAGGTTCTACAAACGTTTCGTTAAACAATATACTAGCCACGGGACCAACCATTCAAGATGACGTCTTTTCAACGCTGCTGCGTTTCCGCCTTCCAAGATTTGTATTTACCGCAGACATCGAAAAAATGTACCGGCAAATACTCATGGATGAAAAGGACCAAAAGTTTCAGCTGATATGGTGGAGGAACAACTCAAACGATCCTCTAAGGTGTTTTAAACTTAAAACAGTAACTTACGGCACAACCTCAGCATCATACCTAGCCACAAAATGCCTTCAAACATTGGCACAAGAAAACAAACAAAGGTTTCCATCAGGTTCATTGGCGCTTTCACGTGACTTTTATGTGGATGACGTACTAACTGGCTCAAACAAAATCGGCGAGCTCCTCACTACCCAAATGGAACTGCAAACAATCCTTCAAAATAGTGGTTTCAAGTTGAGAAAATGGTGCGCTAATCACGAATCCCTTTTAAAGAGTATTCCACTCGAGGACAGAGAAACTGAAATGGATTTCAGTAGCGAAATTGAAGAACACATCAAAACCATGGGGCTAACTTGGATGCCAAAATCGGATCAACTCTGTGTAAAAACCTCTTGGATGGAACGGGATCTGGTGACCAAACGAACTGCATTGTCTGATATTGCACATCTATATGATCCACTGGGGATCATGGCGCCGGTAGTTGTAGTGGCGAAGCTATTTTTGCAAAAATTATGGGAACTACAGCTCCATTGGAAAGCAGCATTGCCTCAAGAAATGCAGACCACCTGGCTAAAGTACCGAGAAGGTCTGAAATCCCTTAATAATATTAAGATAGACCGGCACATATTCGCACATAAGTTCCCTAAAAATGTGCAATACCATGTTTTCGCCGACGCTTCAGAAAAGGCATATGGAGCAGCAGCGTATGTTCGATCCGTTAATACTGACCACACAATAACGGTGAGACTATTATGCGCCAAATCAAGAGTAGCTCCGTCTAAGAAAACTAAACTAACAACACAAGCAACTATTCCACGACTGGAGCTTTGTGCAGCTCTACTTGCCGTTGAGCTTGCTGAGCGATTAAAAAGGGATCTGAACATCGCCAATGATGCCATATTCCTGTGGACAGACTCGGAGATAGTTCTTGCTTGGATAAATTCGTCTTCTTCATCGTCATTCCCTGTTTTTATTGCCAATCGGGTATCACGAATTCAGGAAGTCACCATAGCGCAGCAATGGCGACACGTACCCTCGAAAGAAAACCCTGCTGATATACTGTCACGAGGCATAGCACCCGAACTTCTGGAAGGATGCAACTTATGGTTTTATGGCCCAAAATTCTTGCATGGTGACATTTCGATCTGGCCAACCAAATACGGCAAGAAAACAAGTGACGACTGCAGTAACAATCTCATTTGTCTGGGAACAACTATTCAATATCTTCCCTTAGACGAACAGGAAATGTTATTTGGAATCAATTACAACAACTCATTCCAAAAGGCACAGCGAATCATCGCATATGTGTTACGATTCATTCACAATGTCGAACAACCAAAATTGAAATCAAGCAATCGAATCAAGGGACCACTCTCAGTTCTGGAACTTGAAATATCAAAAATGGCGATATTCAAACAAATGCAACAAGTCAAAATGAAGGCAGAAATCTTAAATTTAAAAAACAAGAGCCAAATATCGGACAAAAGTCCACTAAAAAGTCTAACACCATTTCTGGACAACGAAGGATCCATAAGAGTAGGAGGCCGGATAGAGAATTCGTCAATACCATTCGAAGCTAAGCATCCAATTTTATTGCCATATGATCACCCTTTTACTAAAATGTTTCTTTGGGACATCCACAAAGAGAATAATCATTGCGGACCACAAACCATGCTGTCTATAGCTAGGCAGACAACTTGGCCATTGAAAGGAAAAACTCTTGCTCGTGCAGTTATTCATAATTGTGTTAGATGCGTTCGAGCAAACCCAAATTTATTGTCGCAACAAATGGGAAATCTGCCTGCCAATAGGATTCAACCTGCTAGGCCATTTATTAACACAGGCGTTGACTTCTGCGGACCAGTTTTGACTCATTACAAGATGAGAGGCAAACGACCACAAAAATCATACATATCAATTTTTTGTTGCTTCTCCACCAAAGCCTGCCATTTGGAACTCGTGACCGATTTAACATCTCAAGGATTCATAGGTGCTCTTAAGAGATTCATGGCCAGGCGTGGTCACTGCAGAAACATATACTGCGATAATGCCACAAATTTTGTCGGTGCCAAGAACCAGCTGTCGGACTTAATGACTTTTATGGAATCCGACAAGGAAAGAGAGAAAATAGCAAATGCATGTACAACTAAAGGCTGCGATTTTCACTTCATTCCACCACGCTCACCGCATTTTGGAGGCTTATGGGAAGCTGCGGTCAAATCATCCAAACTCCTCCTACAGCACACTCTATCAGGAGCATCCCTCACGTACGAGGAACTGGAAACTGCTGTTACTCAAGTCGAAGCCATACTGAACTCAAGGCCTATATCACCAATGTCTGCATCTCCTAACGATCTAACAGCCCTTACACCTGGCCACTTTCTCATTGGAGAACCCCTGGTTAACAACGTTGACCCCATAGCTAAACCGCAAAACTCTGGACTACAAGCTCGCTGGAACATTGTTGATAACCTCAAAAACGAGTTTTGGCGCCGATGGTCTCGAGATTATCTAAATCAACTACAGCACAGATATAAATGGAAAGACCGATGTCAAAATGCGGAACCGGGAATGATGGTCATCATTAAAGACGACAACTTGCCAAGTTTAAAATGGCCACTTGGTCGTATTACAAATGTTATTACTGGAGATGATGGGTTAGTTCGGGTAGCAGATGTAAAGACAGCTACTGGTGTATTCCGGAGAGCCATACACAGATTGGCCCCACTCCCAGTACCAATTGAAGAAAATGTCAACGCCGCCACAACCTCCACTCAACAGGAAACCACAGATCAACCAATGAATCAGTGCCTTACTAAATCGTCATCTAGCTCTGTCGCACGCAAGCACAACAGGGTTAGAAACGACCCAGTTCCAAAAAAGAAACTCAAATCCACGATTGGATCAGCGATTGTCACACTACTGATTGTCTGTTTCGTCGCTCCAATCACAGAATGTGTACCGATTAAACTTCGTCCATTCAAATCACAGCCAGGAATTTATTTTGAAAATCTTGGAACTTCTGCCATAACTGCAAGCAGCTGGGATATAATCGCCTATTATGATATGAGCACTTATTGGACGGATTATCAAACAATTTCAAACTACAGCAAAAAACTCGTCAGCATTTGCAATTTCTTACCAAACAAAAATGAGACTTGCAAGGGAACGATTACCCAATTTCACCAATTCAATAAGGACTTACAAAAAGGAAATAATTTACTTATAGCTACTTCGAGCAACCAAAGAGTTCGTCGTGGAGCCTTTAATTTCATAGGCAATGTTGCAAATGCCCTATTTGGAGTGCTGGATTCAGAATACGCAGATAAGATGTCTTCTTCCATAACAAAAATCAAGCAGGATGAAGGCCACCTCGTCAATCTTATGCGAAACCAGACATCAGTTATTGACGCCACATTAAACCTTATAGGACGAAGTGAGCAAGAAACGAACTCCCATTTCCAGGAAATTGAGCAAGACCTCCAACAATTTGCTACAATAATTGATGGTATCAGGCACGAATATCACCAAGAGAGATTACGTCAGTTGTTCAATTCCATAGCACTACAGCTAATACTGGCATTGTCACAGATTCAAAAGACACAGGCTTCATTAATAGATGTAATAGTTGATACTCACCAGGGAAAAATAAATCCACAACTGATTTCAACAGCTCAATTGCAACAAGAATTCATCCGAATCAGAGCGAACCTACCCTTGGATCTGAGACTTCCGGTGACACAAGATGAAATACTTAAACTATATCACCTAATGAACATTCATGGTAGAGCACTCACAGATCATATAATTTTCAGACTCACCCTGCCACTACTAAGTCTCGATGAGTTTGAGTTATTCAAAGTAACACCAGTGCCAGTACTTGTAAGCGGATCATTTCTTACCATAAGCCCATCGACGGATTATATCATGGTCACATTGCATCGTGACCAATACTATCCTCTAACCGAATCAGAATTTCAACGATGTTTCTCGTTAACAAAAGAAAGACATTTGTGCCACCAAAATCATCCAGTTTACAGACGAGGATCAGAAGTCAGCTCCTGCGAGATCAACTACTTGAGCCATAGTCAGCAGTCTCCATCTTGCCAAGTCACGAATACCAACGATGGTCCTCATTGGATACAATTATGTAATCCAAATGAATGGATTTATGTGCTGAAGAAAAGAACTACCTTAAATATAGTCTGCAATGACACCTCCACACAAAGCGCTTTAGAAGGTTCAGGAATACTCCAAATTCAACCCAATTGCGTAATCAAAGATGACCTCATAACATTGCGCGGCCACTCAATACATCCAATGTTTACACGAATGTCACACTTGCCAACAACAAATCTATCGGATTATGTCATACCAGATAGATTTGACCCAATAATTCATCAGCCCGCATGCTTCCAAGGTATCTGCTGGGTAAGCATAATTATAACTTATGGAAGATGCAATGGATATTCACATTAACGATTTTTACTTATTAAGCGAAATAACTCATTGTACCTTTTAGTCAAGTAAGCAAAAATGTAGTATAAATAGTATTGTAAGTTAATAAAATATTGTCATTCACTAGCAATCGACTGTCTCGTCTATTCATTAATTAGTGCTTCCCCCCACCAGCGGTAAGGGGCATTAATATTCTTCAACTTTTCTCGCCTTCCAAATACAATTAGTGCTTCCCCCCCGCCAGCGGTAAGGGGCATTAATAAACTTCGCATAGTGAAGCGGTACCAAGAACCGTTTTTCACCTTACACACATCGGTTGGTCCAGGTTTATGCACCTTGGTCCAACAGGCGATATAAAATAATATCGTCTTTAACAATATAGTTAAAGTATAATTTAGAGCGCCCGTATGGGGCCAGTAAGTTAGTTAAGTTATTCTGTAAGCTAGTTTTTAAGGTTTTTGTCTAGCATTTAAGTAGTTATAAGATGAATAAAAAATAAAAAATTGAATTTAAAAAAAAAAAAATAAAACAGCGAAAAAAATCTGGCAACCCACGGTCACATTTCCAAATTAAAAAATGCCACTTTTCCATAGATTTTAAAAAAATCTCGTCTCCTTGAGTTGGAAGAAAACTTGATGCAACCGCTCAGCTGGACGAATACGTAGAAGAATTACATCTACAAATTGCAGATGACTGTTGCGGACGCCGTCAAGTCCACCTGCGCCTATGCAAAACACAGAAAAGCACCAAAAGTTGAGGTTCGCGATGTACAGTTGCATTTGGAAGGAAAATGAAATATGTGGATTCCAGGAATCGACACTGACGAGCTACAGTGACTGAGTACCACAAGCAGCGACTAGCCTTGATAGGAAAGACCATTGTATATAAACATTACAGTATTTGCATGGATCTGAATCTTATCATTTAGGGAAGTGCCGCATTGCAGAGCTACATCGACAAGAAGGCTTTGGTGAAATATTAATTTTACAGCAAACATAAAAAACGTTGTTTTTGGACAGACTAATAGCGTTTTTCATTTAAATCTCAAAGATTTGCCCTCAAAATCAAGAAGTGCTCTTTTAAATGAAACATGTTGGGATGTTTTTTTCGTAGTGTGAAGACAGCCTGCGTTCCAAACGATCATCATACAATCATTAGGATAGCTTTGTTTTTTGTATGCTTCAAGAAGTAATAAGCCGTCATTTATATTTTACACTTCCTTTCAATTACAAGTATCATTATTCATTACCATTGTTTGTTTACCTGAACATTTGTACAAATTCGTAAAAAAATTGTAACATTTATGAAAAATATTATGAATTCGTATTTTCTTGAGTGTAATAATATACCTATACCGTCCAACAAAGTAAAACAATACAAAACTATCCAATAGTTTTAGGATAAAAAAGAACGCACGTCTCACTTCCAATCGAAATCTCGATTTGAATTTTTACATCGCTATACTTTCACACACACACTATATAATAACACGTTATAATAATGTAAGTTGTAACAGATTAGAATTGTTCATGTATATATAATTATCTAAGCTAAATGTCAAATCCTCACATGGTCCTAATTTCATATAACCTCATTCTTGAATTAATCTTAGCCTTCGCTTTACTTAGATTTAAGCATCATTTATAATCTTTCATTAAGAATAAAAAAAATAGTATAAACGAGGTTGTTTAAGTTCATTACAGTGGCGACGAGGACTTAAAAAAGAACCTATTACGTTTGCTAAAAAATCGCAAGACTAGAGCGAACACTTTAATAAAAATTCTCATCGTGCGTAACTAAAATTAATATGTCAGTGGGCACAATACCTTCTTTCAATTTTGCGCAAAATGACTGGGAAGTGTTTAAAACGAGACTGGAACAATATTTCATAGTCAATGGCTTGGTTCTCGAGAAAGATATGGAGATTAAACGCGCAATACTAATTACGGCGTTAACGGAATCATCATATAAGTTGCTGAAAAGTCTGGTTTCTCCGAAAAGTTCAGATAACACGACATACACCGACCTCATGGCAGCTCTCGAAAAATATTTCAAGAAAACCACATCAGGATTTGCACAAAGACTCAAGTTTTACGAGGCCGTCAAGCAAAAAGACGAATCAGTGCAGTGCTGGGCGGCAAGAGTTCGTACTTTAGCTGCAAATTGTGAGTTTGGGAGCAATCTGGACGAAATGCTACGAGATCGATTCATAATGGGTTTGGAGAAAAGCCCAGAAAAGGACAAACTGTTTCAAGAAGACGTGGCCAAACTAACGCTTGAAAAAGCTATCGAGATAACATGAACGGTAGCCTGCATTAAACAACAATACCAGGTGGAAGCGGTGGCGGTGAAGCAAGAGCAATCTGAGTCAAGTGGCTCAGGGCTATACAGAATGGCAGGTCGTCATCAACAACAACAAAATCGCCGAAAAACAACACCAGCTCCAAAAAACAACTCAGACAAAAAATGCCCCTTGTGTGGATACACCAACCACACAGAAGCTCAATGCCGATTTAGGAACTGCAAGTACAGCTTATGCAAACAACGTGGTCATTTGAAAAAGATGTGCAGCAAGCGGGAACAACGATCATCATATGCAGATAATAAAAATTATAATAGTATAAAATATATGTGCGAAGCCGATATGTCTCTTTTTCATTTCAGAAGCGAGCGTAATTCAAGTAGCTATTCTCAACAAATTTTTGCCAAAGTCACCTTAAATCGCGTTCCAATAGAGATGGAGATCGATAGTGGAGCATCCATGTCAGCGATATCATTGGAATTTTATAAAAAAACATTTTTCTGATTGTCCATTAAAGGAAACGATGCTTCTTTTAAAAAGTTACGACGGCGGCGGTCACATCGCACCAACTGGGGTATGTAAATTAAATGTAATTTATAATCAAAAGTGTCGACTGCTGGATATATATGTCATTGAGAAAGGAATTCCCCGTTTCTAGGAAGAGATTGGATGAGCGCGTTCAATGTAGGTTTGCAGGAAATTAAATTTCTTGATGGTATAGACCGCGACGTCGGTAAGGTTTTAGATAGGTACGCGGAAGTTTTTGATGGTACTTTGGGAACTTTCAATAAAAAAATCGTTTCGCTTACTTTAAAGCCCGGTGCAACCCCCAATTTTTGCAAGCCTAGGCAAGTACCCTTGCCTATGAAAGAAAAAGTTAACGCGGAGATTTCTAAGCTCGTAAAAATAGGCGTTTTGGTTCCCGTTGCTTACAGCAATTGGGCCACACCAATAGTACCAGTCCTAAAAAAATCAGGGGATATAAGAATTTGTGGCGACTACAAAATAACGCTTAATCCGCAGCTCGAGATCACACAATATCCATTACCTAGAATCGAAGAGTTATTTGCCAAACTTGAGGGTGGCCAAGAGTTCACCAAGCTAGATTTATCCATGGCCTACCAACAACTTCTGGTAAACGAGAAGTGTCAAGATTACACGACAATTTCGACGGAACAAGGACTGTTCAAATACACGAGACTAGTTTACGGAATCGCCTCTTCGGCAGCTGAGTTTCAAAAAGCCATTGAGAATCTCATTACAGCTAGGACAAAAGAACTTCATCTCGAGCGGTTAGCGAAGGTGGTGTTATCAATTTTAAAAGAAGCTGGGTTAAAACTCGCGAAATCAAAATGTGAATTTTTTGCAAAATCGGTAAATTATCTCGGGCATACAATCGATCGCGACGGTCTTCACACATGCCCACAAAAAATAGAAGCAATTAAAAACGCTAAAGAGCCAGACAACGTTAAGGAACTACAATCGTTTCTTGGGCTTTTTAATTATTATAGAAAATTTTTTCCTAACGTTGCAACGATTTGTTCCCCTCTCTATGATTTGTTAAAAGAAGACACTGCGTATATGTGAGAAGTGAGAGAAAAAGAAGCTTTTGAGAATATTAAAAGCTTGCTTTCGTCAAATAAAATACTTGCCCACTATGATCCAGTAGTTCCAATAAAAGTAACCGTTGACGCTAGCCCAGTTGGGTTAGGTGGAGTGTTGTCTCATGTTTATTCGAACGGTACTGAGAGACCAATTTGTTTTGTCTCTCGAAAGCTTACTGATAGCGAGAGAAAATATTCTCAAATAGAACGAGAAGCACTAGGAATTGTTTTTGCAATAAAAGAATTCCACCACTATATTTTCGGTCGCAAATTGATTCTGTTTACTGATAACAAGCCTCTCGTATCCATTTTTGGACCAAAGAAGGGCATTCCAATGATGACGGCAAACCGGTTACAGAGATACGCATTGTTTTTGTCAGGTTATAGCTTTGATATTGAGTATGTCAATACCAATTCAAACATTGCCGATTATTTATCGCGCAAGTCAACTCATTGCTGGGAAGAACAAGATTCAGATCAAGCCAGCGATATACATTTCAATTACTTGTGTCAAATAAGTAACTTTCCTCTAGACTTTAAAAGCATGATTAATGAAGTTAACAAAGATGAAGAATTACAATTGGTTAAACGTCATATTTAAAAGGGATGGCCTGCAAAGTGTGCAGATAATTTACGTCCGTATTTTTTTAAAAAGCATGAGTGAAATTTAGAGTCAGTGTGTGTTTTGGGGTTACAGAATTGTAATCCCACGTTCTTTGAATGATATTGTTCTTAAAGAAATTCATAGTTCGCATTTAGGTGTAGTAAAAATGAAAAATTTAGCGCGTTCCTACTGCTGGTGGCCTTCTCTGAGCAACGACATTGAACGAATAGCGAGGTCTTGTAAACAAAATGCCTTCCATACAAGGCAAGTCCACCAAAATCAAACCTGATCAACTGGAATTGGCCACGTGAGCCTTGTTCTCGAGTACATGATGATTTTATGGTGCCAATTTTTAATAGGCAATTTTTGATTGTCGTGGACGCGCATAGCAAATAGGTGGAATGTCTCGACATGGGAAACAATATATCCAGCAGTCGAACAATTGATGCATTAGCGAAGGTATTTGCTCGTTTTGGTTTACCATCATAACTAGTCAGCGATAATGGTACATCTTTGGTGTCACAAGAGTTTGAACAGTTTTTAAAAACCAACGGTATAACTCATAAAACATAAGTTGGAAATCCTGATACTAATGGACAAGCAGAAAACAACGTTAAGTCCGTGAAACTTGCTTTAAAACGAGCATTAAGCGGCAGTAAAAATAATGCAAATTTAAGTATCTGCCTCGCCAAATTCTTGCTTGACTATCGAGACTCCATTCATTGTACAACCGGAGCCTCCCCAGCTCAATTAATGTTAAAAAGAGATATTAAAACAAGATTGGATATTTGAAATCCTTTTAAACAAAAATCGAAAGTTTTGATTAAAAACGTCAAATCGAATGTTTCTAACAAACAGCGGGATCAAAAAAACAATTTTCAAGGAAAAGCAAATCGAGTTTTCAATATTAATGATTATGTTTTAGCAAAAGATTACTCTGTTGAGGGGAAGGTGTCTTGGCAGAAAGCGGTTGTACAGAAAGCATTAGGTAAACAGTATTATTTAGTTAAACCTGATGAAAAGCCAAATCTGTTGTGGAAAAGACATAAATCAATTACTTGAAAGAGGTGTCACAGATTCCAGTAATAAAATGTACGAGGAATACGTTCCAATTCAAATCACCGATCTGGCGCACAAGATTGAGCATAACACAGTGCCAGAATTTAATGTAGAAAAGAGCGCAAAAAATAACACGTTGAATAATGAGCAAAACATTGAAATAGAGCATACGATCGGAAACGAAATGGAACGTAAAACGTAATCCTCAAATTCCTCAGAAAATGAAGCGTAGTTATGCACCTCCTAAACAGCACCAATTACGCAGTGTAACTAAGAGCCTCAAAAAGGCAAGTATTTAAACAAAAAAAAATTCCAATTATTTTTTAAAAAACAGAAATCATTATAAAAAAAAAATTTGAATTATGAAATACACAAACAAATAAAAATTGCCAATGAAATTGTTAATAGTTAATAGTAAACAATAATTATGAATTATTTTAAAATGATAAAATTCAAAAGCAAAAAATTGTCAAATAATTTCTATAAGAAGACTAAAAATTATGAATATATTTTTGAATTGTAATTGCACCAAAAGCGAACTAGGGGGGGATATTGTTGTATATTTAAGTAAATATAGTTTATCAACATACAAGAAATCTTAGCCTATGTAACTCACACGTTATAATAATGTAAGTTGTAATAGATTAGAATTGTTCATGTATATATAATTATCTAAGCTAAATGTCAAATCCTCACATGGTCCTAATTTCATATAACCTCATTCTTGAATTAACCTTAACCATCGACAGTCACCGCTTAGTTCGCTTTACTTAGATTTAAGCATCATTTATAATCTTTCATTAAGAATAAAATAAATAGTATAAACGAAGTTGTTTAAGTTCATTACAAAGTCAAAGTTTGCTCAAACATATTTTGTTTGTTTTTGTTTCCACTGATTTTACAGAATCCATCGCAATTTCAAACAGCATTTAAACCACCCGATGTTTGTAAAATGTTGAAATATCTATTTCGATTTTATCCTGCAGTACCTACATATATTTGTTTGTTTCAATTCTAAACTGTTTTTTTCAATTCCACCAAACGTTTCTTCAAAACTTCTTTCGTGGTATACCTAGGTAGGTTACAAAAAACCAATACAAAGTTACCAAATTATAGAAATTTATAGAGTTTTTCATTTATTTAAACATTTCTAAAGTGTAAATTGAGCCCGTATAATAGGTGCCAAAAACAATGTCAATATTTATTTGAAAAAAAAAAATTAAAAAAATGTAAATTATTTTCACGTCTCAAGTTATATTTATTTATTATACGTAATTTCAAAGTAGGTACCTTACTAAACATTTGCATTTTCTTTTTTTTTAGAATGCCCCTAAATAATAAAGATTGCAGTAAAACAAATATCGCAGAAGCGGATTGAAAACGACACTTATAGGTACAACTATAAGTACTATTTCGGATGGAAAAATTAATTTTTTTACACCGGCGTTGAGAGGTTCAATATTGTACTTCGAAGATATAGGTTCATACGTAACTTATATCAACCATTATAGGTTTCTATTAGTATAGCATAATTTTTATAAAAATAACTAACTTTTTCAAATTCATATACACGGTGATTGGTTTAAGGTGCACCAAAAAGCTTTAGCGTGTAGGTGGGGTTAAGACAAGAAAAAAATCGTATGGGGGATCTATTTCCCCCCGTTTAGGCGGGAAGGGCAATTTTCTAAAAAATTGACTTAAATCAGAAAAAAAAAATATTTAAAAACAACGGTGAATGATACAAAGCCTTGTTATATCTTTTTGGGAAGCCAGAAAACTACTCTTTTATTTTATTTTTAAATTAAGTTGTTTAAGTGAACAGTTTTAAAAAATTAATTTTAAAACTCAAAATTATTATTTTTATTTTCAAAATTCAATGCTCTTATTAATTTTTAGTCAAAAACAGAAAAACGGATCCGGTTTTCTGTTTTTGACTAAAAATTAATAAGAGCATTGAATTTTGAAAATAAAAATAATAGTTAATTACATAAAATTTTGAAAAAAAATTGGTTTAAACATTTTTTTTTCTTCAAAATTTTGAGTTTGAAAATAAATTTTTTTAAAACTGTTCACTTAAACAACTTAATTTAAAAATTAAATAAAAGAGTAGTTTTCTGACTTTCCAAAAAAATATAACAAGGCTTTGTATCATTCACCGTTGTTTTTAAATAATTTGTTTTCTCAATTTTTTAGAACATTGCCCCTCCCGCCTAAACGGGTGGAAATAGACCCCCCCCCATACGATTTTTTTCTTGTCTTAACTCCACCTACACGCTCAAGCTTTTTGGTGCACCTTATACCAATCACCCTGTATAAGTAACTATATACAGCCTCAAAAACTAAGATACATTTTGGCAATCGGTTTTCTGTTTTTGACTAAAAATTAATAAGAGCATTGAATTTTGAAAATAAAAATAATAGTTAATTACATAAAATTTTGAAAAAAATTAGTTTAAAATTTTTTTTTTACTTTTTTTTTCAAAATTTTGAGTTTGAAAATAATTTTTTTTAAAACTGTTCACTTAAACAACTTAATTTAAAAATTAAATAAAAGAGTAGTTTTCTGACTTTCCAAAAAAATATAACAAGGCTTTGTATCATTCACCGTTGTTTTTAAATAATTTGTTTTCTCAATTTTTTAGAACATTGCCCCTCCCGCCTAAACGGGTGGAAATAGACCCCCCCCTCCCATACGATTTTTTTCTTGTCTTAACTCCACCTACACGCTCAAGCTTTTTGGTGCACCTTATACCAATCACCCTGTATAAGTAACTATGTATATACAGCCTAAGGGGCTGAACCGATTAGCTTCAAATTTGATTTTTTAGCTGAAAAAACAAAGGTACCTGCCATACAACTGTTTTGGAAAAGCTCAATTTTCTCGAAAACGGTTCCAACGATTTTCTTAAAAAAAAAATACAGATGGTTTTTATCCGATTGTCTTTTGTTAATTAGAAATGGAAAGAACGTTGAATATTGAAAAAATAAACTGCACTTAATAACGAAAACAAAATATTCAGTAAATATGAGACATGGGTACATGAAAGACACGAATTCTTAACCTGCCTATTTATTTACATGTTAATTTGCTCTATATCAGAAAGACGAATATTAAATAAATAGTTAAACCTACCTACATAGGTATTTCTTTTCAATAATCAATTTGAGTACTTTAATTCTAAGCCAAAGCAGTGTTGAGTAGGAAAAAACAGTTTTGTAGGTTTTTACAAAAACAAAAAATAACAAGAACCACCTCTTATAAGAAAACCATTTTTGTAGTACTCACCTCGGACTGGAGATAATAATAATTAGAGAATAATCGGTTAAAAATGAAATCAAAATAAAAAAAATAAATTTAAAGAATTACAAATTTACCTTGAAGCTTAAAGCAACTATATTCCTTGATATTGTTTCATAAGCTATCGTTGGGAAATAATAATTTGCAAAAGATAGATTGCAATAGAAGTCATTACCTATTTTAGCATTTGAACTTTTAAAAACAATTTCTATTTTATTTTGAAATCTGTAATAATACAATCATAACAGGAGCTTGAAACGTAAAGAATAAATTTTTTTGTACTCTTTGTACCATTTGAAATCATTTATAAGTCTTTTAAATTTGTTGAAATCTTAAAGTTTCTTGAAATTACCAACTGACTGGGGACACGAACGTTCTTTCTCAGCTAGAAATCCGAGGATCTCTTGTTCTCTCTTGGGATGGCTATCATTAAAGGGACACACTCCCAATAACACATGCTAATAAACACGACTACCAAAACTAAACCCGTATACTTAATAGGTCTCATGAGTTGTTCGCATCAAAACGGCGCACCTAGTGCTAATAGGATTTATTCTAGTTCTGGAATAAGCCGCCATTCTTACCTACCTACCTACCTAAAGTTTCTTGAATGCGAAGTTTTAAGCTTTTACTTAAAATGAAAATGTTCAACTAAATTTTGCTCAATTTTTTGTTTAATAAAAGAGTTAATTAGGACAATGAATTACGGTTCATTATCTTAATAAACGTTTTTTAAACAAGGAAATATTTTACTAACGAGTTAACCATTTTCTGTTCCTTTTCGTTTCTTGAGACATGATTAACTTTATTAAAATAATAAATCTTTTTATTGATTTAATGTAGATATATACTTAATTTTGTAGTGTGAATAAACTTTTTTTTATGCAATAAACTTATTAGAATTAATAAACCCTGTCTTTGAAAGTAGTAGGTAATAAACTATTCCCTTAACCTACTTAAGTTTGCCCTACACACAATCTTGCATTTCGTGTAAGATATGCGTTTCTCTTAGCTGTTTCAAGTTTGATTAAAATCGGTCTAACCATTAGGTGCCGATACATACAGACAGACAGACAGACATATACCTACCTAACTACCTATGTATACCTATCTTATTAATTATCGTATAAAAAAGACATATGTCTTTTCGTTAGTTTTTAATAGTTTTATTTCCATTTTAAGTCGATTTTTCTTATAATTGCCTGTCCTGCCTAAACGGTTGGAGACAGGCTCCTATTCCAAATAATATTTTTACTGGCCTTGACCAGTTCTTATTCGCTATCATATAGTCTTGTGTTTATTGTTAAGTACGTACCTATAAATGATTGCATTTCTTAGGTAGGTAGGTAGGTACCTATAATGGTATCTATTTTTTCTTAGATGGTAATAATGTTGATTAATCAACAACATAATATAGTCACCTACCTACCTACCTAATAAAGTAGGTAGGTAGATAACTACTTAATAATAACATATTAAATATAGGTACCTACCTATCTACTGACTTAATTTGTAATTGTTACAATCGAGATATTTTCGAATTGTTCTACAAAAATGTAGGTACATATATGTAGGTACCTAGGTACCTACCTATATATCTATGATTACGCATAATACAAACATGATTTGGTTACGAACACAAAACACACAAATCTAACCAAAAGCTAAAAAATTTATTTATTTATTTTTTACGCCATGCTATACCTTTTTGGAAATCCAGATACCTATCTATTCGTTTATATTCTTTTTAAATAAAGTTTTTTTTAGTGAATAGTTTTTGAAAAATTAATAAAATATCTCAATTGTTAGAATTACATAGGTATAGGTACAAATTATCTAAGTCAGTTGGTCTATGTAATATGTTATAGGTATGTTATTACTTATTATAAATACCTATGTTGATGATTAAAAGGTAGATAGGTACGTTACGCTATTAATCAGAATCAAATAAAAAATAGATACAAACGGCAAACGGCTTATGGCATATAAGCTTCAAAATACTTTATGAAAAAATGATGTATTATGTTAATGGAAAAATAAAGTTATCTAATCTAAATCTAAAAATCTAAAAAATAGATACCTACCTAGGTTCCTAATAAAGAATGCAATTATTTATACTTACATACCTTACATTAAAGAGTAGGGGGGATCACGATAGGAAACATATGGAATGGAGAGGCAATTTTAATAAAACATCGATTTAAAGTGGAAATAGCTAGGTACCTTCTTCCAATATTAAAAACTAACGAAAAGACGATAGCAATATACAGGGTGATTCACATAAGGTCAGCCAAAAAGATATAACGAGTAGGTAAGGTTGAGACAAGAAAAAAATCGTATGGTAGGGGAGGGGGTCTATCTCCCTCCGTATAAGCGGAAGGGACAATTTTCTAAAATAAAAAATTTGGGCTACTTGAAAACAAATTAAAGTTTTATGTATGGTAAGGCTTTTGTATTAAAAAATTATTTCAATTTTAATGTTAACTATTCAACACATTACGATGTCAAACTGTGCTAGCGAAGACAATTTGCAGACCCGCACTTTAGCTACCGTGTGGCTAATGGTTGAGGTCGTGAAACCCAACGACTTTACACTAAAAGATATTCTTACAAAAGGTGTCACAGTTGTAGCACATATTTTCAATTTATTTTAGAAAACAGTTTGGAACCATACACACCTTGACCATACACACCTTGAAATAACAAAAGGGAAAATAATCCTTTAACAATAATTAGATTAAATAAAAGTCCAGTCAGGTAAGTACTTAACAAATAGTTTTTCTTATAAGAGGTGGTTCTCGTTATTTTCGATTTACTCAAAAACTATAGAACATTTTGGCTTTCGGTTTTCTGTGTTTTACTAAAAACTAATAAATGTATTGAACTTTGGAAACAAAAGTTATACTTAATTACATAAAATTTTGAAAAAAATTACTTTGAATTTTTTTTCAAAATTTTGATTTTGAAAATTAATTTTTGAAAAACTATTCAGTAAAACAACTTAATTTAAAAGCAATAAAAAAGAATGGAATTCTAGCTTTACAAAAAGGCATAGCATGGCATTGTTAGTTGTACCATTGTATATAAATTTCTATAGTACAATCATGGAGCAGCGCCATCTAAAGAAAGTTGTGAACCTCACATTTGAAGGTTCTTACATTTACTAAGTGTCTATTCTGTTACCCTAACAATAGCCGTCAACAAAGCAAATTAACAATATTTAATGTATTTTATTGGCTCTAAAATACATATTTCCTTGACAAGAGTCGTAAACAAAACAAAAATCATGTATGTTTACGACTGTTGTTATGGTAACTGAATAGACACCTAGTAAATGCACGAACCTAAAAATGTGTTATTCACAAGTTTCTGAAGATGGCCAGGCGGTGATTATTCAGCATGAAAATACTATAGAAATGTATATACAATGGTTGTACTGTTTTTTTAATTATTTTTTTTTTCTGTTTTTTTTTTAGAAAATTGCCCTTCCCGAGATAGACGCCCTCGATTACGATTTTTCTCTCAGCCCAAACTACTTGCTCCATCTTTTTGGCACACCTTATATTCCGGTCAATTTAGACATTCGAAGTTACATAAATTCCCACCAAGCTGTAAATCGGTAAGATTGTTTGAAATATCATTAAAAACAAAATTTGAAAGTTCCCCATCTCTCCCCTGTAAGGAAAAAAATTTATTCAAGGTCAAAGTTAAAAAAAATAGTTTTTCGCGATTTTCAGCAAAACGGTAAGTTTTATCATAAAAATATTTCAAACAAAAATTGTCCGGCATGTACACATTATCAAGGCCGGTTGTGCTCTAATATTGAATCACCAACAGTAGAGGATCCGTTTGATTCCAACGAGGCAGCATGCGATACATGGCTATTATTAACGCAGTTTACGATTAAATTTCACTACTTTTTTTTTAACTTAAATTGCTTTTATCTTTTCAATCTCTGCTAATATCCATTCTTTTTCAATAGTTTCAAAATAAACAGGATCAAAACTGACCCGTGGAATAGGCCTACTGGGGAAACCACAAAAAAAACGCGCTAAGTACACTACCTCATAGGTGGCGAGGAAACGTGTGCATATTATGACGATTACAACTTTTACAACTTTTTGAATAGTTATATCTCAAAAACGGTGGCTCGTAGAAAAAAAAGTATTAATTAATTTTTTGTAGATAATTTTATGATCTACAATTTTTGTTTGAAATATTTTTATGGTAAAACTTACTGTTTTGCTGAAAATCGCGAAAAACTCATTTTTTTTATCTATGACCTTGAATAAAATTTTTTTCTTACAGGGTAAAGATGGGGAACTTTCAAATTTTGTTTTTAATGATATTTCAAACAATTTTACCGATTTTCAGCTTGGTGGGAATTTAGGTTACTTAACTCTTATTTTTTGGTCTAATTTGACCGGACTATTAGGTGAATCACCATAATAACATATAATAATATAATAAGATAATAACAAATAACTTAAATATATTTAACTAATTTGTGAGTATCTATGTAATTCTAACAATCGAGATATTTTCGAATTGTTCAACAAAAATGTACCTACCTAACCTATCTACTATGACTTTGCATAATGGAAATCACGATTTCAAACATTTTCATGACACACAAATCTAACCAAAAGCTAAAGTAAGTATTATTGTTTTTAGATTTGACCTACTGCTGCAGAATTTATCGAATCCATCAATACTTGAGTTTGCCCCACACACATTTCGTGTAAGATATGCGTTTCTTAGCTGAGCACTCATACATTTATACAATATTCTTTGAAAATAATTTTGTAATTCTTTTTCCTCATGAACCTTCGTAAACAAACGTCGTGTTGTCGGTTTCATTTTCATTTCCTTCATTATTCGCTCTTCCATTTCTAAGCACAAAGAGAAACATCAAAAAAGATTCTATCAAAACCAATCTCCAATTTAACCAATCATCAATAAGAGGTAAATGTATATACAATGGGAAAAACTAGCCCTATCATCGTAACCGATCGGAGAAAAATTGTCTCCGATTTGTACGAAATGTACAAATTTGGCATCATGGTAACCGTTCCGACTGATTAATCGGGCATGTCTCCAAAAAATTAAAGTCAAAATCAAAGCAACGTCAAAATCAAAGCAACGCGCAATAAATTATTGCGATGCATGACGATTGTGAGGTTTGTATATGTTTCGATCGCCACCGAAAGCAAATCGAAGGAGGATTTTCGTCAGACAATATGAAAAATAAATAAACAAACAAACAAACAAACAAACAAACTTGAGGTTACTGCTGTATTTGAGTTTTGGTCTGGTCAGGCTGTTTGAAATTAATAACAAGCATACATAGATATTTTTTTTTTTTTGTTATTTTTATTAATATCCATGCGCCGACAAGCGCCTTTATTTCTGTTACGATTCGGATACCATGAACAAAACTAATGTTCCGATCGGAACATTTGTATACAAGCTGTATACAACAAAAATACTAACTACAATTTGTCACGACAGATTTATAAAATATGAATTAAAAATTAAAACAATTTTACAACTCTTGTCTCTTTTCAATCTTCATTAGTTCTACTTCGAAGAGAAGTACTGCATTTGGTGGAATTACATGACCTGATCCATGTTTGCCATACCCTAACTCGGGTGGGATCACCAAACGACGTTTCTCACCCTCGCACATACCCATTAATCCTTGTTCCCAACCTTTGATAACTTGATTGGTTCCCAAGGTAAATGTGAAAGGGGATCCTCGGGGTAAGCTACTGTCAAATATAGTACCATCTTCTAAGGAGCCCTTTGAGTGAACATTTTTTTTAATATTTATTACTTTCTTTTTTAACTAACATACCTTATAGTGAACATGAATAAAATCACCCTTTTTAGTCCGAGTCATGCAGTCGTCTATACGCTTTTTAATACCAATTTTTACTTTTGGGTGCTCGGATAGAACAGGAGAAATAGCCATTATACAAAACAGAAACTCAAACATATATTTCATTATCTTTCCTATTTTATATTTATTTATTTTATTTTATTAATGTCAAAAAACAGCACCACTTCCGTAAAATACATTTAGAGAAAAAGAAAAATACCCACCACTCATCAAAAAATAAAGACCAACCAAAACCAAATCATAGAAGAAAAAGTGTTGAACGAATGGCGAAGGGTGAAATGAAAGACCAAAGATTAAAAATATAAAGATGGGAAACAATGGCTGATAACGGCATTTGCCTACGAACTCGAACTGTCATTTGACTGATTAAGTTGCAAAAATGTGCGTTAAAAACTCACACCAGTGCAACTTAATCAGTCTACCACAGTTTTCCCCTGTGGAGAATTAATTTGTCTGTTATTTTTAAAAATCGGCAGTTATTTTCACAAAATTATGAATTTCGTGGGGTGCGTTCCGGATTGAAACTTTTAAACTGCGCTTTCACTGGGAGTGACGACTCACGACGTACAGGTCGACTCGAACCTGTCTTTCCGCTTTCTTGAAAAACTCTCTGAATAAAAATTAATCTCTTGTAAATCTCTTGCCAATTACTTATCACACACCTTTTTAGGACTGAACGTTTTCATTTCAAATGTCATTTTAGATGTCAACAATGAATTTGTCAATAAATTTTGTAAATATTTTTCATTTTTGTTAATTTTTCACCAAATAAGACCCTTTAATTGCATTATTTCGACGGAATATAAAAGATTATTAGTGATTTTTGTGAAATAAGTGCAATTTATAGTTAATATATATAAAATTTCTGAACAAAATGTTGTTGTGTTTTGAAGTTGTAAAACCTCTTGTCAAGTTAATCATATTTTAAATCTTTTTGACCAGTGGAAACGCTACTAAATCTTCTTCTTTCAAATCAGGGTTTTATTTTTGGTAGAAACATAGCATTAAGTTGTTTTTAAGCTAAACTTGCGTCGCGAAATACTTGCATACAGCAACAACACAAGGCCCAGCTTTGTTTCTAGATCTTGCTAAATTCCAATCCGTTTTGGATCAGAAGGGATAACAAAATACGGCTAATACTTGAACGATATTAAAACATCTCTATTTGGATCGACTTAAATTCCCCAACGCTTTTAGTTGATAATTCCTTTATTAAGCGTTGCTTTAATATTGACGGTACATCTAAAAACATTTAAGCAAATTAAAGCAACTAGAACATGGAACATTTAATCCGAATTTCGAACCTATTTATTTCTTATGAGTCTGTTTAGATGGAGACTCACGAAAATTTGAAGGTAAAATAAGTAATGGATGAGAACTCTCGTGAGGCGGCTACGGGACTGTATTTTGTTTGCCCAGGACTTTATGCGTCATGATTGTAAGAATACAAGATTTTGACACTTGTTTTTTTTAGCTTTTGTTCTTTTTTTTGCCACTTGTGACGTAAGCACTAACAGAAAAACAACATTTAGCTTAATTATGAAAATACTGCGATGTTAACACATCGACTTTGAAGCAGATAATGAACAAAATGGGAAAAAACTTGAATTTGGAATTGGAACAGTACTCACGCTTCCGATGTTTATAATTTGAAGCTGCCTCACGAGAGTACTCACCCCCTATCCCTCTCGCCTACGAACTCTCGTGAGTCCGGTCTCAAATTTCCCAGTCTAAACACGGTCTTTACATATAATTGGGCTATTTGACGTTGACTCTTGAGGCTTTTCGAACAAAATGAAACAATCAGTCTACGAGTGAGCCTCGAGACGAATTTTCTGTGACTCATTTTTGCCATTTCTATTTTCTGTTGTACTATCGTACATCTACTACTTTTCTTCATTCTTTTTCGTATCTCAAAGAGTTCATACGCATGATTTTTGCATAAAAACTGCTCTTGTGCGCTGTAAATAGAAAATAGGACTGTCAAATTTGAAGCATGACTTTAAAAACACGTGTAATAGCGCTAGTCTCATCGCATATTTTTTTTTAAAGAGATTCGTTAAACGATGCGTGCCTCAAAAGTCATGGTGTAGAAGACCTCAGACTTAATTAACAGCACTTTCGAATGTTTAAACATATTAATTGAACAATTCTTTTTTGTAATTTAAAATCCTTGTGTCAAAAATCGTTACGGTTAAGAAAAGAAAAAAAAATCAAATTGTTTATTAATGAAATATGGAAAATTTAATGCCATTCTAGAATCTATTCTAATTTTTAATGAGCCTATTTAGACTGGGAAATTTGGGTTCGCACTCACAAAAATAAGTATGCGCAATAAATGAGGAGTGTAGACACATTGTGAGACGGCCACAAATTGAAAAAATCGGACTCATTTCCATTTTTACATATCTAGTAAGTATAAATAAGAATAACAAAATTTTAATTTTTGGAAGAGGAAGTAAACAGAATCATTAATTATAATGTTTAATGTTTATCTTTGCTTTATAAAATGCCAAACAACCACGTCGTACAAGTGTTTTACTTCACAAAAATTAACCGTGCCTCAAATGATGTTGACTCAAAATATTTTTTGTGTAAACTCAAATTGTGTAAACTTAAATGAGTCGCAACTAGGGTCCGCTCACAGCAGCCTTTCCAACTTTTTAACAGCAGTGAACGCACATCAATGCTTGTGGTGAAAATCCGAAACCCACCACATCTCATCAGTCTAATGAGTAATGACAGTTCATTTATAGGGAGTTTTACCATCTTGTCAAAGCTCACACTATGATGAAGACAGATTGAAATATGTATCGCGCTTTTTTCAAACTGTCAAACTCGAGATCTTGAAGAAAACAATTTGGAAATAATTTTTAAATGCGGTATTCTTTTTTGTGTGAAATTTGTGATTTCCGTGGCTTAAAAATTTATTTTAATTAGAAAAACCAACAATTTTCACAATTTTCGCTCACAAATCTTTAAAATTCCCGCTTTTGTTTTCAATCAATTTTTCAACAATGATAAAAAAAAATCAGCTGTTCGTCATACTGCTGTTTTTGACAATTCTGTGAGAACGAGAAAGAGATATATCGTTGTTACCTAAAAAGCCCTATAGGGAGTTTTACCATCTTGTCAAAGCTCACACTATGGAGAAGACAGATTGAAATATGTATCGCGCTTTTTTCAAACTGTCAAACTCAAGATCTTGGAGAAAACAATTTGGAAATAATTTTTAAATGCGGTATTCTTTTTTGTGTGAAATTTGTGATTTCCGTGGCTTAAAAATTTATTTTAATTAGCAAAACCAACAATTTTCACAATTTTCGCGCACAAATCTTTAAAATTCCCGCTTTTGTTTTCAATCAATTTTTCAACAATGATAAAAAAAAATCAGCTGTTCACCATACTGCTATAGCCCTATAGGGCTTTTTAGGTAACAACGATATATCTCTTTCTCGTTCTCACAGAATTGTCAAAAACAGCAGTATGGTGAACAGCTGATTTTTTTTTATCATTGTTGAAAAAAATTTGAAAATTGTTGGTTTTGCTAATTAAAATAAATTTTTAAGCCACGGATATCACCAATTTCACACAAAAAAGAATACCGCATTTAAAAATTATTTCCAAATTGTTTTCTCCAAGATCTTGAGTTTGACAGTTTGAAAAAAGCGCGATACATATTTCAATCTGTGTGAGCTTTGACAAGATGGTAAAACTCCCTATTTGCTTAAAAAAAAACTGTTATACATTATATGGAATACGCTATCCAGTTATATATTGAGATCAGTGGTCGTGACTCCCAGTGAAAGCGCAGTTTAAAAGTTTCAATCCGGAACGCACCCCACGAAATTCATATTTTTTTGAAAATAACTGCCGATTTTTAAAAATAACAGACAAATTAATTCTAATTCTAACTGTGGTAGACTGATTAAGTTGCACTGGTGTGAGTTTTTAACGCACATTTTTGCAACTTAATCAGTCATATGACAGTTCGAGTTCGTAGGCAAATGCCGATATCAGCCAGTGTTTCGCATCTTTATATTTTTAATCTTTGTGGTAAAACGTACGAAAGTTTCCCATCTTTATATTTTTAATCTTTGCGTCACGTAACGTCAACAAATAAATTTACAAAAGTCAAAAACTTCAAATCGACTTTTCCAGTTTGCGTTTTCGTCTTTTCAAATTCGGGTTGCCTTTACATTAAAAGAGAAGTAGTATCCCAGGATTATCCCTATATTACTTGTGTTCGCTTGTCCAGTGGCATGTTGTATTTCCTTGGATTATATCACTGTTTATTGCCATAACTTTAAAGTGAAATCAATAGATATTAAGTAAAAGTATACGATACGAACCCGTAAGAAAATACTCATTTTCTTTATATGTAAGTTCCTTAACAGCCACATAAACAAAATTTCATGTAAGCATTCGATTTATTCAATTCAATTTAATTGTTAAGAAGTAATCCACTCTATACGTAATCATCCACTCCTGCAATGTGGGCGAAAACCTGAAAAATTTCTGAAATTTCCGGAGAAGCCGACAAGACAGAGTTTTCATTCTATACTTAACAAGGCAGTTGATTGGAAAAGATAAAACTGTATGCATAAGTCTTGTTTGGGGTGAAAATATTTATACATATTATCCTTGAAGTTATGTAATATTACATAGAATATAATATAAACTGATAAATATAAACGAATTAGATGTTATTAACCACCCCCTTACCTTAAAATAAATATTTTTTGTTTCTAATCAAAACAATATTTATTAACCTACATACACATATAGGGTACATTGTACAATAAATTAATTTGTATCAACAGTTGATCATTGCTTGTTTGGGAATAAGTTAAACGGAAGTTATGTTAATGCCTTTATAACAAAATTAAAAAACGTCAATTGCATAATGAACAAATTTTGGGTCAATATCAGTCAATATGTTCTTAAAATTATCGTATTTCGCGATTCAATAGAAATACATGGATACACATAATTTTCAATTGTATGGCTTGTTAATATTTTTGAATGAAATATAATTAACATGAGAACGATAACATTAGTTTACATATAGCAAGTACAAGAAAATCTTAATTAAATGCGTAATTATAAGACTGCAGAAATAATTCAAAAAACAAATATTTACTCAAATATAAAGTGGCGTTGTTTAAATTATTTTTAGGTTTGCGCATTCAATAGTACAGAACCAAGAATCGGAGGAACCGGATAAATTGTTGTTGGTTTGTTTTGTTAAAGCAACAAACATTTCTCCGATTCCTCTGATTCGTCCGTTTTTTGGTTCACAAAAAAATTTGATGAAAACTCAAAGTTTATAAAGTGAAAAAGATAATAAATAGGTTAAACTAAATAATATATTCAATGCAATGTTTAGTTAATTTATATTCGAATGTTCAAAAAGTGTATGAAAATTTGCCTTGATGTTAACCACTGCTGTCATACCTGTTCGAGTGGTTTCACTCCGGAGAGGAGGGAATTATGAAACCAATGGATCATATGTAGTAGTTGACCAACGATTGTTAACATTCGGTTAATGTAACCTCAAACAAAGCAAAAACTAGGTAATTAAAAAGTATTTTTTTAGTAGTTACTTGTTGTTATTTCCATTTATTATTTTAATTAATTTGTTGTTAAAAAATAAATAAAAACACTGGGCGTATCGTTCCATAACGGCTTTGACCATATGGCCGATGTAAACAATATATTTGAAGTAGTACACTCCCAATTCAATTCTGGAAGGCAAATTAGCACTCACAAACATCACTCCGAACAGCCACTAGAACGGTTTAGGGAGGTTTTTTCATTCGCAGGGCTCTCCGAACAATAATGACAATAATGTCATATTAGAGTGGACGTTCGGAAGACCCTCCGAGTGAAAAAACCTCCCAAACCGTTCCAGTGGCAGTTCGGACGAATGTTTGGGAGTAGCTTATTTGCCTTACGGAATTGAATTGGTAGTGTTGGGAGTGCTGTCACAATTTACAACCACATATATGTAGGACCCGATTTGGATCCTCTTTGATTTCGTCTTTTCAAAATTCTGCTTTTTTTTTAAAGGTCTGCTATTTTTTCATTTTGTTTGACAAAATTCTGCTTTTTAAGGCCGTGTGCGAACAGCGTTAAAATTTTCTCCTCTGTCTAATTTTTGACGTTTGAGTTGAGGTGAATAAATGTTTAGTATTTGGTGTGCGAACTGGATTAAATGGGATTTTTATCACTAATATATTTTTTTAAATTTTCCTACAAGAATTGAAAAATTTCCCCTTCTATTTCTAAATAGAGAAACGTAAAAAATTGTTTTGGAAAAAACGAAAAAAAAGAACGCAGCATATAGGAAAGTTCTTAGCTGATTTTGGAATGGTAGCAACCATCCAATTCGGTTTAGTAGCTTAGAAGTTATGGATGGCCCCATTTAGCATTTTTAACGTATACCTACATTTTGTAAATTCTATGGATTGTTTTTGATTTTGAACCAAATAAAAAACTGACTATGCAGAAAGTAACTCGGTTCAAAAATGTGTCTGGAATGGTATCAATCATCCAGATCAGTTCAGTGGCTTAGAAAATATGTTCCCATTTAATATTTTCAACCGCTATCGCTGCTGTTCTGTTCTGATATAAAACAAAAAACTAAAAATTCAATTCTTATATTTACAAAAAAAACAAATTAATTATGGTCATTAAATAGTCAAATAGTTGTATATGTATTGTTGGATTTAATTTGCAAAAAATACTTTTTAATTGAATGAAAACACTTTGGTTTTTATTACCACCAGCTTGGCGTGTCTAGAAAGTTCTTTTTATTTAAAACGAATAAAATTGAATTGAAAGAATGCGACAATATGATATTTTTGAAAAGAGAAAAAGATACATTGTAAAGATACATTTAAGAGATACATAAAAAAGAAAAGACAGGATGTGTCATAAACTGTGTTGCCATTAGGTATTTTATTAATACTAACGACACCCCCTCTCAACGCAGGTTACTCATCTTCTTCTAGGATACCAAAACCTTGGATGCATTGGCGATATGATGGTCCAAATAAGCTCTTAGTAAGGACGTCAGCGATCATTTCAGTAGTTGGTATATATTCGACTTCTATTTCACCTCGCTGGAAAACTTCTCTGATGAAATGGTGTTGTTACGTTTCTGCCGTGCTTCAATATGGAAGAGCAGACGACGGAGAGTTGTCTTTGAAATAAAACAAAGTGTTTTGGTTTAACTGATATTTTTTATTAGAGTAAAAGGCCCGCTGTCTCGATGCTTATGGCTGCAACCTTTACTCTACACTCTGTTAGATCAACTCCGGCCTTCCTCGCATTTGGTTCCTCTTTTATACATTTTAGAATCTATCCTCCCTCTTAATACCATGCCCTACAATCCATATGTCATTTGACATAGTAAGAACTATGTCACTTAACAATGCGTTTTGTTTACCATAACCAGGCCACACATCATGATCTATATTTCATAATATTCATAATATACCAAATTCCACTTGTCATAGCAACATAAACAATGTGTCTTCAATGCATTATTTCTGCTGATCGTATGGTGACCCACTCAAGTACTTCGGTGTGTGTCATAATCGATCGCAGTTTGCAGTTGGAAGGTGTCACATTACACAATGCACTTTGAAGAAGCGCATTGTTTTGTTTACGTTGTGTAGGCAAACCAATGTTCTATAATTAGTATTTGTTTTGTTTACATAATTATGACGATTATGGATTGTTATTCATGGTCAAGGTGTTTCTGGTTTCTGGGTGGTTTCATGCGCGTATGGATTATATGGAATGTATACAAAAAGAGGTTTTGTATGGGATTGAGGTTGGTTGGGACTGCGGGTCACAACATCCTCCCCCTCTTGAAAAAAGAAAATTCATGGCCTAACGAAAAAGGTTAGGAATTTTCGTAAAAAGAAACGCGTAGAGTTGAACCAAGTGCGAAGAGGTTAGAGCTGTAAAAAAAATTAATTAACATTTGTATTAATAATTATGTATGTTTGTATGTGTGATACTTATTTTTAAATAGTGTGAACAATTTTATGCTTAGGTACTAAAATTACAATTCATACATTTTTAAGTTTTATTTTTTTTTCATGGTATAATTAACATGGAGTTTGCATTTTTTTTTTTTTTTTTTTTTTTGTTTATATGACAGATATTTTTCAATGTTATTATTATTAATTTTTTTTTTATACATTATGGATATCGTTGTATCATCGAATTCGTACATGTAACTACATGTGTACATTTATTTATTATTTTTAAATGATATAGATTTTTTTTTTTTTTTTTTTTATATATATGTCACTGAAATTTAATATATTTTGAATTTATTGATTCTTATGAGTAACTTACAATAAAAATAATTGGTTTTTCATTGATATCTTAACTTAGTTTTACAATGTTTTTATTTATTTAATTTTTTTTTTTTTTTTATTGACTCAATGTGATAGGACAAAAATTGGCATTTCATTACTATTTGTATCTACTTGGACAATCTTACCCTTCTCTATGCTCTTATTTTTCGCATGCTTTAGTTTATATATTTGGTATCGCTTGTAACAAAGCGATATTAAAAGAATTATGAATACTATATATATGACTATATAGTGATGAATATCATGTTTGTCTATTGTTAAAAAGGGAGTTAGTTCTTTTGCTTTTTGAAATTGAATGTTTTTGGATAGAAGTTTTAGTTCATCTTGACTAGAGTATTTGATGAATGTGACTTCTGGGATAGTTTCGTTTTTCAAGTAATTAACCTTTACTTCGGAAATATTCAAGGCAGGAATAAATGAATTATAAACATAAGTCAATTTCTCGTTTTTAGATCGTATAGTTAGATCTTTCGATTTTAGGAAACAATCTCCTGTAAGTTCTAGGATAGATGTTCCTTCTAAAGAGTGAGTTATGATTCTGTCTTGGCATATTTCGTCTATGATATATTTCCCTAAAGAAGAAAATAACCATGTATTGGGCTGTGATACTTGTATGAAAACAGTGGAAATGTTAGATTCTTTTATTTCACAAGAATCCGGAAAAGATTGGACTCTTTGCAAAAGTTGAATTTCACATTTAGGGTTATTGTTATTTGTGTTGAATAATGGATGTGTCATTTCGCATAAAAAATTGTTATCCAAATTTTTACAATGGTTCATTTCTTCACTTTCTATATTATAGAAATGTTCTTTTTTGAAATCAATTATAACAAATTTGGAAGTTGGTTGTACGAATACAAGTTTGTTATTTAAACGTGTTGGTAAAGGGATGATTTTGTATAGTTGGAAATGTTCTCTGAAAGGTAGAGGGATTTTAAATTCGTAAATAATTTTTTCTTTTCGAATTGTTGCACTCATGCTGCTTATTTCATAGAGAGGTAAAACATCATTTGTATTGCCCAAGTACGGTAACTGCAGGTCACCAGGTAGTTCTTGTTTTATTTTTAACAAAACATTTTTAAGTTGTTCAGGTGTAATGATTGTCGGATGGGGTGTGCCGTTTTTTGCGTTTATTAACACGTCTAAGATGTCGGAAATGGTATTTTGATACCTTATAATCAGAAGAGTTAGAAGTGAGGTAAGAGATTCTATTTTTAATAAAGTAGATTGGTCAGACGTTTGATTGGCGAGTCTGTCAACTGCCTTTTTCACGTCTCCTATCTTTGAGTTTATCGCTTTAAATTGAGACTCAATAGTGGTTTCTGATTTATTAAACATATTAGTTGTTGTCTCTATTATTATTGTTTGGTTTTTTACTAGGTCTAAAAGATAATTCTCATTGTACCTTAATTTTTCTATTTGTTTGTCGTAGAACTTAGCATCATCTTCATCCAGTGTTCCGAATAAAGTTTTGCTGATTGTTCCGACAACATTTACCAATGCCCTTTTACTTCTAGATTTAGGTTTAGGTTTGGACTGTATAAGGCTAAACTTTAATTTTATGTCTTCCATTAGGTGCGATACTTCTGCGACTGCACTACTACATAGAAGATCGAAATTTGGTTTACCTTCTAATTGCTTACACAGGATATTTATTTCATGAACATAAAATTCCGCGTGTGTTAGTGCTCCATTAAACAATGTTAAGTCGTAGTACGCGACTAGTTTCCATTGTGTCGTATAGAGTTCAACCTTACCTATTTCTTCAAAGTAGATGCCTGGGTGATTTCCTATTTGGCTTATCTTTAAAGCTGCGCTGGTTAAAACTGGTAGAAAAATGAGTATAAGGAGACCCATGACCTATAATACCAAAGAAAATGGATGGTTTCCTATAGTAATGTTTAGGTTTATTTTTATTTCTGTTTTTGTGTGTGTGTGTATGTGAGTGTTTTTGTATAGATAGATTATTCGTTGAAATGTTGCAAATTGTTATTATGCATGAGCTTAGATTTTTTCCCGATCCTGACTACCGTGTTCTCATCCGAATGGATTCTTATGACTTCATATGGTCCATCCCATAGGGTCGAAAGCTTATTTTGTCTAGTTTGATTTTTAACTAGAACCTTATCACCTACGTTAAATGTTTTAGATTTTGCATTTCTATCGTAAAGGGTTTTTGACTTTTCCTTTTTCTTTATTAGGATAGAGTTTGCTGTTTCATAACCGCATTGCAATCTAGCTTTAAGTTCATTAACGTAGTTGTCGTAGTTATAAGATATCTTAGGTTTTTGGGATAAAACACTTGGGATGTTAGCAGGAAATCCGTACAGGAGTTCATAAGGCGAGAATCCAGTACTACTATGTGGTGTTGTATTATATACAAACATAGAGTAAGGGATCCAAGTATCCCATGATAAAGGATCTTTGTTTACATAGTGCCTTAAGTATTCTGCTAATGTCCTGTGACTTCTCTCCAACGCTCCATTTGTTTGAGGATGGTAAGGCGTTGTATTCAATTTTTTAATTTTCATGACACTACACATTTCTTTGAAAAGATCACTCAGGAAATTTGTTCCTTGATCTGTTAAGATAGAATGAGGAATTCCGTGGCGACAGATTATGATTTCTACAAATGTTCTAGCTACAGTCGCGGCTTCGGCATTTTGTATTGGCATCGCTTCTGAGAATTTTGTCAAATCATCCTGGAATGTAAGTAGGTATTTGTTTCCATTGTAGCTCACGGGGAGAGGTCCTACTATGTCTAGGGCGACTCTTTCAAATGGTCTAACACTAGTAGTAGTTATTCTCATTGGAACTGGTGGATTTTTCCTACTTTTATTCCGTTGACATGATGTACATTTGTTGACATGATTTTGTACATCTGTTCTCATATTGGGCCAGAAATATTTTGACTTTAGCCGGTTATACATTCTTCCAACACCTTGATGTCCTCCGAAAGGGGAATCATGGTACTCGGATAGAATTTTAGCTATAGTTTCTGAATCGTCTAGCGTTATTCTTTCATCGATGTGTAAATACACATCTAATGTCATATCCCCGAAAACTTTACTCAATATGTTTTTGAATATATGTTTGACTTGATTATCTGGGATAGGTAATGACACAGAAATATTGTTTCCCATATTGACTTGCTTTTTAATCAATTGAAGACTTTTTTCAGCAGTCTCTTCATCTTTTTCCGTTCGGAATGGTATGGGTAATGTTATAACAATTATAGAATCGTAAATTTGAATTTTGCCTATGGCGGGTTTTGAAAAATTATCTATTTTCTTAATTAAAGTTTGCTCATCTGTTGAGTCAATCAGTGGTAAAATTATAATTTTTAGGCTTGAATGTTTGTTTGTATAAATGGATTGAAATTTTTCAATAACGTTGTATTTGGGTCTCGAGTCATTAATAGCGACTGTATTACTTAGAGTATTGTCTTCGTTCAGTTTTTGCTTTTGACCTCGAGTTACAACCATTATTGTATTTTCTCCATTTTCTTGTGAACCTATGTTTCTGCTTAAGGCATCTGCGTTTAAATTTATTTTACCCGGTTTATGTTTAATTAGATACTCGTATTCAGATAATAGAATTTTCCATCTTGCTAGTCTGGATATAGGATCTGTTCGTGCAAATAACCATTGTAAAGGTTTGTGGTCGGTACATATTATAAAAAGATTACCGTAAAGGTAGGGGCGAAATTGTGTTATGCCATAGACAATTGCGAGTAATTCTTTTTCAGTTGTATTGTATCTGACTTCTGCCTCATTCAACGTCCTACTTGCAAAACAAATCGGTTTGTCTTGTCCGATCTCACCTTGCGACAAAATGGCTCCTATCCCGACATCACTAGCATCTGTGGTTACAATAAATTTCTCCTTAAAGTTAGGGTAAATTAAAATTGGAGGATTTATCAATTTATTTTTTAGAATTCTAAAGGCTTCATCGCAGAAGGCATCCCATTTAAAAAAACAGTTTTTCTTTAACAACTTAGTTAGAGGTTTTGCTATAGTGGAAAAGTTTTCGATGAATTTCCTATAGTATCCTACAAAACCAAGAAATGATTTTATGCCTTTAACATTTTTAGGTGTGGGGTATGTTTTGACTGCTTTAATTTTTTCTGGATCAGGTTTTAGTCCCTCTTCAGAAATAAGGTGTCCTAGATACAACAGTTCATGCTTCAGAAAATGGCACTTTTCAGGCTGAAGTTTAAGCTTGTGCATACTTATTTGGTTAAACACTTTTCTTAATTTGGAGTTATGATCTTTAAGATCATATCCATAAAGTACTATATCATCCATGTAAACAAAACAGTCAAAACCTTGCAACCCAGTTAAAACGTTATTCATGAGACGTTGAAAGGTAGCAGGAGCATTTTTCAAACCAAATGGCATTCGATTATACTCGTAATGACCAAAGGGAGTGCTAAATGCGGTCTTGCATCGATCTTTCTCGTCCATTAGAATTTGATGAAATCCTTTAGCCAAATCTAAAGTGCTGAAATATTTTGATCTTCCTAATTGATCGAAGATGTCGCTTATATTTGGCAATAGATAAGCATCACCCACGGTTAGGTCATTCAGTTTCCTGAAATCTACAACCACCCTCCAACGTTTGCTTCCATCACTTCCAGCCTTTTTTGGAACGAGTAGCAAGGGTGAATTCCAGGGACTTGAGCTTGGGCGGACAATGTCGTCATCCAACATTTCTTGTACCTGTTTATGAATTTCTTCCTTTTGGCTTTCTGGAAGTCGATAAGGCTTGGTATAGAGAGGAGGTTTGAATTCGTCAGTGACAATCTTGTGTGTCATTGAATCCGTATGGGTGAGGTGATCTCCCTCAAGGTAGAAAAGATCGTTATATTCCCTACAAATTTTTAAAATGGATTCTTTTTCCTCTTTATTGCAATGGTCTAATACCAACATGGATTCTAACTTTTCCAATCGTTTTTCGATTTTGTTATTAAAATCTCTTGTATCAAACTCATCGTATTGATCAAGGTTTTCATAATTTAGATTTAGGTTGTTGATTTTTATTACTTTTTTTGTTTCCAGAGTATTCATGGTAAGAACCTTGATTTTGTTCTTTGTAGGTCTTACTATTGACTCGCCTACATATACTCCTGGACAGATTTCTTTTTTTTCTATAACGATATCTTTAATTTCGTTATTACCTATGTCGAATGGAATTTCAACCATTTGATGACTTCTAGGTTTAAGAGTTATATAGAAATTGGAATAATTTTTTGATGTAGTCTTATGAATTGCTACTTCTTTATGAATAATTGCTTTAGTTTCCTTGCTCTTTTGGCTGTCGTTTTCTAAAGTCTTATTTTTATTCTTAGCTGCTTTAGTTTCCTTGCTCTTTTGGCTTTCGTTTGCTAAAGTCTTACTTAAATTTTCTTCTCTTATTGGAGATGGTGATGCTTCTCTGCTGCTTAAATCAGCATCCAATTTTTGCTTATTGGAATCTAGGTTGATGGAAGCTTTGGAGTGCGAAACAAAATTGTTCTCCTCTGCCTTTACATCCCCTTTTGAAACCAAATCATAGCCCGTAGACACCACCTCGAGAGGGGTAGCTTTTTGGATACCTTTTTCGGCTACAGAGTCGACACTTAAACTCATCTCGTTGATTTGTAGAACTCTTTGTTTGTAATTCACCTTACATTTATATTTCTTAAGGAAATCATTTCCTAATATACCATCGTAAGATAAGTTGATTCTTTCCGTTAGGACATGGAAAGGGTGTTTAAGTGAGAGATTTTCTATCTCGTTAATTATTATTTTACCAGTTATCTCTCCAAGGGTGAAGATTGAATCACCTGAAATTGTTGATAGAGGTAGAGAGCAGGTATTGTTCAGGTTCGCGTTTGCCTTTGGTTTGTATTTAAACAAACTGATTTCAGCTCCTGTGTCGACTAGGAATGTGGAATATTTCTTGTCGGAGGGCTGAAACTGAATTCGTATGACAGGTTCGTTGAATTCTGGGCAAAGCGTAACTGTTATGCTTTTTGTTTTTATTGTTGCGGGTCGGCATTCTGATTTATCCGGGATGGATGACCCATCTCTTCCTCCCGAACATATGCGTTTCCCGAATTTTGGGGGTAAAAATCTTCACCAGAACTCCAATTCGTATGTCCTGGCCTAACATTGTATTGCCGGACATTCGTTGAATTTTGATTAGATCTATTGTGGGAGTTATCCCTAAATGGGTTTTGTGGATTTGAGTTAGCCTCTGACCGTTTAAGTCTGCAGTCAACTTCTCGATGGTTGGGTTTTTTACAATAACCACAGGTGAGACGCTGCACCTCTTTCTTTATGTGAATAGGGTTTGGTGAACTGTTTTTCCTATTTGGATTAGTGAAACAATTTTCACTAGAGTGACCAATCTTTTTACAGAATTGGCAAGTGGGGCGTGTCGAAGGTGTATAATTTGAATATTGATGAGTGTGGTTGGAACTGGTAGAAGGTCCTACTCGCTCTAAACGATTAGAGTGCTCTTCTGCATAAGCAATGGATTTTTTCAAATCTGTTTCGCCATGCGCTTGAACCATAAACCTTAAGTTTTGGTTTCTGATGCCATCCTCGAAAGTTTGGATAGCCAGTTTGTCATTTTCTTTAAAAAGAAAATTCCTAACGGCCTCTTCCGTGGAGCTGGAATAAGTTGCGGAGTTCAATGAATTTAGGAGTTGGCTTATGCGGTCGCCAAACTCTTTTATGGATTCTTTCATTCGTTGGCGAGCAGCCAGAAGCTCGTTCTGTGCAGAAGATCTTGACTTAACTACCGTATATTCCTTCTTAAGAGTTGACTGTAAATCGTCCCACTTTTCTATAGTTTTAAATTGGATAAGTTCAAAAGCGGGACCTTCGAGCCTAGTCTTGACTATACTCAAGAACATTTTATGCTCAGCTTCCGTTTTAACGGATTTGAACAAAATGTCTCCGCATGCTAAAAACTTGGGTAAATCTCCCGGTTTCCCGTTAAATACCGGCACTATCGCGATTATATCGTTTAAACTGATTTTATACTCTGTGGTAGTCATTTTTACTTCTATATGCGAATGAAAAGGTAATTCCTTAAATAACGAAACCTTTTGAGATTGATTACGCGTAGTAATTTTGGCAAATAATTAAACAGAATAAAAAAAATAAAAAACAATCGAATGTAGGCGTTCCTACTCAAAAAGCAAGGGAATGGTAAGAGCAAAAAAAAAATTTTTCCAATATGTATGTCCTGGCCTAACATTGTATTGCCGGACATTCGTTGAATTTTGATTAGATCTATTGTGGGAGTTATCCCTAAATGGGTTTTGTGGATTTGAGTTAGCCTCTGACCGTTTAAGTCTGCAGTCAACTTCTCGATGGTTGGGTTTTTTACAATAACCACAGGTGAGACGCTGCACCTCTTTCTTTATGTGAATAGGGTTTGGTGAACTGTTTTTCCTATTTGGATTAGTGAAACAATTTTCACTAGAGTGACCAATCTTTTTACAGAATTGGCAAGTGGGGCGTGTCGAAGGTGTATAATTTGAATATTGATGAGTGTGGTTGGAACTGGTAGAAGGTCCTACTCGCTCTAAACGATTAGAGTGCTCTTCTGCATAAGCTATGGATTTTTTCAAATCTGTTTCGCCATGCGCTTGAACCATAAACCTTAAGTTTTGGTTTCTGATGCCATCCTCGAAAGTTTGGATAGCCAGTTTGTCATTTTCTTTAAAAAGAAAATTCCTAACGGCCTCTTCCGTGGAGCTGGAATAAGTTGCGGAGTTCAATGAATTTAGGAGTTGGCTTATGCGGTCGCCAAACTCTTTTATGGATTCTTTCATTCGTTGGCGAGCAGCCAGAAGCTCGTTCTGTGCAGAAGATCTTGACTTAACTACCGTATATTCCTTCTTAAGAGTTGACTGTAAATCGTCCCACTTTTCTATAGTTTTAAATTGGATAAGTTCAAAAGCGGGACCTTCGAGCCTAGTCTTGACTATACTCAAGAACATTTTATGCTCAGCTTCCGTTTTAACGGATTTGAACAAAATGTCTCCGCATGCTAAAAACTTGGGTAAATCTCCCGGTTTCCCGTTAAATACCGGCACTATCGCGATTATATCGTTTAAACTGATTTTATACTCTGTGGTAGTCATTTTTACTTCTATATGCGAATGAAAAGGTAATTCCTTAAATAACGAAACCTTTTGAGATTGATTACGCGTAGTAATTTTGGCAAATAATTAAACAGAATAAAAAAAATAAAAAACAATCGAATGTAGGCGTTCCTACTCAAAAAGCAAGGGAATGGTAAGAGCAAAAAAAAAATTTTTTTAAATTGTCCAAGTGATATTATATATATTGATATTTGTATAAAAATTTTGTGTATGTATATAAGGAAAAATAAAAAAAAAATTTTTTTTTTCCTTTTCTTTTTTTTTTGTTTTATTTTTTTTTTGTTTTATATATATATAAGTTTAAATAAAGCTTACTTCTGTTAGTTTGGTTGTTGACATTGTTGTTGATATTGTTGCTCCAATTGTTGTTGCTGATTTTGGTGATGCCAGGCAAGCTTCACGCTCTAGAGTTGGTATTGTCCACCCGGTCTTTTAATTTCACTGCCTACTGTCTGCCAAATGCTTAAGCTCTACAGCTAGCAAGGTCTTACTCTTGTAGGACTTCTAACACTTCACAGGAAAAATTATTTATTATTTTTTTTTCTTTTACTTTCACTTCTTTTTTTTTTTTTCTTTATTATTATTTTTTTTTTCACTTTTTACTTTAACTTTTTGCTGGTGTGTAGCCCCAGCACGCCTCAGAAGATCGGTCTTCTGTCTTGGTAGGAGATCACTTTTTAACGGTAATTATTTTAAAGGTAATCCCACCACTGCCACCAATGTTACGTTTCTGCCGTGCTTCAATATGGAAGAGCAGACGACGGAGAGTTGTCTTTGAAATAAAACAAAGTGTTTTGGTTTAACTGATATTTTTTATTAGAGTAAAAGGCCCGCTGTCTCGATGCTTATGGCTGCAACCTTTACTCTACACTCTGTTAGATCAACTCCGGCCTTCCTCGCATTTGGTTCCTCTTTTATACATTTTAGAATCTATCCTCCCTCTTAATACCATGCCCTACAATCCATATGTCATTTGACATAGTAAGAACTATGTCACTTAACAATGCGTTTTGTTTACCATAACCAGGCCACACATCATGATCTATATTTCATAATATTCATAATATACCAAATTCCACTTGTCATAGCAACATAAACAATGTGTCTTCAATGCATTATTTCTGCTGATCGTATGGTGACCCACTCAAGTACTTCGGTGTGTGTCATAATCGATCGCAGTTTGCAGTTGGAAGGTGTCACATTACACAATGCACTTTGAAGAAGCGCATTGTTTTGTTTACGTTGTGTAGGCAAACCAATGTTCTATAATTAGTATTTGTTTTGTTTACATAATTATGACGATTATGGATTGTTATTCATGGTCAAGGTGTTTCTGGTTTCTGGGTGGTTTCATGCGCGTATGGATTATATGGAATGTATACAAAAAGAGGTTTTGTATGGGATTGAGGTTGGTTGGGACTGCGGGTCACAACAGTGTCGAATATCTATGTGTTTGGTTCTAGAATGGAATATCGGATTTTTCGCCAGCTTTTGAGCACCCTGGCTGTCACAATAGATGGTTGTAGGTTTGGAATCTTCACACAGAAAACCAAGATCAGTTAGGAGGCCTCGAAGATAAACGGCTTCCTTTGCTGAATCAGTAAGCGCCATATATTCTGCCTCAGTACTTGATAAGGCGACAGATTTTTGTTTTCTGGACTCCCAGGTTAAAGCCGCATTGGCTAGTTTGAAAACGTATCCGGTGTATGACTTGCGGTCGTCGATGTTACCACCCCAATCTGAATCTACGTATCCGATTAGTTGTGATGGTCCATCGGATTTTCGATATACAAGAGTGTAATTTTGGGTTCCTTTAAGATATCTAAGCACTCGCTTAGCAGCTTTCCAGTGCTCTTGACCCGGATTAGAATTGTATTGGCTGAGTACACTGACAGTGTGTGCGATATCTGGGCGTGTGGAAACAGCTAGGTACAAGAGTGAGCCAATTAATGAGGAATATGGTTTATTTTCCATTTCAGACTTTTCTTGGTCAGTCTTTGGTCTTATCTCTTTACTAAGCTTCACGTTTCCATCCAGTGGAGTTGTCATAGCTTTCGATTCGCTCATGCCAAAATTGATTAATACATTTTGAATGTATTTGGATTGGTTCATAGTCACAATATTTTTTGCTAAATCTTGATTAAATTCATCTTGAAATCAGACGACATATGATTTTTAAGTTCTTCATAGGCCGTTAAGTTGTTTGTTGCAATGATGAGGTCGTCCACATAGATAACCACGACCATATAGGTTTCTTCAGTCTCAAGTAGGAATATACATTTTTCGGTGTTCATCGGTTTCAGCCCAAGATCTAGAAGTTTTTGCTCAAGCTTGATGTACCACCTTCTGCCAGATTGCTTTAACCCATACAAAGCTTTCTTCAGGGAGCAAACAAGATGTTCTTCGCCTGGCTTCACAAATCCCTCAGCTTGTTCCATGAATATTTCTTCTTCGATGTCACCGTTGATGTAGGCCATCTCAACATCTAGTTGAAAAAGTTGAAGATCGAACTCAGCTGCGAGTGCCATTACGATACGAATTGAGCTTTGTCTAGCTACCGGTGCGAAAGTTTCTTGGAAATCAACCCCAGGCTGTTGGGAACAACCTTTAGCAACTAATCGCGCTTTGTGTCTCTCAACACTACCATCAGAATTAAATTTAGTTCTTAACACCCATCTGCAGCCAATGACCTTTTTGTTCTTCGGACGTTCAACGAGTTTCCAAGCCCAAATGTCTCGAAGGGCATTTAACTCTAACTCCATTGCAGCTCTCCATTCGATGGCGCTTGAACTATCCATGGCTTTTTTTACTGTTGGGTTGATCTGGATGTTAACTATATTTGCTTCTTCTGCGACTTCAGCTTCATTTTTACATTTTCTTTGCAAAATGCTGAATAACTTTCGCGGTCTGCCTCTTCTGCCAGTTCTTTCAATTGTTGGTCTTCCAGGCCCCCTCTTAAGAGGAGTGCCTTCAGGATCATTACTTAAATTTTCACACTCAGCTCCTTCTTTGTGTTGATTTTCGGATTCAGTTATTATTTGTTCATCGACTTTGCTGTCAATCTTGATTTCGTCAGTTTGTTTTTTGAAATTTTTGTCTTTAGTATCTGCCGGATTTGTTGTTATTTCAAAATCAAAAAATTCTTGTTGAGGTTTCACGGTTTCAATACACTTCGACTGTTCGATGAATTTGACGTCTCACACATCGGAATGGACTATCTCCAGTAAATTTGTTGTTTTTGTCAACGACTCTTTGAGAAATGGTTCCGCACTCTTCTTACCTCGTATGCACACTTCGCATATTGATAAATGCTGAGAAGCCAAATTCGGTATTTCATTAACCATTCTTTCTGAGGCAACCTTCTTGAGATCACTTTCGTTGAGATGTCCATAACGCTGATGCCATTCTTGCAATTGATTTGATTTGTCGCTTACAGCTGATATTGATTCTGTACTGGCTTCGAGAAAGTAAAGATCTCCTTTCCTGGATGCGATTAAAGTCAGTTCGTTTTTATTATTTTTGAAAATCGCATTGTTTTTATTAAATTGGATCTGGTATCCATTCGAGACTGCTTTGAAATAGTCAAAAGATTTGTCTTTAATTCTGGAACGTATAAGACGTTATTCAACCGTATAGTTTTAATGTTCTTTCCTAGATTGACGTCTAAAAGAACTTCGCCCTTTCCGAGAACATCAGTAGTCTTGTCAACAGCAAGCAACAGCGTTGATTTTCTACTTTGGTTAGATTTATAAATTTTGTTTTGTCATTGCACATGTGGGATGTCGCCCCACTATCTATACACCAGTCAACAATTGAATTGAAACGAGCCTGAAGAGCGATGCCACAAGTATCTGAATCTGGAAAACTATTTTTGAAGGCAACAGCTGCAAATGCATCTTTAGCGTTTGACACACTCTGCTTTGAAATTTTGTTTTTGCCCCCATTCTTACTCCAACAATCGGCTGCTTTATGTCCAGACTTTTTGCAAAAATTGCCTTTATATAACTTCTTATTTGTTTGTTGATCGTTTTAACGTTGGAAATATCTATTTTGCTTTCCAGACTTCGCATAAAAAGCATCTGCTTCTTGCTGTTGCTGTCGCTGTCTCGCTTGGGTACTTTTTTCTTTTCGTGCATTCGATTCTTCGAGGAGTTTAATTTTCAATGCTTCGGGTGTTGGCAAATCATCTCTTGCCTCTATTGCACATCTGAAGTTTTCGTATGTTTCCGGTATACTATAAAGCAATAAAATCGTCAGCAAATCTTCAGCAATGCCGATGTCCATCTCTGCAAGCTTGTCTATCGTGCCGAAAAAATTGCTTAAATGGTCCATCATGCTCTCACCATCTCGCATTTTTGTGAAAAGCAATTGCTTGAGCAAGGTGGCTTTTCGAGCAGGACCTTTTGATTGGTAAACTTGCTCTAGTTTCGTCCATACGTCATTTGATGTGCAGCAATGCTTGATGTGGCACAACTCAGACGGCGACATAGACAAAATAATGTCTGCCCTTGCTTTCTGGTCGGCCACCACCCATGCATTTATTTCATTTGCATTGCTTACTACGCCTGCAGCTGTTACGACCTCGGCTGGTTTTTGGTTTGAGCCGTTTACGTAATCCCAATGGTCATTTTTAATCAAATCGCACACATTTGGAGTTTCCATGTATCGAAATTATCCTTTTGCAATTTTTCGATGTGAGCAATGGCTCCTGCCATTTTGATGATTTTTTTAGATTTACGTAGAAGCAAACAACAAACAAATCTACTGATCTCAAATCGAACTCCCTTTACAGATATTCTTAATTATTAACGCTGTGAGGGTCTGGGCCCATAACCTGTTGGATTTAATTTGCAAAAAATACTTTTTAATTGAATGAAAACACTTTGGTTTTTATTACCACCAGCTTGGCGTGTCTAGAAAGTTCTTTTTATTTAAAACGAATAAAATTGAATTGAAAGAATGCGACAATATGATATTTATGAAAAGAGAAAAAGATACATTGTAAAGATACATTTAAGAGATACAAAAAAAAGAAAAGACAGGATGTGTCATAAACTGTGTTGCCATTAGGTTTTTATTAATACTAACGACATGTATTTTATAACAAAATTTCTTGTTACAAAAAAAAGTAAGCTACATTCATATTAAACTTTAAAGTATTAGTACGCTCTGATTATCAACATTCTGCAAATAATAAAGAAAAGAATAGGTTTGCCAAATGTTAAAAAGCGCGCGCTTTTTGTCATAGAATTTCCAACTTTTGTTCTTTGAGTCCTGCCAGTTAAGTAAGACTTGAACCAATCTAATTCTTTGCCAATGATACCATACATTTCCAATTTTTTATTAGTATATTCCTTTCAATTGTTTCAAACGCTCGCTTAAAATCCAAATACACTGCTATTACAGAATTTTTACTATCTATTTCATTTTTCCATTCATAAACCAAAAACATTCATGGTCAAAAACAGAAAACCGGATGCCATAATGTATCTTAGTTTTTGAGAAATAAAAAAAAACTAGAAGATTTTTTTTCCAAGAAAAACACTTTTTTTTTGGTTTTCACAAATTTGACCTGCTCAGGTCAATTATTAATTAGGGAATTATCCCTTTTTTATTTTTTAATACATACCATCCGATTTTAATCAAATAATAAAAAAAACGAATTTACTTTTTACTTTACTTACTAGTTTTACTTTCAATTTTTTTTAATTTCTCAAAAACTAAGATACATTTTGGCATCCGGTTTTCTGTTTTTGACTAAAAATTAATAAGAGCATTGAATTTTGAAAATAAAAATAATAGTTAATTACATAAAATTTTGAAAAAATTGGTTTAAAAATATTTTTTTTAGTTTTTTTTTCCAAATTTTGAGTTTGAAAATTAATTTTTTTAAAACTGTTCACTTAAACAACTTAATTTAAAACTTAAATAAAAGAGTAGTTTTCTGACTTTCCAAAAAAATATAACAAAACCTTGTATCATTCACCGTTGTTTTTAAATATTTTTTTTTTCTGATTTAAGTCAATGTTTTAGAAAATTGCCCCTCCCGCCTAAACGGTGGGAAATAGACCCCCCTCCCATACGATTTTTTTCTTGTCTTAACTCCACCTACACGCTCAAGCTTTTTGGTGCACCTTATACCAATCACCCTGTATAACGTTTCCTTGGTTCTATGAAAGAGGGCTTTACTACTTAAATGCTTTCTCAGCCCGAAGAAACAGCGATTGGCAAGAGTAATTCTTCGTTTGATCTCTGCACTGATGTCGTTTTGCGTTGTTATAGTGGATGCCAGGTAGACAAAGTCTACAAAGAATACTTCAAAATTATATCTATCCATCGTAATGTTTTGCCCGAGTCGAATTTGTTGTGAGTTCTTTTCTCGTTGATAGCAAATATTTCGTTTTGTCTTCAGCTAATCCCATCTTTGCCGCCTCCGATTCAATACTGGCAAATGCACCAGTCACAGCTCGCTTATTTCGGCCGATTATGTCTATGTCATCTGCATACGCGAGTAGTTGAACGGATAATGTTTTATTTATTTAGTTTCGTTAAATTCTAACGGTAGATAAACATTGTTTATAAAACTTATAATTAAAAACTTAAATTTAATGAACATTATTAATAATTTTGATTAAAAAATATTGTTTTTACAGTATTTGATTTAACATTGTCATTGCTAGAGTTAATGAGATTATAATTATTATTAAAAATTTTAATTAAAAGATTCAATGGGCTATTATCGCCATAGTTTGATCTACTGTAAATGTTGCAAATTGGCAACTGCCTTCTCAAACTATATCGATTAGCATTGAATTTAAATCGACTGAGGATCGACGGAGCTAAAATTGATCCATTAATTATACCGACTATAAAACAAAATTGTATATACGCTCTGTGGCTCAATAGAGATGGAAGATTTATTAGTTGAAGTCTTTGAGCGTAAGGAGGCAAAATGATTCTATCCGACCATGGAAAGAAACGTAAACAAAATCTCATAAATCTTCTTTGAACGGACTCCAATCTATTTATGTGAACCGTATAATATGGTGCCCATACAATAAACCATATTCTAAAATTGATCTTACAAATGAGACATAAAGAGTTTTAAGAACATAGGGATCACGGAACTCACGAGAAAAACGTTTAATAAACCCAAGAGTCATGTTTGCTTTTTTAATAATATGGTCAAAGTGGTCAGTAAAAGTTAGTTTTGAGTCCAACACTATCCCAAGATCAGTAAAACTAGACACATTACAAAGTGGTAACGAATTCAACACATAATCATAAACCAGCACATTTTTTTTGCGTGTAAAACACATTGTTTTACACTTGTCAACATTTAAAATTAAACTATTAATATTGCACCATTCCCTAAATCTATGTAGATCTTCTTGTAAAAGTTTGCAGTCTCCAATAGAGGTTATTTTTCGAAAGATTTTCACGTCATCAGCATAAATAAGACACATAGAATTAACTAAAACGGACGGAAGATCATTAATAAATAACACAAATAATAAAGGACCAAGATGGCTACCCTGAGGTACACCTGAGTTAACAGTGAAACATTTAGAACGTTCACCTCTGAAAACAACACTGTATAATCTATCTTGAAGATAGGACGATAACCACAAAACAAATCTGTCGTTTAGACCAATAGTTCTTAGTTTCTCTAAAAGTATATGATGACTTAGTTTGTCAAATGCTTTACTAAAATCAGTGAAAATACAGTCAACTTGTTCTCTTTTTTCAAATACGTCAGTACAAAATGTCGTAAACTGCAACAAATTTGTTATTGCTGATTTTTTCTTAACGAAACCATGTTGGTTGTCACATAAAACAGAGGAAACATGAAAAGAAAGAGTATCACAAATAATAGATTCAAACATTTTAGGAATAACTGAAAGTTTTGCAATAGGTCTATAATTTAAAACTAAGCTCTTTTTACCTTTTTTGTGAGTAGGAATAAGGAATGCATATTTCCAAAGGTTGGGAAATTTGCAACTACGTAAGGACTGATTAAAAAGCAAAAACAACGGATATGACATATATATTGCACATTTTTTTAACATAACTGAGGGAAAGCCATCAGGACCTGGAATTAAACATTCATCTAACTCTTTAATTTGCTCTAAAGTAGTTGCCTCTGAAATAGTAAAATCTATCGAATTAAGGTGTGAAAACTCATTAACTGAAAATATATTCGTTTCGGAAGAAGAGTCATCTTCGAATGCGCATTGAAAGTACTCAGCAAACATATTGGCTATATCCTCTGGGTAATGGCTTTCTGAATTAATATAGCTCATATTGGTTGGGTACCCATCAGATTTTCTTTTGCAATTGACAAATTTCCAGAATTTTTGTGGATTAGATTTAAGATCATTTTCAGTGTTAGATATAAAGTCTGAATAAAGAAAATTTGAGTAATTTATAAATTCATCTCTAAACATAATGTAATCATTTTGAGCTTCATCACTCCAGGATCGATTCAACTTCACCCAAGCCTTATTTCTTTTATTTTTAAGTGTTTTTATATGGAGATCAAACCATGGCGGAGTGTTACTAGTCGGTCTTATTTTACGTAAGGGAATAGTTTCAAAAAAGCAGTCAAATAAAATTTTATAAAATCGAAAGACCATTTCATTTAAGTTGACGTTTAAAAATATGTCATCCCAGTTAATATCATTCAATAATAAGTAAAGTTCAGAAAAATTACATTTTTTAAAATTGAATTCATGCGTATTCTTACAACGATAAGTTAAGGTATTGATATTTAGGTTCAAAGAAATAGTTAATGCAGGATGATGACGATCTTCATCGACGAGCTTCGTATCGCTAAGTAATACAGTTCCATCAGAAAAATTGATTTCCGAAAAATATGTCAAATCCAAAGTTTTGCCAAACATATTTTTAATACCATTAAGTTGGTTAAGTCCAAATGAGTTCATTCCGTCGATAAAAATAATTTCGTTGTTATTTGACGCATTGAGAGCGCAAAAAGATTCAGATTCTGCTGACTTAGTCCATTCAAGGTTTGGAAGATTGAAATCACCAATTACTAGGAGTTCATCATTAGGTTCAATTTTATCATTTACAGCTTCCAAGCAATCATTTAACTTGTTGTACACTTCGTTATTGGAAGAGGGAGGGATATAACAAACAACCACATATAAAAAGCCTGTTTGAGTTTTTATTTTAACACATAGTATTTCCAGGTTGGAGTCCAAAAAATCGTCGACAAGATTACAAAACAAATGATTACGAACAGCTATCAGCAAACCTCCTCCTACGGTTTGTATATTCGCAACATTGTGGCGATCGCGGCGAAATATAATAAAGCTGGAGTCGAATAGTTCACTATCAGCAAAAGATGAATTAAGCCAGGTTTCCGTGAGAATAAGAACATCGTGGGGAATATTATTCATATTTTTATAAACCTTGTGGGTCTTTGTCCGGAGGCCGTTGACGTTCTGGTAGTATATTAGAAATTTTTGTAGCTGCGTCTGTTGGGGTTGCGCATTGTCATTGGTTGCAGAAAATGCTGAGTATTATTTGTTAATTTTCTATTTTGAAACTCGTGCATAATTATTCCTTTTGGCCAGAGCGAAACAGAGTTGAGGAGGTGGAAAACAGAGTCTGGTACTCTGATCTTAAACGAGGAATATTTAGAATAGTTACGATGGAGCATTTTTTCGACGATAGTAGAATTTAGCGTTCCAATTTTCGATTTAATGTAGTTTTTTACATCAAGGGCATTGGTTGATGGCGCAAGTTTTGATATAAACAAGGTTTAATGTCCTTCAACTATTTTCAAACCAGATTCAAAAGGAGATATGAAGTCACCTTCAGTAAATGGGACTATATGATGCGGTGTAATGACAGGAGGAGGAACCATTTCAGTAGAATGTTGATCAATTGTTAGCGAAGAAGTAGTTGGTTTAAATGCGCAATTCGAAGTTATTGGAGTAGGTAAACAATTGGAAACGTTTAAGCCAGGTAATGTTGGCGAAATAGGTAGATTAGATGTAGCTGTTTTCATTGTCTCTGGGAGAGAAGAAGCGAAAATCTTTTTTGCAGGTGCTGATAATGTTAAATCAAGTTCATCACTTTTTCGCTTGAGGGATTGAGTTTCTGAAGAATCACTTTGAGTTGAAGGAAAATACGGACTTTTGATAAATTGTAACAGTGGTGTTGACTTGCGATTTTCCTACAATTGCTTCAAGAACGATGTTAAATAGGTTGCATGATAGCGCGTCGCCTTGTCATAGACCTTCCTACACATCAAACGGTTTGGTGGTGTTCTTACCGACTTTGACAGAGCAGCGAGATTTCTTTATCGTCATCCCAAGCGGACGAGTTTGGCAGGGATGCCAAATTGCTCTGAACAGTTCGTCTCTATATAAGCTATCATACGCGACTTTAAAATCGATAAAGAGGTGGTGTGTATCGATCTGGATTTCCTGGGTTCTTTTCAAAATCTGTCGGAATTAGTCGCCTTGCAGCGGAATTTTGGCTATCTTCGCCGTTTAGCAGTCTAAAAAAATGGTATTTCCAGATCCTCAGCACTGACTGTGTATCCACTACCATATTCCCCCTTTTATCTCGGCAGGCTTCTGTTATGGCCTTAAAGCCTTGGGTGGATCTTTTTACCCTTTGATAGAACTTTATAACATCATTCCTGCCGGTACAACCCTTGATACAACCTTGACTTAACCGCTCGCTTCTCGTGCTCTCTTTTTCTTCCTGAGAAGATGGCGTTCCTCCCTCGTTCTAGTCCGCTGCATGCGCCAACCGGCATTCTTCATCAAACCAGGAGTTTCGTTTTAGAAGCCTAGTGAAACCCAGCACATCAGAGGCGGCACTTCTGATGGCTTGTTGACAATGTATCCACTGGTCATCTGCACTTGCTGCTAGTGGCGGGCTTGTTAAGAGATTGGTAGAATTGTGGCCAGCAAAGGTTTTTGAGGTCTCTTGCGATTTTATGAAGATTATATTACTATATCCGCATTCGTACTCGCGCTACTACCAAGTAGTCGTCAGAGTATGTTTGCCCCACGGAATGCTCGAACATCCAGGATACTGGAAGCATGTCTGGCATCAATCGCAATGTGATCGATTTGGTTGACGGTCTCTTGATCACTGCTCCGCCAAGTACCTTTGTGTATATCAATGTGCGGGAAAAGGGTGCTTTATATGATGACATTACGATCCACCGCGAAGTCTATCATCCTGTATCCGTTGACTGAACTGTCATCGTGCAGGCAGTGTCTTCCGAAAGTTGAACCAAAGGTGCCCTCATTTCCGAATCTGGCATTGAAGTCACCCAGAATAATTTTGGCGTTGTACTTTGGGCATACATCGTACGCAATCTCAAGAAGGTCATAGAACGTGTCCTTGGTTGGTTCATCCTTCTTTTCGTGGGGGGCGTAAACACAGATCAGCGAGATGATCATAAATTTCTCTTTGATGCGGATTGTGACCAAGCGCTCGCTTAAACTGCGGAAGTCCAAGACTTCTTGCCTAAGTCTTCCTCGTATCACAAAACCGCATCCAAATAGCCGCTGACCCTGTTCTTTATAGCGCAGCCCGTGGTAAATATCATACGATGTCATCCTCCGTACGCCCTCTTCATCCCATCGCATTTCCTGGATAGCCGTTATATCAGCCCTTAGCCCATCCAGGGTCAACACTAATTGTTCGGCTTGCACGTCTGTACAACGACTACATTCCACGTACAGATCCGAAATCCGAAAAGTGGTTATCTGTGAAACAAATAATAGTAACGAATGTTTTAGTATTTATATATAAGACAATAATGCCTAAATATTTATTCAATTACATTAATTTTATTAAAGATGTTCAACAATATGCACTAAGAAATAAAAACGACCAAAGACTTCCTCATTTTTGAAATACATATACACAAAATTCTCTCATATATAAAGGTTTTTAACTATACAACAGCTTAGACAGTGAAATTAAAAACCGAAACAACATTAATGTATATAAAAGAAAAGTAATAGAGTTTGTTATATCTAAGTATTAGCCGAAATAATCAATTGTGTAAAAATAACTTAATGTAAATGTAAATAGTTTAATTAAACTAAATAAATAATCTAAATCTAATACGAGCAGAGTTTTGAAACTGACTTTTCAAAAAGATTATTTCTCTATGTGTATAAACTCAATGATAGAACCTAAGTAGTGTATAAAATATTGTTTCAAGTAGAAAGCGTTTCTTTTCAAGGGGTAAATTAAAAAAAAAGAGTCGTATATTCAAAAATGATAGCCCTCATTTTGACGATAGCATTGCCTATTTTTTAAAATTATTATTCGCTATGTGCACATTGCTTCTCTAGTATAGACACACCTACAGTCAGCGCTATTAGTGTTCAAAAATAAAATTTTTTTGTGAACAAATTTCCATAGACATAGAAACTATGTGCAAAGAGACAGTTAAAGGAGATTTTCTTGCAGTACACACAAAAATTTCAAAAAAATCACAACAAATTCTCCTATTATTTACTAGATAGCGTTAGTTTCTATGCAAATTTGTTGTTATTTGTTCACAATAATAGCGAATATAGATTCATTTACTACTAACATAGCACTATTTAATGTCTCAAAAAAACTTCAGTATAATTTTAGGTTTATTTTGATTAATTTAGTACATTGACATGTTTTAGCATTAATAAAGCATTCATTTCTATTACCCGCCATCTAAAAATAACATTTCCTTCAAAAAATTTTGCTGCAACGAGTAACATAATATTCGATCATTACTTGATTTTAATATAAATCGAAATTATTCATGCATAAAACTGATCCACTTAATAAAATTACTGTTTTTTTTCAGAATGTCGTCCTCATCACAGCAACATCAATTTGCGTAAGAATAAATGTTTGTTTAAGTTTATTTTGTATGTTTTTATTCAGTTGATAAATGAGGGGAATGCATTTTTTAAATACATTTTCACATGTGTGATTTAAATTGTTTCATTTGATTTTAGTATTTTAGAATTTGGGCATCTTGCCATCTGTATTTTTTAAACAAGACAAGTCGCGTGCCACAATTTAAATTACTGTCGCCAAAAAACAACGTTCTCATACATTTTGTCTCAATAGATAAATGCTTAAAAAACGACTTACATAGTGTTCCCAACAGTAAACAAAATCAACTTCAAATTAAGAATATTGCTCGGGTATATAGCATTTTCTACTCCCTCTTAGTGTCGTGCAACACCTGTTGCATTTAAAAATACAATTTGCCTTATAGACACATGCTTAAAATATTAGTATTATTATTAAATAACTAAAAAATGGTTTATCAGTAAAAAAATATTAAACGCTTTTCGATAGAAATTGTCTTTCTTTCTTTCCAACAATTCGTTTTAGCAGTTATTATCTCGCCATTTTGTTTGTATACGGAAAGACTAGCGAAGCATATGCAATCAAACTGGCAACATTATAGAGTTTTACAATTAATGCAACTGATTAATTAACATTTTTATGACAGACTTTTACCCAAAATCATCAATGGAGGTATAGCTGGTATCATTGGTGTATCGTGTGTGTTTCCATTAGATTTGGTAAAGACTCGTTTGCAGAATCAACAAGTTGGATTAAATGGCGAGAAGATGTATAAAAATATGTAAGTATAAAATGTTTTTCAAGTTAACAACTCTTCGTGAAGACCACTTTATTTGTATTTTATTAAGTCGCAATAGTGTTCTCATATTGATTATTTTTGTATTTCGATTTTATTTTATCAATGAGGTCAGACAACAAGATTATCAGATTATAGAAAACTTGATAATAGGTTGTAGGTGCACTAACTCACACATTAAAATAGTAATCAAGAAGTTTCCTCTGTAATTTATAACAGCTTTCTAAATATCTTTATAATTTGTTGTATTGTATTATGATTTTTTGTAAAATAGACAGTATACGTTATATATGTTGCATAACTTGTCTTATCGAGTAGACTCATTAAGGCATCACTGTACGAAAGAAGCCTAAGCCATATTGTAAAACGTTCACAAATGCAAAAAATTTGCATCACTTCAATCGTCAAGTGTTCATTATTGCAAATATTCATAAGCCGATGCGCAAAAATTAAGCAAACAATAATCGTAAAAAATCCTGATAAGCTGTTGATGCCGGCGATCGACTGATATCAATGGTGCAAGAAATTGAAAAGTAAACAATTAAAAACTGTATTTTATAAAGTTTTTGTTATCTTCAACTTTAAGGCAGCAAAATAGTAATAAAACACATAAACCTGCATATTTGTTTAATAACTGAAGAAGTTATTAGTAAGTATTATATGTAAAACTTTCTTATTCAATCGTTCGCTTTCAAAAAATATGTTATTACTTGCTGCCCGTCCCGGATTCGGCTATAGATATCTTTCTAATAATTTAAAAATGAAATCTACCTTTTACAGTAACAACAAATGAAATAATATGGCAATTAAATAAATAAAAATTAAACTTATTGCAATGCTTTGTAATTTAATATTGTTTGCCTTTCTATCCCGAGAGAAACCGAATAGCACCGATGGTTTCGCGACCCTCGAGCACGCAACGTACCGGCAACTGGACACGCTTAGATTCCAAAGCGTCAGTTGAATTTAGTGGTATTCTTGGAAATAAAACTTGCTCCCCTTTGAAATTTCCTATGATTATAGTTGTTTCAATTTAACAGTGAGCTCTCTTCAATTTCAAAATTTTACTTGGTTAAAATTGGGTAGCACGATTATCACTGCAGTTGGATTATTGACTACTTCAATGGTATCGGTAATGGAATCGATCCAGTTAAGTAAGTGAATTCGGCCATTAATTTATATTCAATAGTCTATGTACATATTTAATTGTCACTGCTAAAATGGCTCGTTATCCCTTAACCATCATGCACGGTTTTTGTTACATATTTTGAACTATATTTTCCTTTGACGCTGTGAGTTGAGAAACATTTTGTGCAAAGCAATTAATGCCATTTTAAATGTCAACCTACTGTTTTTATTGTTTTTTAATAGAGATGATTGAGGCTGTGAGCGCAAAAGTGGCGCTCTTGCACTTTTTTGCATCGATTAATCGTGTTCGTTTTGCATTTACAGTCTCATATAAATTTTAAACTCAAATAACAAATGCCATAAAGGATAGCTTGAATTTAACGCATGTTATACCTGAAACTGTCAAATTTATTTTAAAAAGTTAGTCAAAATGTTTAGAGACCAACTGTCTTAAACTTGGTAAGCAAACTATTTTACTGATATTATTAATTTTTTGTATTTTTAAAAAAACGCCGACTAGTGTCTATAAACTAACCATACTCAATCGACAGTAAAACCAGACGGCTCCTAAAAGGACTTTTGGGGTTTTAGTAAAATATAAATGTGAAAAATCTCGCATCGTTAATACAAAGATGCATTATCTTAATGAATATTTTGCAACTTAATTTCCAATTTGCAATTATTGACATCATTTATTCCTTACTGTCATTCTCATAACTAATCGCAATAATATTCACTAATACCTACATATATATAGACTATGTATATTGGATTATGTCTGCAATTCGTATAGCTTATACGAAATCGTTCCTCCAATGGAGCCTGTGATAGGGTTGATTATTTCCTTATTAGCCAGTTAATCCCCAATTATAATTAGCGAATCGAACGTTCGACTAAAAGCGAACGTTTTCTTAAATCATTTATTTCGGGACTTAAATTGTTATTTTCACATCAAAAGGAAAAAGTTTGACGAAAGGAGGTGTTTCTCTATTGGAACGTCGAAACTAGCTTTTATAATATTAATAAATTTTGGATTTCTTCATCGTTCGTTTTTAGGCGAACGTTCGATTGTCTAATCATAGGTAATGGGGAATAGAGCCGTGTCAGCGGCAGCGCATGAATTCACATATATGTAGCTGACACATTGTTTTTATCGTAACACAAAAAAACAGTCGTTTTTAGAGCCTTGACCGCTCGGTTACTCTGCCAGTGGAAACAATGGTATTTCAAATATGTACACACCTGATACCTGACACATTTTTTTATCATCAAATCGTTAGACCGCTCGGTTATGTTGCCAGTGGAAATAGTAGTAATTCACACTCAAATGTAGATATATGTACATAGCTGACACATTTTTTTCACAAAATTCAAATATGTTTTTTTATAATGAAAATGAAAATCAATATGTCAATTTGTTCCTTATGAGATCCTAGTTTTTTACAAAGTGTTTTTTCCCTAGATATGTTTTACAGGAAGTATATAACTTAGTTTTTTCCCAAGCGCCTATCCCTTTTCAGTGGAAACAAAGTACTTATCTTATGTACATATTCCATTGATGATTTTCGTACTTCACTTCTACGTTTGTAGGGTACTCCGTTATTATTTATTATTATTTTCAGTAAAATACGACTAAAAATAACAACAAAGAAAGGAGGCCGGCTTTTAAGTTTCATGTATTTTGCAAAATGATAATAAAAGTAATGTCAAACGAAAAGAAAAATTGGGGGGGGGGGGGGAAGTTGGCCGATTTTCAGACCTACACGATATGCACACAAAATTTCATAAAAATCGGTCCAGCCGTTTCGGAGGAGTTTAGTAACTAACATTGCAACACGATAATTTTATATACCTACTAGCTGACCCGGCAGACATTGTTCTGTATTTTCCCATTTTTATTAAATACAGTCAGTGTCCTAATTTAGATAAAGAAAATTTTACTGGTGATATGAACATTTTATACAGGAATTATTATTTTCCTAAATTATTCTCCTCCACATCACTACCTATTAGATCCAAATTTTATCAAAACTTTTGTTTAGTTATATATAAGCGAACTGCCAAAGCTTTTAACTATATGCTAAAGATGACTTTATATTAATGTATTGGAGCGGCAATTGACGGGGTTTTGGTTGCTGAGATTTTGTCGGAAAAAGCATAATAATGCAATGATGTGCCATGACTGCTATGTGCTTTCTTCACCGCAGTTCTCCACAAAGAAATTTTTTTCGGGAACGGGAAGAAGAAAATTAACCAACCATAACCAAACAACCATCAGAGATGGCAGAGATTTGATAGTTAGCGCTATGTGTACTTTATTTTATTACGTAAACTACATTTAAGTAACTAACTACTTCAATTTGGTATCCCAAGTAAAAGGTTAGGTTAGGTTTGCGGGTTGCTGTAGGAGAGCCAATAGCTCAGCCCCAGCGCACCTAGGTCAATGTAGACCCATTGTGATGCCCATTTGAGGGTTTACCAATTCCTCCTCTTACCATACTCGTAGTCCATATTTAGTTCCTTAGTATCATCCCGGGTAGATCAACCATCCGTTTCCTCTTGCGAATCTATATAGATTTGTTATTGGGCACTCTGATAGTTCTTTGATGCTTTCGAAGAAGTATTTCCCCAGAGTTTTATTTCTTAGATGGCAGAGACTGGGGCAGTGACAGAAGTAGTGGGTTATATCTTTATGTTCCTCCTCGTCACTGCAACCTCTACATAGATCGTTTTCAGTTAGACGTAGTTTTTTGGCGTGATATCTTTGCATGTTATGGCCAGTTAAAAAACCTACCAACGTCGATACTGACTTCCTGTCTTTTTGAATGATTGCATTCGTTCTATTTTTGTCGTATTGCGGCCACATTTTCCTAGCTACCTCATAAGTGTTTAAGTTTGCCCATCTCGAGTTGGCTTTTGCCAGGATTTCACACATTATATTAAGTTTGAGGTCGCATAACGGTGGTTTTACGCTCCTTTCTGAGAGTTCTAGGCTAAGTGCTGAGCCTTTTCTTGCCAATTCATCGGCTTTTTCATATCCCATTATGCCCGCGTGACCGGGGACCCAGCAGAGTGTTATATTATGCTGTGTGGCAAGAAATTTAAGCTCTTCGCGACAGCTTTTCACAAGCTTGGACTTTATTTCAACAGAAGAAATTGCTTTTATCGATGCCTGGCTATCGATGAGAATGGTAATATCCTCTCGGGGTAGTGCCATCATTGACGCCACTTTGGCAGCTTTCGTTACTGCTAGAACATCTGCTTGGAATACACTGCTGTTATTGGGAAGTCTGATTGAGCCTTCTATATTCAGAGCTTCTGAGAAGAAGCCAGCCCCAGTACCTATATCCATTTTTGAGCCGTCTGTAAAGATGGATTTGGTTGTAGGTTGTAAAAGTTCCTTATTAATCCACTCCTCTCTACTTGGAAACAAGCATTGGAATGGCCTTTCAAAATCTGTAAAGGGAACTATGTAGTCAGACTACATTTGTTCCTGTGTCCCGGTATTGCCAGTCACCAATCCCGGGATTTTCGGGATTGGGATTGAGAGCAGATTTAAGCAAATAAATAAATAATTTTAGCTTTAGATGATTAGTTTTTTGTGATCGAAATAATCCCTTTCCAAAAATAATGAAGAGGAAATAATCATCGCAAAAATGAGTGTAAACAATACCACATTTTTTACCACTTCCTAAACTCACGAAAACAAGTTTTTTTTTTAGAAAAGAAGAAGGTACTCCAGCAAAGGGAAACAAGTTTTGAAAATCATGCAATACCTAGAGTGACTGCGCAGTGCGCATGCAACTAAGTATGTTTTCCACTGCTTAGACACATACATGAAAACCTGTTTAAAGAAGAAAGAGAAACAAGTGTTTTCGAACAAAAGTGCGTGCAATTGCAAGTGCACCTCAAAACACCAAGTGTAGTTATGATTTTGTTTCTGTTGTGTTTGCGGTGCTCACGAAAACCAGTTTTTTTGGAAAAGAAGAATGTTTTCAAGGAAAGACTCGGAAGCAGCTTTAGTTGTGATTTCTCCACATAATGCAATCGAACAGGTTCCAGATTTCACAAACGAACAAAATATAAATCAAGTCATTAAAAGAAATCGCAGAGTTGTTGTTTACTTGAAGAGGTCACCGACAAAAAACGATGAGATTCTCCAAAAATATGTTAAAGCTGAACATGAAAAAGAGCTGTCACTACTTTTAGATTGCAAGACTAGGTGGAACAGCCTTTTGACTATGCTAGAACGATTTGTTCTTTTGAAAACAAGCATTCAAAAGGCCTTAATAGATCTCAAACATTTAGTTCAACTAAAAGATGCTGATTAAGCAGGTGAGATCCTCGACGTTCTCACTCTATTAAAATTAGCTGTTGAAGCAATCTGCCGCCAAGAATCAAATCTGTGTACAGCTGATGCAGCTTTAAGATTTTGTTTCAATCAATTGGCCAGCAAAAATACAATTTTGGCCAAAAAAATGACAAAATCTCTTTCAGAAAGAATCCAGCAACGACGGTGCACAGAATTATCTGGTTTGTTAAACTATCTACAAAATCCATCAACCCAATATTCTGGTGAAGTATTCATATCCCCTAGTCAAACTGCAATAAAAAAAACAGATAAAATCACTAATCCAGAGACTTACTATAAGCCAGCACAGAAAAATTCCCAATAGTGATAATAATAACGAAGAAGAAAACAGTGCAAATCTATTGAAACCACCCATCCAACTTACACTAAAACAGCAATTAAAAGCAGAAATTAATAAAAAAAATGCAAACTATTTTACCAGAAACAGAAACTGAATCGGATTTAACGGCGTCCATAAGAAAAGAACTGAATCTCTTTGAAAATGGAGGTACCCGAGGACATCATCTGGATTTAGTCTACAAGTTTTTACTGTCCATTCCACCAACAAACGTAGAAGCAGAACGAGCGTTTTCGGCGGCCAGTTATATTCGCAACAAATTTAGAAGTCGGCTTGGGGACGATACTCTTGATGCCCTTATTTTCCTTCGGTTTTATTTCCAAAGGTCAGCTGAAGAACAAGAGCAAGATTAAATGAATATACCTACCCCTTGATTTTTTCACTTTTTTTTATAATTTATCTTTTTTGTTTTTGTGGAGTTATTTTATTTTTATTTTGTAAAAACCTTGAATGAAGTTTATTTTTATTTATTTCTGTATCAAAAAATTATCTGTTTATTTTTTATGAAGTGAATTTGTTTGTTTCGTTTTTATTTATTTTATTTTATTTTGTTCTTTATTTTTATTCATTTGATTTGTAATAAAATTGCATAGCAAAATGATTTCGCTGTTTTTTATTTTCCAATAAATTTCTACATTTTTGTGAGCAATTTTCGAAGTTATTTTTTTTAACATAGGTACAATTTTTTGAACCATGTATCAATTTTTGGTTTGATTTCTTTAGCAACTTAACAATAAAAAATATTCCTTCCAATCCCGGGATACCGCGGGATCCCGGGATTCATTTTTTTAAATCCTGGAATCCCGGGATTGAAAATTAGTTTCGGGATTGAAATCCCTATATGTTACAGAGTACATTTAAATAATTTACAAATCAAAATAATAATTGGAATTTAATTTAAAAATGAAAGAAAGAAGAGAAAAAAAAGAAAATAGGAGAAAAAAGAAGAAAAAACTTATTAGAAATTTTCGGCTGAAAATTGAAAGGCCTTCTTTTCGAAAGTGTTTGTGTTAGTTATACGCTTAATACTGAGGGGAATTTGGTTCCAAAGTTGAATAGCGTGAATGAAAAATTGTCTAGAGGTCACAAGGTATTTATGTCTGGGTATAATTATTTGTAATGTTCGATTACTTCTAACAAACTTGATTTGATCAAAAAGATACTTTGGTTCTTTTTACTGTATTATTCTTTGTAACAATATCAAGGTTCGATATTTCAAAAGGCTTGGTAATGAGCAGCCTGCTATTTGTTTGACATAGTCGGAAATGTGTTGGTATCTTTTCAGACCATAAACAAATCTTGCGCAGTTATTATATGCAACAGTCAGTTTTCTTTTGGACTCATAGTCCATATTGGAAAATAACTCACAGCTGTACGTAAAAATGGGCAAAATGAATGATTTAACTAACCTTAGCTTTACATTGGTTGGTAAATATTTTGCTGTAGGACTTAAACCTCGAAGTGCACCATATATTTTAGCAACTGTCCTATTAATATGTACATCCCAATCTAGACTATATTTAAAGAAAACTCCAAGATTCTTTATACTTTCCACATATTCTAATGGGATCAAGTTAAGAAAAAGAGTCGGAAACTGATCTTCACACCTATTTCTGCTTAAAACCATCGCTTTTGTTTTGGTTGGATTAAGGTTCAGCTGATTTTCAACTGTCCAGTTTGAGATTTTACATAATTCCTGATTCATGAGACTGGTGTTCCGTATTATATCTGATTTTGAAAACATCTTATAAATTTGAACATCATCGGTGTATATGTGATATTCGCAATCTGAAAAGCATTCAATTATGTCGTTTATAAAGCAGTAAAATAAAAGCGGTCCTAACACAGAGCCTTGTGGAACATCCATGGGAACATTTAATCTACTCGAGCAATTATTGTTGTAAAACACATATTGCGACCTATTAGAAAGGTATGATGAGATAATATTGCACAAGGAGTTCTCAAAAAAAAATGTTGTCTAAAGTTTATTCAACAATATGTTATGATTAACGCTGTCAAATGCCTTAGAGAAATCTAAAAACACAATTAATTAATCCCATCATTTCACTGTCGAACCCGGCCCGTTTATCTTCAGAAACCTTGATCAGAGACGTAGTGCAGTTATGTCTAGCCCGGAAACCAGATTGGTGTTCAGCAATTAATTTTGTAGGATTTAGAAAATCCTTTATCTGATTACTCATTACTTTTTCATAAACCTTGCTCAGAAATGGTAATATAGCGATTGGGCAATATTCAGTTGTGCGTCCTTGAGAAGGTTTCGGCAATGGCAAAATTTTAGCAACTTTCCAAAGATCAGGAAACACAGAAGTGGTCAAAATCGTATTGAAAATGTACGTTATTTGTTGGAGCAAAACCGGTGGAAGAATCTTTATGAATTCTGGTTGGATGTTATCAGAGCCAATAGCCTTTGACTTAATTTTTAGGATTTCAAGGCCTACTGTCGAAGTGTCAACACAAGAAAGTGAAAAGGTGTGGCTTTGGTTGTTTATAGAATTTGAAACATGAGAAATATATGATACATTAGATTAGATTGCGGTTGGACGAATTTTGTATTCAATTCTTCTATATTTATTTTATCTGAAACAGATTGCTTACCACTACTTAATCCAGCCATGTTCGTCAGGCTGGAATGTTGAACTAGAATCCCTTGGGTTAATTCGGTTTTTAAAAAAATTCTTTTTGTTTCTCCTAATAAGATTAGTTACCGCATTGCGGGCAATCTTGAATTCATCATATATAACAGAACATTTATATCTTCTCCATTTCGCATATAATTCATCTCGTGCCTTAATATTGTTTTTTACTTCTTGTGTTATCCATGGATATTTATTTTTTTTAAATTTTTTATGTTTAACTCTCACGTGATTGTTAAAAAGGATATAGATATTAGATTGCGGTTGGACGAATTTTGTATTCAATTCTTCTATATTTATTTTATCTGAAACAGATTGCTTACCACTACTTAATCCAGCCATGTTCGTCAGGCTGGAATGTTGAACTAGAATCCCTTGGGTTGAATCGGTTTTTAAAAAAATTCTTTTTGTTTCTCCTAATAAGATTAGTTACTGCATTGCGGGCAATCTTGAATTCATCATATATAACAGAACATTTATATCTTCTCCATCTCGCATATAATTCATCTCGTGCCTTAATATTGTTTTTTACTTCTTGTGTTATCCATGGATATTTATTTTTTTTAAATTTTTTTATGTTTAACTCTCACGTGATTGTTAAAAAGGATATAGATATTATTGTTGAAACACACAATCTGTTTATTTACATCACATGTGGCATAAATAGGTGACCAGTCAATGCTAATACTGTCATTAAACAGATGTTCTAAATTTATACCTGAATAGTCATAATATATTGTAGATGTCTCCAAATCAAGAGTAAAAATTAAGTCATCATGTGAGAAAGCGGATGCCAAAAGTTGATCACAATGCAAAGTTAAGTTTGGATTTGATACTAAAAAAACATCAAGTAAAGAAGGTACACAATTTGGTTTAAAATGCGTGGGCTGTTTAGAATTAATAAAACTTAAGCTAAAGGAATCAACCATCTCGATAAATTTTTTATTTCTGTTATCTAACAAATTGAGATTAAGATCTCCGCAGATCAAAATGTCTGTGTACAGAGGCACTAACTCCTCATGAAGACTTCTTACTAAGGTGAAATGCGTTACATCAGGTGCCATGTATATGCAACCAACTAAAAAATTTCAACATTCACTATCTATTTCAATGAATAAGTATTCTATTGAATCATCGTGTAAGGATTTTTTTACTAAATGAAATTTATATGAATTTCTTATGAAAATAGCTACACCTCCTGCTAGTTTATTATATCTATCAGCGTTGAAAATTATTTAATTTGAAAAGATCATCACACATCTCCGGCTTTAGCCAAGTTTCAGAAATACATATAATATCAACCTTGCTACTATCAAAAAGTATACGCAAATCGTCTATTTTATTTTTTATACTTTGAGCATTTAAATGACAAACATTTTTTTCTTTTTTCTTTTTTCTTTCTTTTGTTTGCATAAAATATCGACCAAGACTTTGCATTCAACTACGGAACCCCCACTAAAGCTAGAGCCACCAAGGGCATTTAATAAAAACAACAAAACCAACACAAGCACTTTCAAAAAGTTTAGAAAAAGAAGAAGATTCAAAGTTGAATAAAGATATAAAAAGAAATTTAAAATAATAAAGAGAAGGTAAAAAAGATTTAGTTAAGAGAGAGATATTACAATTTTCTTTAATCATTTGTGTTCTGAGCTCCATCTCCATTCACTACGTTTGCTTCTTGACATCTCAGTGCAATCGCATTCAAAGCTTCTTCGTCGTCTATCATGATGTTTTGTTGATTTTTTGCACTTTGACAAAAACAGTTCCATTCCTTGTAAATACAGAGAAAATTTTCTTTGTGCGCTTCAGTTTCACAGCATGATTTAGAAGAGAACGGTTTTTTTCGTCAGGCTCTCATTCAAGTAATGCTTTTGAATCTATGCCAATGTCGCGCAGAGAAACTGGTTTTGACACTTTTTTCAGGTACTCAGCTACCGACTTCAGAATGTTTTTTTTATCTTGTGGAGAGCTAAACTTCAGTATTATGGGTGGATCATTACGTTGGTGGGAGCGAAAAATCGATCGCAAAACAGGAGGCTGGCTATCAATGGTGTGACATAGGTGTTTGAAAATTGATTTAATGTTTTCGTTGTGCAGTTGCAGAACTCCAAAGAGAATAGCATCCGCAGCAAGGTCTTTTCTCTCAAGTACATCACATCGTTTTATGACATCAGTAAGCATATTTTGGCTGTAGGTTGCAGTTGCAGGTTCCTTATTATGCTCTTCAATTATTTCAACTCGCTTCTCCAAGTTGAGTTGAGTGATTGGTCATACTTTTTAAGCTGAGCGGTCCACTTCTGTTCCATACACGTTATTTGGTCCATAATGTCGGTTCGAAGCTTGTTTATTTCTGTTGTGAAGCGGGTGATAATTTCCTCAGTATTATTCTTTAAACATTCCAGAAGGTCATTTGCATTGAGGACATTGTCGATGTAAGTTGGAGTTGAATGTTCTGTTTCACCTTTGGATGTGTTTGAGGGCTTCACTGTAGAAATTGGGGTACTATCAGTTGTTGGTGCATTTTTGGCTGTGGCGTTGGGCTTTTGTGTTGAAGCTGGGGAACCAGTGGCTGGTGTTTTTCCATTTTTTTCAGCACGGAACGAGTGTATTTTGCTTCAAGAGAGGTAGATTTGGTAGAATTCTTTCCCATAGCAAAAGAAAGATCAAGGAGAAAGCGAAGAGGGAAAAAAAAATAAAAAAGTCACTAAATCAAAAGGCGGGAAAAGATTTTATGTTACTCAATTTGTTCTATTTTTTTTTTTATTTTTTTTATATTGTTATTGTTTTATCTTTATTTGTTCACACTGAATTCTGCAATGCGCACTTAAAAATTAGGCCTGGCTTTGCACACCTGTTTTTTCGAATGTAGACTTAAAAGAACAACTTTAAATGAAATTTTACCGGAGAATACAAGAAACACGTCTAATCACTCTGACATTCTCTTTAAACAGTTATCAATATCGTTAGAGCCGTTTTGGAGAAAAAACAAGTTTTTCGATAACTGTTATATGACAGGTACCGTTAGTTTTAAGCCGAGAACACAAATTTGAAAAACTCCTCTGACGGTCACCCTACAACCCCTTTGTACCAGGTTTAAAAGATATCGGTTAGACCGTTTAGGCTGCAGAAGCGAATGACAGACATCGATTGACATCATTTGTAACGAGGCAATAGGAGAGGAGTAGGGGGATTGGGAACGGTTCAAAACCAAAAAAGAAAAGGTGGGAAAAAGGAAGTTGGAACCAGGACGGGAACGAAATGGATTGAATATCTAGCCGAATGGACCTGGCATGCTAGCGAGGCACGGCTGAGCTCACCTCAAACAAAAACATAAATCATGCCATAGATGTTAATACATATAAACCCCATCACCATACAACACACACACACATACTCACCTCCACATACCATGGGCACTGCTGATGTTAATGCGATTGATAGACTTTTTTGACAGAAACACATACAGAATTTCCAGACCCTTTTTTTTAGACTTCGCTATCATAGTAATGTCTTGTCTGATTGTTATCTCAAATTTTTTTTCACGTATTCATAACTTGCCTTATGAATACGTATAATCATCATCAAGTCCTGTAACCCCGCTCGGGGCATAGGGCGCCAACAAAACGTCTCCATCCTTCACGGTCTGCAGCTAGATATCTTAACTGTGGCCACGTCTTTCTCTGGGAATTAGCTTCTGCTACAACTGTTGACTTCCATGTTGTTCTTGGTCTTCCAACCCGACGTGAACCCTGAGGATTCCATTCAAAAGACTGCTTTGCAATATCATTGTTTGGTTTCCTAAGTGTGTGACCAATCCATTGCCATTTACGCTTTCTTATGTCGACGTCCAACCGCTCCTGACTTGTCCTGCGCCACAATTCCTGGTTTGAAATAGTTTGTGGCCAGCGAATCTTTAGAATGTGGTGTACACAGCGGTTCACAAAACCTGCGATTTTCTCGAGATGGTGGCCGAGACTTTCCAGGTTTCACAAGCATATAATAGCACGGATTTAACGTTGGATTCGAAGAATCTCAACTTAGTGCGTAAAGATATTTGACTGGATCTCCACATTTGAGACAGAGAACCAAAGGCAACGCGAGCTTTATTTATTCTGCTCTATTCTATTTATCACCATTTGCTGATACAGTACTTCCAAGGTAATTAAACTATTCGACCTCTTCAACAGGCGTGTCATGCAGAATAATACGTTGTTGTTGTTGTTGTGAGGGGGGTCCTGTTAGCATTATTTTTGTCTTTTTGCCATTTATTCTAAGACCGCACGATTCTCCTTTCAATAGCAGAGATTGACACATCACGTTCAGCCCACTGATGTTATTTGCCATGAGACATATATCGTCGGCATAGTCTAAATGGCTAAGCCTTTCAGACGGTCTCCATTGAATGCCCTGCCTCTCCGTTGTACCAACGCTGGCCGTCAAAACATCATCTATCGCCAGCAGAGAAAGAATTGGCGATAGAACATCCCCTTGTCTCACACCCTGACGCACTTCAAAAGAGTCGGATAGCTGCCCATTATGCAACACAAACCACCTCGCATTGTTGTAAGACTCCCTTATAATGGCGACAATTTTTGGGGGAATTCCTCTACCAAGAAGTGATCTAAATATACATTCGCGGTTAACTCGGTCAAAGGCCTTCTCAAAATCTACGAACATGAGGTAAAGCGGTGTTTGAAATTCCGCAGACTGCTCAAGGACAATGCGCAGAGTGTTGATATGGTCGACGCACGAACGACCGCTGCGGAAGCCAGCTTGATGCCTCTTGAGTGTAGACTCTATTCTAGCCTTTATCCGTTCGAGGATTAAAGTTGCCATTAACTTTGGAAAAACGGACAAAACGGTAATACCACGCCAATTGTTGCAGTTTTTAAGATCACCTTTCTTTGGCAACTTAACAATCACTCCATCCTTCCACTCCCTGGGATAGGTTTCATTTTCCCAAACAGTTTGTATCAGCGGATGCAAAATACTTGCTGCTATGACGGGATCAGCTTTCAGGAATTCAGCTGGTACACCATCAAGACCGGCTGCTTTGTTGTTTTTGAGGAGATTTATCGACGATTGGATTTCCGCAACTGAAGGAGGTTCGATGTCAATACCCCTACAGGATCTACGTATCTCGATTAGTTGGGGCACTTCAGCACTCTGCTCAATGGAATCTTCATTTAGCAGGACACAAAAATGATCCTTCCACCTGCGTAGCTGGTCTTCAATTGATACCAAAAGTGTCCCATCCACATCCATTACAGGATGATTAGTGTTGCTTTTTTTCCCGACAACTTCTTTGGATATTTGGTACAATTCTCGGATATCTCCTCTTCTTGCAGCGTTTTCAGCATTTTCAGCGAGCCCGTCTATCCTCACCCTCCTGTCACGTCTCACACAACGATAGACCAACTTGTGTGCTATCCGATATTCGCTCCGCAATTCAGCCTTTCGTTGAGCGTCTGTCTCGGCGTTTAATTGCACCTTCAACGATTTACGAAGCTCGATTTTGTCCCAGGTGTCTTGGGATATCCAAGAGTCTCTAACTCCCGACCGCCTAGGCACAGTCTCGGATCCAGTCTCCATAAAAACACTCTTTATTTCACCCCACATCTCGTCAATTTCTGAATGTTGTAATCCATTAAATGACGAAGCTCTGTCGCAAAGGGTGTTGATATAGTTACGACATATGTTGGGATCACTTAGAGCATTCGTGTTGAATTTTGGGCTCCTTGCTGCATCCCGCGGTTGTCGTAGTATGGCCGCGGTTCGTAGTTTGAGACTCATGACAACCAAGTGGTGGTCGCTTCCCACATCGGCATTTCTTAAATTACGGACATCACACATTGACTTCCTCCATCACTGCTGAATCATGATATGATCAATTTGATTTTGGGTTTGACCATCTGGGTGCATCCAGGTGACTTTGTTGCACGTCTTATGTTTAAACACAGTCCCACCCAGTACAAGACGATTTGCGTTGCAAAAGTCGACAAGCATGTCGCCATTTTCATTTCGTGACCCCAAGCCATTTTTTCCCATCACTCGTTCCCGACCGTAATTGTCTGCTCCGACTTGTGCGTTGAGGTCTCCCATGACGATTATAACATCGGCTGTCGGAACACTACTGTAGACCGAGTTAAGGCGAGTGTAGAACGCGGTTTTGTCCTCCTCGGTCGCTTCATTTGTGGGGGCGTAGCACTGAATAATTGTGACGTTGCGAATTTTTGAGCGGAACCTTGCAGTCATTATTCTTTCAGATATGGGCGCCCAAGAAATAAGACTGCGCCTAGCTACTTTGTTCAACATAATTCCAACACCATGCATCCTTTGGCCACCCTCTCTTTCATCTTCCCCGGAATACAGCATTCTCGTTTGTCCAGTGTCAGATCTGTATTCAGCTCTTCCTCTCCACTTAGTTTCACTTATGCCCAGGATACTGATCTTAAAGCGAAGCATTTCGCGCTCTAACTGCTCGTACCTTCCCTCGCCATACAAAGATCGAACGTTCCACGCTCCAATTTTTGTACGTATGCCATAGCCAAAAGTATCCATTGCATTTCTTGAAAGACTTCCACTATTTGTTGACGATTCATTTATTATTATGGCGTCTTGATTGACGCTGTTGCATGAAAGATGCCGCACCCCCAAATCCGATGTGCGGTTTTGTTAGGGTTGGGAGGTATTGTGGTTAATCCCTTATAATACAGCTGGTGGCACGCTTGTCGACGCACGGCTTCGCTCGTCGGATGGGAGGATTCTTGCTGCTTTCTACCGTACAAATAAATAATATTCGTGCCAACAAAAAGTAATATAAACAACACACGTCACTAACGTCAAAGAAAATAATGTCCAATACAAACTGGTCCACTTATCATCATCGACACAACTGGTGTAGCGTTGTGCTAGCCCAATAGGCTATAAGCCATCCCTTTTCTATTAGTAGCTTAATGCTACCTCCATACTGCACTGGCCAACATGAATGTGCAGCCCCTACAAAATTACGAAACCTCCCCATCAACGCATCGATCTCCTTACATCTACCTTCCCTATAAAACATTCTTCACTCCATATCCATAATTAAAAACACCAGTTGGATTTCACTTCAAACATTATATAATTCATAAAAAAAAATAACACCTTAAACCTTATGAAAACTGACCTATCTTAATTTTTGTTACAAAGTAATACACATTATGTAAATTATGATTTTTAACTGTTTCTCTTGAAACACATATGCCTGAAGGGCATGCTAGTATTGTGGGTTTTGATCAGCCTTCTTATGAGCAGAAAATCTCCACACAAAAATATAATAAATGTTTAAGCTTATTTAAATAAAATAGCAGGTGCTGTATTTTGCAACGAAGAGAAAAGCACTTGTTATCACTGCAAATCTACACCAGCTGAGCACATCAACTCATCTGTATCAATAGAACATAAACTCACTAACACTATTTAAATAAGAGAATCTGTGCAGTAATTTTATCATAGATATGACGTATTTTCAAAAGAGAACAATTTTTATCACTCTGATAAAAATAACTACTTAAGGTACCACTAGGTTGAGCGATAAAAAAAAAAAAAAAACGAATGGCATAAATTTTTAAGTTATCAAATTTTTAAATAATCATAAAATACTTATATGTATGTTTGAATAAAAGTAATGTTACTCACATGACATGTTTTGGACGATGCGGATCCCTCCAACGTTGTGCGCACAAAGCTGTGTTGATCTCGTATTTGATGAAAGTTGATATTAATTATTTTGTAAAATATGATTTTTTATGTCCATATATTGTATGCATGTAAATTTTTAATGTTTTTTTTTTTTCACTCGCACTAGTTAAATTTTTCTGTAATATAACTCTAACTATATAGTTTTAATATTTTGATATAGCACATAAGTAGATATTAAAATGAATATATATATATTTTTTTTCTTTTAGTTCAAATGGATCTTTTCTGAATTCGATTTAAATAACTAACTAGGTACTTTGTTATATTAAATTGACTGGATTTAGCCGGGGTATGAAAGGGGTATTTGTAGAACACAACCAAAATAAATCACTTGCTGATTTAACACAATAGCACTAATTTACGTTGGCAGTGACGGGAAAGAAATCCTTTTTGGCTGTATTCTGGACGGCAAAACTTGGCTATTCTCGTCAGATATGTTCCACTTTTTTTTTCCGCCCTAACTCGCTTAAACCGGGAGTGTCAGGTCAAAAGTTGGTGCGAAACGATGATGCGGCTATACGCGTCCGTTTGCAACTGATAATGACAGTGAAACCACTGACTCAGCAAACTCCCAGGAATTAAAACTTCGACAGCTTACAATTTACTCTTGATAGGCAGACAGATGGAAGTTAGTAGTTGGTGTCAATTGCGGTTTCTGAGAGGATGTATGTAACTGGGTCACAGGTAACGAAAGCCTTATAACGGGATATGATCTTTGGTCAGCTTGGATTGTTTCAATCGTAGAGCAGATTCTGCTCTTAATTAAGACTTCTAAGCACGATTCTTGTTGATCGTTACCGGTGTGTACATATATACAAAATTTCCACATAAGAATAAAAGGGCCACACTCGTCGCAGGTGAAATTTGTTTGAGCAAAATTTGTTTTTTTCCTCTGCTTCTTTCCACTTCTTGCAAACGCTGTTAAAATAAAATAATTTTTTTACCGCACTGTTTGGTTAAAATATTATAATTTAACTTACGCGTGGCAATCTATTTTGTGAGTTAGTTTCACAATGGCTTTTATTTGAAGGAAAGACTTTCTTCACAAACGTTATAAAAATTTCTTTTTAATGAAACGTAATTCATCTAAGAAGGAACGGGTAGTTGAGTTTAACTTTAAGATGTTTATAAGTATATATGATTTAAAAGTTTAACCAAAATTCAATTTGAGACCTACCTATCGGAAAATAGGTTTCTAGCCAACGGGGAGGATTATCCGGCCAAGTCAATAGTTCCTTCGAAAAGAAAGATGTTGGCTCCGGAAACGTTTGGGCTACCTCCGCTCATTTAACGAAACTTCGAAAAGATAGAAGGCGTTCAGGGATGGTTGTTTAGCTAATAGTATTTCGATAAAAGTTTAAGGTGCGAACAGCTTGTATGTGGGGTGAATATGTTGGTTATTTCTCATGTGTTATTTTAAAATTCATTACAAAACCATTTGTTTGGAAACATGGTCATGTGAGAAAGAAATGGAAGAAGAATTATATTTAACTTTTCGAAACGTGTGGCTTCGACCCATGCCCTGAAGTAAGAGTCACTTGCGGTTCTATGATTTCAAATCTTTTGAGTGAAAGATGCCAACTGATTTTCCCTTAGGGTCCTCAACTTCGTAAAGTGCGTTTCCCACTGCGCGAACTACACGACATTTAATGTATTTTGGACAAAGTTTTGCGTTAATGTTTTTTCCCGCATCGCTTTGAACAAAATTTCTACGATAAATTTCTTGACCTGACTTAAATTTTCTTTCAGATGATCGAAGATTATAATTTTTCGCTTGTTTTTCAAATGCTACTTTCAGATGCTCCTTCAAGTGCTCCTGAACAAGATTAACTCTATCGGCTTTTCCAACCATCTGAAATTCTTGGTCATTCAAAAGTTGTAGTCTCTGCAATACAGGGTACTTTCCAGCATGAGTTACCATTGGCGTTCCAAACAGCGAAAAGAAAGGTGTTTTAGTAGTCGACTGATGTACCGAAGTGCAAAGAGACTGTTGAATTTCAGGGATATATCGGTCCCATTCTCGGTGATCATTTTTTATATAGGATCGAATTCCTGACAAAATTGATTGATTTACACGTTCTGACGCATTCGATTGCGGTGAGTACAAAGCCGTTCTCATGTGTCTAATTCCTTGTTTATCCAGATGTTGTTTAAAAGGAGTTGATACAAATTGCTTGCCGTTATCCGAGTGGATATTTTGTGGCACTCCGAACACACTGTAAACATTATGCTCCAAAAAGTTAATAACTGACTGGGTGTTTGCTTTAGCCATTGGCTTTAGTAACACAAATTTGGTAAGATGGTCTAGGAGAACGAATAGATATAGGTTTCCCTTTTTAGATCTTACATATGGGCCCATAAAATCTATATATAATTTTTGAAATGGCCTCTCAAACATAGTGTGGGTGGTCATGGGTGGTCTTATGGTTTTATTTGCCTTCTTGCTTTCTTTGCACACGCCACAATGCGCAATGAATTCCTTCACGTCCTTTGTGATTTTTGGCCAAAAATAATAGTTGCGAAGTCTTGCAAGCGTCTTGGCTATACCACCATGACTACAGTTTGGAGGAATGTGAGCTTTTTCGACAAGTTCAGTCGTAAAACTAGGTGGGATCCAAAGTCACCACTGAAGATCGGTTTTCTCAACATCACCATCTGTGGTAAAGAACTTTTTATATACAAGATTGTCAGAGATTTTGAGGTCTAAATTTAGGTTTGGATTAAGTTTAACTCTTTCCTTCAACTTGAGGTATTCGTGATAAAATTGCGAAATTCTTGATAAATCTGCGATACCACCCGCACATCCCAAGAAATCTACGAACCTGTTTGACGCTTGTCGGAATCGGAAAATCGTTGATTCCTTGCACCTTTTCAAGGTCAGGTTTCATGTGACCATTACCCACTATGTACCCTAAAAATCTCAGTTCACGAAAACAGAATTTTGATTTTTCAACATTGATCGTAAGGTTTGCATTCTTTAGACATTGAGCTACTATTTCAAGTCGTCGCATATGCGTTTCAAAGTCGGCGGAAATCACCAGAAGATCATCTATGTAGACAAAAACATATTCTCTCAGTGCCGATGGAATAACTCTGTCCATGACGCGACACATTCTTGCTGGTGCATTACATGCACCAAAAGGCATAACCGTGAATTGCATAAGCGAACGACCTGGCACCGTAAAGGCTGTTTTTTCTCGTGAGTTTTTATCTAGCGGAATTTGCCAATATGCGTCCTTCAGATCAATGCTGGATATAAAGTGGGTATCGCCAAGGCGGCTTAGAACTGCATCGATGTTATGGATAGGATTGGCGTCTTTTTTCGTAACGGCATTTAATTTGCGATAATCGATACATAATCGATTTTTCCCAGGCTTCCTAACTAAGACAACTGGTGAAGACCAAGGGCTTTCACATTCTTCAATGATGCCCAAAGACAACATACGATCTATTTCCTCGTTAATGAGTGACTGAATGACAGGCGAAACAGGATAACTCCTTTGCTTTACAGGTTCAGCAGTACCCGTGTTTATGACATGTACATCTACATTGGTCTTACCCAATCCTAACTTGGAAAATGAAGGAAACTTTTCAATCACAGCTGTTAGTAACTTTGCCTGATCAATCGTCAACTCATGCTTCGTTGTCTTTGGATCATCAGCTATAATTTCTGAAATTATGTTCGGGGAGATTTGAAACTCCAACCAAAAATCAATGCCGAGATACAAAGGTTGAGTGAGAGATGGGACGAGATATAACTCAACGCTTCGAGTTAAATTGTTAAAATTTATGGGCACATTAACTCTTCCAACTATTCGTTGGTCACTTCCATCGGCTGTTTTTATTCCTGATTTAAATTCAATAACCGGCAAATTATTACGTTTGACGAATTCTTCACAATCCTTTCCGAGACATGAAATTGATGTACCACTATCAAGCAGATCTGTTATATCTTCATTACCGATACGAACGGTGGCATATGGCCGGTGATCGTTTTCAGCTATAATCTGTGAAGACTCTATCAATCGTTTAAAAATACGCCTCTTACTTTTCCTTTGTAGAGACTTGTTTGGTTTTTTCAGATTAATTTCTTGGATCGAAAATATTTTTGCGCGTAGTTTGTTGTACCGTTTAAGTCTTTCTTCATATGTTTTGAATGGGGTTGCTTCGAATGTCTTGTTTTTTGGATCAGGGGTCGTGACCCCAACTGATCTGTTTGAGGAACCTACTAAGTCCTCAATAATTGTATTAGCATCTTTTAAACCGGGTTTGGTTTGGTCTGGGTAGAGCGAGACTCCCCGGTGGACTTCTCGCTCGTTTTCCGGTTTTCCGGATTTGGATTGCAAGTCGGACAATGCGGAGTGGTGTACCCATCCAAACCACATCTATAACAAAATAAGTTTCTTTCGGATGATAGACAATTCATAAAGAAGTGACCTTCTTTTTTGCAGTTAAAGCACTTGCGATTCCGTACAGGAAGATTTTTGCTTTCTATCGCGTTAACATCGTCTTCTTGAAGATACAAATAATATGGGTGATCTAACTCGTGGACATTTCTTTGTGTTGCAAATTGACCAAAACGCATCCTACCAATTAAATCTCTAGACGCTAACATTTTCTCTGTCTTCCTGCATTCCTCGCGTAGGTGTTCCAATGAGAAAATGGACATGGGATAAATGTATTGCATCAGACGATTGTTAATATTGTCTTTGACAGTTTTCAAAAGATCGCTTTCACGTATTGGTTCTCGTAAACGATTACGCAGATCAAGCATAGCGTTGTAATAATCATCGAATGACTCGGTTGTGGATTGACGACGCTCCATCTTCCGCCTAATAATTTCAAAATTGGATTCATAACTGCGGTATTGTCTCATCAACGACCCACGCAATTCATTCCATTCAGCGTTAGGATTAGCACGTAAGTACTGCCAAAACCAATTCTGAGCATTTCCTGATAGAAGAAGATGAAAATTCTTTACTACGTCAGACCATGGTATTCGATGGTTTTCTTTTAATATTTCGACACGGAAAATAAAATCTTCAACAGACAACGACTTATCGGTTCCCTCAAACTTCAGTCCCCATCGGTCAAGGTGAATTTTTCGGCTAAGGTCGCAATAACCTGGGTTTGCCTGAAAAAAAATGATCTTGATCAAGTGGATCAGCCTGATGTACAAAATTGTTTGATGTGTTGGAGGCATTTAAACTTCCAGTTCGAACACTAAAATTGTTTGGCTGAAATCGTAAGTCTGGTTGAAGGTTGTGAGATTTTTCAGGCTGGGGAAAGGAACCATTGCCATCCAATCCACAATTGTTTTGTGACTGTGACGTTTCTAACAGCCTTGGCATCCTTTTGTTCCGTCTGGGATTATTTTGTTTTTGGAAGTTATTTTTCTTGGAAATACTTTCTGTTTCGTTAACGTAATATTCTCTTTGTAGAACATCTCTAACAGTTGTGAGAACAGAACTTTCGACGGTGTTTTTGACTGAACTCTCTAAAGCTGATAAAAGCTGATTTTGAAAAGAATCTAGATGTTGTCGCACACAATGGATACATAGTTTTTAATTGATTCGTCAGGTAGACTTTTTTTATTTGTACCTGCTGTAGTTTCGGTGGATAGTGGTAGTATAATGTTTTCGCGTTCTAGGATATTAGCTAATTGATCGACACTTATTTCAATTTCAGGTTCAATATTGAAGTCTTTGACAGATTCTATTGCATCTGGCATGTTTAAATTTTGACTAACCGAGTTCTCTGCTCTAAAAGAGGTTGAATCTCTTCTTATTGGGGTACGTTGGACTCTAGGATTCCTTGAAACGGATGAATGAATAACTTCGTCAACTAAGCTAGCGTCAGGTTTGTTTTTGGTCCCTGAACGAGTATTCATAGATAAGCTTTTAGGTTTATCTTTAGGTTTATCTTTGGGTATCGCACCTTAAGGCATTGTTGGTAGGTAGGTATAAAATAATTGCTTTAAAAAGTATATATATGCTTAAAACAAAAATGAAGTGATAGGTGTTTATATTTGTTGATCGAAAGGGTTTAAAAATAAATATAATATATAATGGAAAAGAAATTAATTCAAATTCAGTGGTACGTGTTTAGGTATGTAGTCTTTTTTTTCATAAATATAAGGGAAAGATAAAGATAGGAGAACGATGACGCATAAAAAGGGGGGTATTTGATGATGGAAACGACTGTATGTGTTGGTTATGGACATTATTATCTTTTTCTTTCAATATTACTATAAAGTTGCGGAAATGGATCATGAAAATTTTTTTTTTTTTTTTTTTTCACTGCAACTTGCATTAAGTAGTACAGCTGGATACTTTTGTTCACTTATAAGTGTTCACCTGTGGAAACAATAAATCGCTAATCTATAGTTTCTCTATCAAGCTGAACAAATGTAGATAGCAAGGAACCACTAGCTTGTACCTAGACATCACAAGGAAATAAACCAAGCACTGATGGGTAGAATCCCTTGTGGATTGTATACTCTTATCGGCTTCGGTCTATTCTAATACATATATCTACTAAGCTTATTTTGATGCTTATACGCATTAAAAGAAAAATAAGGCCTAGTACGTTGGGCGCCAAATTATTTGTTAGGGTTGGGAGGTATTGTGGTTAATCCCTTATAATACAGCTGGTGGCACGCTTGTCGACGCACGGCTTCGCTCGTCGGATGGGAGGATTCTTGCTGCTTTCTACCGTACAAATAAATAATATTCGTGCCAACAAAAAGTAATATAAACAACACACGTCACTAACGTCAAAGAAAATAATGTCCAATACAAACTGGTCCACTTATCATCATCGACACAACTGGTGTAGCGTTGTGCTAGCCCAATAGGCTATAAGCCATCCCTTTTCCATTAGTAGCTTAATGCTACCTCCATACTGCACTGGCCAACATGAATGTGCAGCCCCTACAAAATTACGAAACCTCCCCATCAACGCATCGATCTCCTTACATCTACCTTCCCTATAAAACATTCTTCACTCCATATCCATAATTAAAAACACCAGTTGGATTTCACTTCAAACATTATATAATTCATAAAAAAAAATAACACCTTAAACCTTATGAAAACTGACCTATCTTAATTTTTGTTACAAAGTAATACACATTATGTAAATTATGATTTTTAACTGTTTCTCTTGAAACACATATGCCTGAAGGGCATGCTAGTATTGTGGGTTTTGATCAGCCTTCTTATGAGCAGAAAATCTCCACACAAAAATATAATAAATGTTTAAGCTTATTTAAATAAAATAGCAGGTGCTGTATTTTGCAACGAAGAGAAAAGCACTTGTTATCACTGCAAATCTATACCAGCTGAGCACATCAACTCATCTGTATCAATAGAACATAAACTCACTAACACTATTTAAATAAGAGAATCTGTGCAGTAATTTTATCATAGATATGACGTATTTTCAAAAGAGAACAATTTTTATCACTCTGATAAAAATAACTACTTAAGGTACCACTAGGTTGAGCGATAAAAAAAAAAAACGAATGGCATAAATTTTTAAGTTATCAAATTTTTAAATAATCATAAAATACTTATATGTATGTTTGAATAAAAGTAATGTTACTCACATGACATGTTTTGGACGATGCGGATCCCTCCAACGTTGTGCGCACAAAGCTGTGTTGATCTCGTATTTGATGAAAGTTGATATTAATTATTTTGTAAAATATGATTATTTATGTCCATATATTGTATGCATGTAAATTTTTAATGTTTTTTTTTTTTTCACTCGCACTAGTTAAATTTTTCTGTAATATAACTCTAACTATATAGTTTTAATATTTTGATATAGCACATAAGTAGATATTAAAATGAATATATATATATTTTTTTTTTTTTTTTTAGTTCAAATGGATCTTTTCTGAATTCGATTTAAATAACTCACTAGGTACTTTGTTATATTAAATTGACTGGATTTAGCCGGGGTATGAAAGGGGTATTTGTAGAACACAACCAAAATAAATCACTTGCTGATTTAACACAATAGCACTAATTTACGTTGGCAGTGACGAGAAAGAAATCCTTTTTGGCTGTATTCTGGACGGCAAAACTTGGCTATTCTCGTCAGATATGTTCCACTTTTTTTTTCCGCCCTAACTCGCTTAAACCGGGAGTGTCAGGTCGAAAGTTGGTGCGAAAAGATGATGCGGCTATACGCGTCCGTTTGCAACTGATAATGACAGTGAAACCACTGACTCAGCAAACTCCCAGGAATTAAAACTTCGACAGCTTACAATTTACTCTTGATAGGCAGACAGATGGAAGTTAGTAGTTGGTGTCAATTGCGGTTTCTGAGAGGATGTATGTAACTGGGTCACAGGTAACGAAAGCCTTATAACGGGATATGATCTTTGGTCAGCTTGGATTGTTTCAATCGTAGAGCAGATTCTGCTCTTAATTAAGACTTCTAAGCACGATTCTTGTTGATCGTTACCGGTGTGTACATATATACAAAATTTCCACATAAGAATAAAAGGGCCACACTCGTCGCAGGTGAAATTTGTTTGAGCAAAATTTGTTTTTTTCCTCTGCTTCTTTCCACTTCTTGCAAACGCTGTTAAAATAAAAAAAATTTTTTACCGCACTGTTTGGTTAAAATATTATAATTTAACTTACGCGTGGCAATCTATTTTGTGAGTTAGTTTCACAATGGCTTTTATTTGAAGGAAAGACTTTCTTCACAAACGTTATAAAAATTTCTTTTTAATGAAACGTAATTCATCTAAGAAGGAACGGGTAGTTGAGTTTAACTTTAAGATGTTTATAAGTATATATGATTTAAAAGTTTAACCAAAATTCAATTTGAGACCTACCTATCGGAAAATAGGTTTCTAGCCAACGGGGAGGATTATCCGGCCAAGTCAATAGTTCCTTCGAAAAGAAAGATGTTGGCTCCGGAAACGTTTGGGCTACCTCCGCTCATTTAACGAAACTTCGAAAAGATAGAAGGCGTTCAGGGATGGTTGTTTAGCTAATAGTATTTCGATAAAAGTTTAAGGTGCGAACAGCTTGTATGTGGGGTGAATATGTTGGTTATTTCTCATGAGTTATTTTAAAATTCATTACAGTTTACTGCAGCCGAAGCTGTAGAAGGATTCTCCATAGAATGGTTACCTCTTAAGGAATCAATTCCATTTGTTGTCATTTTCCATGTAATAGCATATACCTTTCCACCATGGTGTTTTTCGAGATATGATTAATAACATACATAAGCTCAGATTCGACAGGCACACCCGCCCTTTGTATGGTCGAACACATAATCGATTGAGGCCGCCCACTATGGGAAAACAGACACCTTTTGTAGCCGCCCACTCTGGGTTACAGTCGCTACTTGCTGCTACCGTTGGCCTTTTTAAATAGGCTCATTCGCCAACAGACTTCCATGCCGTTGACTACAATCTGCAGTTCATCCGCCTTTAGGGAGATTTTCTTCAACCCAAGGACAAGTCCGTGCCCTGACCAGCAATGCTTGTTTGTTTGCTTATACCGGCAGCCTTTCGGACCCCTTGTGCGTTAGCGTTACCCGCTCTCTACCGCGAGGAGGTGCACATAGGGATTTTCCTTTCATTGAGCCAAGGACCACCGAAGTGGCGTTACCTTGAACTCTCCAGTACTTTTAGAGAGCAAATACGTATAAATTTGCATATAATCGCAAGTAAAAATGGCCCATTTCATCAAGATTTCAAAATGGTGCTGAAACTTGCCTTACACATAAATAAAAATGAACAGACAATTCATTTTTATTTAAGTCTAAGGCAAGTCGTTAACGTCGTAAAGTCAAAATAACAGCTTTTTACAAGATGCATATGAAAGCATATAAGGCTCTTATAACAAAACATACGTTTTAAACATGTTTGTTTTGTCTGTCTGTCTGTGTGATTGTTTGTCCTGGCTAATATCGAGAACGTCGGGACCGATTTTCACTGGCCGATAGTTATCGTTGTAGCGCGTAACTTAGGCTATTTTAATTACTTCCTTGGTGGCGGTCGGGTTGCTTTTTTCGCATATTCGTAGCTAAACGTATTAAACGAATTCATATGAGTGTTGTAGGCGTTTCGACTAACGTCAGATCATACTTCAGCTATCTTATCACTGAGTGAAGCTAAAATAAGAGACAAAAGATATCCTAAGCTCGTGAATAAAAGAACAAATTGGGAGAAATTTTAAGTTAAACTGGAAAGTTTTATTGACCTAGGGTCCCCAATGGAAACTTATGATAAATTGATCATGAAGTTGAACAATTTATTGCTGAAGAAACTATTTAAACCAAAAGAGAAATAAAATATCCTGTAGAAATAACAGAATTGATTTTGGAAAAAAGAAGGACTCGAAAAAATGGCAAACTACGAGATTCCCGGGCGATAAGACAGTATTTAATCGACTAAATAATGAATTAAAAAGAATCTATGAACTCAAAAATGATTCACTTAGTAGATTTCTTGTAAGTTTGACGACGGATGCTTCTACAGATTATTAATTGTGAAAAGCAGCAAAACGTTTGAATAGACCGCAAAAAAAAAAAAAAAAGTGCAGCGGCAAATAATTTGCAATTCATTGATAGAAATGATAACTTAGAAATTCACTTTGTCAGGCTCAAAGAAGTAAAAAACATGTGCCAACACAAGTTATGAAACAAAAAACCACACGGGTATGATCTAATTACCGCTCAGGTTTTAAAAGAAATTCCAACAAAAGCCTTCACGAAACTCCAATATTTAATAAATGCATCATTTAAACTCCGTTATGATCCACATCACTGGAAAATTGCAGAAGTCATTGTTATACCAAAGCAAGGTAATCCTCCAACAGAAGTAACATCTTACAAGCCAATATCGCTTATTATAATTATGTTAAAAGTTTTCGAAAAACTGCTACTAAATAGGCTTAGCAAAATAATAGAAGAGCGAAGACTAATACCAAATCATCAATTTGGATTTAGAAATAAAAATTCCACGATAAACCAAGTACAACGAATTACGGATGTTGTTGAAAAAGTAATTGAAGAAAAAAAAGTATGTTCGGATCTTTTTCTAGATGTTGCTCAAGCCTTTGACAAGGTTTGGCATTTGGGACTTGAGTACAAATTGCACAGGGACCTTCCCAGGCAGTACTATGAAATACTCAAGTCATATATAACCGACCGACTCTTTAGAGTAAGTTACAAACTGATTAGTGTCTACGAGCGCACCATGCGACAAGAAGTCAGTTTTAAATTGGAAATTAGTCGTGTACAAGTCGGTAAGTTGAAAGTGATAAAGTTTGAATTTAAAATAAAGAAAGTAAAAAGGAAATAAAGAGTGTTTTGAAATATTAACGGAAATAAGTTTTATTTAATAAAACGAACCTAGATTAAACTTAACAATAGTAAAGTAGTACCTAGTAGTAGTGCGGCCAAACGCCTTGGAATGACTTTGGATGCAAAGCTAAAACAGAAAGAGCACATCATGAAAAAAAGAGAAGAATTAATCTTGAAATATAGAAAAATGTATTGGTTACTTTGAAAAGCCTCTACCCTATCCATTGAAAACAAATTAATGTTATATAAGCAGGAAATAAAACCTGTTTGGAATTATGGCATCTAGCTCTGGGGTTGTACAAAGAAAACAAATGCTGACACCATCCAAACATTCCAAAACAAAGTCCTTCGTGGAATAGTAAATGCCCCATTGTATATAAGAAATAGCGATTTACATCGTGACCTCCAAATAGAAATGGTTACATAAGTGGTTAGAAAACACGCTGTATCACAAAATCAGTGACTGCTTAGTGCCACCAACTTCGAAATAAAATCCGTCTTAATGTTCCGAGACTAAGAAGAACCAAGCCTCATGAGCTGATAATTTAAAAGAGATGGGAAAGTATTAAAACTTTAAACCTCCTCCAATGCGATTTTGAATTCAGAAATAAAAAAGATTTGTCTATCTTTCATAGATTGGTTATGATTCCAGGTGGTTTTAGTGCGGTAAAAGTCCCACACTCAAGTGTTTCGTATATGAACCGATTAGACACTTCTTGACCGATTTCGACTAATTTTCACTGACAGTTTGCTGGTGTTGTAGAAAGTAACTTATGATATTTAAATTATTCCCTAGATGGTGCGGGGGTAGCTTTATTCAAAAATTCTTATTTATAGACTTCTGACGCATCGACGGGAAACGGATTGGCCGATTTTGACCGGACGTTCACTGGTGAATAGCTGATGTGTAAGGAATAACTAAGGCTATTTCAATTACCCAATAATGACGCTGGGGTAATTTTTGCCATTTATGCATGAATTTGATGACTTTGACTCAAAGTCACACCTTAATCTACACATAAATAAAAATGAAGTGTCTGTTTGTAATGTCAAAATAACAGCTTTTTACAAGATGCATATGAAAGCACTTATAACTTTTATAACAAAACAGTTTTTAAAACGTTTGTCTGTCATTGTCATTGGCCGAAAACTAATGTTGTAGCGCGTCACATATGCTATCTTAAATACTTCCTAGGCGGCTCTCGAGTCGCTTTTTTTAGCATATTCGTATATATGAACCGATCAGAAACTACTTGACCGATTTTGACGGGACTTTCTCTAACAGATAGCTGATGTTGTAGAAAGTAGTATAATGATATTAAAATTGTCCCCTTGATGGCGCTGGGGTACCTTTGTCGAAAAATGTTATTTATGGATGGACGCGAGGATGGGAAACGGATGAACCGATTTTGACAAGACTTTCACTGGTAAGGAATAACTAAGGCTATTTCGATCACCCAATAGATGGTGTTGCGGTCGCTTTTTCCAGAACTCTGATATATGAGTTTGATGACTTTGACTCAAAATCACATCTAAATATTTAAATAATAAAAATAAAGCTTTCGGAAACGTTTTGGACTAATAGGATTAAATGCTTTCTCTTTTATTTTAGCAACGCGCTTATTAAATAATAAAAATAAACCTTTTGGCCCAACAGGATTATAATAATAACTTTCCTTTTTCTTATTTTTCCTGCGGCACCAACGCGCCGGGTTAAAGCTTGTGTTAAATTTTGTTTCTGTCTGTCTGACTATTTGTTCCGGTTCCGGGTAATCTAGGTGGCGCTCGGGTCGTTTTTTTTTTTAATATTCGTTTGTATATGAATATTGGTATATACCATATGTCGCTGGGGTAGCTTTTTTGTCCGAAAATTCTTATGTTGATGGGCATTCCGCCCATACTCTTGACTTGTTCCTTACTTCCCACCCTGATAAATATACTATTAAAGTAACTTCTCCATCTGGCACCTCGGACCATTGTGTCATTTCAGCTAATTTCTCGATCTCCAACCATCCAGTTAAAGAAAAAATTCCCACTAGGACCGTTTGGCAATACGAGAAAGCCAACTGGGACGGTCTGAATCATTTCTTTCGCAACTTTAACTGGTCATTATGCTTCCTCGATAATGACATTGATGCCAGTGCTGAAATGATTACAGAAGTGATTTTTCTTGGAATGAGAACTTTTGTCCCTCACAGAACAAAATGTATCAAACCAAAAGAAAAGTCTTGGTTTACCGAAGAGTGTAAAGAAGCTATCAGGTTGAAAGAAGTAAGCTTCCGATCCTATAAAGCCAACCCATCTGAGGAAAATCGGAAGAAACACAAACAAGTTAGGAGCTCGTGCAACTCCGTTATACACAAAACGAAATTTTTACATGACCAGAAGTTACGGCAAAAAATTCTGCAATGTCCCAAAGGCAGTAAAAACTTCTGGTCATTTGTAAAAAACGTCAAGAACTCAACGTCATCATCAGTTCCAACGCTCATCGTCGACAACAATCCAATTGTCAGCTCTTCAGAGAAGGCGAATATGCTCGCAGCTCATTTTGCTGCAAGTTCTACGTTGCCTGCAAGCAACGATGCCCCTCCTGTACTTGAGAACGTTAATTTTTCTATTGGACAGGTATTTTTCCGCACTCGTACAGTAGCAAGAGTTCTTCAAGATCTTGATATACACAAATCCGCTGGCCCGGATGGTATACCCCCTATACTTCTGAAGAGGTGTTCTTCATCGCTGGCAAAACCATTGCGTAAGCTTTTCAAAAGCTCCTATCGTTCAGGAATCTTTCCTAGTAGATGGAAAACAGCATTTGTCCAGCCCGTCTCTAAAAAAGGTGATTCCTCCTCCCCCTCCTCCTACCGACCAATTGCACTTACGTCCCTTCTTTCCAAGGTCATGGAAACGCTGATAAATCGTCAGCTCAAGAAATATCTCTAAGATCGGGAGCTTTTAAATGACCGTCAATACGGCTTTCGCAGCAATCGTTCCACTGGTGATCTGATGGCATATCTCACCGAACAGTGGAACAAATCTGTGCATCGCTTTGGCGAAAGCAAGATTATTGCGCTTGATATTTCAAAGGCATTTGATAGAGTTTGGCATGAAGCTCTTTTATCGAAAATGCGTGCATTTGGTATCGATGATACTCTTATTCGTTGGATTAGAAGCTATCTTCTGGACCGTTCAATACAAGTTGTATTGAACGGTTTCAAGTCTGATCTCCACAAAATAAATGCTGGTGTGCCCCAGGGCTCCGTTCTGTCTCCGACTCTCTTTCTCATTTTTATAAATGATCTCTTGTCTGTGACTTCTAATCCATTAAATTGTTTTGCTGACGACTCAACCCTCAGCTTTTCATATACGTTTGATAATTCACGGCCTTCGCCTTCAGACGTGTTATTACAACGACACCGTATGATAAGCTCATTAAACTCCGATTTAAACAGCATTGTTAATTGGGGTATTAGAAATCGTGTGGAGTTTAATGCGTCGAAAACTCAATGCTGTCTTTTGTCGTTAAAGACAAACATACCCCCTATGCCATTATCCATGAATGGTACTTGCATCGAGGAGGCCGAAAAGCTTTCAGTACTCGGTATGTGTATCAGTGACAACTGACAACCTTCGTTGGAATGATCATATACTTGAGATTGCTAAGAATGCTGCAAGATGCTTAGGCTTTCTTAATAGATGCAAGAAGTTTTTCACCCCTTCTGATCTGGCTACAATTTACAAGGCGTTTATACGCCCTAAACTTGAGTATAACTCCCATCTCTGGGCAGGTGCTACTCAAACTTTTCTTCACCTGCTCGACAGAGTTCAGAAAAAGGCGTTAAAATTGATAGGAGAGAGAAACATTAAGGAAACATTTCCATCACTCGAACATCGTCAAAATGTTTCATTTCTTTCTTTATTGTACAGGTTCTTTTACAAAAAATGTTCACTTGAGGTAGCCAGCTGCGTTCCACCCCTTAAACATTTCTCCCGTAACACTCGTCTTGCTAGGAACGCTCATCAGTTTACACTTGAGCCCAATTTCGGTCGTACCGTGAAATATAGGGATTTTTTCTTTAGCCGTACAACACGAATGTGGAATGAATTGCCTTGCACAATTTTTCCTTACCATTTTGATCTGCAGACATTCAAGATCAATGTTCATCGACACCTCCTTTCCCTTCCTCCCTAAATTCCTATCGCTCGCGCTGTGAATTATCATTAAAAGGGCTATAACAAACCCCTTGAGCGCGTGTGCATTATAAAAAAAAAAAAAAAAAATTTATGGACCGACGGGAAACGGCTGAACCGATTTTGACGGAACTTTCATTGGTGGATAGCAAAAGTTGTAAGGAATAACCTAGGCTATTTGAATTACACCTTAGGTCGCGCTCGAGTAGCCTATTTTTTTTAATTAGTGTATATAAACCGATCAGAAACTAAACTGCTTGCGGGGCTTACTAACAGATAGCTGATGTTGTGGGGAGTAGCAAGTAAAAAGACACACCATTAGCAACATATCACTCATATAAAATGTTGTCAATACTGATTGACTGAATATTTATCTGAGGTGCTTCTGATGGGAAAGTTAAAAGAGAATTTTTCCAAATTAAATTCTTGTTAGTGAAATAGTCTTTAAAAAAAATGAGTTTGCGCCAAGATCCTCCTAGTTCGCTCGGTAAGTATGCAACTGAAAGTTGTATTTGAGTCACTTTTTGTCTCTGTCGTGTTCTCTGGAACGAAAAGAAGTATTAAACATTTTCCCTTGGCTTTTATTTGAGTTATTCGCCCTCTGTTTCTTGTGACTATATTTGTGCTGCCTTCTGGAACTAAATCTACTATCCATTGCGTTCCTTCTACCAAGACTGTGAACTTGTCTTGGTTTTCTTTTATTTAGCCTGAGTCGGCACACCAAGCCATGAATGTACTCCGTCCAGATACTGTATTAAAGAGGATAATTCTTTTTTCTCGAGTAATTTCTTCCCGCTTTCCACAAACCACCTGCAGCGCCAATTCATAGATCTTATAAGAAATAGATGAAGACCCAAAAAGGGTAGTGAATCGCTCACACGGTGTCTCCACGATCTAAATTTCATAGAATTAAATTCGTTGTAATTGAACTGAAATAGTATGAAATCGTAAGCTATCAAATGCCCACCATACATTTTATAGCATTCTAGCAATCGTTCTTTCTATGGAAATTGACAGATGGTAATCTATGAAATCTTGCCCGTGGAGAAACCGTGTCATGAAGAGCATTTAAGTTCAACTCATTCGGTGATTGAAAAACCCAATCAATAATAGACTATTAAATAAAATTCAAATAAATGAAACTAAACAAATGAATGTGTGTGCTTGTAACTTCAAAGCCAAAGAAGACGTTTTACATTTTATTAGTATTTGCCCAATCTTCAAACGGATAAGAAGCGCATACTTCGGAAAACAGTCGCTCTCAATGCGGGAAACGTAACAAATTTTTCCTTACCATTTTGATCTGCAGACATTCAAGATCAATGTTCATCGACACCTCCTTTCCCATCGACACCTCCTTTCCCTTCCTCCCTAACAAACCCCTTGAGCGCGTGTGCATTATAAAAAAAAAAAAAAAAAATTTATGGACCGACGGGAAACGGCTGAACCGATTTTGACGGAACTTTCATTGGTGGATAGCAAAAGTTGTAAGGAATAACCTAGGCTATTTGAATTACACCTTAGGTCGCGCTCGAGTAGCCTATTTTTTTTAATTAGTGTATATAAACCGATCAGAAACTAAACTGCTTGCGGGGCTTACTAACAGATAGCTGATGTTGTGGGGAGTAGCAAGTAAAAAGACACACCATTAGCAACATATCACTCATATAAAATGTTGTCAATACTGATTGACTGAATATTTATCTGAGGTGCTTCTGATGGGAAAGTTAAAAGAGAATTTTTCCAAATTAAATTCTTGTTAGTGAAATAGTCTTTAAAAAAATGAGTTTGCGCCAAGATCCTCCTAGTTCGCTCGGTAAGTATGCAACTGAAAGTTGTATTTGAGTCACTTTTTGTCCCTGTCGTGTTCTCTGGAACGAAAAGAAGTATTAAACATTTTTCCTTGGCTTTTATTTGAGTTATTCGCCCTCTGTTTCTTATGACTATATTTGTGTTGCCTTCTGGAACTAAATCTACTATCCATTGCGTTCCTTCTACCAAGACTGTGAACTTGTTTTGGTTTTCTTTTATTTAGCCTGAGTCGGCACACCAAGCCATGAATGTACTCCGTCCAGATACTGTATTAAAGAGGATAATTCTTTTTTCTCGAGTAATTTCTTCCCGCTTTCCACAAACCACCTGCAGCGCCAATTCATAGATCTTATAAGAAATAGATGAAGACCCAAAAAGGGTAGTGAATCGCTCACACGGTGTCTCCACGATCTAAATTTCATAGAATTAAATTCGTTGTAATTGAACTGAAATAGTATGAAATAGTAAGCTATCAAATGCCCACCATACATTTTATAGCATTCTAGCAATCGTTCTTTCTATGGAAAGTGACAGATGGTAATCTATGAAATCTTGCCCGTGGAGAAACCGTGTCATGAAGAGCATTTAAGTTCAACTCATTCGGTGATTGAAAAACCCAATCAATAATAGACTATTAAATAAAATTCAAATAAATGAAACTAAACAAATAAATGTGTGTGCTTGTAACTTCAAAGCCAAAAAAGACGTTTTACATTTTAATAGTATTTGTCCAATCTTCAAACGGATAAGAAGCGCATACTTCGGAAAACAGTCGCTCTCAATGCGGGAAACGTAACAAATATTGAATGGATGAAACTTATTAATTTTCTGAAGGAAAGTTACAATTTTAGGATGCTCCTTATTTCAGAATGTGCATAAGAACAATTATATGAAACAAAATCATTTTTACTTACATATCTTTCAAACATAATTATTAATTATTTAGTTTAATTTCTATGATCTACTTGAAAAAGTTACTATTCGAACTGACGGCAAAGCCAAAGCTTGAATGTTCATACAAACTATTGAAAATGTTAAAAATAATAATTGTTAAATAAATGAATTCATTTACTTACTTTGTTACTTAGTTGTTGTTGCCAATATAATGTTGTATATACATATGAAGACGAAGTGATGAATATGTCTGTCTTCTTTCATCTTGTCTTGTATTAAATAGCGGTGTCGTATAGTGCATTTGTTTTAAATAATAATTTGTCGTTTAATATTTTGTCTTTTTCCATTTTGTTTGCTTTATAGATTTCGAATTCTTCTAATACAACTAGTGTTTTCCCTTTTTTTTGCAGAAGTGTAATGGTGTCATATTGGTTTCGAAATCCATGTAATTGTGATTGTTATTAATTAAGTGTAAAGCAAAATTAGATTTTATGTTTTGTTTTTGTCTTTGTTCTTTGAATCGTTTGTAAAATGTTCTGCCTGTTTGTCCTATATAATAAATACATATTACAATCGTCACAATTTTTTTATATGCGCCTGAGCTTAGTTTAATTTCATGTTTTTGTTTAGGCTGTAGTATTTTTTGTACATAATTATTTGTTTTATCCGGTTATTTAAAAAAGGAGGAGGTACTTAGCTGAGGCTGATCCGGTGTCACAACTTCTGGAGGCAAAACCATACTTATATATTGTGAAAGTTGACATAACTGGTCAGAAAGATCGTTTAATCGTCTGTCCACAGACGAAACATATTCAGACATGTCTTTCCTTCGTTTATTTGGAGGAGGAGAAGCGAAAGAATTCAAGAAAGAAAGAACTCAATGCGTGCTTTTTAAGCAAAAAGTATCCAAAATAATAAATGTGCACTCTGGTGTTCCGCAAGGGAGCCAGTTTGGATCACTTTTATTTATTAATGGTATGTGTAATTTGTTAACTCGTTCAAAAATTATTATGTTTGCGGATGATACTACACTATTCGGGTTGGGTACGAAATCCCGTCTGGACAAAATCCCGACTGCAAAAATCCCGACTGACTAACTACTTTTTCTTTTGTTAAAGGCAATTAAAAACTGATTTTTTCAATATAAATTAATTGCAAAAATGTTTTATAATTTCATGTAGATGTATGTAGGTATCGTTTTTACCGGTTATTTTTAATGTATTTACCTTGTTATCTGAGGTAGCATTTATGATATTCAATATTTGTTCGTCAAAATAAATAAAAAACCAACAAAGAATTACATTAAAACCAAATTTTAATGTTAGGAATAATAACTATGTTGGCTCATATATAACTTGCTCATTTATGTTTTATGACTTTATTGGTACTGTTTTCACCATTTTGGTGCAAATTTGTATGCTTAGTTCTTTTCGATTCTCATGCATTACAATTAATATATTATTCTGTGTCTGGTTCTTCGCGGGCTCAAGGGATTTTAGCTCCCTATCTGTACAGTCAGCCCGCTCACGCAACCTCGTTGCTCCGCTTAGGGTATGTCCAGTCGTCTTGCAGGCGCCTGAGTCCAATGTTTCCATATTCAACAGCACTTGGGTGGCCCACTTCGCGGGCTCAAAGGATTTTAACTATTTTTCTGTATGCCGGGATTTTGGCAGTCGGGATTTTGTCCCTATCCCAACTATTCCTGTGTTTCAAGAACCATGAAGAAGCACGACTCCTTCAAAGTGACCTGCTTAAAATAATATATGACTGGTGCACATATATAATGACATGGAGTTAAATTTGTCAAAATGCAAAGTAATGACATTTACTCGAAAAATATCTCCTTTGATAATAAACTATAACATTGCTGATAATTTTTTGGAACGTGTTAGTTGCTTTAATTGATATCTGTGTTACTTTAGATACTAAGCTTACTTTTAAAAATCACTGCGACTATTTAATAAAATTTGCAAATCGTAAGCTAGGGTGCATACCACGGTGGGCAACTGATTTCAATGACCCTCATATTCTCAAAACTCTTTATTGTTCCCTAGTGAGATCTGGACTTGTTTATTGTAGCAGTGTATGATGTCCATGCTATACTTCAAATATAGTTTGGATTGAATCAGTACAGAAAAAGTATCTACTGTTTACACTGCGATGGATGCTGTGCTTTATAATTTTCCCGCTCACCAATCTAACTTACATTGTATTTTCAACCAACTTTGTATCTCACTCAAGATCGTAGCACCCAATTTGCAAAATATTTTTCGAACTCGCCCGAAACGAAATGCACTTAGTTCTGCAATTATAATTAAATTCTTCTCGTCGTATGAAAGAAACTTAGTTCTACGCAAAATTGCCGAATTTCGGAAAACGAATAAAAGACAACTTTCACTACGCGATGTGGGAATCGAATCAGATGTACCGATCTACTTACGCGAATGTCTCACAAAAACAAATCAACAAATTTTGCATCTCGCACTTGATTTAAAGAAAAAGAAAAAACTATTTTCTGTGTTTACAATTCATGGAATAATTTATATCAAATGTTAAATGCACGAGGAGGCCACTGAAGTAAACAACATCGAATATTTGCAGAACATCGAAAACATCGACAACATATCAGCGTTGCCAGCAGATGTAATATCATAGCACGATGTCGAAAATGCAGTTCAGTCTTATGAATATTGTAACGACTTTTTATGATAATTTATAAAACATTTAAAATGTTCTTAACCTTTTCCTTTTCAAAATTTAAAATCTTTTTAAAATTTAAAATACTAATTTATTTAATTTCATTATTAGGAACTTTCCTATTATTGCTATTAATTTTCTTATATTTTCCTCAATTTTCTAGCAGCTGTGTAGCAACAAACCCCTATTACATTTATAAACCTTTAAATTATGTTAAAATGCTGTCTGTTCTCTTGACTGGTTTAATTATTCTTTTTTTCAATTATGATGCCGGTTGAGCAAAATTTAGATATAGTTTCCAACAGCGAGCAAGGCGTAAATGTTTCAAAAGCTATGATAAAAGTATTAGTTTCTCGGAATGAAGGTTTGAAGTTGTGTCACTTAAATGCTCAGAGCTTATTCAAAAAGCTCGATGAATTTCATGATTTGTTTGTGGATTCCGGGGTTGATGCAATAGGAATATCTGAAACGTGGTTTAATACTGACAAATTATTTAGGGCTGATAGGTACGGGCGTGTAGGTGGTGGTGTTGCCTTATACGTTAAGGAATCCCTTCGTTGTAAGGTCAGGTTTTGTTCCACTCCTAATCTACCCTTTGAATATCTTTTCGTGGAAATTTCTGGGCCTTTTGAAAAGCTTCTTGTAGGTGTGTTGTATAGACCCTATTCGAATATCGATATTTCACCATTAACTTCTCTTTTGGAAGAGCATTCAACTAGTTTTGAAAATATTGTACTCTGTGGAGATTTAAACTGTAATTTATTAGTTGATGACAGTTTGATTATAAACATGAGAACCTTTAATTTGCGTCCAGTAAATGTTATTAATCCAACCCATTTCTCACAAAACTCAAGTACATTGTTAGATGTGTTCTTTGTGAGTGAAATCATAAAGGTAGAACTTTACGATCAGCACCTGGTTTTTCGCGACATGATCTTATATATCTTTTTTATAATTTCAAGCTAACCAGATCACCAACAACTTTTCAATTTCAATACCCTGGAAAAATATTTATTATTTAATTACTCCCGATGAACAGGTTGAATACCTTCAAAATAATATTAACAACCTGTTTGAGGCCCACGTTCCTCTCAAGACAAAAACTATCAAGTACCCAAGAAATCCTTGGTTTTCTGATGAGATCCGGAACTTAAGAAATCAAATTTACAAAAGATGGAAGCGCTTTAGAATTGCCTCAGATCGCCAACAATACAGGCGGATTCGAAACAAGTGCGTGTCCCTTATAAATTCTTCAAAAATAAGATGGCATAATCAGAAACTGGACATTTCTTTAGACAGTCGGAAGTTGTGGAAAAATCTTCATGAAATTGGTATAGGGAAAACTACACAATCAGTCAGTGAAGTTGATTGTAATAATATTAATGAATTGTTCATTTCATCCGTCCCTCAACCAACATATTCTGAAGAAGTCTTTTCTTCATTTTATACTGAGGATTCCTTGTCACCCGATTTACAATCCTTCAGTTTTTCAAGGGTTGGTCCAGAAGATGTTGTGGGAAGTTTTTTTTCTATCAAGTCAAATGCTACAGGTCTTGATAATATGAACCCAATTTTCGTTAAAGCGGTTCTTCCACATATATTACCATTTGTGGCACATATCATCAATACCGTTTTTACAAAAAGTATTTTCCCTTCCCAATGGAAAATTTCAAAAATCATACCGATTCCAAAAAACAAAAGTAACCATGAATTTCGTCCAATATCAATTCTACCTTTCATTTCCAAAGTTGTGGAACGGCTCATGCATAGGCAGATATGTCAGTTTTTAAACTCTAATAACCTTTTAAGTCCAAAACAGTCTGGTTTTCGAGCGAAACACAGTTGTATCACTGCTCTATTGGATGTGACTGAAAAATCAAGGAAAGCCTTGGATGATGATAAAGTCACATTCCTGGTTCTTCTTGATTATTCAAAAGCATTTGACAGAATAAATCACATCATTTTGTGTAACAAACTTTTGTCACTTTTTAAATTTTCTCCGGAGGCTGTCAACCTTATTTTTTCGTACCTTTCTGGTCGTAGCCAGGCAGTGGTCATTGGTAACCAGATGTCTGAGTACCTTTCCCTTACACGAGGTGTGCCGCAAGGTTCAATCTTGGGGCCACTTTTGTTTTCATCATATGTCAACGATATTCCCGGTATTATAAAGTATTGCGACGTTAGAATGTTCGCTGATGACGTCCAGCTAGTAATAAGTTGTGATTTGGGCTTGATTGAAGATTGAATGAAGATCTTAACGCGATCTCAGTGTGGTCAACCCAGTGTGGTCTAGTGCTTAATCCAAAAAAAAACCAAATGTCTTGTGATCTCAAAAAACCACTTGATCTGGCGTACTTTCCGGTTGTACAGGTAAATGAAACACCAGTTGAATACGTAGATAAAGCAAAAAATTTAGGAATATGGTTCAATAGGTCACTGACGTGGAAGGATCAGGTGAATGCAGCTGTTGGTAAAACTGAGAACTCTTTCGCTAACAAAAAATCTCACTCCCTTCGAAACCAGAAAAATGCTGGCAAAAACTTTAATTATACCATCTCTTACATACGGCAGTGAAATTTTTTGTTCGTTAGATGCGGTATCACAAAGAAGACTCAATGTTGTGTTCAACAATGTTGCCCGGTACGTTTTTGGTCTCAAGAGACGCGATCATATTTCGGATCATTCCAAAAGTTTGTATGGCATTAGTTTTGATAATTTTTTGAAGCACAAAACATTAACAACCTTTTTCAAAATCATTCTTACGCGGACACCTGCAGATATCTACAATAAAATCCAGTTCTTAACATCGAAAAGAACAAATCAAATTGTTATTCCAAGACAAACATGTCTTACTTCCGAGAGGCAATTTTTGGTTGATGCGGCTCGCCTTTGGAATTCTATACCTCGTCAGTTAAGAAGAGCAGATAGAAGATTTTTAATAAATTTAAAAAAGACCTTCATGCTTATTTTTCAGGGTTTAACTAATTCTTTTTATTTTTTTTTTTAAGATAAAAATTGGAAAATGTCACTATCTAAATTCAATAGAATTTAACTATTTGCTCGTTTTTTGCTACACATGTTAGGCTTTTTGATGGACTTATGTTTTTCAAAATTTGTATGTATTCATTATAGTCTTTGATACCTACTGTTTGCATTATTGTACTTTGCTTTTATATAAATTTAAATCAATATTCTGTGGACTCCATATCAAACTTAATTATTAAAAGATTGTATCTTAAAATTAAGCTCCTCTTGAAATAAATAAATAAATAAATAAAATAAATAAATAAATAAATAAATATATAGATTTCGACTTCGTTATCTACACTGAAACAGAGATGTACACTTACCTCCTTATACACATCGTTGAAACTTATTAATCTTGAAACATTAATGTCGTTTTTAGGTGGTAATCCCGAAGAGCTCTCCAATCCAGGATTTCAAGCGAACAAGCAAATAATGCAAACACAGCTGATTCGATTCTGAAATATATGTTTATTTGTAGTGGTAAACATCAACGAAAATTTTCATCCACTTTTTAAACATGCTAATACAAATGAATTGAAAATTGCATTGAATATATTCTTTAAACTATTTATTATCTTTTTCACTTTATAAACTTTGTGTTTTTTTACTAAACTTTTTAATCTTCATAAAATGTCAGTATTTTTTTTTTAAATATTAAAAAAAGATGAAATTATTTTAAAGTTTAAAAACATGAATGTGTGAGAGCTTCCGGATTTTGAATTGAAGTTCAAAAGATCTTCTTTCCAGGAGAGGAACTGTCATTCTGAGTGCCAAGCTTATGTTTTCAGAAGCCTTCTGGTTGCATCCGGACGCTTCTGGGCAACCAACCGAAAACGACAAGTAAAAGACGAACTATAATTAATGTACCTACTATTTGTTTTTAATATTTTAACTAGTAAAATAAACTACAGTGAATTATTATGCAAAGCTAATATAAATGTCCTAAATCGATTTTTTCGAAACTATGAACTTTTAATAACATCTTGGCGCTCACGCAACTTTGTTGCTCCGCTTAGGGTATGCCTGAGTCCAAAGTTTTCAAATTCAACAGTACCTGGGTGGCCTGATTCGCTTCTTATATTCTTTCTTTTCAATTCCTATTTCAAATAATTAGTGTTAAAGCAAAAAAAAGGTACGAAAACGTGCTAAAAGTGCTGAAAATCTGTAATTTTTATTCATACCATTCGGGATTTTGTCAGTCGGGATTTTGGCAGTCGGGATTTTGGCATTCGGGATTTTGTCAGTCGGAATTTTTCAATCTGTCCAGTCGGGATTTTGGCAGTCGGGATTTTGTCCCTATTCCTGTGTTTCAAGAACCATGAAGAAGCACGACTTCTTCAAAGTGACTTGCTTAAAATATATGACTGGTGCACATATAATGACATGGAGTTAAATTTGTCCAAGTTAAAAAGTTAAAATGCAAAGTAATGACTTTTACTCGAAAAATATCTCCTTTGATAATAAACTATAACATTGCTGATAATTTTTTGGAACGTGTTAGTTGCTTTTTTTGATATCTGTGTTACTTTAGATACTAAGCTTACTTTCAAAAATCACTGCGACTATTTAATAAAATTTGCAAATCGTAAGCTAGGGTGCATACCACGGTGGGCAACTGATTTCAATAACCCTCATATTCTCAAAACTCTTTATTGTGCCCTAGGGAGATCTGGACTTGTATTGTAGCAGTGTATGATGTCCATGTATACTTCAAATACAGTTTGGATTGAATCAGTACAGAAAAAGTATCTACTGTTTACACTTCGTTATCTACACTGGAACAGAGATGTACACTTACCTCCTTATACACATCGTTGAAACTTATTAATCTTGAAACATTAATGTCGTTTTTAGGTGGTAATCCCGAAGAGCTCTCCAATCCAGGATTTCAAGCGAACAAGCAAATAATGCAAACACAGCTGATTCGATTCTGAAATATATGTTTCTTTGTAGTGGTAAACATCAACGAATATTTTCATCCACTTTTTGAACATGCTAATACAAATGAATTGAAAACATTGAATAAATTCTTTAAACTATTTATTATCTTTTTCACTTTATAAACTTTGTGTTTTTTACTAAACTTTTTAATCTTGTAATGATTAAAAGAACACGCTTGTTTTATTTTAATAATTTTTTTTTATTTTTATTTAACATACTAAAAGTGGTGCGACTAGATTGGCGGAGGACAAACAACTCATTATCTTTTGTTTCTTACATCTTGCATGCCTATGTACTTCGTGTGCATGTGTTATGTTTAAAGATGTACAGTGAGTAACATTTATCATTAAGATGTACAGTGAGTAACACTTATCATTACAATTTTCCCCCTTAATTGTATGTCCTTAACCAACTACTCTTTGTAATTAACTGGTTTTCTTTGTCTTAATTCGTACCTTACAACATTACTAGTAGTTACCTTAGGTCTAGTTACAACTTTAGTTTCAATTATATTATTTTCATGTTCTTGATTGTAGTTATTTTGATCCAAATTATATGTTTCTGACCTACGGTTGATTGGCATATTACCTACTTCAACATTTTCTGTGTTTGTAATTTGTTCGGTAATAATATCATTGTTCACATCAATATTTGGAATATCCGTATTAATTATTTCATCACAACATTTGACTATTTGATTGACATGTCTTTTCCAAATTTTATTACTTTCTATAATTTGTACTAAATACGTTTGAATACCTAAACGCTTAACAATTTTTGCTTTTGACCAAATTTTTTTATTTGGTGATGAATAATTTTTTACCATACAAACTTCATTTATTTCAAAAGATTTTCTATTTTTACTCTTATAATTTATTTTTTGTTTCTTTTGTTGTTTTTCAATATTTGATTTTACCTTGTTTAACATAACATTTGTATTTCGTTTAGGGTTTAATAAATCTAAACGAGTTCTTAACTTCCTCCCGAGCATTAATTCTGCCGGAGACACACCCGTGCTAGAATGATTTGTATTCCTGTAGTCAAGCAGAAAAGCATTCAAAACTATTTTAATTTTATCGGTTGAACTGTTTTCATTATCTAATGCCCGTTTCAGAGCATTTTTAATTGTCTTAACAAAATTTTCCGCTTGACCATTCGTTGATGGGTTACCAACGGGCGTTTTGATGTGCTTAATCCCGTTCATTATTAAAAAGTTTTCAAACTCCTGTGAAACTAAAGATGTTCCGTTGTCGGAGACTAAAACTTTTGGTACCCCAAAACGCGCGAAAATTGGCCTTAACTTTTCAATTGTGACACGACTTGTTATGCTTGAACCCATATCTAAACACTCAGCCCACTTGCTATGACTGTCCACTACGACCAGAAACCACTTTTTAAAAATTGGACCTAAGAAATCAACATGAACTCGTGACCAAGGTTCTTCAGGCCATTCCCAATTCCATAGTGTATCTTTTGGTGGATTACTTCTTGTTGCTAAGCAGGGTTCACATGATTTTACAATTTTCTCCATATCCGAATCCAGCTTTGGCCACCAGCAATACTCCCTAGCCATAGCCTTCATTTTTGCAATCCCCATGTGCGTTGTGTGTAATTCGTTAAGAACAATTGGTTGCAACACCGCTGGAATTACTATTCGATATCCCCAAAACAAGCATCCTGCCTCTATACTAAGCTCATTTCGTCTCAAATAATATGGGCGCATCTGCTCATCAATTTTGTCATGTTGCCAACCATTCCCTAAAAAGTTTTGAATTTTTACCAATACTCTGTCTATTTCCGTTTCTCTTTCAACCTCCTTAATTGTCATGGGAATTCGACCTATTTCCGTCACATAGTTAATATAAAGGTTGTCCGATTCCACTTGATCGCCTTCAACTTCACCCCGTGAAGATGGAAAACGTGAAAAATAGTCAGCTACATTGACCTCAGACTTAACACATTCAATACTAAAGGTATATCCAGCTAAAACCAAGGCTATTCTTTGGAGACGGTTGGCAGCCATTACCGGAATGCCTTTTTTAGAGCCGAGTATGTGCATGAGAGGTCTATTATCCGTTACTAATGTGAAATGTCTGGCAAATAAATATTGGTGAAATTTTTTCACACCAAATAATATTGCAATAGCCTCTCTATCCAATTGTGAGTATTTGGTCTCAGCTTTGGTTAATTTTCTGGATGCGAATTCCACTGGTCTTTCCAAACCATTTTGATAAACCTGAGACAGAACCGCCCCCAGGCCTACAGGACTTGCGTCCACTGTCAATTTAATCGACAATGACGGGTCAAAATGAGCTAATGTTCTATCCGACATTAAACCTTTTTTAATTTCTTCGACTGCCTTAGAGTGCGAATCTTTCCATTAAAATGGAACATTTTTCTTAAGCAGTTCATAAAGTGGAGCACACAGGGTTGTTATGTTTGGCAGAAACTTTCTATAGAAATTAACAACTCCCAGGAAAGACTGTACTTCCTTCACGTTGTTCGGATTTTGAATTTCTTGAATGGCTTTCACTTTATCTGAAGACGGACGCAGCCCATTCCTATCAATTACATGTCCCAAATACGTTACAGACTTAGCAAAAAATCGACACTTGTCCTTATTTAATTTAAGCCCGGCATCTCTTAATATAGATAGTACTTGATGCACTTTTTTAATGTGCAAACTCCTATTCGAAGCCGTCATAATGATGTCATCAAGAAAAATGGCTACCCCCTCTATTCCTAATAACAACTTCTCTAAAGCTTTCTGAAATTCCGCTGGTGCTGATGACAACCCATATACTACTCTAGTATAACGATAAAGACCTTGACTTGTAGAAATAGTTGTAATGTTTTTAGACTTCTCGTCTAAAACCAACTGCTGATAAGCTGTCGATAAATCTAAAACCGTAAACTCCTCGCCCCCGTGAAGTTGCGAAAATATGTCCTCAGCCCGAGGAAGTGGATGCTTAACAACCTTTAATTGCGGGTTGACAGTGACTTTATAGTCACCGCAAATTCTAATATCACCAGATTTTTTTAAGATTGGAACTATGGGTATTCCCCACTCACTATAATCCACCGGTTCTAGTACTCCTAATTTTACCAGTTTGTCGATTTCATTTTTTACTTTTTCTTTCAACGAAAATGGAATTGGTCGTGGCTTAAAAAACTTCGGCACATAATCATCTTTCAAGGTCAACGATACCGTACATTTGTTAAATTTACCTAACTGACCATCAAAAAGGCTACTGAATTTTTTGAAAATTTCATTTATATCATTTTGATTTGAATTTCCAACATAATGAAGATTTGAAAATTTTATATCAAACGCGTTCAAGAAATTTCTACCGAGCAAAGGTGGTCCTCCTTTATCAACAACAACAACATCTATAGTTTCACATTTGTCTTTGTAGCACACTTTCATGACACAAACGCCCACTGGTTTGATCAATGTGCCATTATAATTATTAAAAACGGAACTTGTTTTTTCCAGCTTATGGCACAAAAATAAATCACGATAAGTTTGCAAAGAAATCGCAGATATAGACGCTCCCGTATCAATCCCCATGACTACCGGAATACCATTCATCGATACCTTAATTTTAATTGGATCATTTTGTTTAAAATTAGAAAAAAAATTATACAATGTTAAATCAAAATTATTTATATATTTGAAGTCATTTCCATTATTTGTATTTTTTTTGTTAGGACAAACTTTTTTCAGATGTCCGCGCTTTTTACATAAATTGCATATATAATTTTTAAAGCGACATGCATTATCTATGTGATTTGATGAACCACAAATCTTACATTTGTTGTTGCTACCATACCCACCACCTTGTTGTTGCTGCCCCTTCTGCTGCTGTGCCTTCGTTCTCGTTGTTTGATTACCGTAGCTGTTTCGACTCGTGTGTCCAATACTATAAATTCCCTCTGATGTGCCTGGCTCCTGTTTAACATCAACCATGTATTGCCGTTTCACACATTCCACCGTGTTCGCTGCCTCCACCGCTTTTTCAAACGTCAAAGTCGACACATTCTCGCCAAAAAGTTTATCTTTCGCCATACCTTGCTCCAGTCCCATAATAAATTTGTCTCTGATAGCTGTATCGAGTTCCGTTTTAAATTCGCAACACACAGAAAGTGCCCGTACCCGCGCTGCCCACTGATTAACGCTCTCGTGAGATTCTTTATGCGCTGAGTAAAATTTGAACCGTTCCGCAAATCCCGATACCGTTGGTTTGAAATGCGTGTCCAAAGCTTTCACTAACTGATCATAGGTTGCCACATTGATTTTAACGGGATGAACCAGATTAATAAGTAATTTATATGAAACTTCCGATAAAGCGTTTATTAAATGCTCTTTTTTTAAGTTCGTCGTCGACATCGTTTGCAATAAAAAACTATTCCAATTGAATTTTGAACACTGTCCAATCATTTTGACGAAAATCAAATTTTTCTACTGAACCAACAATTGACTTTGACATTTTTAATCAGTTTCTATTTTTCTTTTTTATAAAAACACCACTGATTTAGTCTATATACTTCTTTTTTATCGCTCGTCGCCACTGTAATGATTAAAAGAACACGCTTGTTTTATTTTAATAATTCAGGTTTTTATTTAACATACTAAAAGTGGTGCGACTAGATTGGCGGAGGACAAACAACTCATTATCTTTTGTTTCTTACATCTTGCATGCCTATGTACTTCGTGTGCATGTGTTATGTTTAAAGATGTACAGTGAGTAACATTTATCATTAAGATGTACAGTGAGTAACACTTATCATTACAAATCTCATAAAATTTCAGTAAATTTTTTAAAATATTAAAATAAGATGAAATTATTTTAAAGTTTAAAAACATGAATGTGTGAGAGCTTATGGTTTTGATTTTGAATTGAAGTTCAAAAGACAAAACTCTTCTTTCCAGGAGAGGAACTGTCATACTGAGTGCCAAGCTACTGTTTTCAGAAGCCTTCTCGTTGCTTCCGGACGCTTCTGGTTGCTTCCGGACGCTTCTGGGCAACCAACCGAAAACGACAAGTAAAAGACGAACAATAATTAATGTACCTACTTTTTGTTTTTAATATTTTAACTAGTAAAATAAACTAAAGTGAAACAACCGTTCCAAAAAACCCAATTAGCGCCAAGATGTTATTAAAAGTTCATAGTTTCGAAAAAATCGATTTAGGACATTTATATTAACTTTGCATAAGTTAATATAAATGTCCTAAATCAATTTTTTCGAAACTTTGAACTTTTAATAACATCTTGGCGCTAATTGGGTTTCGAAAAAATCGATTTAGGAAATTTATATTAACTTTGCATAAGTTAATATAAATGTCCTAAATCGATTTTGTCGAAACTATGATCTTTTAATAACATCTTGGCGCTAATTGGGTTTCTTGGAACGTTTATTTCGCGAAACCGCCATCTTACCTATGAACTTTGAAACTTAAGATTTAACAGAACTGTTGAGTTCGTCGTTGAGAAATTTAGTAGAATAAGAATTGTATGTATAGACTAAGAACATGTTTTCGTAGCTAATTATAAAATAAATAAATAAATAAATAAAGAAGCTGCTGCCCTAAGCGTTAGTAATTATTATTAATATTATTCCTCGATCGTACTTCTAAGTTTAAACAAAATAAAGTATGCTTATTTAAATTATTATTCAATTTGAATCTAAGGGTGACTTCATTGTAATTAACCTTTTCTGAACCTTCATAGGTTCGACTGCTTTCGGCAGACATACCGTGCTGAAGGTTACATTGGCATGTATCGTGGCTCAGCCGTCAACATTTTGTTGATAACACCGGAAAAGGCCATCAAATTAGCTGCCAACAACTTTTTATAATAATATAATGACATGGAGTTAAATTTGTCAAAATGCAAAGTAATGACATTTACTCGAAAAATATCTCCTTTGATAATAAACTATAACATAGCTGATAATTTTTTGGAACGTGTTAGTTGCTTTCATTGATATCTGTGTTACTTAAGATACTAAGCTTACTTTTAAAAATCACTGCGACTATTTAATAAAATTTGCAAATCGTAAGCTAGGGTGCAAACCACGGTGGGCAACTGATTTCAATGACCCTCATATTCTCAAATTTCTTTATTGTGCCCTAGTGAGATCTGGACTTGTTTACTGTAGCAGTGTATGATGTCCATGCTATACTTCAAATATAGTTTGGATTGAATCAGTACAGAAAAAGTATCTACTGTTTACACTTCGTTATCTACACTGAAACAGAGATGTACACTTACCTCCTTATACACAACGTTGAAACTTATTAATCTTGAAACATTAATGTCGTTTTTAGGTGGTAATCCCGAAGAGCTCTCCAATCCAGGATTTTAAGCGAACGAGCAAATAATGCAAACACAGCTGATTCGATTCTGAAATATATGTTTCTTTGTAGTGGTAAACATCAACGAAAATTTTCATCCACTTTTTGAACATGCTAATACAAATAAATTGAAAATTGCATTGAATATATTCTTTAAACTATTTATTATCTTTTTCACTTTATAAACTTTGTGATGAAATTATTTTAAAGTTTAAAAACATGAATGTGTGAGAGCTTCCGGTTTTGATTTTGAATTGAAGTTCAAAAGACAAAACTCTTCTTTCCAGGAGAGGAACTGTCATTCTGAGTGCCAAGCTAATGTTTTTAGAAGCCTTCTGGTTGCTTCCGGACGCTTCTGGGCAACCAACCGAAAACGACAAGTAAAAGACGAACTATAATTAATGTACCTACTATTTGTTTTTAATATTTTAACTAGTAAAATAAACTACAGTGAATTATTATGCAAAGTTAATATAAATGTCCTAAATCGATTGTTTCGAAACTATGAGCTTTTAATAACATCTTGGAGCTCACGCAACTTTGTTGCTCCGCTTAGGGTATGCCTGAGTCCAAAGTTTTCAAATTAAACAGTACCTGGGTGGCCTGATTCGCTTCTTATATTCTTTCTTTTCAATTCCTATTTCAAATAATTAGTGTTAAAGCAAAAAAAAGGTACGAAAACGTGCTAAAAGTGCTGAAAATCTGTAATTTTTATTCATACCATTCGGGATTTTGTCAGTCGGGATTTTGGCAGTCGGGATTTTGGCATTCGGGATTTTGTCAGTCGGCATTTTTCAATCTGTCCGGTCGGGATTTTGGCAGTCGGGATTTTGTCCCTATTCCTGTGTTTCAAGAACCATGAAGAAGCACGACTTCTTCAAAGTGACTTGCTTAAAATATATGACTGGTGCACATATAATGACATGGAGTTAAATTTGTCCAAGTTAAAAAGTTAAAATGCAAAGTAATGACTTTTACTCGAAAAATATCTCCTTTGATAATAAACTATAACATTGCTGATAATTTTTTGGAACGTGTTAGTTGCTTTTTTTGATATCTGTGTTACTTTAGATACTAAGCTTACTTTCAAAAATCACTGCGACTATTTAATAAAATTTGCAAATCGTAAGCTAGGGTGCATACCACGGTGGGCAACTGATTTCAATAACCCTCATATTCTCAAAACTCTTTATTGTGCCCTAGTGAGATCTGGACTTGTATTGTAGCAGTGTATGATGTCCATGTTATACTTCAAATACAGTTTGGATTGAATCAGTACAGAAAAAGTATCTACTGTTTACACTTCGTTATCTACACTGGAACAGAGATGTACACTTACCTCCTTATACACATAGTTGAAACTTATTAATCTTGAAACATTAATGTCGTTTTTAGGTGGTAATCCCGAAGAGCTCTTCAATCCAGGATTTCAAGCAAATAATGCAAACACAGCTGATTCGATTCTGAAATATATGTTTCTTTGTAGTGGTAAACATCAACGAAAATTTTCATCCACTTTTTAAACATGCTAATACAAATGAATTGAAAATTGCATTGAATATATTCTTTAAACCATTTATTATCTTTTTCACTTTATAAACTTTGTGTTTTTTTACTAAACTTTTTAATCTCATAAAATTTCAGTAAATTTTTTAAAATATTAAAATAAATTGAAATTATTTTAAAGTTTAAAAACATGAATGTGTGAGAGCTTATGGTTTTGATTTTGAATTGAAGTTCAAAAGACAAAACTCTTCTTTCCAGGAGAGGAACTGTCATACTGAGTGCCAAGCTAATGTTTTCAGAAGCCTTTGGTTGCTTCCGGACGCTTCTGGGCAACCAACCGAAAACGACAAGTAAAACACTAACTGTAATTAATGTACCTACTATTTGTTTTTAATATTTTAACTAGTAAAATAAACTAAAGTGAAACAACCATTCCAAGAAACCCAATTAGCGCCAAGATGTTATTAAAAGTTCATAGTTTCGAAAAAATCGATTTAGGACATTTATATTAACTTTGCATAAGTTAATATAAATGTCCTAAATCGATTTTGTCGAAACTATGATCTTTTAATAACATCTTGGCGCTAATTGGGTTTCTTGGAACGTTTGTTTCGCGAAACCGCCATCTTACCTATGAACTTTGAAACTTAAGATTTAACAGAACTGTTGAGTTCGTCGTTGAGAAATTTAGTAGACTAAGAACATGTTTTCGTAGCTAATTATAAAATAAATAAATAAATAAATAAAGAAGCTGCTGCCCTAAGCGTTAGTAATTATTATTATTATTATTCCTCGATCGTACTTCTAAGTTTAAACAAGATAAAGTATGCTTATTTAAATTATTATTCAATTTGAATCCAAGGGTGACTTCATTGTAATTAACCTTTTCTGAACCTTCATAGGTTCGACTGCTTTCGGCAGACACACCGTGCTGAAGGTTACTTTGGCATGTATCGTGGCTTAGCCGTCAACATTTTGTTGATAACACCGGAAAAGGCCATCAAATTAGCTGCCAACGACTTTTTATAATAATATATGACTGGTGCACATATATAATGACATGGAGTTAAATTTGTCAAAATGCAAAGTAATGACATTTACTCGAAAAATATCTCCTTTGATAATAAACTATAACATTGCTGATAATTTTTTGGAACGTGTTAGTTGCTTTTTTTGATATCTGTGTTACTTTAGATACTAAGCTTACTTTCAAAAATCACTGCGACTATTTAATAAAATTTGCAAATCGTAAGCTAGGGTGCATACCACGGTGGGCAACTGATTTCAATAACCCTCATATTCTCAAAACTCTTTATTGTGCCCTAGTGATATCTAGACTTGTATTGTAGCAGTGTATGATGTCCATGTATACTTCAAATACAGTTTGGATGGAATCAGTACAGAAAAAGTATCTACTGTTTACACTTCGTTATCTACACTGGAACAGAGATGTACACTTACCTCCTTTTACACATCGTTGAAACTTATTAATCTTGAAACATTAATGTCGTTTTTAGGTGGTAATCCCGAAGAGCTCTCCAATCCAGGATTTCAAGCGAGCAAGCAAATAATGCAAACACAGCTGATTCGATTCTGAAATATATGTTTCTTTGTAGTGGTAAACATCAACGAAAATTTTCATCCACTTTTTGAACATGCTAATACAAATGAATTGAAAATTGCATTGAATATATTCTTTAAACTATTTATTATCGTTTTCACTTTATAAACTTTGTGTTTTTTTACTAAACTTTTTAATCTCATAAAATTTCAGTAAATTTTTTAAAATATTAAAATAAGATGAAATTATTTTAAAGTTTAAAAACATGAATGTGTGAGAGCTTATGGTTTTGATTTTGAGTTGAAGTTCAAAAGACAAAACTCTTCTTTCCAGGAAAGGAATTGTCATACTGAGTGCCAAGCTAATGTTTTCAGAAGCCTTCTGGTTGCTTCCGGACGCTTCTGGGCAACCAACCGAAAACGACAATTAAAGACGAACTATAATTAATGTACCTACTATTTGTTTTTAATATTTTAACTAGTAAAATAAACTAAAGTGAAAATCGATTTTTTCGAAACTTTGAACTTTTAATAACATCTTGGCGCTAATTGGGTTTCGAAAAAATCGATTTAGGAAATTTATATTAACTTTGCATAAGTTAATATAAATGTCCTAAATCGATTTTGTCGAAACTATGATCTTTTAATAACATCTTGGCGCTAATTGGGTTTCTTGGAACGTTTGTTTCGCGAAACCGCCATCTTACCTATGAACTTTGAAACTTAAGATTTAACAGAACTGTTGAGTTCGTCGTTGAGAAATTTAGTAGAATAAGAATTGTATGTATAGACTAAGAACATGTTTTCGTAGCTAATTATAAAATAAATAAATAAATAAATAAAGAAGCTGCTGCCCTAAGCGTTAGTAATTATTATTATTATTATTCCTCGATCGTACTTCTAAGTTTAAACAAGATAAAGTATGCTTATTTAAATTATTATTCAATTTGAATCTAAGGGTGACTTCATTGTAATTAACCTTTTCTGAACCTTCATAGGTTCGACTGCTTTCGGCAGACATACCGTGCTGAAGGTTACTTTGGCATGTATCGTGGCTCAGCCGTCAACATTTTGTTGATAACACCGGAAAAGGCCATAAAATTAGCTGCCAACGACTTTTTTCGTCATCACCTGACCAAAGCTGATGGTAAACTTCCAATTACTCATCAAATGGCCGCGGGTGGTCTAGCAGGTGCCTTCCAAATAATCGTGACAACTCCTATGGAATTATTAAAAATTCAAATGCAAGACGCTGGTCGTGTTGCAGCCCAAGCCAAATTGGATGGTAAAACAGTGCCCAAAACATCTGCTACTCAAATTGCTGGTCAATTAATCAAGGAGAAAGGTATATTTGGTTTGTATAAGGGAATCGGTGCTACTGGTCTGCGAGATGTGTCGTTTTCGATTGTGTATTTCCCCCTCTTTGCTACACTCAACGCACTTGGACCTAGAAAAGCTGATGGATCGGGAGATGCAGTATTTTGGTAGGAATTAAATTTTTTTTGTCTTAACTTCATTAATTCTACTTTTAATGTAATATAGGTGCTCTTTCTTATCTGGGTGTGCTGCTGGTTCTATGGCTGCTTTGGCGGTTAATCCTTTTGATGTAGTAAAAACTCGTCTGCAGGCTTTGAAAAAGGCTGAAGGTGAAAAAGAATTTAAGGGGATCGGAGACTGTATCTCGTAAGTTTGATAAGTTAAATCAATTTGTATCATTATATTCATAAATTCAATATTTGTTTTAGAAAAACACTAAAACACGAAGGCCCAACTGCTTTCTTCAAAGGTGGACTTTGCCGAATGATTGTCATAGCGCCGCTGTTTGGAATCGCCCAAATGGTTTACTTCTTGGGCGTAGCCGAATCCTTACTTGGGCAGAAATAAAACTAAGTCGATTATGTTGTTATTCGAACAAATTGTATAGGCAAACAAAAGTCATTCACTCTAAATATTAGAAATTATATATTACGTTAAGATTCATTATGATGCAAAGCATTTAGCAGTAAAAATATACATACATATTGTGTGTTATATGCTATTTTCGTGTTTTAAATGTTTTAAATATAAGTAAATAACTATATAAGCATCTAGCCGTTAGAAATATTATATGAACACCGCTGCCTCGTGTGGAAGAAAATGCCAAACATTTATTGTATTTAAAATAAAATGATGATCCATAAAAATAATGACTGTTGAAAAAAAGAATTAATGTTGCACCGATACACTGATAAAAATGACAATAAATATGATGCCACGTAATTAGATGTCGATTAATATCTTATAGTAGTTCCACAAACATTATCATAGTAAAGAAATTATTTTCACAGAATGTATGTATGTTTAAACTAAATACGTTGTATTATTTTATACGTATTAATTATATGTACATATTACAAATAGAGATTAAACCGTCACATTTTGTTCGCTGACAACTCTTGATAAAAAATGCAAGAAAGCACCAGAAAAAAAAGTATTATTATTGTTCTGTGTTTTATTTGTCCGATATTATAAGTCCGATAATTACGCTATATGTCAAAGTTAAATAAAGTATGAAATATGAAACCACAATTTTACATTGAATTTAATATTGCGTATTGTGCGATTCTCGTTAAAAACGGACTACAATTATAGAGAATTAAATTATTAATCTTTTCATATATAATTTTTTTTTGTAAAATATTTATTTATTGCTGATAATAAGCAAAAAGTATGTACAAAATTTACCAATTTTTAAAAATTTAAAAGTAATGTGAAAATTTGAAAGTATTTTCACGCAATTTTGCTTATTATTATTAGCAACTAGCTGACCCTCCCGGCGTTGCTCGGGTATACCAAAAATAAATTTCTATTTGAATAAAATTCATCGACTGTTCAGCTTTTATCTTTCCCTTGGTCGAATTCAACATTTTCATGTTCTTTTAAGTATGATTAAATTTTTGTTTCTCCTATATGTATTATTAAACCACTGAATATTTTATAAAAAAAACAGGAAACAATTCTGATAAAACTATCTTCGTCATGGCTTCTGCATAAAATTGTTTGCGTGCTTCTTTTTGTGTTTGCCCTATTTAACTCTACAAAATAACTAAATTTATGAGTGTAGCTCCACAAACAAATTTTTGGTTTACTTCATTTCACCCTATGAAATAACTTAATTTTGAAATAACTAAATTTTTAATGTAAACATTCAAATACAAACAAAATTCTAATCGGACCAGCTGCTTATGAGTCTAGCCTTCACGAAAAAATTTAGTTCACCCGATTCACCCTTTAAAAAACTAAATTTTGAAAAAAATTCCTTAAGTAGGTAGGTATATAACCTTTTAACAAAAAAAAAAAACAAAGCATCAGATGCTTTTTTGCAATTCTGATGCTTTACAGTTGTTGCTAATGCGATGCTGATCGATAATTTGTTTGCGTTAAAAAACACTCGTTTTTGATGGTGGAGAAAGTAGTAAAATAAACTTTAATTCACATTATGCATTATACATAATAATAAGAAATGAGAACAGTGTTACAAATAATTCTAATAACTTCCTCAAAGTTATTAAAAAGTATTCATGTGTTTCATTACTATTTTCGCTGCTAAATTACTGCCTGAAAGTTGTAAATAAGAAAACTTTATAAAATACCATCTAAATTGTTTACTTTTCCGGCATCAACATCTCATCACGATTTTTTACATTGCTCGTTTGCTTAATTTTTGCACATCCGCTTATGAACATTTGCAATGAACACTTGACGATTGAAGTTTTTTTTTTTTTTTTTTTTTTTTTTTTTCTTTCGGTAGGTGGAAATCTTCAAAAGACACTTGATAATATTCGGTATCAAGTAGTGTGGGACTTCTACCGCACTAAAACCACCTAGAATCATGACCAATCTATAAAAGATCGACAAATGATTTTAGTTTCTCAAATTTTTAGTTCACTTTTTGGGAAGTTTGATGATTTAATACTTTCCCATCGCTTTTAGACCATCAGCTCATGAGGCTTGGTTCTTCTTAGTCTCCGAACATTGGTACGTACATTTAAGACTGTCTCCATTTCAGAGTTAGTGTGACTAAGCAGTCGCTGATTGTGTGATACAGCGTGTTTTCTAATTACTTCTGTAACCATTTCTACTTGAAGGTCACGATGTAAATCGCTGTTTCTTATATACCAAGGGGCGTTTACTATTCCACGAAGGACTTTGTTTTGGAATGTTTGGATGGTTTCCGCATTTGTTTTCTTTGTACAACCCCAAAGTTGGATGCCATACGTCCAAACAGGTTTTAATACCTGCTTATACAACATTAATTTGTTTTCAATTGATAGGGCAGAGGTTTTTCCCAGTAACCAGTACATTTTTCTATATTTTAAGTTAAGTTCTTCCCTTTTTTTCTTGATGTGCTCTTTCCATTTTAGCTTTGCATCCAAAGTCATCCCAAGGTATTTGGCCGTATTGGAGTAAGGTACTACTTTACTATTAATAAAAAGTGGAACATTATTAATCTTTTTATTAGTAAAGTTTATATGCGTTGATTTTGTTTCATTGAGTCTGATACGCCACTGTTGCGTCCATTCTCTTATCTTGTCGACTGCATATTGCAGTTTTTCTGTTGCCTTTACAACGCATTTATCTGACACTAATATCGCAGTATCATCTGCAAAAGTGGCCATGATCGCATTGTTGTCCACTGGAATATCCCTTGTATACAACAAATACAGGGTTGGTCCTAAGACACTTCCTTGTGGTACGCCGGCTTCGATTTTCTTAAGTTCCGAATACTCTTGCTCGTACCGTACTCTAAAAAGTCGGTCGGTAATATATGATTTGAGTATTTCATAGAACTGCCTGGGAAGGTCCCTGTGCAGTTTGTACTCGAGCCCCAAATGCCAAACCTTGTCAAAGGCTTGAGCAACATCTAGAAATAGAGCGGAACATACTTGTTTTTCTTCAAGTGCTTTTTCAACAACATCCGTAATTCGATGTACTTGGTCTATCGTGGAATGTTTGTTTCTAAATCCAAACTGATGATTTGGTATTAGTTTTCGTTCTTCTATTATTTTGCTTAGTCTATTTAAAAGCAGTTTTTCGAAAACTTTTGCCATAATTGGTATAAGCGATATTGGTCTGTAAGATGTAACTTCGGTTGGTGGCTTACCTTGCTTTGGTATAACAATGACTTCTGCAATTTTCCAATGATGTGGAACATAACGGAGCTTAAGGCATGCATTTATTATGTATTGGAATTTTTTGAAGGCTATTGTTGGCATTTCTTTCAAGACCTGAGCCGTAATTAGATCATACCCGGGTGATTTTTTATTTGATAAATTGTGATGGCACATGCTTTTTACTTCTTTGAGCCTTACTAAGGGAATTTCTAAGTCATCATTTTTATTAACAAATTGTAAGTTATTTGCCCCTGCACTTTGTGGAAACGGCTTAAAGACATTCGAGAGATGATCTGCGAAGAGGTCAGCTTTTTGTTTCGGATTTGCAGTCCATTTTCCGTCTTGTGCTTTAATGGGCGGATTTTGTTGTTGCGGTCTATTCAGACGTTTGGTAGCTTTCCACAGTGAGTAATCAGTAGAAGCATCCGTCGTCAAACTTTCAAGAAAATTGCTAAGTGAATCATTTTTGAATTCATAGATACTTTTTTTCAATTCGTTATTTAGTCGATTAAATACTCTCTTATCGCCCGGAAATCTCGAAGTTTGCCATTTTCTTCGAGCCCTTCTTTTTTCCAATATTAACTCTGTTATTTCTACAGGGTATTTTATTTCTGTTTCTCTTCTGTTCAAAATAGTTGGCGTGCTTTCTTCTGCAGCCTGTTGCACATCAGCAATAAATTGTTCAACTTCGTGGTCAATTTGTTCACTAGTATCCATTGGGGATCTAAGGTCAATAAAACTTTCCAGTTTTACTTTAAATTCCTCCCAATTTGTTCTTTTATTCACGAGCTTTGGATTACTTTTTTCTTTTATTTCTACTTCACTCAGTGATAAAATAGCTGGAGTATGATCTGATGAAAGATCGTAACTACCTACAACACTTACATGATTTCGCTTTATACCTTTGGCCACGAAAAAGTCTATAAGGTCTGGTATTTTGTTAGGATCAGATGGCCAGTAAGTTGGCGTTCCAGAGGAAAAGAATTCACATTTGTGTTTGCGACCTGCTAGATAAAGTCGTTTACCTTTTGTATTTATAAGCCTAGATCCCCATTGGGTATGTTTAGCATTGAAGTCACCACCAACAATAAAGTTATTTCCAAGCGAATTAAGGAGTTCTTTATATTCTTCTTCTGTTGGAGAGCGCCTCGGTGGACAGTATATTGCAGCTATTTTAAACTCTTTCTTTTTCATGCCTATACTGATTGTTGCCACTTGCATATTTTCATTTATTAACCCGGCTTCCTCATGATGTACCAAGCGCTTTTTTATTAGTATTGCCGATCCTCCTCTAGCTTTGTCAGCTGGATGCGGAGCGTGATAGCACGTATAGTTTGGCATTTTGTTCTCAAAACTTTGTCCAGTGGCAAAGTGTGTTTCAGACACGAGACAAATGTCTACATTCTCTACGTCTAAAATGATGTTTAATTCGGATGCATGTTGCAAAAGGCCGTTTGCATTCCAAGTAGCAATTTTAAGTGTTCTGTCCATCATTGTTTTTTAAGAGCGACTTCTTCGCTTAGCTGTTTGATGGTTAAATCCTGTTGGTCGATCCTTTTGAGAATAAGTTGCAGCATTTCTTTTACGGAAGTTTCTTCATTTTTCCGTGCATTTTTTACTATAGTCGAGTATGTTTTTTCAACAGTTCTGCTTTGGGTAACTTCCTTAGAGGGCTCTCTCTTAGTTTTATTTTCCACAGCTATTTTTACTTTTTCTGCGTTCCTAAGTTTTTTTCCAGCAGACGTGTTTTTTCTTAAATTACTGCCTTTATATTCTTGGAATTTTTTAGCAACAGGACATCCTCTATAACTAGCAGGGTGATTACCTTGGCAGTTCACACATTTTGCTTTAACTTCTTTGCTCACTGTACAGCTTTTCGTTGCATGTTTTCCTCCACACTTTACACAAGCAAACTCATGGTTGCAGTATTTTTGAGTGTGACCAAACGCCTGGCAACGTTTGCATTGTGGAACAATCTTCGGCTTTCGCAATGGTTCGATTTTAACAATTATGCCCATAATCGATCTAATATTATAGATCTTTTCGAGACTTTCTTTGTTGTCAAAAGTGAGCATGAATAAAGGAAGAGATCTTTTTCTTGTCTTGGTTTCCCCAGAGGAGTCTTTCGTTGTTTCATTCTTAAAAAGATTGACTGCATCAACTGCTTGAAAGCCTTTTTGAACAAGGTTCTCAACTATTTCTTCAGCACAGCATGAAGAATGGAGGCCTCTGGCCACTACTTTTACGGCTCTTGTAGCTTTGTTCTCGTACGAGTGCCACTGAAATTCGTGCTTGCTTAGTTCTTCAGTGACAGATCTATACTCATCGGCGTCTACGACAGTGACTTTCCAATTGTTTTTATTGTAAGATGTGTATTTACACTCTTTTTTTGTTACATTCTCAATTATTTTCTTCAAATTTCCAAATATTGGCAATCCAGAGATCATAATTGGAGGTGGCAATGCTTTTCTATTGCCTCTAGAGTTAGATTCTGCTCGCACATTAGCTGGCACATCTTTTACTTTTTGTTTTAATGTACTCAATTGTTTTTTATTTTCGGTTGGAGAACTTTTGTGATTAATGGGATCAATCTCAGGGCTACCTTCCGCTTTTCTTTTTTTAGCATTACGCCTCTTTCTTTTACTTTCGGTTTCAATCAAAAGTTCTTCTTCATCAGTTTGATATACAGTTGCAGATTTGTTTGCATTTGTCTGTATTGTAGACTCCGACTTTTCCTCGTCAAGCAAGGAAATTTTCTCTTCGAGTTTTTTGACCTGTTGTTGAAGATTCTGAACTAAAACTTCAAGTTTTTTTCTAGCTTTTATTTCTATTTGCCATTCATCAAAGTAGTGTTTGGATTCAACTTGGCACTTTTCTCTAGAACTCTCTTGATCTATATCGTCGATTTTGTCGATCTTTTCATAGTCATTGGTTCCATTTTCGTTAATGATTATTACATCATTTGTAGTTGTCTGAATTAAAGGTGAATTAACCCTTAGCGTTTTTAGCGGAGTTTTCGGTGTTCTTGTACTCCTATCAAATTTTATATGCAATAATTGGTCCTCCCCAGAATCCGTAGGACCGATCTCATTAGAGAGTGGATTTTCCAGTTTTGCTGGAGTGCCACCTGGGGTATTTAATCTGTTTGTTTTGTTCATTGCCATAAATACATGTTTAACTTTGCTTTTTTCTATAAATAGTTCAGTTAATTCTATTCACAGTTTTATATTCAGCCGTCCCTCTGGGATCAGACGCTGACCAGTGTGCCGCACAATTTGTGTCAGACGCTCTTGGATTTAATGTTGAGCTGGTACATTCAGAGTGATATTTTTCTCCTAGTTCCTGAAAAGATAACTCAGGTGACACAGCTCTGGATCCAGTGGATCCACGTTCGTCGTTAGTTCACCTTTCGGCTATCCAGCGGGCACCACATGGAGGTGACGATACGATTTTGCGCCGCCAATTGATTGAAGTGATGCCAATAATTGTTTGCAGTTGTGAACGTTTTACAATATGGTTGATGCATCATTCGTGCAGTGTTGCGTTTTTGAATTTAGGGGTAAGTCAAACTAAGCCTGAAAAAGACATAAATCAAACAATTCGTGTAGTTCCAATTTTTTTTTGGGAATGTGTAGGGGAGGAGGGGGTCCCATGTACTCGCAATAATCCCCGGTGATCGGAGTGTCGGGGCTGGGGTGTGGTTAAAAGGTATCTTCTCGCGTTGGCATTCGCATATTTCGAAGACGGTGCTCCGTACAAAAAAAAAAAACAGGACAAAATATGTAGCTGATAATTCCTACAATTTCCTACCATACATTATTTTGCAAAACAGAACCGTCTTTGAGATATCTTTTCTGGAAAATGATGCTAAATTCCAAAAATATGTTTTTTTCGCCAAACTTCTTGTTAGGACTTTTTTCCACATTTTTTGAGCATAAAGTTGTGAATCATAAAGCTGTAGAGAATCAAATTTCCTTCAAGAATGTATGCTCAAATGTAAACTTACCTGCAGCTGGTCTTAAGATACAACAATTTTTAGTGTTAGTACCTAATAATAATAAAAAGTAGCAGTACAAAAATATCTTCGTAGTAGGTTGTGGTCTTGTGGGTATTTCATAACATGTATACATAGGCTAAAGCAAGTAAATTATGTCAAGAGAAGAAAACAATCGTATGAAAAAAAGTATGACAGGCGGTCTTCTCGCCCTCTTCAGGCGGCAGGGGCAAAATTGACTTAAAATGCAAAACAATTTATCAAAAATCAACGAAAGCACATACGGTAATGTGATATAGCTTTTATGAAAACTTAAACACCATCCCTTGTCTATACGTTTGTTTTAAGTTGTTTTAATAAATTTTTTTAATTTTTTTTTATTCCGAGTACATGAAAAAATTGGAACTACACGAATTTTTTGGTTTATTTTTATTAGTTTGACTGGACTAATAACTAAATTTTGAAAAAAATATGCCTGAAACATCCTCTGAGTTGTAACAGATTTAAAATGAGATATTAATATTTATTTAAATATTAGAAGCACCCTGTGCGCAAACTAATGCACTTGCATATTCCTTTTATCAATTCTATTTCAATTCGTTTCAATGAAACATACAGCAATGTATAAAAGAATGTAAGAAACAAGAACTCGATAAATAAGATATCGAATCATATTACTGTTTGTGCCATAAGCACTATGTTATCACATGGTATCGTTAGGTATTAATGTTAAAAAGACTTTAAGTTAGTAATAAAGCATCGAAGAGTAAAGATCGTTTGTGTTTTTTTTATGTACTCGCCATCCTACAGAGTATAACCTTTCAAACACAAAAAAAAGTTCCAAACCGGACCATAGGTTTCTGAGATTAGCCCGGACGTGCAAATGCCCTTTTCCGCTTAATTAACATGATGATAAGTAAATCGTTTACAAACAAAATTGTCTACGTAAGAGAGGCAAGAATCTAATTCTCTATAAATGTCTCTTCTCTTTGAAACCTAACTGCGCCAATAAATTTCGTACTTCATTTAACTTCGATAAAATTCCTTAAGTTATAGTGCTATACTATTCTATTTGTTATTTGGCTTTAAGTTCAGTTAAAGTAATAAAATGTATCAAAAAATAAATTATTATGTCCAATGCAAACAACTGTTATAAATATATTAATAAATACACGTGAGTCATGTACAAAAATAAAATATTATTTATTTCAATACATGTATGTATATCAAAGATATTTTCTTGATTCAAAAAGAAGGGTTCCTAACAAAATGTTACAATATTATAAATTTAATCACACCTATTGTGAGTTCAACGGGAGCAAAATTCCACGCGAAAAAAATCTCATTTCACTGTTCCCTTATGTCGTTTTCGGTTGGTCTTCGAGAAGAGTCCGGGATCGTCCAGAAGGGGTCTGAAACCATTCGCTTGGCACTTAGAATGAAAGTTCCTCTCCTGGAAAGAAGAGTTTTGTTTTCTGAATTTCAATTCAGAATCAAAACCAGAAGCACTCACAATTTCATGGTTTTAAACATCAAAACACTTTCATCTGTCATTTTTCGGTTTGCGCATTAATAATATTACAACAAATTTGTTGAAATTTGATGAAAACTAAAAAAAAAAATTGTAAAAAACAGGTTTAAGGATGGCCAAGGCCGATTTTCCAGCATGGAATTACTATAGAATCTAAATACAATACCTATTCCTTTTGTTTGGATTGTACTTTGATAAACAACGAACTTCTCCTTTCTCTTTAGTACTATTTTTTTTTTGTAATGAACATTTCCTTTTTGGAGAGTTGTTCATTTATCTAAAAAGGTAAAAATAATAAGAAGTTGCTAAGCACATTCATTCAGCGGTGAGAGCGCATATTCTCTGAATATGAGCTCTCACTAAACGCAAAACGAAAGAGACAAACATGTAGAGTTACCATCGACAAAAATTAAAAAGCCTGACATTCAAGAGTAAAAAGCCTGATTTTTGAGAAAAAAGCCTGACAATAAAAAGTTTTTTTTTCTTAACTATAGGTAGGATTGTACATAACGGTTAATTCAGTTAGAAGATTTTTGTTTATTTATTAAAAATGAAATGATATTGATAGTGGAAACTGGGTTGGCTACGTTTCCCAGCGTGTGGTTTCCCGTTAAACAGTAGTAGTAGAATTTTTTGGGCGGGGAAACGTTGCACGAGATTTAACCATATTGATATTGATTATTATTTTTTTTTTTAGGGAAAGCGGGATATTGTGTCTGTGAAACCGTTACGGTCTTCTGGAATCTTTATTATGAACTGAAAAACTATCTCTGACATTTAATTTTTGAATATAATTCAGTTCAAATTTTGACGACTTTTTTCGTCATCACCTGACCAAAGCTGATGGTAAACTTCCAATTACTCATCAAATGGCCGCGGGTGGTCTAGCAGGTGCCTTCCAAATAATCGTGACAACTCCTATGGAATTATTAAAAATTCAAATGCAAGACGCTGGTCGTGTTGCAGCCCAAGCCAAATTGGATGGTAAAACAGTGCCCAAAACATCTGCTACTCAAATTGCTGGTCAATTAATCAAGGAGAAAGGTATATTTGGTTTGTATAAGGGAATCGATGCTACTGGTCTGCGAGATGTGTCGTTTTCGATTGTGTATTTCCCCCTCTTTGCTACACTCAACGCACTTGGACCTAGAAAAGCTGATGGATCGGGAGATGCAGTATTTTGGTAGGAATTAAATTTTTTTTGTCTTAACTTCATTAATTCTACTTTTAATGTAATATAGGTGCTCTTTCTTATCTGGGTGTGCTGCTGGTTCTATGGCTGCTTTGGCGGTTAATCCTTTTGATGTAGTAAAAACTCGTCTGCAGGCTTTGAAGAAGGCTGAATGTGAAAAAGAATTTAAGGGGATCGGAGACTGTATCTCGTAAGTTTGATAAGTTAAATCAATTTGTATCATTATATTCATAAATTCAATATTTGTTTTAGAAAAACACTAAAACACGAAGGCCCAACTGCTTTCTTCAAAGGTGGACTTTGCCGAATGATTGTCATAGCGCCGCTGTTTGGAATCGCCCAAATGGTTTACTTCTTGGGCGTAGCCGAATCCTTACTTGGACAGAAATAAAACTAAGTCGATTATGTTGTTATTCGAACAAATTGTATAGGCAAACAAAAGTCATTCACTCTAAATATTAGAAATTATATATTACGTTAAGATTCATTATTATGCAAAGCATTTAGCAGTAAAAATATACATACATATTGTGTGTTATATGCTATTTTCGTGTTTTAAATGTTTTAAATATAAGTAAATAACTATATAGGCATCTAGCCGTTAGAAATATTATATGAACACCGCTGCCTCGTGTGGAAGAAAATGCCAAACATTTATTGTATTTAAAATAAAATGATGATCCATAAAAATAATGACTGTTGAAAAAAAGAATTAATGTTGCACCGATACACTGATAAAAATGACAATAAATATGATGCCACGTAATTAGATGTGGATTAATATCTTATAGTAGTTCCACAAACATTATCATAGTAAAGAAATTATTTTCACAGAATGTACGTATGTTTAAACTAAATACGTTGTATTATTTTATACGTATCAATTATATGTACATATTACAAATAGAGATTAAACCGTCACATTTTGTTCGCTGACAACTCTTGATAAAAAATGCAAGAAAGCACCAGAAAAAAAAGTATTATTATTGTTCTGTGTTTTATTTGTCCGATATTATAAGTCCGATAATTACGCTATATGTCAAAGTTAAATAAAGTATGAAATATGAAACCACAATTTTACATTGAATTTAATATTGCGTATTGTGCGATTCTCGTTAAAAACGGACTACAATTATAAAGAATTAAATTATTAATCTTTTCATGTATAATTTTTTTTTGTAAAATATTTATTTATTGCTGATAATAAGCAAAAAGTATGTACAAAATTTACCAATTTTTAAAAATTTTAAAGTAATGTGAAAATTTGAAAGTATTTTCACGCAATTTTGCTTGTTATTATTAGCAACTAGTTGACCCTCCCGGCGTTGCTCGGGTATACCAAAAATAAATTTCTATTTGAATAAAATTCATCGACTGTTCAGCTTTTATCTTTCCCTTGGTCGAATTCAACATTTTCATGTTCTTTTAAGTATGTTTAATTTTTTGTTTCTCCTATATGTATTATTAAACCACTGAATATTTTATAAAAAAAACAGGAAACAATTCTGATAAAACTATCTTCGTCATGGCTTCTGCATAAAATTGTTTGCGTGCTTCTTTTTGTGTTTGCCCTATTTAACTCTACAAAATAACTAAATTTATGAGTGTAGCTCCACAAACAAATTTTTGGTTTACTTCATTTCACCCCATGAAATAACTTAATTTTGAAATAACTAAATTTTTAATGTAAACATTCAAATACAAACAAAATTCTAATCGGACCAGCTGCTTATGAGTCTAGCCTTCACGAAAAAATTTAGTTCACCCGATTCACCCTTTAAAAAACTAAATTTTGAAAAAAATTCCTTAAGTAGGTAGGTATATAACCTTAAAAAAAAAAAAAAAAAAACAAAGCATCAGATGCTTTTTTGCAATTCTGATGCTTTACAGTTGTTGGCAATGCGATGCTGATCGATTATTTGTTTGCGTTAAAAAAACACTCGTTTTTGATGGTGGAGAAAGTAGTAAAATAAACTTTAATTCACATTATGCATTATACATAATAATAAGAAATGAGAACAGCGTTACAAATAATTCTAATAACTTCCTCAAAGTTATTAAAAAGTATTCATGTGTTTCATTACTATTTTCGCTGCTAAATTACTGCCTGAAAGTTGTAAATAAGAAAACTTTATAAAATACCATCTAAATTGTTTACTTTTCCGGCATCAACATCTCATCACGATTTTTTACATTGCTCGTTTGCTTAATTTTTGCACATCCGCTTATGAACATTTGCAATGAACACTTGACGATTGAAGTGATGCCAATAATTGTTTGCAGTTGTGAACGTTTTACAATATATTTGATGCATCATTCGTGCAGTTTTGCGTTTTTGAATTTAGGGGTAAGTCAAACTAAGCCTGAAAAAGACATAAACCAAACAATTCGTGTAGTTCCAATTTTTTTTGGGAATGTGTAGGGGAGGAGGGGGTCCCATGTACTCGCAATAATACCCGGTGATCGGAGTGTCGGGGCTGGGGTGTGGTTAAAAGGTATCTTCTCGCGTTGGCATTCGCATATTTCGAAGACGGTGCTCTGTACAAAAAAAAAAAACAGGACAAAATATGTAGCTGATAATTCCTACAATTTCCTACCATACATTATTTTGCAAAACAGAACCGTCTTTGAGATATCTTTTCTGGAAAATGATGCTAAATTCCAAAAATATGTTTTTTTCGCCAAACTTCTTGTTAGGACTTTTTTCCACATTTTTTGAGCATAAAGTTGTGAATCATAAAGCTGTAGAGAATCAAATTTCCTTCAAGAATGTATGCTCAAATGTAAACTTACCTGCAGCTGGTCTTAAGATACAACAATTTTTAGTGTTAGTACCTAATAATAATAAAAAGTAGCAGTACAAAAATATCTTCGTAGTAGGTTGTGGTCTTGTGGGTATTTCATAACATGTATACATAGGCTAAAGCAAGTAAACTATGTCAAGAGAAGAAAACAATCGTATGAAAAAAAGTATGACAGGCGGTCTTCTCGCCCTCTTCAGGCGGCAGGGGCAAAATTGACTTAAAATGCAAAACAATTTATCAAAAATCAACGAAAGCACATACGGTAATGTGATATAGCTTTTATGAAAACTTAAACACCATCCCTTGTCTATACGTTTGTTTTAAGTTGTTTTAATAAATTTTTTTAATTTTTTTTTATTCCGAGTACATGAAAAAATTGGAACTACACGAATTTTTTGGTTTATTTTTATTAGTTTGACTGGACTAATAACTAAATTTTGAAAAAAATATGCCTGAACCATCCTCTGAGTATAACCTTTCAAACACAAAAAAAAGTTCCAAACCGGACCATAGGTTTCTGAGATTAGCCCGGACGTGCAAATGCCCTTTTCCACTTAATTAACATGATGATGATAAGTAAATCGTTTACAAACAAAATTGTCTACGTAAGAGAGGCAAGAATCTAATTCTCTATAAATGTCTCTTCTCTTTGAAACCTAACTGCGCCAATAAATTTCGTACTTCATTTAACTTCGATAAAATTCCTTAAGTTATAGTGCTATACTATTCTATTTGTTATTTGGCTTTAAGTTCAGTTTAAGTAATAAAATGTATCAAAAAATAAATTATTATGTCCAATGCAAACAACTGTTATAAATATATTAATAAATACACGTGAGTCATGTACAAAAATAAAATATTATTTATTTCAATACATGTATGTATATCAAAGATATTTTCTTGATTCAAAAAGAAGGGTTCCTAACAAAATGTTACAATATTATAAATTTAATCACACCTATTGTGAGTTCAACGGGAGCAAAAGTCCAAGCGAAAAAATCCCATTTCACTGTTCCCTTATGTCGTTTTCGGTTGGTCTTCCAGAAGAGTCCGGGATCGTCCAGAAGGGGTCTGAAACCATTCGCTTGGCACTCAGAATGACAGTTCCTCTCCTGGAAAGAAGAGTTTTGTTTTCTGAATTTCAATTCAGAATCAAAACCAGAAGCACTCACAATTTCATGGTTTTAAACATCAAAACACTTTCATCTGTCATTTTTCGGTTTGCGCATTAATAATATTACAACAAATTTGTTGAAATTTGATGAAAACTAAAAAAAAAAAAAATAGTAAAACACATGTTTAAGGATGGCCAAGGCCGATTTTCCAGCATGGAATTACTATAGAATATAAATACAATACCTATTCCTTTTGTTTGGATTGTACTTTGATAAACAACGAACTTCTCCTTTCTCTTTAGTACTATTTTTTTTTGTAATGAACATTTCCTTTTTGGAGAGTTGTTCATTTATCTAAAAAGGTAAAAATAATAAGAAGTTGCTAAGCACATTCATTCAGCGGTGGGAGCGCATATTCTCTGAATATGAGCTCTCACTAAACTCAAAACGAAAGAGACAAACATGTAGAGTTACCATCGACAAAAATTAAAAAGCCTGACATTCAAGAGTAAAAAGCCTGATTTTTGAGAAAAAAGCCTGACAATAAAAAGTTTTTTTTTCTTAACTATAGGTAGGATTGTACATAACGGTTAATTCAGTTAGAAGATTTTTGTTTATTTATTAAAAATGAAATGATATTGATAGTGGAAACTGGGTTGGCTACGTTTCCCAGCGTGTGGTTTCCCGTTAAACAGTAGTAGTAGAATTTTTTGGGCGGGGAAACGTTGCACGAGATTTAACCATATTGATATTGATTATTAATTTTTTTTTAGGGAAAGCGGGATATTGTGTCTGTGAAACCGTTACGGTCTTCTGGAATCTTTATTATGAACTGAAAAACTATATCTGACATTTAATTTTTGAATATAATTCAGTTCAAATTTTGACGACTTTTTTCGTCATCACCTGACCAAAGCTGATGGTAAACTTCCAATTACTCATCAAATGGCCGCGGGTGGTCTAGAAGGTGCCTTCCAAATCATCGTGACAACTCCTATGGAATTATTAAAAATTCAAATGCAAGACGCTGGTCGTGTTGCAGCCCAAGCCAAATTGGATGGTAAAACAGTGCCCAAAACATCTGCTACTCAAATTGCTGGTCAATTAATCAAGGAGAAAGGTATATTTGGTTTGTATAAGGGAATCGGTGCTACTGGTCTGCGAGATGTGTCGTTTTCGATTGTGTATTTCCCCCTCTTTGCTACACTCAACGCACTTGGACCTAGAAAATCTGATGGATCGGGAGATGCAGTATTTTGGTAGGAATTAAATTTTTTTTGTCTTAACTTCATTAATTCTACTTTTAATGTAATATAGGTGCTCTTTCTTATCTGGGTGTGCTGCTGGTTCTATGGCTGCTTTGGCGGTTAATCCTTTTGATGTAGTAAAAACTCGTCTGCAGGCTTTGAAGAAGGCTGCAGGTGAAAAAGAATTTAAGGGGATCTGAGACTGTATCTCGTAAGTTTGATAAGTTAAATCAATTTGTATCATTATATTCATAAATTCAATATTTGTTTTAGAAAAACACTAAAACACGAAGGCCCAACTGCTTTCTTCAAAGGTGGACTTTGCCGAATGATTGTCATAGCGCCGCTGTTTGGAATCGCCCAAATGGTTTACTTCTTGGGCGTAGCCGAATCCTTACTTGGACAGAAATAAAACTAAGTCGATTATGTTGTTATTCGAACAAATTGTATAGGCAAACAAAAGTCATTCACTCTAAATATTAGAAATTATATATTACGTTAAGATTCATTATGATGCAAAGCATTTAGCAGTAAAAATATACATACATATTGTGTGTTATATGCTATTTTCGTGTTTTAAATGTTTTAAATATAAGTAAATAACTATATAGGCATCTAGCCGTTAGAAATATTATATGAACACCGCTGCCTCGTGTGGAAGAAAATGTCAAACATTTATTGTATTTAAAATAAAATGATGATCCATAAAAATAATGACTGTTGAAAAAAAGAATTAATGTTGCACCGATACACTGATAAAAATGACAATAAATATGATGCCACGTAATTAGATGTGGATTAATATCTTATAGTAGTTCCACAAACATTATCATAGTAAAGAAATTATTTTCACAGAATGTATGTATGTTTAAACTAAATACGTTGTATTATTTTATACGTATCAATTATATGTACATATTACAAATAGAGATTAAACCGTCACATTTTGTTCGCTGACAACTCTTGATAAAAAATGCAAGAAAGCACCAGAAAAAAAAGTATTATTATTGTTCTGTGTTTTATTTGTCCGATATTATAAGTCCGATAATTACGCTATATGTCAAAGTTAAATAAAGTATGAAATATGAAACCACAATTTTACATTGAATTTAATATTGCGTATTGTGCGATTCTCGTTAAAAACGGACTACAATTATAAAGAATTAAATTATTAATCTTTTCATGTATAATTTTTTTTTGTAAAATATTTATTTATTGCTGATAATAAGCAAAAAGTATGTACAAAATTTACCAATTTTTAAAAATTTAAAAGTAATGTGAAAATTTGAAAGTATTTTCACGCAATTTTGCTTATTATTATTAGCAACTAGCTGACCCTCCCGGCGTTGCTCGGGTATACCAAAAATAAATTTCTATTTGAATAAAATTCATCGACTGTTCAGCTTTTATCTTTCCCTTGGTCGAATTCAACATTTTCATGTTCTTTTAAGTATGATTAAATTTTTGTTTCTCCTATATGTATTATTAAACCACTGAATATTTTATAAAAAAAACAGGAAACAATTCTGATAAAACTATCTTCGTCATGGCTTCTGCATAAAATTGTTTGCGTGCTTCTTTTTGTGTTTGCCCTATTTAACTCTACAAAATAACTAAATTTATGAGTGTAGCTCCACAACCAAATTTTTGGTTTACTTCATTTCACCCCATGAAATAACTTAATTTTGAAATAACTAAATTTTTAATGTAAACATTCAAATACAAACAAAATTCTAATGGGACCAGCTGCTTATGAGTCTAGCCTTCACGAAAAAATTTAGTTCACCCGATTCACCCTTTAAAAAACTAAATTTTGAAAAAAATTCCTTAAGTAGGTAGGTATATAACCTTTTTTTTAAAAAAAAAACAAAGCATCAGATGCTTTTTTGCAATGCTGATGCTTTGCAGTTGTTGCCAATGCGATGCTGATCGATTATTTGTTTGCGTTAAAAAACACTCGTTTTTGATGGTGGAGAAAGTAGTAAAATAAACTTTAATTCACATTATGCATTATACATAATAATAAGAAATGAGAACAGTGTTACAAATAATTCTAATAACTTCCTCAAAGTTATTAAAAAGTATTCATGTGTTTCATTACTATTTTCGCTGCTAAATTACTGCCTGAAAGTTGTAAATAAGAAAACTTTATAAAATACCATCTAAATTGTTTACTTTTCCGGCATCAACATCTCATCACGATTTTTTACATTGCTCGTTTGCTTAATTTTTGCGCATCCGCTTATGAACATTTGCAATGAACACTTGACGATTGAAGTGATGCCAATAATTGTTTGCAGTTGTGAACGTTTTAAAATATGGTTGATGCATCATTCGTGCAGTGTTGCGTTTTTGAATTTAGGGGTAAGTCAAACTAAGCCTGAAAAATACATAAACCAAACAATTCGTGTAGTTCCAATTTTTTTTGGGAATGTGTAGGGAAGGAGGGGGTCCCATGTACTCGCAATAATCCTCGGTGATCGGAGTGTCGGGGCTGGGGTGTGGTTAAAAGGTATCTTCTCGCGTTGGCATCCGCATATTTCGAAGACGGTGCTCCGTACAAAAAAAAAAACAGGACAAAATATGTAGCTGATAATTCCTACAATTTCCTACCATACATTATTTTGCAAAACAGAACCGTCTTTGAGATATCTTTTCTGGAAAATGATGCTAAATTCCAAAAATATGTTTTTTTCGCCAAACTTCTTGTTAGGACTTTTTTCCACATTTTTTGAGCATAAAGTTGTGAATCATAAAGCTGTAGAGAATCAAATTTCCTTCAAGAATGTATGCTCAAATGTAAACTTACCTGCAGCTGGTCTTAAGATACAACAATTTTTAGTGTTAGTACCTAATAATAATAAAAAGTAGCAGTACAAAAATATCTTCGTAGTAGGTTGTGGTCTTGTGGGTATTTCATAACATGTATACATAGGCTAAAGCAAGTAAATTATGTCAAGAGAAGAAAACAATCGTATGAAAAAAAGTATGACAGGCGGTCTTCTCGCCCTCTTCAGGCGGCAGGGGCAAAATTGACTTAAAATGCAAAACAATTTATCAAAAATCAACGAAAGCACATACGGTAATGTGATATAGCTTTTATGAAAACTTAAACACCATCCCTTGTCTATACGTTTGTTTTAAGTTGTTTTAATAAATTTTTTTAATTTTTTTTTATTCCGAGTACATGAAAAAATTGGAACTACACGAATTTTTTGGTTTATTTTTATTAGTTTGACTGGACTAATAACTAAATTTTGAAAAAAATATGCCTGAACCATCCTCTGAGTATAACCTTTCAAACACAAAAAAAAGTTCCAAACCGGACCATAGGTTTCTGAGATTAGCCCGGACGTGCAAATGCCCTTTTCCACTTAATTAACATGATGATGATAAGTAAATCGTTTACAAACAAAATTGTCTACGTAAGAGAGGCAAGAATCTAATTCTCTATAAATGTCTCTTCTCTTTGAAACCTAACTGCGCCAATAAATTTCGTACTTCATTTAACTTCGATAAAATTCCTTAAGTTATAGTGCTATACTATTCTATTTGTTATTTGGCTTTAAGTTCAGTTTAAGTAATAAAATGTATCAAAAAATAAATTATTATGTCCAATGCAAACAACTGTTATAAATATATTAATAAATACACGTGAGTCATGTACAAAAATAAAATATTATTTATTTCAATACATGTATGTATATCAAAGATATTTTCTTGATTCAAAAAGAAGGGTTCCTAACAAAATGTTACAATATTATAAATTTAATCACACCTATTGTGAGTTCAACGGGAGCAAAAGTCCAAGCGAAAAAATCCCATTTCACTGTTCCCTTATGTCGTTTTCGGTTGGTCTTCCAGAAGAGTCCGGGATCGTCCAGAAGGGGTCTGAAACCATTCGCTTGGCACTCAGAATGACAGTTCCTCTCCTGGAAAGAAGAGTTTTGTTTTCTGAATTTCAATTCAGAATCAAAACCAGAAGCACTCACAATTTCATGGTTTTAAACATCAAAACACTTTCATCTGTCATTTTTCGGTTTGCGCATTAATAATATTACAACAAATTTGTTGAAATTTGATGAAAACTAAAAAAAAAAAAAATAGTAAAACACATGTTTAAGGATGGCCAAGGCCGATTTTCCAGCATGGAATTACTATAGAATATAAATACAATACCTATTCCTTTTGTTTGGATTGTACTTTGATAAACAACGAACTTCTCCTTTCTCTTTAGTACTATTTTTTTTTGTAATGAACATTTCCTTTTTGGAGAGTTGTTCATTTATCTAAAAAGGTAAAAATAATAAGAAGTTGCTAAGCACATTCATTCAGCGGTGGGAGCGCATATTCTCTGAATATGAGCTCTCACTAAACTCAAAACGAAAGAGACAAACATGTAGAGTTACCATCGACAAAAATTAAAAAGCCTGACATTCAAGAGTAAAAAGCCTGATTTTTGAGAAAAAAGCCTGACAATAAAAAGTTTTTTTTTCTTAACTATAGGTAGGATTGTACATAACGGTTAATTCAGTTAGAAGATTTTTGTTTATTTATTAAAAATGAAATGATATTGATAGTGGAAACTGGGTTGGCTACGTTTCCCAGCGTGTGGTTTCCCGTTAAACAGTAGTAGTAGAATTTTTTGGGCGGGGAAACGTTGCACGAGATTTAACCATATTGATATTGATTATTAATTTTTTTTTAGGGAAAGCGGGATATTGTGTCTGTGAAACCGTTACGGTCTTCTGGAATCTTTATTATGAACTGAAAAACTATCTCTGACATTTAATTTTTGAATATAATTCAGTTCAAATTTTGACGACTTTTTTCGTCATCACCTGACCAAAGCTGATGGTAAACTTCCAATTACTCATCAAATGGCCGCGGGTGGTCTAGAAGGTGCCTTCCAAATCATCGTGACAACTCCTATGGAATTATTAAAAATTCAAATGCAAGACGCTGGTCGTGTTGCAGCCCAAGCCAAATTGGATGGTAAAACAGTGCCCAAAACATCTGCTACTCAAATTGCTGGTCAATTAATCAAGGAGAAAGGTATATTTGGTTTGTATAAGGGAATCGGTGCTACTGGTCTGCGAGATGTGTCGTTTTCGATTGTGTATTTCCCCCTCTTTGCTACACTCAACGCACTTGGACCTAGAAAATCTGATGGATCGGGAGATGCAGTATTTTGGTAGGAATTAAATTTTTTTTGTCTTAACTTCATTAATTCTACTTTTAATGTAATATAGGTGCTCTTTCTTATCTGGGTGTGCTGCTGGTTCTATGGCTGCTTTGGCGGTTAATCCTTTTGATGTAGTAAAAACTCGTCTGCAGGCTTTGAAGAAGGCTGCAGGTGAAAAAGAATTTAAGGGGATCTGAGACTGTATCTCGTAAGTTTGATAAGTTAAATCAATTTGTATCATTATATTCATAAATTCAATATTTGTTTTAGAAAAACACTAAAACACGAAGGCCCAACTGCTTTCTTCAAAGGTGGACTTTGCCGAATGATTGTCATAGCGCCGCTGTTTGGAATCGCCCAAATGGTTTACTTCTTGGGCGTAGCCGAATCCTTACTTGGACAGAAATAAAACTAAGTCGATTATGTTGTTATTCGAACAAATTGTATAGGCAAACAAAAGTCATTCACTCTAAATATTAGAAATTATATATTACGTTAAGATTCATTATGATGCAAAGCATTTAGCAGTAAAAATATACATACATATTGTGTGTTATATGCTATTTTCGTGTTTTAAATGTTTTAAATATAAGTAAATAACTATATAGGCATCTAGCCGTTAGAAATATTATATGAACACCGCTGCCTCGTGTGGAAGAAAATGTCAAACATTTATTGTATTTAAAATAAAATGATGATCCATAAAAATAATGACTGTTGAAAAAAAGAATTAATGTTGCACCGATACACTGATAAAAATGACAATAAATATGATGCCACGTAATTAGATGTGGATTAATATCTTATAGTAGTTCCACAAACATTATCATAGCAAAGAAATTATTTTCACAGAATGTATGTATGTTTAAACTAAATACGTTGTATTATTTTATACGTATCAATTATATGTACATATTACAAATAGAGATTAAACCGTCACATTTTGTTCGCTGACAACTCTTGATAAAAAATGCAAGAAAGCACCAGAAAAAAAAGTATTATTATTGTTCTGTGTTTTATTTGTCCGATATTATAAGTCCGATAATTACGCTATATGTCAAAGTTAAATAAAGTATGAAATATGAAACCACAATTTTACATTGAATTTAATATTGCGTATTGTGCGATTCTCGTTAAAAACGGACTACAATTATAAAGAATTAAATTATTAATCTTTTCATGTATAATTTTTTTTTGTAAAATATTTATTTATTGCTGATAATAAGCAAAAAGTATGTACAAAATTTACCAATTTTTAAAAATTTAAAAGTAATGTGAAAATTTGAAAGTATTTTCACGCAATTTTGCTTATTATTATTAGCAACTAGCTGACCCTCCCGGCGTTGCTCGGGTATACCAAAAATAAATTTCTATTTGAATAAAATTCATCGACTGTTCAGCTTTTATCTTTCCCTTGGTCGAATTCAACATTTTCATGTTCTTTTAAGTATGATTAAATTTTTGTTTCTCCTATATGTATTATTAAACCACTGAATATTTTATAAAAAAAAACAGGAAACAATTCTGATAAAACTATCTTCGTCATGGCTTCTGCATAAAATTGTTTGCGTGCTTCTTTTTGTGTTTGCCCTATTTAACTCTACAAAATAACTAAATTTATGAGTGTAGCTCCACAACCAAATTTTTGGTTTACTTCATTTCACCCCATGAAATAACTTAATTTTGAAATAACTAAATTTTTAATGTAAACATTCAAATACAAACAAAATTCTAATGGGACCAGCTGCTTATGAGTCTAGCCTTCACGAAAAAATTTAGTTCACCCGATTCACCCTTTAAAAAACTAAATTTTGAAAAAAATTCCTTAAGTAGGTAGGTATATAACCTTTTTTTTAAAAAAAAAACAAAGCATCAGATGCTTTTTTGCAATGCTGATGCTTTGCAGTTGTTGCCAATGCGATGCTGATCGATTATTTGTTTGCGTTAAAAAACACTCGTTTTTGATGGTGGAGAAAGTAGTAAAATAAACTTTAATTCACATTATGCATTATACATAATAATAAGAAATGAGAACAGTGTTACAAATAATTCTAATAACTTCCTCAAAGTTATTAAAAAGTATTCATGTGTTTCATTACTATTTTCGCTGCTAAATTACTGCCTGAAAGTTGTAAATAAGAAAACTTTATAAAATACCATCTAAATTGTTTACTTTTCCGGCATCAACATCTCATCACGATTTTTTACATTGCTCGTTTGCTTAATTTTTGCGCATCCGCTTATGAACATTTGCAATGAACACTTGACGATTGAAGTGATGCCAATAATTGTTTGCAGTTGTGAACGTTTTAAAATATGGTTGATGCATCATTCGTGCAGTGTTGCGTTTTTGAATTTAGGGGTAAGTCAAACTAAGCCTGAAAAATACATAAACCAAACAATTCGTGTAGTTCCAATTTTTTTTGGGAATGTGTAGGGAAGGAGGGGGTCCCATGTACTCGCAATAATCCTCGGTGATCGGAGTGTCGGGGCTGGGGTGTGGTTAAAAGGTATCTTCTCGCGTTGGCATCCGCATATTTCGAAGACGGTGCTCCGTACAAAAAAAAAAACAGGACAAAATATGTAGCTGATAATTCCTACAATTTCCTACCATACATTATTTTGCAAAACAGAACCGTCTTTGAGATATCTTTTCTGGAAAATGATGCTAAATTCCAAAAATATGTTTTTTTCGCCAAACTTCTTGTTAGGACTTTTTTCCACATTTTTTGAGCATAAAGTTGTGAATCATAAAGCTGTAGAGAATCAAATTTCCTTCAAGAATGTATGCTCAAATGTAAACTTACCTGCAGCTGGTCTTAAGATACAACAATTTTTAGTGTTAGTACCTAATAATAATAAAAAGTAGCAGTACAAAAATATCTTCGTAGTAGGTTGTGGTCTTGTGGGTATTTCATAACATGTATACATAGGCTAAAGCAAGTAAATTATGTCAAGAGAAGAAAACAATCGTATGAAAAAAAGTATGACAGGCGGTCTTCTCGCCCTCTTCAGGCGGCAGGGGCAAAATTGACTTAAAATGCAAAACAATTTATCAAAAATCAACGAAAGCACATACGGTAATGTGATATAGCTTTTATGAAAACTTAAACACCATCCCTTGTCTATACGTTTGTTTTAAGTTGTTTTAATAAATTTTTTTAATTTTTTTTTATTCCGAGTACATGAAAAAATTGGAACTACACGAATTTTTTGGTTTATTTTTATTAGTTTGACTGGACTAATAACTAAATTTTGAAAAAAATATGCCTGAACCATCCTCTGAGTTGTAACAGATTTAAAATGAGATATTAATATTTATTTAAATATTAGAAGCACCCTGTGCGCAAACTAATGCACTTGCATATTCCTTTTATCAATTCTATTTCAATTCGTTTCAATGAAACATACAGCAATGTATAAAAGAATGTAAGAAACAAGAACTCGATAAATAAGATATCGAATCATATTACTGTTTGTGCCATAAGCACTATGTTATCACATGGTATCGTTAGGTATTAATGTTAAAAAGACTTTAAGTTAGTAATAAAGCATCGAAGAGTAAAGATCGTTTGTGTTTTTTTTATGTACTCGCCATCCTACAGAGTATAACCTTTCAAACACAAAAAAAAGTTCCAAACCGGACCATAGGTTTCTGAGATTAGCCCGGACGTGCAAATGCCCTTTTCCGCTTAATTAACATGATGATGATAAGTAAATCGTTTACAAACAAAATTGTCTACGTAAGAGAGGCAAGAATCTAATTCTCTATAAATGTCTCTTCTCTTTGAAACCTAACTGCGCCAATAAATTTCGTACTTCATTTAACTTCGATAAAATTCCTTAAGTTATAGTGCTATACTATTCTATTTGTTATTTGGCTTTAAGTTCAGTTAAAGTAATAAAATGTATCAAAAAATAAATTATTATGTCCAATGCAAACAACTGTTATAAATATATTAATAAATACACGTGAGTCATGTACAAAAATAAAATATTATTTATTTCAATACATGTATGTATATCAAAGATATTTTCTTGATTCAAAAAGAAGGGTTCCTAACAAAATGTTACAATATTATAAATTTAATCACACCTATTGTGAGTTCAACGGGAGCAAAATTCCACGCGAAAAAAATCTCATTTCACTGTTCCCTTATGTCGTTTTCGGTTGGTCTTCGAGAAGAGTCCGGGATCGTCCAGAAGGGGTCTGAAACCATTCGCTTGGCACTTAGAATGACAGTTCCTCTCCTGGAAAGAAGAGTTTTGTTTTCTGAATTTCAATTCAGAATCAAAACCAGAAGCACTCACAATTTCATGGTTTTAAACATCAAAACACTTTCATCTGTCATTTTTCGGTTTGCGCATTAATAATATTACAACAAATTTGTTGAAATTTGATGAAAACTAAAAAAAAAAAAATTGTAAAAAACATGTTTAAGGATGGCCAAGGCCGATTTTCCAGCATGGAATTACTATAGAATATAAATACAATGCCTATTCCTTTTGTTTGGATTGTACTTTGATAAACAACGAACTTCTCCTTTCTCTTTAGTACTATTTTTTTTTTGTAATGAACATTTCCTTTTTGGAGAGTTGTTCATTTATCTAAAAAGGTAAAAATAATAAGAAGTTGCTAAGCACATTCATTCAGCGGTGAGAGCGCATATTCTCTGAATAAGACCAAGAGCTCTCACTAAACGCAAAACGAAAGAGACAAACTCATGTAGAGTTACCATCGACAAAAATTAAAAAGCCTGACATTCAAGAGTAAAAAGCCTGATTTTTGAGAAAAAAACCTGACAAAAAAAAGTTTTTTTTCTTAACTATAGGTAGGATTGTACATAACGGTTAATTCAGTTAGAAGATTTTTGTTTATTTATTAAAAATGAAATGATATTGATAGTGGAAACTGGGTTGGTTACGTTTCACAGCGTGTGGTTTCCCGTTAAACAGTAGTAGTAGAATTTTTTGGGCGGGGAAACGTTGCACGAGATTTAACCATATTGATTATTAATTTTTTTTAGGGAAAGCGGGATATTGTGTTTGTGAAACCGTTACGGTCTTCTGGAATCTTTATTATGAACTGAAAAACTATCTCTGACATTTAATTTTTTAATATAATTCAGTTCAAATTTGGTCGCGACTAAGCAGCCGGCCGAGCCGTCTGCTTCTTGCCGAAGGTTCGTTTGCCCTTTCCAGCATTGCGAATGTGAATTTTACAAAACAGAAACAAAAAAGTATAGAGTTCCGAAAAAATTCGAACTTGTCAACTGATCGCCTAGCTAGATTGTGCGGTATACCAACTTTAAATTTTGTCATGTTTGTTTCAATTGAATTTTTATTTCATGCGGACTTCTTTTGATGGACTACCTGAAAGCATACCTAGGAATAAAAAATAAAAAAAGGCCTGACAAAGCACGAAGCCTGGCCTGAGCCAGCCTGACACTTCATGTCAAATCCTGACGTTTGGTAGCCCTAAACGCATTTCGCAAGTCAACTATGGTAACTGTTGAGTTCCAAAGAAAAAAGCAAACGATTCGGTTCGAGAGTTGATTGTTGATGTATGGTTCTTAGGGTAATACGCCTAGAGTAATACGCTTAATGTTAGTCTAAAAATAGTAGTAACTGCCATATAACAGTTATCGAAAACCTTATTTTTCTCAAAAACGGCTCTAACGATTTCAATCAAATTCCATATGTGTAACAAAATGTTAAATGCAATCAAGTAGTGAAAACCAAGCCTTCAGATTAAATTTTGACTATCTCGATAACGGCTGAAGTGATTTAAATGAAATTCAGTATTGAAATTTGTATAGCTATTTTAAATAACATGTTTTAAATAATTTTTAAGAAACTGTTTTTGTAAATTCAATATTTCAAAAACCTGTTGACGGATTTTTATGAAGTTTAAGGTATAATAAAGTAAGTTAAAAAAACTTGCATACTTAATCTTTTTAAAAAAAATATTTTCGAAAAATTATTTTAAAATCGATTTTTTCGAACACCGCTCAAACGAGTTTGAATTTTTTTTTGCATAAACTTATATTTAATAAAGAAAATTTCTTGCATACTTTGAATTTGTTTTGAATCTTTGGAAGACATGGGTATTTAGTATTTTTAATAAAATTTCATACGATTTTTCCGTAAATTCCGTGTAATTTAAACCTTTAGGGAACTTGCCACAAGAGCAAGTTTGTGCGACTCAGTCGTGCCCTTTATTTAAAAAGGTCTGGAGTCTTTTTATTATTTCTGAATCTTTTTTCGCAACAACTGCATACACTTTTTTCAGAAAAATTCTGACGAGATTGGTCTGAAGGTCCCCACCGAGGAACTTGACGGATATTGCCATATCATATGGTGATACAGCCATCTTAATCAACATATTTTAACTGCACAAGAGAGACTATGAACATTTAACATATTTGCGTCAGGAATATGTATGGGTTCTTTAGCCGAACATTCTTTGTTCAAAGCGACTTTGAAGACACATCATAATAAATTTTGCTATATAATATAGCTGGGGGTGTTTGAAATTTGTTATACCTTACTTTATCATTAGTAAATAACTTGCAGTGTGATCTCAAAAATCTTTTGGATTTACTTAAGCATTTTATGTTTTTTGATTGAATGAACTTGAGTAACTAAATTTAGTTTTTTTAATAGCATTAAAAAATATAAAGTTATTGTATCTAGAGTTATTGTGTTTATTTTATATGATAGTCCATATATTGTAGTATATGTTTGCAAAATAAAAAAAAAATTAATTAATTTTTGACATGGATCGCACTTTTTGGTCCCATAGTGCGTCGTGTCGAGCAGACTTGTATTTATTGTGACAAAACAAAGTCGTATTAACTTTAATTGAACTCCTGACCCCAAATTCTCTCAAAATTCTGGACCACGGTGGAGAAATTATTAGGCATCAAATATTACCAATAGGGGAACTTTCAGAAGAAGCACAGGAATCAAGAAACGAAAACTACAAGCGGTATCGATATCTAAATACTAAAATTTCAAGACTGCGACAAAATGAAGATTTGTTTAATATGCTGGATATATCATCAGATCCACTTATTTCATCTTTAAGACACGTAAGATCCCAAAAAGAGCTAAGAACTAGTTACTGCCTCAGCTTATTAGTGTTCCAAATGATGATGATGAAAATGATTTTTTTAAACTTGAAAATTGAAAGCTGTGGACAATTGTAATTTTTTAATTTAATGTGTATGTTTGGAATTTCATATTCCATTTGATTTTATTTTATTTATAGTTGGGCCCGTTTTCTTTTTATGAAATATATGTTTAAAATGAAATATATGTAATAAATATAAAAATAAAATTATTTTTTAATATAGTAAAAAAAAAAAAAAAAAAATTTTTTTTTTTCATTTAATTCAGTTTTTTATTTAATCCATTTCTTATCTACAATGTACACATTTCTTTAAGGATAAAAAATATGATAAGATAAGACAAAAGATAAAGAATAAAAAAAGACTGGGTCCATTCTTTAATTGTAGTGAATGAACCTTAAACAGATAAATTAATTAAACAATTATGTTTATGAATATTTGGGGTACAAATGTTACTGACAAGGAAAAGTTATTTATTCATCATCATCATCATCGGCTCGACAACCGGGGTCCGGTCCTGGCCTCCTTCAACAAGTCTCTCCACCTATCCCGGTTTTGAGCCGACGCCATCCAGTTGCGCACCCCAAGGCTCCGGGCGTCCTGGTCTACGCCATCTCTCCAGCGCAAGCATGGTTTACCACGCTGTCGTCTGCCATAGAATGTACCACAAAGAACTTTCCGAGCAGGTTCCTCTTCGCTCATGCGAGCTAGGTGCCCTGCCCACCGAAGTCTACCGAGCCTAATTTTTGTCACGATATCTGCTTCAAGGTAGATTGAGTACAATTCATGATTGTACCGTCTCCGGAATCGTCCTTCCTCACATTGTGGCCAACAATTCTCCTTAAGACTTTTCTCTCGAACGCGGCTAAGAGGTCAGAGTGCCTTTTGCTAAGCACCCAAGTCTCGGATCCATATGTGAGTACTGGCAGGACCATGGTCCTGTACAGCAGTAGTTTTGAAGTTATGGTGAGATTTTTGGATTTGAAGAGCTTTGACAGACTGTAGTAGGCTCTGTTGGATTTGAGAAGCCGCCCGCGTATTTCTTCTTCTATATTGTTATCGGCTGCTACTATTGACCCAAGGTATTTAAAGGATTGCACCACTTCAAATTCGTGCTCCGCTACCTTGATTGTTTGCCCAACTGTTCCTCTCACATTCGACGACACCATGTACTTTGTTTTACCTTCACTAATGTGCAGCCCCAGATTTTGTGCCGCCTGCTCGATCTGGATGAAGGAATCGTGTACAGCTTGCTCGGTTCTTCCGATGATGTCGATGTCGTCTGCGTAAGCCAGTATCTGGCTGGACCTGTTGACGATGGTCCCTCTTGTTGCAGTGCCAGAGTCACGGATTGCTTTCTCCAACGCCAGGTTGAAGAGGAGGCAGGCCAAACCATCCCCTTGTCGGAGTCCATTAAAGATGTTGATTGGTCTGGATAGCAATCCGGCTATTTTTACTTGGCTTGTTACGTTGGTCATGGTCAACCTACATAGTCGTGTCAATTTATTTGGGATGCCGAATTCTCTCATGGCTTTGTAAAGTTCTACCCTGGCTATGCTATCATAGGCGGCCTTAAAGTCTATAAACAGGTGGTATGTTGGGATGTTAAATTCTAGACATTTTTCCATCGCCTGCCTAAGGGTAAGGATCTGATCTGTTGTTGATTTGCCTGGAATGAAACCACACTGATATTGTCCGATGATGGTTTTAGCGCATGGGGTTATCCGGTCTTGTAGGATAGAGAAGAGTATCTTATAGGCGGTACTCAACAACGTGATACCTCTATAGTTGCTGGACGTTGTGACATCTCCTTTCTTATGTATGGGGCATATTATACCTTTTCGCCAGTCTTCTGGCATTTCTTCATGCTCCCACACGTGCACTATAATATCATGAATTGCCTGACGTAGAGCTGGCCCACCGTGTTGAAATAATTCGGCTGGTATACCATCAGCTCCCGGGGCTTTGTTTTTCTTTAGCCGGTCTATAGCCTTCTCAACCTCTTCTATGCTTGGTGACGGCAACATAGGGTATTCGTCTTGAAGCAGTGGAGCCTCCACTTCTGCAGTGAGTTGACCATTTAGCAATTCATTAAAGTACATTTCCCATCGCTCCAGTATGCTTTGTGGATCGGTGATCAGATTTCCCTCTCCGTCCTTGCAGTATGTGCAGCGTGGTGTGTACTGCATCATGTTTCGGACGGATTGGTAGAACTTCCACGCCTGGTGCGGACCTCGCTCTCGGTTTTTTTCTATTTCACAGATTAAGTTCTTCTCCCAGGCTGATTTTTTCTGTCTGTGAAGCCGTTTTTCTATTCTTCTGAGCTCTTTATATTCTTCTTCGCGTGCCCGCGTTCTATGAGAACGTGGTCTATTTGGTTACGATTGACTCCATCAGGTGATACCCAGGTGGCTTTGTAGATATCTTTTCGCGAGAACCTGGTACTCGCAACGACCATGTTTTTCGATGCTGCCAATTCTAAGACTCGAAGTCCATTGTCTATAGTGTTCTCATGCAAACTATGGGTGTCTGCGTAGTGCCTGAATACCGGCTCCCGACCTATTTTTGCGTTCAAATCCCCAAGGATGATTTTTACGTCATACCTTGGACAGGCATTGAGGGTCCTCTCGACTTGTTCGTAGTAAGTCTCTTTTTCTTTGTCTGAGGACTCCTCCGTAGGTCCGTGAACGTTAATGAGGCTGATGTTCGTAAATTTGCCTCGCACGCGAAGGGTGCATAGCCTTTCGCTTATAGCGTTAAAGCCGATGATGGTAGACTTATTTTTTCGCTGACTAGGAAGACTACCCCGAGCACATGGTGTTTTGTATGACAGCTGTAGTATACGTAAAAGTTGTTTATTAAATATAATAAAACAATAAAGAAATAAAAGCAAATTAGATAGGTAGTGAAAGAAGGAAAATTAAAAAAAAAAATTAATACAAGTGCTTCTAAGTTAATGTTAAGAAGAGATTTTCGACCATAGAACTGTCTATATTAAATAGATTTGATGGACTACCTGAAAGCATACCTAGGAATAAAAAAATAAAAAAAGGCCTGACAAAGCACGAAGCCTGGCCTGAGCCAGCCTGACACGTCAGGTCAAATCCTGACGTTTGGTAGCCCTAAACGCATTTCGCAAGTCAACTATGGTAACTGTTGAGTTCCAAAGAAAAAAGCAAACGATTCGGTTCGAGAGTTGATTGTTGATGTATGGTTCTTAGGGTAATACGCCTAGAGTAATACGCTTAATGTTAGTCTAAAAATAGTAGTAACTGCCATATAACAGTTATCGAAAACCTTATTTTTCTCGAAAACGGCTATAACGATTTCAATCAAATTCCATATGTGTAACAAAATGTTAAATGCAATCAAGTAGTGAAAACCAAGTCTTCAGATTAAATTTTGATTATCTCGATAACGGCTGAAGTGATTTAAATGAAATTCAGTATTGAAATTTGTATAGCTATTTTAAATAACATGTTTTAAATAATTTTTAAGAAACTGTTTTTGTAAATTCAATATTTCAAAAACCTGTTGACGGATTTTTATGAAGTTTAAGGTATAATAAAGTAAGTTAAAAAAACTTGCATACTTAATCTTTTTAAAAAAAATATTTTCGAAAAATTATTTTAAAATCGATTTTTTCGAACACCGCTCAAACGAGTTTGAATTTTTTTTTGCATAAACTTATATTTAATAAAGAAAATTTCTTGCATACTTTGAATTTGTTTTGAATCTTTGGAAGACATGGGTATTTAGTATTTTTAATAAAATTTCATACGATTTTTCCGTAAATTCCGTGTAATTTAAACCTTTAGGGAACTTGCCACAAGAGCAAGTTTGTGCGACTCAGTCGTGCCCTTTATTTAAAAAGGTCTGGAGTCTTTTTATTATTTCTGAATCTTTTTTCGCAACAACTGCATACACTTTTTTCAGAAAAATTCTGACGAGATTGGTCTGAAGGTCCCCACCGAGGAACTTGACGGATATTGCCATATCATATGGTGATACAGCCATCTTAATCAACATATTTTAACTGCACAAGAGAGACTATGAACATTTAACATATTTGCGTCAGGAATATGTATGGGTTCTTTAGCCGAGCATTCTTTGTTCAAAGCGACTTTGAAGACACATCATAATAAATTTTGCTATATAATATAGCTGGGGGTGTTTGAAATTTGTTATACCTTACTTTATCATTAGTAAATAACTTGCAGTGTGATCTCAAAAATCTTTTGGATTTACTTAAGCATTTTATGTTTTTTGATTGAATGAATTTGAGTAACTAAATTTAGTTTTTTTTTAATAGCATTGAAAAATATAAAGTTATTGTATCTAGAGTTATTGTGTTTATTTTATATGATAGTCCATATATTGTAGTATATGTTTGCAAAATAAAAAAAAAAATTAATTAATTTTTGACATGGATCGCACTTTTTGGGGAACTTTCAGAAGAAGCACAGGAATCAAGAAACGAAAACTACAAGCGGTATCGATATCTAAATACTAAAATTTCAAGACTGCGACAAAATGAAGATTTGTTTAATATGCTGGATATATCATCAGATCCACTTATTTCATCTTTAATAGTTTTTTGGAGAATAGTTTGGAGAATAGTTTAGTTTATTTCATAAAACAAAGTTACAAGACTTAAGTGATTACTTGATAATAATTAAATATAAAAATTATTGATTATTAATAAATCATTGGTATAACAAACAAAAATAAACATTTAAACATTTAAACATTTAAACATTTCCACCATTAAGATTAGTAGTTTTACCTACTTAAAATTAATAACAAGTTATTTTTAAATGATAATCTGCCAAGACTAAAATCGATTACATCACAAACGGAGTTGGTTTCTCTTAAGCACCTAGACAATGGCTCATTGGCACCATAATTTGTTCTGTGTAATGGAATCCTAAAAAACAGGCGGTTTCTGAGCGTCCTCGCAGGAACATTAAAATTGATCAAGGCCAAAATATCTGAACAATCAATATGATTTTCCAATACGTCACGGATGAACATAACTTCAGAGAACTTTCTTCGAATGTTAAGCGGCAAGATACCAAACAATTTGCATCTTGATGTATAGGGAGGCATATCTATGTCCCAGTGAAGTCTTTTTACTAATACTCTTGTAAAACGTTTTTGAATTTTCTCGATTCTAATAGAATGAACTTCATACAAAGGGTTCCAAATAGTACTACAATATTCTAAGACAGATCTAACAAACGCGAAAAACAGACATTTCAAGGTAAAAGGATCACTGAACTCCTTGGAATTGCGCAAGATAAATCCCAACATTGAATTACCTTTGGCTACTAAAAAATCTATATGTTTTATGAAATCAAGTTTTTGGTCAAAAATTACACCAAGGTCTTTTTTAAAAGTTACAGTCGAAAGAAATAAATTGTTTATTTTATAAAAGAAGTTAATTGGTGAGCGATTTCGACAAAATGTCAAACTTTGACATTTTGCAATATTAAGATTTAATGAGTTAATCAGACACCAATCTGATAATTTTTGAAGATCTTCTTTTTTTTTTTTTTTTTTTTTTTTTTTTACACTATCAGATCCTGTTCATAAGGAGCTTAGAGCAAGCTTCAACTTATGAACAAAGATTTGCCAACACATTATATGTGTTCCACTGGCTCATCACTTAGTGCTGGTGTTAGTTGTTAGTAATGTAAAACAAATCACTACAATAACACAAGCACTATAATACAATAAAACATATAATTTAACAATACAAAATACATAAAACATGAACTAAAAGCGTGGAGCACTGGTTTTAAGTACATTTTTAAGATTTATTTTATTGTCATTAAAATCAATAATTTTAGAATTTAAATTGAAATTAGTCCGATGGTGTGGACAATGTAGGAGCTCAAGGCTACGCAGATGGTGAGCACCCCCACGATAATTGAGTCCAACACAAGTAAGTAGATCAGGTGCATCTAATGCGCCCGAAAGAAGTTGGTGGATAAAAACTATATCGTTATTTACACGCCTCTGTAACAAGGACTGAATGTGTAGAAGCTGAATTCGGTGTTCATAAGGTGGAAGGTTATAAGGATCTGTCCAGGGAAGACCTTTTAAAGCAAAACGAACAAAATTATGCTGAACTGCCTCTATCCTAGATCTATGAACATCATAGAACGGAGTCCATACCTGCGATGCGTATTCCAGATGCGGACGAACAAAACAATTGTATAAAGATAGGGTAACATAAGGGTCTTGAAACTCTTTGGACCATCTTTTTACAAACCCTAACATTGAGTTAGCCTTTTTAACAAGAGAGTTGATGTGCTCTGTGAAATCTAGACTTGGATTGAAGACGATTCCAAGATCTTTAAAACTAACAACACGGCACAATGTATGTTGTGAAATATTATAGTCAAATATGATTGGTACTCGTTTCTTTGAAAAAGTCATAGTTTGACATTTCGCTGGGTTAAGGTTTAATCCATTCTTGCTGCACCAAGTACAAAAGCTATCAATGTCGGCTTGCAGATTCACACGATCACCGCTTGAGCATATAGATTTAAAAATCTTCATATCGTCAGCAAAAACCAGAATTTCACTATTGCGAATGCATGATGTTACATCATTAATAGCAAGAATAAAAAGAATGGGACCTAAATGACTTCCTTGTGGTACTCCAGAGTTGGCAGTAAAAGGGTTTGAAAATGTTTTTCTGAATTTCACCTGGTAGGATCTATTTCGAAGATAAGAATATATCCAATCAATAAATCCAGCAGGAAATCCAAAGGCCTTAAGTTTAAAAATTATAATGTCGTGGGAAAGTTGGTCAAAAGCTTTTGAAAAGTCGGTATAAATGCAATCTAGTTCCTGTCCGTTTTCCAAAGCATTGGAGCACTTGTGTAAAAACGTTAGAAGGTTCGTTACCGTTGACCGCCTCTGCATAAATCCATGTTGTTGATTACAGATAATATTTTTGCAGAAAAACGTCATACTATTACAAACCACTTGCTCAAATAGCTTTGGAATACAAGAGAGTTTGGCAATCGGTCTGTAGTTCTTTATGTCAGACTTACTACCCTTTTTAAAAACGGGTGTAATAAATGATTTTTTCCATACACTGGGAAATTTCCCCGACTTAAGGGATAGCTCGAAAAGAAGTTGAAGAGTGAAAGCTATAATGGAGCTTCATTTTTTTAGTATAATTGGAGGAATGCCATCTGGGCCTGGAGAGTAGTCATCTTTTAGCAATGAAAGAAAATGTAAAATTTTGTCATGTTCCATCGGAACGTTGTTAAAAGTAACTTGAGGACAGTCACGCAAATATTCAAAGAACTCGACATCAATATCAACACGAGTGTCAATAAAAGAGTTACTAAAATTTTTTGAAAATGCATTACAGATATTAGAAGAGCTCGTTAACGAAGAATCATTATAAACAAAGTTTATTGGATATCCGTCAGACTTCTTTTTTGAATTTACAAAATTCCAAAACTTCTTTGGATCAAGTTTCAATGAAACCTCCATTTCCTTTAAGTAGTCAGAGTATAAACTTTTAGAAAGGTTATTAAACTGCTCAAAAAGCGAAATATACACATTATGATCCAAACTAGAAAGACTTTTGATATAAGTTTTCCAAGCCTTATTTCTTTTGTTACGAAGAGATGTGAGCTCCTTTGTAAACCATGGATGTGAAACTTGGGAAGTTTTAGAGAGTTTAGTAGGAACAGATTTTGCTAAGCAGTTATTGAAAATAGTATAAAATTCAGTAACTGCAACGTCAATATTAGTTAAAGAAATATCTGAAATACCAGAGAAACTTAATTCATCATAAAGTAATTGAAAATTAGCTTTACGAAAATCAAGAGAATATGAACAGTCATGAGACTGAGTGTTATTGAGCAAATGGCAGCTCAAATCCAAAAATATATCAAGGGGAGGATGGTAGCTGTCTATATTAGATAAGGCTGTGGCAGATTCTACCACAACAACACTAGCAGCGTCAGATGAAAAGACTAAATCGAGAATTCGATTTTTTAAGTTTTTAATACAGCTTACTTGCTGTAAGTCAGTACAAATAATATTATCCAAAAGAAGAAGCTCCTGTTGAGAGGAAGTAGAGGATGCTTCAAAATAGGACTCGTCTTCTGAGGGGATCCAATTAACGTTAGGCAAATTGAAGTCACCCACCAGTAAAATATTACTATTAAAGCCAGCTGTAACAATTACATGATCCAAAGCTAAGGAGACCTCAGAATAAATTGCTGCTGGACTTTTAGGAGGAATATAAACATTCAGAATGTAAAAATCTTTGGATTCAATTGAAATTCTAAGGCAAATAAGTTCAATTGATACATTAAAAGGGAATGAGACAAGATTAGATGTGAGGTGATTACGAACAGCTATCAAAACACCACCACCAACTTCTTTGGGCTTATCTACATGACGGTCTCTTCTGAAAACATTGAACTCTTCGTCAAAAATTTCCTTGTCTAAAAAGGTGTCATTGAGCCATGTTTCAGTAAGAACAATGATATCATGCGGAAATGGCTGAGATTTTTTGAAAATTTCAGCAGTTTTGCTGCGAATCCCTCTAACGTTCTGGTAGAAGAGGGATAACCTATTTAGTTTTTTGAAGCAGGGATTTCCGAAGATTTTCGATTAACTCTTTGTTTAGAACGCACCAAAAATTCCTTAACAAGAGTATCGGTAGGCCAATACTTGCTATTACAAAGAGCATCACATAATGATGGGGGAGCTGTTATTTTGAAAGAGGATACGAAGCTATCAGGTTTACTGATTTTAATGCATTTAATGCATGAAGAAGAAGAGATACATTTGATGTCCACCAGATGTTGGAGTATATCACTGGATTGAAGGTTGGGGTCCAGTCGGGACACAAATATTAATTTTGGCCTAGGTACTGCTTCAATTTTTTTCGGTGCTACAGAGGTTATCACGGAAAGAGAACTAATGGTAGGATTTTCAATGTCAACTGTTTGGATGGGCGTATAAACGGAAGCTATTGGTTGATCTAAGTCAGCATTTAAAATGATGGCGGGTGAAATGTTCATATCCTGGACAGGAACTGAAGCGTTTTCAACAGTTTTATTATTATTGCTCCTAAGGTTCGTACGTTTAGGAGCAGGGTAAGGGTTTTTCGATGACGATGAACCCTCACGGCCTCTTTTCTTGCTCTTAGAAGAACTAGAAATTTTTTGATTTATTATTTCAGTTGAAACTAAGTTTTCATCATCTGTTGAAGTTGATTTAACAGATGTTTCAGTTGCTAACGGAAACGAGTTGACATCACTAAGAGATCTTCAAATGTCTTCGAAATTTTCAAGACATCTGTTTTCAAAGCCGACATTTTGAAAGAAAGTTGGGAAAGAGACAGTTGCCTACAATTAGCACAATACCAAAAAGCAATTTTTGAAGAAATTATCTTTTCAATAAAAGCACTAGTTGAGCCAAGGCACTTGGCGTGGAAAGATTGACCACAAGAACCAAAGCATTCGAAAAGGGGGACTGAGTCCGAATGCTCAAGGCACTTAACAGCTGAGCAATTCATAATAATAAAGAATCAAGAAACAACAAAAATTAAATAAAAAAAAAAAAAAAAAAAAAAAGAAAGTAAAAACAAATAGTCTTGTCTGGGATTCGAACCTGAAAAAAATTATCACTTGTATGAACTCAACCACGAGCAGACACGCACAACCAGCGAGCTCAATAAAAATATGAATTTAGAGGAAAATTAAAATAACAAGATAGTACTAAAAATTATTATGACATCAAAAGAGCTTCTATGATGATAATATTAATAGGTAACAACGCTAAAAATAACACCATCAAAATCAAACTACCACTATATCAGCAAAAAAAAAAAAAAATCACTACAAATTTCCAAATGGGAAAACAAAATTATTAAAATACATTATGAAGCAATCAAAAAGAAGTAAACATATTACCACATTATCAAACAAATTCTTATTTGTAAATTAAAAGGAAATTTAATAATTAATAGACTTATAATCTTATGTTAATAAAATACAATCTTGTAATAAAATACAATCTTGTTCTGTTTTTATGCACCGAAAGACTTTCAAGTCATCCGCATACATAAGGCACTTGGAATTTAAAAATACATTTGGAATATCATTGACAAATAACAAGAAAAAAAGAGGACCATGATGGCTACCTTGCGGTACACCTGAGGTAACATTAATAGCTGAGGACAGAAAGTTATTTACACGAACATACTGAGTACGACCCTTTAAATATGAATTTATCCAATTCAAGAAGTTAGAATGGAATCCTAATTTATTTAACTTCATAATAAGTACATCGTGATTAACCCGGTCGAAAGCTTTGGAGAAGTCTGTATACACAACATCAAATTGATATCCTTTTTCAAGTCCATTTAAAATATAATTTGAAAAAATTGTTAGGTTTGTGCTGGTAGATCTACCAGAGACAAAACCATGTTGACAAGGAGAAATAATATTTTTAACCATTTGAGATAATCTATCATAAATAAGTTTTTCAAAAATTTTTGGAATTGTTGCAATCTTACATATTGGGCGATAGTTAGAAACATCCTGTCTACTGCCTGATTTATAAATGGGTGTAATTATAGAGCGCTTCCATGTTTTTAAAAAATCACCAGTTTGAAGTGAACGATTAAAAATTAATTTTAAAGGCAGAGCAAATACTTTTGCACACCCCTGTAAAACAATAGGAGCGATTCCTTCCATATCTAGTCGAGTGTCAACCTTAATCTTCGATAAGGCTTCTTCGATTTCTGAAGTTGAAAGATTCAAACTACCAATATTCAAACGATTATCAGAGTTTACAAGTTGATCACCAAGAGAAGTAGTACTATCTAAATAAACAGATTGAAACTGTTTAGCAAAAAAGTTACATATAACTAAAAGATCAGAAGATGATATGCCATCGTGACGCATTAGATTGGGAATACCATTTGATTGTTTTTTAGAATTTATAAATTTCCAAAAACTTTTACTATTGGATTTTAAATCACATTCAACAGATAATAAATATTGATTATATAGGAATTTATTTAAGATATCGAAGTTCTTTTGCAATATTCGATATTGCTTGTAAAGATCACGATTATTATTAGACCTGCGAAACTGCTTATAAACCTTATTTTTTTTATTATTGAGATTAATGATTCTTTTATTAAACCACAATGGTTTAGAACTATCTTTAATTTTAATTTTAGGTGTGTATAAGGCGACTGCATTATGCACAATTGTTAAAAATAAATCATAACACTCATTAAAATTTACATTCACAAATAATGATTGCCAATCTATCCCATTCATATAATTATTAATTAAGTTGAAATTAGTCTTAGCAAAATTATATTTGAAATTAGATTCATTAGTTGAAGGTGAAAAATACAAATAAAATTCTATATTCAAACTGAAAGCGATATGATGAATTGTGTTAGGAAAAAGAGATACCATAGAGTTGCTTATACCAACGCACAAGTCCGAATCAATAAAAACTAAATCAAGCATATTATTAAAAGAATTATGATAATAATTTATCTGTCTTAGATCAAATTGTGCAAAGGTATCCACAACTTCACACTCATGATTAAATATAATATTAAAAGGAATAAGTATTTTCTCATCAGGATCATATATCCATTTAACATTGGGCAAGTTAAAATCACCTAAAATAACAATTTTTTGATTATCTGTACGGGTTTTTAATATATTACAACAATTATCGATGTGAGCTTTATATAAATCAAATGAGCTACTTGGTGGAATGTAAGAGAGAATACGAAATATTTCATTAATACAATAAAATTTGATGTTTAATATTAACTGGTCGACGTCGAGATCATCAGCTGGTGAAGGCAAATCGACTTTAACACAATGATATTTAGTGTGTACAGCAGCAAGCACCCCTCCTCCTCTCTCACAATTAAGTAGATCGTAATTACGATCTTTACGAAAAACTGCATACTGATTATCATTAAACAACTCGGCATTGTGGTGATCATCATTAAGCCAAGTTTCAGTGAGAGCGATTATATCGTATTGCACCCAAGTCTTTAAGACACGTAAGATCCCAAAAAGAGCTAAGAACTAGTTACTGCCTCAGCTTATTAGTGTTCCAAATGATGATGATGAAAATGATTTTTTTAAACTTGAAAATTGAAAGCTATGGACAATTGTAATTTTTTAATTTAATGTGTATGTTTGGAATTTCATATTCCATTTGATTTTATTTTATTTATAGTTGGGCCCGTTTTCTTTTTATGAAATATATGTTTAAAATGAAATATATGTAATAAATATAAAAATAAAATTATTTTTTAATATAGTAAAAAAAAAAAAAAAAAATTTTTTTTTCATTTAATTCAGTTTTTTATTTAATCCATTTCTTATTAACAATGTACACATTTCTTTAAGGATAAAAAATATGATAAGATAAGACAAAAGATAAAGAATAAAAAAAGACTAGGTCCATTCTTTAATTTTGTTAAAAAAATTAGTAGTGAATGAACCTTAAACAGATAAATTAATTAAACAATTATGTTTATGAATATTTGGGGTACAAATGTTACTGACAAGGAAAAGTTATTTATTCATCATCATCATCATCGGCTCGACAACCGGGGTCCGGTCCTGGCCTCCTTCAACAAGTCTCTCCACCTATCCCGGTCTCGAGCCGACGCCATCCAGTTGCGCACCCCAAGGCTCCGGGCGTCCTGGTCTACGCCATCTCTCCAGCGCAAGCATGGTTTACCACGCTGTCGTCTGCCATAGAATGTACCACAAAGAACTTTCCGAGCAGGTTCCTCTTCGCTCATGCGAGCTAGGTGCCCTGCCCACCGAAGTCTACCGAGCCTAATTTTTGTCACGATATCTGCTTCAAGGTAGATTGAGTACAATTCATGATTGTACCGTCTCCGGAATCGTCCTTCCTCACATTGTGGCCAACAATTCTCCTTAAGACTTTTCTCTCGAACGCGGCTAAGAGGTCAGAGTGCCTTTTGCTAAGCACCCAAGTCTCGGATCCATATGTGAGTACTGGCAGGACCATGGTCCTGTACAGCAGTAGTTTTGAAGTTATGGTGAGATTTTTGGATTTGAAGAGCTTTGACAGACTGTAGTAGGCTCTGTTGGATTTGAGAAGCCGCCCGCGTATTTCTTCTTCTATATTGTTATCGGCTGCTACTATTGACCCAAGGTATTTAAAGGATTGCACCACTTCAAATTCGTGCTCCGCTACCTTGATTGTTTGCCCAACTGTTCCTCTCACATTCGACGACACCATGTACTTTGTTTTACCTTCACTAATGTGCAGCCCCAGATTTTGTGCCGCCTGCTCGATCTGGATGAAGGAATCGTGTACAGCTTGCTCGGTTCTTCCGATGATGTCGATGTCGTCTGCGTAAGCCAGTATCTGGCTGGACCTGTTGACGATGGTCCCTCTTGTTGCAGTGCCAGAGTCACGGATTGCTTTCTCCAACGCCAGGTTGAAGAGGAGGCAGGCCAAACCATCCCCTTGTCGGAGTCCATTAAAGATGTTGATTGGTCTGGATAGCAATCCGGCTATTTTTACTTGGCTTGTTACGTTGGTCATGGTCAACCTACATAGTCGTGTCAATTTATTTGGGATGCCGAATTCTCTCATGGCTTTGTAAAGTTCTACCCTGGCTATGCTATCATAGGCGGCCTTAAAGTCTATAAACAGGTGGTATGTTGGGATGTTAAATTCTAGACATTTTTCCATCGCCTGCCTAAGGGTAAGGATCTGATCAGTTGTTGATTTGCCTGGAATGAAACCACACTGATATTGTCCGATGATGGTTTTAGCGCATGGGGTTATCCGGTCTTGTAGGATAGAGAAGAGTATCTTATAGGCGGTACTCAACAACGTGATACCTCTATAGTTGCTGGACGTTGTGACATCTCCTTTCTTATGTATGGGGCATATTATACCTTTTCGCCAGTCTTCTGGCATTTCTTCATGCTCCCACACGTGCACTATAATATCATGAATTGCCTGACGTAGAGCTGGCCCACCGTGTTGAAATAATTCGGCTGGTATACCATCAGCTCCCGGGGCTTTGTTTTTCTTTAGCCGGTCTATAGCCTTCTCAACCTCTTCTATGCTTGGTGACGGCAACATAGGGTATTCGTCTTGAAGCAGTGGAGCCTCCACTTCTGCAGTGAGTTGACCATTTAGCAATTCATTAAAGTACATTTCCCATCGCTCCAGTATGCTTTGTGGATCGGTGATCAGATTTCCCTCTCCGTCCTTGCAGTATGTGCAGCGTGGTGTGTACTGCATCATGTTTCGGACGGATTGGTAGAACTTCCACGCCTGGTGCGGACCTCGCTCTCGGTTTTTTTCTATTTCACAGATTAAGTTCTTCTCCCAGGCTGATTTTTTCTGTCTGTGAAGCCGTTTTTCTATTCTTCTGAGCTCTTTATATTCTTCTTCGCGTGCCCGCGTTCTATGAGAACGTGGTCTATTTGGTTACGATTGACTCCATCAGGTGATACCCAGGTGGCTTTGTAGATATCTTTTCGCGAGAACCTGGTACTCGCAACGACCATGTTTTTCGATGCTGCCAATTCTAAGACTCGAAGTCCATTGTCTATAGTGTTCTCATGCAAACTATGGGTGTCTGCGTAGTGCCTGAATACCGGCTCCCGACCTATTTTTGCGTTCAAATCCCCAAGGATGATTTTTACGTCATACCTTGGACAGGCATTGAGGGTCCTCTCGACTTGTTCGTAGTAAGTCTCTTTTTCTTTGTCTGAGGACTCCTCCGTAGGTCCGTGAACGTTAATGAGGCTGATGTTCGTAAATTTGCCTCGCACGCGAAGGGTGCATAGCCTTTCGCTTATAGCGTTAAAGCCGATGATGGTAGACTTATTTTTTCGCTGACTAGGAAGACTACCCCGAGCACATGGTGTTTTGTATGACAGGTGTAGTATACGTAAAAGTTGTTTATTAAATATAATAAAACAATAAAGAAATAAAAGCAAATTAGATAGGTAGTGAAAGAAGGAAAATTAAAAAAAAAAATTAATACAAGTGCTTCTAAGTTAATGTTAAGAAGAGATTTTCGACCATAGAACTGTCTATATTAAATAGATTTGATGGACTACCTGAAAGCATACCTAGGAATAAAAAAATAAAAAAAGGCCTGACAAAGCACGAAGCCTGGCCTGAGCCAGCCTGACACGTCAGGTCAAATCCTGACGTTTGGTAGCCCTAAACGCATTTCGCAAGTCAACTATGGTAACTGTTGAGTTCCAAAGAAAAAAGCAAACGATTCGGTTCGAGAGTTGATTGTTGATGTATGGTTCTTAGGGTAATACGCCTAGAGTAATACGCTTAATGTTAGTCTAAAAATAGTAGTAACTGCCATATAACAGTTATCGAAAACCTTATTTTTCTCGAAAACGGCTCTAACGATTTCAATCAAATTCCATATGTGTAACAAAATGTTAAATGCAATCAAGTAGTGAAAACCAAGCCTTCAGATTAAATTTTGATTATCTCGATAACGGCTGAAGTGATTTAAATGAAATTCAGTATTGAAATTTGTATAGCTATTTTAAATAACATGTTTTAAATAATTTTTAAGAAACTGTTTTTGTAAATTCAATATTTCAAAAACCTGTTGACGGATTTTTATGAAGTTTAAGGTATAATAAAGTAAGTTAAAAAAACTTGCATACTTAATCTTTTTAAAAAAAATATTTTCGAAAAATTATTTTAAAATCGATTTTTTCGCACACCGCTCAAACGAGTTTGAATTTTTTTTTGCATAAACTTATATTTAATAAAGAAAATTTCTTGCATACTTTGAATTTGTTTTGAATCTTTGGAAGACATGGGTATTTAGTATTTTTAATAAAATTTCATACGATTTTTCCGTAAATTCCGTGTAATTTAAACCTTTAGGGAACTTGCCACAAGAGCAAGTTTGTGCGACTCAGTCGTGCCCTTTATTTAAAAAGGTCTGGAGTCTTTTTATTATTTCTGAATCTTTTTTCGCAACAACTGCATACACTTTTTTCAGAAAAATTCTGACGAGATTGGTCTGAAGGTCCCCACCGAGGAACTTGACGGATATTGCCATATCATATGGTGATACAGCCATCTTAATCAACATATTTTAACTGCACAAGAGAGACTATGAACATTTAACATATTTGCGTCAGGAATATGTATGGGTTCTTTAGCCGAACATTCTTTGTTCAAAGCGACTTTGAAGACACATCATAATAAATTTTGCTATATAATATAGCTGGGGGTGTTTGAAATTTGTTATACCTTACTTTATCATTAGTAAATAACTTGCAGTGTGATCTCAAAAATCTTTTGGATTTACTTAAGCATTTTATGTTTTTTGATTGAATGAACTTGAGTAACTAAATTTAGTTTTTTTAATAGCATTAAAAAATATAAAGTTATTGTATCTAGAGTTATTGTGTTTATTTTATATGATAGTCCATATATTGTAGTATATGTTTGCAAAATAAAAAAAAAATTAATTAATTTTTGACATGGATCGCACTTTTTGGTCCCATAGTGCGTCGTGTCGAGCAGACTTGTATTTATTGTGACAAAACAAAGTCGTATTAACTTTAATTGAACTCCTGACCCCAAATTCTCTCAAAATTCTGGACCACGGTGGAGAAATTATTAGGCATCAAATATTACCAATAGGGGAACTTTCAGAAGAAGCACAGGAATCAAGAAACGAAAACTACAAGCGGTATCGATATCTAAATACTAAAATTTCAAGACTGCGACAAAATGAAGATTTGTTTAATATGCTGGATATATCATCAGATCCACTTATTTCATCTTTAAGACACGTAAGATCCCAAAAAGAGCTAAGAACTAGTTACTGCCTCAGCTTATTAGTGTTCCAAATGATGATGATGAAAATGATTTTTTTAAACTTGAAAATTGAAAGCTGTGGACAATTGTAATTTTTTAATTTAATGTGTATGTTTGGAATTTCATATTCCATTTGATTTTATTTTATTTATAGTTGGGCCCGTTTTCTTTTTATGAAATATATGTTTAAAATGAAATATATGTAATAAATATAAAAATAAAATTATTTTTTAATATAGTAAAAAAAAAAAAAAAAAAAATTTTTTTTTTTCATTTAATTCAGTTTTTTATTTAATCCATTTCTTATCTACAATGTACACATTTCTTTAAGGATAAAAAATATGATAAGATAAGACAAAAGATAAAGAATAAAAAAAGACTGGGTCCATTCTTTAATTGTAGTGAATGAACCTTAAACAGATAAATTAATTAAACAATTATGTTTATGAATATTTGGGGTACAAATGTTACTGACAAGGAAAAGTTATTTATTCATCATCATCATCATCGGCTCGACAACCGGGGTCCGGTCCTGGCCTCCTTCAACAAGTCTCTCCACCTATCCCGGTTTTGAGCCGACGCCATCCAGTTGCGCACCCCAAGGCTCCGGGCGTCCTGGTCTACGCCATCTCTCCAGCGCAAGCATGGTTTACCACGCTGTCGTCTGCCATAGAATGTACCACAAAGAACTTTCCGAGCAGGTTCCTCTTCGCTCATGCGAGCTAGGTGCCCTGCCCACCGAAGTCTACCGAGCCTAATTTTTGTCACGATATCTGCTTCAAGGTAGATTGAGTACAATTAATGATTGTACCGTCTCCGGAATCGTCCTTCCTCACATATGGGGCCAACAATTCTCCTTAAGACTTTTCTCTCGAACGCGGCTAAGAGGTCAGAGTGCCTTTTGCTAAGCACCCAAGTCTCGGATCCATATATGAGTACTGGCAGGACCATGGTCCTGTACAGCAGTAGTTTTGAAGTTATGGTGAGATTTCTGGATTTGAAGAGCTTTGACAGACTGTAGTAGGCTCTGTTGGATTTGAGAAGCCGCCCGCGTATTTCTTCTTCTATATTGTTATCGGCTGCTACTATTGACCCAAGGTATTTAAAGGATTGCACCACTTCAAATTCGTGCTCCGCTACCTTGATTGTTTGCCCAACTGTTCCTCTCACATTCGACGCCACCATGTACTTTGTTTTACCTTCACTAATGTGCAGCCCCAGATTTTGTGCCGCCTGCTCGATCTGGATGAAGGAATCGTGTACAGCTTGCTCGGTTCTTCCGATGATGTCGATGTCGTCTGCGTAAGCCAGTATCTGGCTGGACCTGTTGACGATGGTCCCTCTTGTTGCCGTGCCAGAGTCACGGATTGCTTTCTCCAACGCCAGGTTGAAGAGGAGGCAGGCCAAACCATCCCCTTGTCGGAGTCCATTAAAGATGTTGATTGGTCTGGATAGCAATCCGGCTATTTTTACTTGGCTTGTTACGTTGGTCATGGTCAACCTACATAGTCGTGTCAATTTATTTGGGATGCCGAATTCTCTCATGGCTTTGTAAAGTTCTACCCTGGCTATGCTATCATAGGCGGCCTTAAAGTCTATAAACAGGTGGTATGTTGGGATGTTAAATTCTAGACATTTTTCCATCGCCTGCCTAAGGGTAAGGATCTGATCAGTTGTTGATTTGCCTGGAATGAAACCACACTGATATTGTCCGATGATGGTTTTAGCGCATGGGGTTATCCGGTCTTGTAGGATAGAGAAGAGTATCTTATAGGCGGTACTCAACAACGTGATACCTCTATAGTTGCTGGACGTTGTGACATCTCCTTTCTTATGTATGGGGCATATTATACCTTTTCGCCAGTCTTCTGGCATTTCTTCATGCTCCCACACGTGCACTATAATATCATGAATTGCCTGACGTAGAGCTGGCCCACCGTGTTGAAATAATTCGGCTGGTATACCATCAGCTCCCGGGGCTTTGTTTTTCTTTAGCCGGTCTATAGCCTTCTCAACCTCTTCTATGCTTGGTGACGGCAACATAGGGTATTCGTCTTGAAGCAGTGGAGCCTCCACTTCTGCAGTGAGTTGACCATTTAGCAATTCATTAAAGTACATTTCCCATCGCTCCAGTATGCTTTGTGGATCGGTGATCAGATTTCCCTCTCCGTCCTTGCAGTATGTGCAGCGTGGTGTGTACTGCATCATGTTTCGGACGGATTGGTAGAACTTCCACGCCTGGTGCGGACCTCGCTCTCGGTTTTTTTCTATTTCACAGATTAAGTTCTTCTCCCAGGCTGATTTTTTCTGTCTGTGAAGCCGTTTTTCTATTCTTCTGAGCTCTTTATATTCTTCTTTGCGTGCCCGCGTTCTATGAGAACGTGGTCTATTTGGTTACGATTGACTCCATCAGGTGATACCCAGGTGGCTTTGTAGATATCTTTTCGCGGGAACCTGGTACTCGCAACGACCATGTTTTTCGATGCTGCCAATTCTAAGACTCAAAGTCCATTGTCATTAGTGTTCTCATGCAAACTATGGGTGTCTGCGTAATGCCTGAATACAGGCTCCCGACCTATTTTTGGACAGGCATTGAGGGTCCTCTCGACTTGTTCGTAGTAAGTCTCTTTTTCTTTGTCTGAGGACTCCTCCGTAGGTCCGTGAACGTTAATGAGGCTGATGTTCGTAAATTTGCCTCGCACGCGAAGGGTGCATAGCCTTTCGCTTATAGCGTTAAAGCCGATGATGGTAGACTTCATTTTTTCGCTGACTAGGAAGCCTACCCCGAGCACATGGTGTTTTGTATGACAGCTGTAGTGTACGTAAAAGTTATTTATTAAATATAATAAAACAATAAAGAAATAAAAGCAAATTAGATAGGTAATGAAAGAAGGAAAATTAAAAAAAAAATTAATACAAGTGCTTCTAAGTTAATGTTAAGAAGAGATTTTCGACCATAGAACTGTCCATATTAAATAGCCAATATTTAACCCATTTAAAAAATAAATGAATAGAGTTTTGTCTTCTTACGTTGATTGGTAATTGATTAAAAAGTTTGGGTGCAGTTGCAGTAAAGAAATTTAAAAATTGTGTTTTGTTACTCAGTGGTTCTGAGAGTTAATCCTTAAGCAATACAAATTTTAAAAAACTTTGAGAACTATATATATATTGAACTTTATATATATAGTTATACCATACTGAAGTTTTGAATTAACTAGGCCAAAGTAAATTGTTGTTTGTAGGTTTATTGAACAGGTATCGTATATTGTTTAAGATATGTTGTATGAGTTTTCCAATCTAAGTCATGTCATCTGCGAAAGCAGTTATATTGCTTCATAGAGATTGTTGAAATATTGAATTAGTGTATACTAAGAATAAAACTGGACCCAAAACAAAGCCCTGTGGTACACCGGTTCTTATTTCTAATGCACTACTATAAACTCCATCAATTTTTACTCTTTGATTTCTTCCCGTTAGGTATGAAGCAAACCAATCAAATACTTGATCTCTGAAACCAGCTTTATAAAGTTTGTCCAAAAGTATATGATGGTTGACCATGTCAAAAGCTTTAGTCATGTCTACAAACAACGCTAGAGTTAACTTCGATTTAAATTCCTTGTTCTGTTAATTCTTTTTTTTTTCTGAGAAAATCTAAACTCAGCCAACGATTCCAAAACACCTGTACACAATTTTTCTTGAAACTTTCAAATTTTATAATGATTCAAAAGTTATGATTTTTGCAACGAGAAAAGTCATTTTGGACCACCGTGCTCGCGACGAGTCGGATGAAAACATATAGTCGAGAGAAAAGTCGTACCTTGTCAAAATTATGATCCTGTTTGTGCATCCGAAAGAGAAAAATATTTGGCTACGAAAATACAACTTTGAACTTGACCTTAGAACTCTATATGATTCAAAAGATTCAGCCGGATGAAGCTTTGACAGCTTTTAATACAAAAAACAATGTACCTATGTGATTAATTCTTGATAATGTAAAGATTGTAGATTGCGTGAGCGAAAAACCTTACTAAAATGAATGGTAAACAAAAATCGTAATTTTGTTTGAATAGAATAATTTGTTTTATTTGTATTTTAAAATTCAAAAAGACCAACAAAACCAATTTAATTCAATATTCAAACAAAACATCAAAGTAAAAATAAAAGATTTGATCAATTTAATAAAAACAAAAACAGTAATTGATTTTTGCTTTCAAAAACATGTGTACTGTACCTACATAGTTCGAAATTAGTGGCCCAATACAAAGTTATGGGTTCGACAAATTTGTTTCAACCTTCGTTGCTCTTATTTTCTTGTGCAAAACTCACAAATACTAAACGCAACTGTCTGAATACAAATTAGGACTGGGTCGCACGAACTTGCTCTTGTAGCAAGTTACCACAAATATAAAATAAAATTTGATAAAAAAAAAATTTTGCATTTTTTTTTATTTTATTAATGTGGGCGGCAATGGTACAATGGATGGAGTGCTTTCTTGTAGATGCTGCTCTGACCAGAGCTAGGGGAGCCTTTGGGTTGACAAGACGGTTGTTTTATAGCAGCCGCTTTGACAGCAGCGAGTAAACGTTATTTGCTATATGGCTTTTATTCGGCCAATGATTGCCTATGGATGCCCTGTGTGGTTCAACGTTGCCCCATCTCAAATGGAAAACATTCGGGTGTTTGAGAGGGAACAGGATAGATACCTTTTTAATCAAGCAGATTCGGGGCTACATTGCAAGAGCAATGACCTCGACCAATGGACTTATTTTAGGGGCTTACTACCCCAATGATGAGTATAGTGAAATTGTACGTCTTAACGGTTTCATCCCGCCCGAGACATTTCTCTTTTTAGACAGTCATGGGCTGATACAGGATAGATTGGCGGTTCCGTTAATCTACCACGTCAGCCGTAGGACTGTGGATCGGCGACTAATTAACAATCGGCACGTCGGCTGTGCCCCTTCGGGATAGAAAAGACTTAGTTAAGCAAGTCAAAAAATTCTGGTGGTTGGTTGACCACCGTGATATTGAAAGTTGACCACATTGTTGCTTTGGCCGACTTACATAGTTCTAAGATAAATATAGGTAGAGTAGGTAGAACATAATGTATTTGTACGTGGGTACTTGCGGTTGCCAATATATATGTATATATGTTTATGTACATATATACATGTGTACGGGTGTACATATGCGTATGCAACTAAAATGCTGGTGGCTGTTCTAGTTTTTAAGTTATTTTAAGTAGTTTTAATTAGATATAATGTAGTTTAAGTTAGTTTTATTTAGTTATAACGTAGCTTTATAGTTGTATGAAGTATAATTTAGTTTTAATTAGTTTTATTTAGTTAAAGGGTAGCTTTAAGTTTAAAAAAAAATTTAAAAAAAAAATTATATAGAAAATGAGTTTTTTTTAATAACTTTCTCGTTAGTTTTAAGTAATCATGAATTCGAATAATAAGTTATTTTACGCCTAAAGGCATTGTTTAAGTATAGTCATAGTTTAATTTAGAGCGTCTGTTGCATTTAAAAGACAATGTGCCTTACAGACACATAGTTAAAATATTATTATTATTACATACAAATGAAAAATACGAACAAAATCATATGAATTGTTTTTTCAAGTGCTAAAACAACTTTTTAAGAATCAAAGTATGCAAAAAATCTTGTTGCCTGAATGCCAGTTTACCAAAAAATTGATTACAAAATCGTAAGAGCGGATTTTAAATAAATCGATGTTTACTTAATAATTTTTATATTTTTTTTTTACGAATTTGAATTTTTTTTTTAGTCAAAACGTTTTCCAAATATTGATTTTACAAAATGTTGGTACCGAAGTTTTATAAAGTCATCTAGATATTTAACAAAAGACAATCAGATAAAAACCATTTCAAATTTTTTTTGAATAAAATCGTTGGAGCCGTTTTCGAGAAAATTAAGATTTTTTAATACCGTTATGTGACAGGTACCGTTATTTTTTTAGGTAAAAAAAATTTCAATTTGTCTTCTAAGGGATGGTCTACAAACCCTAAATACCACATTTGAAGGAAATCGCTAGAGCCGTATAGGCTGTAGGTGCTGATTAGGGATTTTAATTCCGAAACTAATTTTCAATCCCGGGATTCCGGGATTTATTGGAAAATAAAAAACAGCGAAATCATTTTGCTATGCAATTTTATTACAAATCAAATGAATAAAAATAAAGAACAAAATTAAATAAAATAAATAAAAACGAAACAAACAAATTCACTTCATAAAAAATAAACAGATAATTTTTTGATACAGAAATAAATAAAAATAAACTTAATTCAAGGTTTTTACAAAATAAAAATAAAATAACTCCACAAAAACAAAAAAGATAAAATATAAAAAAAGTGAAAAAATAAAGGGGTAGGTATATTCATTTAATCTTACTCTTGTTCTTCAGCTGACCTTTGGAAATAAAACCGAAGGAAAATAAGGGCATCAAGAGTATCGTCCCCAAGCCGGCTTCTTAATTTGTTGCCAATATAACTGGCCGCCGAAAACGCTCGCTCTGCTTCTACGCTTGTTGGTGGAATGGACAGTTTCTCTTTCTTCTTTAAACAGGTTTTCATGTATATGTATGTGTCTAAGCAGTGGAAACCACCCTTAGTTGCATGCGAGTTCACTGTAGGTATTGCATGATTTTCAAAACTTGTTTTTCTTTCCTTGAAAACATTCTTCTTTTCCAAAAAACTGGTTTTCGTGAGCACCACAAACACAACAGAAACAAAATCATAACTACACTTGGTGTTTTGAGTTGCACTTGCAATTGCACGCACTTTTGTTCGAAAACACTTGTTTCTCTTTCTTCTTTAAACAGGTTTTCATGTATGTGTCTAAGCAGTGGAAAACATACTTAGTTGCATGCGCACTGCGCAGTCACTCTAGGTATTGCATGATTTTCAAAACTTGTTTCCCTTTGCTGGAGTACTTTCTTATTTTCTAAAAAAAACTTGTTTTCGTGAGTTTAGGAAGTGTTAAAAAATGTGGTATTGTTTGGCGCCATTAAAGTTCTAACATACACTCATTTTGGACCACCGTGCTCGCGACGAGTCGGATGAAAACATATAGTCGAGAGAAAAGTCGTACCTTGTCAAAATTATGATCCTGTTTGTGCATCCGAAAGAGAAAAATATTTGGCTACGAAAATACAACTTTGAACTTGACCTTAGAACTCTATATGATTCAAAAGATTCAGCCGGATGAAGCTTTGACAGCTTTTAATACAAAAAACAATGTACCTATGTGATTAATTCTTGATAATGTAAAGATTGTAGATTGCGTGAGCGAAAAACCTTACTAAAATGAATGGTAAACAAAAATCGTAATTTTGTTTGAATAGAATAATTTGTTTTATTTGTATTTTAAAATTCAAAAAGACCAACAAAACCAATTTAATTCAATATTCAAACAAAACATCAAAGTAAAAATAAAAGATTTGATCAATTTAATAAAAACAAAAACAGTAATTGATTTTTGCTTTCAAAAACATGTGTACTGTACCTACATAGTTCGAAATTAGTGGCCCAATACAAAGTTATGGGTTCGACAAATTTGTTTCAACCTTCGTTGCTCTTATTTTCTTGTGCAAAACTCACAAATACTAAACGCAACTGTCTGAATACAAATTAGGACTGGGTCGCACGAACTTGCTCTTGTAGCAAGTTACCACAAATATAAAATAAAATTTGATAAAAAAAAAATTTTGCATTTTTTTTTATTTTATTAATGTGGGCGGCAATGGTACAATGGATGGAGTGCTTTCTTGTAGATGCTGCTCTGACCAGAGCTAGGGGAGCCTTTGGGTTGACAAGACGGTTGTTTTATAGCAGCCGCTTTGACAGCAGCGAGTAAACGTTATTTGCTATATGGCTTTTATTCGGCCAATGATTGCCTATGGATGCCCTGTGTGGTTCAACGTTGCCCCATCTCAAATGGAAAACATTCGGGTGTTTGAGAGGGAACAGGATAGATACCTTTTTAATCAAGCAGATTCGGGGCTACATTGCAAGAGCAATGACCTCGACCAATGGACTTATTTTAGGGGCTTACTACCCCAATGATGAGTATAGTGAAATTGTACGTCTTAACGGTTTCATCCCGCCCGAGACATTTCTCTTTTTAGACAGTCATGGGCTGATACAGGATAGATTGGCGGTTCCGTTAATCTACCACGTCAGCCGTAGGACTGTGGATCGGCGACTAATTAACAATCGGCACGTCGGCTGTGCCCCTTCGGGATAGAAAAGACTTAGTTAAGCAAGTCAAAAAATTCTGGTGGTTGGTTGACCACCGTGATATTGAAAGTTGACCACATTGTTGCTTTGGCCGACTTACATAGTTCTAAGATAAATATAGGTAGAGTAGGTAGAACATAATGTATTTGTACGTGGGTACTTGCGGTTGCCAATATATATGTATATATGTTTATGTACATATATACATGTGTACGGGTGTACATATGCGTATGCAACTAAAATGCTGGTGGCTGTTCTAGTTTTTAAGTTATTTTAAGTAGTTTTAATTAGATATAATGTAGTTTAAGTTAGTTTTATTTAGTTATAACGTAGCTTTATAGTTGTATGAAGTATAATTTAGTTTTAATTAGTTTTATTTAGTTAAAGGGTAGCTTTAAGTTTAAAAAAAAATTTTTAAAAAAAATTATATAGAAAATGAGTTTTTTTTAATAACTTTCTCGTTAGTTTTAAGTAATCATGAATTCGAATAATAAGTTATTTTACGCCTAAAGGCATTGTTTAAGTATAGTCATAGTTTAATTTAGAGCGTCTGTTGCATTTAAAAGACAATGTGCCTTACAGACACATAGTTAAAATATTATTATTATTACATACAAATGAAAAATACGAACAAAATCATATGAATTGTTTTTTCAAGTGCTAAAACAACTTTTTAAGAATCAAAGTATGCAAAAAATCTTGTTGCCTGAATGCCAGTTTACCAAAAAATTGATTACAAAATCGTAAGAGCGGATTTTAAATAAATCGATGTTTACTTAATAATTTTTATATTTTTTTTTTACGAATTTGAATTTTTTTTTTAGTCAAAACGTTTTCCAAATATTGATTTTACAAAATGTTGGTACCGAAGTTTTATAAAGTCATCTAGATATTTAACAAAAGACAATCAGATAAAAACCATTTCAAATTTTTTTTGAATAAAATCGTTGGAGCCGTTTTCGAGAAAATTAAGATTTTTTAATACCGTTATGTGACAGGTACCGTTATTTTTTTAGGTAAAAAAAATTTCAATTTGTCTTCTAAGGGATGGTCTACAAACCCTAAATACCACATTTGAAGGAAATCGCTAGAGCCGTATAGGCTGTAGGTGCTGATTAGGGATTTTAATTCCGAAACTAATTTTCAATCCCGGGATTCCGGGATTTATTGGAAAATAAAAAACAGCGAAATCATTTTGCTATGCAATTTTATTACAAATCAAATGAATAAAAATAAAGAACAAAATTAAATAAAATAAATAAAAACGAAACAAACAAATTCACTTCATAAAAAATAAACAGATAATTTTTTGATACAGAAATAAATAAAAATAAACTTAATTCAAGGTTTTTACAAAATAAAAATAAAATAACTCCACAAAAACAAAAAAGATAAAATATAAAAAAAGTGAAAAAATAAAGGGGTAGGTATATTCATTTAATCTTACTCTTGTTCTTCAGCTGACCTTTGGAAATAAAACCGAAGGAAAATAAGGGCATCAAGAGTATCGTCCCCAAGCCGGCTTCTTAATTTGTTGCCAATATAACTGGCCGCCGAAAACGCTCGCTCTGCTTCTACGCTTGTTGGTGGAATGGACAGTTTCTCTTTCTTCTTTAAACAGGTTTTCATGTATATGTATGTGTCTAAGCAGTGGAAACCACCCTTAGTTGCATGCGAGTTCACTGTAGGTATTGCATGATTTTCAAAACTTGTTTTTCTTTCCTTGAAAACATTCTTCTTTTCCAAAAAACTGGTTTTCGTGAGCACCACAAACACAACAGAAACAAAATCATAACTACACTTGGTGTTTTGAGTTGCACTTGCAATTGCACGCACTTTTGTTCGAAAACACTTGTTTCTCTTTCTTCTTTAAACAGGTTTTCATGTATGTGTCTAAGCAGTGGAAAACATACTTAGTTGCATGATTTTCAAAACTTGTTTCCCTTTGCTGGAGTACTTTCTTATTTTCTAAAAAAAACTTGTTTTCGTGAGTTTAGGAAGTGTTAAAAAATGTGGTATTGTTTGGCGCCATTAAAGTTCTAACATACACTCATTGTTGCGATGATTATTTCCTCTTTATTATTTTTGGAAAGGGCTTATTTCGATCACAAAAAACTAATCATCTAAAGCTAAAATTATTTATTTATTTGCTTAAATCTGCTCTCCCGGCAATCCCGGGATTGGTTTAGAGCAAAAATCGTCTGGGATTGATTGATAGTGCTGATACACACAGACTGACATACAGATAGAATTTCCAGACCCAATTTTTTCGACTTCGCTATCATCGTAATGTCATGTTTGATTGTTATATTAATTTTTTTTGTACAAATGCATAACTTGCTTTATAGTACCTATAATCGCAAGTAAGAACAAACAAGTCTAATTACGTCGATCCTCTGTGTGGTTTCATTGGCATAGTTTCCAACTTTATCTATCAAAGATGCGTCCAACCAAATCTGTAAGTTTATGTAGATTGAAGTTTATTTCATTGATAGTATTAACTCCATTCCTATATACAAAATAAAAAGCCCAATATTTGTTTACATTTTATTTTGTCCAAAATAATAATTTCAATTTAGTCAAGTTCCAAAATATTAAATCCATATCCATAACATATCACAGTAGGTACTTAAAGGTACACTTGTTATTTAAAAATGAATTTGCAAATTAAAATCCGATGAAAATTAGTCGTCATTATTTGTTCCATTAATGCTGTTTAAAAGAAGAAGAAAAAAAAACGTATGTAAAATATCAATCATCAATGTTTTAACGTCGCAACCTTCGTTACTTGATGTTTAAGGAAATGTTTAGTGTATGGTATTTGTGTTCTCTTTTACAATTCGTCCTTAAGTACTAAACTTAGAATCTCATCGCCAACTGAAACCTCTTCCACACTACCCTGGACTTTTGTGTTTCCAATTATTTTAACCAATCCCGCCGGTTTGTATGTAACAGTGTCTGTGGTATTGTGTATTGTGTCCTTGTCATCCGACGAATTAGAGGTGTAGGATGGATCGGGACTTGTGAGTGTTATGCGGGAACCTGATACCGTTCTGTGTTTCAAATATTTTTAAAAGGGAAAAGGGTTCAAGTTAGGTTATTGGTTATCAAGAAAATTTATTTAAAGGATTATTTAATTTTTATTTTAAGGGTTTATGTTAATTTAATAAAAATAATATTCAGACATTGTCAACTGGAGTACCTTGCATATACACCACTCAAATGCAAAACTATTCTCGTTGCCGAGAAGATGATCGCAGTTTCTGTGGATTTCTATAAGGCAAGTTGAAAATGAAAAACGAAAATTCCTATCATAAAACCTTTAAGCAAACGTGAATACCAACCTTTCTCTGGTTTCAAAATTGCCTTCAACATTATGATTTCTCGGTTTCCGAAAATCGCATTCCAGGGAAAATGCCGAATCACCAGGTGTTATAAGTTCAGGATCGTTTTGAATGACTACAATATTCGTATAAACATCTCCTTCTTGTTCAGTCTGACATTGATCAAAGTTGAATTTCATTTCCAAAGAACGGACATTGTTGTTTTTTTCTGGCTTAACAAAACATGGCGCCGATTGTTTATAGAAGCTTCCTCTTGTGTACATAACTCCAGTGAAGTCTTGTTCAGTTTCGAGCATTATTTGCATGGATTCTGCACCACATTTGAGATTGACTTTTTGGATGCCCTGGGAAGAGCCGTCGATTTTGAAAGAGTCCGTAAGATCTTGTTCCCAAACTGAATCTATACAAATTAAAAAGAAGACAATTTAATAAGAAGCTAACGTCAAAGTTTGTTTCATTAGCGTGTAAGCATGGATACAGAGTAGGGGTGGCAGAAAGTAATTTGATACAACTGAAACAACTAAGCATGATCATTTATTTAGTTGAATCGATTAGAGAACAATTAAGCAACTTAGGGCTGTAGTCCAGTAAAATTACCAGAAACATTAACAAATATCTGCAAAAAATGCTTAGTCGAGATTATATTTTTGTTTTAAAGAGTACCTACCATTTGGAAAGTCTTATGTGATAGTCGAGTGGACGTTAGGGATGCCTTCGAGTGCAAAGAAAGCTAGGAGTGATGTTTGGGAGTGCTAATTTTGTTCACTCCGGGTTAAATTTAAATATATTATAAATGTGTGTAAAATAAAATGAATTGTGTGTAATAAATGTGTGTTATAAAAATTAAATAAATGTAAACATTCAGACAATAGGTGGAAAATGTGTATTGTAATTGTTGTAATTTTCATCAATATTAACCCGAGTTTTTAACGCTAGAGTTAGTTACCTCAATTTAACCCTGTACTGAAAAAAATTGGACTAAAAAAAAAATTAAGGTCAAAATATTTTTGGTAGAACTTTGTATTTTCAAAGTTTCTGTACAACAAAAAATAATTAAAATATTTCATGACAAAGTTCATGTTAACTATTAGTATTATTATAATTTATCTAAACTTTACTAACTGGCAATAGCCCGGAGTTGCTCTGCCTTATTTTTTGTATCATTAATTCCAATTGGGATTCCAAAACCTCTCATCTGTCAGTCAGGCACTCATTTATGTTATTTTCCATTCAACGCTCGGAAGACCCTCCGAATGAAAAAAAACTGCCTAAACCATTCCGGAATTTAATTGGGAGTATTACACATACCTACGTATTGTTTACATCGATGGTATGGTCAAAGCCAATTGGAACAATACGCGCAGTGTTTTTTCATTTCTTTTTTACAATTCAGAAACTTAAATAATAAGTAACAAATTTTGAAAAAAATACTTTTTAATTCGTTCTTGCTTCCTGTGAGGTTACGAAATTTAAATTTAGACAATCTTTGGTCACTACCACATACTCAATTGAAATAGGGTGGCTTTTCTTCTTTCCTTTGATATCATATTTCCTTCCTCTCCCGAGTGAAATGAATGAAAAATGACATTATTGTACTTAACCATGTTTATTGGTCATAAAGAGAAATAACGTCAATTTTTGTTGCAAGATCTTTAAGTTTCCAAGTCTATGACTGTTAATGTGCAATTTCAAACGCTTTTTACTTGTGCGTATAGAAATATGTTCCCTTTTCAAAACCGTGTATTTAAATTTAGTTTATTTTTTTAATTTTTCCCGCACTTCTAACAATCAAGTGAAATGTGATTGAAAGCGCATTTTACCCTTACAAAATCGCTTTTCCAGCGGCACATCCAATCCTTTACGTTTCCGTGCTGAAGAGCCGTGTTTTTTTGCAAGTCTATATGGACCTGTCGAGCAACATGACACCACACAATTACCGACAAAATTTGACGTTCCTATATAAGAAACATGTAATTGTGCAGGCAATAATTTTTTGTCAGGACAGCTTAGTCCCGATAATTGGGTACGTTCAATACAATTAAGAACTTAAGTTAAGTTGAAATGAAACCATTGAACGATAAAACTAACTTAAAATTTAGTGGAATGTCAGAAATGTCATGCCTGTTTTGTTTATACTCAATCATTTCTTTTACTTACCGCCTTTACAATTGAAATTGTACTTTTATTCATGACAAAGTTGTATTTGAAGAGGTGACTACTCCCTTAACTTTTGGATGATTTTTGATACTTCTGCGAAAGTCAATTTTACTCGAAATGGACCATTATTGTTGAATTCACCTTATAATAAATAAGCATTTAAATTCTATCAACTCAACTGGCCTAGCATTGTACAACTACAATGGCATTACAACAGTGCCAAACAAAAGAAACAGGGATCATGTATGCATGTATCATAAAGGTTGAGAATTGCAAATATTTTCTTCCTCATTCGTTTTCTTTCTGGCAAACTAACAAGTCGATAAGAGCAGCTATTCAAATAAAATAAAACGGAAATTTAAAAACTTAGGCCGTGTGCGAACAGCGTTAAAATTTTATCCTCTGGCTAAATTTTGACGTTTGAGTTGAGGTGAATAAATGTAGCTTTTTGGTGTGCGAACTGGATTAAATGGGATTTTTAACACTAATATATATTTTTTAAATTTCCCTACAAGAATTGAAAAATTTCCCCTTCTATTTCTTGGTAATGGGAAATGTAAAAATTTGTTTTGGAAAAAACGAAAAAATAGAACGCAGCACATAGGAAAGTTCTTAGCTGATTCTGGAATTTGCTACCATTCCAGAATCAGCTATTCTGTTTAGTAGCTTAGAAGGTATGGCCCCATTTAGCATTTTCAACGTTTACCTACATTTTGTAAATCCTATGAATTGTTTTTGATTTTGAACCAAATAAAAAACTGACTATGCAGAAAGTAGCTCGGTTTAAATATGTGTCTGGAATTATATCAATCATTCAGATCAGTTCAGTGGTTTAGAAAATATGGTCCCATTTAATATTTTCAACCGCTATCGCTGCTGTTCCGTTCTGATATAAAACAAAAAACTTAAAACGCAGCATTTTTTATTATATGTATACCGCAGAAATAATAAAGGATAAAACATTCTTTTTGAAAGAGTTATTATAAACCTATTGGTTCAACATTTTGCCAAAAGCTTTCAAACTCATAATATAAGAGTTTTCGCAAAAGCGACCCCAGCCCCATCTATTCGGTTATTTGAAATAGCCTTAGTCATTTCGTAGAACATCAGCTATCCACCAGTTAAAGCCCCTTCAAAATCGGTACATCCGTTTCCCGTCGTCGCGTTCGTCAGTTGAAAAATAAAATTTTCCATAGCGCCACCTAGGGAATAATTTGCATCATAAGTTACTTCCTATATTATCAGCCATCTGGCACTGAAGGTCCCGTCAAAATCGTTCCTGTAGATTCTGATCGGTTTATATTTACAAACATGCGAAAAAATCGACATTATCTATCGGTCAGTGAAAGTCTCGTCAAAATCGGTCTAGCCGTTCTCGAGATTAGCCAGGACAAACAGAAAGACAAACATTTTAAAAATGTGTGTTTTGATATAAGGGCTGTGTATGCTCTCATATGCGTGTAGTAAAATACTGTTATTTTGACATTACAAACAGACAATCCATTTTTATTTATGTGTATAGATTTATTTTATTTTGTTAAAGAAAAAAAATTGAACTACTTTGTAAAATAATTAAAATTATGGGAAGTTTTAACGCGGTACAGAACACTGGTTTGGCAGCTGAACTTTACAAACAAATTTGTTTCACAATAAATATTAATGTACAAAAGAGTATATCGGTTAATTTTAGTAATTCTTCGTACGTAACGAAGTTAAATTAAACATAATTTACAAGAACACAAACGGAAAATTTCACATTAATGATTAATATAAAACAAACAAAAATAAATGCAAATAAAAACAAACACACTACTCCGACTGTCTCTCTTACTCCTTTATCCACTCCTTTATTAAGGCCGTGTGCGAACAGCGTTAAAATTTTATCCATTGGCTAAATTATGACACTAGTGTGGTGAATATAAACTTCAAAAATTTAGCCTGCTCTGGAGCAGGCTAAAATTTTAGCCAGTGGATAATTTTCTATGCCTATGAAGGAGTGAGTGAGATAGTCAGCGTAATGTGTTTGTTTTGATTGTTCCATTGCTTTCATTCGCATTTATTTTTGTTTGTTCGACTAATATCGAATTTTTCGTGTGTGTTTTACATATATAACTCTAATATTTAACGAACAAATAATAAGTAACCGATGTTTTACATATCTATTCTGTGAAAAAAAAATTTATTTTTATTCTGGAAGTTCCGCTACCAAAAACCAGTGTGACGTGTGTTTTGTTGTATTCATTTAATTACATTTATTTTTTGTTTTTTGTTTGTTTTTATGTTGACGTCGAATTTCCCGTTTGTGTTTTTGTGAATTCCGCTTAATATAATTGTGTTATGAACGAACAATTACTTAAATTAACCGATAATACTTTTTTTACATTTCTATTTATTGTGAAACAAATTTGTTTTTTTTTTTTTGAAGTTCAGCTGCCAAACCAGTGTTTTGTACCGCGTCTAAAATTTCCCATAATTTTAATTATTTTACAGAGTAGTTCTATTTTATTTCTTTAACAAAACACAATTTAGATCGCCACAATTATGAAATTGCAAATCATCAATAAATTTGTTTTCGAAATTTCAAATTTGCGTTTTTATTTTTTTTTAGGGAATTTTATAGTACATCAAATAAAGAGAATTTAACCTACAAAAGGTCAGGTAGTTCAAAATTTTTGATATGTTGTATAGGATGTTTGGTGATAAAAAAAAACAATTTCCACACTACAGCCCCTCCGCCCAATTTGCTATCATGAAAAAACTGCAAAAAATCGTCTTATTCAACCTATAACTTCTTTCTGGTACATTTTATCAAAAAAAACTAACTACTTAACGGAAAACAAATAGAGCCACTTAATCATGTTTTATATACGTTTTTTTCAATCCTCATTCCATTATATCGTTCTTTAGTTATTAAAAAGTTGCATAGGATAGTGAAATTGATTGATAATGAAAACTTTCTCACTAAAATCAACCATCACGAACTTATTGCGCTTTAAAAGTCAAAGAAACTCAATGTTTTGAAAATACCAACTTTTGGGTTCTTTTGGATGAATCATCGATCATACAAATAAAATTTCTATATCACACTTGTTAGACATTTTGTTTTCTACTAGTTTCGTTATTAGTTTTTTTTCGACAAAATGTACAAGAAAGAAACTATAGTCGAAATAAGCAAGAAAGTTGCAGTTTTTTCCTAATAGCAAAGGGGCGGAGAGGTTGTGGTTGTAGAAATTGTATTTTTACATCAGCCAAAAGTAATTATAATTTTTTCCTTACCAAAATGTAATTTATAATAGCTAAAACACAAAATATTGAGTACTGCGAAACTTTTGATTTTCGAAATTACAACTTTGCATTTATCCAACTTGGTTTTGTACGGAAATCTTAGTTAGTTTCACCAACAAAGAATTAAATAGTATTATAAAATTGAACGTTTTTTTACAAATACAAATTAAAACACCGAACATTTTAGTCGAAGACTTATATTTATAAATTAACCTTAAAACAGTTTGGTATATTTCCACGTATTCAAGCAAAAGAAGGGAAATTTTTCAATTCTTGTAGAGAAATTCAAAAAATATATTAGGGTTAAAAACCCCATTTACCCAGTTCGCACATCAAAAAGCTAAACATTTATTCACCTCAACTTAAACGTCAAAAATTAGCCAGAGGATAAAATTTTAACGCTGTTCGTACACGGCCTAACTGGCTAAAATTTTAGCTAAATTTTTGAAGTTTATATTCACCACACTAGTGTCATAGTTTAGCCTATGGCTGACCGCTATCAGACGAATAGGGGGAATAACATGTAGCATACGAAAACATGCACGTGCCGTAACTATTCGGGACTGATGGAAGTGTGATCATAGCCTCTTCGCGGCGGCCGCTAGTAACAAGCCTTTTAAAAAAAGGTTTGGCTAATATGATCAGGCTGGTTCCTCAGGTTGGCAACAGGTTAATTCCCTGTTCCGTAAAACTTCGAATTACGAGACCGACAACAAGCCTCGGAAACGGACTGATCTCACGACGACAACCTACGCAACGAAAACGGCAAAACGATTTACGAATTTTCTTATGGAACGTACGATCGCTCTATAGAGCTCGATGCCCTGTCCAAATATAAAGCTGACATAACAGCACTACAAGAAATCAGATTGACAGGGAATGGTGTTTTACAGAAGAAAGAATATGACGTATACTACAGCTGTCATACAAAACACCATGTGCTCGGGGTAGGCTTCCTAGTCAGCGAAAAAATGAAGTCTACCATCATCGGCTTTAACGCTATAAGCGAAAGGCTATGCACCCTTCGCGTGCGAGGCAAATTTACGAACATCAGCCTCATTAACGTTCACGGATCTACGGAGGAGTCCTCAGACGAAGAAAAAGAGACTTACTACGAACAAGTCGAGAGGACCCTCAATGGCTGTCCAAGTTATGACGTAAAAATCATCCTTAGGGATTTAAACGCAAAAATAGGTCGGGAGCCGGTATTCAGGCATTACGCAGGCACCCATAGTTTGCATGAGAACACTAATGACAATGGACTTCGAGTCTTAGAATTGGCAGCATCGAAAAACATGGTCGTTGCGAGTACCAGGTTCCCACGAAAAGATATCTACAAAGCCACCTGGGTATCACCTGATGGAGTCACTCGTAACCAAATAGACCACGTGTTGATAGACCGTCGCCACTACTCGAACTTGATGACGGTACGAACGTACCAAGGCGCCAATATCGACTCGGATCACTATCTTGTTGGTATGGTCTTTCGAGGGCGGATTGCCTTGCGAAGACGTATTGCATCCGCCGATCAGGTTCGAATCAACTCGGCCGCCCTGCGCAATGAAAATGCCAGTAAATCCTTTGGTAATGCGTTAGGACTCGCCCTAGAATCACTTGATTTAGGGAGAGTAAGTCCTGGAGCCAGTATGCTGGGCGTAAATGAGAAGTGGACACGCCTTAAGAATACTGTCATTAGTACTGCCAACTCCATCTTAGGCAGCAGTCGTAGAAATCGGAACGACTGGTTTGATGATGAATGCAAGCTAGCGACTGAACGTAAGAATGTTGCGTACCGAGCAATGCAACAATCTCATAGAACGCGGGCACGCGAAGAAGAATATAAAGAGCTCAGAAGAATAGAAAAACGGCTTCACAGACAGAAAAAATCAGCCTGGGAGAAGAACTTAATCTGTGAAATAGAAAAAAGCCGAGAGCGAGGTCCGCATCAGGCGCGGAAGTTCTACCAATCCGTCCGAAACATGACGCAGTACACACCACGCTGCACATACTGCAAGGACGGAGAGGGAAATCTGATCACCGATCCACAAAGCATACTGGAGCGATGGGAAGTGTACTTTAATGAATTGCTAAATGGTCAACTCACTGCAGAAGTGGAGGCTCCACTGCTTCAAGACGAATACCCTATGTTGCCGTCACCAAGCATAGAAGAGGTTGAGAAGGCTATAGACCGGCTAAAGAAAAACAAAGCCCCGGGAGCTGATGGTATACCAGCCGAATTATTTCAACACGGTGGGCCAGCTCTACGTCAGGCAATTCATGATATTATAGTGCACGTGTGGGAGCATGAAGAAATGCCAGAAGACTGGCGAAAAGGTATAATATGCCCCATACATAAGAAAGGAGATGTCACAACGTCCAGCAACTATAGAGGTATCACGTTGTTGAGTACCGCCTATAAGATACTCTCCTCTATCCTACAAGACCGGATAACCCCATACGCTAAAACCATCATTGGACAATATCAGTGTGGTTTCATTCCAGGCAAATCAACAACTGATCAGATCTTTACCCTTAGACAGGCGATGGAAAAATGTCTAGAATTTAACAACCCAACATACCACCTGTTTATAGACTTTAAGGCCGCCTATGATAGCATAGCCAGGGTAGAACTTTACAACGCCATGAGAGAATTCGGCATCCCAAAAAAATTGACGCCAAGTAAAAATAGCCGGATTGCTATCCAGACCAATCAACATCTTTAATGGACTCCGACAAGGGGATGGTTTGGCCTGCCTCCTCTTCAACCTGGCGTTGGAGAAAGCAATCCGTGACTCTGGCACGGCAACAAGAGGGACCATCGTCAACAGGTCCAGCCAGATACTGGCTTACGCAGACGACATCGACATCATCGGAAGAACCGAGCAAGCTGTACACGATTCCTTCATCCAGATCGAGCAGGCGGCACAAAATCTGGGGCTGCACATTAGTGAAGGTAAAACAAAGTACATGGTGGCGTCGAATGCGAGAGGAACAGTTGGGCAAACAATCAAGGTAGCGGAGCACGAATTTGAAGTGGTGCAATCCTTTAAATACCTTGGATCAATAGTAGCAGCCGATAACAATATAGAAGAAGAAATACGCGGGCGGCTTCTCAAATCCAACAGAGCCTACTACAGTCTGTCAAAGCTCTTCAAATCCAGAAATCTCACCATAACTTCAAAACTACTGTTGTACAGGACCATGGTCCTGCCAGTACTCACATATGGATCCGAGACTTGGGTGCTTAGCAAAAGGCACTCTGACCTCTTAGCCGCGTTCGAGAGAAAAGTCTTAAGGAGAATTATTGGCCCCATATGTGAGGAAGGACGATTCCGGAGACGGTACAATCATGAATTGTACGCAATCTACCTTGAAGCAAATATCGTGACAAAAATTAGGCTCGGTAGACTTCGGTGGGCAGGGCACCTAGTAGAGGAACCTGCTCGGAAAGTTCTTTGTGGTACATTCTATGGCAGACGACAGCGTGGTAGACCATGCTTGCGCTGGAGAGATGGCGTAGACCAGGACGCCCGGAGCCTTGGGGTGCGCAACTGGATGGCGTCGGCTCGAGACCGGGATAAGTGGAGAGACTTGTTGAAGGAGGCCAGGACCGGACCCCGGTTGTCGAGCCGATGATGATGATGATGATGATAAAATTTTAACGCTGTTCGCACACGGCCTTAAAGTGTGTTTCTTTTAATTCATATTCGAAATTTCAATAGGTTATAAGCCCAGTATTTTTTTTTTGTTTATCGTTTGTTTAAATGGCAAGTTATATTAAATGCCAAAATAACTTAATATAAAATAAAGCACGCCCCGCCTAACACAAAGTTTGATCCATTGTCTGTTATTGTTAAGATATTATGAGATGGATGCAAATTCAATTCTTTGTTGATAGGTGTTATAATTTCGGCAATGCGATCATGTGTATGCGAACCCGTGAATCTTTTACAAGCTAGGGCAGCTGTTCTGCGCTTGAAATCCTTATCCAACCAATGACAAGTATAACCAACAATGACAAGTATAACAAGTATAATCTGCGCTTGAAATCCTTATCCAACCAATGACAAGTATAACCAAAAAAGCTTTTGTGTTTGTTTGACCAAATATCGGCAGTAGTGCAAAAGTATTTAGTGTTTTTCATTTCTTTTTTTATCTCTTGCCTAATCACTTCATACCTATTTTTCAATTTTTGTGTGGTTAATTTTCGATTTGGGACACTCAAAGTAGTTCTTTTGTGGAACAACTTTTTGAAATATGGATGTTCAACTATTGCAATCGGAGATGCCGTATGAACAATGAAATCTACAATGTCATTATTGAATATTTCTTGCTTTTTTCCAATTTTCAAACTTTCGGCTTCCGTTTTTTTCATTGTCAAATAATTTTCGTATTGAACTTTGTGTTTTCTTTTCAAATGAGTTATCAAGTTGGAAGATACACCTGCATGGTATTTAATAATACTATTTTTTTCTTTGCAGAGTAGACATTTTCCAAAGGAACTTCCAAGTCCAGCAGATGTTGATGGCTCATCTCGTACAATATTCTATGAAAAATTCTTTCATTTTAACCTTTTCATAATTATTACTTATATTTCTGTGAGATTTGAAGTTTTTACCATAAAAAAGATGGAATATTCTTAAGTTATTATAAGCAGAACGTGTTTTTATGTTTCATGAAAGAATTCGAACTCGTGGGGAGGCGGGTTAAGTAAAATCAAACTTGAGAAAGTGAAGATAGCACCCATTTTTTTTAAATTTGTGCTGCTAGGTTTATGAAGGTTTGTGCCGTTTTTAAAATTGAAGATTTTAAGGATAAAAAACTGTTTTTGAGCTAGTCCCCCTTTTTTCTAAAATTGATTTTTTTAAATTGTGCTAGGATCTGCTAAGTTTGTGCCGGGTTGTGCCACTTTTTTTTTCAAAAAATTTCAAAATTGTGGGCTCTAGAGAAAAACAAATTGACATAGTTCCCCTTTTTCGAGGAGCTATAGATAAAAAAAAACATGTCTGCCCTTCAATTTTGAAAATTAAAAAAAAGGCCCAAACCGACATAAACACCGATAGAATTTTCACAGCCACTTTTTTGGACTTCACTATCATTTTAATGTCATGTTTAATTGTTTGTTTTTTTATTTTAATCTATCAATATAACTTGCCTTTAAGTACTTAATACCTACTTAATACTTTCTTGAAAATTAATTTTCAAACTCAAAATTTCGGAAATTAAATAACAAAAAATAAAAAAAAAATTACGAAGTAGGTACCTATTCTATTTTTGTGTATACCTCGTAAGAAGCTTCCAGATAAGAACTACAAAAAATGCATATTCTAGTATACAGAATGATGAAAACATTTAAATCTTTAAATTGTCGTATTTACTTAGTTGAAAATATTTTTTTTTAGTTTGTATCTAAAATCGAATAGTTAACACCTCATCCTTCCCCCACGAAATATAATATCCAAAACGAGAATACCACCATCATTATCTTATCAAAAAACAGATAAGATTTCTTTTTCTATCTATTATCTATCTTTCAAAATTGTACAAATATGTTCTTGAAAAAAATCACTAAAAAGGATCTTTTCAGATAATTTTTTACACTTCGTTGGCAATTCAACGTAAAGATCTTCAGTAGTTTTTCTTCTCATACTCTTTGATTCAGAAGGCTCTTCTACGAATTCTTTTTCAAGTTCAACTTCACTCATTTTACCACCAAAAAACAACAAATACTTTTTTAAAATTTTGTTCGATAAAAAAAGAAATACAAAATAGCTAAATATAAAAATCACTTTCAATTTGAAAAAAAGATAAGACAAAAATTAAATTTTTCCAGACTAAATAAAATACTTATATAATTTTTTAACATTAACAAATTAATAAAAATCGTAATGAGACAACGCAAAAAGTATACTTGCACACAATGCAAAGACTTTCTTCGTTAAAAATGCCCAAGAAAGAACATCAACTGCATGAAAAACTGTAAGCTTCAATTTCAAGGTTAATATAAATTTCCCAGACAGTTTATGAAGAGAAGATGCTTGGGCGTGTCAATAATAACAAACATTTATTTATTTAATGAAAATAAAACAACAAGGGAAAAAAATACAAAGGTAAAAAAATTTAAATAAAAATATGAATTCAATTCAATTAGCGGCACGAGTACGATAACTTTGGCGCCAAGAATTGATAACTGTTTTTTAAAGAACAGATCAATACAAGCATTTTTTACTGTGGGTGGGGGGGTCTATCTCCCTCCGTTTGGGCGGGAGGGGCAATTTTATAAAAACAGTGCTAAAAATTTAAAACAAATATTAAAAAATAACGGTAATACTTACAACTAAGTTTTATATCTTTTTTTAAAGTCAATACTTTTTTCTATTAGATGTGTTTTAAATCAAGTGAAACATATGCATAGTCTTTGAAAAAACGGACTTTAAACTCAAATATTGCGAAAAAAAGGTAAAAAAAACTTTGAAGTGTGATTTTTCAAAACTGTAAAATAAAATACTACTTTTTTTTATAAAATTCGTTGCTCATATTAATTTTAAATCATAAACTGAACACAAAATGATTTTATGTTTTCTGGTTTTTGAGAAAATGGAAAATTACTAAAGCGTATAAACAGTGTGGTATGGAAGGGGGGGCATGCTGTCCCCCTGCAACCCCCTGCTTGGACACACTATAGGATTTGGGGTGGGTGCGAGGTGGGGTGGGTGCGAGGTTGGGTGTATGCAAAGTTTCTGTTGCATTTAAAGATGCCCAAGCATCATTACAAAAAAGAACCTACGTACAACATTCACCGTATACCAAAACAAAAAAGAAAACTCTTAAAAAAAAGTAGTTTTAGTAATTTTCCATTTTCTCAAAAACCAGACAACATAAAATCATTTTGTTTTCGGTTTATGATTTAAAATTAATATGAGAAACGAATTTTATAAAAAAAAGTAGTAGGTATTTTATTTTACAGTTTTGAAAAATCACACTTCAAAGTTTTTTTTTTACCTTTTTTTTCGCAATTTTTGAGTTTAAAGTCCGTTTTTTCAAAGACTATGCATAGGTTTCATTTGATTTAAAAAACATCTAATAGAAAAAGAATTGACTTTAAAAAAAGATATAAAACTTAGTTGTAAGTATTACCGTTAAAGATGATTATTATCATAATCATCTTTATATTCTTGAAATATGAAGATAATTGTTTCGCAAATAGAAATAAGCACATATCACAAACAGAAAGCTGTGAAACAATCGTTTGGCTAAGACCGAATGATAACACTTCTTGTTTGAAAAGTTCAAGCAAGTTTTTCCTGAGGTCCTGTAAATTGCTTAAGTAAAATATATATTCATTCTGATACCGCCATGCCTTCCATCGTCGAATTATATCCGGAAAACATTATGTCTATTTGGTTACTAATGTAATCAATATTTTTCAAAGTAGATCCCAGTACACTGATCATTCTGGTGTTTAATTGTACTTGTTTAAATTATGTATACACACTATTTTAAGATGGCCCTTCTCGGTCCAGAAACTGATTTATTATGAAAAAATAGTCATGCTTGGCCTGCCTTTCTCTTGCCAAGCTATTCAAAAATAACCGAACCTACTTCTTTATAAGAACAAAAAAATCTTGCCTACGATCATTGCACAAATGATCATTTAGCCAATTTCTTCGTGATCTTATGATGAAGTGGGTTCGGTCATTTTTCAATAGTTTGTGCAACAAAATTTCCTAGAACCATATAATTTTTAGTGTTTGACTTGAAATTAATAAGAGCGATGAATTTTAAAAACAAAAATTGCTGCTTTCTGTTTGAAATCATCTTTTTTTGTGTAATGATTACTCAAAAATGTAATCATTGCAGCTTTTTCACCATTACATTTTTTATCAATTACTTCCATGTAATTGAATTACAAGTAATGGATGTTTTCCAATTACAAGTAATTGTAATGGAATTCCTTCAATTACAATTACAAGTAATTGTAATTGATAAAATTCCAATCACAATTACAAGTAATGGTAATTGAAGTTATTTGTAATCATTTTTTCCCTACTCTGTTTATTTCTATCCTTTCGGTATTTGGCTACAGATGTCAGCACATAGTTTTTATCATACGCTGATCGGAACTTTAAAATGATCGCTGTGTTGTTACTGTTGTTTATTTTCGGGCGAGTGCGAAAAATGTCTACCAATGGTGATGGTTTGATTTTTACATCGTGGCACCATTGTATATACATTTCTATAGTATTTTCATGCTGAATAATCACCGCCCGGCCATCTTAAGAAACGTGTGAACAACACATTTTTAGGTTCGTGCATTTACTAGTAGTCTATTTTGTAACCCTGACAACAGTCGTAAACATATACTATGATTTTTGTTTTGTTCACGACTCTTGTCGAGGAAATATGAATTTTAGAGCCAATAAAATACATTATATATTATTAATTTGTTTTGTTGACGACTATTGTTAGGGTAACATAATAGACACTTAGTAAATGTAAGAACCACCAAATGTGCGGTTCACAACTTTCTTTAGATGGCGCTGCTCCATGGTTGTACTATAGAAATTTATAGGTATACAATGGTGGCACAATGAACTAAACATTATCCGTAGATTCTCATCAGGTGTGTGTGGTATACCAAAAAGCACCGCCTCAGATGCTATGCGTTTGTTATCTTGGTCGTCTTGTGAATCGATAGTTACCTATAGTTTATATGTATGGTTGAAGCGAGCTTGAACTTAGGTTCACCCATTTGTAAACGGAGATGAGTTGGAACGAAATGGAATTCGACTCGATCGCACTCGAGCGTAAGTGGTGTTGAGTCGAAAATTAAATGAAATACCTGGGTTGAAATGGTGAATACACAATTATTTCTGCATGTGATCAATTGCATATTAACGAATGAATATTTGTTGTTGAAAAGTACCTTTGTGCATAACTTGTAAAAGCAATATAAATATTTTTTTATCGAAAATTCAATCTTTTGGTCTTAATGTCTACAAAGCAACGCAGGTATTCTCCTGTCATTTCAACTTTTTCGCACTTAACTCAACTCCTCAAGCATTCAACTAGTTTGCTGAAATACCTGGGTTGGAATTTCGTTTCAAATAAAACTCGATCTTTCCACCCTGCATATAAACTAGGTAAGTGTGTTGCAGTTTATTTTAAATATCGGAAAGTTGAAGTTCATAGTCATTAAATTTAGAATTGGTGTTTGTAAGCTCGGCGTTGACATTCGATGTAGATGATTTTAAATGAGAGATGTCAGATTTGAGTGTCTCAATATCAACAAGAGATAGATAACACAAGCTTTGAGACTCGGTTTAAAACATCGGATATGTTTGTTTTTACTTCGGTGAATTGAATTTGAAGTTTTTGCGCTAGCGATTCATCTTATTTGAACTGTTTAGATAATAGAGATATTATGAACTCACTTTGTTTTTTTAATTTCACATCCATTTTGTCGAGTAAAGAAGCACTTTCATCGGCCATATTTTTATTCGTATTTCGTTTGAGTGAGTCTGGCTCCAAGGAAGTACGAGGTGAGAGATTTTGAATTTTAGATGAACCGCTTCGATGATTGTTTGACACAGAGAGGTTCGATTCTAAAGATGTTTGAGGGATCGTTTTTTATTAAGTATGTAGGTAGACACAAAGGATTTGATATACAATTTTTAAAGACGTTTATTAAAACACTTTACTATATTTTTTATCACTTTATTGTGTAGAATCAAAATCTATCTACGAGATTCTTAAAAGAAGTCGACTTGAATAACTTGTAATTGAAAATAAACCGAGATAAAATTGCACACCAGAAAAACACGTCTAGTCAGTAGCTCTCTTCATACTTTTTGTAAAAAAACAGTAAATTATATTTTTTGTTTAATTGTTGACAGAAGAAGTTACACGGTGTCTCCACGATCTAGATTTCATAGAATGCAAGATAGCATTCTATTGAAATTGCCTATGGAGACCGCAAATAGTATTCTATGAAAAATTTCTTGCAATACATTGCTCAGCTCACAGCATGCTAGAGATAGTATTCTATGAGCTGTCATATTCATATTGACTTTTCTGTTTTCTTTGAAAATCCCGTCTGACAAAATCCCGAATAGTTTAATACCAAATAGTAATAATTCGTTTATAATTTCGAGCGAAAAGAAAGAATTATTGTACATAAAAAAATTCGGGATTTTCATTTCGTAGAGGTAGGTACTGGTCGGGATTTTCAAGGTTGTGATTTTGTCAGTTTGGATTGGATGTGCTTTAGTTATACTTCTTTTAAAAGGTGCAGAAATCATACGACATCAAAGAATTTTTTTATTAGAAAATAATAATAATGATGGATTAACATGTTTCTGCACCTGCAGAACTGCAGAAAACTAAAGGTAGAGAGAAGAAACGCAATGAAAAACTTTGCTTCTTTGACAGAGAGGGAAGACGAAAGTGCAGAGACCTTCATACATAAATTATGGGTAAAGATTAAAAATTATAGGTAAAGATGAACATGATACAGTGCAGACCTCAAGAATAAACCCATAATAATAGTTTAAGAAAGAGTAATTTATTGATTTTAATGTGAAGTTTTGAAAATTTTCTGAGCAATATAAATTTTTTAAAATCATTTTTTTCACTTCTGTCGAGGGTCCCATGACCCACAACTTTTTTTGTAAGTCTATATGAACTTACAAAAAAACACGGCTATTAACCACCATCTATGAAGTTTAAAAAAGATGTTTTGCATTTTCAAAATCAAATAAAACGGTGGGATGACATAATATCCGCGGGCATAAAGCGCGAAACAGATTAACTGCCTGAACACAATAGCGACGGTGCTGGAACTGAATCTGCCACCGGAATAGCTGTCAAAATATTGAATAAACGCAAATCCAATGCTACGAGAACAACGCGAAGCAACCGTACTCGGTGCTGCATACGGTGCTGCGCAAGTTCAAAAACTTTTATCTTTCTACGTACAGCACTTTCACGTTTCACAATAAATTAAAAAAAAAATTCCTTGCCGCAACCGCGTGTTTTGTGAAGAAATATTTTATTTAATGTGTTAAAAAGCAAAGGAGTTAATTTAAGTGAATTTAATTGTTTTTTCTTTTGATAATTTTGCAATAAAATTTTAATCAGCTGATACAAATGATATAAAATGTAAGAAAGCTGTGCAGCGCCATTGTGGGCACGCAAAAAACAGCTCCAGCTCCAGTTACAGTTGCAGCAGTCTATTGTGTTCAGGCAGTAAGCCAGCAACAGCACCAGCGCCAGCACCAGCGCACAGTGGTTTCGTTTGTATGGGAAGGGCGGTCAAAACTCAAAAATTAATTTTAAATTATAGAAAATAAAACCAGCGATTTATTTTAAATATTATTTAATTTTATTAATGATTTTATAGTATTTTATATTTATTTTTTTTTAGTATTAAAGAAATAAATTCAAAATATCTTGATACAATGTCAATTTTTGTTTTTGTTTTAAATTTCTTTCGTTAGAAAGCAAAGGGTCTGACGTTAAAAGTAGTCTGTTCAATAAGTCAGTGTTAGTTGACAGCCTAGATATTTTTCTAGTATTGTTCGACCGAAAAAATTTAACGTCTTTGTTTTTCGCCTCTGCTGCCTCTTCAGTAAATTGTCCTATTGGCAATATGGCATGTTTCACAGTTTGTCCTCTGTGAATAAGGACTTTGTGTACCGAAGCTGGCAATGGGTACCAAGGATATTCTTCAACAATTTCAAGAGCTGTATCTTGCGCTTATTAGCTATTAAGCTATTAGTATACTTTATTTTAATATTCACATCACCTTTTTTCCAAAATTTACTTTGAACAACAGACAAAAAATGGGTAAACCGCAATGTCGTATTTTCAGACTAACTTTTTTTATAAAACCGCGAAAAACACTGATCTTTGTGACGCGACTGACTGCCAACAACTAATTTTAGAGGAGAAACCTTACTGCAACACAATTGTCCCGTTATCATAGATAATTATTGCATTAAAAAAAATTAGTTTGTTTAACCTTGAAATTTTGACTTTTGGCCTATGGGAGAAACCACTGTGCAGCGGCCGCTATTATTTTAAAACCAATGTATTTCTATTTCTCAACACAGATTAGACCAGCACCAGCATCGCGAACAGCGTCGTTAGATCAAAGTCCTAAATTTGCTGTTGCTGGTGCACTGCTGACAACTTTCTCACTATGATATTCAGTGGCACCAAACTGCTAAAGAGAACACTTTACATAGAATTAAGTAGGAAATGTCAAACGGTGCTGGTGCTGGCGCTGCTGGTGGCAATGTGTTTGATACAAAGTTGTTGAACATCGTGCTGATTACTTTTGACGATGGTGCTAATGCTGGCGCTGGTTTTAATCTGTTTCGCGCATAATGTCCATGGACATTATGGACACTATGTCTGAATTGAAATTTTCGCGTTAGTGAGGTAGGCATGGAAGAATATTGCCCCTTGAAACCTCTCTACCAAGGTCACTTAATAATCATTTCGCATTTTTAATTTCGCCATTTTCATTTAGGTATGAATGGAAGAATGTTGCCCCTTGCAACCTCTCTGCCAGGGTCGGTTTAATAATCATTTCGTATTTTTAATTTTGCCGTTTTCATTTAGTTTTTTGATTGATTAGCTTTTCGAAGTCTAGCAATTTTTTATCTGGCATTGTTTTGTTTTTTATTTTTAACTATATGCATTCCTTATTTCTCTTTTTTTACTTGTCATTTTGTTATTTTGCTATTTTTGTTTGGCAATTTATAGTGAAGCTTTTTTTCATTGGCATTCAATTCTTTTGCAATTTTTTCGCTTCATTAAATTAGGTACATGCCTTAAAATTTCGCGCAACATTTCGAGCTTAGTCTCGAGATTATAGTTTTAAATAAATAAACAAATTTTAAACTGTCGAAAACAAGTGTTTTATTGTATATTTCTTAAATGTCAGCACGCGAAAATTGCCAATTAAAGCAAAACGAAGATCTTCCCCAAACAATATTGATCCGATTTGCGGTGAGTGCGAGTTTCTGTGTATGCAAAGATTTCAAGGTCCATGGACCGTACGACCATTATGTCCATGGACCTTATAACTATTTCCTATTGGTCTTAATGTCCATGGACATTTTGTCCATTTGAAACAGCCAATGTCCATGGACAATATCTTATCCCACCAAATAAATACATTTTTCACACGAAAAATGTATTTAATTAAGCCTTTTGGCTCCCAAAAAGTTGTAAAAATGATATATTATGGCCTTGCAAACTCAAAGTTACAATACGGCATAACAAGCTGGGGTGGTTCGTATGCAAATACCTTTCGACCCTAATTGATAGCACAGAAGCATTTAATACGAATAATTCTAAATAAAAATCGGTTGGCTGAAAGTTTGCCCCTATTTAAGGAATTGCAAATTCTACCAATGAGACATTTATATGTTTTTAAAGTTTTGAGAGAGTTTTTCAAACAAAGCGGGAATATTCCTAGTAGGAATCATCAAATATACAACCTAAACAAAAAAAAAAAAAAATGTGAGCTTAGTAAATGTACCGCTTGCCTATAGAACACATTTCTCTCATTTTTATTCATTCACAGCTCCAAATATCTTCAACAAATTGCCCTTATCTATAAGAGAAACCCTTCGTTTTTCTTGTTTTAACAAAAAGGTTAAAGACTGGTTATTCACTTTGAATTTTATTTATATCGAATCATTAATTTAGTACTTTTCATCAGCACAGATAAAATTGAAATAAGATGTAGATTATTAATAAATTGAATATAAGATGTAGATTATTAATAAATTGTTAAGTATGTATCTTTGAAATATTTCTTCTATACAGTTGCTAGCAAGCTTATTTCTTTTTATTTTTTTCTTGTATTTTAATTAACACTGATTGTCACCCCACATCAGATACAATTGGATTTTCAAATTGATGTGTCTTTCACCACTAACTTCTAGTTAAAGAATGAACACTATTTTTCACCTTATTTATTATTAATAAATTGTTATATATTTTAATTTTATATGAATGAATAAAAAATACAAATACAAATACAAAATACAGTGTACGAAGGTTAAATTTCTACTAATAGTTGATGTAAGATACCTAAATAAATTTAGGTACGCAAAAATAATAAATGTTGACACGTTTACCTACTAAAAAACAATATAAATTACGTCAGTACACAACATAAGGGGTTAACAACATTAAAACTATGCTACACCTTCTTTCGAACAAGAACCAACCCAACATAATTTGACACCGGTATCAGTAGAGAGTTGTGACTTTACTGCAATTGCAGTAGATCTACTGCACTTTTTTCGAAAAATACATCTACTGGCGCAAAATTATAGTCAACATATATTTAAGAAATTAACGTGACACCACTTAACATAATTTCAACTTTAGAACAGTTGTCTAATTTTTACTCAAGAATAACACTTTTTTACTTCCAGTTATTTATTCCACTGAAAGAAGTTGTGAATGAATTTATGCAGTGTTTGGTGTATAGTCTGTCCACTAAAAATTGGCAGTACAGGGAAGATAGGGATGTTTGTCTCTCATTCGCACTTCTTTGCTTTCCATAAGGCTATCTTCTTTCAAAAGCTCTAACAGGGTTGCCGTAGTAAGCATTTTGAATTGGAAAAAACTGAAAAAATATGATGTAGGGTTACCTTTCTTCTTTTTTAATTAAAATTATTTTCTTAATTTTTATTTATAAAAATGAAATGAAATTTATCTTTTTCCACACCACCAAGAGGTAAGATAGTAGGCCTAATCCCTTTTAAACAAAAAACGAACAAAAAATAAAGAATTTATTCATAAAGATTAATATAACAAGCAAAATAAATAAACAAGCATAACAAAAATAAATATAAATTCATCTATTAAATAAAAATATGTACATTTATATATAAGTAAAGGTATTTTAATCACTCGAGAAGTTATTGCTGCTGTTGCTGTTCTCTTCATCTAGATTTATTATAAGGCTTTCTACAGCGTTTTCCGAAAAAACGTCAATTTCCCACATTTTCGGCTCAATTACCTGCTCGACGTGTTGGACACACCGGTGCCATTTCTCAGCGTCAACGTTCCTTATCGCAGTATTTTTGTGATATTTGCATTGAGTCTTACCTCATGCAGTATTTTATCAAGCGTTGGAAGTTCATTATTTAAAAAAAACTGATGCACGATTTGTCTGATGGCGCACTTATCAAAATCATCTATTTTCCTTCTGGGGCCAGATTGGTTTTTCTTTTTTGGTGGTAAGTTGTGGCCTTTGGTGTCATTTTCGCTGAGAAGTCTGTAGACTGTTCGCATAGACACCGAAAAAATGCCTGCTACTTGCTTCACAGTTTCCGTTTTATTTTGCAGGTTCTTGTAAATCTTGTTTGTCGCTTCTACAATTTCTTTTTTTTTTGGCGCTTATGTCTCGATGTTTTTGAATCCATTATAAACAAGATGAAGGAGCACAACAGTAGCAAACTTCTCAAAAAATTTACGTTTTTAAAAAAAGTAATGTTTACAACACTTCACTTCACATTAATTTCAAAACACTAATCACAAAAATAGGTACACGAAACATCAATACCGACCGCCCGCGCGCTTTAAAAATCTACGCAAATAAGAAAAAATATACACGAAATATCAACCGACCGACCGGCACAAGAATCTACGCAAATAAATTCTTTAAAGACAACAGCTTACCTACATTTTTGTAACTGCATTTTAAGATTTTCCCCACATAAAAAACACAAACATGATCAACAAAAACACACCACGATAACACTTTTGTACTAGTAATATGCTCATCTCAATATCTCATTATCATTTCATCAATAAAAGGTATTTTTTAAGCTCTAAAATCAAAAGTTCATCAACAGAAACTCAATATAAAAAAATACGAAACGAGTACCAAATTGACAAAGGTATCTCTGTTCGAATGGATGTTAAAAGAGGGTTGAAATGCATTAGCCAATCAGTGCGTATTCAACTGTACGCTAGGCAGGTCGTTGTAGGATCTATGCCGGATGCGATCGAAAAATCATTGGCGGGTAAACATTTTTTAAATGGGGTTTCTTTCAATTTAGTATGGTGCACAAATAAGGCGCGCTACTGATTTTGAAAAAGCTTCCCCATAAGGCCTGTACTGCCAATTTATAGGGGACAAACTATATAGTTTGTATGGTGCACAAATAAGGCGCGCTACTGATTTTGAAAAAGCTTCCCCATAAGGCCTGTACTGCCAATTTATAGGGGACAAACTATATAGTTTGTCCTCTATAAATTGGCAGTACAGGCCTTATGGGGAAGCTTTTTCAAAATCAGTAGCGCGCCTTATTTATGCACCATACTGAATTGAAAGAAACCCCATTTAAAAAATGTTTACCCGCCAATGATTTTTCGATCGCATCCGGCATAGATCCTACAACGACCTGCCTAGCGTACAGTTGAATACGCACTGATTGGCTAATGCATTTCAACCCTCTTTTAACATCCATTCGAACAGAGATACCTTTGTCAATTTGGTACTCGTTTCGTATTTTTTTATATTGAGTTTCTGTTGATGAACTTTTGATTTTAGAGCTTAAAAAATACCTTTTATTGATGAAATGATAATGAGATATTGAGATGAGCATATTACTAGTACAAAAGTGTTATCGTGGTGTGTTTTTGTTGATCATGTTTGTGTTTTTTATGTGGGGAAAATCTTAAAATGCAGTTACAAAAATGTAGGTAAGCTGTTGTCTTTAAAGAATTTATTTGCGTAGATTCTTGTGCCGGTCGGTCGGTTGATATTTCGTGTATATTTTTTCTTATTTGCGTAGATTTTTAAAGCGCGCGGGCGGTCGGTATTGATGTTTCGTGTACCTATTTTTGTGATTAGTGTTTTGAAATTAATGTGAAGTGAAGTGTTGTAAACATTACTTTTTTTAAAAACGTAAATTTTTTGAGAAGTTTGCTACTGTTGTGCTCCTTCATCTTGTTTATAATGGATTCAAAAACATCGAGACATAAGCGCCAAAAAAAAAAGAAATTGTAGAAGCGACAAACAAGATTTACAAGAACCTGCAAAATAAAACGGAAACTGTGAAGCAAGTAGCAGGCATTTTTTCGGTGTCTATGCGAACAGTCTACAGACTTCTCAGCGAAAATGACACCAAAGGCCACAACTTACCACCAAAAAAGAAAAACCAATCTGGCCCCAGAAGGAAAATAGATGATTTTGATAAGTGCGCCATCAGACAAATCGTGCATCAGTTTTTTTTAAATAATGAACTTCCAACGCTTGATAAAATACTGCATGAGGTAAGACTCAATGCAAATATCACAAAAATACTGCGATAAGGAACGTTGACGCTGAGAAATGGCACCGGTGTGTCCAACACGTCGAGCAGGTAATTGAGCCGAAAATGTGGGAAATTGACGTTTTTTCGGAAAACGCTGTAGAAAGCCTTATAATAAATCTAGATGAAGAGAACAGCAACAGCAGCAATAACTTCTCGAGTGATTAAAATACCTTTACTTATATATAAATGTACATATTTTTATTTAATAGATGAATTTATATTTATTTTTGTTATGCTTGTTTATTTATTTTGCTTGTTATATTAATCTTTATGAATAAATTCTTTATTTTTTGTTCGTTTTTTGTTTAAAAGGGATTAGGCCTACTATCTTACCTCTTGGTGGTGTGGAAAAAGATACATTTCATTTCATTTTTATAAATAAAAATTAAGAAAATAATTTTAATTAAAAAAGAAGAAAGGTAACCCTACATCATATTTTTTCAGTTTTTTCCAATTCAAAATGCTTACTACGGCAACCCTGTTAGAGCTTTTGAAAGAAGATAGCCTTATGGAAAGCAAAGAAGTGCGAATGAGAGACAAACATCCCTATCTTCCCTGTACTGACAATTTTTAGTGGACAGACTATAGTTACATTCCACAAAAGCGATTTCAAGAGAGTGAGCTGTCATTCTCTCAGAGATTTTAGTGTGTTGCATTAAAAATATAATACGAAGGTTTGCTGTTTTTAAAGTTAGACAACTTCAGTAAGAAAATGTATGCTTTATGCCATTTATAATACGGAAAAAAGTATTTTTAACCAAGTTTAACATTAAATTGCTTTTAGTTTCGAGTTAAATTGCACTTTTTTTCTTAGGAAAAGAAACATGCAATATGTAAATGTTCCACAAAATATTTTTTTGATTCTGCCACTGAATGCAGTCAGTCTCATTCTGTCTGATGAAATCAACCCATTAATTGTAATGTACATTCGGCTCTCGGCTCCTGGCTATCGGCTTTGTTTTGATGGTGGTGGGGGGTGGCAGGTGACAACGACAACTGGCGACAAGTAATCAGCTGACTTAAATCTTTTTTGTATTTATTTGCGTTTTGTTGTGAATGTTAGAATGTTGTGAATGTTATTAAGTTGTATCTATGTTATAACTTATTTATATTTTGAAAAATAAATATCTACTGCACTTTTTTTCAAATCTACTTCGGACATTTTTCCAAAAAGTCCCATCGCCAGTACCAAAGTAAGTGACCAAGCAAGCACTCGTAGTCGTAGGTAGGTAAGTATAGATACGAGATACGATACAAAATAAATATCTTGGCATTCACTCTCCGACTCAGATCTTACCTTGTTTCACTTTGTTTTCGGTATTTTCACCCAGAGAATAAACAAATATATTTAAAACACAACAAATAACTAAATAATAGTTATTTTTAATCATTTTAACCTGATAATATCTACGTTTAGAAACTTATTAAATAAGAACAAAAAGAAAACTAGCTTAATAGGAGACTAATCGATAGGTGTTCACTATGCAACTGTTTGGATTAGACGACTGCTTTGAGCCTATAAAAAGAAAAAACGTATTCCCCCTTAAATACATTGGTTTGGTATTTGGTAGTTTATTGATGGTGGAGTCGGAGTCGGAGTGGACATGGAAGAGGCTGTACAAAGTAGGATAAATGTGATGAACAAAAGAAAAAAAAATCTTCTGTTGAAGAAGAATCCACGTAGACGTTGACTAAGAAATGATCCCAGTGTGTCTGGTCGGGAGTCGGAGCATTGAGTTTATACACATAGAGAAATCATGTGTAAGTTTCAAATACTGCTCGTACTATCGACTTGTTTTTTTTTTACTCTTGTAGTAATTATTCTTGAATTAAAAGGAAAGAGAAATAAAGAAAAACAAAAGCAAATATATGCAGAAGAATTTTGTTCTGTTTAGTTTGAGTAATATTTGTTACAGGGAATTAAGGCAATAATAATTACTCGATATGCTCACCAAGCGACATTTTCTTTTGTGAGTTTGAAATCATCTTGATTACTGTACATATGTTTATAAACTCAATGGTCAGAGTCAGACAGACAGTGCAATCGTGAATTGAACTCGATCTATTGTGTTCAATATTCACGTTCGATTGCAATATTTGTTACTAAATTTTCCATAGACAACGTTTTATCTTTCGTCATCTCTTGATTTAAATTGGAAAGAAATTGAAATTAAAAAAATAAAGTGGTGCGTTCCTTTAATTACAATAGTTGACTATTGTTAACAATTGTTAACTTTTGTCGTTCCTATACCAAATTGTTACGTATTTTAACCATTTGACAACTCAAACATCGTTCCAAAATGCATTGTTGAAGTGTCAAATAGTTACGATTTGTAACTATTTCCAACTCATGTCGATGATGATAGGCCAAAACCAAAAAACGGAGGAATCGGAGGAATTTTCGTTGGTTCAAAAAAATCTCCTTTTTTCTAATAGCGTTTTTCATTTAAATCTCAAAGATTTGCCCTCAAAATCAAGAAGTGCTCTTTTAAATGAAAAATGTTGGGCTGCTTGTTTTTCTTTATTTCTCTTTGGAGTGCTATGTGGTTTTTCATTGGTCGCAAAAAGTGCTTTTTTATTGATCTAGATATATTTTTTTCCCATCTTTTTTAGATTTTGCGTTGCATTGGTCAAAAAAATCGAATCAAGATTACGTCTAAATCAAAATCTCGTAATCTCTATTTGAAATGAGATTTTTTCATTTGCTTTCGCATACACAACAATATGTGAGACTGCCAACTTGTCGAGTTAGTGCGAACTCAGTTTGTCTCTTTCTCGCCAATTTATAAATGAACAAACACAAAATAATACACACAAAAAAATCTTTTTGAGTTTCATTCGGCAACGAAAATATGAAATCTCAGAGCAATATCTGAAGTTTCCAGTGAAAAACCACATTAAAAAGAGATTAATCACGCATTTGCTATGTGAATAATATGCTTGCGTTCCAAACGATCATCATAAAATCACTAGGATAGCTTTGTTTTTATGTATGGTTCAAGTTATATTAAGCCGTCATTTGTATTTTACACTTTCACTCAGTTAGAAGTATCATTATTCATTATCATTTTTTTTTTTACTTGAACATTTGTATAATTTCGTAAAAAAATTGATGGATTTATGAAAAATATTATGAATTTGTAAAACATCACAATAAGCTATCCAATAGTTGTAGGATAAAAAAGAACGCACAAACAAAAAACCGCCATTAAAATGTTTTCATGTGTCAGTGATTAGATCAAATCCAAATCTCCCAAATTTGCGAGATCGCATCTTTATTGTTGAGATTTGCTCTTTTCCTCCTCTATTCATTTATATGAAACACCAAAAATGCAAACAGATCAAATCTTTTGCAGGAAAGAGCAAATCTTTTCGCAAATAAAAAACGATTTGAGATTGTTGAGGTGATTTTTTTATGGATTCATTCCTCACTACAAAACAACATTTTAAAAGAAAAACATTGATTTAATACAAGTATAAAATATTAAGCTTGAAAAAAATCTAAAAAAATTAAAAAAAAAAACAAAAAGTCGTCAATATCATAAATATATTACTTTAAAATGGAAAAATAATCAGGCTGAGTACGGCAACAGCTGTTTCTGCAGGTTGCAATTTTTGAAGAACGGAGGAATTTGAGCCTAAAAAACTCCTCCGCCTCCGTCAAAGTGACAGTGATTCCTTAATGAGGAAACATTTGTTGGCGCACGCCTATGCTAGTGTTGATTTCTTTAAGTGGAAATAAGAGGGAGTTTGTTTAAGAAATTTCAAGTAAAAAATGTAACTAAGTTACAAGTTTCAGGGTGGCTTGTCCCCCAGCAATGCGGACTGTTAATAAAAGCAGCAATTAACGTGTTTAGTTGGCCGAGAACAACACAGTAATAAAAATGTTATTAAAAAAACATTATATGTAACCAGTTCAAGTATCTTAAAGTTTACTGTGATAGTTTAATTTTATCGTTTTAATATTTTAATGCAATATATAATATTTCATTCGAAATTTCAGTAAATTATAATGATTAATAACATTATAAACTTTTAACTTATAGTTCTTGGGCGCTCTCGCTCTTTCAAACTATTAAAAAATTCAGTAGCTTAAGACTTAAATCCAGATGTAAATTAATCTTTGTTTTCGTTTATTTCCATATAAAATCCATTTTTTTTAATTGTTGCTTCCTTTATTTTATTTTCCGTAGCTCTTAAGTTTGGATTATAAGATTGGGAACATTAAAAGTTAGTCTTGTGACAACCGGAATAAGAGCTACTCGTTTCATTTCTAATAGAACAAGTTTGGCCAACTTCGAGTTGGCGTTCTAATTTTTTTTGATCATTCGAAGGTGAAATCCTTTGTCCTTTAAATCCTTTATATCTTTGTTTCTTATATACATATGTATTATTTTCTGTGAACAAATAATATTAATCTTGGCTAAAAAATGAGTAAAGTGATTAAATAATTTTTGGATATAATTTTACATCTGGATTTAACAAGTGAGTAAAATGGCGGTTAATGTTATTCAGCTTTATTGTTAAGTTCACCTGGAATACATTTCGCCTGGCGAAAATCAGTTCCCCCGGAATTTTAAAAGCTTTTGGGGATTCCGGCCGAACGATTTTTCACTTCGAATTAACAGTGACATTTCGGATAAGCGAAAAAATTTTGGATTCGCTTGCTCAGGTGAGCGCTCAGAAATATAATATAATACATTTTCTGAGAGAATATTTTCTACTTCTTCAAGTTCGAGAATTTACTTGATAAAATAAATGAACACACCTAGTTTCTGATTTTAAAGATCTTGAGAAGAGCGATAATTGTGTTGTATGGTGTTTTTCAAAGAGATTGCAAAATTAAATTTTGTCCAAAACAATCTTTTGGACGTGTATTTACTGTGTATATTTCAATTTGTGAATCAAGTAAATTATAGTAAATTTTAAAAAGTTAAATAATTAGATCCTTGTATCTAGGTACCTATAATAAACCATAAAAAAGCTACTTCGTTGATCCATGAAATGAAAAAAGGAAACTCTTCCAATCAACCCTGACAAAATCAAAGGAATACCTATGAAATTTAAATATAAATACATATATGTTTTAGTAGCAAATTATATTTATTTAAAAGAAATGTTGTTTTGTTTTCAAAAGTGCAGTCAAAACGAAGGGTTCCAAAAGGTAACAGTTCGGTGACATTTTTGAGGGAAGATTTGGTGTTGAATGTTTTGAAAGATTTCACGTGTTTTGAAAATATATCAATCAATATATCACTACAAATTAGCGTTTTGTCATACTTGAACTGGCGAAAAATAAACAAATGTCTTGCAATTCACAACTTTTTCACTCGTTCGCCTTCAAAAAATAAGTTAACATTTTAGCTGTAATGACATTTGCATTTCGCCCGAAAAAAGTGACTACAATAGGGGGAATTTTTCGAACATTAAACATTTTTCGGTGAAATTCACAATAGGCGGAAATGGAAATTTCAATTTTTCCGGGTGGAATGTAATTCGGGCGAACTTCACAATAAGGCTGAATAACTTAAAACATATGCATTGCATATATAGTAAAGAAAATGAGCTCTAACTTCAAAAGAATCCATGTAAATATTATATGTAAAATTTTATTGTTGTAATGTAGTGTTAGTTTGTAAATATGTAAAAAAAAAAACGACATAACGTCAAAGCAAATGTATGAACTCTTTGTCCTGTGCAAGAGTAAGACAATTATTTATGGAACAAAATCGATCCTGCGCGTCGATAAGTAATTGTAATAAAGCTCTATGAGCGAGAGCTTTACATTAAAAAGTACTTAGAGTCATGTTGGCATCATAAATAATTTTTTTGCTATAGTTAAAGTTTTAAATGTGAGCGATTCGGAAGGGTTCCTTTTTCTCGAAACCGATTGATAGTATGATAAAACATTTCAAGACACTTTATGTAGAAAGTTATAAAGGGTGAGTCATGAGCAATGCGACAAAATGCTAGGGCGTGTAGGTTGCGTTGAGACAAGAAAAAAATCGTATGGGAGGGGGGGTCTATTCCTCTCCGTTTAGCCAGGAGGGGCAATTTTCGAAAAAACTGACTCAAAATGGGAAAAAAATTATTTAAAATCAACGGCTTCATTCACAATACTGTGCGATACGTTTTTGAAAAGCCAATAACTTTTTCTTTCATTCTGTGTTTAAATAAATCTATTCTAAGAAATAGTTTTTGAAATATTAATTTTCAAAGTCAAAATTTTGAAAATAAAAATTGAAAAAAAAATTTCAAATTCATTTTTTTCAAAATTTTACGTAATTAAAAGCTAATTTTAATTTAAAAATTCAATGCTGTTATTAATTTTAAGTCTAAATAAGAAAACCAGATGCAAAAATTTTATGTCGTTCTCAAGAAATTAAAAAAAAACCAAAACCACCTTTTTCTAAGAAAAACATTTATTTTTATTGTAAAGAAGCAATTTCTTTATTTATTTAGCATTAATCTTAGTTTTTTTACTTTTTTTAATTGGAGTTTTATGAGAACGTAATAAAATTAAATAGTATTGGTATAACCCTGGATTAATATTATTTTCATTGATAACTTCTGAAAACTGACCTGTCAATATTTTTGCCTTGGCCTGCCCGCAGCCCATGGGTTCTACCTGTTATGGGGACAATAGGGACAATAAAACCGCATTTTTTTTAATGAAAAAATGAAAATTGCAACGCAAGATAAATAAAAGGCATTGCAGTTTTGCTTAGTAATTATTTCCAATTTGAATATTAACTCATTAACACGTAACGATGTCAAGCTCATACACCCGAGAAGAATTAACGGACATGCATTTCTGCTACGGTTTAGCTAATGGTCGAAGTCGTGAAGCCGAAAGACTGTACGCTGAAAGATATCCCGATAGGAGGTGTCCCCATCATAGCACGTTTCCAAGAATCCACCGACGTCTAAGAGATCATGGAGTGCTGGAGCATCGAAGAAGCGAAAGGCCAGTTTCTGATGAGTCAAGAATCTTAGATGAAAGAATTCTGGATTTAGTCCGAAATAATCCCTCCGTCAGTACAAGAAGGATATCCACTATGCTTGGAGTGTCCCAATCTAGAGCATGTCGAGTACTTCGGGCAGAAAATTTACACCCGTACCACTTTACGCCTGTTCAGGAACTCACCTCAAACGACAAGTTATTGAGAACCGAATTTTGTAGAGCATTACTACTTAGAAATGAAACCGAACAAAACTATTTTAGAAGAATATTCTGGACGGATGAAGCACAGTTTACTAGGGATGGGGTTACTAACTTCCACAATTTACATTATTGGAGTAGCGCCAATCCACACAAAAAAAACAAAACAAATCACAACACCGCTTTAGTTGTAATGTTTGGCTTGGTATTGTTGGACACACTGTGATCGGGCCCCGGTTTTTGAATTCCATTATTAATGGAGAATCATACCTGCAATTCCTACGAGACCTTTTACCCGATTTATTAGATAGCGTTCCATTGGTTATAGCAGATACTTTAATCTACCAACAAGATGGTGCTCCAGCACACTACAGCTTACAGGTGAGAAACTGGCTTGATGATCATTTTAGTGACCGTTGGATCGGAAGAAGGGGCCCCACGGAATGGCCGCCTAGGTCACCAGATTTAACTCCCCTAGATTTCTATGCATGGGGATTTATGAAGAATTATGTTTACGAAGTGGAAATAGTATCATTGGAACAACTGAAGGAACGAATTGAAGTCGCTGGAGTCAAATTGCAGGAAAATTTGTCAAGCATAAACTTATGTGAAGCCATTACAAGGAGATATAATCTATGCCTTCTAAACAATGGAGATCATATCGAGAATTTTTTATAAGTACTTCCAATAAAAAACATAGTAAAAATAAAAGGAATAAAAAAAACTAAAAAAACTAAGATTAATGCTTCTTAAATTGCTTCGTTACAATAAAAATAAATGTTTTTCTTAGAAAAAGGTGGTTTTGGTTTTTTTTTAATTTCTTGAGAACGACATAAAATTTTTGCATCCGGTTTTCTTATTTAGACTTAAAATTAATAACAGCATTGAATTTTGAAATTAAAATTAGCACTTAATTACGTAAAATTTTGAAAAAAATGAATTTGAAATTTTTTTTTTCAATTTTTTTTTCAAAATTTTGACTTTGAAAATTAATATTTCAAAAACTATTTCTTAGAATAGATTTATTTAAACACAGAATGAAAGAAAAAGTTATTGGCTTTTCAAAAACGTATCGCACAGCATTGTGAATGAAGCCGTTGATTTTAAATAATTTTTTTCCCATTTTAAGTCAGTTTTTTCGAAAATTGCCCCTCCTGGCTAAACGGAGGGGAATAGACCCCCCCTCCGGTACGATTTTTTTCTTGTCTCAACGCAACCTACACGCCCTAGCATTTTGTCGCATTGCTCATGACTCACCCTGTATAAATAACAACTCTTACCGTAATAGTTTTCCCAAAAAGATCACAATTTCCAAGAAATTTGCAAAAACCCCTTCCCGTCCCTCCCTTAACAAATTATGGGTACTTTTTAGGATTTGCTCAAGTCATTAAAACAAAGCAAGTCTCCAGCAAAATCGAGCTTTGTCGGCGAAATTTTGGACTACAAGGCTATACAAACGACGTTAGGAAATAAAGAACTTTTCTTGGGTTTATTTATTATTTTTTCCTTAAAATCAAATCTTTTCACTGCCCGGAAAAAAATATTGAAACTAATGTAATGTAAATAACATGCCTTTATCAATTACGGGTAAATGAAGATGTTTTCAATACTTTAACTCAAGACGGTCACCATATAAGTCAGTGTCATTATGAGTTAAATCTCAATCAGTGTTGTTTATAGAACTTAAGTTCTCAGCCTATTAAAAATATTGAACATGTGTTTAAGCCAGTATATCGTCATATCAGCAAATTTCTTGTATTGAAAAGGTAATTAAAAAGACCTCAGGAAGAACCGTTCGTTGGCCGTTCAGGAACTATGCTTCATCGAGAAGGAAATAGATTGATTCATAAATGTTACTCTTTAAGTTTTTAACTGGATGTAAATTTTTTTTTCAGAATGTACGCATAATAAAAATCATAAAAATAGAAGAAAAAATCATCAGACGCAAGATTAACAAAGTTTGATTTGTTTTAAACAGGCTAACAAGTTGAGAGAATTAAGTTTACAATATTGCAAGGCCAACTTCACTGATAAAATCGAGAATAAGTAAACAAAATCTAAAGAAATGACTGTACTGCAAAGTCAAAAAGACAAATTGTGAAGTACAAATTCTTGATCACTTGTAAAATACAAATTTAAATTCATCTTCGTTTTGGGTTGCGATTCCCTTGCAACTTGCAACTTGCGACGAGTATTCAAAGAACCCGAAATTCACAAATCCTTCAGCCCTATTTATTGTTGCGAATATATGTCTATCCTTAACCAATTATACTTATAAAGTTTGTTCTCTCCAAGGTTATGGACACGCTGGTAAACTATCCTCTTAAAAATATCTTGAATAGCAGTACGGCAGTACGGAGTCTTAAAAAACAGTACAAATACTGCAATTGCAGTACAGCCATGGTTGGCATTTATTTCATTAAAAACTTGTGAGTGCCATACATTATAGCCTTCTAATAATTTTCAACTCAGTTATTTTAAAAAAATATGTTATTATCGTATTATTTCCCAGATGTAAATTGTAAAACCATAATTTAAAGACTCAATAAATGAATCTGAATCTGAATCTGAATCTGGGGGTTTGTTTACAAGTTTAACCATTTGCGTTTGCAATGGAGAGTAGGTATTTCAGATAAGGATATTTGATTTACATATGTTTAAGATTAAATTCCTGTAAATATATTTAGTGAGTCCAACAAAAATATGTTTTAATGGAATAAAAAAAACAAAATGTAATTGCATTAATAAAGTTTATTGGTTTTTATTAACTTAAATAAAAATATTTTGCATTGATTTTAAACCTAAAAAATTATATAATTCATTACCTTCATTTATTGGTATTACAATTAACACCAAAATCATTGGATAATTTGACTTAAAGTTGAAAAAGAAAATTTTCAATGATGCTTTTCAATGATAGCTATAACTGGCCCCTTAGTTGGTATAAAGTAGGGTTTCCATACTGCTGTACGTATAAAAAAAATAGTTGTTTACATAATCTGTTTATATTGATGCTTATCATTTTTACTGTTTAGTTCTATATACGTTTTCCTCAGGTCCTTACAATCTTTCTGAAGACATGAAAATTTTTCTTTCAATAATAAATTTTTGATAAAATGTAGTAGGTATACCTACTAACTTTTCTTCTGCTGGCTCCACAGGTCTAAAGCCTATACCTACAGCCGGCTGGGTCACTAGCCTGAAAGTGTTTATCTACTTAAACACAATATAAGGTCTTGTCGTTTCCTCTTGCGTGAAGTTGATGACATTACGTTCGGTTCGTAGCGTCGGTATTCGCTCTACATGACAGAACAGTAGGTACTTGGATAAATGACATTACAAGTGTTTTTTTCGTTAGTACTAACACCCGAAAATCAACCTGTCAATTTTGTTTATTACAACGCACAGTGGAATACGTTCATACAAGGCCTGATCAAAAATCAATTTTTGGAAAGTTGGAAATTGCATATACTCATGACTTTATTTTGTGCTTAAGATGTCGAGCTTTAATATTCACTTCGGTTTTCATGTAAAAAATATACTATGCGTTCAAAGTAAGATTTCGAGCACTAGTTTCAAATGAAGCCCTACTGAATAGCACATATTTTTGAAGGTTGATTTAGGTAGTTTTAAAAACACCCAAATTTCTTATGAAAGACATAGCTGTTATTAATTTTAACATTGTTATTAAACAAAAAAGTTGTTTTCACCTTCGACGCTTATTAATTCATGCGTTTTCGCTAGAAAAATCTAAAGTAAAACTTGATTACTACTAGGCAACTTACTATTCGAAAGTGCACGTGCCTTTTTTTTTAATTAACCTTTTTTTTAAATTGAATTTTTACAAAATGTTGCTTTACTAAATGCAATTAAATGCAAGAAAAAATAGAAAAATGTATATCTGGTCATTAAATATATGATCTTAAAGTCAAAACATGCCTTGGTAGAAAATCACAAAAACTACCCTTATTTCTTTTGTTATTTCTCAAAAACTAAAACAACTTTTATCAGTATTTGACTAAAAATTGTAAAAACGTTTAATACTTGTAAGAAAACAGCACTTTATGATGTAGCTTTTTGTAAAAATTTGATTTAAAGACAAAAAATAGTTTTTTGTTTTAAAAATTTTGACTTTAAATTTTTTATCCAAAAAAGTTATGAAGTAAAAAAACTTTTGCCAAACATTTTATTGAAGATTAGAGTTTCAGCTTTAAGAAAACGTTTAAAACATTATCGTTCGTGCTTTTTTTTTATTTTAATAGTTTTATTTTCCATTTAAATGCATTTTTTTGAAAATTGCAACTACTGTCTAAACGGAGGGCTATATAGACCTTCCCTTAAGTAGAATTTTTTTCTAGCCTTGATCTAACCTGCTCGGTAGTTAACTTTTTTTTTATTGTTTTTCGGAATCACCCTATAAATATATATTTTTTTTTTATTTTTCTAACACAAAAAATTCAATAAAAAATATTTGATTACAGGTGTCTTATATTCTGCAAAATTTCAACACTCTATCTTAAATAACACGGAAGATATCGATTTTTGATCCAAAGCAGGCCCAAATTCTCCATTGTGGGACGTGTTGGGTTGCTGCTTAGCACATTTAAACGCCAGCGCCCATCGCGCCGCATAGTAAAAAAAAATGTAAGGTGAATTTCCAGGTGTTAGGTATCAATGTAAAAAAAAACAAGTGTAAAAAAGGATTTATGCTATAAGCCCAGTTGATCTATAAAAAAGGCAAAGGTGGCAAAAAATATAGCATTAGGGGATGGTATGTTAATGACGGGCAGCTGGCAATGACGGTCAGTGTAGTGTTTGCGTAACAAAAGCGAAATCAGTTTTTATTTTGAACACAATATATAGAGAAGAGTGAATAAACAACTTTGACGTTTTTCAAGTTCAAAAATCTGTCAGATTTTGAAGTAAAAACAAACATTTTGAAATTCAGTGACTGTGATATAATTTTCAGCCGAGCCAAAATCTATGTAAGTATTGCGTTTATAAATGTTTTATATTTTTTTTATAAATCAGATGGTCTGTCTTATAAAATATTTTTATGAACGCTCTTGAAATCGTGTAATCATTGTAATCGTGTAAATATTGTTTTGTATTATAGTCCCAGAAGTATGTACTTGATTAACTTTTAATTCCTAAAAGAAAAATATATTGAAACTCTCTTAATTTTCGTGGAAGAAGCAGGAATTTGAAAAAGTTTTCTGGACATATTAGCCCGATTTGGGTGTTTCATTGCAGCCATGTTCCAGAAAACTATAGGTTTAAATTTGAGAAATTTTACTTATTTGCAATTTGACAAAGGTGACGTTTGACAACAATTGATTACATCGTATACACATTATTTACACTATCTACACATTGTTGAAATTGTTGACACAATTGTTAACGTTGAAATTAGACAATTAAAGTCGAAACATAGACCAACAACACTGGGGAAGGGGCGAAAACTGCAAGATTTTCGGATTTTTTTCGGAATTCGGTTTATAATTCCTAAACAATGCATCCTTGTAGAATGGTTACTTGAGCTATATTCAACTACATTCAATTTGTGAACACTTGATCATACTTGAGCTCTTTATATTTAATAGGTACCAAGATACAACCGTTCAAAAATATGCAATTTATAACAAACAAAATTGTTTTAGGCTTTAACAATTTTTGCAGTATAATTTTCCAAAGAAGAACTGTCCGAACACATACACAATGTTATCAGCTTGTAAAATATTTAATTGGCATTTATTTAAGCAAAGAAACACATCTGTATGTGTAATAGTTTGCGAGTAAATGGCCAATATCATATACCCATTCATCGATACAATATTACCTAGCACTCTAGCAGCATTCGAATAATGTTTCGTTAGTTTTTTGCTTAGTTAAATTTTGCATGTTGTCTGGTATGGTTCTAGAAATATGTATTTGATTTTGCAAACGACCGATGATAACTGAAGGAGGGGAAAAATTGCAAGATTTTCGGCCTTTTTTCGGAATTCGGCTCATAGTTGATAAACTATGCATCGTATTAGTAAGATTTGTTCACCATTCGTTAACTACATTTAATTTGTGATAATTTAAACTCTTAATGAGCCTTGTATAGGTACATTAGGTCATATGGTACCCCTAAATAGGAGTTTCGCCGTTATTGGTGTTTAGCCATTTTTCGCGAACCGTTACATTCACAGTTGTCTTAAAAGGAAGGCTCAAAAGGAAGCTTATTAAATTTGCTAAAAGCCGATACTACTTTGCATGGGGTGAACATTTTTTTCTTTTTGAATACTAGGTTGCAAACATTGTTGAAGAATACAAAAATAAGTTTTGTAAAAAAATGCAAGTCTTGGAACGGTTGGCGCATATTATTTATATCTCTGAAATTATTTATATCTCAAATTTTCACAAATTTATTTTTAATAAAGAATGTTGAATAGTTATACACTTATACCATTCTTCAGCAACGTTTGGAAGTTTTGAGCCGAATTCCGAAAAAAAAAATTTTAAATCTTTATCGCCCCGTTGCTATCGGTCATTTGGCCATTTCCTCGTGAAGTATTACACCCACAGATGTCTTTATATAATCAAGAGAAATGTGTTTAAATTAGTAACTAGCCGATATGCTGCATATAGGGTCAGAACAGTGCATCTTTACTATATTAAAATGCGTACATTGTTGAAGCATTAAAAAATACTTATTGTCAAAAATTGCATGTTTTTGAACCATATTATACCTACAAACCCCAATTAAGGCTTAAATTAACACAAATGTAGTCTTATTTAAGAATGGCGAAGTTGTCACACCACTATTATAAAATGTCTGGCAATTTGGAGCTGAATTCGGAGAAAAGAAAACTTGCAGTTCCCCAATTCTTCCAGTAAGCGGTGGTCGTTTGAAACTGCAAAATCAAGTACATACTACTAGGACCATACCGGACAAAATGCAAAATTCAAAAATGCAAACAACTAACAGAACATTATTGGAACACTGCAAGTTCATATAGTTAGTGCTATATTTTTTGCGACCTCCAATGTATAAATCAACTGGGCTATTATTCATCAAAAAAAGCCGAAAATTTATCGGCAGTTCTGCTTTTATCGGCAGTCATCCGCAGTAAGATTTTTGTATTATCCGGAAAAGCACGGGTAATGAATGTCTGGTATACCAACAAAATGACAAGTCCGTCCATACAAAAAGTGGTTAGTGCTTTTTATATCTACATACTTTCAATTTTACTGTTTCATTTTACTTCCTCATTTCGATGTCGATATCCCACTTACCACGCAACGCACAAGCATTTTCATGTTACATAACTAACGACGCGACCAACATTCAAGATTCAAGGTAGATAGGTACTACCTATATGTGATTGAGGTTGGTGGCACTTATTCCCATTTGTGTTACGAAGTAGTTTTCGATAAAAAACGCATAAAATAAAATTCAAGAAAACCGTTTTTACACACACTAGCGCCACCAGACTTGGCCTTCACCACCCAGTGAATATCCACCTTGATCTTAAAGCTATTTCCTTTTCATCGTCGATATCTCTTATATCCAAGCAAATACAAAAAAAGAAAACCAGCAATTAGCTGCAACTTTACACTAATCGGTTACTTTTGTTATTATTTTTATTATATTACTATTAAACATTTCGTAGTTGATATTGTTGTAAAAAAACCGTTGAACAACAAAGAGTAGATTAAATATAATTTTATGTTAAATCCAAACAGCTTTGTTATTGTTAAACCACTCTCTGCCACTCATTACACTGCTATCATTTTTGTGTAAGTTTCTTCATTGCAGCACGATACCTCTCCAGTTCAACGCCCTCCCAGTTCAGTGATTTCGTAAATAATCTGCGCTCCGATACAAGTCGAAAAAGTCAAACGCGCAGAAGGAAATTCGATAAAATGCAACATAGCAAATAATAAGTAGCCATTTCCAGACACGGGCACCAACCACATGAAATTGAAATAAAAAAAAAGATATTTTTTTTCATTTATTTTTGGGAAACAGAAAGAAACTGTTTTGTTTGCAGGTTTATTACATACTTCCAGTCAGAGGAAGTCCGATGGCACAACACTTACGTTTTCTTTAATCGCTTAAGCACTTCCTCCTCGGTTTTACTAAGACCATCGTAATATGATTTCAAATTAATATCGAGCAGTTTCCTGGTTTGCATTCCGGTCAGAAAGGTGGATGGTCCGTCCAATTGCAAATAGTAGTACATAGCCAGCTTGCCAAACTCGATTTTGGCCTCTTTGCAAATGTTTGCTGCTTTCCGGCAGATATCTTTTATTTCCTCTGGTGCTGGATGCCAGGGTTGTGGCACATCGTTGGTAAGAAGACCTAGTGCGTGGCCAGCAGCACAAATGATTCCAAGATTTTGTTCGAGGAAGAATGGAAGGTAGTCCTTTAGTGACTCGTCAAGCAATGTGTAACGACAATAGCATAAGACCACCTATATGAAGATTGAGAAAACTTGTCAGTAGTTAACAGTTTTACCAATAAAAAACATTGGAATTAGATTTTCATTCGTCACGAGTCATTCAATTAATTTTGTATTACCAAATTTACACGATGATTTTAGCTTGAGTAGTAAGTAGTAACAGTGAATAAAACGATAAACATATGTTTATCGTTTTATTTAAAATTACGTAAATGTCATCGTAAATCTTTATAAAAACAAAGTATAACATATCTGCTTTTTACTCAGCACTTTATTCAGCAACAAAACAAAACAACAAAGTTATGTAGCTGTCAAAACAAATTAAAATTAAACTAAACTAAAATAAAAAAATATTGTTTTCAGTAAATTTTTTCGTGTTTTTATTGATTTTTTATAATTTTAATTTATTTTAATAGTTATTAGCTATTAAAATAAATTTAAAGCAAAACAATAAAAAAAAAAAAAAAAACAATAAAATGGACGGAGATGGGCTGACTATTTCTCATGGAAAAGTTTCCATTGTTTCGTGGGAGCCGAAAAACAGTTTTCGGATAGTTTTTTTTATTTAAAATGCAGATAATAATAGTGTCATAGTGTTATTTTTGGGTTCAATTTGGGACATTAAAATTATATTCAAAGCATTCCAATTCAATTGAACATTTTTTTCTATTTTTCCGCTTTTTTATGAAATTCAAGCTTTGAAAAGCAGCAAAGTCAAGATTGACATAAATGTCGAACTAAAACATGAAATAGTTCGGTGGGAACGCTTTCTGTGATTTATAAATCATTTTACTAAATCAGTTCGGTGGGATCAGGTATCAAGTAAAAAAAAATCTCAATAAATACCACTACTAATACTACTAAAAAAATTAATAAAATAATTAAAACAATAATAAAATAATTAAAAAATTAATAAAATAATTAAAAAAATAACAAAACAAAAAAATAAATAAATAAAAAAATAACTTTGAAAACTAATTGATAATTAACGAGAGTTTTCCAAGAAAATCGTGGTATGTCAGTAATTTTCAAATATTACTAAATATAAAAAAAATTCAAAATCGTAGGTCCAGTTTTCAAAAAACGATTTTTTCCAAACAACTTTTTTAAAATATTATTTTGAAAATTTTGGAGAATGCCGATTTTAGCTAATTAATAGTTTTCATCCGAAAAATAAATTTCAAAAAAGATTCATGAATTGGTTTTTAAAATATTCAATTTACAAAAAAAAAATGTGTTTAATTAATCTAATTTTTTAAAGAAACATCATTAAAAAACTAAGTACGCCATTATATGTTTGGCTATCTTGGTCTTCTTAAAAATAGAGTCGTTAACGTTCATGCGCATGCCATATGAAAGGATTTTTATTTCGTATAGCATTTATGTCAAATTTTATCAAAATCGTCTTTTTCGAGAAAAAAGAGTTTTTTCATAATCGTTATATGGCGGCTGCCGTTAGTTTTAGGCCTAGAACAAAAATTCAAGAAACCCTCCTGACTGTCACCTTAATAGTCCTGTATACCGAGTTTAAAGGATATCGGTCCAACCGTATAGGCTGCAGGTGCGAATGACAGACAGACAGACTGACATACAGACACACAGACAGAATTGTCAGACCCACTTTTTTCAACTTCGCTATCATCGTAATGTAAGTTTGATTGTTATCTTAACATTTTTTTTGCACAAATTCATAACTTGCCTTATAAGTTATAGTTCCTATAATCGCAAGTAAAAATTATTAAATTTAATTTTATTTATGTCGTAAACTTGCTACAAGAGCAAGTTCGTGCGACCCAGTTGTGCACCTTATTGTTTATTCGAAAAAGATGGAATTTTTTCTTGCATTACATAGATATCGCATCCATATGTAACTCTGTTATCTGTGATTATATTATTTATTACTTGCTCATTAAAGTACATATTATTTTCGTGTAGGTACATACAAACAAAAATTCGAAGTTTTAATCAAACATGATATTACGTTGATAGAAAAGTCGAAAAAAGTAGGTTCGTTTTGCCGTCCGTCGCGTCGGTCTGTCTGGGAAGGTGTGCGTATGTATGTGCGTCTAAAGAAAGTTGTGAACCGCACATTTGGAGGTTCTTACATTTACTAAGTGTCTATTCTGTTACCCTAACAAAAGTCGTCAACAAAACAAATTAACAATATTTAATTTATTTTATTGGCTCTAACATCCATATTTCCTTGAAAAGAAATAAAAATCATATATGTTTACGACTGTTGTTAGGGTAACAGAATAGACACGTAGTAAATGCACGAACCTAAAAATGTGTTATTCACAAGTTTCTTAAGATGGCCAGGCGGTGATTATTCAGCATGAAAATACTATAGAAATGTATATACAATGGTTTCAGACAAAAATAAAAAAAACTTGATTAAGTTTCTTTGTGCAGTTGACGCAATGTCCTGCCTTATAAAAAGTGGGTGACTTCGAAGGTAAATGTAAAAGTAAACACATTTGGGTTAGTTGATTCATAGTTCTCATTTTTGAGACCATCATCATCTTTGTACGCATACTGATTCTGTCCTACATTATTCAATAGAATAGTAGGTACTCAGACTCGCAAAGTAGTTTTTGAGAATCCAAAATCCAATAGAACGCAAAAATTGATCCGGGTGGGCTTTGCTTACATCCTGGCCCGTGCTGCCATCACCTTCAAGGCCAAGAAGGTGTTCATTAATTAGTTTCTTGTAGGTAGATGGAGTATTCATATCCAGTTCATCTACATACGAACAGACGGGTTATAACAACTACTAACTGGAAATCTTCCAATTTATTTAAGCCAAGAAGATAGCTACAGCGTGTTCAAATCGTTGTTTACCCAACAACACAAACGCGTTTTTGAGAGCAGCTTTACGCCAACGATCTTCATTAAAGTTGTTTTGGAAAAATGCATATTATTTCATCTCTTTGCGAGCGCAAGAGTCCCCAAACTATAGACTTTTTCTTCATGGCGAAGTAGTATAATGCTGCATCTAAAAGGATCATGTTTCGATTGGTATACTGATTTAGCCAGCTTTTCTATGCATTGCTTCAAAACTGTAACATTTTTCAACCAATATCCAACTCCTAATTCCTTTAGTGTGGACCATTTTAGTTCTCCTTTTGTGCAAGATGGAATCAAGTTATGCAGCTCCTCTTCGCCTTCAGAGTGAAATGCCCAGATAACCGTCCAGAGTAAAAAGATTTTCAATATCTGCTATTCAATATATTGAATATCACTATTCTACCGACACAGTGCGACTTCTAATTTATTATGTAAGTATATCAAAACCGCGAATTTACGTGACGAAACACAAAAAATAAAAAAGCAAAAGTAATAACTTATTAAACCAAAACACGAGCACCAGCCACAAAAGTAAATAAACCACCATTTTGGCAATTGAGAATCTGTCGTAAACTGGTATACTGTTATATAGATAAACAAACGATTTTGTTTTTTTTATCTGTATAACAATTCTTCAAATAGAACTTTTTGGTATCTATCTACTATCCAGTTATATATAGAGATCAGTGGAACAAACGGACGAATGAAAAACAGAGTATTGGAAAACAGCATCCCTTCCAAATAACAACCAGATTCCTTTATAAATATGTACTTGCAAATAAAAATTACTCACATCAAAACGATAAGGAACTGCTTGAATAATGCGTTTCAGGGGTTCCATTGGATAAGCAGAAACACCAATCAAACGCACCTTGCCTTCTTCTCGGAGTTTTTCCAACTCTGGCAAACACTCATTTAGAACAATATCAAATGTTTCTGGAAACTCAATATCATGAATCTGGAAAATAGTTGTTGTTGTTGTAGTTTAAATTGTTAAATTAAACCGAGATTGAAACAAAATATATGTATGTATGCATGTATATCTTACTTGAATTACATCGACATAGTCAAGGCCTAAAAGGTGCAAGCTCTTTTCTACACTTTCTCGTGTTTTTTTGGCCGAATAATCAAACATAGTCTCGAATTCTCTGGTATAACGTCCAACTTTTGTCGCAATATAATATGATTCTCTTGGAACACCATGTAGAGCTTGTCCAAGAACTTCTTCGGAACGGCCTTGACCATAAAATGGAGCTGTGTCTATATAGTTAATACCACTTTTGATAGCTTTATGAACTGTTTCGATTGCTTCTTTTAAGTCGATTTCACTGAAATTAAATCTTTATGTTAATACGCTTGTGATAAACGGATTGTTAAATAAAACCACTAATAACATAATTTAAAACTAATTAAATTAGTAAGTAGGTACTAAACGGATCTGCTTGACATATGTATATACCAAATGAAATGTATTTTTGGGTAGATTTGCAGAATCCATTTTTTTTTGTAATATATTTCGTTTTCCATGAGCTATTAAGATAATAAACTGCAAGTCATATAAGCACCTGTATATACACATTTGTTTTAGGCATACAAAAAAGCTAGAGAAATAAATCTTATATATAAAATTCTCCTGTCACGGTGTTTGTAATCTATCTCCTCCGAAACGGCTCGACCGATTTTCGTCATCCGAAGCATGCATATCGGCCAGGGTGGAGAATCGGACAACATCTATTTTTCATCCCCCTAAATGTTAAGGGTGGTCCACCCCTAAATTTTTTTTTAATTTTTTTTGGAAATTTTTTTTTTTAAAACTTTTTTATGATACAGCATACAAAAATACATACAACCCTTAATTTTCACCCCTCTACGATCAACCCTTATTTTTTATTTGTCAATTAAAAACTTTAATTTATTTTGCAAGGATTTATTTTTTATTTTGTCATGACTTAGAATGAAAAAATTCATATTACTCTGATCAACCCAATTTAATTTGATCTCCCGCCCTCACCGGTCGACAACTGATCAATTATCAATCGATCAGTTATCTTATCCCCGTCAGGTGTCACCACTCATTCAGCAAACATCACGGAGTAGGGATGAGGACGAAGTCGGTCTACTCTCTCACTCACTATACATTTTTCAGCCATTTCTTTTGGTTTTATTTGTGTATCTATCGTAGCAGTGACTGTTATACGCATTATTTATTTTACTATCATCGTAAATTTATCGTTAATTTCCAGTGCAATAATTATTTATCTACAATTTATTAATCTGACAAAAAATAGTTTTAACTCTCAGTTAATTAATTGATCTCATGTAAATAAACATTTGCATAGCTCGCAAACGGTTGAGACTTCAAAAAAAAAAAAATCAAATAACAAAATTTTGTAGTAAATTTAATGAGCTGTAATTTAATATAAGCTATAAGCGAAAGATAAAAAAGGGCCCTTATGACCCTTCCCTTTTTACGGCTCACCTTCTAGACGTCGGGACTTTTAGTTTGTTAACTCCTTCAGCAGCCTGGACAATATTTCGAAGGAACAACTTTTTTCTAACTCACGACCTTTCATTACAGTATCGCGCTGAGTGGCGCGATACGGTTTCCGCCCTCTATCTCAAAACAGTTGAGGGCATGAAAAAAAATATTTTTTACGAAATTTGTCGCAAATTGTATGCTCTACAATTTTGATAATAGATGTCAGCATCACTTATTTGAGAGAAACCGAGATAATCGCAAAACACGCGGTTATTGTTACTTTTGACATTGAATAACTAACTTTTCGTAGTTCTGGGTCCATGCCCTGTGTACATCTAATGTTTTTTCAGGGGTCCTGCTTCGGTCTCTTGCGAGGAAGTGACCAATTTTCCAAAACTATAATTGTCATGAAAAGTGTATCTCATCTTAGTCGTTCGTTTCGACGAAATATTGTACTTCCCCTTCAATCTTTGTAGAACTAACAACGCACACAAAAGGATTGGGTGTATGTCACTAGGCCGTGGTTCTTCGGAGCCGTCAGTGTCATTATCCTTTGCACACAACTTTTAGTACGCCAATATGAAGCTGTAAACGAGTTTCCAGGGTGACTCCTTATTTTGCCTAAAATCAGTAGGTACTATGTTAGCTTACTATGAAAATAATGAAAAAGGAACTACAAGTGTTTTAATTAAAATTAGTTATTCGCTCTTAATTTTTTGTGCGTTTATGAAAAAAGTTTGTCCTGTGTATGTGGCTTAGATTCGGGAACACCATGCTTTTCCCACGGACAACTATATGTGGCATGTTCTTGCGTGGGGAAACCATCCAGTTTGTTTGTGTTGGCTAAAGACGGACTAACCAAGAATATTGTACACTCTATTGCACTGAGAGATAATTTTTTTTTCAACTGCCATAATTAACATAGTAACAATGTAAATAATTATTTTTGACCTGATAGCTATCAGAAATTATAATTCAAAATATAGTCGTTATTTTAATAAATATTAATTCATTAACCTAAATAAAGCATACTTTTATTGCTTATAACGCTTTCGATCATCCTCACACACTTATAGTAGATAGTTATTTTTATTGAACTAAAAAAATGTTTCCTAGGAATAATATAGATGACGAAACAATGTTTGCCGAGTCAGCTTATTTTAATTTAAAATTTCAAAAAATTATGTTATTTTTTTAATTAAAAGCTTTGCGAAGTCAGAAGCACTAAAATTCACGAAATTGTATGCACTTAATGTCCAAAAATAGTGGGAAGGTGCAGGGATGGCCCGTCAAGTCGACTGTTTTCCAATTTTTTTTTAGTTATGAATAAATTTGAGTAAATAAGAAACATCTTAAACGTGCATAGTGCAACCAGTAATCACAAATTAAAAGTTGTAAGTAACGAACTAGGTGATACGAAGTTCACCGGGTCAGCTAGTAAACAATAAAATTTCAAATTTGAAGTATCAATTTATTCCCTCTTATGAGAGAAAATAAGATTATGAGAGAGTTATTAAGATAATAAATTGCAACTGCAAGACATATAAGCAAGGGTTGTGACTTTACTGCAATTGCAGTAGATCTTCTGCACTTTGTGCGAAAAATAAATCTACTGCCTTTAAATATAATCTACTGCACTTTTGTTCTTACGAAAAAAATCACTCAATATGTAAATGTTCCACAAAATATTTAGTGAAGGATAAATAAACTTCGAAACAAACTAATGTCATTTTCCATTCAACGTTCGGAAGGCCCTCGGAGTGAAAAAAGCCTCCCTAAACCGTTCCATTCATTGTGCGGAGTGATGTTTGGGAGTGCTAATTCGCCATCCGGAATTGAATTTGAAGTGTTGCACATACGTATTGTTTACATCGATCATATGGTCAAATCCATATGGAACAATACGCTCAGTGTTTTTTCATTTCTTTTTTACAATTAAGAAACTTAAAAAATAAGTGTAAATAGTAACAAATATTGAAAAAATACTTATTAATTCGTTTTTGCTTCCTTTGAGGTTACAAAAATTAAATTTAAACATTCTTTGGTCACTACCACATGCACCCAAAAAATTAGTTGTAGAAATGTTGAAAATCACCGTTGTTTTGACTGCATTTACATTCGAAATCGACCCGACAACCAGTGCTATCAATTTAACAGCGACATGGTTGTCAATTCCAAAACCGAATTGTAAAAATTACAGCATTTGTTGAAGATTGTACAATTAGAACAATTGTTGATAAAACGGCATTAACTGTCGAATTTACAGCGTAATTCGTCGAACCTACAGCTTATGATTTGTAGTTTCCACAACAATTTGCTTTTTTTTTAAATAATTAACGATCCAAAATAAAAAAGTACACAAATTTAAAGTTATTTTTATTTTATTTTGTATGGCCATGAAAAATTGGCGTTTCGTGTAAATGCTCATGAATAACTCTTCAGTTGAGATTATAGTGAGCACCTTGTCGAAACGCAAATTTCCGCTTTTTCAGTACAACTTATATCACTTTTTTTTGCAAAAAGCAAATGTGAACTAAATATGTTGTAAAATTTACATATTTTGGGTGTACACGATTGAAATAAAGAGGGTTTTTCACCATTCCATTGAAATCATATTTCCTTCCTCTCCGGACTGAAATGAATGGAAAATGACATAAATACAACCACTTTACAAAATGGTATAGGTATTCTGTGGAAGTAAATGGCTAACGTTAATAAAGATTTTTGGGAACCTTCATATTCCGTGGGTCTTATAGACTTTTTTCAGTTCAATATTCGTCGACGGACAATTTAAAAAAAAAACAATGAAAAGATAGCTATTTTTTTTTTAATTTCAAGACTGTGCATTTTTATTTTGTTTTGAAGAAAAATTAATGTTTCTTTTGTTATTTAAAGTTATTTAGGTGTATCTATGTTATAACTTATTTATATTTTGAAAAATAAAAATCTACTGCGAAACAGTTGAATCTACTGCACTTTTTTTTTCAAATCTTAAAAAAATAAGTTAAGTGAATCCAATCAACAGAAGAAAATTTTGTCCAATTCGTACAAAATCTGAGAATTTTTAATCGAGGTATCCATTCTGACACACAAATCGGAGAAACTTATGAAAGAATTAAACGTAGGCTATTGATGTGCGATGCAAAGCGTTGAGCAATTTATTTTTGACAGCTACACGGAAAATATTTTCCGAAGTTCTCCAACAACAAATTGCTGCTGAACATTAAAAAAAAACATTTTTAAAAAGTTGTTGTTGATTCAATTGAAAATAAATTTGTTTTGTTATTTAGTTGCTATGCTTGTTTTTTAAAGCTACAAAATAAAAGAAAACAATCTTTGGGAATTGTTTTGATTTAATTGTATGAAGGCATGTATGTTTGTACATTGTCCATTATCCATTCTTCAAATTCATTGTTAATAATTATGTTTTAAAATTATCAGAATATTTTTTAAACTGTATGTGAATGAAGCTTCTGACGAAAAATGTCAAATGAGTGCGTTTATATACTTTATTTATACTGATCCGAAAGTGATACCTCGATCGCAATTTGAGTTTCGATCTGAATTTATTTCCGAACGGATACCTCGATAGGGCTGACTTTGTTTATTTTTTTGTGTCAAATTAAAAAGCGTTCTTTGCATAGTGCTCATCTTGTGTATTTTAATCCATTATAATATGTTGAAAATAAAATATTGTAGTGGTTCAGAAAAAAGAAAAAAAATTGCAGCTGTTTCTAAAAATATCAGCAACCTTCCCAAACTTACGTCATTTTTTATAATTAAATGTACGACTGGGTCGCACGAACTTGCTCTTGTAGCAAACTATGGGACAACAATAATTTTAATTAATTAAATTCTGAAGAAAGTTCGCAAAATGTCATATTAGCAATTATAATCCGATAGTTAAAACATAGACTCAATTTATAATATTATTAACTTTATTTAATTTTCTACAATACGGAACACGTCTGGTCGGAAGAACTTCATAAAATACACTGCTGTTGCAATTGCAGATGCACAACTTGCTTGAAGAGCTACAATGTATCTCTGTATTATAATATGGCTGTCTCGTTCTCATATTATTATTTATTTCACTCAAACAGTCAGAAAATGGCCTAAACGTAAGATCAAGTATAATGTCAAATTTTAAATCTTTAACGAATTTCAAAAGGATGGGATCAGCCGCATTTTTATCCAAAACATGAAATGCAGTTATATTAAGAGCACAGCAAATATTATATAAGAACAGATTAGATTAAAATTAGATTATTCTTTATATTTTTCCACAATTTCAAAATACATCATTTTAGATTAACAGATTTACCTGGCATGGATAAATAAGCCGTCTGCCGGATTAAATTAAAAAATATAATAATACTATAGAGAAAGAAAAAACACATAATCTAAAAGTTTCAAAAACTATGTAGTTATACATAGAGGCATAATATTTAAAAAAATTAAATAATAACAATTTGACTTTTAGTTTAGTGTCCTGTAAAACATTATTTGTTTAAATACAATAATTATATAACGGCCATATTATTCAGTAGTATAAAACTTAAATTATTCATATAAAAACCAATTTTTCGGATTGTTTCTTCCTTTAGATATCTTAGCTTTTTATATGTGTGTTATTTTCTTTGAACAAACAATATGAAACTTGGCTAATAAATGAATAAAATGAATAATTAATTTAATTTTACATCTGGATTAAATGAGTGAATAATATGGCGGTAAGTGTAATTTTACAAAATCTGATTACTTTATTTGTTTGATCTGAATACTTTATTTGTTTCAAATACAAGTGTAAAAAATGTGACTTTCAATTTAGTCAAAACAAAGATACAAAACACTGGCTTTTAGTTTAGCTAAAACAAAAAAAGTCTAATTACATATTTATATGAATTAAGTTTGCTTAAAAAAAATACAAAAAAAGAACTGCATACCTATTAAGAATTTAAAATATTTATTTTTAAAGTAAGGGCTTTTAATTGGCTAAAACATTAGTTGTTTAACCAAAATAAAATTGTATGAGTACAAGAAGTTTTTCTTTTAATTCTTATAATAAAATATTAGGAGAAGAATTAGAAGAAAATATTAAAAGTGAATAAATGCATTTAGAATTCAGTTTCAAATATTTTTGTAGATGAAAGTGGTTCCAAAAATGTATGTCATAAAGATTGTTCAAATATTTTATAAAAGATGGTGATATTTTGGCTCTTTTGGTCTCTTTGAAGTTTAATGCGAATAAAAAAAAAATCTGTTCCATTATTCTCCCAACGTTTCGTAAGAATTGCTTACTTCTTCAGGGGATATTTATTATTCAATCTTAATGTAAAATACAAAATAAAACCAATTGGTAGGTAGGTACATTTTTCAAAAACAAATTATCTTACTTACAAAAGAGCCAAAATATCACCATCTTTAAATTATAAAAATAATTGGTCAAATACACAAAACAATACAAATATTTTATTTTTATTTATATTTTTATTTATTTTTGCTCAGAATTTATATCTTCAACAGGTATAGTGTAATAATTGATATTACATTGATCTTCGTAAATTATTTTTTGTAACTTGTAAGGCCTTATGAAATTTTATCTTTATAAAAACATAAGCTTTCTACATTCATCTGCTAAAGCGCGAATGCTTGATGAAAAATATAAAGAAAACACTTGTTTTTGTAACTTTTCTTCCTTGCGATGGGTGTATCTCGGAAACGGTTGATATTTGGAAAAAAAAGATCATAACAAAAATTGTACAAAACTTAATGGGCTTTTGTTTATTCTTACTATTTCCGTGGTTCAAGCGTAAGTCCACAAAAGCCCCTTTTTGGGGCTTTATACTCCTCGCCCTCCTCCGGATAACCTCCCCGAGATCAGGACTTTTAGTATGTTAACTAATAAAACAGCCTGAACAATATTTTAAAGAAATGGCTTACTGGAGTCCTACATCAATAAGGTATAATATGCTCCTATTAAAAAAAAAAATTTTTTTTAACTTGCTCGAAAATGGTTTAAATGTTGGTAACATGATTATGGAAGCAGCATGTGGCAAGAGTTGAACTATTTTGAAAACTTGATAAAATGGGCCAATTTTTTAAATAACTTGCCGTGGGTAATGTGATACACTTTTAAAAAAAATATGAAGTGTTAAAGTTTGCTTACAAAATTTGTTTGAACAATGACTCAATATTATTTTAGATTTTGAGATTGAATTCAGTAGCATGGTTTTTAAGGATTACGTAGAAAAAAATCACTGAAATATATCAAAATTTGTGACCACAGTACATAAAAATGTGGCCCTGGGTATCGATTTTCATAATATTTCTAAATATTGCTATTATTACGTAACCCAGCGAGATATTTTTTTTTCTTACTATTTGCAATACGGGTATAACCTACCCTATCACCCGGTACCCGCTTGAAATTGAGTTGCGTGACACCCTGTATACAACTAAGTAATAATATTTGACTGTTTATAGCTCGTGTAGCTCTCATTTGTATTTAGATATATAATGCTTAGCACTTTTTTATAAGATTTGTATCTTACTGTGTTTAAGCTTTCATGAAATAAAATAAAATAAATAAATAAATAAATATGATTTCTGATGACTGGTTGCGTTTATGAAAACTAGTTTTTGTCACTGAACGATTCTCTTCTCCTTATTAAACAAAAGGTAAGTAAGCTTCTTTTTACAAATTTCACTCGACTAAACAAATTAATAATTTATAATGCATAGTTAGTAGACTTATTTAATTTACATAATTATGACACAAAACACAATTCATTCTTTTTTACAAACCCATATAAAGTGCTGCTAAAAGTACCACCGCCAAGTGAAACTTTTGATACTTTTAGGCCGGTTTTGCCAAGGGGCCGATATTCCATTCGACTTACAAGATCTTCATTATGAAAACCCTTAATAAATGTTTTTGGCAGAGGCATATTTTGTTGATAAATTAATAAAAAAAAACACACAACTAGGTAGGCACACTTTGTTGACTGTTAATGCACTGGCGATCGACTGCGTTTAAATAAGCAATTGACAACCGAGCTCCCAGTAGAGAATAAAGATAAGACTGCAATCAAAAGAATTTACGCTGGCGGATCGCTATAGGGCAGTTCTATTTGCTTATAATGTATTAAAGTACAAACAAAATAAACAATTAAATTAAAGCTTTATCTTGTTTCTCGAAGTGTATGTTGTAGCTACATGATATACATGATTTAATTTAAAATGATTGTATTGTGATTGATATTGTATTGGTATTAGTCTTAAGCTTTTTTGTTTAAATACGTAACGTAGGTCTGGTGTTCAAAAATGATAAGAACTTGGAAATTTGTTTTTGTTGTATATACATAGTTTCTAAAGTTTCTAAGAATATGGTGTCCCACTATTAATTCATTCATGGTGTCTTCATTTGGTTGGCTGATATAGTAAAAGATTAGGTACTTACTTACTGTCTGGATTTAATTGGTGACCACGACTGTTTTTAAAGATGTTGTTAGTTGCTGTTACATGTTGTTAGTATTCGGTTGGCTGATTTAATAAGCTTTGAGGTTTTGCTACTTTTGAGTCAACAATTATTATAATATTTATATGACAAAACCGAATATTCTAAGAAAGATAAAAAATTTAAACGGTACTCGTATGCAGAAACACATAAAACGCTATTGAAAGAAACGTGCGTTTTTGAGAGCGGGATCGAAGTTCAAGCTTCTTTCTATTTTTATAGGTTGTGATGTACCTTGGGTTTCTCTGGCTGAGGTATACTCGCTGGTGTCCAGGGTTTTACTAAAGAAGGTACACTAAAACTTAAGTTTCAAAGATTTTCCTTTATTCAATCAAGAAAATAGTTTTATTATTAAAAATAATTAAATTTTAATTAATTTCTATAGTTTTAAAGTTTGGATTATTAGGCTATGTGCTTTTATTTTCTCCAATTTCGATTTTTCGGTGATAATTTCCAGTGTGTCTTTAGAGTCCAACGTCGGTTGTTGTTTCCTTAGTAAGGTTCCTTCTGGTGCTTCCTTTCTCGTATATTTCTTCAAAATATAGTAACGGTAAATTCGGCAAACATCGTCTCGACTAACAACCACTGTATTGATGCTGGAAAACTGCAGTATTTCTACTGTCAACCACAGTATTTCTACTGGCAACCACAGTATTTCTACTGGCAACCTCAGTATTTCTACTGGCAATCACAGTATTTCTACTGGCAACCACAGTATTTCTACTGGCAACCTCAGTATTTCTACTGGCAACCTCAGTTATTAACTGGCTTATTATAATTTGTCTCTGAGATCCCTTACCGCTGGTGGGGGGAAATCTATGCAAGAGTTAAATTACCCACAGTATTTATACTGGCAACCACAGTATTTCTACTGGCAACCACAGTATTTCTACTGGCAACCACAGTTTTTCAACTGGCAACCTCAGTATTTCTACTGGCAACCACAGTATTTCTACTGGCAACCTCAGCTTTTCAACTGGCAACCTCAGTATTTCTACTGGCAACCACAGTATTTCTACTGGCAACCACAGTTATTTACTGGCTTATTGTAATTTGTCTCTGAGATCCCTTACCGCTGGTGGGGGGAAATCTCTGCAAGAGTTAAATTACCCACAGTATTTCTACTGGCAACCACAGTATTTCTACTGGCAACCTCAGTTTTTCAACTGGCAACCTCAGTATTTCTACTGGCAAACCACAGTATTTCTACTGGCAACCACAGTATTTCTACTGGCAACCACAGTTTTTCAACTGGCAACCTCAGTATTTCTACTGGCAACCACAGTATTTCTACTGGCAACCTCAGTTTTTCAACTGGCAACCACAGTATTTCTACTGGCTTTAAAGATAGCAATTTCTTACCACTGGTGGGGGAAATTTACTATCGTAATTATTTTAGGTTCTTACCCTCTGTTTAAATCAGTAAAGTCTTACGGACTCCTATTATTTTGGCTTTTCGGTTTTTGTACTGATATTACACTTCTACGGTATACTTCGGTACGTTTCGGAGTGATTTTGTTGTATGAACGGCCTCCTCTCGTTAAGTCTTTGACTGTAAGTGCCTGTTAATTTTATTTTTGCAAACTTTACTTTTTCATGTAATTGTCCATTATATTTCCTTGTCCGGTACTCCCCTTCCTCTTGCTCTAAGTAATGCAAAGTATTTTTGTCTATACACGAACGGGTGGCGGTGCATTCAAGTACGTACAGTAAGAATTATTCAATATCATAGTCATCGACTCATATTGCATTTGTCTACGCACGAGGAGTGTGCGGGTGGCGGTGTATTCAAGTACGTACAGCAAGAATTATTTAATATCATCGTCATCGACTCATATGGCGTTTGTCTATGCACGAGGAGTGTGCGGGTGGCGGTGTACTCAAGTTCGTACATCAAGAATTATTCAATATCATCTTCATCGACTCATATTGCAGAACAACTGTTCCGAAGAAACCCAATTAGCGCGGAAAAGCGCCGTTTTGATACAATAACTCGTTTGACCTAATTTTTGTGATATAGTGGTAGTGACTGTTAAGCTGAGGGGACTAGTTTTTGGTCTGTGCCCGCAGTCACAAGGGAAGAACCTGGCTCACACTGTGTGCTGGGTGGTTCCATTTGGACTGAGAGACGACCAATTAACTTTACACCAGATCTATATGAGGCTAGGCCCGTTCAAAGGCGGTACACCTGCCAGGTGTAAATCCGTGTTTTGATGCTTTCGCCGCAAGATAGAGTAAGTGCTAGTCCGAAAAGCTATTCCTAAAGGTAAGTTCCAGAAACTTAAAAGGTGAAAGTTGAAATGGAAAGTGAGTGAGTGCTTTGAAAAGCTAAGGGGACCAGTTTTTGGTCTGTGCCCGCAGTCACAAGGGAAGAAACTAGCTCACACTGTGTGCTGGGTGGTTCCATTTGGACTGAGAGCCTACCCAATAACTTTACACTAGATCTATATGAGGCTAAGCCCGTTCAAAGACAGTTTATACCTACCAGGTATTAATCAGTACTCTGATGCTATTGCCAAAGATAGAGTAAGTGCTAGTCCGAATAGCCAGTCCTAAACGAAAGTTCCAAAAACTTTCAAATTGAAAGTTGAAATAGAGATATTGCTTGGTTTGTTAGAGCAAACTGGTGCTGTTGAGAAAAGTGGTAAAATCATTTATCCTTTTGTTCGACAGCACGTTTAGGTTGTCGAGAAACAGGCTACCAAATGCCTGGAGGCGAGATCTAGCCAGGGCCGGACAGTGGCAGAGGAAATGCTCAATAGTTTCCTTCTCCAGCGGATTTCTACAACTACGGCAGTAGCTGTTAAAAGGTATGTGCAGTTTAGCTGCGTGTTCGCCTATTGGCCAATGGCCAGTGACGATTGCAACGACCCTGGCCGTGTCTATTCTGTTTCGTTTTATTAAATCATTCGATCTGTTTTTGTCATAGGTTGGCCATATCTTTCTAGTTATTTTACAGGTTGCCAAACCTTGCCACCTCTTTGTTGATTCTGAAAGGAAATGGTCATATATTCTGCCCTTCACGAAACCCAGTGGAAGATCTACTGATTCCGCCTGAGAGACGAGAAGGGCTGATCCTTGCCTAGCAAGATCATCTGCTCGCTCATTGCCTTGGATGTCGCTATGGCCTGGGACCCATACGAGAGAAATTTTTATACTATCACTGAAACCTGAGAGCTCTGCTCTGCATTGATGAACTATCTTTGAAGACACCAGGCAGCTGTTAATTGCCTTAATTGCAGCTTGGCTATCTACACAAATGGCTACATTGTGAATATTATGGTTAGATATTGTTTTTTGTTTGAGTATCCTACAGGCTTCCTTAATAGCAAGCACTTCAGCTTGAAATATGCTGGCAGCGTCGGGCAGGCGGAACGATTGACTAATTTTAAGTTTGTCGGAGTAAACACCCGCCCCAACTCCGTCAACCATCTTTGAGCCGTCAGTGAAAATTGTGGTGTCATATTCATTTGTCACCGTATCGTTTTTCCATTCGTCTCTGGTAGGAAAAAGCACATTGAAACTTTTATCAAAGTCAAGACAAGGGTATTGGTAGTCAATATGGACTGAGCGAAGATCTATCGGCAACAGTTTTAAAATTTGTCCATGACCATAGGGTCTTTCTGCCCAACGGCTTGCTTCTTTAAGCCTGGTTGCACTGCAGGATACAATGTATTTGATGTGAAGGTCTAGAGGCAAAAGATTAAGAATAACGCTTAAGGCATCGGTTGGGCAAGATCTAATTGCACCTGTGGAACCTATGCTGGCTGTTCTTTGAATCTTTTTCAGTTTGTCTATATTATATTTTTTACTTAGGGCTGGCCACCATACGATCGATCCGTATGTTAGAATTGGACGAACTACAGCTGTGTAAGTCCATAAAATCATTTTAGGCTTCAGACCCCATTTTTTCCCGAAAGTTTTACTACATGCATAGAAGGCTATACTTGCTTTCTTCACACGTTCTTCGATATTGATTTTCCAGCTAAGCTTAGGGTCCAGAATAACTCCTAGGTATTTAGCTTTTGTTGATAGAGAAAGAGTGTGACCGTTCAACTGGGGTAGGGTGAAGGGGGAATTTTAGTCCTAGTGGTGAAGAGCATCAATTCGGTTTTATTTGGATTGACACCTAGTCCACAACTAGTAGCCCAGATGTCAACTCTTTTCAAGGCAGTTTCCATGATATCACTTATCACTGTAGGAAACGCCCCTGATGTCATAACCACCAGGTCATCCGCATACGCCACCGCCTTTACACCACAGTTGTCCAGTTCACAAAGGATTGTGTCCATGACAAGCAACCATAGTAAGGGGGATAGAACTCCTCCCTGAGGTGTACCCCTATCTACGAATTTAATAATGTGGTCATTACCCAACGTTGTTTGAATGATTCTTGATCTTAACATGGATAAAATCCATTTTGTAATGTAAGCATCGACGCCGAACTTGACAAGAGATCCCTGAATCGAATTAGCAAGAACGTTATTGAAAGCTCCCTCGACGTCAAGGAAGGTTGCAAGGGTATATTCTTTTTATTGAATTGTTTTTTCAATGGTGCGCACCACCTCGTGAAGAGCCGTTTCCGTGGACCTTCCCTTAAGGTAGGCGTGTTGTGATTTGGAAAGAGGATTTCTATCTAAAATCCCTCTTATGTATATGTCAATTATTCTTTCCAGTGTTTTCATGACGAGGGAAGTGAGGCTGATGGGCCTAAAGTCTTTTGGGGCTTCGTGTCCCCGTCTCCCCACCTTCGGAATGAAAATAATTTTAACTTGTCTCCACGACTTGGGGACGTAGTCAAACCGGAAGCAATTTGTGAAGAATACTTCTAACCAGGGTACAGCTGTGTTATGCAACTTCTGTAGCATTATGGGAATAATGCCATCTACACCTGGAGATTTGTATGGGGAGAAGCTATTAATAGACCAGGAAATCTTTTCCTTGGTTATAATACCATGAATATTTTCTAAGTGTTCTGACTGAGCACTAAGGGAATTGTCTGTTACTAGGCTGTAATCCTTACAGCCTGGGAAATGGGTTGTCATTAAAGCCTCTAGAGATTCGGCTGAATCCACTGTCCAAGTACCATCCTCCTTTTTGAGGAGAGATGGACATGAGTGTTGTTTTGACAGTATTTTGCCTAGCCTAGCAGAGTCTTTTATATTTTCAATTGATTCACAGTATTCTTTCCAAGCCAGCCTTTTGGCTGAGGATACCGCTTTTTTGTAATCTTTGAGGCTGTCCTTGTACGGTTGCCATTGTTTGCTAACGTTGCAGATATTGAAGGTCTTTCTTGTAATCTTCCTAAGATTTGAGAGATCCTCATTCCACCATGGAGGGAAAGTTTTTTTACTGTACCTAACTGGACAGGAAGCTTTGAATGCTACATTCAGAGCCGTTTCAAAAGTGCTTACTTTCGCCTCCAGTTCTTCTACAGAATCTAAAACAAGATTCGGTACAGTTCTTAATTTGGAACTTACAACTTGACTGAATTTGTTCCGGTCGGTTTTTTTGGGGTTTCTAAACGGGACAGGGGGCTTAGTGTTAAGACCTAATTCGTAAAGTATATACCTGTGATCGGAGAATGATCTCAGTGTAGATACTTTCCAGTTTTCCAACCTGACCTGTTCACTATTGTTAGTTAGTGTAACGTCTAGCACATCTTCCCACCCTTCAAACGTATCCGTACTCGGGAAAATGAAGGTGGAGATATTGCCTCTGTTACAAATAGACATGTTGTTAGAAATAATGAAATCAAATAAAGACTCACCTCTTTCGTTGATTTCGGAACTGCCCCATACCGTGTGCCTAGCATTGGCATCACAACCCAGTATGAGGTTGGCATTGTTGATATTATGGACCAGAGTGGCAACTTCCTCGGGTGGTGCAATACGATCGAGGGCCATATACGCCGATCCTACGTATAGTCCACCTACACCTTCTGTTTCCAGTCTGACAACTGTCAGGTCTGGAGTGCTAAAATTAGGACATAAAAATACTTTTAAATGTTTTTTAGCAATAATACATGTGCGAGGGTTACCTTGGTTATTGTTGTTTGAGTTGTAATAGAGATTGTAGAGCTGGTCTTGAAGCCCGCAGATCTTATGGCTTCCAACCCATGGCTCTTGAATGATGCCGAAATCCACATCTTCCTCCCTAAGAAAGATTCTGAGATTGTCTGAAGCACTTTTTGAGTGCTTCAGATTAATCTGTATGAATTTCAGCATTTTGGGTTGTGGTTGCGGCCAAACTCAAAGGTTCCAACGTCACGTCGGATGTTTCGACAACTCCTGTGTCGTCCCCTTGAGGTGGCAAGATCCTCACTTTGGCTTCCCTGATGCCAAAATTTAATCGATGAGACCTTACAATCGATAACCTTCCTGCCTCATCAATCAAGAGCAGGAAGGACATCGTTGTTTTATTGGCATTGGCCCCTTCGGCTTTAATGACGACCCAGTCGTCCATAGCAACCCCCGGGTTTTGGCATTTTAGGACTTTGAGAAAGCTCTCACCATCCAACTTTTCCATATACGGTACCCAAATGCGAGCCTTTGGTCGTCTGGGAATCTTTGGCTTGGATTAGTTGAGCTTCATGCCTTTCCATGCATCACTAATCTTAGTGACGCAATTGCCAAGGAATTCCTTCGACAACTGATCCTTGCACTTGATCACCCTATATCCTCTTACCGTCTCAGCAGAGCTGAAGGATGGAGAGGGCCCTCCCTTACCCTCTAGGATATGTTCCACCACCATACCCTGCAGTCGAGCCTCAATAGCGTTCCACCCTTCAAGGACTGGTTTCCCTGTAGAGGAAAACTCGTCCGTCAGCGCAACTTGAAGGTCGTCCCTGACGATCTCACTCAAAGTTTTCGCCACTGGCTGACTGCCGGATGTGGATGGTGGAGTGTTTTTTTTATTCCTGGCAAGAACTGGAAGAGCCTTACTCTTTTTCGAGGGCCGAGTAGTCTCGTCCTGAGACCTGTTGCGCTTTGCAACTTGCTCTTTCCTCTGAAGAGTAGCGCCCTCCAAGAACTTGCTATATTCTTCAACAATTTTGGAGAACTTCTCCCTGTCCTCACGATCGCGTTCGCTTAATGCTTGCGTTTCTTCTCGTTTCGCAATTTTTTTCAGGACGAAACTAGCATGATTGAATTGGGCCTTGCGAGTCGTGCGATGGGACCTATGTTTGTTTGTCCGGCCTTGTTTTTGTGTTGTGGTTAGCACCCGCTCACCGCTGGTGCTCTGAGTGCTAACCGAAGGTTTGGTGACGATGGAGTACTACTACGAGCAGCACTACCTTCGCCACCGACGTTGATAGTTGTCTCCTGACTGGAGGCAAGCAGTTCGTCTTCTGACGCGCTGCCAAGTTCGTTAAACTCTGTCATATCAACGTCTGGTTGTTGTTGTAATTGGGGTCTGTAATCGTTCGTCATGTCATCGTCTGGGGCAGATAGTACTAATTAATAATAATTTTCGTTTTTTTTAATTCATTTTTTTTTCTATTTTCAGGATTTTTGGTTTAATTCATTTTTTTTTATCTATTTTCAGGATTTTTGGTTTAATTCATTTTTTTTTTTTTTTTTTTTTTTAACTTAATTCACTTTTTAAATTTTAGATCAGCTCAATTCAATATTTTTTTTTTATATTATTTATCACTGGGTATTCGTATTAAACTCTACCCTCTTACTGCGTCCTTGGAAATGAAGATCGGCTACCCCTGATCTAGTGTTAGGGGTTTTCCGCCCAGAGCACATAGCTGATTTTGTCTTTTGAGGGTTGGAGGACCTTTATTTGACATAAGCTCATTCCCATTTATTTTGATAGAGAAATCCATTTTTCGTAGTGCATCCATACCAATTATTGCGTCTTGTCTCAACTGCTTCAAATGCGTTACTTCTCCCTGAATTGACCGGTTCCCTACTTGCAGGGTTACTGTGTAGTGTTCTCGGCTAAATATGGGGCTACCATCTGCTAGCTGAACTGCATTACGTTGATATCTCACCGGTGTTTTGAGTCTCTTGAGTAGGTGTCGCACCTTAGTACTAATGAACGATTGAGTCGCCCCGGTATAGAGCAAAGCATTGATTGTTTGGCCATTCAACTTTATGGTTAAGAAACAACGCGGGTCTACCCATACTTCAGCAGTTTTTACTGCTTTCACTGCTACTCGTGGCGTATCGTCGATCCTGGTGGCAAAAGTTTGTTTGTGTTGATCGTTTTTATCTTGGTTGTTCACTTCCTGCTCCGTGACACACAACTTCGCCTCAGACATTACCTCGCTGTTAGGCTTTATTTCTTCTATAACTATCCCCTCTTTGGCCGTCTCCGACGTGACGATGGAAACATGCCGGGTCTGACAAGGACAATCTTTCGTCAAGCGGCCATCTTCGCCACAGAACGAACAGAACAAACGGAATGGCTGCCGACAATTAACCTTCGAATGTCCCCTTTGTTTGCAGTTCCAGCAATGAGTGGTTCGATCGTAGATTTCATTCGTTGGGATATATCGGTGAGCTCGCTCATCCCGTATTGGCGCTTGATATGCCCTGGGAGGCGGTGGTCTGGTTGTATTCGATGGCGTGTTTCGGTTTTCGATTTGGATACACTCATATTCAGTAGCTAAATTCATCAATTCTTCCAACGTTTGAAAATCGCGTCGACGAATGTATAAGTGATATTCGGGTCGGAGGCGATCGTAAATTTTATCAATATAATTGCTAATACGCAATGATGGGTGTTGGTGAATTAAATATTGGGTAGTACGGATGAAATCCCTTGCCTTTTCGTGTGGACCCTGTCTTTTCTTTGAGATTTCGTCTTCTAGTCTGTTTATAAATCGTGGAGGCAGAAAGTATCCCAAGAAGGCCTGGTAAAAATCTGGCCATGTTTTAAAGTTGTCACGGTTGATTCTATACCATTCTAAAGCTGGTCCTTTAAAAATTTCTAGGAAAGTTCGGAGCATTTCGTGTGTTTGGATCTGGTAGCAATCGGTCAGTTCCTCTATACGTTTAATAAATTCCAGTGCATTTCCTGAAGAGTCGAATCTCAACCCCCATTTTCTTACTTCGTTCATAACTTCTGCTTCTCGACTAAGAGGGGATTTCCCAGTTATACCTGAAGGAATATTTGTATTGGAATTAACTGGTACTTGGCTTCGTCCTGAAGAATGAGGAGAATTTGAGCTTACTGTTGGATATTGATTTTGAGGGTCCATTCCATGGGGATAATACCATTCCCTGTAGTCAGGATGTCATTCTATCAAATTCTGCCAGAGCGGGATATAAGGATGACATATAAGTTGGGGCAGGTTTTGTATGTGCTGTAGCCGTTGTAAACACAGGCGTCCCTTGGAAATGCGCATTATATACCGTATAATACACATTGGTATAGGTGACGGGCTCACTAATGTTTGCCTTAGTACTACGTTCTCCCTTCTCTGTTTCTATATTCTCTTTTGTTTGTGAAATATCCGCTTTGGAATAAACTCTATCATCTGAGCCTTTCTCTAATTCTTCACATAAATTTTGGGTTGACTTTCGCAATCTGGACTCTTTAATGTAAGCACTGAAGCGAGTGCTGAGGTCGGCAATGGTCCCTTCGGTGTTAAGCTTACAACGCGCCATGCGTTCTTTAAGCTCTGTTTTATCAAGGAGGTATATAGCTCCTATGCTGGCAAAGATATCAAAACCTTCTTCAGAGTCCGACATCTTGTTGTAAGTTTTATTTCTTATCTCAGTTGGAATCTTTATTTTAATTTTCGGGCAACGGTTCAGTTTGAAATCTTGATGAGGATTATTATATTTACGGTATCGGTTCAGTTTAAGATCTTCAAGTAACGGTTCAGTTTGAAATCTTGATGAGGATTATTATTCGGTAACGGTTCGGTTTAAGATCTTCAGGTAACGGTTCAGTTTGAAATCTTGATGAGGATTATTATTCGGTAACGGTTCGGTTTAAGATCTTCAGGTAACGGTTCAGTTTGAAATCTTGATGAGGATTATTATTCGGTAACGGTTCGGTTTAAGATCTTCAGGTAACGGTTCAGTTTGAAATCTTGATGAGGATTATTATTCGGTAACGGTTCGGTTTAAGATCTTCAGGTAACGGTTCAGTTTGAAATCTTGATGAGGATTATTATTCTTTAACGGTTCGGTTTAAGATCTTCAGGTAACGGTTCAGTTTGAAATCTTGATGAGGATTATTATTCGGTAACGGTTCGGTTTTAAGATCTTCAGGTAACGGTTCAGTTTGAAATCTTGATAAGGATTATTATTCGGTAACGGTTCGGTTTAAGATCTTCGGATAACGGTTCAGTTTGAATTCTTGATGTTTGTTTCTGGAATGGACCTTTGAAGAGGTCCCTGCTCGGGCGCCAATTTGTGATGTACCTTGGGTTTCTCTGGCTGAGGTATACTCGCTGGTGTCCAGGGTTTTACTAAAGAAGGTACACTAAAACTTTAGTTTCAAAGATTTTCCTTTATTCAATCAAGAAAATAGTTTTATTATTAAAAATAATTAAATTTTAATTAATTTCTATAGTTTTAAAGTTTGGATTATTAGGCTATGTGCTTTTATTTTCTCCAATTTCGATTTTTCGGTGATAATTTCCAGTGTGTCTTTAGAGTCCAACGTCGGTTGTTGTTTCCTTAGTAAGGTTCCTTCTGGTGCTTCCTTTCTCGTATATTTCTTCAAAATATAGTAACGGTAAATTCGGCAAACATCGTCTCGACTAACAACCACTGTATTGATGCTGGAAAACTGCAGTATTTCTACTGTCAACCACAGTATTTCTACTGGCAACCACAGTATTTCTACTGGCAACCTCAGTATTTCTACTGGCAATCACAGTATTTCTACTGGCAACCACAGTATTTCTACTGGCAACCTCAGTATTTCTACTGGCAACCTCAGTTATTAACTGGCTTATTATAATTTGTCTCTGAGATCCCTTACCGCTGGTGGGGGGAAATCTATGCAAGAGTTAAATTACCCACAGTATTTATACTGGCAACCACAGTATTTCTACTGGCAACCACAGTATTTCTACTGGCAACCACAGTTTTTCAACTGGCAACCTCAGTATTTCTACTGGCAACCACAGTATTTCTACTGGCAACCTCAGCTTTTCAACTGGCAACCTCAGTATTTCTACTGGCAACCACAGTATTTCTACTGGCAACCACAGTTATTTACTGGCTTATTGTAATTTGTCTCTGAGATCCCTTACCGCTGGTGGGGGGAAATCTCTGCAAGAGTTAAATTACCCACAGTATTTCTACTGGCAACCACAGTATTTCTACTGGCAACCTCAGTTTTTCAACTGGCAACCTCAGTATTTCTACTGGCAAACCACAGTATTTCTACTGGCAACCACAGTATTTCTACTGGCAACCACAGTTTTTCAACTGGCAACCTCAGAATTTCTACTGGCAACCTCAGTATTTCTACTGGCAAACCACAGTATTTCTACTGGCAACCACAGTATTTCTACTGGCAACCACAGTTTTTCAACTGGCAACCTCAGTATTTCTACTGGCTTTAAAGATAGCAATTTCTTACCACTGGTGGGGGAAATTTACTATCGTAATTATTTTAGGTTCTTACCCTCTGTTTAAATCAGTAAAGTCTTACGGACTCCTATTATTTTGGCTTTTCGGTTTTTGTACTGATATTACACTTCTACGGTATACTTCGGTACGTTTCGGAGTGATTTTGTTGTATGAACGGCCTCCTCTCGTTAAGTCTTTGACTGTAAGTGCCTGTTAATTTTATTTTTGCAAACTTTACTTTTTCATGTAATTGTCCATTATATTTCCTTGTCCGGTACTCCCCTTCCTCTTGCTCTAAGTAATGCAAAGTATTTTTGTCTATACACGAACGGGTGGCGGTGCATTCAAGTACGTACAGTAAGAATTATTCAATATCATAGTCATCGACTCATATTGCATTTGTCTACGCACGAGGAGTGTGCGGGTGGCGGTGTATTCAAGTACGTACAGCAAGAATTATTTAATATCATCGTCATCGACTCATATGGCGTTTGTCTATGCACGAGGAGTGTGCGGGTGGCGGTGTACTCAAGTTCGTACATCAAGAATTATTCAATATCATCTTCATCGACTCATATTGCGTCCATTTTATTGTTTGGTTTAATACCACACATTTTATTATACAAATTCACCATCGATGTACGCTGATCGTTGCCTTTTTGTGTTCCTCTGCTTGGTTCAGGCTTACTTTCGCCATTTGCCTTACTTTCTTTTATCAGCAGTTCACCTCTCTCTCACTATATTCATCTCTCGCTCACTATATTCACCACCATCAAATATTGTATTTGTATTACTAGAAAATACAATTTCTAATCAGTCGGTGACGAACTCTGTTATCGGCTATACCCTGCGGTCGCTTATCTGTGGCTTTTAACTGAAATGATTTTCTGCTTCAGATGACAGTGCTACCTGCTAGGGGCAAATATAAAAAATGATTGTTTTTGATTTTTTTTTTGATTTTTAAAGGAATGTAATGGGGCGATAAAATGCTTCATTACAAGGTTAACTAATAGGCCAGTAAAATAAACCGAAATATGTATGAACAAATATCGGCACTGTAACCGAAATTATATTTCTTAAAGAGGACAATTTGAAGAGCGTAAGTTAAGAAAGATCACAATAAAAAAAAATGTCTGCATTATCAGCATTCATCTTTCATTCTTCCGACAATGCTATGATCACGAATGATATCACAAGTGTCCCACTTGCACCATTTCACTACAGATCTAATGTGGATTGTACCATTTCTGAGGCCAATTTTTTGTCACAGAAGATGGCAGAGTTCATGGTGGAGTGAAATAAGAGCCGCGGAATTAGGGCCCGCGGGTTTTATTTCCCCCTTTAATGGGAAACAACACCCACGGGTATTAATTCCTTTTCAACGTGGCAATTAGACCCGCGGGCTTTATTGCTCTCCACTAGAGTTCACACTTCACTTGATCCACTCTACGCTTACGCGATGGTTGATACTGCTTAAATAGATGCTTGGAATAGACCTATAGTCCCCAAGGCCGTAACCAGGGGGGGTCACAGGGGTTCAACCCCCCCCCCGATTTTTTTTAGAAATGCATCTGTAAATCAACCTTTTCCGCATAAGTATGAAATTTGTGCTCAAATAATTAGTGATTATGTTCAAAACATTCCGATTTTAGTTTAAAGCCTACGTAGTTAGGTACCAACATAATTTTCGATGAATTTAGTAAGGTAGCTCTAACAGTTTTTAAATACAACCTCAAACAACACAGCCTCAGGATGCCAGGTTACTTTTGCTTCAATTGCACATGATGAATAACTAAACGCCTCAAGGAAATTTAGTATACCTAGATAGGTATGTGTATGCATCTACATGAAATAATATGTATAGTATAAACGTATATTCTTATTTCCCTTCCAAATAAACTAATGGTGTCCTGGTGCGCATTAGTTTTCAACTTAGTTATTCCACTTATATAGTTGCAATTGTAACTTGCAACATTTTAGCCGGTTCATTCCATGCGTTTCTATTCTCTTGCCAGCAATAGGAAAAAGGAATGAGCAACAACGTAATATGTGTTGTGGATGAAAAACTCCAAATTCCACGAATTGTGTCAAAGCAACAGCACAGACAAAACTTGAGCACAACGGATCCTGAAACCTATTTTAGGATAAGTATAATGATTCCTCTTTTAGATGATTTTTTAAGTCAGCTTAAAATAAGATTTGAAAATCATAAGTCCATACTTTCCTCTTTGTGCATTTTAATTCCATCGATCTTTGGCGCCAAATATGAACAAAATTACAACGAAGAAAACTTCAAATTTTATAGATCTTTTTTGGATTGGGACACTTTAGAAGCTGAGTTTACGTTATGGAAGACAAAATGCCATAGACAAAAAGATACAGAGCGTTCAAAGAGTGCAATAACAGCTCTTGGGGAATGCAATAAGGATCTGTTTCCTAACATTCACAAGCTTCTCAAAATTTGGGCGATACTACCGGTTTCAACGTGTACACCGGAAAGAACATTTTCGACAATGAAACGTCTAAAAACTTACCTTAGAAATTCTACCGGCGAAGAAAGACTAACAGGATTGGCATTAATGTCAATTCATCGACAAATTGAGATTGACACTGAGGAAGTTTTAGACATATTTGCAGCACAGAAGGCCAGAAGATTAAATTTAATTTTATAAAAATGATATACTTACATGTTATTTAATACTTTTTTTTATAATAAAATCTTAAAGAGTGATGATAAATGTACCTACCTAATAAATAATAACTTAAAATTATTTTAAAAAAATATTGGAAAAATCTTTTAGTTTTTCAAATTTGTTTGAGAGTTTTCTTGAAAAACTAAGTATGCAATTGTATTTTATTAGCAGTACTCTACCTAGGAAAAAATATTGAAAATCGTTAAAGCAGTTTTTTTTTTAACCGTTTTCTTTTTTAATTTTTGAAAAATATTTTGCAATTTTTTGAGTATTTCAATACATCGAAATCTGTAGTTCATCTGGAAAAAAATCTGAAAAAAATCGATATTCGCGTTTCCAACATATTCAAAAAATCTAAAAAGTTATGTATATGAATTTGGAAATAAAAACCTTCCTAAATTTTAAATTTGATTGAAATCGATTTTGTTGTTAGCGAGAAATTCTGATTTTAAAAAAATCGGTTCTATGGGTGGTACTGTTTTAAGATAAATCTCGACTGTTTTATCAAAATCGTAAAGACCATTTTTAGAAAAATTAAGTTTTAACAAACTGTTATATGACAATTACCATTGTTTTAGAGCTAAAATTATAATTTCAACAACGCCTAGTGCGAGACTACTAAATAAACACTCTGAACCAAGTTTGCAAATCAGCCTATCCATTTAGGCTGCAGATCTGCAAACAGGCAGTCGGACGAACAGAATTTTCCAACACACTTTTGTCTACTTCCCTATCATCGCAATATCATGTTTATTTGTTATCTCAATTTTTTTTTTTGACGAATCCATAACTTGCCTTATACATAGAATAGTATCATTATCGCAACTAAAAGTCGTGTTTGGTGGATTTTGGGTGAATGGGCTGTACTAATTTTATTTATTACATCTACAGAAAGGTACAGATTGATTGGTGTATGGAGTTAAGTATAAACCCCCCCCCCCCCCGAAATAATTGTCTGGCTACGGCCTTGATAGTCCCAGTCACTTTAAAATTTAACCTGTCATAAATTAACTACACCACTTGTAAAAAATTTCTTTTGCTAAAATTGCTAAAAATAGGGAAAAAAAGTCTACCGTTTTTTTTTGTAAGCATAAAAAGTTATTAACAAATTAAAAAACAGGGTTTTTTTAATGGCAATTTTTTTTTTAATTTTATTTGTAACCTTGTAGAACTGCAAATTTTAAACAAAAAACAATGTGACTTCATACTTTGGACCTACCGTTAAGTAAATAGGGCCATTTGTTTAAATTCTGTAAAAATGGTCATGTATTCCTTGAACCCATAGAAATATATCTATAGAAGAATAGGATTTTTAAAACGTAAAATGTTGAAACTATGATTTTTAATTATTTAAAATATTGTTTTTTGTTTGTTTTTAGTTTTTTGCAGTTTCATACACCTAAGCGTCCGTTTCAAACAGATTAAACTCTGATTTTTGAATGAAGAATTAAAATCACAACAAAAAAAACAATACAATAAAGTCATACCAAAGTAGAAAAATAACTGAGTGGAGTGGGCTTCTTGTGCAATAATTTTCTAGCTTGAGCTAAGATGAAAAAAAAATTGTCTTCGTACAAAAAAATCATATTAATATTTTTTGTTGTAAATTTAATTCTTAATTTAAAAAATGTAGTTTAATCCGTATCAACGGACGTTTAGGTAGATGACACTAAAAAAAAACAAAAACAAACAAAAAATCAATATTTTAAATTATTAAAAATTATAGTTTAAACAATTTAGGTTTTAAACATTTTATTCTTCGATATAATCTTGTGTTCTAGGAATACATTGTTACAGAATTTTAACTGCACTGCAAATAGCCGAAAAAAAATTGAATTTTTTAACAATTTGAAAAAGGTAACCATGAAAAACGTCCATAGCTATTTAAAGGTAAGTCCAAAGTATCAAGTCAATGGTTGTTTTTTGTTTAAAATGTGAAATTCTAGAAGATGTTTTACCTACTTACTTTTTTTTATAAAAAAAACATTTTTTGTTTGTTAATAAGTTTTTATGCTTGCAAAACAAAATGGTATACTTTTTTTCTTACTCTTATAGAAAAGACAAAAAAGTGGGCCGTGCAATTCTGCCTGTCTGTCTGGTCTATGTGTATCGACAACTACAGCCTATTGGTTGGGCCTATATATTCAGACTTGGTACAAAGTGTTCTTAAGCGACCTTTACACGGTCAGTCATTCGATTATATTTTAAGCGGCTATACCGATTTGAACGAAATTAAATATTTTAAAAGTTCTGCTAAGCCTGATTAATACTGCTATCAAAAATTCTGAAAGTTAGGTACTTTTTAATTCCATCTTTCTAGAAAAAACTTCGATCAATATTGATAAAATTGTAAATGAGTGCTTTGTTGTCAACGGCGTAAAAACAAAAGCAAGGTCGTGGGAAACTTGTTAAAGGCATTGAGTTTTAATGCATAAAAACTCTAGTTAATGTTTTGGACTTGACATTTAGATGGGAATATGGGCTTACGATGTAGCGAAATCGTTATAGAGCAAGTTCATTGCGAATATTAATTTCTTCATCCCCCTCCTAAAACGCGTATATAAATCCCATTTTTAGAAGAGCAGAAAGAAAAAACAAACATTTCTCGAACGTTTCGAAGAGCAAAGATCAAAACAAAAGAATGAACAAACGAAATTTCTCGAATGTTTCGAAGATCAAAGAGAAGAACAAAAAATGAAAAATGAAACTTCTTTTACGTTTTGAAGATCCCAGAAAAGAACAAAAAGAACTCTTCGAAGAACAAAGGAACTTTCTCGATGGCAAACTCACAACTTTAGAGAACAAGTTCGTTGTTATAGACGAACGTGTTGAATGAGTTGGAAAACATCCACTCAAAGTAGACACAATCTTGCAGAAGGTAGAAAAAAAAAAAATTTAAAATATAAAAAAAATTGTCAGAAAATTAGACAAGGTAAGTAAATTGAAGGTGCGATAAAGTTCTGGTGAATCAAACAAGCGTAAAGAGATGCATCCACCAACTTTAGATGGACAAACGACATGGTCAATCTACAAGAAGCAGTTTTAAGCAGCAGCGTTGACAAACAGCTGGGGCGATGAAGACAAGTTTGTTGCTCTGACGCTCGCTCTAAGAGCAAGAGGTCCTGCTGCTGAGTTGCTGCAAACAGTACCAGCAGAGATGCATTGCAACTTTAGTGCACTTGCTCAGACCACTGAAAAACGCTTTGTAGATGGCCATATGCAAGAAGTCTTTAGAGTCCTGCTAAACACCAGAGTTCAGAAACGAGGTGAAACTCTTGAGCAGCTTCAAGCAGACATCAAACGACTAGCTCACTTGCAATATCCAACGAGATGCGTGAGGCGAAGAAATCGTAAACCAATTTGCCGCGGAAGTCTTTGTTCGTGCCTTGTCTGACATTAACCTCCAAAGAGCAGTACGCACAGCTGAAAAACGAACACTTTCAGAAGCGTCCGCCTTGAGTATGGAAGCAGCTGAACAGGCTTCACAAGGAGAACATTGTTGTATTTCTTATTTATAATTATAATAAAAGGCATTCTTAAATAGTTCAACTTTCTTTATTGAGTTACAATTACCAACTGACTCTGTGAGAACAATCAAAGACTGAGACCACCGCACCAAGTTAAGTATACAATGTACATACAATGATCATGTAAGAACGCATGTGTTCATCATTCAATGTGTTAAAGTATACGAGTATAAATGCTAATGATCATTAACGTTACAAATAGGCATTAGTACATCATCTTCCTTCTTTTAATCTATTTCACAATTAATTTCATGTTAAGAAGATTTAATGACAAAAAACAGTAAGTATGACAATATTTAAGTTAATTCAAAACTTTGGTTTTTGTTTAAAATTTAATTTAATAAATTGCTTTAATTTTTACTCAGCTCTATAGAAATTTGTTTTTTTACTCATACGACCAAATCTTGTGACGTACTCCTCTCTGCTTGGTTGTTGCCAAGATATACAGAATAGAAAGGTAATATATTCCCGCACATTGTTTTGTGTATGTTCTGCGCATGTACCTCATCTGAATTATTGTCGTTTGACAGCTGCGCTTCCTTTCTTTCATTTCGCTTATGAATAATATCGCGTGTGTTGTGTTTTGAAAAAGAAAAAATTTGTGAAATAAAAACTATGGCGGTTTGTTCAGTTTTCGGTTGTGATACCAATAATAATAAAAAAAAGTAAACAATATAAAAATAAAGTAAATAATGTGCCTGTGAAACTATTTCGTTTTCCGAAAGATTTGGAATTGGCAAAAGTTTGGCAGAATAAATGTGGCAGAAAAGATAAAATTAATGTGCAAACGGCCTACATTTGCTCAAAGCATTTCACTCGGGACAAATATATTCGCAACTTGCAACATGAACTTTTGGAATATTCACCAAAAAGTTGCAAAAAACTGAAATCCGATGCCATTCCTACAGAAAATCTTCCATTCGCCAGTTTTTCAAACAAGGAGAATATCGACCAAAACAACAAGCGAAGTGATCGATTAGAAAAACGACAGCGACGTTTAGAGGTAGAAGCTTTGCTGAAAAGTCCTGCTGTTGAAGAAGACCAATCAATTATTGATGCCATTGTTCCCGAAGACGATTATCAGCACCACCTTGACCCCATCACGTAAGCATAAAATGAAGAGCATAATATTTACTGTATTAAATTACATTTCGAAATCCTTAGCCCTGAAGCTGCTGCTGCTGTTGCACTAAAGAAAACTATTTCAGAACTTCAAGACAAAATAATTTCGCTTGAGGAAGAAAAAATGTCTCAGAATTCCAAAATCACGGACCTATTGAAGGAAAACTATAATCTTAAACAAGAATGCAGTGCAACAAGTTCCATCTTTACTCCCACGCAGAAAAAAAAACTTGGAAAAAGGAATTCACGGCTAAAGTGGAGTATAGATGATATATCCAAGTGTATAGCAATCCATGCCAGTGGTCCAAAAGCCTACCGATTCCTACTGCAAAAAGGCTACCCCTTTCCTGCTGTGATCACATTAAAAAAATGGGCATCCAAAATAGATGTCAATCCTGGGTTTTTAAACACAGTTTTTAATTTAATGAGAAATGCTAATTTGTCGCAGCGTGATAGAGTATGTATGCTCATGGCAGATGAGATGAAGATTCGATCCTGTTACGAGTACGAAAAAAAAAACAGATACTTTGTTTGGGCCAGCCAACTATGTATGTGCAAGTAATAATGGCACGCTACTTACTTCAGACCTTTTATCCTGTTTTTCTGATTGAGAGACAGTACAAGAAGACGAAAAAAGCATAACTGTTCCAAGCAATGACAAAGAAATGTCCGAATTAAAGTACGATGCCTTGGAGTACCTTGCTGGCTACCTTTTAAAGCGTTTTAAATCGAAAATACCAAACATAGAGATTCTTGCTGATAAGGAAGATACCACAGGATTAACATGGACAAATGTCATCAATGAAGGGGGTCTTCAGAAGCCAAACGAATTATTCATCATGGAATTGAAGAAGTTAGATTTAATTTTCAACAAATTTAACAATATCCAGGAAAAAGAATATGCTCTCGAACCATCTGAAGGCTACATACAAAATTTGTTTTCTTTCGCAGCCGACTGCTCTTTGGATCCTGAAATGATAAGAACTTTTTTTAGGTGTAAAATGTATTTTAGAATCAGAATTCAAAATCAAAACATAATAAACAATTTTGGAAGAAAAAAGATCAACTTAAAAGAAAATTAAATAAAATCTGTTCTTAAAGTTATACCTAACGTGTTATACTTTTCTTTATTAAATATGATAATTTACGCAGAAATACATAAATGGGTAAGTTAAAGGTGTCGCAGTTATTCGTTAAGAGATGAAAACTTATTGCAATCTGCATCTTTTGTCACAAACATTTATTTACTTTTATATTAAAGTCTACACTCACTTCAAGAAATAGAATTCGAGTGACGTCACACAAAAGAGGGAGATAGGATAACGACATGCGCAATATACTACCTTGTTTTCTGTATATCTTGGGTTGTTGCATTGATCTCGATTCTAAATCAACATCATGGCTGTTATTATTAGGTGACACGGATGAGGTGTCCGTGTCCTGCAATAGATTATTAGCATGTTTAAATTCAAGAGACGAGTCATTTACGTTTCAGAGGCAGAAACGTTAATGAAATCAAAATCAGGTAAGTTTATGTGAGGAGAATTCATTGACCTACGTAAGTGAAATGTATTCCTACGAATAATTCTGTTGTTTTCATTTTGTAGGCAGTATGATCTTAAAAGCTTGTGTTTTGAAACTACTCTAGCAGGTTATCACCTTCCATAATGCCTATATACCACATTCTTTCCTTCCTTCAAATTAATTTCTTCCCGCGGTCGAATTGGATTATTATGCCTCAAAGTTTTTTCTTGGCGTCGTTCTAGTAATGCCTGCTACTTTGAAGGAATTTTCGGTATAAGATCCTCATCTCTTATCGGAAGCCATGTCCGTAATTTACGATTCATTAACATTTCTCCTGGTGAATACCCGATTCCTGGAATCGATGTACTCCTATACTCTAAAAGAGCTTCTTCAAAACTACCTTCTGATCGTGCCTTATGAAGTGCCCCTAGCATTTCGCTTTATGAGGGACAAAGACACGAATATCATAGAAAACCAAACCGTCTTCAACATATATTTTGTCTTTAATTTGCCAAAAGAACCTCACATTGTCTGGACTTGCTGCTTATTTAATGGCCAACCTTTATCATAATATTGCTTAAGAGACTGAAGAAGTGAATCGTTTTTAGTTTCTTCTTCAAACATCTTTCTACTTGGATCACTCATGTTAACACTATGTACAAGATCTTTTAAATTTGATTCCATATCAATTAAAGGATTTTTATTAAATTCCGTGACAACAAGTCAGCTACATACAAAAATATGATAAAATGGTACCCATAAATGTAATTTTTTTAATTTTTCACACGCGTAAACTACCGCCAATAATTCTTTTTCAATTTGCGCATATCTGGTTTCAGTATCGGTCAAGCTTTAAGATGCGTAAGCCACTGGCTTACTATCTTGAAAAAGACAACATCCTAAACCGTTTTTAGACGCATCCGTTTGCAGCAAAATTTGCTTTTTCGGATCGAAAACATGAAGAACGGAATGTTTGGCAAGAGTATCTTTTATCTCTTCAAACACTTTGCTATGATATGGAGACCACTGAAATTCGTTATTTTTCTTTAGTAATTCCCGAAGGGGCGCATTTAAATTCGAGTAGTTTGGTATAAAAGCACGAAGATAATTAAACATGCGCATAATACTTTCTAATTGCTTTTTATCTTGTGGTTCCTTAAGTCTTATAACTGCCTCAACACGATTTGGATCTGGACAAATAGTATCACCAGTGAAGACATGTCCCAAATACCTTACTTTATTTACACAAAGCTGCAATTTATCCTTATTCACTTCGCGAGCTCTTTTTATTACTTTTTTGACCTTTTCATCGTGCTCCTCTTTAGTTTTTCCTCCAACTATTACATCATCAATTTAAACGAATGTACCTGGTAAACTACCAAAATATTTTAAGTTTAATTTTTAAAATTTTTAATTCCGAAAGGTAACACATTGTATTGATACGAGCCAAATGGCGTGCTAAAAACTGTTAATTCTGTAGATTTGTGACATAACTCCAGCTGCTAAAATCCCTCCTTAAGATCCAAAATTGAAAAGAACTTAAGTTCCTTCATTGCATCACAAAAATCGTCAAGCGTCGGAATTATAAAACCCGTTGGCCTTTTCTACAACAACTAACTGGTGTGACCAAGCAGAAGGTTGATCTCGTTTGCTAATTATACCGCGACGTTCCATATTATCTAGTGCTTCTTTTACTTTTGGTCTAATACCAATTGGAATTCGCCTAGGTGGCTTACTAACAGAAACACTATTTGGTTTTAATTCTAAAATGCACTTGTCTGGAAATCGTCCATCGCACATAAATACATCATTATTTTTGTGAATATAAACTCACTAATATTGCTCACTTCATGAACTCTTTGAATTAAGCCTAAGTCTATGCAAGAACTAAGACCTAGCAATGGCTTTGAATCACTGCCGACTACCATGAAATCTGCCTAATTATTTTATTTTTATATTGAGTCCGAAGACAAACTAACCCTTTCGTTGGAGTAAAAGAACCACCATACGCCTCTAATTTCGTTTTAACAGGTCTAATTTTGTGTTCGCAATTTATATTTTTTACATCTTTGACCGTTATAACGTTTACATCGGCCCCGCTATTTAATTTAAATTGGATTAAACTGTTTTCAACCATAATGCTCTCATACCAACTCTTACTCTGTCGAACTTGATCTATCGAACCACAACCAATGCTACCACCAACAGAAGCGCCAACAACCTCTATCGAATCAATATATGACTCATCTTCATCACTCATATCATAAATTATTTCGTTAGTGCTAATATTATTTATCTTAAATCTACTTTTACATGCAGAAGCAAAATGATTGTACCTGCCGCAATTCAGACATTTTTGTCCATACGCTGGACATCGCCCGCGAGCATGATATCTTTTACATTTGTTGCACCCATTGTTTGTATTTATACTACTACTCGAATTAAATTGTCTTTGATCTTCACTCTTGTGCCTGTATGCTTGCTTGCTCAGCCACCGACAAAGCTCTTTAGCTTTAGACAAGTCAAGATTTTCCGTCTTTAACAGCTGCAATCGGATGTTCTGTTCTGCAATGCCCATAACGATTCTATCTCTGATCATCGATTCCTTTTGAGAGTCAAATTCACAGCTCTCAGAAAATTTAACGATGTTCGAACGGCTCTCCTTCTTTCTGGCTTTGTGAAAAAAAAACATATGTATATCGCTCGTAAACCACATTGCTTCTCGGTATGCAATATGTTTCAAACGCTTTGATCACTTCATTAATTTTATTTTTATTGTCGTCAACAATTGGGAGCGTTTGGAATAGTTCAAAGGCCTTTTCCTCAGCACATGACAGAAATCTTGCAGTCTGGCTAGCCTCACTTTCACTGTTCGTTTTTGTGGCAACAGTATATATGTTCCACACCAAAACAACTTTCAAACCTTATAACATAAATCACCGTACCAATGTCTCACCTTTTCCATGGGCCAAAAAACGGATCAAGAGAGCTACATGATTCCCGCAGGAACCACGTCTTTAGCCGTGTAGGCGAGTTGTGTCTACGGCGGACATCATGTCTTTCCCTAAACCGAATCGATCTCACGAGGAAACTGGTTCTTCCCTAAGCCACCCAGCACTCTGCCTGTTTAGGTTTTTGGCGAAGACAGACATATCGGAGCTAACAGCCTGGCATAAAGCCTGGTGGGGGGTATGGGCCAGTTCCCTTGGCTGAGGTACCCGAGGATCTCTTTTTTCTCTATGGTAAATGGTAATAAAGGGATCACCTCCCTACACAATTCCTATCCCAACCTCCACATAACGATATGTCTCATGAGTTTATGGTATCAAAACGGCGCATCAAGCGCTAATTGGGTTTTATTCTAGTTGAATAGCCGCCATTCCTACCTACCTACCTATATACGTTCCACAAGTTGTAAAATTTGCACCAATTTTCTTTGACATTTCCATCCACTTCTAATGGTCCAGGCTTTTGGAAATCACAGTTTGCCATTTTATTATTAAAATACATTTTTTTTTACAATGCGTCTTGTTGTATTTCTTATTTATAATTATAATAAAAGGCATTCTTAAATAGTTCAACCTTCTTTATTAAGTTACAATTACCAACTGACTCTGTGAGAACAATCAAAGACTGAGACCACCGCACCAGGTTAAGTATACAATGTATGTACATACAATGATCATGTGGTTCTTACATGTGTTCATCATTCAATGTGTTAAATTATATAAATGCTAATGATCATTAAAGTTACAAATAGGCATTTGTACATTTGGGTAAGAGAAGTTGCTATTGGGGAATGCTCTTGCCAAAGAAAAGCTTTCCAGAACAATCGTCGAAATAAACAAAACCGATGCTGGAATTGCAACAAGACCGGACATTTCCAAAGAAACAACGCCAAATTGGCTTAATTTCGATTTCTAAATTGAAATTAAGCCAAACTCGAAATTTGGTCTTATTTCGTTGTTGAAAACGGAATAAGGCCAATGTGGCTTTATGTCGTTTGGCGCTATTTCACGTCTCCCATATATGGCCTCAGAAACATCGTCCAAGTCTCGCAGAATAAACGATACAATAAAAGTCTACTGTTGAACCATCTATTAACAACAAGTAATACTTGGTTACACCGAAAAAAAAACAGCATATCATTTTGATATTTTATTAATATCAAATTGCATATCATATCAATTTTTCAATAAACTGTACAAAATGCTATATTTATGTCAATTTTCTTATCAGATTAATAATTTTAATGTTAGTTTGATATTAAAATACTAAAAATTTACGAAAAATTTTAATATTGTAATATCAATTAATCTTATCAAAATTTTCTTTGCATTAAACAACATTTTCACATTGTAAATATCAAATTAACATTTTTATAATATAAACTTGATATTCAAAATGTTGACTTAGCTGTTAATTTAATAGTCTTTGATATTTTGTAATATCAATAATCGTTCTACAAAACCAGAGTATTCCTTCAACCTTCAGTTGCAAGTCAAAAATACAACGGAACAGTCGCGAATAAGCAACGACCTCATAATTTGCAAATCGCCGGAGAATGCAGTAGTCTTATTAGTGAAGTGATTTTGTTCATATTGACAAATAGAAATGGAAAATAGTGAAAGTGTTGTGAATAATACTCAAGATAATAATATTGTTAGTTATGAAGATTGTATTGTTTTATCGGAAGAGGAGCTCAAATCGTATTTAAACAGTAAACAGAATGAGCCACTGGCCCAAGCAGAACCTGAAATTTCAGGAAATGAACTGCAGAATTTGTTAAAAGAGTGGAACCTGAGTGAAACATTGGACGATTTGATATGTAAGTATTAAATCCATAATTCTTAAAAAGCATTAACTATACTAAAAAATCTTTAGTAAAAAATAGGTGTACAGGATATAATGAAGAGACATTGTCTCCTTGTGAATATAAAAAATGATGTTTTTGATATTTTTAAATTTCAATTTAACATTTGAGTTTTTAATTTTACATTCATTTTGTTGTTTTGATATTTAAAAATATCAATTCAACATTTCTATTCCCAAATATTCATAAAACTGTTTATTTTAATATTTTATAATATCAATTTAACATTTAACATTACAAATTTATAATTTCAATTTTACATTATTTTTTTACGTTGATATTTAAAAATATCAATTCAACATTTTTATTCCCAAATATTCATAAAACTGTTTATTTTGATATTTTTTAATATCAATTTAACATTTTTGTTGACAATTCTTGAAGTTAACCGTTATACCTCTTGTTCATGAGATCTATTTTTATCTCCAAGCATTGTTTGTAATTTGTAAATGTTGAAAGCGTGTTGCTTTGGTTTGTCTTTTTTTTTAATTTAAAAGATGCAATTTCTTACATTTTTAAATATGAATTTCAAATTTATCATTTCAATTTTACATTATTTTTTTTACGTTGATATTTAAAAATATTAATTCAACATTTTTATATTCTTCAATTCTCATAATACCTACTGTTTATTTTGATATTTTATAATATCAATTTAACATTTTTGTTGCATAATGCTTGAAGTTAACCGTTACCTCTTGTTCGTAAGATCTCTTTTTTTTATTTTCAAGCATTGTTTGTAATTTGTGAATAATAAAAGCGTGTTATTTTGTTTTTTCCTTGAAACATTAAAGAATCATTGTCAGTGCACGAAGCAAATTAAACTGCAGAATCCATAGAAAGTAAGCAAATGAATCATAATATTTATTTTTTAAGTATATTTTGTGTAAGCACAATCATCATGAGGAACAAAATGCTTGTATTTTCATTAAAATAATAAAAATATTACTGATACGCCGTAGCAATATCATCTGTGGTAATATGCACAAGATGCGAATTAAAAATTTAATTATAAAAATTGTACTGTACGGGATGTATTTACTGTTTTTAAAACATTTCCTCTACTGCATCCTGAATAATTTATTGGGCACTTCTTTGTTGCAAAAACGCAATTAATTGTCTAATTCAATTCAACTTCTAAGACAATTCAGATTCGAGTGGTTTACGACCAAAAATCAAATGGCATGCCCACTTTTAATTGTTTCATGATATTATAATAATCTAATTGAAATAATGATTATGATAAGAACTATTTATATTTTTGGAAAATTGGAATATTTTATTTTTAGTTTGTGGAATAACATTTGAAAGGCTCCGATATCTGAGAGAAGAAGATGTACAAAATATATTTCCCGGAAGAAACAATACAGGGCTTCAGGCGGAGTTTATACATAAGCTCATTTCATGGAAGACTAAAAATGTAATTTATTATAACCAATATTAATATAACTGCTCTTTTTTATGCTCAACTCATTGATGATTTACTATAAATTAGTTCCCAGAAGATTCACCCAGCACAAGCATAACGTGCAACTCAAATGTTAATAGTTGGCTGCTAAATACGGACCCTAGCGGCATGAGTACTCCAAAATCCAGCAGTTCAGCTGACTCACCTTTTTTAGGGCAAAACACGGCAAGCTAAATATTAATTAAATTTTGAGAATTTCCTAATTAATGTGAAATCTTTAATTTACAATAGCATGTTCGCGATATATTAAATACATCAAATGCTGGACAGGGTCTTCTAAACTACTATAAGAAAAACAACAAGCTGGAAAAGGAAAATAGAAAAACTTTAGTAAATTCAATCGTTGAGTTTTACTACGACACGACCAACAATATATACAATATTCCTAGATCCCGACAATTAGAAATAATTACTGATCAAATAATTGAAGTATTCCCAACCGAGAATAGAGACGTATATTTTATCTCACGAAAGGCAAACGAAAAACCGAATCCATCGGGCCTACTATTTAACAGATTTAATAACATAAACCGCAGCAAGCGAAAGCGTCCAGCAAGCAGAGTATTGGCCCTGAATGAAATTCCAAAAGCCAGCGCAGACAAATTTGAACCTTCCATCCAAAATGTTTCATTTAAAAATAAAATTAAAATAATGCAAAGTGATGAGAGTGAAGCATTGGAATACTGGAATGGGACATACGCTTACCACCGCACGGACATATTAAAACTTAAAAACTTGGGTGACATTTTTAACGAATGGCCCTTTTTCAAGCAGGCCTCTGCAGAAAAATTTGTAAGATATACCTATAAGTTCACTTTCGTTCAATTTATTAACAAGTATTTCATTTTAATTTTATAGATTGACCTGGATTTCGAGATTTTGCATCCCAATAAAAAGTTTATGCTTATAAACGAATGGTGTGAATTCGAAAAGTCATTGATAAAATACTACGCAAAGTACATAAAGGACAAACAATACAAATTATTGTTTGAAAAATTATCAATTATCAGGTTTTTTATAAAGGAACTTTATATAAACCAGGATATTTTCTAACTATCACTCAAAAGCAAAATGTCGAATTATTTGAAATTAAAGAAATTCTTTTGGACAATTATGCAAAACCATATGAATTGTATGAAAAACTAACATTTTCTGAGCATTATCAGTCTTACTATGTTAACTCTAAACTTAATTTATGTAAAATATTGGATTTAAAAATGTTTACTGGTCCACCGATTCACTTGTATTATATTTCAAATGGTTCTTCTCTAATCAGAAATAAATTTTTTAAGGATAAGTAAAAAATTAGTTTTAGAAAATGAAGAAAAATTTAATTTAAAGCTGTTATTTTTGAAAAAAATGTGAATAAAATAAATCTTTATTTATTATAATTATTAAATAACTGTGTTTTATTGTCCAACAAAAAAAAGGAGACTTACTGCTAACGTTATAGTATTGGTAAGCTAAATATTTAATACTATAATCATTTATTAATAAAATTTATTTTCAACCAATATCAATATTCTCATATCAGTTCAGCATTTTTAATGTTAAAACTACATTAAAAATATCAATTTCATCATATTGAATTGATATTTTCAATTTTAAATCAATATCAGGAATATCAATTTCATCATATCAATTTAGCATTTTAAATGTTAAAACCACATTAAAAAATATCAATTTCATCATATTGAATTGATATTTTCAATTTTAAATCAACACCAGAAATATCAACTTCAACATATCAATTTAGCATTTTAAATGTTAAATTGACATTAGAAATATCTTCAATTCATATCAATTTAACATTAATATTATTAATACAACGTTAAATTTTGTGATAAATATTTTGATATTTTATTGTTACTATTACAATTTTCATATTAAATTAATAATTCATTAATGTCATAATGATATGAACAACATATCAACAATGATATTTTAAATGTTGGACGACTTTTATCACACAAAAATGTTAATTTTACAGTTGTATTATCAAAATATTTTTTTCGGTGTACCATCGACATTGTACACTGTTGCCATTGCTCTTATTGCACGAAGATACTTGGTCAAAATGGCATGGCTACACAACACCAACAGCTATTGTCTGAAGACTGCAAAAGGAGAAGCGGCAAGAGTGTACGGAGAAGTTCGTCTTCGGATCCGCTGGCAGAATTCAGAGTTTGAACATCCATTTCTAGTGGCAGACATATGCGATAAGTGGAATCGACTTCATGAAAGAGCAGAACTCAAGTCATCAGGAATTCGAATAAATACAAAGTCGATAAAACAAAATATGTACATACATATATATACAGGGTGAGTCATGAGCAATGCGACAAAATGCTAGGGCGTGTAGGTTGCGTTGAGACAAGAAAAAAATCGTATGGGAGGGGGGGTCTATTCCCCTCTGTTTAGCCGGGAGGGGCAATTTTCCAAAAAACTGACTTAAAATGATAAAAAAATTATTTAAAATCAACGGCTTCATTCACATTGCTGTGCGATACGTTTTTGAAAAGCCAATAACTTTTTCTTTCATTCTGTGTTTAAATAAATCTATTCTAAGAAATAGTTTTTGAAATATTAATTTTCAAAGTCAAAATTTTGAAAAAAAAAATTGAAAAAAAAGTTTCAAATTCATTTTTTTTCAAAATTTTACGTAATTAACTATTATTTTTATTTTCAAAATTCAATGCTCTTATTAATTTTTAGTGAAAAACAGAAAACCGGACGCCGAAATGTATCTTAGTTTTTGAGAAATTAAAAAAAAATTAAAACTAAAACTAGCAAGTAAAGTAAAAAGTTAATTCTTTTTTTTTTATTTTTTGATTCAAATCGGATGGTATGTATTAAAAAATAAAAAGGGATAATCCCCTAATTAATAATTGGCCTGAGCAGGTCAAATTTGGGAAAACCAGAAAAAAAGTGTTTTTCTTGGAAAAAAATACTTCTAGTTTTTCTTAATTTATCAAAAATTAAGATATATTTTGGCATCCGGTTTTCTGTTTTTGACTAAAAATTAATAAGAGCATTAAATTTTGAAAATAAAAATAATAGTTAATTACGTAAAATTTTGAAAAAAATTTATTTGAAATTTTTTTTTCAATTTTTTTTTTCAAAATTTTGACTTTGAAAATTAATATTTCAAAAACTATTTCTTAGAATAGATTTATTTAAACACAGAATGAAAGAAAAAGTTATCGGCTTTTCAAAAACGTATCGCACAGCATTGTAAATGAAGCCGTTGATTTTAAATAATTTTTTTCCCATTTTAAGTCAGTTTTTTCGAAAATTGCACCTCCCGGCTAAACGGAGGGGAATAGACCCCCCTCTCCCATACGATTTTTTTCTTGTCTCAACGCAACCTACACGCCCTAGCATTTTGTCGCATTGCTCATGACTCACCCTGTATATATACATATATATATGTAGGTAATAGTATTACTAAATTTAAATTAATAACAATCTTCAGATTCTGTAAGAGGTTAGTTTATTATAGTTAGCATAATGAAGTTAATGTTAAAAGTAATAGTAAGAATATACATAACGCTATAAAATAAAATTTGGACTTATTTGTTTAGCATACCTGTGTATCTAAAAATAAACACTTTACGTGATACATCACACGCAATAACCTTGAACTTGAACCAAACGATCAACATTATACGGTATACATAGTTTTATTCAAACATCTTGTTCGAAGACGATATCCAAGCTCGCTCAGTGGTTGAGCAGATCCGTTCTGCACTGGCTTCGGTGGATCCTTTAAGATTTCCAATGTCGCGTTAATGTTAGGAACCGGGTACGTTACATTTAGCCAGCGAGTTAAGCTGTCGTAGCTAGGCCGAAGTAAAAAAATATATTTTTAAACAGAGCAAAACTCTTTATTTTATCATTCACTTATATCTACACAATATGGTATTGTAACGTGTTCTATAAGATGTTCTACGTTCTATTTTTGTTTTACGATGCGTAAACTCACCATTGTGATTCCAACTTAAATTGACAGCCACAACGAAGTTAACGAAACGCCATTTTTTAACAAAAGACCATAGACTAGAAAGCTTCAGAAGGCTCTGACTGGCACTGAAGTAGAAGATTCTAAAGCGGAAAGGCTGAATGGTGCAGTCACTATAAATACGAGTGCACCATGCGGCAAGAAGTCAGTTTGAATTTGAAACTAGACGTGTACAAGTCGGTAATTTGAAAGTGATAAAGTTTGAATTTAAAAATAAAGAAAGTAAAAAGGAAATAAAGAGCGTTTTGAAATATTAAGTGGAATTAAAAGTGAAAAACTTAAAGTGAGTTGGATTAAAACGAAAATAAGTTTTATTTAATAAAACGAACCTAGATAAAATCTAACATTGGTGTCAGAAGTGTAATTAAATAAAACTTTAGTGAAAAGTGATTGTGTAAAAAAGAATGAACAAACGAAATTTCAAAAGAGCTCTTTGAAGAACAAAGGAACCTTCTCGAAGGAAAATTAAATGGTTTAGAGAACAAGTTTGTTGTTGTAGATGAACGTGTTGAAGGAGTTGAAAAACATTTGCTCAAAGTAGACACAAGTTTGCAGAAGGTTGAAGAAAAATTCGAAAAAGTTGAGATTCAATTACTTGTCAAGAGAATTCGACAAGGTTAGAAAATTGAAGGTGCGAAAAAGTTCTGGTAAATCTTACAAGATAATAGAAATGCTACCGCCAACTATTGATGGAAAAACTTCTTGGTCGATCTATAAAAGACAATTCGAAGCAGCAGCGATGACAAAAGGCTGGGACGATGAAGACATGTTTGTGGCACTTACACTGGACCTGCTGCTGAGTTACTGCAAACAATACCAGCAGCGATGCATGGCAACTTTAGTGCACTTTCACAAGCCATTGAAAAACGCTTTGGAGATGGCAATATGCGATAAGTCTTTAGAGTTCAAGTAAGCACCAGAGTTCAGAAATGGGGTGAAAATCTTCAGCAGCTTCAAGCAGACATCGAACGACTAGATCACTTGGCATATCCAACTGTGGGGAAAAGAAATCATAAACCAATTCGCCGCGGAAGTCTTTGTTCGTGCCTTGTCTGACATTAATCTCCAGAGAGCAGTACGAACGCCTCGACTATATGGAAGCGGCTGAACAGTGAACAGGCTTCACTAGGAGTACATCGGGTAAGAGAAGTTGCCACAGAAGAATGCTCTTGCCAAAGAATGGAATTCCAGAACAACCGTCGAGATGGACAAATCCGATGCTGGAATTGAAATAAGACCGGACATTTCCAGCACCAGTGCCGAATGCCACCAAGAAGAAGCGCATGTCAACATTGCGGAAGCAGAAATAATACATCATATGAGACTACAAAACAAGACCAAAGCCCCACCTCGTCAAGTTTCCCAGCAGGGAAACGAGTAAGAATCAACTTCGAGGGGCAGAAGCTGGTTTCTGGTATCTATGGCCCCAGAAACATCATTCAAGTCTCGCAGACTAAACGAAACAATAAAAGTTATTAACAACATATATATAAAATGTTTTGTTATAACACAAATTATATATACCTACATTGAAAAAATTAATAAATATAGAATAATAAATAAAAAAATTTCAACTAAGTAGAAGACTTAGCATTAAATTTAGTGGACTTGTTGAATTATTTATTCAAATTAGCTTTTTATGGCGTTATTAACAACAAGCAATACGTGGTTACCATCGAAAACGGTGCCACCGCTTCTATTGTACGAAGAGACTTGGTCAAGATGACATTGCTACACAACACCAACAGCTATTGTCTGAAGACTGCAACAGAAGAAGCAGCAAGAGTGTACGGAGAAGTCCGTCTTCGGAGCCGCTTGGCAGAACTATAGTTTGAACATCCATTTCTAGTGGCAAATATATGGGATGAGTGCATTATTGGAATTGACTTTATGAAAAAGCATGAAATAATTCTCGACATTGGTAACCAAGTTCTTAAATACCGAAATATAGAGATTCCAATGGTTTATGGCAAACAAAACTCATCATCGATGAGAGGAATCATCAAAGAAGATATGTGCCTACCTACTTTGTTTGGACAAACATCAAAGATGATTCTGGGAGCCATCGATACCTCATGGTGGAACCAGACTCTGAAAATTGCTCCCAAAATTACATCGTGGGAAAGACGATGGTGGCCCCTCAAAATAACAAGGTGCCCATACGAATACTAAACATCAAACCATATGAGATCAAGCTCAGAAAAGGGGAAGTTGTCGGGAAATGTAACCCTGTAGCGGCAATAACTGAAGAACATCCGGAAAAATCAGTGAATCCAGATTAAGTCATTGCTTGAAGAGAAAAATGTTTAACTACTGTAATCTCGATCAACAACAGCTAAGAGTTGCTGGAAACCTTCTACAAGAGTACGCTGATGTTTTCGCTTCACAAGACGGGCAATATGGACGAACACAACTTGTACAGCATCGAATCGATACTGGTGATGCAAGGCCGATCCGTCAACCAGCAAGGCGCCTGCCTTTAGCCAAACAAGACGAAGTTACTGAAATGATATCGACATTGCAGAAAGATGGTTTAATCGAGAATTCAAAAAGTCCTTGGGCATCACCAGTCGTACTAGTCAAAAAGAAGGATTCGATTCTGTGTGGACTACCGAAGGCTGAACGATGCCACCAAGAAGGACAGTTATACTCTGCCTAGGATAAGCGATACTCTAGATGCGATGGCTGAAGCACAATGGTTTTCAACATTGGAGTGGTTACTGGCAGGTTGAAATTCACCCAGAAGATCGGGAGAAAACTGCATTCTCGACAGGTAATGGTTTATGGCAGTTCAAAATAATGCCTTTTGGTCTGTGTAGCGCTCCTGCAACATTTGAGCGTTTAATGGAATGCGTACTACAAGGCCTTACTTGGAAAGCCTATCTAGTTTATTTTGATGATGTCAACATGTTTGGGAAAACATTTGACGAGCATTGTGAAAACTTAAAAGGATTATTCCAGAGGTTGCGAAATACTCATCTGAAGCTCAATCCAGAAAAATTTACGCTGTTCAAGACTGAAGTGAAGTATTTGGGGCATATCATCTCGTCTCAAGGGGTAAGAACTGATCCCGAGAAAGTGGAAGCTGTGAAGAAGTGGCCAAATCCATAAGACAAGCATCATAATAGAAAGTTTCTTGGGCTAGCTACATATTAATGACGATATATGAAGGATTTTGCCGAAATCGCCAAAAGCTTGCACCAACTCACAGAAAAACAATTCAAGTGGTTACGGACGGACCATGGAGCGCTTAGATGGCTTTTAAATTTTGAAAATCCAGAAGGTCAAGTAGCCAGGTGGATAGAGTGACTTCAGACATATGACTATGAAATCCAACATCGAAAAGGAAAACTACACTCGAATGAAGATGCCCTATCTCGTCGGGCATGTAACCAAGACTGCAAACATTGCACTCGCCGGGAAGAAAAGGAATCTATTGTCATACAGCGAACAAGAGTTGAACCCTTTGGCGGCTGGAGTAACTAGGAAATCAGGAATGCTCAGCAAGAAGATTTGGACATTGAACCCATTCTTGCATGGAAAGAAAATGAAGAGAAACCAGAATGAGGAGACATTTCTGATAGAAGTCCGACCCTCAAAGCCTATTGGGCACAATGGAATTCCCTTCATTTGCAGGAAGGTTTGCTCAAACGAAGATGGCAATCCTCAGATGGCAAAACCTATGTGATGCAGCTTGTTGTACCCCGGACAAAGGTTAATGATATTCTACGGGAGATGAAAGACAGTTGTGGATCAGATTGTGTACAATTGGGTCTGCAGGTTCGGTGTTCCTATGAAGCTCCATTCTGACCAAGGAAGGAAATTCGAATCCAAAATCTTTTAAAAGGTCTGTTCGCTCCTTGGTATCAAGAAGACGAGAACAACACTACTTCATCCCCAGTCTGACGGAATGGTTGAACGTTTCAACAAGACTCTCAAAGAACACCTTTCCAAATTAGTAGGTGACTTCCAACGAGACTGGGAGCAACATATTACTTATGGCATACCGAAATGCGGTGCACAGCACAACTGGTCACACTCCATCAGAAATTGTATTCGGTACAATTATCCGGTTGCCTAGCGAAATTAAATTCGGATGCCCAACGGGTGAAACACAAAATGAAGAGGAATACGTGGATTGCCTAAAAGAAAAACTCACTGACATCCATGACAGGACAAGGACAAAAATAAAGCTAGCTAGTGACCGAATTAAAACACGCTATGATGCAAACATCGCAACGAAACTTTTCCATGAGGGAGTGGTGGCTGTATAATCCTCATCGACAAAAGGGACTGTCACCGAAACTTAAACAAAACTTTGAAGGACCTTGACGTGTTGTTACAAGGATTAATGATGTGGTGTACCGAATTCAGCGAGGTCTAAGAGGCAAGCGAAAAGTTGTTCACATTGACCGGCTATACCGCTACAGTGGAGAAGATGGTGAAGAAATTGTTCGGGGCGAACAATCTTAAGAGGAGGGCAATGTAACGTGTTCTATAATGTGTTCTCCGTTCTATTTTTGTTTTACGATGCGTAAACTCACCATTGTGATTCCAAACGCCATTTTTTAACGAAAGACCATAGACTAGAAAGCTTCAGAAGGCTCTGACTGGCACTGTACTAGAAGATTCTAAAGCGGAGTGCTGAATGGTGCAGCCACTATAAATACGAGCGCACCATTCGGCAAGAAGTCAGTTTGAATTTGAAACTAGTCGTGTACAAGTCGGTAATTTAAAAGTGATAAGAATTTAAAAATGAAGAAAATAAACAGGATAAAAAGAGTGTTTTGAAATATTAAGTGGAATTAAAAGTGAAAGACGTAAAGTGAGTTGTATTAAAATGGAAATAAGTTTTATTTAATAAAACGAACCTAGATAAAACCTAACAGTATCTTAGTTCTAAGCTAATTTAACACTTTAGTATGGTACTGAAACTTATTGATCTCGATCTAAGTGAACGTGTTGTTACACCTATCGTACTTAGGACGATGTGGTTCTGTACGGAAGTTATATTTATACTATGATGCTGATAGGGATGATGTTGGGAGGGATGATGCTGAACGTACACACACATGGTCATCTTGTGTTATCCATAAGATGTTGGCTTGGCTTGGTCGTCTTGTGTTATCTACCAGATGTTAGCTTGGCTTGGTCATCTTGTGTTATCGCCAAATGTTGGCTTGGCTTGGTATAATATATAGATTTCTTGGTCCTAAATATAGATTTCTATATTGGTCATGTTTGGCCAATAGTATTTTTCTTGAATTTCTATTTATAATATTTTTTGCGTTCCTATGGACTCTTGAGTGTATATCGTATATTAACGGTGTTTGTGATGTTTTACCCTGAACATCTTCCATAACAGTTTGCGTATGTATTATTGTGTATGCTTTAAAATTTGTTTTTATTATAGGTATGATTTCGTGCCATACTATTTCTTCACAAAAGATTGCATTAACTTGGTTTGGTTTCAGTATTGACTTTAGTCCTTGTGGGACTGTACTGATGTCTCCATATGTGTTGTGTACTGTAACTACAGAAAAAGACCTTTATGGTTCAATGGATAATACAAGACTCTTTATTTCATATTCTTACAAACTAGAGATTAAGTATACATAATTCTTAATGATCATTACTAAAAGCTTTATAGATTTATGATGTTGCCAGACTGACAATATTAATTTATAATACTCAACATGCTCTCCATGAGCTTTTTATTAACAAATCATATATATTTCAAATTATTATATTTGAAAAAAAAAGTAAAAGAAAATTACTTCAAGTTTAAATTATTTACATTCTATAAAAAGATATTATATAGAAGATATACATTAGAGTACATTTATTTATGAGTTTAATTAAGATTTAAGTTTCTTTTCACAAATCGCTCTACCTTTATCGCATCTTGCTCTTAATTTTCTATTTTGAATAGAATCTACATTTTCAATTGGATTTGAGGAACTGCCATGAGGTGTACTCTCCTCAGGTGGAATGGTTATTGTATTTGTATGTGTTTCAGGTGCTACGGTATCAATAACCTCAGCATCAGTTAACTGATAATCGCTTCTATTTTCACCCCGAATTTGATCTACATGTCTTTTGATAAATCTATTATTATTTGAGATGATACAACAATAAGTACGAGGGCCAATTTTGTTTTCAATTGTTGCTGCTGACCAACTTGGTTTATTGGGATTTCTGTAATCACGAATATAAACTTTTTGACCTTTGTTAAAACTTATTTGACGATTACCTTTAAAATTCTGTTGGCTTTTGATTTGACTTTTAATAATATTATCTTTAATTAATGGTGGTTTCAATAAACTAAATCGAGTTTTTAAAGTGCGGCCAAAAAATAATTTTGCTGGTGATTCTTCAGTTGTACAATGCTTTGTATTACGGTAATCACATAAAAATCGATTTAATATAGTGTCAATATCAGGTTGTTTTTCAGATTTAATATTAGCATATAGTGATTTTTTTAGTATTTTAACGAAACTTTCAGCTTGGCCATTAGTAGCTGGATGGCCCGGAGCTGTTAGGTTTACGTTGTTCATTTCTAAATAGTATTTAAATTCTTCAGATGTGAACTGTCGACCATTTTCACTAACTAAAGTGTCAATAATACCATAGCGACAAAATAGCTCCCTCATTTTTTTTATAACAAATCTTGTGGTTAATTCGGTGGTCTTAAAAACTTCAACCCATTTAGTGAAGGAATCAATCACTATGAGAAAATGGAAACCATTTATTGGACCAGCAAAGTCAATATGGATTCTACTCCAAACTGAAGATGTCGGTTGCCAGGAAATTAATGGACTTTTTTCTGGGTTTGCTTGTAACTCTTGACATGGGTTGCAGTTTTTAATTAAGTTTTCAATGTCACCATCTATATTTGGCCACCAAACATATGATCGAGCAAGTGCCTTAGTTTTAACGATGCCAAGATGTGACATGTGTAATTCGCTCAAAACTAAATTTCGCAATTTTTGAGGAATTATAGTGCGGAATCCCCACAAAATGCAATTTTGTTCAACCGTCAATTCCAACGATTTATTTTTAAACGATTTGAATTCTGAATCATCTAAATTTTTGACTAAACCGTTTTGAATTGCATGATTTAATTTTGACAAAACAGGGTCTCGTCTTGTTTCAATAGCAATGTCTTTGAAATTAAGATTTAAATGGTTTTCTTTTTCAACAAAGTTGATATAATTTTCTTCAATGGCAGAATCTTCCAAAGAAATAACATGAGGAATACGTGATAAATTATCAGCTTCATTCAAACTTCCCTTAACGTACTGAATCGTGTAATTGAAGCCTGACAAAATGAATGCCCACCTTTGAATTCTTGCGGCTGCCATGATTGGAAGGCTTTTGTTTTCACCAAAAATTGATATGAGAGGTTTATGGTCAGTTTGTAGAATAAAATTATTGCCTAGTAGATACTGTCTTAGTTTGGTTACACTGAAAATTATAGCTAAAGCTTCCTTTTCAAGCGTACTATAATTTCTTTCGCTTTTTGAAAGGGACCTTGATATAAAAGCAATAGGTTTAAGGGTGTTATCTGAATATTTATGCGAAAGTACACCAGCAACTGCACTGTTGGAAGCATCTGTGGTTAAAACTATTGGTAATTTTGCATTAAAGTGTACCAAAACTTTATCTAAAATGACTTCCTTTTTAATTGAGTCATAAGTGTATTGACAATCTTTTGACCAATTAAATGAAACTCCTTTTTGTAATAAATGGTATAAAGGAATCATTTTATCAGCAAATTTATCAATAAATTTCGAATAATGGTTTATTATGCCGATGAATGCTCTTAATTCAGAAACGTTAGTTGGAATAGGGGCTTTTAAAATATTCGAAATTCGTTCATCTGTTTTAGACAGCCCAAATTCGTCAATGGAAAATCCAAGGTACTTTATTTTTGTTTGAAAGAAACAACATTTATTTTTGTTCAACTTTAGACCTGCTATTTGAAGCTTATTTAAAACGAGTTTCAATGTTTGAACATGTTCTTGAAAAGTTTTACCAGTGACAGTAATGTCATCTTGATAAACAACAACATAAGGAATATCACGTAAAAGATTTTCAATCGTTTTTTGAAATATTGCCGCGGCTGGCTTAACGCCAAAAGGTAAACGTTTCATTTTTAAAGTTCCAATATGTGTACTCCACGTACACAAAAGTTGTGATTCATCATCTAAAATAAGTTGATTGTAGGCGTTTGATAAATCAAGCTTTGTGAAAAGCTTGCCGCCTTCTAAAGATGCAAATATTTCATCTATTCGAGGCAATGGATACTTTATATCCACTAAATATTTATTCAAGGTAACCTTGTAGTCACCGCATATACGTAAATCGCCGTTTGGTTTGAGTATAGGGACTAATGGTGTTCCCCAATCAGAACTATCTACAGGTTCTAGAACATCTTTCTTAATTAAGTCCCTTAATTGGTCCTCAATTCTAATTTTCCAGGCAAATGGAATGGAACGCGGTTTAAAAAAAATTGGTTTTGCGTCATTACTTATTGGTAATGAAATTTTCGGACCGTTGTACGAACCCAACTGTTCATCGAAAACACCACTAAATTCACTTTTTAACTGTTCAATAATAACCGAATACTTTTGATCACCATTAATTACATTAATTTGTGTTAGTTCACTAAATTCACTTTTTAACTGTTCAATAATAACCGAATACTTTTGATCACCATTAATTACATTAATTTGTGTTAGTTCAAAATTAAATTTTCTTAAAAATGAACGGCCTAACAAAGGTGGATTAGAAGTATCAGACACCACAACTGTTATATTTTTGTTAATACCTCTGTACTTAATTGTAGCATCAAACTCACCAAGTATTTTAATTCGATCACCATTATAATTAACATATGATATGCTACATTGTCTTAGCTCATTTTTATTATGCAAATTTCGGTATACTGAAGCTGAAATCAATGTACACGGAGCACCCGTATCACAAACCATGTTCATGGATGTTCCATTCAATTCCACCAAAAGCGAGTACACATCAGACAAATTACCTGTGGAGAGACTAAAAACAGAATATTCAAGTTGATTTTTTACATTAATGTCATCATAATCACTAACTACAATATCATCTGAGTCAGAAAAATAATTTACACTTTTATTTAATTTAGAACGACAAATTGATGCCAAATGTCCACTCTTTGAACAATAGTAAGTGCTGCTCTTGAATTTACATGCGCTGGAAATATGATTTCGCCATCCACAATGCTTGCATGATTTTTTTCCGCTTTGATTACCGCTGTTACTGTTGTTGCTTTTGTTACTGTTGTTACTGCTACTGCTGCCTTTGTTAAATTTACTGTTGTATTTGTTGAGCTTTTTAATGATGTTTACGCTGCAATCTGTTGCTGCTTCTTCTTTTGTTGAAAATTTAGTTTCTGCAATTAATGCTTTTTTTAGGGCCTTATCAACTGTGAGTGTTTCATCCTCCTCACAAATTTTATCAAAAATTTGATTTGGTAGACCCATAATAAATTTATCAAGAATAAATGTGTCTAAGTGATCTCCAAATTTACAATTGATGGCTAATTTTTTAACTTTAGCAAACCATTGAGACACAGGTTCGCCTCCATTTTTCGCATTATGGAAATTTCGACGTTCACGATATATTATAGTAGGAGGTGTGTAGTGAGTCTCCAAAATATCGCACAATTCTTTAAACGATTTTGAAACTGGTGAATTTGGTGAACACAAGCTATGGAGTAAATTGTATGGAACAGCACCAATAGATTTTAACAAAATAGCCTTTTTTGTATTTTCGGCGTCACAATTTATTTCACAAAAGTGCAGATCCAGTTTTTCTTTCCACACAAACCACGTTTCAATTGATGGAGAAAATTCTGGCAAATTTGCTGTTTGATATACGGTTGTCGTCGTCATTATATTCGTTTTACTATCAATTTCAGTATCCTTATCAGGACCGGACATTTAAATTTTTCAATCAAAAAAAAATAATATAAATTTTAATTTTTATTAATAAATCAAAACTTGATTTTTTATTTTTTTTTTTTTTTTTTTTTTTTTATCTCGTCGCCATTTATGTTGTGTACTGTAACTACAGAAAAAGACCTTTATGGTTCAATGGATAATACAAGACTCTTTATTTCATATTCTATTTATGTTGTGTACTGTAACTACAGAAAAAGACCTTTATGGTTCAATGGATAATACAAGACTCTTTATTTCATATTCTTACAAACTAGAGATTAAGTATACATAATTCTTAATGATCATTACTAAAAGCTTTATAGATTTATGATGTTGCCAGACTGACAATATTAATTTATAATACTCAACAATATGTTATCGTAAACCGAGAATTCGTCTAAAACAAGGTTTCTATTTTTACATGATACGCACTGTTCTTTTGTTTAATTATAACAACTTGGTTTTTATATGTATTCAATGGTTTTTTTGTAACCTTATACCTATCGTCTGTACTAATACTCATACTGTGATCTGAGGTACTTTGTTCTTGTATGTTTATTTTTAGATTATTTACAAATCTATTTTGATAGCCTGGTTTGTATATTATTTTTGCACCATATTTTTCGATAAGGTTTTTCCAACATTTGAGTTTACTATTTGTGTTTTTTCCGATATACTGTATATTAAACTTAGATGATCAGTTAAAATTGTCAAATCTGCTATACCATATAAGTAATTTCTGAGTTTCTGTAAACTCCATATTCCTGCCAAGAGTTTTTTTTCGTTCGTAGCTTAATATCGTTCAGTTTCTGATAAAGTTCTACTGATAAACGTAATAGGTTTCTTATTATGCGATAGAACTGCACCTATTGCGAAATTACTCGCATCCGTAGTAAGCACTATCGGTTTACTAAAATCTGGTTGAAATAATTCGAATTCTACCTGTAACTTCTTTTTTAGTAAATTAAAAGCATTTATTGCTACTTCATCTAATTTAATTATCATTTTTTCGCTTTGGTTCTTTTTTACCATACCGTTTTCACATCTCAAAAATACTGTCAATGGTTTCGTGATTCGTGCGAAGTTTTCTATAAACTTCCGATAATAACTTGTTAACCCTAAAAATGAACGAAGTTCTTTGAGGTTAGTGGGTAAAGGGTATTCCTTAATAGTTTCTACTTTATTTGGGTCTACTGTTATCCTTTTATGTTTTTTAACGTGCCCTAAATATTCTACCGAATCTTGGAAAAAATTACTTTTTTCACTGCTCAACTTTATGTTTACGTTATATAAAGCATCTGCTATATGCTCAATATGTTCTTCTGGTGTATTCGAGTATATAAGGACATCGTATTTATATACATGTGCGAATTTGCCTATGAATTCCCTTATTATATCGTCAACGTAACGTTGAAATATAGCCGGAGCATTCTTAAGTCCGAAGCATTCTTACAAATTCATATTTGGCGCCGTTTACGCTAAATGCTGTTTTTTCTCTGTCTGACTGTTTTATTTTTATTTGGTGGAATCCCAGATTCCAAATCGATAACCGAGAAATATTTAGCATTTCCTAAGTTTTGTAATGTCATCGATACATCAGGTTTAGGGTATCTATCAGTAATAGTTTGAGCATTTAATTTCTGAAAATCGATTACCTTTCTACGTTTCGGTTTACCATTTTCGTCTAAACCCTTTTTGGGCACTGTCCAAATTGGAGAGTTATAAGGACTTTTTGACCTTTGTATAACGCCATCATTTAATATTTTTTCCAGCTCCTTATTGACAAATTCATTATCCGAAATAAGATACGGATACTGTGTTGTCCATATTGGATCTGCATTTGAAGTTCTAACTGTTGCTTGTATTGTTGTAGTAAAGGGTAATCCTCCACAATTATTTTCATTTATTTGCATTATGAAATCTATTTCCTTATTATATTCAAGTTTCCCTAGTGTATCCCCTGTTATATAATTTATTAACTGAAATTTATGTTTTACTGAATATGTAAATTTATATGAAAAAAATCTATTTAAGCTTTCATTTGTCTAAGAGCTGAAAATCATATCAAATTCTTTTAAATTATCCATCTCATAAAAATTTAAGGTATTCCCGTATAATTTAAATATTTTTTTGCTTGTAATTATACTTTCACCGTGTTTACTTATACCTGTTTTATTGGATTTTTGTTACTGTTGTCTTTGATTATTATTATTTTTTTTTTTTTTTTTTTTTTTTTTTTATTTAATTCGCTGAAGTAAATAAGAACAATTTATATGATTGTTAATTATATCTTGAATAAACATTAACATTGAACATAAACATTGAATAAACATTAAATAATTTCTTCTTGTTTCAAGCGTTTGCATGCCAAAAAGCAGACATCTTACTGAATACGATGGTCTTGGAATATTCCAATTCAATTTATAGAAAGCAAATCTAGTAAAACACTTTTGAACCCGTTCTAACCTCGAAGCATTTGGCACAAAATGTTTAGTATATCTTCTTATCACTGGTTTACTATTCACTTCTAACTTCTGATATTTATTATCGTGATATATTGTGCTTGCGATTGCATAGGCTTCACTTAAACTTTTTGGATTATGTTGGTATAACGTATTTTTTGTAAATCCATTATTTATTCCCATAAATGTTCTTACTAACTTAGTTTTTATTTCCTTAATTAATGCAGTTGCAGCTTCGTGATTTTTACAAGTCATATCTATTTTTGAGATGACTAAATTTAATGATTGTGTAATATTATCATGATATTCTAACAAAGACAAACTACGTTGTTCAATTCCACACATTTTTGCTTCTAAAACATAAAGTGGTCTTTGGTCCGCGTATGTGAAGTCTAAAAGTCTATGATTGCATAGAAATTATTCTTAGTATCACTGATTATTAATATATGGGAAGCTGGACCTATGATTTTTGTTCGAACTATTCCCAACACTTCGAAATAGTATTGTGAGCAATGTGGGCTTTAATGCTGTCTATGGCGTTCCATACTTGTTTCCTCCAACTTCTGTATTCATCCATGTCTCCTTTGAATTGAGGCAGACTTTGAAATAACGTTGTTCTGATGTCATTGGGAGATGTATAATTCAGTACTACGCTGTGTACACTGTAACATTGTTATAAGTATGAGATTCTAGCTTAACAAGTCTTTCTTTTTAAAAAGATATCTTCAACAGATGATTGTTTTCTGCTTCAACAAGATCTTAATAGGTTTAGGGATTGATGCAATACAAACCATCTGATGTTGAATATTGACAAATGTAAAACTATGTGCTTTACACGCAAAAAAACTTGGTTTAACTTTAGTTACATATGTTAGATTCGTCCACTCTTTGTAAGTTGTCAGATTTATCCGATCTAGGAATTATTCTTGACTCCAAACTGACATTTTCTCTCCATTACAACTCAATTATTAGAAAAGCTAACAAAATGTTGGGTTTTATAAAAAGATTCTCTCGTGAATTTCAAGATCCTTATGTTCTCAAACTTTTATTTGTTTCTTTTGTGAGACCAGTGCTTGAGTATGGGTGCATTATATGGGCACCGTACTACTTAGTTCATAATAATAGACTTGAGGCGGTCCAAAGAAGGTTTATGCGCTTTTGCCTTCGTTTTCTTCCCTGGTCCCAAAGAACGGCTCTACCACCATATACACAAAGACTTAAGCTAATAAATTTTCCTTTGCTCCTTAAACCTAGACAATATCTACAATTATGTTACATTGTTGGAATAATCAACGATTCTATAATATCATCATTCATTTTGAATCGCTTAAACTTTAGTTATAGCTTAGCTAGCATAAGAGCACAGATTCCTTTACCATCTTTGTTCAGAAGATCAAACTTCATTAGACCCGTATATGAAATAAATTGTTAGAAAATCTTCGTTATAAATAAAAAAACTGGTAATTGGTCAGAGTTCAAATCTTTAAAACCCGAGTTTTATTTGCTTTCTTTGGGTAAAACCCTGGACACCCACGAGTCTACTTCAGCCTCGATAAAAAAGCATCACAATTTTCACACAATGTGTGGGTTTCGTAAAGAAGAAATATTTCAAAACTATTAATATATTTAAAAAAATATAGATACATTATCTTATTTGACAATCCATTGATATTATAACTTATAATTTTAATTTTCTTAACACTAACTACTTTTATAGTTTTCTGGCTGATATATAGAAGATATCTGTTTTCGATTTCCAATAACGTTTAATTGGTATCCCGGTTGAGCCACCAGTTAAGCTGTCGTAGCTAGGGTGAAGTAAAAAAATATATTTTTAAACAGAGCAAAACTATTTGTTTTATCATTCACTTATAGCTACACAATATGGTATCTTAGTACTAAGTCAATCTAACACTTAAGTCTGGTACTGAAATTAATTGATCTCGATCTAAGTGATCGTGTTGTTACACTGTCGATATAATCTATCGTACTAAGGACGCTGTTGTTCTGTACGGAAGTTATATAACCGAAACGAATCGGGTAGAACTAACCCCGCTTTCCAACACCTGCTAGTGGAAGTCAAATCGTAACATTTACGCTCAACGCGGCAAGGTAAACACAATACATGAATTCCTATTTCCTATAGCTGAACGTTTGCATTGACATAAAAGTATGTCAACGCGACGCCCAACGCGGCATTGGAAATCAGCCTTTAGCGACTTGCACTACTGCCGTGTGTTTCGCCATGGAAGGTTGGTGTGACAGCACCTGTAAGGGGCAAACTATCCAGGATCCTAAAGAATACCAGTTATATACCGATGCACTAAAAGAAGCTCACATATGTAATTATACTCACAGGGTTGTTGTGGTTCTCTGAGGTAGAAGTTCCAGCTTGGGGAGATTTGTGACCAATGTACCCTTGAACAGTATCCACCTGACGTATTGGATGGGATATCTGGGATTAAGCAAAAGAATAGGAGATGCTAAAAGTAATTGAATCGGAAAAATCTTACCCAAGAAGCTGAAATTATGCTGTATTGAGCAAGAGCGAAGTACACTGATTGTAAGCAATTGAATAAACAGGCTTAATGAGCCGCACAGGTGGGAGGAAGATGACCACTGCTTTTATTTGAAGCGGAGATTCTATTTCCTTTCGATTGAAATGGTATTGTGGGACTAGGGAATGTTTAGAAACAAAAAAATTCACAAACAATTTTGATAGTAGCAAATAAGTATTGCTAAAATACATCAGTTAAAAATTCAAAAGATACAAATAATAATAGGAATTATTTTTTAATTATATTAAGAAAACTGTGATATTAGATATTAAGTTAGGGATAATAACAAATCAGATAAATCATATGAACAAATTACTTATTTTATTTAAATGACCAGGGATAGACAATTTCTTATAAGATAGAGGAAGGTAAATAGGACTGAAGGTCGTTGTACTTTTAAAGTTAATAAGAGGTATTATATAGAATTCAGTTAGGGAGTCGGTTCAACTGTTAGTTGTACAACAAAGGATAAACCTGTTATGAGATTTAGTTGCAAAGCAAAATAGAGGTGATTTTAATCATTCGATAGAGAATGTTAGCTAGTGATAGTTGATTTGCAAATTTTATAGACAGACAAAGCAAAAAAAATTGTAATTTTTATGAAATTAAAATTCCAAGTAAAATTGGATAAAAGAAATTGGCACGAGTACGATAACTTTGGCGCCAAGAATTGATAACTGTTTTATGTAGAACAGATCAATACAAGCATTTTTTACAATGGGTGGGAGGGTCTATTTCCCTCCGTTTGGGCGGGAGGGACAATTTTATAAAAACAGTGCTAAAAGTTTAAAACAAATATTAAAAAATAACGATAATACAAACAACTAAGTTTTATATCTTTTTTTAAAGCCAATATTTTTTTCTATTAGATGTTTTTTAAATCAAGTGAAACCTATGCATAGTCTTTGAAAAAACGGACTTTAAACTCAAAAATTGCGAAAAAAGGTAAAAAAAATTTTGAAGTGTGATTTTTCAAAACTGTAATATAAAATACTACTTTTTTTATAAAATTCGTTACTCATATTAATTTTAAATCATAAACTGAAAACAAAATGATTTTATGTTTTCTGGTTTTTAAGAAAATGGAAAATTACTAAAACAACTTTTTTATTGGATACTTGTTTAATAAACAGTGAGGTATGTAAGGGGCGGCATGCTGCCCCCCTGCAACCCCCCTGCTTGGACACACTATAAGATTCGGGGTGGGTGTGAGGTTGGGTGTATGCAAAGGTTCTGTTGCATTTAAAGATGCCCAAGCATCATTACAAAAACGAACCTACGTACAACATTCACCGTATACCAAAAAAAAAAGAAAACTCTTATAAGAAAAAAGTTTTAGTAATTTTCCATTTTCTCAAAAACCAGAAAACATAAAATCATTTTGTTTTCAGTTTATGATTTAAAATTAATATGAGCAACGAATTTTATAAAAAAAAGTAGAATTTTATTTTACAGTTTTGAAATATCACAGTTCAAAATTTTTTTTTACCTTATTTTTCGCCATTTTTGAGTTTAAAGTCCGTTTTTTTCAAAGACTATGCATAGGTTTCACTTGATTTAAAAAACATCTAATAGAAAAAAGTATTGGCTTTAAAAAAAGATATAAAACTTAGTTGTAAGTATTACCATTATTTTTTAATATTTGTTTTAAATTTTTAGCACTGTTTTTATAAAATTGCCCCTCCCGCCCAAACGGAGGGAGATAGACCCCCCCCATCCAGGGAGATAGACCCCCCCCACCCATAGTAAAAAATGCTTGTATTAAACTGTTCTACAAAAAACCGTTATCAATTCTTGGCGCCAAAGTTATCGTACTCTCCCCAAGAAAGTAATTTCTTCTTGTGTTTTTAAACAGAACGAAGGAACTTAGATAAATAAAAAAATTTAAATACTGAACAATATTTAGTGAAGGTGAGAACAAGTTATCTGACAAAGAAACTATGTGCTTTAGTTATTCATATAGAAAGATTTATATGTATACAGATAGATACTGGGTTCATGATAGGAAGCTTTGGATCATCACACCAATCGGAGCCCCAATCAGATGCATATTCGTAAAACATATTCTGTTTAGCGGAGGTATGTAGTTTTGACCACAAATATGCAGTAGCAACCAATTACTTAAGTTCCTTTTCCCAACTGGATATAGGTATTTACACATTCGTGATCCAAAGGGTTCACACAAAGGATAACGAATTGAGATTTCGAACTAGAAAGTAAAGTGATGTTACAAAAGAGGACTTAAGGACCATATTCTCGTAGAACGATCCTTTGTTAGAACCGTCAATAGACAAAGATTGTAGGAGCACCAACAACCTAGAAGTGGGGTAGATGAAAAGGGATCGATAAGGTGTTCTTTTCAGCAGACCAGCAAAAGTGAAAAGTGAGAGAAAAAAAATTTATAAAACGAAACATATAAGTAAAAGACTAAAAAAGCAAATAAGTAATCAAAAGAAAATTAGTTTAGACACATTAAAAATAATTTTTTTTTTTGGTTGGTTCAATTTAAAAGTGGATTTTAAAGTAGAATATCTTATAATATACAACCAGATTGATGGTGATTACTTTCTGACTGCTTAGAAAAAAAAATAATAAGTGTTCATAAATTTGCATTTAAATCCTATACAGGAAATACATCATCCGTTCCTGAAAAGTGCTGCTAGCAGAACCACGTGGGACGAGAAATAAATGCTGTAAGTTTAATAATTTTAATAATTTTTTTATTGCTTATTTAGGACATAAGACAAAAGATCTCCAAAGATAGATCATACAAGTCCTACGTACTTAAAGTTTTTCTAAAAACAGAAAGTTTTTTTTTTGTTTTCCTCATTGATTACATTAGATATGAAATTTTATATATATAGGCGTATAAATACATATACCGAATTGAATTATACTTAGAAAATAATCTTTTTGAACTAACTATATACTCTAGTTTTTATTTTTTTTACCCAACTCTTTTGATTTCTTTATCAAATACACATAATAGATAAAAGGAAAAATGTAATTTTTTTTTATTGTGTATAAATTCGTGTCATTCTTATTAGATGCGACTTGGGCAAGCTCAAGATATTTTTTGGATACAAATTAAGAATTTTCAGTGATGGAGTGCTAAAAATCTCAGCGACAGGTGTGTGGGAGTCTCACTAAGCCCTCTTCAAATGGATTTCGACGACTAACAGGACCGGACAAAATAAGTCATAGCTGGAAGGCAAGTTTGGGGCTATCTTCCACATCATCGGCCAAGGAAGTTAGCCATGGATATGTCATAAACACAAATGGGTGCGTTGGCCATGCCATCAACATCAGGCAACCTTGTTGGTATTGACGAATCATTGTCTCGGTGAGACAACGGAATGAAGGTAGAGCTCCTCTGTGAATAAAGTTGGAAGCTAATATAGAATTAGATATAGTGGATAGATTAGGGTTAATTAACATCTAGAGTAGGTATTCCATAGGGTACGTTAGAATAGAATAGATAGTAAGAAAACTTTTCTAACTAAAAATCCCAGAGCTCTTTCTCCAATTCCCGTTCTTTGACCCGGATAGTAGCAAACGACTTGATTGTGTGTCCTACTTTTCTGCTTTCTTGACTTTTATTTTTCATTTTTTTTTTGCAAAGCATCCGTCTGAGGTCTTTTCGTAGAGTAACATTCATTATCCTCTTTATTTTGCAACCTTCCGTTTATATTTTCTTTTTTTGCATGGAAAAAAGAAAATTTGAGCAGGAGGTGTCTTGGAAAGGGCAGTAACTCAAACCCGAGCGAGCTTGGCCAAGCCACCACTAGCATGCCATCGCCCTATTTTCAAGACATCAAAGAAGCCCCTGTGGCCCGCCCCTGGCTCATTTCAATGGCGCCCAACGTATTCCATCGGCTTTGAGGCCAATTGTGACTCCAAGGGGATGATTTTAATATGAAGGTCGTCACCTTGGACTTATAATAGCCTCATCAAAGTGTTTCTTCTTTAATTTTTTTACTTTACTATAAACTACAAACAATCAAGCACCGTACATACTTATGCTTCAATTTCTGATCAGACGAAGTCTGCCCAAATCGTAGGTCCAGAATCAGCGGTTCCGTGAGGAAATCAGATGTGCAGATTCTGAAACAGAAGTGGAACGAGGATGAAGGGCCACAAGTTTCGAGCGATCCTAGGGGATAAGGTCTAGTGTGATCCCTAGAGAGGCGTGGGCCTTGGTCTGGAAGACTCGTTCGTGTTGAGACCACCTTGGAAGCCCTAGCCTGCCTTCAATTAGGGTTTAGTACCTGTCGTAAGTAGTGGTGAAGAAGGAAAATTTGGTCTCAACACTCGCCAGTATTAGGTAGGTACCAGCTATGCAGACAACAAAACCACAGTGACAAGGACGAATTGACAAACGAGTCCATATGCGGATAGGAAATTTGGAAAAGATTTTCTCACAACTTCGCAACAGCGAATAATTGAAATAAATTACTTGTTTTTTTAATTTTTTCATTCTTTTGAATAAAAAGTGTCTTAAATAGCAACTAGGTACATCATAATAACATAACTACCGATGATTTTTTTTTGATCTAGCTGAAGAATTTTTTTTTAATTAAATCATTGTTGTATTTACATATGTATATGAATTTTTCTTAAAAAGCAGAATTTTGAAATCAGAATTTCGACCAGCTCCCAGTAATAAATGTGTTTTGTTTTTGGTTTATTTTTCTAAAGTTAAAACGACAAACTTACCTTTGAACTAGGTGTTACATCTAACCCCTGGGTAAGTTGTAACATTGTCTTTTAATTTTAAAAAGCGATATTTCAACATCTTATGAGCAGTTTTTGCTGGCATTTTTTATTGGGTTTTTTAGCTAAAATATTGATGTTCGGTTTAAAACATTAGAAGCAGCATCGAATTTAGCGAAAATCGTTACTTTTAACCTTACTTTCCCCTGCATATATAGCAAAACAGATTTGCATAAAAGTATAATTTTATTTATATAAGATAAAAAAGAAAACGATGCTTGATTACAAAAAATAATCAGTAAGATAATTAATTTATAATAAAAATAAATAATGTAATTCTAATTTGAGAAGTTATATTTAGAATTTTATGTCTACTTTTACAAAACCTAATGTTGAGTTCCAACCTAATTATCTTGAAGTGAAATTCTTCATTTGTATTTAATTATTTAATTATTTTAACATTATTTTTATTGATACATTTTTCTTTACTTCAAACACTACTTGAAAAAACACTGTCGGTAGCATTTAACTACGTAGCTTTAAAAAAATACATCCCTTAAAATGTTATACTTATTTGTATTCATAGACACAGGACCTTGTACTTGTTTTGAAAGGATCACATCATTAATCTCATGGATAATACCATTCGTTGCCAAAACGTCACACTTTATAATTCTAGCATTTTCGATTTTTGGGCGTCGATCACGATTAATTCGCAAATGACTTCCACTAACAGCTTCAATTGTTCGCACGAATGGCCAATTTGTTGATGTGATGCCAGCACAACAGACAATATCATTAACAATGTGTTCCTTAACAAAACGCTCTGCAATCGTTTTGTTGCTAGCAACATTTATTTCGAACTCCGTGAAAACATCATTCTTTGGCATAAAAACAGTATAACTTTCAGATTGGTCCATCAGTAGAACTGTCAAATTAGCGACTTTTACAGTTTCAAAGAATTCGCTGTATTGTGGATTTGATTCCATAAGTTTGTAGAGATTCTGAAAAATAATAGAATAGTCTAAAAAGTTGTGTTTTCATCAATAAGTTCACATACGTTCTTGGGATTTTCCAGCTGCTTTTCAACCTGATGCAGCACTGATCCGCACCCTTCATCATCAAAATGTACTAAACGAGCACAGTTTACAGTTGCGCGATTCATGACATTTGTGAATATCGAATGAGTTGAGTACAAGTTAATTCTCAGATCTGATCCAGCCTCAGTCTTCATAATGTCCTCTTTTAGATCACAGGTCTTAATTTTAGGCCTAATAACATGACCGCGTAGAAATTCCTTGAGCTCAGCGTTGTTTTTCAATTGGTCTGGATTTGTTTCTAGTTTCTTGACCCATTCGGAGTCTTCGAAAGACTTATCAATTGGTGCAAATATAGTAGCATTGTCATATTCATTGAACTCATATTCTAGGCCCGAGGCTTCCAAAAGTGACCTGAAGATACTTATGTTTTTCTCTTGCATCAGTGAGCTGATGGAACGAGAGCTGTCACTTGGCAAAATTGCGTCCACAACGTGAATAACGCCATTAGTTCCCATTATATCGCGTTCAACTATTCTTACCAATCCATTAATCAGCAATTCTTCTACTGGCTTATCGAGCTCCGAACTTTTATTAGAAGAAAGTTCAAAACGAAGACTCTCTCCCAGAATATTGTAAACCATTGGCTTGGGATCATCAGGTGAAGTAACGCTTGAACAGTAAGTTAAATCGAGAACATGACTCTTCAAAATATCTGACAGTAAAAATCAATTAGGTTATAATAAGGAGAATGAATTTGAATCGAACTAACTTGCAGCACATCCCTTCCCTTCCTTTAATTTCCTCCTCAATGTCATGTCCAATTTTTCGAAAGCTCTGTCGGTGGGAAGGAAAACAGTTACTGGTCTATCACCCTCCAAAAGCTCATTTAGCTTAGTTTTTTCTAGAACAGTCTTGAAAACAGCCATGTCACTGCGCTTTCGTATAATATCCATGACATTGTTTGTCACAGGCGAGATAACGCCTTTAATGGTGTGAATTACTCCATTTGTGACAGGTTGATTGATCTTATTCAATGGAACACAATTAGCGGTGTACAGAGAACCACTCTTGCTAAAGGGTTTGTTAAAAACATTTATGCGAATCGTATTGTTGTTGAGTTTAGTCAGTAGTACATCCTCATTAGCTAAGTCTTCCATTATATTCAAGCCATTGACCATATGACCCAAAAGAAGATCCTTTGAAGTAAAGCCAAACTGGTCAGCAGCACGACGACGTCTATTACTCATAGGGACATATACCAAATTCTAGAAAACAAACATATTTAATAAACTGTTTGAGATAATATGTTTAGGTAATACATTTTCAAATATTTGCTCCGAGAATTTAGTGAATGCATCATTAGTTGGAAGAAAGAGAGTCACATTCGATTGAAGCATGCTCTCAAGACCATTGTTTTTTACACTTCGCATAAACTCGTTAGCATTCATATCAGTAGCTGCCTCTTCAAAGCTTTTCATTTGCATCTTTTCGCAGTGCTCTGTATATTGAGCATTTGGACGGCGACCAAAACCCTGGCAGCACTGGCGTGTAATAGTAAGAGTTTTTTTCTTACCATTTGTGCTAAAACTGAAACAAATAAATAAAACATTAATAAGATAAGTGCAAAATAAAACAATGCTAACTTCTAATACATTTAAAGTACTCATTTTATTTTAACTGGTTTTGAAGAGTTTCAGTTGGTTTCCATTAGTAAAGAATGCAGTTTTTTTAGTAAAAAAAAATCTAAATCAATTTTGGGTCATCATGATTAGAAATATAGTCTACGCGCTAGTCAATGTGAACCAAGCTCTAGTGACTTACAAAATACTCTCTCAACCAATACTTTTGTGTGTGTTGTTAGTTCTACAGGATTGGAGGGAATCTATAATTTTTCGTCGAGTCCGAACGACAAGAGCAAGATGCCTTTTTCATGCAAATGATACTCTTGAAGGATTTATCACTTCCTCGCAAGAGGCAGTTCTTGAACCCAGACTTCTGGCGTGATAGTCCGACACTCTTTTTTTTTTTTTTTTTTTTTAATTCATTTTTTATTTTTCATTTTCTTATATCTATCTTAATGCTAGACAAAAAATCTTAAACAACTAGCTTACATATTAACTTAACTAACTTACTGGCCCCATGCGGGCGCTCTAAATTAAACTGTGACTATACTAAATTAAACAATGCCTTTCGACGTAAAATAACTTATATTTAAAATTCATGATAACTTAAAACTAACGAGAAAATTATTAAAAAAAAACTCATTATCTATATCATTGTTTTTTAAATTTTTTATAAAACTTAAAGCTACCCATTACCTAAATAAAACTAATTAAAACTAAATTAAAACTAACTTAAACTACACAATTTTTTTTTTTTTTTTTTTGTGCCACCGTCCTGTTCTACCTACTCTACTCTACCTATATTTACCTTAGAACTATGTAAGTCGGCCAAAGCAATAATGTGGTCAACTGCCAATATCGCGGTGGTCACCCAACCACCAGAATTTATTGACTTGTTCAATTAAGTCCTTTTTGTCCCGAAGTGGCACAGCTCTACTGAACCGCAGACGCTCTGCTCCGTTCCCTGAGCCGACGTCCCGATCGTAAAGAAGTCGCCGATCCACAGTCCTACGGCTGACGTGGTAAATTAACGGAACCGCCAATCTATCCTGTATCAGCCCACGACTATCTAAATAGAGGAATGTCTCGGGCGGGATGAAACCGTTAAGACGTACACTTTCACTATACTCATCATTGGGGTAGTAAGCCCCAAAAATAAGTCCATTGGTCGAGGTCATCGCTCTTGCAATGTGACCCTGAATCAGCTTGATTAAAAAGTTATCTATCCTGTTTATATTGGCCCTGTTGTATAGAACCTCGTTGGCATAGTAATGTGTGTACTCCGACTCTGGTGTTCTGTGCAATCCAAGGCGGCGTCTAAGACACTGCCTTTCAAACACCCGAATCTTTTCCATTTGAGATGGGGCAACGTTGAACCACACAGGGCACCCATAGGCAATCATTGGCCGGATAAGGGCCATGTAGCAAATCACCTTTACTCTGCTGTCGAGGCGGCTGCTATAGAACAACCGTCTTGTCAACCCAAAGGCTCCCCTAGCTCTGGTCAGAGCAGCATCTACATGTCGATTGAAATATAGATACTGATCTAGCCAGATGCCAAGGTACTTTACCACATCTTTACTTGCCAGTGGATGTCCACTTGGTCCAACGATCACTAGATTTCTCCAGTTCTTTCTTGTATCCATAGAAGCCCTAGACAACGGGGTTCTAAACAATAAAGTTTCTGACTTCTGGAAATTAATTTTTAACTTCCAGTCATCACAATATCGCTGAATCTTGTCGAAGTCACGCTGCAAGAGAATTCTAATGACTTCAACTTTTGGACGGGTCCTGTACGCTACAAGGTCTTCGGCATACGCAATTGCATGAGTGAGACTACCTATCAGATCGCTGGTGTAAATACTAAAAAGAATCGGCGAGTTCACAGCTCCTTGCTGTAGACCGTTTTTAATATCAAATGTTGTGGTAGAAGTTACATTGCCACTTTTGACAACAAACTTTCTACCATTGAGCATGTCATGAAGCATATATAACAGTGGTTTACTTATGCCAAGTCTAGTTAACTTCAGATAAAGACCCTCTAACCATACGGTGTCGAAAGCCTTCTCTAAATCAACCAGAACGGCACCCGTGCATTGATTTTTCGCTTTGTTCCATTGAACATCAGAAACTAACTTAGACGCGGCATGAACAGTGTCATGACCCGCCTTAAAGCCAAACTGATTATCTGGAATAATATTTTTGTCCTCAGCCCACTTGAACAGAGCTCTATTGAGAATCTTCTCGAATACCTTACTGATACTTGGAAGAAGACTTATCGACCGAAGATTTGCCGGATTGGAGCTGTCCTTTCCCTTTTTGGGGAGAGGATGGACCACAGCTGTCTTCCAACTCACTGGATAATATGCATTATTCAATGCGTTGTTGAACAGTGTGGTATAAATGTCTACTGCTTCCTGAGGGAGATGTCGTAAAACAATGTTGGGTATGCCATCGACCCCCGCAGATTTCTTTTTCTTTAATGTTTGAAAAATTAACTGAAGCTCTACCTTCAAAATTAACAATGAACTGGGTCCATTTTGCTCGGCGATGGTGGCGTTTGCCAAGTTTTCGTCATTGAACCCGGTGAAACCGGTATTCTCGGATCGCCATTGCGTAATGCTATTTCCAAGGTAGAAGTTGTGCAGTAAGGCTCTGTTCTCCAGGTCATGATTCGGACGAATGCTAGCATTCACCTTATACACTTGCTGGAAAGTAGCACCTACAGCCTCTTCTTTTTCCTGAGGGTCTTCTATTATAAAAAAATTGTTATCGAGAACAGCAGCCTCCGGATCGATTCCCGCAATCGTTAGTACGTCTTCGTTATCTATTGTCCTCTGAAGTTTAAGACATGGAAGTTCGTTTTGATCATTTCTTCTAAATATCTTATTTATTTGGGGAAACATACTAGGGTCGCTAGAATTAACGGCCCGAATTCTGTTATCCCAGTATGAATTAATAGATAACCTGTAATTTTGTCTGATCAGATTATTAAGATTTTTGATCGACGACTTCAATGTCCTAATCTCCATATCTAGTCCGACATTCTAACCACTACGCCATGGGGCAAGCTTAGACAATTCAATTAGGTACATTTTGTTTTGTAAGGAGGTAATGGAAATGTATCTTCCTTTTTGATTTACATTTATTTACATGTTAGTCACCAAGCATACAAATAAAATGTATGATTAATATTCTTAATAAGTTCATTATAAGGTTCAATTTTGTATAAATTTTCCTCAACTTTAATACTGATTCAGATAAGTAATCATAAAGTCTTGTCAATATGCCCAAGATATGAGATATAAAACATTAACATTCAAATCAGATACCACATCAAACAAAGGAATTGAAAAAAAAACGTGCAACATTTAAATAGGTCAATTAACAACCTGTTCTTAAACCGAGCATCAAAGTTGAATACAAATTGAAATAGTCAGGTGAGATTATAGTGATGTTAGTATATGTCACGTGTCTATCTAGAACTGCAGAAAAAAAGTTATGTTTTGAATTTTTGAAGTTTTGATTAGTAGTTTTTTTAATGATCTAAATATTTTAAAAAGATTACGCAACATGTACCTACAACAATATCAGATAATTTTGATGGACAGCTTTTTAATAATTGTATTTCTACATTCTCCATTGTTAACATCTTTAAATACACATTGATTTGTTTTACATTAAACAAGTTCTTACTACTGCGAACGTATTGATATATATATGTTTGTAATAATTTCAGATACAAGATGGAAATGCATTTCGATCGATTGCAAACTAGATATACTAACTTAAAACATAGGAAGCGTCGTTAAACGATCTTAAAGAAGTTTTTAAAGATTAGTAGGTTTTGAAATTAAACATTTTTTTACTTTATCAACATTATTTTTCTATATTTTGTTATTAGAAATATAAAGAAATGTTTAAGAAATATAAATGACAACACCTAATATAATCGAGACCTTTACGATTCCGCATCATATATAACTGACTATAATTCCATTCTTTCAAGATTTTTTTTTTATATATTTTGTTATTAGAAATATAAAGAAATGTTTAAGAAATATAAATGACAACACCTAATATAATCGAGACCTTTACGATTCCGCATCATATATAACTGACTATAATTCCATTCTTTCAAGACACTTTCTGAAAAGGCGAGATAAGAAAAGAATCGTGTCAATATGACTATAAATCGTGTCAATATGAATAAAAATAAACATAAATTTACTGGATTGGATGAGAGAAAAATCTCTAAAAATTCGCTGAGTCTTAATTAATTAAAGATCTCGTTATTTAAACTCTCATCTAAACCATTTCCGAGCTTCACGCATCGCAAAGAAGAAAAATTACAGAAAAAGTGCTTTAAGTCTTTTTTGATATGTTTTATCAAATATTTCGTCATGTAGACTAAACTGTTAAGCCTAAGCTAAAAAAAAAATTATGACTGGACGAAAACAATCATTTTTAGTATGGAAACAGTTTTTTGTATACTATTTAGTTATTTTGTTTTTGATAAAATATTATTATTATTATTATTATTATTATTGTTTTATCAAACTTTAATCAAAGCTCCCGATTGCTCTTTTTGCTATAAGTTATATTTAATTCATTTATTTCTGCCTACTTTCACTTTTCTGTCCCGAACTCGCTGAGTGCTTCTTAACCTAATTGCCGTCGTCACCACCTGGCCCGAATACCTCATACGTGTTATTTTATTTGACCCAGTTTACTATCATAATGGAAATTTTTTTCGCTAATTGCATCGATAAAAAAAGTGATGCGCTAGTGAAATGCAAAGGACTGTTAGTGTGTGGCAAATGTTTTCACTCACTTTGTGTTGGTCTAAGTAGAAGGTCAACTGCATGTTTGAAAGATTATCTGTGATGAATGTAAAGGAATTTCTCTTCCACATGCTCTACTTGCCATTAAATGCCATTGTGATCTTACTCTATGATCTTACTCTATCTTAGCGGATAATAAACAATTTCATAAAAGTGTCAGGAGTCAGTTGGTAAAAATTGATCAAAAGCGTTCGAGGAACTTAATAATATAACTGAGTGCGTGAACAATTGGTCCTTAGCTAAATTTAGTTCAATTGAAAAAAAAAAACTCGCCGCGTTAACGGAATTAGTTATAAACAATAACAATGACAATAACATAAGTTTGGACGTTTCAAAAAAATTAGTAGAAATCATCGTTGAGCTGTTGTATCACTGCCATGCCAACTCAATGCAAACAATGGAATCTTTAAATTCTATTCGCAATGTCATTTTCAATCAAGCTCTAAAATAAAAATATCTGGTCTCCAACCAACCCCTTGCCCTTATAGAAGACGCCACGAGTGTTATTAATATAATAAGCAGTGAAATGTATGAAACTTGAATAAGCATCGGCCATGAAGTAAAATTGATAGGATACCCACAACTGCAGCCCACAACCTTCAAACATTGTGTTTGAAACTTCTTTACTCGAAGGGTTATTGGACTAAACTCCACATGCTCGCATTCCCTTCCCTGCTATTTATTCTGCACCACCACCTCCTGCAGTTTACCAATCTCCTTCGAACGCTTCATCTCCTCGTCATGCTGATGTTAACTGGATAATGAATTTTTTTCACTATTTCTATTAGTGGATGCCAAAAAATGTTGTCACCATCCAGATAAATATGTCTATTTTGCTCGTATTTGTACGACTTTTCCGGCTTGGACAGATGAATATAACAAAATGGCAAGACAAACTACAAAATAAATCTGCCAGTGCATCTAAACCATACAGATCATCCATCAAGAAATCATCAACGCACTTAGGGCCGGTATTTTTAAGTCTGGTTAATTATAACAGTGGGTTATTTCAGTTGGTAACCATAGATTTTGTCTTTTCAAAAAAATCTGATCAAGATAACCTAAGGTTACAATTGATTACGTCAAACAGCTGAATTTCGATGGTTAGTGTTCGAGTCGATTAACAGCGAGTCGGTTAACAGTTTTAATCAGAGAATCTATGGTTAACAGAGATTTCATTAACCAGTCAATTTGGCTTGGTTAACCATGGGAACTCTATGGTTAACGAATATATTTTTTGACATTCGTGTGAAATCGTAGATAGTTGATTATCGCTTAACGAAAAGAACAATAAAATAACAAAAGTTATAATCAACTGATCATTTGTCATCTACAGATAGGTACCTACCTAATAATTTTGCAGAATGCGATGTGATGGTCAAGGGCAGAAATCGATATGTTTTGCAGTAACCAGCTCGCATCTTTAACAGTCCAATAATTGTAATCCATTAGGTTGTTTTTGTCTTGATACACAGCAAAATTTATTGGTAATGTTTTTGGAAAATAATTCTTTTTTTATTTTGTTTGAAATTATTAAATGTTTTTTTTATTGTTGATAACAGAACTAGGTAAAAACAACAATATCAACCAGAGTTTCCGTTTGACGTCTGGAAAAAATAGGAAAAATTAAATAATCTCTGATTTGGTAACCAAAGTAGAAAAAATGCCAAAAAGACAAATTGTAGTTAACCGAAATAGAAACAATTGGTTAGGAAAAACCCCTGGTGACCAAACCAGAAATTTAGCAAGAGTTGAAAAGACCGGGTTAAGTATTTAAAAATAAACCTAGCGTTAAACCCAAAAATGTTCCCAAATTTAATCTTAACCCAAAAAGAAGTCCCTAAATTAGACTCAAACTTCAAAACTAATGTTTTTCCCACATTTTCGAAATTCACTTCTAATACTTCAAGAAAGCGTGTTTCATTTGATCTAAATTCCAATGTAATCCATTTATCTCACCATACCTGTTCGTCTGATAAGAACCCCCTCAATACAAAATATCCTAATTTTATACACTTCGCACACTCTCAACCCCAACTCAACACCGTCCAAGTCACCTGCAAGCTGCAACGAACATCCTTTCTAATAATCCTACTAACTCTATTCCCCCTTCCTCACTCCGTCCATCTATTTTCTACACAATGATCTCTCCCTTAGTAAAACTGACTTTTCGATTGGTTGGTCCCACATCAACGGTCAATGATTTAGAGGGCCGTTATATAATGACAAGATTACGGGATCAACGGCTTTACGATAATGTTCGACTATACCTCTCATATTTATAGGACAAACCAGACTCTATTTGTATCGAAAGCAACTGTTTGCATCTCGAAATCTACCCTGGAGCAGAGATGAACACTTACATCCTTAACATTAAGTAAAAGACGAACTGTAATTAATGTACTATTTGTTTTTAGTATTTTAACTAGTAAAATAACTCAAGTGAGCTATTATATAAATGTCTCAAATCGATTTTTTCGAAACTATGAATTTCTAAACTTAAGATATAACAGAACTGTCTATAGCAAAAATGAACCTCTTTTTGCAGCATGTTTTTGTTTTTTTTTTTATATTTTGCGCGCACTCAAGGGATTACCCTTTATATGATTAACACAGTACGAGCGTTTAGGAAAATTAGATAGGGGTTGAAAGGAGATACCGATGCACATTGGTTTTTAATGCTTGAAGATTAAAAAAAAGGAAAAACAGAGCCGGGTAAAGCATTCCACATTCGTGTAGTGCGGCTAAAAAAAGAGTCTCTGTACTTAACTGTTCTTCCGAAGTTGGGCTCAAGGGTGAACTAATGGGCATTCCTTGCAGTACGAGTATTGCGGTTGAATTGTTTCAGGGGAGGAACACAACTGGCTATTTCGGCGGAGCACTCTTTATAAAAGCTATTATATAAGGAGAGGCAAAAAACATTTCGGCGGTGTTCAAGTGACACAAATGTTTCCGTTATAAATTATAATAATGTCCCCTATCATTTTTAAGGCTCTTTTCTGAATTCGATCTAAGAGATTCAAATAAGTTACAGGAGCTTCTGCCCAGACATGAGAATTGTACTCTAATTTTGGACGAATATACGCCTTTTAAACAACAGCCAGATCATTGGGAGAAAAAAATTTCTTGTAAGAAACCTAAGCATTTCGCAGCGTTTTTGGCTACATCAAATATGTGATCATTCCACAGAAGGTGGTTGGTACGCAGTGGTTTTGCAAGCGTGGAAGCACACCTCTTCAGAATAATGGGGGAAATACTATCCGGGCCAGCGGATTTGTGTATTTCGAGATCCTTGAGAACTCTTGCAACTGTACGAGTGCGAAAGAAGATTCGCCCCATAAAACCGTTTACGCTCTCAAGTACAGGAGGTGTCATGTCACTATGTGGCAGCATGGAGTTAGCAGCAAACTGAGCTGCAAACAAATTTGCTTTTCCACAGGAGTGTCGTTTGAGACGAGCGTCGGAACCAAGGACGAAGTTGAATTTCGTATATTTTTTACAAACGACCAAACATTTTTACTGCCTTTGGGACATTGCAGTATTTTTTGACGTAATTTATGTTCATGTAGAAATTTGGTTCGTCGAATATGACCGTTCTAGCTTGTTTGAAATTATTCCGGTTTTCCTCAGTAGGGTTGTCTTTGTAACAGCGGAAACTTACTTCTCTCAACCTGATAGCCTCCTTACAGCTCGACTCGAACCACGAGTTTGATGCTTTTTGATAAAAATGATAAATGGTATTTGTGACCATATCAGCACTGGAGTCTACGTCATTATCGAGGAAGCATAATGACCAGTTAAAGTTTCTGAAAAAATCATTGAGACCATCCCAGTTGGCATTCTCGCATTGCCAAACGGTTCTTCTTGGGGTCTTTTCTTTAACTGGACTATTTTTACACGAGAATTTCGCCGATACGACACAATGGTCCGACTTACCTAGAGGTGATGTTAAGTTTATAGTGTATTTATCAGGATGAGAGGTCAGAAACAAGTCTAGAGTGTTGGGTGTGTGACCTGCAACGTCAGGAATTCATGTTGGCTCGTCGACAAGTTGAGTCAAGTTGTTAAACTCAGCAAAGAGCTCGACATACCTACCTTCGGGTGTTGTCTGGCCAGAATAGCGAAGCCAACTAGAATTGTATACATTGAAATCACCCGCAATGACGATTTCAGTGCGAGGATAATGGGCAACAATTATTCGAATGGAGTCAGACAGCGCATCTGCAAATTCGTGAAAAGTTGAATTGCTGTCCAAATTTGGGCTCCGATAAATGAAACATATATGAATTAAATGCTTATTCACAGTAAATTTTAACCACATAAAACTAATGAACGAGTTCAAATTAGAACCGTATTGTGGTTGAAGTAGGTAAGCAACGTCATTTCTAATATAGACGGCGAGACCTTGGTACGAGAGGAATAATGGCACTAAGATATACCCGTTGAGCTTAAATTCTGTAGGATCAGTATTTACACTTACTTGGGTTTCACTTAGTGCCAAAACAGCTGGCCTGTATACTACAGTATGGACAAACGCAGAAACAATATTCGATCTTAGCCCCCGAATGTTGCTAAAATCGACCCTAAATTTATCCTCCATTATAAAATTAAAACACAAAAAAAAACAATTAAAACAAATAATCTTAACTGAGAATTTAATAAAAAAGCACCATAAGAAAATAACACATTGCTACTAGTGTTAGGCCTTAGTAGCAATTATGTTATTGATCCGCTCCTGGATACCTACAAAAAAAATTCACAGCTTTCCATTTAATGTTAAATCAACTTGATCATTGCTTGATACTTGAGAATCCCCACATATAGCAATCAATGATCAAGCAAAAGTAACTGTGAGAGTCTGGGTCAGAGATAAGATGTTCCTACTCGTATGTTTTTTTTATATGAAACAGAATATAATGATGATAATGGGCTTTTTTTTTTGTTGATTATCAGACACACGCACTTGCACTGAATATTGTTATCTACTTTTTTTTTTTGCTTATTCACGGCGCGGCAGGTTGTGATAATTATTAATAATTTATTTATTTCCGTTTTTTGGACACACTCTCACGTACGTGCGTCCGCGATGGGATGCAGATCGGCAATCACTGTGTTTATTTTAACAAATATTGTGACTTCATAAATTTTAATATCAATACTAAACACTCTACGATCTTTGTTAAGAAATTTAGTAGAATAAGAATTTTGTATCTAAAGGCTAAGAATTTGTTTTTTCGTAGATAAATAAATAAATAAATAAATAAATAAATAAAGTTTTTTTCAAAGCTCCCTTAAGACATATTTGCATTCTCTGAAACCAATCTGTGCCAGGATATAAGTGATTGCGAACTTTTCCCCTTCAATTTCAATGTCTTTCGGGTAGACGGGTCTTTTAACGATCGATGTTGACTCTTCTGGTCGTGGAGTTTTTCTAGCCATTTATAATCATTTCGACTCAATGCTCTTTAAGACATCTCACAATACCTTTTTGGAATATGTCTGTGATAAATCTTACATTTTCATAATATGCTGCTATATCAGACCATCACAGCCTATTCAATCTTATCTGCTTGCAGTCGATGTTTTTGATTCCTATTTTTCAGGTGGAAAAAGGTCGGAGGTCAATAAAATTTTAGATGTTGTTTTGGGATGGTTGATTCACGTTTTCTCAAGTCTTGGACGTGCTAAAAAATGGAAGGAAGGGGGAAGGGGGGGGTAGGAAAACAAAATTATCGGCCTTTTTCCAGTGTTTCCTCTATAACATTTTTGTCTTACGTTTTGCGGCAAACGCGTTCAAGTATGCAAAAGCGTTCAAGTATTGTAGAACAATATTTCTACAAAATTGGTTTCACAAACATGTTTGTATGTCACGTCGTTACCAAGATATGGCACTCCAAAACAGGGGTAATTATTCAAATTTTGCTAAATAATTTAAGAAAAAGTCGAATTTTAACATTTTTTTCTTCTTTTAGACCTTTTTTATCTTACGTTCTACGGTAAAATTTTTCAGGTATGGGACATACAAACATGCTCTCATAGTCAATATTGTAGCAAATTTAACGTTCTTCAAAACGTACCTGAACGTTTTTGCCGTAAAACGTAAGAAAAAAGTTATAGAAGAAAAAGTGGAAAAAGGCCAAAAAATTTCAGTTTTTCCCTCTCTCCTCTTTTAGCACAAGGTCCTCAAGGTCCAAGACTTTAGAAAATCTTAATTACCCATCCCAAAAACACATCTGAAAATTTCATGGACCTCCAACTTTTTTCCTTAAAACCTTTTTTTTCAACCTGCCGACTGGACAAACAATATTGATTATAAAGGCTTGTTTGTATGTCACGTCGTTACCGAGATATGGCGCTCCAAAAAAGGGTAATTTTTCAAATGCCAATTTTCACGTTTTTTTTTCTCTTATACCTTTTTTATCTTACGTTCTACGGTAAAACAGTTCAGGTATGTTTTGTAAATTTGATACTATATTGAATATTGTAGCAAATTTTTGTATGTCATGTTTGTATGTCACGTCGTTACCCAGATATGGCGCTCCAAAAATAAGGTAATTTTACAACTTTACAAGCAAATTTTTTTAACGCTCTACTATTGGTTACATTATAAGCTATTTGCTTATTGTGTTTGTTGTTTGTTTTATATTTTTATTGAAAATGACATGTTTCGATTAACATGCCAGCATTAATATGCCATTTAAAATCAAAGTTTATCATTTACTGAAAAACTGCTTCGTGAGTTAACTCGAGATTAATTTATTCTTGATTCTCGTGATTAACTAACTCTGAGCTTAAGTCAGGGTTAACCCAATACTGAAAAAGTGTTTACTTGTATTAAGCTAATGAAGTTTACTGGAGACAGTAGGGAGTCATATCCCCTTCCTCCTGTGGTGTTTGTTCCAAAATAAATAAAAAACAAATTGTTTCTCATACTTTTATTTTCAAACTTTCGTATTTGAAGCTAAATAATTTTGAAATCTACTTAAATCAAAGTGGTTTTCTATGATTGTACGTTGTTTTTTTCTGAGTGTATCATTTAGTACTTTTTAGGGGAATATTGGGGAATATTGGTGCTTAGGGCTCATGAAGTGATGAAGCACCAACCGGGAACCAAAACTATTAATAAAAAATCATAAGCATTTGCAACAGCTCTGGTATAAGAAATCCAGCAAAGTTGATAGCCGATGTGAATGCGAAATATTACCTAAGTATTATCAAAATGAGTAATGAATAACCCCTATTTCAATTTCATCACCGTCAATCGCTGATAAATCTCCTTACAGCTGTTAAAAATAAAAATAAAAATTTGTTTGTACTTACATTTTCTTGCAGGTGTGTTTTTGTGGCTTCTCGACACAGGAATTGACGGAAAATTGGAATCCTCCAAAGATCTGCTTTGGGTTGAATGCGTCTGTCGTTACCTTATAATCGTAATCGTCGGCCGTGTCATCTTCATTTTCTACACGATCAGTGCAAACATTTTTACTGCAAATAAAAAAAGAAAAGTTAAAAATTTGTTGTTGTGCACTTTTTATTTGTTTGTTTATCAATATCAGTTTTTTCCGCTTGTTATGTTTGGGCCCAGCTCGCGGCGGCGGTGTTACTGCAACGTTCTACATTATATGTATAGGTATATGCATAGATTTGTTTTTATTTTTCTCACATTTGTTAATAGTGTTTTCAATTGAGGAAATCACTTATTCTATCTAAAGTAGATAACAAGTTAACGCCGAACGCTGCAAAATTAAACATGCGAAGCACTTAACATCATCCCCATCGCCATTTGTGCTACTATACGTATGTACTTAGTTGGTTTTTCCTTAATTGGCGTCAGAAGAGACAATAAAATTGATGCCATTGTCCGCCATTGAAACTGAAAGCGCTTGTGGGATCAAATAAAGTGTTTCTTACATATGAGCATATAAACTCATTATAGTGTTAGGTAGGTAGTTGGTATACGGAGCTTTCAGTTTGTTTGTTAAAACAATGTATCCATTATTTTAAACGAGAAAAAAAAATTGTAATGAAAAAGAAACCACTTGAAAGAAATGTTGTTTCATGCTAAAAAAAAATCGGAATCCATATTTAAACAAAAAAGAAGTCTCTCTATATTTTTTCCGACGATCTTGAATGGGATCAAATAACTTTCCCACTTCTCCCCTTCACTTCAGATTCGTTTGTGGGGCTCGTCGGGTGGACCTAGGAAAACCTCGGCAGACTTCCCCGTTATGGGTTTTTATACACGCCTGTTGCCAACTGAATGCTCGTATCGTTGCATTTGTTTTTTCCAGGAGTTCTTATGTAATAGCGCCTTTTGGACGGGTTTTTAACGGCTCTCCTTAGTACATGACAATACCAGGTAATTTGTCGTGCTGTATTTTATGGGAAAGCTTGCAGAATCCCGAATTACAAAATCCCGAATTCAAAATATCCAATTACAAAATCCCGAATTTCAAGATTCCTAATGTGAAAAATTCGGGGTTCTCTATACTTTTTTGAATTTTTAACTTATTGAAATACTTATTACACCAAGAACTCGCAGCTAATTTTTGGGTCGAAAAGGTAACCGAAAGAAAAGTAGATGAGTCGACAGCAGAGGTGAAGTCCATTAAATAAACGCAAGTCTTTCTGTTCATTACAGCGGATTTTGTGAGTTATAGTAGCTTAAAAAACCACTTTTCAAAAAACGAGACAATTGATATATATAACCGATCAAATTTTGTATTATTATAGTAGGTAAGTGCTCTTAGTTCATAGCAAAAATGCTGGTCTAACGCTTATGCCAGACGTTTTAAAAATTGACAAAAGATAATTTTTTACTTTTTGACATAACCAAATAATTTCTGCTGCAATACGTAGAAATACAATCTCTCATAACAAATATGAAGGTCCAAGACGATTTAAACGTGGCGTTCTCCCTGCCAGACTTTTTCGGAAATGGGTTTCACCAAATTATTGAGAACACTTCCCCGAACAAAGATTAAAATCAAATTATAAAGAAAATATAGAAACTCTTGAAATGAAACTTGAAAAAAATCAAAATAAATATTTGTAGTACAAAAACTGCAAATAAGTTTAAGTTGCCCTTTCTGCTTTTCAAAAGTAGGTTCAAGACGATTTGGGAGCAACGCAACGCAACGCCTTGCCAGACCGTTTTAAAATCTTTGAAAAATTCAATAAAATGGTCTTGCGTTGGCCGCGCTCAACGAGTTATTTCACTGAGTATCTTTTATGATCATTGGGGAAAGCACTGACTCTACTCATTGGATGGGTAATGAAACAGTGAATTTTTTTGGTCATTATGTTGGGTTATCGAGCTTTGATGGTTTTTTTTTTAAGTCAAATTTTTAAAGTCATGGTTTATAAATCATGCGATTAGTTTTCTCTATGTCCATTTATTTGCATTACGTTTCGGTTTCAATGTGTTTTTTTTATCACTATACGGTATAACTTACCCTATCCACCATGGCACAGCATCAGCTAACCCAAAATCGATGTTTCCAAAAGGTGAAAACATGGAATTATGGAAGAATGGATTATTGTAGGATGGGAAAATGGCTGGAAAAAAGGCATTGCTTCCGGGCTTTGAATTATCTCCAGTTATTACGGCATCCGCTGAAAAAGTAAACACATTAATCATAAAAAACAATTGTGCATAGTTTAAATATTACAAATTAATATTTACCTAAAGCATCCGCTGCATTTAAATTACTATCGGTGCGCAATAAAGGTCCAAAATTTTCAATTTCGTCTTCAAGGCTGTGAATAAGGGAAAATAAAACAAAAATTAGATTACAAAAATTAAGAACATCATTGTTATTCAAACAAGCATAATCAAATTATTCAAAAATATTTTAAGTTCAATGACAGAAACCCTTAAGTTCAATTCAGGAACTTATTCACTAAACAAAAATAAATTTAAAAAAAATCACTTAGTGAGGTTCATATACTTTTTGATTTAATAGTGACGAGGCTCTATGCATACAAATTGAGTGGAACACAAAACATATTTTTTTATTCTGTTTATCGTAACCGCATTTAAAATTTATTGTTTTATTGCCCTCGTGATACAAATAAAAATTGTTACTTCAAGTGTGATTCACTTCACTATAAAAACAATAGTCAAGATCGTCATAATTTATGGTTTCTTAAATGATCTTTTTAAATTTCTTTATAAATTCAAAACCATCCTTCAAAATACTGTATACTTATTTGGCAGCTCATTCATTCTGATGATACTTTTGAACAATTAATTTATAGATTGTAATTAGTAATTAAATATTCTAAAGTTGTGTCGGCTATAAGTTGTTTAATGTAAGCAATTTTATGATTGATTGCAATAGTTTCTTTCCTCACTTTGCGGAAGAATAGTTTGGTAGTATTTTCATTTTCTACTTGTATAGCTTGTAGTCCAGTCACCTTAGATTTCAACCTGTTACAAATTAATTACAAATTGAAACCACTTACAAAAGTTTTCTTTTGGTGAGTTAGAATAGGAAAAAAAAGTCTACCGCGTGTTTTTGCAAGCATAAAAAATCGGGTTTTTTTCAAATGGTTTTTTAAAAAAGAAAAACATTTTTTTAAATAAAAAGAGTAAGTACGGCATCTTGTAGACATGCGAATTTGCAACAATAAACAACTTTGGACTTACCGTTAAGTAGTTATAGACGTTTTTCATGGTTTCCACTTTTTTAAATTGTAAAAAAATTAAATATTTTTGTTTCTGCTTTTTGCAATGCAGTTAAAATTCTGTTAAAATTTTCTCGCATATCTAGGCTCCATAAAAAGTTTATATCGAAGAATCAGATAGCTATTTAAAACAAAAATTGTTTCAACTATGATTTTTAAATGATTAAAATGTTGATTTTTTGCCTTTTTTTGGTTTTTTGCGGTAGCATCTACCTAAACGTCCGTTCGTATGGGTCAAACTATATTTTTTCAATAGAAAATTAATTTTCCATAAAAAATACTAACACAATTTTTTTCTACGACGACTAGTTTTTGTTCATATCAGCCCAAACTCAAAAATTACTGCACAATTTCTACAAGATGGCGTACTTACTTTTTTTATTAAAAAAATAATAAAAAAAACATTTGAAAAAACCCTATTATTCCTAATTTGTTAATAACTTTTTATGCTTGCAAAAATATTATTGTGTGCCAAACAAAAGCTAATTGAATTTTCTACACGATACCACTGCCTATGGGTTCAGAACAGTGCTTTTCAATGAAATGCGACCCATCTCACTCACTCCCTGGAAGTTTGAATTAGCTGAATCTCGGCACAGTTCTTCTTTGGGATATTAGACTGCAAACATTTTTGAAGAATAAAAAAAAATTGTTAAAAATTGAACATCTTTGATCGGTTGTATCTCGGCACCTATTACAACTAGAGAGCTCAATTATGACTCGAATTGTCACAAATTTAATGTAGTTAAAGATGAATGAAGTAACCATTTTATAAGAATGAATAGTTTAGAAATTATAAGCCGTAATCCGAAAAAAGTCCGAAAATCTGGAAGTTCCACCACAGGAGGAAATGGGACAAATTTGAGCTTACCGGGAAGAAGGCTGGAATTTTCAAACTCATCCGCTTCATAGCCAGCAAGATTGAAGGAGACTACACTGTTGTATTCAACTATCTTAAGGGCCATTCAGGTGATTATTATTCTAAAGAAATAATTGTTCTTTCGGGACTCGGGAGCCCCAGAAGGCAGTCATTTGGGGGTGACGTGAAATAACGCCAAACGAAATAATGCCGAATTGGCCTTATTGCGTTTCAAACACGAAATAACACTAAATTTGGAGTTTGGCTTCATTTCAATTTAGAAATCTAAATAAGACCAATGTGGCGTTATTTCCTTTCCAATCAACAAGAACAAGGTATTTCAGGCTTGCGGCGTATAAACAGAGAGGTTGGTATGGTGTGGGCAAGCTGCCCTCCCTGCAACCCTCCTGCATGGGCCTGCGATAGGATTTGTGGTGGGGGCTACTTTCGGTATACCTATGGCAGAGTGATTTATTCAAAAACTTAGCATTTACCCAAACTTGCAACGACGCCAAATCCTATCGTAGGCCCAGGAAGGTGTCTGCGGGGGGGCAGCATGGCCCCCCCATATGTACCTTACTTTTTATTATAGAGGTTCGAATTATGTACAGTAAAAAAAACACACCTGTTTCCAAGAATGGAAAGAGGTACAAAAAAAACTAAAGGCAGATTTGTAGAGGTACAAAATAGATACAATAAATTTTGTTATTAAAAAATTTAAAAAAAAAATGTGTTTGCTGGCTTGAAAAGACAAACACACTTGCATCTCAAGAACGGAAAGAAAAAAAAGTTGTCATACAAAAAAATATTAAAATTTTTTAATTTAAGATTTGCAGAGGTACAAAATAGGTACAACAAATTTTATCAAAAAAAATTTTGTATTTGTTTTGAAAATGTGTTTGCTGGCTTGACAGTCAAGCTATAGCAAACACACCTGAACTCGAGAACGGAAAAAGGTACACAAAAACTAATGGCAGACTTGCAGAGGTACGAAATAGGTGCAATACATTTTTTCTTTAAAAAAATTCCATTTTTTTTTTAAATTGTGTTTGCTGGCCAAGTTGGCAAAAACACCTGTATCTCGAGGAGGGAAATAGGTAAAAATAAACTAATATCCGATTTGTAGAGGTACCAAAGAGGTACCTTCCATAAATTTTATGAAGAAAAAAATTATTAAAATTTAGTTTGAAAATGTGTTTGCTGGCTTGACAGTCAAACTAGCAAACACACATATTGTATCTCGAAATCTGCAAGAGGTATAAAATTATGAGTGGTAAGACCTCTTAAGATAAGAGGTACAATAAAAGTAGGGTAGACTGGGTACGGTTGAAACAATTTTGCTTATATCGCCCATAATATTTATTTCTGTAATGCGAGCGATAAAGAAGACATGTTCAATGAAAAAGCGGGGTTCCATCTACAAATAGGAGGGTCTTTTTAATGCTCCGTGCATAACTTTTTGTAGAACATGGATTTAATAAAAAAATCTTTTTTGTTTCAACCGTACCCGTACCAGAGGCGGTTGAAACAGCGATTGGGGTCAGTTGAAACACATGGAAATAATAAACATATACTTGTGTTAAGCACGTTAATTTTTTTTATTTTAAAGTATTAATATTACACGGTTTTTATTTAATAATAATTCATTTATAGTAAAATAACAAAAAAAAAAATCAACAGTAATTATAATGTATAGGTGGGACAGGGACAAATTGTTCGTCTGTATACATTGGTACCTCCAAACAAAAACTCCGCAATCGTCTCTCCGGCCACCGGTCTGACATTAACAGGGGTGGTTCTCAAAAAACTGCACTTGCCCTTCACTGCATAGAGCAGGACCACAAACCTGACTTAGAAAATGTGACTATACTAGAAGTTGAGAAACACCCTAACAAGAGAATGTTGTTGGAAATGCTGCATATCAACAACGAAGAGAGTTCGATCAACAGACGATCTGATTGTGAGAATCTCAGTAACATTTACAGCCAACTAATAAAAGAAGGCAAAATTAAGTATAGTCTTTTGTCAGTGTTGGGAGGTGTAATCCAATAAGGAGGTTTTTTTCGTAATTTAATGTATTTTAAAGTCAATGTAATTATTTAATTGTATTTATAATTTTTAAATTGTTTTTTCTAAATCAACTTAACTATTTTTAGTGTGCAATGTGTGCTCTTGAACATATTTTTGTTTGTGAAAATTAAGTTTCTTAAATTAAATTGTAAGTTAAAAAATTTTGATGTATTGTATAGATGACATTATTGACCATGTATATATTATTTTACAATAAAGGCCTGAGGAAGAGCGTATTCATGTTCGAAACGTTGCTAACCATTTAACACCGAGTTTTATTGACCTGGAGCCTGCTTAAACACAATATTATTTGGTTTGCAGTTCCAGCAGATCCTAAGGGCCCATCCCTTATAAAGTGGTCTTGGTAACGCACTCTCGGAAAAACGAAGAATGGAGGAATGACATTTCCGATGGCATTCACAGCGCATGCTACTGAAACTAAAGTACCTCTTTCTGCTGAAGTCATGGAACCTACTTGATGAGCCCCACGCCTAGCCACCACTTTGTCAGGCTTTTGAACAGTTGTTACTCCTGTTTCGTCTGTATTTTAGATATCTTGCTGCTCAAATTTATAACGGTCCATAACGGTGGTCAAATTGTCATAGAAAGCATCAACGTTTAATCTGTTAAAGCTAGTCGCCCTTGAGAGGCTGGTAGCTTGTGCTGCGCGTACGGACAGCTCACGGTTCCTCCTCATGAAATTCCGAAACCATTCCTCCCGGCCATCTCATTGTCATCCCAAGTCCGAGGCCGTGACAAATTGTATTTAACGGCAAGTTCGAATGATAATTTTCTTACCTCTTTTTTGTTAAGGCCAAAATATATATCAGCACATCGAAGAAGATACCTTGAGAGCTCCCGCTCTTGCTCCGCCGTAAAAACTTTGTTGTGTGCTATATGCCCCATGGTTTGAGTTTCTCCCTTACCAGAAGCATCTCGCTTTCGTATGTATCTAAGCAGCGAACAGTAATTTACTCCATGCTTCTCCGACACATTTCGCAACGAACCGCCTGCTTTGACATCGTAATAGACCTTACTATAATTTGTTAAGTCAGTCTGTCCTCTGGATGTCTTTCTAACTAAATAAACATTTTGTTTCAACTGTACCCAGACAAAATGTTTCAACCGTCCCCAACCCCACTTTAGTTACAAAAATGTATATAATTATTAAGATTTTTTTAAGATTTAATATGATTTTGTTTATCATGAAGCTCAATTCGTTATATATAATTATTTAGACATTAACAACACGATGGAAAAAGTCACTGGGATACGTTCTACACTCTTTGCTTCAAACACAAACACAACCTCAATACTCGAACATGAATAGAAACACAGTAATAGAAAAAAACAACCGCACACAAATACTTACTTTTTGTGACCGATATAAAAAAAATTGTTTTTTTACACAACTGCCACGTGCCACGTGCTAAGCAAGACTGACGATTGTTCAAATATGTTATTGCTTCGTTTGCTTTGGGAAACATTCGCGTACCGTCTACTGTTCCTGGAATATTTGTGTTGTTTCAACCGTCCTTTGTTTCAACCGTACCCAGTCTACCCTACAATATAATTTTATAACAAAATGTGATTACGCTAAATGGGATTTGCTTGATAAAGCTAAAACAGCTTTTGCTAGTCAATCAACTGAAAGTGGCCATTTTCCAGATTTCGACGACGACCGCGACGTGAAGGTTCAACCGACTGCACGACTGCATAAGTGTTTCAGTCTGTTTCAGTACCGGGGCGGCAAAAATAAATGGTGGCCCTACTAGAGGGACCATTCGTTATTATTTTGTAGTTTTAATATTTTCAAAATTAAATGATATAATGGCCCCCTACCACAAAATATTTTCGTGAATTTCCCCTTCAATTACTGTTGTTCTGTTTGTGTTTTTATTATCTACTAGATTACCCTCGCCCGCTTCGCTGGTCGTTTGATAAAAAACAGAAAATCAACAGTAATTATAATGTATAGGTGGGACAGGGACAAATTGTTCGTCTGTATACATTGGTACCTCCAAACAAAAACTCCGCAATCGTCTCTCCGGCCACCGGTCTGACATTAACAGGGGTGGTTCTCAAAAAACTGCACTTGCCCTTCACTGCATAGAGCAGGACCACAAACCTGACTTAGAAAATGTGACTATACTAGAAGTTGAGAAACACCCTAACAAGAGAATGTTGTTGGAAATGCTGCATATCAACAACGAAGAGAGTTCGATCAACAGACGATCTGATTGTGAGAATCTCAGTAACATTTACAGCCAACTAATAAAAGAAGGCAAAATTAAGTATAGTCTTTTGTCAGTGTTGGGAGGTGTAATCCAATAAGGAGGTTTTTTTCGTAATTTAATGTATTTTAAAGTCAATGTAATTATTTAATTGTATTTATAATTTTTAAATTGTTTTTTCTAAATCAACTTAACTATTTTTAGTGTGCAATGTGTGCTCTTGAACATATTTTTGTTTGTGAAAATTAAGTTTCTTAAATTAAATTGTAAGTTAAAAAATTTTGATGTATTGTATAGATGACATTATTGACCATGTATATATTATTTTACAATAAAGGCCTGAGGAAGAGCGTATTCATGTTCGAAACGTTGCTAACCATTTAACACCGAGTTTTATTGACCTGGAGCCTGCTTAAACACAATATTATTTGGTTTGCAGTTCCAGCAGATCCTAAGGGCCCATCCCTTATAAAGTGGTCTTGGTAACGCACTCTCGGAAAAACGAAGAATGGAGGAATGACATTTCCGATGGCATTCACAGCGCATGCTACTGAAACTAAAGTACCTCTTTCTGCTGAAGTCATGGAACCTACTTGATGAGCCCCACGCCTAGCCACCACTTTGTCAGGCTTTTGAACAGTTGTTACTCCTGTTTCGTCTGTATTTTAGATATCTTGCTGCTCAAATTTATAACGGTCCATAACGGTGGTCAAATTGTCATAGAAAGCATCAACGTTTAATCTGTTAAAGCTAGTCGCCCTGAGAGGCTGGTAGCTTGTGCTGCGCGTACGGACAGCTCACGGTTCCTCCTCATGAAATTCCGAAACCATTCCTCTCCGGCCATCTCATTGTCATCCCAAGTCCGAGGCCGTGACAAATTGTATTTAACGGCAAGTTCGAATGATAATTTTCTTACCTCTTTTTTGTTAAGGCCAAAATATATATCAGCACATCGAAGAAGATACCTTGAGAGCTCCCGCTCTTGCTCCGCCGTAAAAACTTTGTTGTGTGCTATATGCCCCATGGTTTGAGTTTCTCCCTTACCAGAAGCATCTCGCTTTCGTATGTATCTAAGCAGCGAACAGTAATTTACTCCATGCTTCTCCGACACATTTCGCAACGAACCGCCTGCTTTGACATCGTAATAGACCTTACTATAATTTGTTAAGTCAGTCTGTCCTCTGGATGTCTTTCTAACTAAATAAACATTTTGTTTCAACTGTACCCAGACAAAATGTTTCAACCGTCCCCAACCCCACTTTAGTTACAAAAATGTATATAATTATTAAGATTTTTTTAAGATTTAATATGATTTTATTTATCATGAAGCTCAATTCGTTATATATAATTATTTAGACATTAACAACACGATGGAAAAAGTCACTGGGATACGTTCTACACTCTTTGCTTCAAACACAAACACAACCTCAATACTCGAACATGAATAGAAACACAGTAATAGAAAAAAACAACCGCACACAAATACTTACTTTTTGTGACCGATATAAAAAAAATTGTTTTTTTACACAACTGCCACGTGCCACGTGCTAAGCAAGTCTGACGATTGTTCAAATATGTTATTGCTTCGTTTGCTTTGGGAAACATTCGCGTACCGTCTACTGTTCCTGGAATATTTGTGTTGTTTCAACCGTCCTTTGTTTCAACCGTACCCAGTCTACCCTACAATATAATTTTATAACAAAATGTGATTACGCTAAATGGGATTTGCTTGATAAAGCTAAAACAGCTTTTGCTAGTCAATCAACTGAAAGTGGCCATTTTCCAGATTTCGACGACGACCGCGACGTGAAGGTTCAACAGACTGCACGACTGCATAAGTGTTTCAGTCTGTTTCAGTACCGGGGCGGCAAAAATAAATGGTGGCCCTACTAGAGGGACCATTCGTTATTATTTTGTAGTTTTAATATTTTCAAAATTAAATGATATAATGGCCCCCTACCACAAAATATTTTCGTGAATTTCCCCTTCAATTACTGTTGTTCTGTTTGTGTTTTTATTATCTACTAGATTACCCTCGCCCGCTTCGCTGGTCGTTTGATAAAAAACATAAAATTTGTCTTTAAAAGTCTTAAAAATTAAATTTAAAATTAGATTACAAAATTAAGAGCATCATTGTTATTCAAACAAGCATAATCAAATTATTCAAAAATATTTTACGTTCAGTGACAGAAACCCTTAAGTTCAATTCAGGAACTTATTCACTAAACAAGAATAAATTTTAAAAAAATCACTTAGTGAGGTTCATATACTTTTTGATTTGATAGTGACGAGGCTCTATGCATACAAATTGAATGGAACACAGAACATATTTTTTTATTCTGTTTATTGTAACCGCATTTAAAATTTATTGTTTTATTGCCCTCATGATACAAATAAAAATTGTTACTTCAAGTGTGATTCACTTCACTATAAAAACAATAGTCATGATCGTCATAATTTATGGTTTCTTGAATGATCTTTTTAAATTTCTTTATAAATTCAAAACCATCCTTCAAAATACTGTATACTTATTTGGCAGCTCATTCATTCTGATGATACTTTTGAACAATTAATTTATAGATTGTAATTAGTAATTAAATATTCTAAAGTTGTGTCGGCTATAAGTTGTTTAATGTAAGCAATTTTATGATTGATTGCAATAGTTTCTTTCCTCACTTTGCGGAAGAATAGTTTGGTAGTATTTTCATTTTCTACTTGTACAGCTTGTGGTCCAGTCACCTTAGATTTCAACCTGTTACAAATTAATTACAAATTGAAACCACTTACAAAAATTTTCTTTTGGTGAGTAAGAATAGGAAAAAAAGTCTACCGCGTGTTTTTGCAAGCATAAAAAATTGGTTTTTTTCAAATGGTTTTTTAAAAAAGAAAAACATTTTTTTAAATTAAAAGAGTAAGTACGCCATCTTGTAGACATGCAAATTTGCAACAATAAACAAATTTGGACTTATCGTTAAGTAGTATTAGACGTTTTTCATGGTTTCCACTTTTTTAAATTGTAAAAAAATTAAATATTTTTGTTTCTGCTTTTTGCAATGCAGTTAAAATTCTGTTAAAATTTTCTCGCATATCTAGGCTCCATAAAAAGTTTATATCGAAGAATCAGATAGCTATTTAAAACAAAAATTGTTTCAACTATGATTTTTAAATGATTAAAATGTTGATTTTTTGCCTTTTTTTGTTTTTTTTGGGGTAGCATCTACCTAAACGTCCGTTCGTATGGGTCAAACTATATTTTTTCAATAGAAAATTAATTTTCCATAAAAAATACTAACACAATTTTTTTCTACGACGACTAGTTTTTGTTCATATCAGCCCAAACTCAAAAATTACTGCACAATTTCTACAAGATGGCGTACTTACTTTTTTTATTAAAAAAATAATAAAAAAAAACATTTGAAAAAACCCTATTTTTCCTAATTTGTTAATAACTTTTTATGCTTGCAAAAATATTATTGTGTGCCAAACAAAAGCTAATTGAATTTTCTATACGATAACACTGCCTATGGGTTCAGAACAGTGCTTTTCAATGAAATGCGACCCATCTCACTCACTCCCTGGAAGTTTGAATTAGCTGAATCTCGGCACAATTCTTCTTTGGGATATTAGACTGCAAACATTTTTGAAGAATAAAAAAAAAAATTGTTAAAAATTGAACATCTTTGATCGGTTTTATCTCGGCACCTATTACAACAGCTCAATTATGACTCGAATTGTCACAAATTTAATGTAGTTAAAGATGAATGAAGTAACCATTTTATAAAAATGCATAGTTTAGAAATTATAAGCAGTAATCGAAAATCTGGAAGTTCCACCACAGGAGGAAATGGGACAAATTTGAGCTTACCGGGAAGAAGGCTGGAATTTTCAAACTCATCCGCTTCATAGCCACCAAGATTGAAAGAGACTACACTGTTGTATTCAACTATCTTAAGGGCCATTCAGGTGATTATTATTCTAAAGAAATAATTGTTCTTTCGGGACTCGGGAGCCCAAGAAAGCAAGCATTTGGGGGTGACGTGCCAAACGAAATAATGCCGAATTGGCCTTATTGCGTTTCAAACACGAAATAACACTAAATTTGGAGTTTGGCTTAATTTCAATTTAGAAATCTAAATAAGACCAATGTGGCGTTATTTCCTCTCCAATCAACAAGAACAAGGTATTTCAGGCTTGCGGCGTATAAACAGAGAGGTTGGTATGGTGCGGGCAAGCTGCCCTCCCTGCAACCCTCCTGCCTGGGCCTGCGATAGGATTTGTGGTGGGGGCAACTTTGGGTATACCTATGGCAGAGTGATTTATTCAAAAACTTAGCATTTACCCAATTTTGCAACCACGCCAAATCCTATCGTAGACCCAGGAAGGTGGCTGCGGGGGGGGGCAGCATGCCCTCCCATATGTACCTTGCTTTTTATTATAGAGGTTCAAATAATGTACAGTAAAAAAAAACACACCTGTTTCCAAGAATGGAAAGAGGTACGAAAAAAACTAAAGGCAGATTTGTAGAGGTACAAAATAGGTACAATAAATTTTGTTATTAAAAAATTAAAAAAAAATGTGTTTGCTGGAAAGAAAAAAAAGTTGTCATAAAAAAAAATATTAAAATTTTTTAATTTAAGATTTGCAGAGGTACAAAATAGGTACAACAAATTTTATCAAAAAAAAAAAATTTTATTTGTTTTGACAATGTGTTTGCTGGCTTGACAGTCAAGCTATAGCAAACACACCTGAACTCGAGAACGGAAAATGTACCCAAAAACTAATGGCAGACTTGCAGAGGTACGAAATAGGTGCAATACATTTTTTCTTTGAAAAAAATTCCAATTTTTTTAAATTGTGTTTGCTGGCCAAGTTGGCAAAAACACCTGTATCTCGAGGAGGGAAATAGGTAAAAATAAACTAATATCCGATTTGTAGAGGTACAAAAGAGGTATCTTCCATAAATATTATCAAGAAAAAAAATATTAAAATTTTGTTTGAAAATGTGTTTGCTGGCTTGACAATCAAGCTAGCAAACACACATATTGTATCTCGAAATCTGCAAGAGGTATACAATTATGAGTGGTTAGACCTCTTAAGATAAGAGGTACAATATAATTTTTTAACAAAATGTGATTACGCTAAATGGGCTTTGCTTGATAGAGCTAAAACAGCTTTAGCTAGTCAATCAACTGAAAGTGGCCATTTTCCAGATTTCGACGACGACGTGAAGGTTCAACAGACTGCACGACTGCATAAGTGTTTCAGTCTGTTTCAGGCCCGGGGCGGCAAAGATAAATGGTGGCCCTACTAGAGGGACCATTCGTTATTATTTTGTAGTTTTAATATTTTCAAAATTAAATGATATAATGGCCCCCTACCACAAAATATTTTCGTGAATTACCCCTTCAATTACTGTTGTTCTGTTTGCGTTTTTACTATCTACTAGATTACCCTCGCCCGCTTCGCTGGTCGTTTGATAAAAAACATAAAATGTGTCTTTAAAAGACTCTTAAAAATTAAATTTATTTATCATACTATTAATAACACTAAGATTCAAATACTCTGAAATAAAGAAGTTCAACCAATTCAAAACATAAGATAATAACTAACAGAAAAAAGAATAATATTATAATAAACTCAAAGGAGATGACCTAAACGTCCGTTCATACGGATTTAAATATACTTTTTATATTAAAAATTGAATTTAAAACAAAAAATATTAGTATAATTTTCTTGTACGACGATTAGTTTTTTTTCATATCAGCCCAACTTCAAAAATTATAGCACAAGAAGTTCGTCAAGTTTTTTTAATTCGTCATCACTTTATTAAAAAAATAAAACTTTTTGACTTCAATTCTTTTGTTAATTTTCAATCAATTATTGAAAACCAAATTGCTTTACCACATTTACTTTTAGAGATATTTAAAAAGAACGAAACTTACATCCCTATAAAACCAAGAAACAAAAAAAAAGTTATAATTTACAATTAGGATAGTTTCGTCTTGTTTTTATGAAGAGACAAGTTTCTTCATTACCTATTTAATATCTTAAAAAGTAAAAGTTGTAGGACCATCTAGTTTTCAGTGGTAGATTGGAATAAAATAAAAGCATCTTAAAACGCTATAAACAAAGATATTTTTTTTTTGCAATATAGCGTTGCCAAAGTAAAAAAATAACTCAATTGGTTCTTTGTGCTATAATTTTTGAGTTTGGGTTGATATGAAATAAAAAACTAATCGTCGTACAAGAAAATCATACTAATATTTTTAGTTTGATATTCAAGTTTTAATATCCGTCATCCGTATGAATGGACGCTTACGTAGATAGAGGCGCAAAAACCCTAAAACAGGCCAAAAATTAATATTTTGATGATGTAAAAATCATAGTTTAAACAATTTAGGTTCTAAAAATCTTATTCTTCCATATGATCTCTCTTGGAATCTGGTAATACATGAAAATTTTTACAGAATTGTAACTGCATCGGAAATAGCCGAAAATATTTAATTTTTCAAGAATTTAAAAACGTGGCAACCATAAAAACGGCTATAACTACTTAACGGTAAGTTCAAAGCATTGAGCCACACTTTGTTTTTTGTTGCAAATTTGCAGTTTCACAAAATGGCGTACTTACTTCTTTTATAAATTAAAAAAAAAATGCGGTAGACTTTTTTTCCCTATTTTTACTCAATAAAAGAAAATTTTTAAAAGTGGTTTCAACTTGTAATTAATTTGTGACTGGCTTAATTCTAAGGTGACTGTAGTGTTAACATTTGTACCAATTTGTAAAAAATGTTATGAATTTGTAATTTCTTGAGTGCATAATATGTACATACACCATACAACAAGATAAAGCAACACAGAGCTATCCAATAGTTTTAGAATAAAAGAGAATACGTAAACAAAAAAAAACGCCATACATACACTACAACTTTTTTGCACTGACTTTTCTTACAGGAAAATTAATTTTTTATTAGGTATTTTGAGTCGAACTGAAGAAAAACTTAAAACTCTCAACTTTCGGGAAAAAGGATCATCTTTGGTTCCTATAGTGTGTACTAAGCTGCGGTTTCTTTAAATTTGTTAGAAATTGAATAAACTTTACGAATGTACCTACTTTATTTTGTTTGTTAAAAACGCAGAGCTTATGACTTTTACAGCAAAAAGGGAAAAAAGTTCCAAAATTTGCGGGTTTTCGTTTGGTACATGGTATAAGAACAAGTTTCTCGAAGTTTTAAATTAATACTAAGAAATTAGAAATATTATCATGCTTTGCGATTTCATATTTTTTTTTATTGGTTTTTCAGCATTTTTCAATGCTATTTAGTGCCCCCATCTACGTGGTGCCTGGGGCGGACCGATAGTTTTCTCTGAAAATTCTGGGTTGTTAGAGCATAATTTCCAATGTTATTTTTTTATTTATTTATTTTTTAATTATTTAATTTTTAATCAGTTTAAAGGATTTAAAAAAATTATTTGAAATTATTTCGTGGAAGACTCCTTATAGTCCAGTCAACAGGTATGAAAAAAAGGGTTTTTAGGAAAAAGGTCGGAGGTCAATAAAATTTCATTTTAATTATGGTCAGGTGGCGTAGTTTTAGTTTGGACCTTTGGATGAAGGTCATGACAGTTATAGCCAACGGTGACGAAACACGGCTTGATTAAACGTCGCGAGCACAATCATTTATTTTTGTTGCTGTTATGTTTCATAATATTTGCATAAGTGAACAGAAAATTTAATTTTGAGGCAGAGTTGATTTAACCAATAAATGAGAAAGAACACCTAAAAGCATTTTGAAGGACAAAACAAATTAAGACACCTAAACGTATCATAAAAATAGTTTGAGGTGATAAACTGCAACATTTCCGCAAGTAAGCGGTGCTTACCGAGGTGCCATGACATTTGGAAAAGCGTCATATGGCCATATTTACAAATTTGGCCATTTGACACTTTCACAATGCGTCATATGGCCATATTTGTAAATTTGGCCATTTGTCGCTTTGCCAAAGTGTCATATGACCTTATTTTTTTTACGAATGGAGGATCAATTTGGGGTGTGAAAATTAAAAATTCGCTCGAATTTTTAATTTTCACACCCCAAAGTGAATTTTTTTTCAGTTAAGCTTTTCGTTTCTTAACCTTGCACCATAGAAAAATTCGTGCGAATTTTTAATTTTCACACCAAATTGATCCTCTGTTCGTCAAATGTTTGTTCACCTACGCTTTTCATTTCTCACTGTACCCTGTAAATTCGATCGAATTTATTATTTTCACACCCCAAATTAATTTTCTATTCATCAAAATTTTCGTCAGTTACGCTTTTCGTTTCTTACCGTTACCAAAACTACATCCGCCACCACTTTCCCCTGGAAGATTAAGATATTAACCATCTTTTGGATGAGCGCTCTTTCATAAACTGCATTTGAAAGTGACATTATGCCAAAATGACATTTCCGTAAAGCCACAAATGGCCATATGTACAAATATGGCCATATGAGGCATTGTGATAGTGTCATATATGGCCAAATTTGTAAATATGGCCATTTGAAGTCATGGCACCGCTTACCGAAGGTCAAACTTGAATTCTGTTTTCAAAGATCGTAGAAAGTGTTATCAAACTTATATCTTTACTCCATTTGCCGCATACATATGTCAAATTTTTATGAAATGCCGTATTTTCGTATGCTCCATTATACATATGTAGATCTAACTTGCATACATATTATGTAGTACATACTGCACATTAACCACTAAAACGCAGCATTTCAATATTCAGCGCAAATGAAAGAATTAATACAAAACGATATGCTGGAAAGTGTCAAAATTTGATTACTTTTCCAGAACACGAAATTAATTTAAAAAAATAATATCAATTTATTATGCAAACTAGCTTTGAAAATTTTTGACAGATTTGTAAACAAAACAAGTTCTAACGAAAACTTGTTTTTCGAGTTTTATGAAATGTAAATAATATATGGCTGTTATCTTTTCTGTTTTAGGATTTTAAAACTTTAATTCATTACATTACAGTTACATAGAAATTTTTGCAATTATTTTTCAATTCGGCAGTTACTGTTTTGTCAGTTGAATTGTCTTTAAATAATACTAAACATTTTGGACCAAAAAATAAATCTTCAACAGGTATGATGCAGTCGTAAATTATGTTGTGTAACTTGTCAGGCCTTATGAAATTTTGACCTATTGAAAACATAAGCTTTTTACACAGGGGGGGGGGGTTTGGTGTTGCATATATTTTGTGGATATTATGTTCATTAAAAACGAGATGAACATATTGGCTTTTCTGGCGTACAGGGTAGGTATCCGAAAAGTTATGGATAATTGCCATTAAAAAACGCACGATTTCGCACAAACTTGCTTTTGTGGTAAGTTACCTAAGAGCTTTAAAAAGCACTTCACGAAATTATTTGAAATAATTTCTAAATTAATATGCAATAATTAAAAAAAAAATATCTAATATGCAATAATTAAAAAAACAAAATTAAATACAAAAAATAACTTTGGAAATTGAGTTGTAAGCCATTAATTTTGATATATTAAAACATTTTTTGCAATTTTTTTTACCAAAATCGTACGTCCCGTTTTTAAAATATCGAAATTAAAAAAATCATGAATTCGTTTTTAAAATATAATTTTTTTTTAAGAAAAGATATGAAAAAATTATGTAGGCCATATCCGGCTCTATGCTTTAACAATTTTTTCTATTTGTTAATGGTGATGACCCTTTTGTAAATTATATGTTATAAGAAACGGGCTTCAGGTCAGAATGCGTTGGTGGGAATGCGTTGTTCTGCAGTATGTTTTTAATTTTAATTTTATTGTTTTTATGGTATTCCAAATCACTAATTGAGAGAACTCTATTAATTAGATTTTTAGCTGTGTTTAGAATTATTTGTTTCGGGTGTTTTGAGTGAAAGTTTATGATTCTTCCAGACGAGGTGGGTTTTTGAAACCAATCAACTTTCAACTTATTTCCTTGTCTGATGACAAAAGTATCGAGGTAAGACAGTTTCTAGCTTGTTTCCTTCTCGATCGTAAACTGTAACTTTTTGTGAAAACTGTTAAGGCAAGTAAGCGAAGGTATTGACGAAATATGTAGATGACATTTTCGCCATCGTAAAAGTGGAAAACTTAGAAGAAACCCTTACTTGCCTTAATTGCAGTTAACTACCTACATGCAATTTTAAAAACAGTACTGTTTAAAATATTTTTTTTTTTTTAAGTTTTTATAGCCTTTACACACCGGATCAAAAACACTGTTTTTGATAAAAACTCGAAATTCGTTCACACCGGACATTAACCCATTTTTGTTTGACATTTATTTTGTTTTGTGAAAAACTGTGAAATATTTGTTCCTTTAAATAAACATTTAAATGTTGTAAATGTACCCCGCTTTAGTTTCAAATAAAAATAAAATTAAAAAGAATTGATTTAAACCGATTTAAATGCATTTTTTATAATCCTAAATGAATTCAATTTCAAATTTTGAAAATTTCAATTTTCATAAAAGTTCTGTTCAACGAGACTCCCTGAGGTCGGAACCAAAACTTGAAAAAACAACAACAACTAAAAAAAACGGTGTAGTAGATACGTGCTTTCATTCGCTTACGTATGTATATTTGATTCAATCGAATTCGGGCGAAGCTGCCCAATCATACACGTTATACATGAGCCTTTAACTATTCTGATATAAAGGCAACCCAAAATCCCAAAACGAGTGGGAACTGTTCTGAAAAGGATTATGAAGAACATTTTAGAAGAGCCGATTTCTCATTTTTAACATTTTCTATTCTGTTCGTTATCACTTCGAAGCAGTCGTGTTGAACACAGATAAAATAATATCTTTTGACAGTCCTCTTCCGTTTCTCATTCTTCACATTTGATTGAATGCTGAATGTTTCACTAATTGCGTTTGTTTTGTTTATTTCGCAATTTCAACTGGTTTTTAATAGGTTTTTGCAAAAGCCAGTTATTTTCGTGAACTTGTTACGTGCCAAAAACGTATGGGAAAACTTGTGTTTTTAATGCAGGTTTTTGATTTTTCGCAAAAACCGGATTTTCGATGCGGTGTGAAAATGATAAGTTTAAAAATTCATTTTTCTAAAACTATTCACTAAAACTACTTTATTTAAGATGAAAATAAAGGAAGAGTTTTCTGGCTTTCCCAAAAGTAAAATATTAATTAATTTAAGTCAATTTTTTTTTTAGAAAATTGCCCCTTTCCGCCTAAACAGGAAAATCCCATACGATTTTTTCTTGCCGTAACTCAACCTACACGCTCAAGCTTTTTGGTGCAGCGTATACCAATCACCCTGTATAGTACCTATAATCGCAAGTAAAAATGATGATTCTCTCTGAGAAATTTTATCATGACGCTAGCTAAATTATTTCCTTACGAGCTTAAAATGATCAAAGTTTTTTTTCTTAAATGGCTTTTTCTTTTATGGTTTTTTTTATTTTCAAACTGAACTACATTTGGTTCAAAAGACATGGAACAGAACAAAACCGGTAGTCTTAGTGAAGTTATCTGATGTCAATCACATAAACCCCGCTGGTGGATCCCTATACTTTCGGCAGTAAAATGGGAAGATTCAACTCGAGATTAAAGCGGCCCATACACAGAAACAATACAGGCCAGTGCGCAGGAATTGCTCATGGGAGGGGAGGCTTTGCATTTTGAAGAGCATGGTGCAAATAGTTCACTTTTAATTGAAAATTTTCAATCTGTTGAGGAAAGGTATATATAGGGGGTTAGAACACCCCCCCCTCTGCGCATGAGTCTGAAACAGTATACTTGTGCATGTGCCCACACGTCACTATTCTATTACCCAAAAACAAGTGGAGCTAAATCTTGGATTTGGGGTGGGTGCAAATTTGATTCAGTTTGGTGATAATTCGGGATTCTGTAATTCAGAAATTAAAAATGTTTTGCATTTGGGGTGTTATAATAAGGGATTCTGTCGCTATTCCTCAGATAGAAAGAACAACAATGAAATGATATCGTCAATTTGAGAGCCCTGACCTCTAGAAGGTAAAATCTAATAATTTAAAGAAACAGACAAAAAGAAAATTTTAAATCTTCAAAACATTAACCGGATGCAAAAAATATTTTTTTTTAAATTGGGTTTAATTCATACCTGCTTGAACATTACTATCGATGCGCAAGCTACGTCAGTATCACTAGATCTACTTATTTTTTTTTTTTTACACTATCAAATCCTGTTCATAAGGAGCTTAGAGCAAGCTTCAACTTATGAACAAAGATTTGCCAACACATTATATGTGTTCCACTGGCTCATCACTTAGTGCTGGTGTTAGTTGTTAGTAATGTAAAACAAATCACTACAATAACACAAGCACTATAATACAATAAAACATATAATTTAACAATACAAAATACATAAAACATGAACTAAAAGCGTGGAGCACTGGAGTACATTTTTAAGATTTATGTTATTGTCATTAAAATCAATAATTTTAGAATTTATATTGAAAAGCCTGCACATGCGGGTAAGCGGCTCATTCATACCGTAATTAGTCCGATGGTGTGGACAATGTAGGAGCTCAAGGCTACGCAGATGGTGAGCACGATAATTGAGTCCAACACAAGTAAGTAGATCAGGTGCATCTAATGCGCCCGAAAGAAGTTGGTGGATAAAAACTATATCGTTATTTACACGCCTCTGTAACAAGGACTGAATGTGTAGAAGCTGAATTCGGTGTTCATAAGGTGAAAGGTTATAAGTATCTGTCCAGGGAAGACCTTTTAAGGCAAAACGAACAAAATTATGCTGAACTGTCTCTATCCTAGATCTATGAACATCATAGAACGGAGTCCATACCTGCGATGCGTATTCCAGATGCGGACGAAAAAAACAATTGTATAAAGATAGGGTAACATAAGGGTCTTGAAACTCTTTGGACCATCTTTTTACAAATCCTAACATTGAGTTAGCCATTTTAACAATAGAGTTGATGTGCTCTGTGAAATCTAGACTTGGATTGAAGACGATTCCAAGATCTTTAAAACTAACAACACGGCACAATGTATGTTGTGAAATATTATAGTCAAATATGATTGGTACTTGTTTTTTTGAAAAAGTCATAGTTTGACATTTTGCTGGGTTAAGGTTTAATCCATTCTTGCTGCACCAAGTACAAAAGCTATCAATGTCGGCTTGCAAATTCACACGATCACCGCTTGAGCATATACATAGATTTAAAAATCTTCATATCGTCAGCAAAAACCAGAATTTCACTATTGCGAATGCATGATGTTACATCATTAATAGCAAGAATAAAAAGAATGGGACCTAAATGACTTCCTTGTGGTACTCCAGAGTTGGCGGTAAAAGGGTTTGAAAATGTTTTTCTGAATTTCACCTGGTAGGATCTATTTCAAAGATAAGAATATATCTAATCAATAAATCCAGCAGAAAATCCAAAGGCCTTAAGTTTAAAAATTATAATGTCGTGGGAAAGTTGGTCAAAAGCTTTTGAAAAGGCGGTATAAATGCAATCTAGTGCCTGTCTGTTTTCCAAAGCATTGGAGCACATGTGTAAAAACGTTAGAAGGTTCGTTACCGTTGACCGCCTCTGCATAAATCCATGTTGTTGATTACAGATAATATTTTTGCAGAAAAACGTCATACTATTACAAACCACTTCCTGAAATAGCTTTGGAATACAAGAGAGTTTGGCAATCGGTCTGTAGTTCTTTATGTCAGACTTACTACCCTTTTTAAAAACGGGTGTAATAAATGATTTTTTCCATACACTGGGAAATTTCCCCGACTTAAGGGATAGCTCGAAAAGAAGTTGTAGAGGAAAAGCTATAATGGAGCTACATTTTTTTAGTATAATAGGAGGAATGCCATCTGGGCCTGGAGAGTAGTCATCTTTTAGCAAAGAAAGAAAATGTAAAATTTTGTCATGTTCCATCGGAACGTTGTTAAAAGTAACTTGAGGACAGTCACGCAAATATTCAAAGAACTCGACATCAATATCAACACGAGTGTCAATAAAAGAGTTACTAAATTTTTTTTTATTTTATTTATTTAATAAAGAATAACTTACAAAATAAATTTATAAATTATTGCAATGTAAGACATCAGGGCAGCGCCCAGCTAGGCCATAGATGTCGTTTAGATATAATAGATTGTTTCTGATAAAAAATTTAGTTATAAAAGTGATTAAGGTAACATTTCTTAATATGGAAAATAACATCATAAATACTTTTAGTTTAGGCAAAAGGTATGGATCATATCTCTTTGAATTTGTTATGCAAAGTTGTGACTTCTTTGATGCGTTGAAAAGATCGAAATTCGGATGGATCAAGTGTTTTAGCTAACTGTTTCTGCTTTTCTTCTATTGAATCGGTGTTTGTAGTTTGCCGAGTAACCGGACAATCAGCAAACATATGCCAAACTGAGAGGACCTCCTTACAGTTTTCGCACTCCTCTGGGGGGTTGTTGGTGAAGTAGTGACGACTAGAAAAAAGAGTTTTTCCTACTCTGATTCGAAATAACGATATACATTCTTCTCTGGTTAGGGTTTTGTTGTATGGAATTCTGAGATGTGTTGAGCGATGTTTTCGAAGAAAGTTTTGTTCACTTAACCAGGAGCTTGCAAGGTCTTCGTTTTCAATGGCAATGAAGACTTTCCGGATGAGCTGCGAGATGTTTGGCAGTTCTTTTATACACGGGTAACGAGTCGCTTCTTTTGCTGCAGTATCTGCAGCCTCATTTCCTTTAATACCAGCATGGCCTGGTATCCATGCTAAGGTTATATTGGTGTTATTGTATAGAATACTTCGGATGCAATTAAAGGTTGAGCAGTTATTATTTGCACTTTTAAGTCCGGTAAGGATACTTAGACTGTCAGTGAGAATCAATGTTTTAGCTGCCCAAGTTTGCGCAATAGATAGAGCTTTTAACAATGCTGTAACTTCTGCCACATAACTACCAGCTGCGTCTGGAAGGATACCTTGGAAAACGATTATCTCCTCATTGTTTGCGTTAGCTTCGATCACTGCATAAGTAGAGCTGTTATCCCTAAACGATCCATCGGTGTATAATGTCCTCAAGGGCTGGATATTTTCGATCAGTTCGCGGTGAAGCATGAGGAATTGTAGATTTGAAGTGTTTTCCTTCTTATGGCTGGAGAGGCTGGTGTCAATAGATAACAAATGTCTTGTCCAAGGAGGAGGAAACGAAGGATTGAGGTTCCGTGATGTTTCTAGAGCAATATATCCGTGACCAGAAATCAGAGACAGTATTTTACTTAGGGATGATATTGAATTTTTCTTATTTTGTTTTGATCTGGATAAAACTTCTTGAGAAGCTGTGTAAAGCGGATGGGTGATATCTGTAAGTGCTTTGCTTATCAAATAAACTGCTCTTTTTTGTCCTAGTCTGTTGATTGATTTAAAACCAGCTTCTATTCTTAGAGCTTCAATTGGCGTTGTTTTAAGAGCTCCTGTGGATGTTCGGTAGCATTGGTTAATGGCTATGTCGATGCTCTCCAAGTTTTTCTTTGAAGTGAACATAAATTGGGTGAGTCCATGTTGGAGGGTGCCTTTGACCAGAGCATTTGTTATTTTCAGAGCCGTTTCCAGAAGTGGTCCTTTTCGTCGAGAACATATCATTTTCAGAGCGTTGTTTCGATTCTTCAGTTGGTTGATGGTATTTTTAATGTGAATATCCCATTTCAGATTACCATTGAAAGTTACACCGAGGACTCTTAGTTCTTTTTCCAGGTTGAGAGGGAAGTTGCGAATTACAAGTGGTGTAGAAGAGGATGCGCATTTCCTTTTTCGGCAAAGGTGGAGTACCTCTATTTTGGAAGGTCTATTGCGCCAGTTTTTTGGGTCCAAGCACAGATTACATTGTCTGCTGATTGTAGAACTGTATTAACTTTTGATGGATCTCAAGAAGCTACCATAAAGATGTTATCTACATATACACCAATGAAATCAAGACTATGTTTTGGCTGAGCGAGCTCCGTAATAAGCATCAATGTATGCATTGTAGAGATATACTGACAAAGGAGATCCTTGTGGTATCCCATTTTCAAGCTTCAATTTGTTTGAGGTGAAGCCATTGACATCAACACAAAAAGTTCTTCCTGATAAAAAGGATACAATGACCTTTAAAATTTTCTCTGGGACTCCCCATTGATGTAACTGCTCAATTATAGGAAAAGTAGTGACACGATCGAAAGCTTTTTCAAGGTCAGAAGACATCACTAAGCTGTGTTTACCAGATGAAAAATTATCTGCTAATGTGTGTTCCATGAGATGAATTAAAGAGTGAACTCCTCTGTTCGGTCTAAAAGCATGTTGTTCCTTACTTATAGAGTTTTCCATCAGCCAGCCTAATCGTCGTCCTATAATTTTTTCAAAAATTTTAGAGAGAACAGGTAAAAGAGATATCGGGCGATTTCCTTCTATCTGGTGATAGTTTCGAGAGCTCTTGGGAATCGGCTTGAGTATAGCTTTCTTCCAATCATGAGGAAAGATACCAGTCCGAAGGATGTTATTATAGAGGGAGCAAATTCGGTCCTTCAGACTATCAGCTGCTGATTTAACCATAGTATATGTGATTTTGTCTTCTCCTGGGGTGGTTCCTTTAAGTATTTGTAGTGTAGTGTCAAATTCTGTTCTTGAAATGTCGTTTAAAAGCTCTAAACACAGGTTTTCTTGGGGAGGGAGGTTACTTAAGTTAAAAGTAATTTTCTTAGTAATAACGTTGTCTGGAAAGGAACTATTATCACTATACTTTCACCATGTTTTTGAGAACGTGTTGGATATTTTTTCAGGATCATTTTCCAAAGAACCGTTGAGGAGAATGTAAGGAAAGTGTTGAGTGTAGTTTGAAGACCTCAAAGATTTTATTCGGTTCCAAAGTGTTTTGGAGTCTAAAGTTGGATCCATAGTATTCACGAAGTTTTCCCACGATGCTCTTTTAGCTTTAATAGCTTCGTATTTAACTTTAGCACAAGCTTTTCTGTAAGCTAAGTAATTTGGAGTTGTTGGATGTCTTCGAACTTTCTTCCAGGTTACATTTTTCGCTTTAACTAACAATGAAATGTCCTTATTAAACCACACTGGATTTTTTTTGCCGTTGCCTTGCTTTTGTTTAGTTATAGGCATTGACTTCGCGGCTGCACTTCTTATGATTTTTTTGATCTTGGCTGCTTCTTGGTTGGTGTTGTTAGAAGTAGAAGTGGATGTAGATAAAGAGTGCGTAGATGACACAAAAATATCCCAGTTAGCCTGAGCTTCTTTGAATCGTATAGATTGTTTCTTAGGTGGTTGTCTTTCATGGGTTCTAATCATAATTGGAATGTGGTCTCTACTTTCTCCGTTTGGGAGCACCTCCCATTGTAGCAGTGGAGCTAAATCTTCAGATGCGAACGTGACATCGACGGCAGAGAATGTATTTTTTGTGTTAAACAATGTAGGTGATCCATCGTTTAAAATGACAAGGCCTTGATCGTTGGCAAAGTTTTCAAAAAGTGTGCCTAACAGATTGGTGGTGTTAGAGCCCCAAATTGTGTTTTTAGCATTTAAGTCACCTAAATCCAGATGATGATTGTTGTTATCTATTTGGATGTCGTCAAGAATTTCACTTGTAATGTGAACTTCGTGTTCTCTATATATGTTAGTAAACTTTATTGTTTTTTTTTGCATGAATTTCTATGGTTTAGTAGAGAAGATTTGAAGAGGAAATGATGTGGGAAGTCACAGGTATATAATTTTTAACAAGAAGCCCTATACCTGATTTGGAGTAGCCGTAGCCTTTATTGTGATAAAGGCCATAGATGTCGTTTAGATAAAATAGATTGTTTCTGATAAAAAAATTAGTTATAAAAGTGATTAAGGTAACATTTCTTAATATGGAAAATAACATCATAAATACTTTTAGTTTAGGCAAAAGGTATGGATCATATCTCTTTGAATTTGTTATGCAAAGTTGTGACTTCTTTGATGCGTTGAAAAGATCGAAAGTCGGATGGATCAAGTGTTTTAGCTAACTGTTTCTGCTTTTCTTCTATTGAATCGGTGTTTGTAGTTTGCCGAGTAACCGGACAATCAGCAAACATATGCCAAACTGAGAGGACCTCCTTACAGTTTTCGCACTCCTCTGGGGGGTTGTTGGTGAAGTAGTGACGACTAGAAAAAAGAGTTTTTCCTACTCTGATTCGAAATAACGATATACATTCTTCTCTGGTTAGGGTTTTGTTGTATGGAATTCTGAGATGTGTTGAGCGATGTTTTCGAAGAAAGTTTTGTTCACTTAACCAGGAGCTTGCAAGGTCTTCGTTTTCAATGGCAATGAAGACTTTCCGGATGAGCTGCGAGATGTTTGGCAGTTCTTTTATACACGGGTAACGAGTCGCTTCTTTTGCTGCAGTATCTGCAGCCTCATTTCCTTTAATACCAGCATGGCCTGGTATCCATGCTAAGGTTATATTGGTGTTATTGTATAGAATACTTCGGATGCAATTAAAGGTTGAGCAGTTATTATTTGCACTTTTAAGTCCGGTAAGGATACTTAGACTGTCAGTGAGAATCAATGTTTTAGCTGCCCAAGTTTGCGCAATAGATAGAGCTTTTAACAATGCTGTAACTTCTGCCACATAACTACCAGCTGCGTCTGAAAGGATACCTTGGAAAACGATTATCTCCTCATTGTTTGCGTTAGCTTCGATCACTGCATAAGTAGAGCTGTTATCCCTAAACGATCCATCGGTGTATAATGTCCTCAAGGGCTGGATATTTTTGATCAGTTCGCGGTGAAGCATGAGGAATTGTAGATTTGAAGTGTTTTCCTTCTTATGGCTGGAGAGGCTGGTGTCAATAGATAACAAATGTCTTGTCCAAGGAGGAGGAAACGAAGGATTGAGGTTCCGTGATGTTTCTAGAGCAATATATCCGTGACCAGAAATCAGAGACAGTATTTTACTTAGGGATGATATTGAATTTTTCTTATTTTGTTTTGATCTGGATAAAACTTCTTGAGAAGCTGTGTAAAGCGGATGGGTGATATCTGTAAGTGCTTTGCTTATCAAATTAACTGCTCTTTTTTGTCCTAGTCTGTTGATTGATTTAAAACCAGCTTCTATTCTTAGAGCTTCAATTGGCGTTGTTTTAAGAGCTCCTGTGGATGTTCGGTAGCATTGGTTAATGGCTATGTCGATGCTCTCCAAGTTTTTCTTTGAAGTGAACATAAATTGGGTGAGTCCATGTTGGAGGGTGCCTTTGACCAGAGCATTTGTTATTTTCAGAGCCGTTTCCAGAAGTGGTCCTTTTCGTCGAGAACATATCATTTTCAGAGCGTTGTTTCGATTCTTCAGTTGGTTGATGGTATTTTTAATGTGAATATCCCATTTCAGATTACCATTGAAAGTTACACCGAGGACTCTTAGTTCTTTTTCCAGGTTGAGAGGGAAGTTGCGAATTACAAGTGGTGTAGAAGAGGATGCGCATTTCCTTTTTCGGCAAAGGTGGAGTACCTCTATTTTGGAAGGTCTATTGCGCCAGTTTTTTGGGTCCAAGCACAGATTACATTGTCTGCTGATTGTAGAACTGTATTAACTTTTGATGGATCTCAAGAAGCTACCATAAAGATGTTATCTACATATACACCAATGAAATCAAGACTATGTTTTGGCTGAGCGAGCTCCGTAATAAGCATCAATGTATGCATTGTAGAGATATACTGACAAAGGAGATCCTTGTGGTATCCCATTTTCAAGCTTCAATTTGTTTGAGGTAAAGCCATTGACATCAACACAAAAAGTTCTTCCTGATAAAAAGGATACAATGACCTTTAAAATTTTCTCTGGGACTCCCCATTGATGTAACTGCTCAATTATAGGAAAAGTAGTGACACGATCGAAAGCTTTTTCAAGGTCAGAAGACATCACTAAGCTGTGTTTACCAGATGAAAAATTATCTGCTAATGTGTGTTCCATGAGATGAATTAAAGAGTGAACTCCTCTGTTCGGTCTAAAAGCATGTTGTTCCTTACTTATAGAGTTTTCCATCAGCCAGCCTAATCGTCGTCCTATAATTTTTTCAAAAATTTTAGAGAGAACAGGTAAAAGAGATATCGGGCGATTTCCTTCTATCTGGTGATAGTTTCGAGAGCTCTTGGGAATCGGCTTGAGTATAGCTTTCTTCCAATCATGAGGAAAGATACCAGTCCGAAGGATGTTATTATAGAGGGAGCAAATTCGGTCCTTCAGACTATCAGCTGCTGATTTAACCATAGTATATGTGATTTTGTCTTCTCCTGGGGTGGTTCCTTTAAGTATTTGTAGTGTAGTGTCAAATTCTGTTCTTGAAATGTCGTTTAAAAGCTCTAAACACAGGTTTTCTTGGGGAGGGAGGTTACTTAAGTTAAAAGTAATTTTCTTAGTAATAACGTTGTCTGGAAAGGAACTATTATCACTATACTTTCACCATGTTTTTGAGAACGTGTTGGATATTTTTTCAGGATCATTTTCCAAAGAACCGTTGAGGAGAATGTAAGGAAAGTGTTGAGTGTAGTTTGAAGACCTCAAAGATTTTATTCGGTTCCAAAGTGTTTTGGAGTCTAAAGTTGGATCCATAGTATTCACGAAGTTTTCCCACGATGCTCTTTTAGCTTTAATAGCTTCGTATTTAACTTTAGCACAAGCTTTTCTGTAAGCTAAGTAATTTGGAGTTGTTGGATGTCTTCGAACTTTCTTCCAGGTTACATTTTTCGCTTTAACTAACAATGAAATGTCCTTATTAAACCACACTGGATTTTTTTTTCCGTTGCCTTGCTTTTGTTTAGTTATAGGCATTGACTTCGCGGCTGCACTTCTTATGATTTTTTTGATCTTGGCTGCTTCTTGGTTGGTGTTGTTAGAAGTAGAAGTGGATGTAGATAAAGAGTGCGTAGATGACACAAAAATATCCCAGTTAGCCTGAGCTTCTTTGAATCGTATAGATTGTTTCTTAGGTGGTTGTCTTTCATGGGTTCTAATCATAATTGGAATGTGGTCTCTACTTTCTCCGTTTGGGAGCACCTCCCATTGTAGCAGTGGAGCTAAATCTTCAGATGCGAACGTGACATCGACGGCAGAGAATGTATTTTTTGTGTTAAACAATGTAGGTGATCCATCGTTTAAAATGACAAGGCCTTGATCGTTGGCAAAGTTTTCAAAAAGTGTGCCTAACAGATTGGTGGTGTTAGCCCCAAATTGTGTTTTTAGCATTTAAGTCACCTAAATCCAGATGATGATTGTTGTTATCTATTTGGATGTCGTCAAGAATTTCACTTGTAATGTGAACTTCGTGTTCTCTATATATGTTAGTAAACTTTATTGTTTTTTTTTGCATGAATTTCTATGGTTTAGTAGAGAAGATTTGAAGAGGAAATGATGTGGGAAGTCACAGGTATATAATTTTTAACAAGAAGCCCTATACCTGATTTGGAGTAGCCGTAGCCTTTATTGTGATAAAGGCCATAGATGTCGTTTAGATAAAATAGATTGTTTCTGATAAAAAAATTAGTTATAAAAGTGATTAAGGTAACATTTCTTAATATGGAAAATAACATCATAAATACTTTTAGTTTAGGCAAAAGGTATGGATCATATCTCTTTGAATTTGTTATGCAAAGTTGTGACTTCTTTGATGCGTTGAAAAGATCGAAAGTCGGATGGATCAAGTGTTTTAGCTAACTGTTTCTGCTTTTCTTCTATTGAATCGGTGTTTGTAGTTTGGCGAGTAACCGGACAATCAGCAAACATATGCCAAACTGAGAGGACCTCCTTACAGTTTTCGCACTCCTCTGGGGGGTTGTTGGTGAAGTAGTGACGACTAGAAAAAAGAGTTTTTCCTACTCTGATTCGAAATAACGATATACATTCTTCTCTGGTTAGGGTTTTGTTGTATGGAATTCTGAGATGTGTTGAGTGATGTTTTCGAAGAAAGTTTTGTTCACTTAACCAGGAGCTTGCAAGGTCTTCGTTTTCAATGGCAATGAAGACTTTCCGGATGAGCTGCGAGATGTTTGGCAGTTCTTTTATACACGGGTAACGAGTCGCTTCTTTTGCTGCAGTATCTGCAGCCTCATTTCCTTTAATACCAGCATGGCCTGGTATCCATGCTAAGGTTATATTGGTATTATTGTATACAATACTTCGGATGCAATTAAAGGTTGAGCAGTTATTATTTGCACTTTTAAGTCCGGTAAGGATACTAAGACTGTCAGTGAGAATCAATGTTTTAGCTGCCCAAGTTTGCGCAATAGATAGAGCTTTTAACAATGCTGTAACTTCTGCCACATAACTACCAGCTGCGTCTGGAAGGATACCTTGGAAAACGATTATCTCCTCATTGTTTGCGTTAGCTTCGATCACTGCATAAGTAGAGCTGTTATCCCTAAACGATCCATCGGTGTATAATGTCCTCAAGGGCTGGATATTTTCGATCAGTTCGCGGTGAAGCATGAGGAATTGTAGATTTGAAGTGTTTTCCTTCTTATGGCTGGAGAGGCTGGTGTCAATAGATAACAAATGTCTTGTCCAAGGAGGAGGAAACGAAGGATTGAGGTTCCGTGATGTTTCTAGAGCAATATATCCGTGACCAGAAATCAGAGACAGTATTTTACTTAGGGATGATATTGAATTTTTCTTATTTTGTTTTGATCTGGATAAAACTTCTTGAGAAGCTGTGTAAAGCGGATGGGTGATATCTGTAAGTGCTTTGCTTATCAAATTAACTGCTCTTTTTTGTCCTAGTCTGTTGATTGATTTAAAACCAGCTTCTATTCTTAGAGCTTCAATTGGCGTTGTTTTAAGAGCTCCTGTGGATGTTCGGTAGCATTGGTTAATGGCTATGTCGATGCTCTCCAAGTTTTTCTTTGAAGTGAACATAAATTGGGTGAGTCCATGTTGGAGGGTGCCTTTGACCAGAGCATTTGTTATTTTCAGAGCCGTTTCCAGAAGTGGTCCTTTTCGTCGAGAACATATCATTTTCAGAGCGTTGTTTCGATTCTTCAGTTGGTTGATGGTATTTTTAATGTGAATATCCCATTTAAGATTACCATTGAAAGTTACACCGAGGACTCTTAGTTCTGGATTTTTTTTGCCGTTGCCTTGCTTTTGTTTAGTTATAGGCATTGACTTCGCGGCTGCACTTCTTATGATTTTTTTGATCTTGGCTGCTTCTTGGTTGGTGTTGTTAGAAGTAGAAGTGGATGTAGATAAAGAGTGCGTAGATGGCACAAAAATATCCCAGTTAGCCTGAGCTTCTTTGAATCGTATAGATTGTTTCTTAGGTGGTTGTCTTTCATGGGTTCTAATCATAATTGGAATGTGGTCTCTACTTTCTCCGTTTGGGAGCACCTCCCATTGTAGCAGTGGAGCTAAATCTTCAGATGCGAACGTGACATCGACGGCAGAGAATGTATTTTTTGTGTTAAACAATGTAGGCTATCCATCGTTTAAAATGACAAGGCCTTGATCGTTGGCAAAGTTTTCAAAAAGTGTGCCTAACAGATTGGTGGTGTTAGAGCCCCAAATTGTGTTTTTAGCATTTAAGTCACCTAAATCCAGATGATGATTGTTGTTATCTATTTGGATGTCGTCAAGAATTTCACTTGTAATGTGAACTCCGTGTTCTCTATATATGTTAGTAAACTTTATTGTTTTTTTTTGCATGAATTTCTATGGTTTAGTAGAGAAGATTTGAAGAGGAAATGATGTGGGAAGTCACAGGTATATAATTTTTAACAAGAAGCCCTATACCTGATTTGGAGTAGCCGTAGCCTTTATTGTGATAAAATGGTTTATAATTTTTAAGCTTAAACATGTAAGTATTTGATGCAATGATGTGTGTTTCCTGAAGCGCTATAATATCTGGGTTGTATTTTGCGATTAAACGTTCTAGGGCATGTTTGTTATTAACACAGCCTTGGATGTTCCATTGGAGAATAATGAAATCATTATCCAACAGAGTCATTATTGTTTTTTAAAGTTGTTTGTTGAGGGTGTGAATTTTGTTGAGTTTGACTGTTCGGTGGGTGGGAGTGAGTTTTTGTTTGTGATTGAGTTTGAGTTTGAGTTTATTGTTTTTTCGTTTGTAGAGAGAGAGTGAGCATTTGCTGATTTTGCGGGAGATACGTCACACATTTCTGTGTCTGATTCTGATAGCGATGACAATTGCGTTTCTTCCAAAAGAGTATTATGTGTATAATTTTCGGATTGAGCGGGTATCTAGGTGATGAGGGATTTGTCAATTGAGCCAAGCTCTTCCATAAGAGATTGAGTTGTATTATGAATTTTGTTTTTGTTTTCGATTTCAGTGTGGGAGTTATTATTTTGTGTAAGATCTTGGTTGTGGGATGTATCGAGTGTGGTTGGAGTTGTTTGTGTTATTGTTTGTGAAGGAGCATGAGCAGTGGTTTGGAGACTCTTAGAGTGTGTATTCTCTTTATCAATTCTTTTTTTTATTATTTCTGCCAAGGTGGGGTTAATATTATTTCTCTTTTTAGGTGGAGGAAGCTGGTGAAGGTTTGGATTGTCATTATATATTTGCCACGCGTCGCGAACAGTGCAACGACGGTCGGCTTTAATTTTGTTGACGGATTTGTACCTAAGAAAAGCGGGGCAGGAGGGATCGTATGAAGTGTGGCTTTCTTCGTTGCAATTTATGCATAATATTTGGGCGCAGTTATCTTGGTGTGGTGGAAGGCAGCAATTTTTGCAGGTTAAGGCATTCGTGCATCGATTTTTGGTGTGGCCAAGTCTTTGGCAGTTAACACAACGCATTGGGTTTTGTATATATTCCTCAACTTTGCAATTCAACCAGCCTATTTTAACTTCGTGTGGGCGACGAATTTGGTCGAAAGTGAGAATAGCAGCTCCGGTTGGGATCAATGTGTCGCTTTCTTTCCTCATCATTTTTCGAACTTCTATAACTTTGTATTTTTTAAGTTCATCGAGTAGTTCTTGTTCGCTAATGCTTTGAATAAGTTTCGAATAAATTCTACCCTGGACTGAATTAAGACTAATATGATATATTAAGAATAATATGATGATTAGTCACTTTGACTGGAATTGAGTCTATGAGTCTAGTTTTGATGAATTTATCGGCTGTTGCGACATTTAGTACCTTTAGGAGCAAGTCACCTGACCTCATTGACTTAACCTCTAAAATGTCTTTGGAAATGTGTTCTAGTCCGCGATTGATTCGAATTGGATTGTAGGTAGATAATTTACGGAAGTTGGTGGCGTCTTTTTCGTCTTTCTCTAATCCAGTAACTACGATGTATCGAGGAACATTTTCATCATTTTGTACGATCGGTAGAATAGGATAGTCCTCACCATTATGTTTTCTTTTAGGTTTGTTTCCCCGGCTTAAAATAACCTCAGAGTCAAGGTATTTAAACCGGTTATGGTTGGGGGGATCCGTCCCCCCGTCCATTTTTAGAGACTATTTGTAAAGCAAGTTAAGAGTAGCTCTTCTTAGGAATATTTATGATTCACTCACCAGGATGGTAAAAAGATTGAATGGAAAATAAATTTAAAGCCTTTTAAGAGAAAATCACTGATGCTCGGACAATATTAACACTCGTCTATTCACGGCGTTTGCCAGCTTAGGACTGTAAATTTTTTTGAAAATGCATTACAGATATCAGAAGAGCTCGTTAACGAAGAATCATTATAAACAAAGTTTATTGGATATCCGTCAGACTTCTTTTTTGAATTTACAAAATTCCAAAACTTCTTTGGATCAAGTTTCAATGAAACCTCCATTTCCTTTAAGTAGTCAGAGTATAAACTTTTAGAAAGGTTATTAAACTGCTCAAAAAGCGAAATATACACGTTATGATCCAAAGTAGAAAGACTTTTGATATAAGTTTTCCAAGCCTTATTTCTTTTGTTACGAAGAGATGTGAGCTCCTTTGTAAACCATGGATGTGAAACTTGGGAAGTTTTAGACAGTTTAGTAGGAACAGATTTTGCTAAGCAGTTATTGAAAATAGTATAAAATTCAGTAACTGCAACGTCAATATTAGTTAAAGAAATATCTGTAATACCAGAGGAACTTAATTCATCATAAAGTAATTGAAAATTAGCTTTACGAAAATCAAGAGAATATGAACAGTCATGAGACTGAGTGTTATTGAGCAAATGGCAGCTCAAATCCAAAAATATATCAAGGGGAGGATGGTAGCTGTCTATATTAGATAAGGCTGTGGCAGATTCTACCACAACAACACTAGCAGCGTCAGATGAAAAGACTAAATCGAGAATTCGATTTTTTAAGTTTTTAATACAGCTTACTTGCTGTAAGTCAGTACAAATAATATTATCCAAAAGAAGAAGCTCCTGTTGAGAGGAAGTAGAGGATGCTTCAAAATAGGACTCGTCTTCTGAGGGGATCCAATTAACGTTAGGCAAATTGAAGTCACCCACCAGTAAAATATTACTATTAAAGCCAGCTGTAACAATTACATGATCCAAAGCTAAGGAGACCTCAGAATAAATTGCTGCTGGACTTTTTGGAGGAATATAAACATTCAGAATGTAAAAATCTTTGGATTCAATTGAAGTTCTAAGGCAAATAAGTTCAATTGATACATTAAAAGGGAATGAGACAAGATTAGATGTGAGATGATTACGAACAGCAATCAAAACACCACCACCAACTTCTTTGGGCTTATCTACATGACGATCTCTTCTGAAAACATTGAACTCTTCGTCAAAAATTTCTTTGTCTAAAAAGGTGTCATTGAGCCATGTTTCAGTAAGAACAATGATATCATGCGGAAATGCCTGAAATTTTTTGAAAATTTCAGCAGTTTTGCTGCGAATCCCTCTAACGTTCTGGTAGAAGAGGGATAACCTATTTAGTTTTTTTGAAGCAGGGATTTCCGAAGATTTTCGATTAACTCTTTGTTTAGAACGCACCAAAAATTCCTTAACAAGAGTATCGGTAGGCCAATATTTGCTATTACAAAGAGCATCAAATAATGATGGGGGAGCTGTTATTTTGAAAGAGGATATGAAGCTATCAGGTTTACAATATAGTTTTGTTCTTTTCTGGTAGAAATCAAATGAACAACTAATGTGTACGAACCGGTGTGCTGTGTACCACGCGCCCACGGTAGATGGTTTATTCAGGATGAATAAAAATAATAAATAAAAAAAAAAAAAAAGGAGTAGTGTACTAGTATCCTGTTCCCGAACATCTCCAGTTCTCGAACTCGATATATATAGTTGTTTCTTGAGTTTTTTAAATGAGTATGGGACCCTATGTATGTCGGAATAGTTTTTAAGCGGGAATCCCAAGAAACAACGAAAACATAACGAGGGATCCTAAATAGTTCGAGACCTGGAGATGTTCGGCAATAGGTGCTACTACCATAGGTTGTTATCCATTTGGGATAGTATGAAGAGTCTTACCTTGAGAGACTTGAAACTATATTTTTAAGAACGGATGTTTTAAAATACGGGAGAGTTTGAATTTAGTAGAACGAAAAACCATGAATAAAATTAATTTTAATTTTATAGAATTATTAATTATTAATTACTGAATTTTGAATATTAATTATTAATTATTGAATTTTAAATATTAATTATTAACTATTAATTATTAATTATTAATTATTAATTATTAATTATTAATTATTAATTATTAATTATTAATTATTAATTATTAATTATTAATTATTAATTATTAATTATTAATTATTAATTATTAATTATTAATTATTAATTATTAATTATTAATTATTAATTATTAATTATTAATTATTAATTATTAATTATTAATTATTAATTATTAATTATTAATTATTAATTATTAATTATTAATTATTAATTATTAATTATTAATTATTAATTATTAATTATTAATTATTAATTATTAATTATTAATTATTAATTATTAATTATTAATTATTAATTATTAATTATTAATTATTAATTATTAATTATTAATTATTAATTATTAATTATTAATTATTAATTATTAATTATTAATTATTAATTATTAATTATTAATTATTAATTATTAATTATTAATTATTAATTATTAATTATTAATTATTAATTATTAATTATTAATTATTAATTATTAATTATTAATTATTAATTATTAATTATTTATTATTTATTATTAATTATTAATTATTAATTATTAATTATTAATTATTAATTATTAATTATTAATTATTAATTATTAATTATTAATTATTAATTATTAATTATTAATTATTAATTATTAATTATTAATTATTAATTATTAATTATTAATTATTAATTATTAATTATTAATTATTAATTATTAATTATTAATTATTAATTATTAATTATTAATTATTAATTATTAATTATTAATTATTAATTATTAATTATTAATTATTAATTATTAATTATTAATTATTAATTATTAATTATTAATTATTAATTATTAATTATTAATTATTAATTATTAATTATTAATTATTAATTATTAATTATTAATTATTAATTATTAATTATTAATTATTAATTATTAATTATTAATTATTAATTATTAATTATTAATTATTAATTATTAATTATTAATTATTAATTATTAATTATTAATTATTAATTATTAATTATTAATTATTTATTATTTATTATTAATTATTAATTATTAATTATTAATTATTAATTATTAATTATTAATTATTAATTATTAATTATTAATTATTAATTATTAATTATTAATTATTAATTATTAATTATTAATTATTAATTGTTAATTATTAATTATTAATTATTAATTATTAATTATTAATTATTAATTATTAATTATTAATTATTAACTATTAACTATACTTAGTCGTAAGATATGCAATCTCGTATGTATAGAAATGTTTTGCTTTCTATACTTACGTGCTCCAATTTCCACGTTTCAGATGCACCTGATATTAAAAATGAATATTGAAAGTATAAAAGGCATGCAGATATTGTACATTTCCTCCCATACACATGACACCGATCGTGACGCCCATGCGAAAAATATAAATATTTTGATTATAGTGGCACCGTGTCTGACGGCGATACACGGTGCACATTTAAATGAACTTACACAAGTGTGTGCACAAGTTACTTACTTACCTACCTAAAGGCTACCCGGTTATGGATTGTTCCATGTCTGAGGCCAACTGAATGATGATGTCGTTGCATTTTTTAAGAGTTCTTGGGCTTGCCTCTATTTTGCGATTGTACGTTGTATAATAATGTCTTTTGAACGGGGTTCTCAGTTTATCCCATTTTGCCTCTTAAGATTAACCTATTACACACTCTAATACAAGTGCAGTAACGTACATACATATTGTGAGTATGGTACGATAATATGATGACCCAATCGTATAATTTGAATTAGAGAATAATTGGTTAATCTTTCAGCAAAATAAATATTTATTAAAAAAAAATTACGTGCAACACTCACACACCCAATATTTTGAGCCCTACTAAGTATATCTCTAACTTTCTTCTTTAACACATTACATATGTAAAACATAACTTAAAGCTAAATCAATCACAACTTATATCTTCAATACAAGATTTATAAAAAAATTGCACCCACTGCCATCGGCCGGTTTATTCCACTTTAATTGTAGATCTGGACAATAAAAACTCAAAGTCATTTCCTGTTTTTTTTAATCGCAATAAATTGTGTTCCTTCCATAATGTTATTGCTTTGCGGTAAAAATCAACCGTTAGGTAGGTTTTTAGGTCAACATTCTCGTTAAAAATGCTGTGTTTATTTTTTAACTTTAATAACACCATCTCATCACTGCATGCTAATAAAAAGAATCTTTTCACACATTTCACCGTCAGCCCTGCTTTATTGTTAACATATTTCATAGGTAATTTTTAAATATGAAGTCTTATAAAAAAGAAACGAAAGTCAAGCATTCATAACTCATAAGTGCGGTCGACACTCTCTTCACGAAACAAAGAATATAAAACAAGTTAAAAATACTTACTCGAAAAATGGAACCGAGCTGACGTATCCCACGTAAATGACAAGTACTGCTACTGTTGCCCTCAAGAATATATGCCCCATTATTTAATTATTACTCTACCTTTTGACAATAGTGTAGTTATTTTAAAATATATGGAACACGAACTTTAGGTTCAAATGAATCAAAAAAAAAAAATTGTTTCTATTTTTGCCTTATTAATTTTTATTTTGTTCCCAAAACTTAAATCGATTGATCTTTCACTTCGTTGCGTTTTATTTGATTGCACTTGATCAATTATCACACTCTATTCTTACTGTTGTTCGGCCGAGTTTCAAAGTCGTACTGAATCTGTTAAGAGCTTCCCGGCGTGCATTTATAACAAACGCCGATGTTTCTGGAAGAAGATCGTTTGAGGTTGTTTGTTTGGAATTTTATTTTCTGTCTACATAATGTAGGTACAATATACGTTTTTGTAAATGGGCAGTATTGGTTTCGCAAAATGTATTGAGTTATTTGTTTATTCATACATATTTCATTCCATATTTGCTTGTATATTACCTCTTATGCGCGCAGCTGTTTGCGTAGAGAAAAATAAAATTTTCTTTAACTTATGAATTTTATCTATCAAAATATATTTTTTTTTTTGAAATATGAACAGCCCAAACCAAATTTTGACTTCGAAAAATTTCGACAATGCTGGATCTGTTCTGTTTATTTAAGCTCTTAACCTTGAACAATAATCCTTAGAAGTACGCAAGATTTTGCGTGGAGCTAAATTTTTTAGGGAGAAAGGGATCGAAATTAAGTTTTTTCTTATAATTTCTTGGAAACTATGAACATTTGCAAAAATTGTTTAGGTGGTAATTGTGGATTATATGATTCTCTATTATGACACTTTTAATCGTACTACCGACCGATTTTGAAAAAAAATCGTGAAATTGTTACAATATCTGTTCTGTTCTCTTTACGTTTATTTTTGTGGTTTTCTTAAATGTAAAAAATCACGACTTGGCAACACTAACTTGAAACCGGGGCACTGGTGTCAATGGTTACCACTTATTGCTAGTTGTTAATAGCTTTTTCCACTGTTAGAATTTTATTATTTTGTATAGCCTGCAAAACTTGAATAATTTTTCTGGGGTCATAGATACCAGAAACCATAGCTTCTGCCATTCGAAATTGGTTATTCCCTGCTGGGAAACTTGACGAGATGGGGCATTGGTTCTTTTTCGTTAGTCAACGAAAGTGTGATAAAAAATTATATTTTAAGACTGAAAAACTCTATGTTCCATGGATCTGACGAAATTCCATCTTGTGTTTTAAAGCAATTATTATAATTTATATTATAAATATTTTACCCTTGCACAAAAAAGAAAATAAATGTTATATAGAAAATTAAAGAGGAATTGCCAAACTGTCTTGCATTCCTAAAATGTTTGAGAAAATTGAATTCGATGCGATGAAAATCTAAGGCTACAAATTTAATGGAATTTTGTTCGGATGTAATAAATACAAATCGAGATGGATACCAAATTGATACTATTTATTTGGATTTTTTAAAAGCCTTTGATCGTGTAAATCATTCCATTCTATTGCAAAAATTAACGTTCATAGGAATGCCTGTTAGTTTTAAAGATCTTGGAATCGTCTTCAATTCAAGTCTAGATTTCACAGAGCACATCAACTCTCTTGTTAAAAAGGCTAACTCGATGTTAGGTTTTGTAAAAAGATGGTCCAAAAAGTTTCAAGACCCTTATGTTACCCTATCTTTATACAATTGTTTTGTTCGTCCGCATCTGGAATACGCATCGCAGGTATGGACTCCGTTCTATGATGTTCATAGATCTAGGATAGAGACAGTTCAGCATAATTTTGTTCGTTTTGCCTTAAAAGGTCTTCCCTGGACAGATACTTATAACCTTTCACCTTATGAACACCGAATTCAGCTTCTACACATTCAGTCCTTGTTACAGAGGCGTGTAAATAACGATATAGTTTTTATCCACCAACTTCTTTCGGGCGCATTAGATGCACCTGATCTACTTACTTGTGTTGGACTCAATTATCGTGGGGGTGCTCACCATCTGCGTGGCCTTGAGCTCCTACATTGTCCACACCATCGGACTAATTATGTTATAAATGAGCCGCTTACCCGCATGTGCAGGCTTTTCAATTTATTCTAATTTAGACTAAAATGATTGATTTTAATGACAATAAAACAAATCTTAAGAATGTACTTAAAACCAGTGCTCCACGCTTTTAGTTCATGTTTTATGTATTTTGTATTGTTAAATTATATGTTTTATTGTATTATAGTGCTTGTGTTATTGTAGTGATTTGTTTTACATTACTAACAACTAACACCAGCACTAAGTGATGAGCCAGTGGAACACATATAATGTGTTGGCAAATCTTTGTTCATAAGCTGAAGCTTGCTCTAAGCTCCCTATGAACAGGATCTGTTAGTGTATAAAAAAAATTTAAATTGGTTGAAATCCTATTTATCAGGTAGAACTCAATTCGTGTTGTTTCAAAGTGTTTATTACGTTTGATCTGTTTGATATTCCAAACTGTATTTTTTTGCATAAAACCAGGCACCACCATGGTGCCTGGTTTTGAATAACATTAAGCAAAAGAAAAAGAGTACTATTATCAAGCAGATCATCAAATTTTATGCCTTATAGATTACAAGATAAACGAGATATAAGGTCATATCTCCTTAGACCATATACGTATCTGGTAATATTATTGAAGGAAACTTTTAACTTTCTTCGACTGACCGAATCACAATTATTATAAATTTGTATATTGCAAACAACAATGGACCCAAAATAGATCCTCGCGGTACACCCTTAGTAGAGAAAAAATGTCAGACTTTTTATTATTAAGAACCACAGTTTGTTTTGTACCATTCAAGTATGAGAAAACAAATGAGAGAGCAGACGAAGAGAACTTATAAAACGTAGAAAGTTTTTTTCAGAAGAAGAGAATGACTTATAGTGTCAAATGCCTTGCAGAAATTTAAAAGAATCAAAAATGACACGTTATCAACATCAAGTTCTCTTACATCTTCGACAACATTTATGAGAGCTGACATGAAACTATGCGAACTCCGAAACCCGGACTGATTTGGAATCAAAAAGTTATGTTTGCTGATGTGTGAGTTGATCGATAATTCTTTCAAAAACTTTTGAAAAAAATGGTTATATTGATATAGGTCTGAATTCTTACTGGGACCTTTAGGAACCGGAATAACTTTTGCCATCTTCCACATGTCAGGGAACAATCCCGTTGTAAGAATAGTGTTAAATAGATGCATAATGAACGGAAGAATTAATGGCAGAATAGCCGTTGGATGGATTTCATCAACGCCAACAGCTTTTGATTTTAATGACAAGAAACACTCTACTACTTCAGTGCTTTTGACACGATGAAATTCAAAAGTATTATTATCACTGATGCGTTCAGCAAAAGGTAAAAGGTCATGTCAAACCCTACCCAACAGGTAGGGTTTGAGGCAATCTTACAAAACTTTGGTTTAATTCATTAGGATCTAGGTCACTAACAGGGGAAAACTTTTGCTTACTTGCTACCAGTCACGAAGATTATTCCAAAGTTTTTTACCGGCCCGCAAGAAGTATCAAGTCGACAGCTGAAAATATTGAATTCGAAGTATCTCATTTTTTTGCTCAGTGTTAAAATTGTCTTGTCTTGATTGTTCAATTTCAATAAGTGTAATACCTTTTTGTACAGAGTTAACTTCAATTTTATTTCCGCAATATGCTGATCAAGTTTTTTGGTTGAAATTTCTTCTGTTTATTTTTTTTATTCAGATTTAATTTATTTGACTAATAATACAAATGTTGATCATTCAGAGCTCCCCCAACTGCGTTTAGGTAACTGAGAGTTTAAATTATATTGTGAAACCGAACGAGTTGAACTAAAAGTTTTAACAGTCGATCGTTTTTGGTAAAACTACAGTTTAAACTCTCACTGTGAAACTGGGCATAAGTAAAAGAAGAAAAATATCTAACAACCTCCTTATATTTAACATTGAGGTTTTTTTAAGAAAACTTAATTTATGTATCTCTTTTTTGATCATGCACTTAACGTTATTTAAAAGCAACTATATACAACGCCAGTGGTGTGCTGTGATCTGCGAACACATTTTTGTTTGATAATTTGGGGAGTTAGTTTAGTTAGTACGCTGAATGTCGCTGATGATCGTATAGTATAGTGAGTGATGATTTGAGGACAGCACAGTGCACAAATGTATGATGACGATGAGATGATTAAAGTGGCGAAAAGTATAAATATGGAGGAGACGACAGATACAAAATTGAGAACAAAACAACAAAAGAAAAGAAAAGTAAATAAGGCAATTATTGAAATAATTGATAAACAAAAAAAAAAAAAAAAACATTTTTATTGATATTGATGTTAAGTATATAATGAATGGAAAATAAAAGACAAGGTGGTTTATACAATACATATACAATACATAATATATTCTTTTTTTTGTTAGATGTTTCTGGAATGATGATTTACAAAAAGAATACCCATACCCTATACCGTGAGGTATTTATGCTTGGGATATTTTTTACAGGTCCGAACATGGTATAGGTATACCTAAGAACATACAGGCAATAGATAAGGTAGGTACATTATGGGTAATTAATGTATTTACATTGGAAATTTGGTAGGTATGTAGGGATACTTACACTTACATATACATAGGTATATAAGTACCTTGCTATTTCAGAGAAGACAATTTTTTTTTTGTAAAAAAAAACCTCAATAAATAAGGAGATTTCCGCATTTTTACTAAGACTTTTTAAAACAACTTTCTAGAATAGGAAATTATATTTCCATGTATTTTCAGTTAATGAACGCGATCAAATATCAATATTTTTAAATCTAGAACAGATAGTGAATAATCAATTTTTTATTTGCTCTGAAAGAATAATAATAATAATTCTTAAATTTTACTAATTTTGAGTTAAGATTAAGACTATATTGTAATATTAGTGCGATATTTACGAATTTGTTAAGTTGAATTAAATCTTCCTTTTTCATGTAGATTGTTGCTGTTATATTCTTGTAATTGGTGTCCCTTTTGGGACACTTTCGATGGCTTAAAAGCATGTAATTCGTATTATTTGTGGTAAAAATCGCCTTACTGACATCTGGCCTCTTTTTTGTAACACGCACATACTTCCGCTTCAACATCTTTATGTTTTCAAGGTTTTAAAAGATTTTTTTAAACAAATTGGGAACATTCCATCAAGCTTTTCCTATAATCATAATCTACGAATAGATAATTTAGCACTTGTTGATGTTTCTATTGCAAACAAAATACTTTTTAAAAAAAAATATATTGTAACTTCACCAAAGCTCTGTAACAAACTTCCTTCAAATATAAGAGTAAATTACTATTTTCAATAATTTCTTAAAAATGCCAGAAGGTGGCTTTTTATCGTGGACTTAAATGCTGTAGAATTGTTGTTAAAGGTTATTTTATAAATAAAATCAAGATTTGAATTAAATTGAAATTGAAAAAAAAAATAATAATAGTAATAAAGAGCAAAAATAAATATTAAATAAATCAAAAAATATTAAATGAATTATGTATATAATTATGCTGTTTGTAAGTTTCAAACATACTTAAGATAAGCTGCTAGTACCCCATGTCAGTAATTAAATGCTATTTTGCGGCCTTTTAACACTAACTTTATAGTTAAAGATTGGCTTTATTTTTTCTTTTCTAGAAATTGTTTGGTTTATAAAAATGGTAATTAGTTTTAGTATAAATTAAATAAAAATGAAAATGAAATAGTTTACTTGATTCCTACATCCTTATTATTGAAAGAAATAATTTATCTTTTATTTAGTCATTTAAGATTTTGTTTACTATTATTATTGATTTTATTTATATTGGTAAGACTAAAAGAATAATTAGTTCCTAATTTTAAGTACAATCTATAACGCTTCATCGGGTTTAGTTACCCCATATCGTGGTCTCGCTCTCCCATACTTTCGGCCGCTACAAATCTTAACTTATTATACTTCAGAAATGAAAATCTTGGAGTAAAAAAATCAGTAGATCGTGCCCTGCCAGACAACATTTAAATTTCAGTGTTAGCAGTTTTGAGTTTGTATTTTTTATTACTATCTTACCTTTACTTCTGCTTCAAAATGAAATTTTAAATCTTGATCTCAAAAACTAAAAACTGTTATTTGAGAATATAAAACTTGTGTTATTACACGGTTAAAAATATTGGACTATATTTCAATAAATCGTGGTTTAAATACATATGTATATGACCACAGCAAATATTGTTAGATTCTAATCTAAGCAAAAAGAATAGAAATAATTTCATTCCATGAAAAAGATTAGATTGAATTCCAACTTAAATTTCCCTTGACAAGGTGATTTCCGTTGGGTAATTTATCAATACAATTGGAATAGAATATAGTTAGAACCAATGTTCTAACTAGTAAGTCCAAGTTATAAATTAAGAAAATAGTAGTTGATTAGAATTAAATTTAAACCAAAAAAATCTTGATCTCAAAAACTAAAAACTGCTATTTATGAGAATATAAAACTTGAGTTATTACACGGTTAAAAATCTTGGACTATGTTTCAATAAATCGTGGTTTAAATATGTATATGACCACACCAAATATTGTTAGATTCTTATCTAAGCAAAAAGAATAGAAATAATTTCATTCCATGAAAAAGATTAGATTGAATTCCAAGTAAAATTTCCCTTGACGTGGGTCTTTCCTTTGGGAAATTTGCTTTTATCAATACAATTGGAATAGAATATAGTTAGAACCAATGTTCTAACAAGTAAGTTCAAGTTATAAATTATAATAGAAAATAGTAGTTGATTAGAATGAAATTTAAACCATTTTGTATTAAATTTAAATAGTTTCTCATAACAGATTTCAATCTTGAATAGGTTATAGAATTTAACACAAATAGTATTAAACAATGAAATTTAATTTAAAACAAAGTAATAAATCGGAAATGAAATTGATAACCTAATCAATTGAAATTTTACCCGAAAGGATATATTATAATATATATTACAGCTGGATAACATTTTATTCCAAAATGCAACCTTTCTCGACTAAAATTAATTATTAAATTCTAATACTGTAGGTATTGGAATCTATTCCCAATATGTATTGGATGCAAATACAATTCGGTATTTAATTTCAAGTCTGTTTCATTATAAAATTTAATCGTATATACTTAAAATCTAATACAAATGATTTAAAACATTAATTTTTAATTTTAAATAAAGTAATACATCGGGGAATGAAATTGTTAACCTAATAATTGAAATCACATCCAAATAAATAAACAAATAAATTTAATGGCGCTTACAGCTCCGAAGAACAACGGCCTAGTGACTTACAATTCTCAACCAATCCTTTTGTGTGCGTTATTAGTTCTACAGGACTGGACAGGATTGGACCTACAATTTAACGTCGAATCCGAACGACTAAGGTGAGATGCACTTTTCATGACAATGATACTCTTGGATACTTCCTCGCCAGAGGCAGTGTTTGGGATCAGATTTTGACCACTTTTACAGACTCCTGTGGTTGCGCTGTGACCAATGTCATGAATATTGTGAAGTAAACAAATTATAACCACGCGACAATGTGCCTCTGCATATAAAAGACGGACACCAAATTTTGATACTACTAGATAATTTTATTTATATGATAGGTAGGTAGGTATGTAGGTAAGGATGGCGGTTTGTTCTAGAACTAGAATAAACCCAATTAGCGCTAGGTGCACTGTTTTGATGCCAACAACTCATAAGTATATGGGTTTAGGTTGGGTAATCGTGTTTTCTAGGGTATGTTGTTGGGAGTATGTCCCTTTAGTGACTTCCAGACCAAGACGGAACAAGAGATCCTCGGATTCCTATCTGAGAAAGACCGTTCGTGTCCCAGCCATTTGGTCAGTCCGGCAGTTGGCTCCGCTATGTCTGGCTTCGCTTAGTGCCTATTTGGACATGGTACTGGATGGCTGAGGGCTTGTCGGCCTCCCATTGAGGGTGTCCGATTTTACAAAACGATGTGGTAAGCAAGTATGCCTGCACAGCTTTGATACTGGTTGTGACGTGAGTTCTTTGATCTGTTTGTCAGTCTGAGAAGGATGTGAACGGGTATTTTATTAAAAGTTCGGGTATATATGTTACTTGGGAGTTAGTCCCTTGTTTCCAAGTTCCATAAGAAAACAAGAGATCTTTGGATGCCTCACCATTGGCTAGTGGCTCATTCCCCCACCAGGCTTTATACCAAGGCTGTTAGCTCCGATCATGGCTGTCTTCGCTAAGAACCCCTTATAGGCAGGTTGCTGGATGGTTCCCGCAGTCGTCATAGCCCTCCTACACGGCTAAAGATACGGCTTCTGCTGGGATCATGTTGTTCTCTTGATCCATTCTGTTGTCCACTGGACAAGGAAAGATATTTATATAATCTTTTGCGTTTATAACCATTTAATTATATTAAGGAATCCAAGAAGATTTCCTATGCTCACTATTGAAAGTTCGCTTAGGTCAGCTACAATGAACTGACCGAAGAATTGGCATCTTGGACTGGCAAAGGCAGGGCAATGTTTGTGTTTCTTAACACAAACAATCAGCATTGCATCGACAACTTGAGAGTACAGCATCGCAAAAAAGCATCTGATACCGAATCAGTACACAAATATATAAATTTTAAATTCAAATAAATATAAAAGCAAATTAAAGAAAATTTAGTGTATTATTACTTCCAAAAACAGTTTTCAAAATGTCCTAAATTAAAATATTTGCTCAGTTTGTATTTCTTAGATCTCCGAGATCTCCGTATAATCAGAAATATAAACAAAATTTCTCAGGGAAATTTTTCACTAATGCTGTCAAAAAAATGAGGTTGACAATTTTTGGATTCGCTTGCTTAGTTATGATTTGTCGCATGGACTGAAAAGCGATGGGGAGTTTGTTTGATACTGAATTGAAGAATTGTGTTTATATATCACGCTCCAGCTCAGTTGAGGTGACGGATCAAATTTCAAGCGTTCACAAATGCAAAAAATAATTGACATCACTTCAATTGTCAAATGTTAGTTATTGCAAAATTTCATAAGACGATGCGCAAAACCGTAAGTATTTTATAATTTTTGTTTTGTTTTTAACTTTCAGGCAGTAATTAATGAGTGAAAATGGTATGTCCCAGGAACGAAGCGTACATATATTGAGTGGAATGAGTGCTTCCGTTAAACGATTCAAAAATTCACGTATACCAACCTAAATTCCTAGTTTTTTTTAATTCAATATTCATCAAAATAAAAGAATAAGAAAAAACAAGATAGGTGGGTAGGTATATTAACAAATATGTAAATAAAACAACCACAACGTTAATATTCAGTAAACGATTTATAGACCTGAAATGCTACTTGGGTGAGTTCTCTCGATTTATTCCCAGTGAACGCAAGTAGTGCAATTAGGTTTACCATCGTTGCACTACTAGTGTTTACTAGTTACCATCGGCTCTGCACAAACCCTCCAAGTGGGTGCCGAGCGGGCAATGATCACTACAGTTGTCTTGTGAGATGTCAAGGCTGGTGGTTAGCTAAGGTCAGGTTGTATCGCTGAAATGTTACTTAACTTTTCAATAGTTCTTGATTTTCAATGTGGTGTGAGCGTACTTGTACACAATCCGTGCTGAAGAAATGGAAGGCCGGGGGATAAGCCAGTCGTTAATGAGCTCTTTCGGGTGCCCAGGCACAAGGCCCGAAATATTTTTGCCTTACCCCGGTAATCGGCTCTACGGGGGCGGACCTACTTTCCAACCTACTTGTGGGAACCAAATAGAAAAAATATTAAAAATGAACAAGGAGGACAGCCAGTAGTTTATCTGAGGATGAACTGCTGGAATCTAGCCAGGAGACGGTTGTAGGTAGCACAATAAGTACCAGTCATAGTATACCTGTTCCACCAAAACCATCAGGCTGCTCAGGTAGTACCAGTCATAGTACATCTGTTCCGCCTAAACCGATTACCAACACAAACACCGTATATCATACAAAGCAACCTTCAGGTTGCGGTGGTAGATGAGCTCTCCAAGAGCAGCAAGTCGCTGCAGGCTGTATGGAACTCAATCGAGGCAAAGCTTTCGGAGATGGTGTTAAACTACTCTTTATCTTCTAGTGTAGGCCCCTACCCCAGCTTCGGCTCGGATGAGGTGCTCAGAGGCCACAGAGTAGTCAAATGCGACGATGGGTTCTCCAGAGATTTCCTTAGTTCACGCATAGACAAAATAAAGTGTGATTGAGAAGGCTTGAAGCTCAAGCTTATCCCAGCTAGGGATATCCCTGTACAACCCAAAGCTCGCATTTGGCTACCGGTTATGAACATCAAACCCAGTGGCGAGGAGCTAATAAGGGGTTTACAACGTTTAAACACTCTCGTTCCAATGCATGACTGGACATTCATTAAAGCTGAGGAACCCTTCAATAACACCGCTACATTCCTGATTTCAATTAGTGAAGACAGCTTAGCTGCCCTAGAAACTGCAATTTCAGGCTCCGTTTTTGCATCAGGGGTGCGAAAATAAGAGTGCTCTCTAGTCTGGGCATGGACATTGACCAAGTCAACGACAAGGCCGATGTCGACAGCAAGCCGCTGGTCCCAGACGAAACCAAACCCGTATCCAGACATGTTGAAGGTCATACAGATTAACCTGAAACACTCTTAAAGTGCCTCAGACAATCTGAGAGTCTTCCTTAGGGAGGAAGATATAGATATCGCCCTAATACAAGAGCCGTGGGTGAATGGCCTCAAGATCAGAGGTCTACAAGATAATCTGTATGACCTTTTTTATAAACCCGAACATCAAAACCAAGGTAAGCCTCGAAGCTGTATTTTAGTTAAAAAACATTTTAAAGCTTTTTTGTGCCCAAACTTTAGCTCTCCTGATTTGACAGTTGTCAAGATGGAGAATGTGGTCGCAATGAGTCTGTAGCTGGCATCCGCCTATATGGCTCACGACAAGCCGTCACCGCCAGACGAAATAAGAAATCTTCAAACCGCACTCGAATCCAGAAGAGGTAACCTGGGGGTAGCTCGGTTATCAACGAACGAGGTGAGTCTCTTTTTGGTTTTATTATTGAAAACAATTTAAAAATCTGTAATAGAGGTAATACTCCCACCATTACTTTTCCAAGTTCTGAGAATTTTGAGGGATGGGAGGATGTACTTAACACTACATTCGCCTCCAGAAACGTTTACTTCTGGAGAGTATCCCCGTTGAGGTCCTTCTCAGACCACAAATGGATCCTCTTCAGCCTTAACTTTGACATTATAAAGCCACCTCCATATATAAACCCTAAAAGAATTGACTGGCAGAAATTCAGTCAAATAATTAAATCCAAATTAAGTACAATTCCAAACGTAAATCTTAATTCTGTGGCCGAGCTTGAGAAAAAGGGTAATACTTTCGAAGCGGCTATGAGTGTCGCTTTCAAGGTCTCCTGCCCAATAAAATATAGCAAAAAAACCCTACCTCCATGGTGGAATGAGGATCTTTCTAATCTCAGGAGATTGGCGAGAGATGTCTCCAATATTTGCTACAAGCACAGGTATTTCAAGCCGTATAGAGATGGTCTGAAATTATGTAAGCGATCCTCAGCGTCAGCAAAGAAACTAGCATGCAGAGAGTATTGTCATTCGATAGAAAATATCAGGGACTCAGCAAGATTGGGTAAGATTTTATCGAAAGAGCACTCAAACCCCTCCTTTCTTTAAAAGGAAGATGGAACGTGGACTGAGTCACCCGCGGAGTCCCTAAAGCTATTGATGGCAACACATTTCCCAGGTTGCACAGACAGTAATCCTTAATCATACCGATCCCCTGAAGTACAGTCAGTACAATTACAGGAAATTACGTCCGTCATAACAAAAGAAAATAAAATATGTTGGAGCTCCAAATGCGTTTGAAAAACAAACAAACATAACATCTCGACCTGTGTCGTCAGTGGTCATAAGCGGTGGAATGCGTTGTGCATACGACTTCGAAGACAGCAAATCTGATAATGCGTGGGTTCGAATCTCAAGATGTGCATGTGAAAAAGTTTTTCATAATAAAATTGGATTAGAGCTCGGCACCACTAATAAGTAGACTAATGAAAGGAATTGGCACTCCTTGAAATAGCTATATCTCCAGCCAAAGATGGAAAAACGAATAATAAAAATTCGTAAAAACGAGTAAATAAATTTCGTTTAAAAATTGGTGGTAGCGCCTTTAAGTTGTTGTTGTTGTTCAAAACATTCAATGAAAATTAACAGAATGGTCAGTTATAAAAACTAACATTATATAGTACGAATAGTACAATATAACAACAATAATAAAAGAAAATATTTATATTGTTTTTTTTTTCATTTAAATTATTTTTTTTTTATTTAATTATTTAAATTTTAAATAATTTTGTTTTTTATTGTTTTCTAAATGTTTGATTGCTTATTTTATATTTTGTTTAATCTGTTTTAAAGTAACGTAAGTTGTATAATTATTAAACCATTATGTGCTAACATGTTCTAATTATATCTTATTTCATTATGTGTGTTAATAAAGATCCCCTGAAGAGGACAGAAATCTCTGTCGAAACGTTGGGAAAATCAATGTAAACTTTGTTTCATTGTCACTACTAATGACCAACTAAGCCGAAGGAAGAATAAGATTTCATCCAAAATCCACAATAAAAAGAAAATATAGTTTGGGCTATAGGAAGCTTTTCCCGGTATAAATCTCCTGGCCTGGACGGCATACTCCCCATAATGCTACAAAAACTACAGGATGTAGTAGTTCCATGGCTGGAGAACATCTTTAAAGAATGTCTCTTTCTTAACCATGTCCCAGAGTCGTGGAAACAGGTTAGAGTTGTTTTTATCCCAAAAGTAGGAAGGCGAGTCCATGAATCAGCAAAGGATTTTCGCCCAATTAGTCTGACCTCTTTTGTGCTAAAGACCCTAAAGCGCATCCTAGATAATTGCATAAGGGAAATACTTACCATTTCCCTCCTATCGAATTCACAGCATGCATACCTTAAAGGCAAGTCTACTGAGACAGTTGAAAATACATTACATTATAAAGAATATAAATATATGTAGTTAGACATATAATAAATAAAACACTGAAACGTTTAATTCTTAGTCAAATTAAATATTTTATTGTTCTTATTATTAATTGTTAGTTTTTCATGTAGTTCTTTTACAAATTTTAAATAAGACAAAATTGAGAAGCTTCTTAATAGACGTATAGACAAGAACTGAACTTAACCAAAAAAAAACGAGAAGAAAGAAAAAAAAGGTACACAGTTATCATAAGCTTAGTTGCGACAAAGAGCAACAGGATTTTAAGCTTCAGTCTAATCTCTAGGCGTCGTTTAGTTGCTAAGCTAAATAAAACATTTATTCATAAGCTCCAGCTTTATCTTCACAGAAGATGAAACTGGAGAAAAAAGACAATGTAAGCAAAGAATGCACAATTGGTTTTTGCTGAGTAAAAACCTATTGTGGAGAAAAGCTATTTTCCACAGTACGCATTCGGGGATTCGTGGAAGCATTTTTGCTATGTAATATCTCCCCCACAATTCTGTTTTCGGTCCCCGAAAACATAAACAACAACAAAAAAAAAATTAACTAATTTATTAAATTTTTTTTTCTTAGCTCTAGTTTTTTGTTTGTAGTATTTAATTAAATTTAGGTATATTTTATTTAAATAGGATAATTTAACGGTTTATATTTCATAGATTTTCGTTAACATAATTTTGACTGTTTTTCTTCAATGTCAATTCATATTTTCAAATGACTTATATTTGAACTTATTATGTTCTTTATTTTCCAAAGTAATGAATAATATTTTTCGTACTTTTCTTTTTACTAGTTTCAATTATTTTATTTGATTTTATTTTACTTTAGATTATTTTATGTTGCTATAATTTAATTGTTCTTATATTTTACATACAAATAAATTTCCATTATAATTCTTTTTATAATTTGTGTTGATGAAAAATACAAAAATATTTTCATAATTAATAACTATTTATAACTAATATAAATACTATTGTAAGCTTCCTGGCCAGGGTAATTTTTTTTTTAAATAATATTTATTCTAATAAGTTATTATAATTACTAAAAATTAGCAAAACAACCAATAAAACAAAAAATCTGTGCTCTCTGTAAGACGAGTTCCTATCGTATGAGAAACCTCACAAATCCAACGAGTAAATTCCTTGAACGCACTCAGCGCAGCCAAATAATAGGTTCCACACACAAGATGGGTTCCACACATGAATGAAAGAATACAAGATTACGACACTTTGGCATTTTCACTTTGTTGTTGTTTCTTTTGTGACGTAATTTTCACTTGTTACGTAAGCATCTTGCACACTTTGCTTCATAGGTTTGGGTTAAGTCATTACAAGATGCCGCCATTTAATTGTTTTTCTGTTTGTGCTTACGTCACAAGTGATAACAAAAACAACAACAAAAAGCTGAAAAAAAAAACAAGTGTCGTAATCTTGTATTCTTTTATTCATGGGTTCCACACGTCTCAATTGTCAAAATGAAAGGAAATGGGCATTTATTTTTTTTTTGCTGTGCTAGTTCTATGAGGATTCAAATTTCAAATATGATTATCTAGAAACAGGAGAAATTAAATTGAATATTGTGGAAAAACAATTATCAAACGGCAATAATAATTTCTAAAACTGAAGAATATGATTACCTACTCATAAAAATAAAATTTGATCGACCTAATGAGAAATAATGGAAAGCGAATCAAAGGTAATCTTGAAAATTGAAAAGTGAAACTATTTTGTGAAATCTGAAATGTTTAATATGTATGCAATCATATATGTAACTATTTTTCTATTTGATTTATCTATTTTGGTATCTAAATCTGCGTTTAAGTTGTTTTTTATAGTATTTTGTGTTTCTTTTTGTCGATCTGTCAATTACATACATAGTTTCCTTCCGCAGAAAAGTTATTCAGTTTCTTATATTTTGGTCTACCCTTTACAACCGTTCGATGTTGAACTATGTCTGCGCATTGGTTTTGATTCGGTCTAATATTGTTTTTGTTTTTGTTTATTTTTTGTATTTTAACTTCTTTCTGGTGTTTGAACTTTTTTGCAAGTTCTTGAATTTCCTCGCTACTAATTTGATTACAAATAAAATCAATCGGCCTTAGTTTTGTGGTTGAATGTATCGTGTTATTGTAAGTGGTTATAATTTTGAATAATTTTTCATCCAATTCCGAATTGTCATTGGTACAATTAAGTATACGCAAGTGTTCATTCAATGTCCCATGCAGTCTCTCAATGTCAGCGTTGCCGGTTTTAATTGACGCTGTTGTTTTGTGAAAACAAATTGAATTTTCTATTAGAAACTGCTCAACAGTTGAGTGCAAAATGCATGTTTCACCATCAGATATAATCTTGTTGGGTTTTCAAAAGAATTGAATCCTTTGCTTGATTGCACCCAAGATAGCTATCCAATTTCTATCTGCTAAGGGATGAATCGTTGCATATTTGGAAAACTTGTCAATTGTAGTGAACCACATTTTGCCTCGCTCAGGAAACCAAATGTCAACGTGGAGTATGTCATTGATCTTCTGAGGAGTTTCTGTAATCTGAAGAGGTATTTTAATGGGTTGCCGATCATGCTTAGCGAGATTACAGACTTCGCAGTTATTCAAAAATTTCTGGATTTCTTTTTGAAGCTTTGGATAGAAATATATTTTTCTTAACTCTGAGAAAATCTCATTAATGCCTCGGTGATTATTTCTGAGGTGTTCGTTTTTAATAATAGTAAGGATTTCATTTTTATCGGTAACATCTTTTAATCTTATATTTGATCGTAAAACTTTTAAACTTGAGTTAGATGAAAAATATTAAACGTACAAATTCTGAACTTCAAGAAATAATGGCAAATCATTGCAATAAATGCATATGAGCCCTCTACATATTTATTAAAAATCTTTTCATAACGTCAGCTAAATTACTCTTATTTTTAATGATTTGAATATGATTTTGTATTTTTTTGTGTACTACTTTCATCATGAATTTTTCTTTTGTACCGTAAGATAAATACACTTGATTTTAAAAAAGATTTATAGGTTTTTCTGTTATGAAAATATGAAGGGACTCGTCTTCCATCGCACTGTGAATCGTGGCGCCTGTTGAAATAACATCTTCGTTATTGTTTTGGGATGTTGAGACTGCAGTAATAACATCTTCGTTACGTTTGTTTAGATCAACATTCGGATTTATTGCGTTATTGAAAATTTCTGCTAAACTAACTTCTTCGTTAGAATCCAAAAATTCTCCAACAACACCTATTCTATTTCCGAAATGATTTTCTGCTATAAATTCTTTGTTAGCTTCCGAATGACGATTTTGGATTTGATCAATGTATCTGCTTAGTCCGTCCGCTACATAATTTTCTTTACCTTTAAGGTATTCTATGCTAAAATCATACTCATTCAACATGATCTTCCATCTTTGGAGTTTCATGTTTGGCTCCTTTATTCCACTCAACCAAACTAGCGGTTTATGATCTGTTCGCACAGTAAACTTCCTACCATATAAGTAGGTATATAGTAGGTAAATACTTTACTGCCCACACAATTGCAAGGAGCTCCTTCTCTATTGTTGAGTAATGCAGCTCATGCTGGTTAAATGTTCTTGATGCATATAGCAAATAGGATGGCCATTTTGGTTAAGCACTGCACCAAGTGCATAGTTTGATGCATCTGTTGTAGGCACGAATTGTTTGCTAAAATCGGGGCTTTTCAAAATGGGATCGGAAGTGAGCAAAGTTTTTAAATTTCTGAACGAATTTATGTATTTTGGGTCAGAGACATTTAATTTTTCAGATTTTTTTAGATAATGAATCATATGGTGAGCTACCTTCGCATAGTCCTTAATGAATTTCCGGTAGTAACCGGTAATTCCCAAAAATTGTTTGATTCCTTTCACAGTTGTTGGCAGTTTTATTTCCGTAATGGATTTTATTTTATTTGGATCTGGTTTAATGCCATTGACAACAATGTGACCTAAATATGATGTTGATAATTCAGCGAAACGACATTTGTTTATTTGTATTTTTAAATTGGAGTCTTTTAGAACTTGTAAAATTTTTTTAAGGGCCTGAAGGTGTTCTTGAAAGCTAGTGGAAAATATAAGTATGTCATCTAAATAAACATTTATAAAGTCTTTCAAAATGTGATTCATTAAACGCTGGAATGTTTTTGTAGCGTTTTTGAGACCAAAAGGCATCCTCAAAAATTCGTAGTGACCTCTTTTAGTAGAAAACAGTTTTGGGTCTATCGCGTGGGTTAAGTTCGATTTGGTGGAAACCTTTTACGAGATCTATGACAGAAAAATAACTGCACCTGCCAAGTTTGTCGAAAATTTCGTCGGAGCCATTCATACGGAAGCCATCATCAATAGTTTGTTCATTCAGCTTCCTATAATCTATTACAATCCGCCATTGTTTCTCACCATTTTGATTGTCTTTTTTGGGTACGACCCAAATTCGCGAATTGAATGGGCTGTGACTTGGCACAATTATTTTTTGTCTAAACATCTCACTAATCTGTCTGTCAACTTCTTCAGTATGAATCTCTGGATAGCGATACAATTTACTATGGACAGGAATTTTATTTTTCGTTATAATCTGGTGTTTGATTTCATTTGTGAAGGACAGGTCATCTCCTTCTTTATAAAAAATTGACCTGTAGGAGCAAAGTAAAGTTTTGAGCTTGGTGGAATCATTCGTTAACTTGTGATTGTATAGCTTTTACAAAAAATACTAAAAGATTCATCTTCAAAACGTTCGTTAGCATAAATTTCTTTGGTTTTGTTAAAGTAAATAGGGATTCTTGCCGAATCTGTCTTCAGAACACTGTTCTTATAGTCAATGATTGGATTTAGGTCGATAAGAATATTGTTTCCAATTAGACCATCAAAAAAGTCATGAAACTGATGTTCTATAAAGTTTACAAATTTATTAGGTTCATTGAATTCGTTAAATAAGGGGACTCGGTATTCAAAATTGGTTTCAATGTTGCGGTCTAGAACTTTGAGTTTAAATTTTTTTGAGGGAATTTCCCACTTTGGGTTGCATAAGTTGTTGTTAATTATGCTATACTCAGCACCACAATCAATGATAAACCTAAGAGTTTTTGTTGGATTTTTAAAAACTAAATAGGGTATTTGTTTCTTTGACCCATTGAAAAATTTTGTCGGTTTTCGGAATGATCGTAATTACGTCTCCTACGTTGATTCAAGGAAATGTCCATAGCATCATGATCATTGGGCTGCCCGTACCTATTAGTTGTTCGTGATTGAGCACTGTTCTCATTGCCACTATTTTGGCGCGATTGTTGACTTGGGTTTGGGTGGTAGTTATTATTTTGGTAAGATTGTCTGCTTTGGTTATAGTTGTTGTTATTTTGACCTCCATTATGGAATGTATTGTTTCGCTAAGATGCTCCACCCTGGTTATAATTATTATAATGCCTACCTCGATTTTGTGAAAGGTTATTGTTTTGACGATCGGAATTGTTATAATTTTGGCTGAAATTACCTTGACTCCTACCAACTTCACAAAAAGGAATATTAGGTCCAACACGATGGTGGTTAATTTCAATTATAATTTTAAATGCATCGTTTAATGAGCTTGGGTTCCTACTTAAAATAATTGACTTTGTAGGTTCGGGGAGATTGTTTTTAAAGGCTTCAAGTGCAATTCTACTATTTGACTCAATCATTTGCGTCATGCCATTTATGTTACTGTCAAGAAGATAAATACTATTTATTCTACTAAGAAAACTATTAATTTTATTAAAATATTCCTCTATTGTAGTCAGTACTCTTGCCGTTCGAATGTTGTCAATAAGTTTTTCAACAGACAATCTTTCACCAAAATTATCTTTTAAAATTCCTCTAATTACAGGCCAGTTTTCGACTCTGCCATGTTTATGTAATTGGCACCTAGCTTTCCCTACGATTTTATATTTAATATACCCTATAAGAATACTTTGCGCAGATTCTTCAAAGAAATTAATGGATGGAACGAGAGAATCTACCCTGTCCAGGAAATCTACAAGGCATTTATTGTTTCCACCGAAATCAGGCAATTTACTTATAAGGTCTTAAACTAACTTAAATTTATCAACTGGATTTATGACCTCCATCTTCAATGTTTGGTGGGTACTCACTTGGCGTCTTTCTAAAGATGATTGTATGCTGACGTTTTATTTTATTCCTTGTTTAAAACGTGATCTAGATTTTTATAGTCTTAAGATACATGTTTTAGAAAATGTTCTGACAGGTTTTCTTTTTGTAACACTGTTTTCCTTTAGCCGGAAAAAGATTTTTATGATGTTTTTTTGTGTTCTTGTTCAAGATTTAAAATAATGTTTGATTTTAAACTGTTTTATTTACCCTGTTTTAATGTTTTTTTTTTAATTATTGTTTTTGATTTTAATGAAACAACAATTTTTTAACAAGCGGAGGAAGCGTCTTTTTTTTTGTTAACGGTGGTGGATTCAATATTTTTACTTTTCACTTTAATATTACTTTTTGTATATTTGCATTTTTTAATGTTAAATACTTTACAAATTTTAAGTATCTACTAGTAACATAATCGTATGATATTAAGACATTTCTATCTCGTTTTTGGGTTTTTTTTTTTTCAGCGGAAAGTTTTTAGATATATTTTTTTAATTAAATTCCACGCACCGACTTTTCTTTCCCGACTTCGCCAAATATATGTATTACTAATAAATAAAACACTGAAACGTTTAATTCTTAGTCAAATGAAATATTTTATTGTTCTTATTATTAATTGTTAGTTTTGCATGTAGTTCTTTTACAAATTTTAAATAAGACAAAATTGAGAAGCTTCTTAATAGACGTATAGACAAGAACTGAACTTAACCGAAAAAAACGAGAAGAAAGAAAAAAAGGTACACAGTTAGCATAAGCTAAGTTGGGACAAAGAGCAACAGGATTTTAAGCTTCAGTCTAATCTCTGACGTCGTTTAGTTGCTAAGCTAAATAAAACACTTACTAATAAGCTCCAGCTTTACCTTCACAGAAGATGAAGCTGGAGAAAAAAGACAATGTAAGCAAAGTATGCACAATTGGTTTTTGCTGAGTAAAAACCTATTGTGGAGAAAAGCTATTTTCTACAGTACGCATTCGGGGATTCGTGGAAGCATTTTTGCTATGTAATAATATACTTTGGCGACCTTCCTAGACGTAGAAGGAGCCTTTAATAACGTCCTTACTGAATCTATTCTACAATCCCTCATCAACTTCGGAGTAAATGCTTCTCTAAGAGAATGGATAGTATCCAGGCTTTGTTATTCAAGCTAAGTTAGGTAATATACAATCGATAAAACATGCAAACAGAGGAACACCACAGGTAGGAGTTCTCTCTCCTCTACTATGGCTTCTTGTTATGAACAAAATTCTAGTGGAACTTGAGTGAAGGTTGTTTTTTTTCTGCGTAAAGTTAACAACAGGGCCATAAGCTGCGGTTCGGGGATTAATCAAAGCAAGACAGAACTGTTGATCTTTACATACAAATACCTTCACTCTTCCTCCCCTCAACGGTCACACTCTCACATTTTCAACCCGTGCTAAGTATCTGGGTGTAATTCTTGACTCTAAACTATACTGGAAATGAAACATTGAAGAAAGGGTTAAGAAAGCCAGCATTGCTTTTTATGGCTGCAGTAAAACATTCGGTAAAAACTGGGGCCTCCAGTCGAAGATGGTTCTATGGACGTACACATAACTTTCGCAACGGCAGTCACCTTGTAGTGGTGCGAAGGCTTAAGTTTCAAAGACACATCTGAACTGCCTTTTCTGGGCAACCTTAATCTGCAGGGATTTTGAGGAGTTACGAACCAAGTACTGCCCCCCCTAATCCAGGGTGTTACGTGAACCGTGCCTATTGGATGGTTTGCAGCCAGGGGGTATACCGGCTGCATTATAACGGAACCTCTTTGAAACCGTGTCACCTCAAAGAGTAATTTTGACCTCACCATACTATGCGGAGCTCTAGTATGGCGAACAGTACTTTCTCTAGCTACTCGTGGGATTTATATGTATAAAAACAAAAACAAAAACAACAAAATATTCTTCATTCCGCGGGATGTAACCGCGAATGAGTATGCAGATCGCATGGAGAGAGACCTCCATGGAGAAGATTTGAGACCGGGATGCAGTAGCAATTTCTTAAGGCACAAAAGAACAGGGCAGTAAACCGGTAATCATCGTCCAAAAACCAGGGGAGAATACCTCCCGGGAAAAAGGAAGATGACACTCAAGGCGCATCATCCAGTAGAAAGGGGAGAATACCTCCCGGGCCTGGAAAAGATGTTGCCAAAAACAATACGGACGTCGGTGAAGAGAAAACACCTTCTTCAAAAGATGACGCTCCCAAAGCATCTCAAAGGGTTAATAATCCCGAGAGACCACCTAAAAGCCGGAACCGTAGACCGAATCCACTTCCTAGCCTAGGCAAACAAGGCGCGCTTGATGACCCCTGGAGAAAAGGGCTAAGTGGAGCAGGCACGAAATGGTACTTCCGATTCCTTGATGGAGGCATGACTCCACAGGAAGCAAGGAAGGAGGTGGATGAAAGAATCGTCACCTTACGAAATGAGCCCCAAACAACACCTAGACAGGGCAAGAGGAGCAGTAGCCAAATCACTCCTCCTGAAAGGCACGGGTCTAAGAAACCCAAAACTACAGCTGTGCCTACAGCAGTGGGCCCAAACACCGCACCAGCGAGGTACGATTCCAAAAAACAGCATTCTTACGCCAGTGCTACCAAAATAGTAAGAGTTGCAGTATTGCCCAAGAAATACCCTCAGAAAACTCTAAGCACTTCCGAGCTAACACTCCTACAGGAAGCATTAATAGAGAAGGTTTCTTTAGAGTGGGGGCATAAGCTCGAATTTGAAGGCATACACTTCAAAACGGGCCTGCTCGTAGTTGATAGCGCTGACCAAAATACAGCAAATAGGTTGGAAGAAAAAGCAGCGAAATTAAGCGCTTGGAAGGGAATTGAGTTGACATCGTACTTGGGAGATAAAATCCCAAGGATGCACACGGTAACCATGTTCCTTCCAAGAAGCACTGGGCAAGAGGACCAGAAATCGCTAGCACTTATCAAATCGCAAAATGAAGGCCTCAATATACCCGCTTGGAAAATTCTAAGCAGCAAAGTGGAAGGCAAAGGTCAGTTGCTAGTGGTTGGTATTGATGTCCAGTCAGCAGAAGATATTCGCAAAGCAGGTAACGAACTGCATTACAAGTTTGGCAAAGTAACTGTCGCAAGCTTAAGGAAGGTGACTGGAGCTGGGTCAAGTAACCAGACCAAGCCTATAGGAAATGCCAAAGCAATAGTCCCGAAAATCGCCATACCAACACCTGGTCATGAAGAGGTATGTAAGGAAAAAGAACAGGTTTCCGAATCAGTTACGCCTACCCCATCTTTACTATCGGTAGAGCCCAAATTTCAAGAACTACCGAAATCCTCAAAAACAGGTTCGAAAACACCAGAAACAAATCCAGAGCCAGTAGCAAGCAATTTATATGAAGAAATAGAGGGCATGAACCTCTCTCCCAGCTTAGGCGACTTAGCTGACGAAATTCTTCCTACTGAGGAAGAAGAGTTACATCTTCTTGAAGATGAGGGGGCAGTGGCTCCCAAACAATAAAAACCAGATGTTTACAAACGGGATCAGCACCAGGGCAGCCCAAATAAACCTACATCACGCTAAAGCGGCTTCGGCCGTAATAGCGAGGAAATTCGTGAAGGATGACCTAGGGCTAGCGCTGATCCAAGAACCCTGCATAAACGGAGGAAAAGTAAGAGGTCTTTCATGTAAGGACTCGCAGGTATTATGGGACACGAGATTAGACTCGCCCAGAGCATGCATAATTATCAGAAACAATATTAACTTTATTTGTCTTTCAGATTATATGACGCGGGATCTGGTGCCAATACAGGCCCAAATCAACATCCAGGGCCATCCCCGCACGATGGTTATAGCATCCGCTTACTTCGATGGTGATGATGAAAACATACCACCTCCGGAAGTACAAAAACTGGCGGATTATTGTAACACCAAAGGACTACCGATGTTAGTTGGATGCGATGCGAACGCCCACCACACTACGTGGGGTAGTAACGATGTGAATAAAAGGGGTGAGTACCTTTTAGATTTTATTATCGAGAAAAACCTAGATATATATAATGTAGGGAATGTCCCCACTTTTAGGGTAAGAACAGAAGTTTTAGACATTACATTTGGCACTCCAAGCATAACTAGTTTAATTAAGGATTGGAGAGTCTCCAATGAACCCCCAATGTCTGACCACAGAATTATTGTGTTTTCCATAAATGGCCTTTTAACAGAGAATGACTCTGGAAGGAATCCAAAGAAAACAAACTGGGCCCTATACAAAAACAATCTTCAATCAAACTTAGAAAGAATAGGTCCAATTAGAAACCTTGAGTTAGAAAATATATCAAATGAGCTAAGTGGTGCAATTCATGAGGCCTATGAACTCAGTTGCCCACTTAAAACCACAAAAAAACGGGCAGATGCACCGTGGTTGAACTCTTATCACTCGAACCTTAGGTCCAAAGTGAGGAAACTCTTTAACCAGGCCAAAAGAAGTGGTGAGTGGCATAGATATTCCGAAGAGCTTACCAAATATAGTGGAGAGCTAAAAGAAACAGCTTTGTAAAATTCTGTGAGAGTTGGCTCTACACCAGCAGCTGCAAGACTGCATCTAGTAACAGATACAACAATTAAAGAAATACTCCCTCGCTCATTCGTGGTATCACAACGGACCTATCTGTGGTCTAAGTGTGTCAGTAGTCTTCCTGACAGCCACATAAACCTAACCTAACCTAACAGATACAACAATCGAATCTGTAGAACTTCGTTACCCAGATGGTAGTTACACAGTTGTCCACTTAAAACCACAAAAAAACGGGCAGATGCACCGTGGTTAAACTCTTATCACTCGAACCTTAGGTCCAAAGTGAGGAAACTCTTTAACCAGGCCAAAAGAAGTGGTGAGTGGCATAGATATTCCGAAGAGCTTACCAAATATAGTGGAGAGCTAAAAGAAACAGCTTTGTAAAATTCTGTGAGAGCATTGGCTCTACACCAGCAGCTGCAAGACTGCATCTAGTAACAGATACAACAATCGAATCTGTAGAACTTCGTTACCCAGATGATAGCTACACAGAAGATAACGAGCAGAGATTAAATTTGCTTCTAAGTACACACTTTCCAGGCAGTTTACCAATGGAAAGTAATAGCGTTGAGAGAATTTCTCTGAAACCTAACAGAGTCGACATGACGATAGCTAAAACTATCTATTCAGGAAAAGACTTGATTGGGCAATTAGCACCTTTCAACCTTTTAAGTCACCGGGAGTAGACGGGATCTTTCCAGCCCTACTACAAAATTGGAAAGAATTAATCATGCCATATCTAATCAGCATGCTTCGAAGCAGCATAGCACTTGGGTACATACCAAGTATATGGAGAAGAACAAAAGTTATCTTCATCCCTAAAACAGGAAAAAAAGATCCTACACATCCTAAGTCTTTTAGGCCAATAAGCTTAACATCTTTCATTCTGAAGACACTGGAAAAGGTAATTGATAACTTCATAAGATTAGAAGTATTAACGATTTTGCCACTGAATCATAGACAACATGCTTATAGAGCAGGCAGATCAACTGAGACTGCCCTATACGAACTCACCAATACCATAAAAGGAGCTTTAGAATCAAAAGAAACGGCAATATGTGCCTCCCTAGATATAGAAGGTGCCTTTGATAACACCTCTCATGATGCCGTAAAAAATGCTCTCATGAGAAAGAATGTACCCAATACTATAACACGATGGATTGGTGAGATGCTATGTACATTGTACAAGAACGGTTTGTCTCAAAAGTTTTTAAACCTTTATTTTAATTTTCTAGCTTCTACAAATGCAGCCGTGTGGGATGGGGTAAATCTATCAGAGTGGTTCGAAACGTCAGCAGGATACCTCAGGGATGCATCCTCAGTCCAATTTTATTTGCTTTGTTTATTGACTCGGTTTGTGATATTTTACCTGGGGGTGTAATTTTTGCAGAAACTTTGGTGAAAGTATTGCTTTATGCTGATGATTTAGTGTTGTTAACTGATAATCCTTTCACGTTACAACTTCAAATCAACAGACTACAGGAGTATTGTAAATTATGGGGCCTTAATATCAACACCAGAAAAACTAATATTATTATATTTGAACGCAGACAACGAAGAAGACTTTCCGAATAAAACTGGTATCTAAATCAGGAGCAATTTGAAGTATCTTGGAGTATTGATAAATGCAACATGAGCTTTGGTTCTCATGCAAAGGAGAAAGGCAATGAGGCCAAACTGGCTTTAAACATAATGTGGCCTTCGTTTTTTAATAACCAGTACATTGATGTCTCATCAAAATATAGAGTATTTAATGCCACTGTTAACACGTGTATGTGCTATGGTGTACAAGTTTTTTGCTACGCGTTAATCGAGGATTTCGAACTGATTCAACGGTATTTTTTTAAAAGATTATTTCGGTTACCAAATGCAACACCAACTTACGCCATTCACCTGGAATCCGGTATTCCACCTATCTTTATTCAAAATCTTAAGAGACATACAGATTATTTAGTAAAAGTCATGAAAAGGGAAAATGGTCTTCACAAATCTTTCATGCAAAGATTACTCCAGATTAATGCTACTCCTTTTAATGAACTGAATCAGTTGGCCCTTGCGCATGACATAAAACTTTCTCTTATTGAAGACAATTTAGATGACTGGCAAAATATTTTCTCTGATTTAATTGCTATAGTAGATGAACAAATTTATACTAAACATTTAACCAGAGCGTCAGAGAGCAGACATATTTATAAAAGCTTAAAACACAATTTATCGACTGAAGTAAGTTACTTCTGCTCTGAACTTTCAGTAGAAGCTATAGGTACCATTTTTAGAGCAAGGGTTGAGTTACTCAACCTTAATTATTTTTCACACTCAGGCGAAACACATCGGAGTATAGGCTACTTAACCTTTTTCTTTGAATTTCATTCAATCACTCCACTAAACTAAAATAAAAATTAACAACTAGCAATAGTTGTTGTTGTTATTTAATTTTTTCTTTTTGTAAACAACCTAGCCACGGGTATAATTTTCATAAAGGTTGGACTTTAACCAAAGTTTTCCTTTAATATAATAAAATTCGCAATGCTTTTTTGCCTTGCATTTTATATAGTCACTTACATCGACTAAAATAAAATATGTGTCTTAGGAGAGTGTGGACGGCCTAACTGATGATGCCTACCGTTCACACTCAGGCGAAACACATCGGAGTATAGGCTACTTAACCTTTTTCTTTGAATTTCATTCAATCACTCCACTAAACTAAAATAAAAATTAACAACTAGCAATAGTTGTTGTTGTTATTTAATTTTTTCTTTTTGTAAACAACCTAGCCACGGGTATAATTTTCATAAAGGTTGGACTTTAACCAAAGTTTTCCTTTAATATAATAAAATTCGCAATGCTTTTTTGCCTTGCATTTTATATAGTCACTTACATCGACTAAAATAAAATATGTGTCTTAGGAGAGTGTGGACGGCCTAACTGATGATGCCTACCGTTCACACTCAGGCGAAACACATCGGAGTATAGGCTACTTAACCTTTTTCTTTGAATTTCATTCAATCACTCCACCAAACTAAAATAAAAATTAACAACTAGCAATAGTTGTTGTTGTTATTTAATTTTTTCTTTTTGTAAACAACCTAGCCACGGGTATAATTTTCATAAAGGTTGGAATTTTAACCAAAGTTTTCCTTTAATATAATAAAATTCGCAATGCTTTTTTGCCTTGCATTTTATATAGTCACTTACATCGACTAAAATAAAATATGTGTCTTAGGAGAGTGTGGACGGCCTAACTGATGATGCCTACCGTTCACACTCAGGCGAAACACATCGGAGTATAGGCTACTTAACCTTTTTCTTTGAATTTCATTCAATCACTCCACTAAACTAAAATAAAAATTAACAACTAGCAATAGTTGTTGTTGTTATTTAATTTTTTCTTTTTGTAAACAACCTAGCCACGGGTATAATTTTCATAAAGGTTGGACTTTAACCAAAGTTTTCCTTTAATATAATAAAATTCGCAATGCTTTTTTGCCTTGCATTTTATATAGTCACTTACATCGACTAAAATAAAATATGTGTCTTAGGAGAGTGTGGACGGCCTAACTGATGATGCCTACCGTTCACACTCAGGCGAAACACATCGGAGTATAGGCTACTTAACCTTTTTCTTTGAATTTCATTCAATCACTTCACTAAACTAAAATAAAAATTAACAACTAGCAATAGTTGTTGTTGTTATTTAATTTTTCCTTTTTGTAAACAACCTAGCCACGGGTATAATTTTCATAAAGGTTGGACTTTAACCAAAGTTTTCCTTTAATATAATAAAATTCGCAATGCTTTTTTGCCTTGCATTTTATATAGTCACTTACATCGACTAAAATAAAATATGTGTCTTAGGAGAGTGTGGACGGCCTAACTGATGATGCCTACCGTTCACACTCAGGCGAAACACATCGGAGTATAGGCTACTTAACCTTTTTCTTTGAATTTCATTCAATCACTCCACTAAACTAAAATAAAAATTAACAACTAGCAATAGTTGTTGTTGTTATTTAATTTTTTCTTTTTGTAAACAACCTAGCCACGGGTATAATTTTCATAAAGGTTGGACTTTAACCAAAGTTTTCCTTTAATATAATAAAATTCGCAATGCTTTTTTGCCTTGCATTTTATATAGTCACTTACATCGACTAAAATAAAATATGTGTCTTAGGAGAGTGTGGACGGCCTAACTGATGATGCCTACCGTTCACACTCAGGCGAAATACATCGGAGTATAGGCTACTTAACCTTTTTCTTTGAATTTCATTCAATCACTCCACTAAACTAAAATAAAAATTAACAACTAGCAATAGTTGTTGTTGTTATTTAATTTTTTCTTTTTGTAAACAACCTAGCCACGGGTATAATTTTCATAAAGGTTGGACTTTAACCAAAGTTTTCCTTTAATATAATAAAATTCGCAATGCTTTTTTGCCTTGCATTTTATATAGTCACTTACATCGACTAAAATAAAATATGTGTCTTAGGAGAGTGTGGACGGCCTAACTGATGATGCCTACCGTTCACACTCAGGCGAAACACATCGGAGTATAGGCTACTTAACCTTTTTCTTTGAATTTCATTCAATCACTCCACTAAACTAAAATAAAAATTAACAACTAGCCATAGTTGTTGTTGTTATTTAATTTTTTCTTTTTGCAACCTTAATTATGTTCCTCATAGGTCAGATCTCCCTCAAAATTGTAATCTCTGTAATAGAAGAGAAATTGAAGATAGTTACCATTTCATAGCAGTTTGTCCGATCCTACAAGAAATTCGGCGGCTCGACTTCCAAGAAAGCATTCTGACTTTAAGTCAGCTTATTAATGTACTAAATGGATCCTTAGGGTGGTCAAAACTATCTTAATTTTGTAAGCATGATCTAATGTATCGCAACAGCTTCTAATATGGATGCATTTCCCCAGTTAAAGTATTCCCCTATTAAAGTATATTCAAACTGTTCTTAAATTTATATAAACTCAAATTTATAAATTTATCTTTTAATTTTATACTTAAAATTGTTTTAGCTGGTTTCTATTGTAAAAAAAACTTACGAACTTACAAATTTATTCTAATTTTAATAAGTTTATTGTTTGATATACGTTTCTTTAAATAATTCAAAATTTATATAAACTGAGATAATATGTATAATTCAACCTTTTAAATTATTGTGTATTTATGATTGTTTTATCTGGTTTCAATCACAAAAAAAAAAAAAAAAAACTTTCGAATTTATTGTTAACTTCCAAATTAAGATTTTTTTATTTTTTAATAGAAATTGTAATGTGGAAATTGTAATGGATAACGATGTTTAATTTTCATTATTATGTACTTTTTATGTATTTCATAGTGTATCCATTGTCAATCAGGCAGACGGCAGCAAAGCCATGTCCTTAATCTTATCTTTATATTATTGTACAAATCCATTGAAATAAAGAATTATATCTATCTATCTATCTATCTACAAGAACGGCAGAAGCACATGCCGGGTCAAGCACCCAGAAAATAAGGTTGTCCTCAGGGAGGGGTATTGTCACCCTTGCTGTGGAGTCTTGTTGTAGATGAGTTGCTAGAATGCCTAACTACTAATGGCATACGATGTATAGGCTTTGCCGATGACATTGTTTTAATAGCCTATGGGAAATTTGAGGAAACTCTCTGTGACATAATTCAAAGAGGGTTGTCAATGACGAGAAAATGGTGCATATCAGTGGGCTTGAATATAAACCCAGCAAAAACCACCATAATACCATTTACGAATAAAAGACTTCTTAAGCATATAAAACCTATCAGGTTAGATAATGAAGTAATAGAATTGAAGAAGGAGGTCAAATATCTAGGCATTACACTAGACAGCAAACTCCTTTTCAACAAACACTTAGAGATTACTGTCGGGAAAGCCACAAAAGCCCTTATGATATGCAAGAGATTTGCAGGTAAATCATGGGGGTGCAAACCAAACATCCTTAGATGGATGTATACCATGATGGTCAGACCCATAATCACTTATGGTGCGGTTGTGTGGCACAAAAGAACCGAACTTGAAAAGACTAAGAAAACACTATAAAAAGTGCAAAGGCTCGCTTGCTTATGTATAACTGGAGCAATGAGAACATGCCCACAGCAGCAATGGAGGTCATTCTTGACCTGACACCATTAAACATGGCAATTGAAAGTTCTGCCAAGGGGGCAATCATGCGTTTCGCAAAAGAGGGAACTGGTGTAGGTAAGTGTATAGGATTGAAGGAATTAACTTCACTATCCAAATATGCACCCCTACTTGACATTCCTAGAGACAACATGATTAAGAAATACAACTTCGAGAAAAATTTTCGAACTGAGTTAGGCAATAAAAAAGAATGGGTAGGAGAAAATGAGAACTATCTTTTAAATACTAAAGCCATCAAATGGTATACTGATGGATCAAATACTGCCGAAGGGACTGGCGCAGGGATTTTTGGGACAAGAACCAAATGCTCTGTACCAATGGTTAAGTCCTCTAGCATATTCCAAGCGGAAGTAAACGCAATTAGAATAAATGTGCGCAGATAAACATTGAAAGAAACTACCGGAACCAGAATTTAGCCATAATGTCAGACAGCCAAGCTACACTCAAAGCATTAAATTCCTGCGTAATCAGCTCGAAGCTGGTTTGGGAGAGTGTAAACGAACTCAACAAATTATGCAAAAACAACACTGTAACATTATACTGGGTCCCAGGACATGTTGGAGTTGAGGGAAATGAGAAAGCTGATGTTTTGGCTAAGGCAGGGGCAGTGGCAGCCATGATTGGGCCGGAACCCTATTACGCGATAGGTGAAAATGTGATAAAAAAATCAAATCAAAGCGGAAGAGGAGGCAAAAAGATCCAAAAACTGGAAAGAACTCCCTTAACTGAGACAAGCCAAAATGCTTCTTGGGAAATATAGCCAAAAACGATATAAAGCTTGTATAAACCTTAACGGGTTTACTCAGTGGTCAACGCAAACTTAAAAGACACCTAAACATCCTAGGTATATCCAGTAGTGCAACCTGCAGATTCTGCGACGACCAAGAAGAAACGCCAAATCACCTTCTAGGAAAGTGTGGGGCGATAATACACAAAAGAATAAAACATCTGGGAAGTTACCAGATAGAGGAGAGCGAATTACTCTCTCTAAAAGTACTCCAGATACTATCATTCCTTAAAGATATTAAGATGGAGGAAGAGTTGTAGAATGAGTCAATCATCCAGCCTTAGTAAAGGGGGCACAATAGATCTAAAGGTCGCAGTGCACCACAACCCCTAAATTTATTCATTCATTCATTCATGGACGTACACAGCAGTAGTAAGACCCATACTAACCTACGGATCGATTGTCTGGTGGTCTGCACTAAGCAAAGCCTACAATACCGACAAGCTCAAAAAGATACAAAGAACAGCTAGCGTAGGAACCACAGGAGCGCTGCGATCCTGCCCTTCCGATGCCTTGAGGGTTATCTTACATCTTCTTCCTCTCGACCTACATATACAATATTTAGTATCTTGCACTGCTTACAGACTTAAGGAAATTGGTTGTTGGACCAACAGACCCTTCGGTCACTGCAACATTACCAAATTGCTACACCCGGGATTCATTTCGACTACTACCGACTACTGCACTCACTCTCTTTACAAACGTTTCAACGTCGCATTCCCTACCCAAAAGGAGTGGGAGGATAGAGATATAACGAAAAATTACGACACAATCATTTTCACGGACGGTTAAAAGATGGAGTGTGGGGTTGGAGCAGGGGTCTTCTCTGAAACAATTAATGTATCTAAGTCACTTCGACTGCCGGACTACGCTAGCGTTTTCCAAGTTTTCCAAGCGGAACTGTTTGCAATCAAAGAAGCATGCAAAATACTAAAGCAAGATCCAAATCCAAACCGTAATACTGCCATATTTATAGATAGACATGCTGCCATCGAAGCCATTGATGCTGCCTCAATATAATCTAAACTCTTTCAACAATGTCTAGACGAGATCGCAGGCTTTAATAAAAGCCTGAAGGTCACCTTGATCTGTGTCCCAGGCCATAGTGGTTTTCAGGGAAATGAAAGGGCTGACGGGCTTGCCAGGCAAGGATCGGCTCTTCACAGCTCACTTGCCGAAGCAGTTAGTGTTCTGCTAGGGGCAGTGAAGGGCAGTTTCATGTCTCATTATCTATCTGTATCCAATCGTAGATGGAATGGTCTGACTAGCTGTGCCACCTCAAGAAAGATATGACCCGTCCCGCACAAATGAACTCTTATGTAGAACTCGGCCAGACATAGCCAGAATCATTGCAGTTAACACTGGTCACTGGCCAATAGGAGATCATGCAGCAAGAATGGATATTCCGCACAATATTCATTATCGTAGCTGTGGAGAGGAAAAGGAAAAGGAAACAGTGACCCACTATCCCTGCTGCTGCCCTGCCTTGGCTAATCCAAGATGCCAATTCTTCGGTTAGTACTTTATTGACAACCTTAGCGAACTTTCAGTTGTGAGCATAGGTAATCTCATTGGCTTTTTAAACACAACTGGCTTTAAAACGTAACAAACCGTATCAATATCTCACCTCTTCTATGGGTATACAAAACAGATAAAGAGAACTACATGATTTCTGCATGAACCTTTTGTTTAGCCGTGTAGGCGGACTAAGTCTACTGCGGGTATCATGTTTTTCCCTAAATCGAACTGATCTCAAGGGAATCTGATCCTACCCTAAGCCATCCAGCACCCTGCCTGTTTGGGTTTTTAGCGAAGACAGACATATCGGAGCTAACAGCCTGGCTCTCTTTGCTTTCCATATCTTAGTTGGTAACTATAAGAGATCTACTCCCAATCAAAACAATTTCAAACCTTATAACATAAATCACCGTTCCAATATCTAACCTTTTTATGGGCCGAAAAAACGGATCAAGAGAGCTACATGATTCCCGCAAGAACCATCTCTTTAGCTCTGTATGAGGGTTGTGTCTACTGCGGAAATCATGTCTTTCCCTGCATCGAATTAGATCTCACGGGGAAACTGGTTCTATCCTAAGCCATTCAGCATGTTTAGGTTTTTGGCGAAGACAGACATATCGGAGCTAACAGCCTGGTATGAAGCCTGGTGGGGGGTATGGGCCAGTTCCCTTGACTGAGGTACTCGAGGATCTCTTGTTTTCCTATGGAAGCTGGTAATAAAGGGACCATCTCCCAAGCAACACAACTCCATACTTTAAAACCCCACAGTCATCAAACCGTTATCCCAACCTCTACAAAATAATAGGTCTCATGAGTTTATGGTTTCAAAACGGCGCACCAAGAGCTAATTAGATTTTATTCTAGCAGAATAGCCGCCATTCCTACCTACCTACCTACCTAGGGTTATCATCGACAAAAATTAAAAATAAAAAAGCCTGTCAATAAATAGTTTTGTTTTTAACTAGGTAGGTACTCAACGGTTAATTAAGTTAGAAGATTTTTGTTTATCAATTCAAACATAAAATGAAATTGGGTAGTAGAATCTGGGTAGGCTACATTTTTCCGCGTGCGGTTTACCGCGTAACGATAGGCCGACTTACATAATCACGTCTATCGTTCACCGCTAGTAAACTACCGGCAACGTTAGAAGAGATATCGCGCATTGGGCAGAATATACTCATATTCACAAAAACTTTAAAAGAGTCAAATATGAATATTATTATGTATATGTTCATATCATACCTAGGTACCACAGGTCATCAACTTGTACTCCTCCATCTCCTCCCGTAGAAAAAAATATTACACGAGCTTTTCTATACGTGAATACGTGTGAACAGCTAAATGCAAAATTGTAAGAATGTATAGTCTAGCCAAATTTGACAGTAACATTTGAAATGCACGGGCATCCATACAGAGTAAAATCTCTGCAGTTTTGAAAGTTTGTAGGCAAAAGCGGGTGGAGCCTCCTGAGATGATGTTCTATTTATTTATTATTCTATACCTAAAAAAGTTCTTTTGAGAATTTGAGGAAAAACCTATCAGATTTTCACTTAGGTAAATATCGTGAACTGTGTAACTTATTTTCAAAAAAAATTTCAAAATGACTCAAAAATAGTATGTACTTTAATACAATGTTGAGATGTAATCAAACAGAGTACCTATAAATTTTGTTTGACGGGAAAGCGTTATGCGGGATATTGTGCCTGTCAATCCTGAAAAACTATCTCTGATAGTTTAGTTCAAATTTTGGCTGCGATTAAGTATGCCAACCGAGCCGTCTACTTCATGCGGAAGGTTCAATTTTAGTTCTATTTCATGGATTTCTTTTAATTGACTTCCTTAAAGCATACTTAGGAAGAAAAAAAAAAAAAAACCTGACAAAGCACGAAACTTGGCCTGAACCTGACAAAGTAGTAAAAAGCCTGACACGTCAGGCCAAATCCGAACGTTTGGTAGCCGAGTGAAACAAGGTTCTTGTCCCTGCTTCACTGCTAAAATTCGTAACATTATTGCATTATTATGGCCTATTAAGACTAGAAGCACTATAGACTGGAGGCCCTTTTCAAGTCTATCGTTCCTGGCTCAATCTAGTAGTAAATAAAATTAAGTTAGCGAAAAAGATATTTTACGAAAATAAAATTAATCCATTAATACAGGGCAGGGATCTTTGGCGTAACCTAAGAGAGCTTGGAATCGGCAAAACCAGACAAAATGTTGAAACTATCCTGGACCTCAATTTATTAAATAAAAGCTTTATTACTATCCTGGACCTCAATTTATTAAATAAAAGTTTTATTACTTCTTCTCCTATTTTAAATGAATGCACAAAATTTGAATCCATTTGATATACACGAGTTTTAAACTACTGAACGGGTAGCTACTACTACGGGTGGCTCCTTTGAATTTTCTTGTATAGAGAGCACTGAAATTGTTAAGTGTTTGCTATCAGTTAAGTCGAATGCTTGTGGCTTTGATGGGATCCATCCGGAGTTTGTCAAAATAATTCTTGTTCTTCCCGCATTTTTACATGTTTTTAATAGTATTTTAACCACAGGTATTTATTCCCTTCAATAGAAAAAATCCAAGATAATACCTATTAAAAAAAGTCCTTCCAGCAAGGGATATAGACCGATCTCTATTCTGCCTTTCTTGTGTAAGGTATTTGAAAAAGTACTTCAAAGACAAATATGAACCTTTTTATTAACACAAATAATTTACTTTCTCCAATGCAATCTGGGTTTATGAAACACCATAGTTGTATCTCTGCAGTTATTAATGTCGTGGACAATATAAGAGAGTCTTTGGATGAAGACAAAATAACATTCTTAGTGTTGTTGGACTTCTCTTAGGCCTTCGACACAATTGATCACATCAACCTTTGGTAATAAGCTCCTAACATTATATGGCTTTTCAAATTCAGCAGTAAAACTAATGTCATCTTATTTATCTTCCACAATGCAAGCTGTTTCCTTAGGCAATGAATCGTCAAATTTTCTTCACAATATAGTAGGGGGGTTCCACAAGGTTCTATCCTTGGCTTGGACCACTTTTGTTTTCATTATATGCTAATGAAATCCCCTCCATAGTTTCGTCTTCCATTCACATGTATGCCGATGAGGTTCAGTTGTATAAAAGCTGTTCACTTGGCATGCTAGAAGACTGTGCAGATGCGATCAACAATGATTTAGAAAAGATATCTGGTTGGTCTGAAAAGAATGGGCTCTGCTTGAACCTTTTAAAAACAAAATGTATCGTCATTGGCAGAAAACTTTTTGACCTTTCCTACTTTCCTGACATCGAAACCGCAAAAAAATATGGGAATTGTATTTAATAGGACGCTTAAGTGGAACATTTACGTAAACACGGCTGTTGGAAAAGTCTACGGAATACTACGCCAGCTCTGGTTGTCTCATCACTATACAGTATACACTTCTTAAAACACGTATTTTAATTGCAAAAACACTCATCATTTCTAATCCTAATTATGGCTGTGAACTTTTTAACAACTGTGATTCATCTAGCAATAGAAAACTAAACGTCGCTTTTAACAACATTGCACGTTACGTTTTTAATGTAAAACGTTTTGAAAGGATTTCTCTTTTTTCTAAAATTTAAATCGGTCTGTATTTTCTTTAAATCGGTCATAATTAAAAAGAGAGGTGTGTGTATCCCCTATGCCTTTTTTGTTTGGTTTTGTTTCTTCTATACATTTGTTTTTAACCACAGCTTTTTTTTTGTTCTTATATAATGTTGTACAATTTAATATTACTTGAATAATTTTAAATCATTAACTTGAATTTTAACTTTACTTTCTAAAAGAATATTGTTTTTTTTAATGTAAATGTTTCAAAATAAAACAAATAAATAAATAAACCACCATAATAAACACCTTAAACAACAGAGATAGATACATATTTACTTAAAACATAATACAAAATAATCAGCACAATAAACTACAGAAGACAAAATAAGTTCGAACACGGTAAAAAAACAACACCTATAATTTAATATCATCATCGGGCGATTTTTTAACATTAAACCGAAACGCGTCGCTTGCCTTGGGGTGCGCAACTAGATGGCGTCGGCTCGAGACCGGGATAGGTGGAGAGACTTGTTGAAGGAGGCCAGGACCGGACCCCGGTCGTCGAGCCGATGATGATGATGAAACGCGTCGCTAATGAAATATTTATTAATTTATGTTGTAATAATTAAATTAATTTTAAAAATAAATAAACAAAACAACTTTTAAACAAAAATAAGAGTTTATTTTTATTTTATTTTATTATATAAAAATAAAATGTGTGTTTAAATTGCAGTAAATACTTTTAAAAAAAGTTATAACCAATACGGTATTAGGCTTCGAATTACAACTAAATTCAATACACATTATACACGTTCACATAATGCCAATTACTTCATACCTAAGTCAAAATTTTCCTAAATAAGTGCTTAAAAATGAAGGATATCTATGAGCTTCTATTCTCTATTCTACGTTACGAATATCTATTGTATTAACAGGTATGTACCTAGGTCAGGAAATAAAATGAGTTTTTGCTATGCGTACCTAAATGTTCAAAACATGTAGGTACCTATAACATTAAAAGTTTCTCCATTGCCAAAATAATTTTCTCTCAACCTTGACTCATATGGCTTAAGACTTTATGTTAAGTAAATTCTTGCAAAAACACTTTAACCTCGAATCGCATCTACTTATAACCTGCTCCCCACTACAACCCATTCTTAAGTTTCCTTAAATCTAACAACTTATCCAACCCTTACAAAGATCTTCCACCTTAACCGGAACAACTTAAGTCCCAAATGTTGTCACTTTAAGTCTAAAAACTGCCATTGCTTTTAGCTGAAAAAAAGACACCACAATGTCCTTGAATTTCAAATACATTGTCTCCCATAATTCCTCTCATTTGCATACGTTGTCATTGAAATTTAATGTTATGCCTACCTGTGCTTTGTGAGAATACGTTTTTATTTTGGTGGGGCAGAACTACCTCTCCTTTATATTTTCTAACGGAAACAACCTCCTATTACAATCCAGCAATCTTGATGCAGATAAGAGGGAAAATAAATAAATTCAAAAACTTGCTTGTTCTCAGAACAACAAGACACAAACAAAAGACAAATATAGGTGTAGGACCTAGTGCATAGAGCACAGAATGTGCTGAATTCGTTTCCCCTTAAAAACTTTGACATTACATTGTCGTAGTCAAAAGTTGCTATTAAGCTGCTAAGTTGCTGCTGCACCTGCACCCTGCACGTACCTAAAATTGGAAGGAGACAGCGAAAGCTATTTTTTGTTCATTTCTGGGATAAATATAGGCAAAATGCCAGAATTATTGCGTAATTAACGTCAAGACCAAGAGTCCATTAAGGCACTATATGGGAGGAGGTAAAATGGGGCTGTTGCACAGAAAGAGATTCGAGGTACCTACAAAACACAAATGTAAAATTTAATATTTTTTTTAAAGCATTTGTTATATACAAACATTAATCTTGTATAGAAACCTTAACAAGTTAATTTTAATTTGAGTTGTTCTGACTTTTCTGTCTTCGATTTTAATGCGAATCGTTCTCTGCTGTTTTCATTGCATATATCTATGTCAACTCAAAAGTTCTGCTATAGGAATTCATAATTGTATATAGTTACAATGACGCGTTGAGCGTTAATGTGACGATTTGGCATCGACTAGTAAAGGCAGTGGCGGATTTGCACATTTGCCGCCAGTAGGCTATTTAAATTTTGCCGCCCCTTCTGACCTCTGGCATTTCGATACCCTATACACGGAGAAAAGAAGGTTTAAGAAAATATTTAAAATTAAAAAATTAAAACATGATTCCTTGTGTAAAAAAAATGTATACATACTGTCATACATACATACTGTCTTATGAAAAGTTAAAAACTGATTAAATTCATTCCAGTAAATTTTCTAAACTGATAGGTGACATTTATTTTAAACCAGTTTAGTAAATTTTTCAGCTTCTAAATAATGTAGTCCATTAAATCAATAAATACTTACATACAGCAGCATACGAATTTCTAGTGAGCAAGATACTGATTTTTAACATCATTGAATTCAAAAATAACTGCACAGTTTCTAAACAATTGGTTTTCTCATCAGAAACGTTAAACTATATAAGAATACTTGTACTATTTTTTTATAAATGGTTGACAAAAAAAGATAAATAGTTTGTAAATTTACTAAGCCGGTTTGTAATATCTGGGTTTGGTGACTTGAGAAATATAATTTTTGCTGAAGCTTGATAGTTATTGCTACATTTTATTCCTGATTCAACATTAGAAACTGAATATCACCTTTTTTTAAAAAAATAACCATTTTTAGTATACTATTTTTCTTCCTGTAGTTCATAATCATATTAATTTTTTCGTAAAATAAATTGCAACTGAATAACACGACTTGTGTACTATTATTTTCTTCATTATATCATAATTTTTTCCGATATTGGAATGACTGTAAACTAGGGATCATATTATATATCTAGAAGACATTTTTTCAAACCCTCGAAAGAAGTAATTTTATTTCTGAGCTAAGAAAAGCTCAATCATGTATTGCTTAAAAGATTGACTAAGCTTTGCATTAAAACCACTCAAACAATATGAATGAACACAGATTACAAAATAATGTACATTCGGTAAATGTTGGTAAACATTTTTTATTGGACTTGTTATAGTTTTAAAAACAATACGAACAATATTCCTATAAATTATTCTGTTAAGAATCACAATAAAATCAATTAGGTAAATTAAATAAGTTTTACATGGTCTTTTTGCGCGATTTTATATCCGCAAAATCGTCAATTATATCATCGTATGAAAAAATTACTTACCAAAGTAAAAAAATTACTTCTTTGTGCTATAATTTTTGAGTTTGGGCTGATATGACATAAAAAAAAAAACTAATCGTCGTACAAGAAAACCACCTGAATATTTTTTGTTTGAAATTCAAACCTTAATATACAAAGTATAGTTTCATCCATAAGATGAACGTTTAGGTAGATGCTGCAGCAAAAAAAAACAAAAACAGGCTAACTGCATAAAAGCCAAAAAAAATATTGAATTTCTTAAGATTTTAAAAAAAGCGGCAACCACTAGAAACGGCCAAAACTACTTGACGGTAAGTCCTAAGTATTAATTCACATCACACTTTGTTTTTTGTTGCAAATTTGCAGTTCTACTTTTTTATAATTTTTTTTACCTTATTTGTTAATAACTGTTCATGCACCCCCCTGCCCCCCCCCCTTGGGTACGCCGTTGTGAGTATGGACTTCTTTATCAAACCGATGCTCAGTAGACCATTTTTGGCCTCTTTAGTCGGTAAAAATACTATACCTATACCTACTATATGCTACAAATCTATCCATCACCAAAATCGTAACTAAGGCCGACTTGCACGAAACTTTTTTGACACTAGTAACCATGCATGCATAGGCACTAGCCATCAATAAAAATATATACAAGTTGCAAAATCTTATATATTTATCCACTATTTTTTCTCTGGATAACTTTTTACATCCGTCAAATAGAATTTGACAAGAAGTTGCTATCGGTGAGGTTCGCATTAGTGTGTGTAGCAAATGTTGTTGTTGTTTTGTGAAGGTTTTCTGTTTCGTTCCTATTTTTATTTTTTTATCTTTGGTTAATGTTTTCATTCGTGCAACGTAAAATCAAAAAATACACATTTATCTATTTAATCCTGGATAGCTAACTGCGATTTTATAAATTTATCCTTGGTTTTCGTGCAAGTGGCCCCAAGTTTCCGACAAAATCACAACAGCGCTAATTGGGTTCTTCAAAAACAAGTGTTCTGAGAACAGTCGTTTTACCTGCTTTCATAATGCCCTCCTAAAGTGTTTAAAAATAATTAGGTATAAACCATTCGTAACAGAATTTTTTTGTTTGTTGACTGTTTATTTTTTTTTTTATTTGATAATAACCAAACTATATTTTTGTTCTTATTAAAATATTAAATATGTACTACAATAATTTCTCCAAAAAATTAACACGAACATTCAGCGTTTCACAAAACATTATGAAAATACAAATACATACTTATTTACAATAAAAGTATTTTCAGCAACGGATATTGTTAGGAGAAAAAAAACATTATAGGTACTTATTCTATTCAAAACGTTATAAACCAAAAGGGAAAAATGACTTAAGTCGACTTGGCTGCCCAAGTGCGATGATTTCTTGCAATTGAATAACAACAGTTAGGTCTACGTTATGTGTTCTATATGAATCGGAAAAACCAAACGCACAAGTAGGCTTACAATAAGGAAAATAAATTGGAAGAAAAGCATAAGTTGATTTATGTGTGTGAACTACCAAATAAAAAAAAATTATATAACAACATAAGTAGGTAGCTACTTGAATTTGTTTGATGTTTATTTATGACTTATGACGTTTAGGTATGCCTTTATAAGTTTGAAATTCTATGTCATGTGCTGATTTTCTAAGCGCTATATCTTTGTAATAGGTACAAATATCAAAACAACAAGATATATAGTTTGAAGCAGAGAATAAAATTACATCATTTACTCAATTTGAGCCAAAGTCGACTTATGTTGTTATGGGTTTTTGCCACAGACACATACATACATTAGGATTACTTGCCTACAATAAGTTTGTATTGCCTTGTCTTCGCTTAACCTTTGTCCGGTATAGTTATGTTATAAAAATTATACATACAACGACAACCCACTAAACACTTTTAATTATAAATAGCAAGACGCAATTATTATCCGAGGTGACTTTTGTTTTGACAAGAATTAAATACGGAGCAGGACTTCCCAGTTTGTATTGCCACTGACGCTACTCACTTTCACTTCACTACTCAGATTCAGTGATGATTATTTTCTTCATATGTAGTAGATCTACTTCATTTTTTGATGACTTTGTCAATCTGCTACGTAGCAATTTATTTCTACATCGTCTGGATTTATTGGATTTTTTTAATGCCAACAAATTTATACTTTAGCCCAACAACTTACATTGGTTAAAATGAACCCAAGAATCTTAATTCTTAATTTAAGAATGTAGGTTTAAGCGTGAAGCATTATTTTTCTTGAATCAAAGATGCGAAATGTCCAAATTTTAAGAACCTAAATTCTTATCTCAAGAACGAGAATTGGTTTTATTTTATTTAACTTCTATTCATTTATTTATTTGTTTCGATTTTTTAGTTTTTTTTTTGTAATATAAATTTTTGATTTATCCTACTACTATATAAAAGAGTGGTTTTGTAAGTTTATTTGTTATATTGATACTGTGGTAAAACACATATAACAACAAACTTTTCTTTTCTAAAATTTATTGTAAAAATGACTTTTAACTGTTCGTCAGGTTTTAGGATATTAAAAATAACAAAATACACTTTAAAACTGGGTTAATTTTTAAAAAAACTTTTGCCCGGCGAACAATTAAAGTAATTTTTCTTACCATTTCGACGTTTCACGTTTCCAATTTTTTCTAACAACTGTCATCAGTGAATATTAAAGAGAGCTCACAAAATATTTCACGGGCATTTCGCCCAACTGTCAAACCTACCATTGTTAAACTTATTGAGGATTGGTATCGTTGGTCTTTAGTACAAACTTGACTACTACTGCGCTACACGTATATGATGAAGTGAAAAAGCACTACTACGTAGTCACCATAAGTATCGAATTGAGGAGATGCGAAATTCGGTCATAAATTCTTAATATTTTCTGTTTTTAAGCGATCATGTTGGATAAGGACAAACTTAACTACTGCTGCGCTACACGTATATGATAAAGTTGAAATGCGCAACAAGTAGTCAAAATAAAAACTAAGTTATCTTTGCTCTTTATTACAAACCTGATTACTGCAGCGCCAAAACATGAATTTGACGTTTGACGTAAAATGATTTGACAAATTACTTTTTACTGTCAGATACAACAGCGATGGCATTTGAATCCGTCACCCCTATAGTCAAAGCTGTCAAATTATTGCATTAATTTTTTGCGCCAAACCTATACCAAATAATTTCCAATGCCTCCAAACAGTTCGCCAACAAACGTCAAATGCATCACTTTGACTTTTCACGTAAAAACAGCGATGACATTTGAATCTGTCACCTTTAAGGTGAAAGGTGTCAAGCTATTGAATTCATTTTTTATTTGACAAATAACTTTCACAAATGTCTATTTGAATCTGTCACCTTTAGACGATGTTCACATTGGACGTACTCATCCGACGTAAATTGACGTTTCTATATTTTGTCCCATTCCCAATAAGTCAAAGTGAAGCATTTGACGTTTGTTGGCGAACTATTTGGAGGCATTGGGAATTGTCTGGTATAGGTTTGGCGCAAACAATGAATTCAATAATTTGACAGCTTTGACTATAGGGGTGACAAATTCAAATGCCATCGCTGTAAGTAATTTGTCAAATCCAACGCGTCATCGCTTTACGTCAAACGTCAAGTTCATGTTTTGGCGCTGCAGTAATCAGGTTTGTACTAAAGAGCAAAGATTCCTTAGTTCTTATTTTGACTACCTGCTTCTCCTCAATTACGATATTAATATCACCAGCAGAGGGCTTAATAATAATCTATACTGTATAGGGGACTCCTTTTCCGTTTTGAAAATGATTGTGTACAGATGGCGTTGCTAATAGGTTAGAGAAAAATATGCATATCGTAGACAAGCACCAAAACAAATTGATTAAAATTAAATTTACCGTAAATCTGAACCAGAAATGTTATATAAAAAAATTAAAAAAAAAATTAAAAAATCTCCGGAAGTTAAACTATTTTATGGACCGAATTTAACCCGTCTGTATTTCAGCCATCAATGAACCGATTTACACGGTCCACATGCTGTTCGATAGAAGAAATGTCAAACAAGGTCGTCAGCACTATATTTCTGGACAGATGTCCACGGTTTGGCTAAAAAACGACACCAAAGTTGTACTTCCGGAACTCGAAAAAATTGGGTATAAATATATATATAAATAAATAAATAAAAAAAAAATGAGTCCAAATGTATTTTTGTTTTTTATTGAAACAAGGATTAGGAATATAGACATCGTTCTAGGCTGAGTGCACCGAGTGCCCGGGCAACGCCGGGTACTTTCTGCTAGTATTTTATAACCAAGTATATTTTTTTGGTTTTTCCTTCAATTACAATATTAAAAACTAATTTTGCTTGTGCCTTCACCGGGTGTCAAACTCGAGTTCTCTCGCATGACGTTCCTGTGCGCTACTTAAGCCAATATGATTTAATTAAAAAAATACTTGTCTGAAAGACCTCAATAAACTATTTAATATTCATTCTAAAGAAATTACATTTTTTTGTTGGTCTAAGAATAATTTTTGCCTGGTCACATTTTTATTTGAATGAAAAACATTTCAAAGGAAGCCGTGGCTACACACAAAACAAACTTTAATTTAAATGAAAGCGTGGGATATCAAATGTAAGATGAGAGTATGAAAATAATTATTTGGAAAGGGAGGGAGTTCTGACAACAGTTATGGGATAGACAAGAAAGAAATATATAAAAATGACATCGTTTGAGAGAGAGAGCCGATAATATTTTCGTATCCTTTCCTCAGTAACTGTATTTACTCTTTCGTCAACAAAAAAGAAATTAAAGGAGAGAACATTAATTCCAACGCCGAGTTTCATTTTTAAAAATGAGTTTCGGTGGAATTTCGATGTATTCAGCATTTCTCACTCAGACTCATTAAAAATTAACCTGTCTCTCTCATCCCGACAGTCTTTCATTCCATCGCTAATGTGGCCCAACACTTTGTATGTAATTAACATTTTTCATCGTTATTCTAACTATTTCATTTTTGATATTAATTGTAATCTGAAAAATTAATTGTTCAAACAATAATTTGGTTTTTGAAAATGATTTATTAAAAAAATAGTTTGAGCAAGAATTTTTCCCTGAAGTTGATAATTTGATTTTTAATAAATTAAGAATGATGATTTTTTGTTGAGCCCACAATTTATAAATCACAATTTTACCATACCTAATTGAAAATTCTTCGGACAACAATGTTTTTTTTTTGTGTCGTAGTAACGGACTAAATTACCGATTACCAACGTTTCGTTCGAATAGTCGATTCTTACTTTGCAATATTAAACAACTAATCTCTAATATCTCCAAAGTTTGTTGTTGGTTAAGGAATATAAGACGAGCTATTTCATTTTGTCTTTCGAAAACTTGCAGGCATTCTACCTAAGAAATTTACGCCACATGATGCGATAAATTGGTCACAGATTTGGTTGAAATCTCGACCATTTTTTCTTGTAACAAAACTTTTGCGATTGTATAAATGTCAAAATATTGAGTATATTTAAAAATTTTGTTATCTACTACATTTTTCGCCAATCTGCTTCGTTTTTTCGGGTCATTTACTACATTTTGTTGGTTCAGCATTATCATCCCTGCTCAGATTACAATCCGATATTCGAGTCTCCGAGCTCTTCGTCTGTTTGTGCCTATTTTGAATTCTCATATCAAACTATCAATGAACAAAGAAGCACAAAAGAGAATATACAACATTTGGGTTTCGAACAAAAATCCTATCTTATGTGTCACCAGAGTAGACACAAAGTAAGATTCAGCGTTGTCGATATGGCACGATCGTGACTATATGGCACTTTTTTATTCGAATGGCAAAGATTTCATATGACACTTTGATTTTGGTTTCGTTAACAGGTTTCGTTGACATGTTAAGTTGAGAGGTTAAGTTGAGAGGTGAAATCTAATAACATTTAGGTATTTATTTATTTTTAATTTCTGTAAGACAAAAACAAAATGTTTGGGGCGAATTTGCTGCCCCCTCAACTCCGCCGCCCTAGGCTCAAGCCTACTTAGCCTGCTGGTTCCCAAAGTTTTTGTATCACGCCTCCCTACTACATAAAATACCCACGCCCCCTAGACTAAAACGGTATGTTTTGAAATAATAAAAGAATGATTTAATTCTTAAAAGAATGCTTTAATTTTTTGTATTATTGCACCTACAATAATGCAAACGAATTTATTTCGAAGGAATAAGCTATATTCATCGCACTCCATTAAATAACGCTCCCATGGGCATGGAAGAAATACTACATTGAGGTCTCAGGTTATAGGTTGAAGTGTTATCTTATATATAAAATTCTCCTGTCACGGTGTTTGTAATCTATCTCCTCCGAAACGGCTCGACCAATTTTCGTCATCCGAAGCATGCATATCGGCCAGGGTGGAGAATCGGACAACATCTATTTTCCATCCCCCTAAATGTCCCCCTAGATTTTTTTTTAATTTTTTTGGACACATTTTTTTTTTTTTCATTTTTTTATGATACAGCATACAAAAATACATACAACCCTTAATTTTCACCCCTCTACGATCAACCCCTATTTTTTATTTGTCAATTAAAAACTTAAATTTATTTTGCAAGGATTTTTTTTTTATTTTGTCATGACTTAGAATGAAAAAATTCATATTACTCTTTTCAACCCAATTTAATTTGATCTCCCGCCCTCACCGGTCGACAAATGATCAATTATCAATCGATCAGTTATCCCCGTCAGGTGTCACCACTCATTCAGCAAACATCACGGAGTATGGATGAGGACGAAGTCGGTCTACTCTCTCACTCACTATACATTTTTCAGCCGTTTTTTTTTGTTTTATTTGTGTATCTATCGTAGCAGTGACTGTTATACGTATTATTTTAATTTTTCTGTGCAACTCTGATGTTAATTTTACTGTCATCGTAAATTTATCATTAATTTAAAGTGCAATAATTATTTATCTACAATTTATTAATCTGACAAAAAATAGTTTTAACTCTCAGTTAATTAATTGATCTCATGTAAATAAACACTGAGTAAGAATGTTCTCTTAAGCGATGCATAGCTCGCAAACGGTTGAGACTTTAAAATAAAAAAAAATCAAATAACAAAATGTTGTAGTAAATTTTATGAGCTGTAATTTAATATAAGCTATAAGCGAAAGATAAAAAAAGGGCCCTTATGACCCTTTCACGGCTCACCTTCTAGACGCCGGGACTTTTAGTATGTTAACTCCTTCAGCAGCCTGGACAATATTTCGAAGGAACAACTTTTTTCAAACTCACGACCTTTCATTATGTATAGCTGAGAGTATGTATAGCTGAGAGGCGCTATACGGTTTCCGTCCTCTATCTCAAAACAGTTGAGGGCATGAAAAAAAATATTTTTTACGAAATTTGTCGCAAATTGTATGCTCTACAATTTTGATAATAGATGTCAGCATCACTTATTTGAGAGAAACCGAGATAATCGCGAAACGCGCGGTTATTATTACTTTTGACATTCAATAACTAACTTTTCGTAGTTCTGGGTCCGAGCCCTGAGTACATCTAATGTTTTTTCAGGGGTCCTGCTCCGGCCTCTTGCGAGGAAGTGACCAATTTTCCAAAACTATAATTGTCATGAAAAGTGCATTTCATCTTAGTCGTTCGTTTCGACGAAATATTGTACTTCCCCTTCAATCTTTGTAGAACTAACAACGCACACAAAAGGATTGGGTGTATGTCACTAGGCCGTGGTTCTTCGGAGCCGTCAGTGCCATTATCCTTTGCACACAACTTTTAGTACGCCAATATGAAGCTGTATACGAGATTCCAGGGTGACTCCTTATTTTGCCTTAAATCAGTAGGTACTATGTTAGCTTACTATGAAAATAATGTAAAAAGAACTACAAGTGTTTTAATTAAAATTAGGTATTCGCTCTTAATTTTTTGTGCGTTTATGAAAAAAGTTTGTCCTCTGTATGTGGCTTAGATTTGGGAACACCATGCTTTTCCACGGACAACTATATGTGGCATGTTCTCGCGTGGGGAAACAATCCAGATTGTTTGTGTTGGCTAAAGACGGACTAACCAAGAATATTGTACACTCTATTGCACTGAGAGATTAATTTTTTTTCAAATGCCATAATTGATAGTAACAATGTAAATAATTATTTTTGATATTTAGATAGCTATCAGAAATTATAATTCAAAATATAGTCGTTATTTTAATAAATATTAATTCATTAACCTAAATAAAGCATACTTTTATTGCTTATAACGCTTTCGATTATAAGTACATCCTCACACACTTATAGTAGATAGTTATTTTTATTGAACTAAACAAATGTTTCCTAGGAATAATATAAATGACGAAACAATGTTTGCCGAGTTAGCTTATTTTAATTTAAAATTTCAAAAAATTATGTTTTTTTTTTAATTAAAAGCTTTGCGAAGTCAGAAGCACTAAAATTCACAAAATTGTATGCACTTAATGTAAAAAAAAGGGGGAAGTTGCAGAGATGGCCCGTTAAGTCGACTGTTTCCCATTTTTTTTAGTTATGAATAAATTTGAGTAAATAACGAAACATCTTAAACGTACATAGTGCAACCAGTAATCACAAATTAAAAGTTGTAAGTAACGAACTAGGTGATACGAAGTTCACCGGGTCAGCTAGTAATAAAATAAAAAATTATATAAAATAAAATAAATTATAAAGAAATTAAAAGAAAATATTGTTTTCACACACTTGTTACTTAAAAAAATGAATGTGACTGACTGTTGCAGGCAAATCATCGGAGTATATGCTACTTAACCTTTTTTCATTGAATTTCATTCATTTGATGCTCCATTAAAAACAAAAATAAATATTAACAACTAGCAATAGTTTTTGTTATTATTTTAATTTATTTTCCTTTTCTGTTGCATATTTTCTACAAGATTTCCAATCCTGGGTTCACTCAAAGAAAGTGCGGAAGGAGATCACTAGAAATATCGAGTTTGCTTCTTTGCTTCATTTTTATTGGAACAACAGCTGAAAACGCATTTTCTAACAAATACGTGCTTGAAAAAAAAAAAACCAATTTAAGTGCTTGTTCTGCTATGCTGGAATAAATTTCCATCTCAAAATCATATTTGGCAGCATCAGAATCATTTTTGATTACCAAAGCTTGCTCTTGTAAACTATCTGGGTGCACGACTACGTCAACGTGAAAAAGATCGGTCGCCAATCGATATATTCATAACCATCGCTAGAGTTAGGGAAGAAGCGCTTAAATTCGTCCGTGAGGTGCTGCAAATGGTTTTCTATTTTACATTTTGTGTCAGTTTTATCCAAAACTTTCATGAGGCGCGTTTCTTCTGATGTTATCGCAAAATAAATTAAGAAAGCAGGAATAATTGCATGCAAAAATCTTGCGTTTTTAGATTTACAACTTTTCAGCAGAGGCAGACTGGGAGCCAAAGGGCCTCCCGGGAGTTTTAGCAAAAGGGCAACAAATAACATACATTGATAAAATTATTAAAAATATGATTTGATATAACATAGGTACATACCTTTCAATAGCCAGTAAGTTCTTTAAAGTCTAGTTGAAAAAAACAGCCAAACACGTTTACAACTTTTTTCAACTACATAATTTATGTATTATATTAGATACATATAATGGGTAAATAAACATTGAAGAACAACCAGTTTCTTAAATAGATACATTTGTTTCTTTGGTTGATATATAGGTACATACATTTTTAACACAAAATTATTTAATTTTAATTTCTCAATTACCTTTTTAATGCGCAATGCGCTCTTACTCGACAGCATATCAATTATTTTCTCATTGGGAATATTTTTTAAGACAATAAACTTCACAGACATAAGCTTTCCAGATGTTCTTGTGTCATTGTGTTTCGTAACCTATTCTTAACTTTCGAAAAGGATTGCTCTCAAGCAACTTGTATGCATCACAATGTCAACAACAGCTTATAAGCTAAGAAAAGCTTTTTGTAGGATTGGGAATCGGAAAAAATAGCGCTGTAAAACATTGAATCAACACTTTGCACAGTCCTTACATTTTTCAAGTTTTTTTTTTGCTCTTAAAATCATCTACTATCGTACATCTTCAGACTCATCTTCATTTGATCTTTTATTTATTTCCAAATGCTCTTCGTTGAGAGTAATTTTTATTTTCGGCCAAGAAGAAGCAAAATGGGTCAGTTCTGTTTGCAACACAGCAGAGCTGACGTCACAAAATTTACTCAATTATTTAGAGAAGCTTTCAAGTGAATTTTTTGAAATCCCTTTTTCCAATTAATGCAGAATATTTTTGGGATCTAAACACGAAAAATCCGCTGCTAAACTACCATGAACTGAGAATCGTGATTTTAAAGCATTGACACATGTATCCAACACGACATTCTAAACTTCAGCTTCGATTTTTTTTTCAGCATTTAAAATTGCTTCAGGCATTTTATTCTTTCTTCAAACCTTTGGCAAAGGCAATTGAGATTCAATGAAAGTATCCGAGTTTTTTTCTTCGAGAGACATATGTATATGAACATTCCACAAACTTCTTAGAAACAACAAATATCTGAATAATAAATTGAAATTTTTTGTATAAAATCGAATATGATTTAATCAAACATTTCAATAAACTTAAAATTCATGTTCGGTTCTCTCATGTAGGGTTTTTTGCCTGTTTTTGAGATCCTTTAACAAAGAGAAGTAATTTTTTTTAAAAACATATTCCAATGGTTTTTCGTGTATGAGTAACAAGAATTCAAATCAAATAAAGTCAAGTTCTTGATAAATTGCTTCAAAAGTTAAGAAGCAAAATAAATCCTTTTTATAAACTGTTATAGTAAAAATACTTTATTTTTAAATCTGATGGCTCTCAGCATCAGCTTCCTTTTAAGTTTGTCATTATCTATCTACGCGCTCGCGGTACAGTAAAGAATTATACTTACTTACTATATATAACTCCTAACTTAATGATAAAAATCCAAAACTGAATATTAAACTATTCATATAATATTAAACTAAAATTCGGCGACTCTTGTTAACAACAAACCGTACTATTTTATTTTGGAAATTTAACTTAACTTTTGCACATTTAATAAATTTATTCGTTTTAGCTCCAAATAACCTTCTTGATTTGTTGCCCAAACACGAATATATTATTCTCCTTAAACATGTAAGCTATTGTTGAATGGGCTTTAGGTCAAATGAAACAAATATTTTGTTTATTTTTGTTATAAATATTTTCAGGTGAACAATGGTTTCTATATTAGCATTGATAGATATGTTAACAAATATTTGCAAATTATTCACAGTACAGATACTACTTATAAAAATTATTGTTACATTTATATTAAATAATTTATTTATTTTTGGGTCTACAGAGTATTAAGTTTAACTGACAAGTAACATGTTCGACAAATAAAGGGTTATCCAATAAGAGGTGTTATTTTGAATAGCCCGCTATATCGGTAGCTGTCATTTTTGAAGCTGTCAATTTTTGACATTTGACAAGTAGAAACTACGCCATTAATAAAAATGGAACGATACACGCTTCAACAACGCATTGAAATTCACTATAAAAATGGTGAAATTTTGGCAGAGACGGTTCGTAAAACTAAAACATTTTTGGGTCGTTGTGAAGCACCTTGTCGGACAGCAATACAGAAATTGGACAAATTCGAGCTGTTGGGACAAGTTAGTGATGTGAAGAATAAAACCCGTGCACGTCGCTCAAGAACAACTGAGAATATTACTGTTGTAGCCCAAAGTGTTGAAGAAAACCCAGGTTTGTCCATTCCTCGTCGTTCTTTGGAACTAGGCATTCCACAAACGTCATTACACCGTATTTTGCATAAAGACTTGGGTCTTAAGGCTTATAAAGTTCAGTTAACACAAGAACTCAAGCCGGCTGATCATCAACAACGTCGTGTCTTTGCTGATTGGGTCCTTGAATATCAAAATAATACCTCTTATTGAAAAACCCATAACACGAAAAATTAAATAAACATAACGCACAGAGATCATATTGCAGAGCTTTTTCTTTTCCTCTTATTCACCAAGTGCTTGTAGTGTGGGCTGACGTCTTCCATATCGGTTCTCCTGTTCATTGTGTTATCAGCATTGATGATATGCAGCGTCTCGATGATCATCCTTTTGTTTTGGTGTTCTTCCCGCTGCATTATTTTGACGTTATCATGGTCGGGGGAGTGCCGGAAAGTTATGCAATGTGATGCCAGTGCTGTCTTCTGGAGTGCGTTGCTCTTGATATCAGATCTACTTTTAAGTTTTTGTTTAGTTGTTCCTATGTAGATTTGGTTACAATCTTCGTCTGAGTTGTCATTACAATTAATTTTGTAAATTAAATTTGAATGTTCCATTTTGTCTATTTTTGTTTTAAGGTTGGTGTAGAGTTGTGAAGTTGTATTTGTCGATTTCATAGCTAATTTATATTTTTCTGTATCTAGAAGTTTTGCATTTTTGAACCGGTCTGCTATTTCTTTAATATATGTAAAGGATTTGTAGATTTTGTTTTCTTTTTCCTCTGGTTGGTGGATAGTTCGATGTTCATACTCTGTTATTAGTGTTTTTATTATTTGTTGCGGAAAAGCGTTCTTTTGTAATATGTCTTGTATCTTTATTTTGTTATTGATGTGGTATTCTGTGTCACTAATTGAAAGTACTTTATGTATCAAGTTGTTGGCTGTGTTGAAAATTATTTGTTTAGGGTGTTGGGAAGAGAAGTTAATCAATCTACCGGATGAAGTTGGTTTTTGGAACCAATTCATTTTAAGTTGTCCTTCTTTGCGAATTACTATTGTGTCCAGGTTAGCTAATTGGTTATTAGTTTCAATCTCAACTGTAAATTGTATTTTTCTATGAAAGCTGTTAAGGGTAGTTAGAGTTTGTTCGATGTCTTTCGCTTTTACTATGGCAAATATGTCATCCTCCTTAAACATTTTGCTATCCATGGTGATTGTGTTTGCCATCGAGTTCGCATTTCTCGGCCGCAAAAACCGTTACTTCAGATGGTTTACTGGCTCTAGTCGTTATCGCTCTAATGCAGCGTTGCCGCGAACAGAATTACTTTCGTGCCACATTTTGAAAAAAAGTGCCATTTTCGTGCCTTTTAGAAAAACACAAGTTTATCATAAGAAAACTAAGCATAGGTAGATACTTAATACGGATTATAAAATCTACTTTTTCACAAACATTTAATAAAAAAAGATGTAAATACAGGTAATTTTTTAAATTTGACCAATTTTATATTTTATACTTCAGTTTGAATTGAGTTTGCTTTTTAAGCTTGTTTTTCTATGAATTTTGGTAATCTACCTTAAGATTTTATAATATTTTATATTTTTCTTGCCACCGTGCCACGAGGAAATTTTCGTGTCAAAAAAGCACTATATAGTGCCACATCGGTAACACCGCAGTCTGATGTCGATGTTTATGTCCCCGGTCCCCAAATGTAATTTGTTGTTGCATTTTCCGACCGATAAGTAGGCGAATGTCAAATTGTCAATGCTCTGGTGTTGCTTCTTACTTCTTTTTCGTTGCTGCCGACGACGATGAAAATGGTTGCTCGAAACGCACTGTGTTGTTTTTGTCGTCGGGCGCAACTTCAACTGTTTTTTTCGGTCTCAACCACCGTTACCCAGACGGTTTATTATGAGCTAGAGTACCTGGGTATTCTGGGTAAGGGACCTGGGTCCCAAAATACCCGGGTATTACCCGAGTAATCGGATACCCGGGAAATAATTCGAATACCAGTTATTTATTTCATTTTAAATCTCTTTTATACGGCCAATCTGAAGTGAGATTCTCGTATGCTAAACCATGGATCTCCGATGACATTTTGGAAATCACTCTTGAGGAATTGAAATCGTCAATTTTCAAAGAAAAAAATGGAAAAGCCCCTGGTAAAGATGGAGTTATTTATTTATTTATTTATTTATTAACTCTAACAAGTACAAGACTTTCTTAGAATATCTTACAAACTAAATCAAATCTAATTATTATTAAATATTATTCAACAGTAAAGCCTTACATTCATTTCTACTATAATGAAAATCTAAAAAATCTTCAAATTGATTGAAATATGTAGCAGCATTGCATATTGGATTATTCAGACCGTAATTAGTATAATGTCTAGGAATACAGTAGAAGTCGTTCTCTCGAGGTCGAAGGAAACGGGCAGGTGCATAGGTATTTAATAAGGATAGTAACTTGGGGCTATCAATATGACTACAAATAATGTCCCTACTTCCAGGAATCCAAAAACAACCCTTGAGAGAGTGATAAATTAAAAATTTTTTGAAGTGGATAAAGTAAGTTAAATCTACAATTTTTTATGAATAAGGGTGGGAAATTATCAGGTGGAAGAGTAATGGAACTATCGAGAGCGGAAAGTTCATTTAAAATATCACTCTCAGAGATATAAAGAGATCCCATGTTAATGGAAGAGTTCTCGAAAGTCGATTGACTCACAGATTTATGTTCATAAAGAAAGTTCGATTGGAAAAAAGTAGCAAACATATTGCAAATACATTTTAAGTCGCTGCTTACATTATCTTTAAACTTCATAGTAAGTGGGAGGCCAATTGATTTCCTTTTCTTGTTTAGAAAAGCCCAAAAAGCTTTAGGGTTGGTTTTAATCTTTGTTTCAGTGGATAAAACGTGCTGATGATATAAAAATCTTTTTAAGAATTCATACTCTTTTCTCAATCGACAGAATGTATCACGATTGCGTGGATCATATAAACTCTTCCTATAAACACGTTGCATTTCTTTTTTTAGATTTGATAATCGTTTGTTGTACCAGACCGGCTTATTTGAACTTAAAACTTTTTTAATAGGAATACATTTGGAGAAAACGTCCTCAATTATATTCCTGAACAAAATATACATATCTTCCAAATTTGGAGAGCTCGAAAAACTTATTTCCCAATCAATCGAAGATAGGTAATTATTAATGTAATTATAATCCGCTTTAAGAAAATCATAAACAAAAACAATTTCATACGAATCATTGGAAAACAATTTAAAAACGAAATATCAAAAGAGATACGTAGGGCTTTATGATGAACACTGTTGTTTGATAAAAGAAAATCAGCTTCATCTACTGTTACATTTAAGTTTTCATAAGTAAAGACTAAATCTAAAATTCTACCAATACTATTATGAATTGCATTTACTTGTATAAAGCTCATAGCTAGCAAAGAGTCGATAGTTTCAATTTCGAAATCTTTTAAAACATTGCAAGGAAACAAACATTTATCATCATTAGAATACAACCATTTGATATTACTTAAGTTGAAATCACCCAAGACAACTACAAAGGAGTTTACATCTAGATCTCTTGTAATATTTTTTATATTAGAAATATGAGATAAATAAATACTAATGTCTGCACCTGGTGGTATATAAGACACAAAATAATATATTTTAATAACGACGCCATCAGAAGAACGGATATACTCAACTGATACACAAATTTGTTCAATTAGACCAGATGACTCGGCGAGATTTACCCAACTACTCTTGAGAGAAGTTTTAATCGCAAGTAGGACACCACCACCTCTTGACAAACCAGTCTGAATAGAACATCGATCCTTTCTAAAGACAGCATAAGAGGAATCAAAGAGCTCGGTAGAAAAAATTGATTCACACAACCAAGTTTCGGTCAGAGCAATGATCTTATAGGGACAGTCCATACAGGCAATGAAAAAATCAGACGTCTTCGTTCTTAGACCTCCAGCGTTGTGGTAATAAATTGAGTTGTTATTAATCATCTTATTCCACTTATTTGGAATGTTGTTGTTCATAGCGTGGATATCAAAATCATGAACAGTTGTTTCAACAATATCATTTTCAACAAGAGCAACACTAGGTATGGCTTCATCATCAGCAACAACAGCATCAACAGCAACAACAACAAGATCCTCGGAAAGATCACCAGCAACAATGTTGCTAACAAGCCTTTCAGCATCCTCAAAAGCACTAAAATCATTAAAAGAATTTAAAGCAATTTCTAACTCGGTGTTGGCGGCGGGCGTAGATTGTCGTTTTTTGAGAAATTTTTAAATTTAAGTTTAGCATCTATTGCGTCTTGTTGATTCGGTGCACGTTTAACCAGCTTATAACAAGGGAAAAGAGATGCATTAACATCGGTCTTCGAAGAAATAAATGCAGTTATGTCATCAGTTGTAGTTCTAGTTTTAAAACTGGCGAGATGAAACCAAGGCAATTTTTTAATAATATTTTTGCTCAGAGTTCCAACCTCAGAATTGTTACCTGTAACGGCAACACTTTCTATTGAGTGCAATTTATTGATATACAAATTGTCACTCAATTTAATTTGACTTATTGCAGTTGTATTAATATTAGCATTTGATGATACCTCTTTGGTGGACGCGTTAGACGAGGAAACCGGTTTTTTAAGTTTATTGGGAATTTTGTTATCAATACTTTTGAGCGCAGGAGATGAAGAGGGTGTGTTTTTATGCAGCATCGAGTATAAAGAGCGAGGAGACGAATGAATGTTATGAGCTTTTAAGATTTGTAATTGTTTATTGTTGTTGGTTGGCTCTATAGCTAAAGCCGGTGCCGGTTGCTTTGATTGAGACCGTGTTATACGAGAGGGATTTAGAAGTTTATTGAACTCAGATTTATTGTCAACAAAGAAACGATAAAGCTCTTTGATTTTTGGTATGCAACTAAAGAGCGAAATGATTTTAGATTAGATTTATTTTGTCATTCTGGTTTTCATATGAAAACCAGAATGACAAACACCTCAAAAAATCAAATCACTTTTAGAAGTTATGAAATTACATTCCGAACATTGGACATCTATATTGGAAAATAAAACTTTAAAATAAAGACAATAAAAATAGAAAACTTTTTGTGTATAAGACTTTTTGAATGAGACAAGGTCTATTATATGACACATCCGCACTTGTCGGCGGACTGAACTGAACTGAACGGAACTGAGTTCCGTACGAATTCTTTAAGAATGCTACCGAAACTTTTCACAGACAACTTCAATCACTTTTTAATAAAATATTTTCGACAGAAGCAGTGCCACTATCATTCAAAAGGTCTGTGATTTTCCCAATATTCTAAAAAGGTGACTTGAACAATACTGAAAACTATCATGGCATCTCCTTCATGAATGTTCTTGCAAAATTATTTTGTGGTATTCTTGCAAATAGATTAGAGTCATGGGTTGAGGTTAACAGCACACTGTCAAATTTTCAAGCTGGATTTCGGAAAAATTATTCGACAACTGACCACATTTTCACCATTACCTCAACTATTAAAGCTTTCCAAGCAAGAAATAAAAAAGTGTATGCTTCCTTCGTTGATTTTACTGCTGCATTTGACCTTATTAATCGAAACGCTCTTTTTTATAAGCTATCAATGTTGGGATTATCTACGAAATTCTTTAACATTTTAAAAGCACTATATTTACAGTCAAAAGCAGCTGTATGGGACGGTTCCACTTACTCAGATTGGTTGGAAACACATAACGGAGTAAAACAAGGATGCCTTTTCAGTGCACTTTTGTTTTCTCTTTTTATAAACGATGTGGTTAAATACATACCTGGAGGGATTAGAATAGCCGATACAAACATAACTGTTCTAATGTATGCTGATGACCTGGTGTTGCTTTCAGAGTCACGGCATACTGTCGTCAGTGGGGTCTTGTGATCAACACAGACAAGTCAAAAGTAATGATATTCAGCAATTCAGCGAGAAATCAAACCACATACAATTGGTTCTATAATGGTCCTAGTTTGGAGATTGTTAAAGAGTATAAGTATCTGGGTGTGAAACTAAGTCGAACGTTAGATTTCAATGTGCATCTTACAGAAAAATCAAATTCATCACTTAGCCTAATCAACATGTCTTGGAGAAACATCTTCCTAAACAATAGAGTCAATCTGTCAGCGAAGTATAAAGTATTTGATGCCGTGGTAAAGTCTACGCTTTGTTATGCTGGTCAAGTCTGGGGAATTGACGAATACGATACCGTCGGAAAGTTTCAAAGGAACTTCTTAAAAAATCTTTTCAACCTACCGCTGAATACGCCAAATTATGCAATTTATGTTGAATCAGGACTGCCCAAACACCAAAGTGCTCTCTTATTCAAATAACTGTCTAACCAAGAAAATGCTGCTATACGAGCTAAGGAACGAGGATTGGTGGTGGTCTAAATGGAAACGTTTAGGAATCGAGTGTGAAGAACCCGTCTCCATGGGCACAAAAAATATAAATTTAGTCAAAGACCTACTATATCGTATGATTCGGAACTACAAAAACTCTGTTTATGAAGAGTTTGTAGTGAAAGTTTGAGAATCAGAGAGTAGAATTATATACTCGCAGCTTAATACTAATTTGCTTGAAAAGAATAACTTTAATGATTGTGTATAGTTATAAAGAAATATCTCTTATCTTCAAAACACGATGTGAACTACTGTATCTTAATGCCCTTACAACGGAAGTTTCAACCAGTTCTGCTCAACCAGTATTTGTGCAATTTTTTCTCCCCAACGTCTTGTATACTTCGGAAAGAGAACTTTAACTATGCAAGAAACAATAGTAATCTTGAACGAGTTCAACTGGAAAAGCCTTTTTAAATTTATATCAGAACTTTCTAGATATAGAATGCTATTAATAACCGAATATGCATAATAAACTTTCTTTGCTTTAAATATTATATATAAAAGGAAAAAATAAATATTCATATACATGTATGTGTAATGTATTAAACAAAATTTTGCTAAAATTAAAATTTGATTAAATTGAATTGAAATTAAGAAAAGTAATGTTCCCCTTTAATAATCATAACATAAATTCTAAAAATTAAAAATATATAAACACATAAATGTTTTTTTTTTTTTTGAAAATTTCGGATACCCGGGTACCCGGGTATTTTGGGGTACTCGGGTACACGAGTACTCGAAAATTTTCGGGTACTCGGGCGGATTTTCGGTTACCCGGGTTTCAAGAGCTCTATTATAAGCATACTTGTCGAATGTTTTAATCTATTATATAGAATATTCTAGACATTACATTAAATAAAGGGTTATTAAAAATAAATAGTTTTTGTAAAAAATTAAAAGTTCAAATTCAAAATTTAGAAAAAAAAGTTAAGAAAAACGTTATATATACTAATTTCTTTACCTGCTGATTTGATTATATAATTTATTTAATAAATTTTTTTTTCAATCATAGCTGTAGAGGCTTTCACTTTTGCAATATGGTTCTTAAACAGAGCTAAAGGGCCCCCAATATAGCTTAAAAGGTCTCCAGTATAGCTGAAGACCCAAACCCAACTAACTTTTTAGCTTGTATAAGATCCAAACTATAGAATTTGGCAAGAAATAGCTAGTATTAGGGCTGCCAAATTTTCGAACTTTGACAGTTAAAAAAAAACAGCTATAAGGCCTTTAAAAGTAAGTTTGACAAGTTTTATACAAAATAGCCTGTATAAGGCCTTCCGAAGATGTTTACTACTAATTTAAAAGAAAATAGCTGCTATAATTATTCTGCTAATGTCAGTCTTATATAATAAGCTCTTTGTTTATAGTTCCAAACAAAAAAGGAAAGGTAAGTATTCAACATATTTAAACTGAAAAGAAATGCCTACAAAAATAAATTATTAATATACATTCTAAAAACTAATAAAGATAATTACATATCTCTCTCCCTTTACCGTAAACATTTTCTTCATATAGTGTCACCTAGTTCAAAATTGATCATATTTTGCTCAACAAAAATATGGCGTAAAGGTAGAGTGCTGGAGTAAGCTTGGAAGGTTTCGACTCTCGAGTCCAAAAACCAGGTAATTATAAAACTTTCCTTTTTTATTTAAAATATAATTTCAATCTTTAGAGAATACAGTCAAAATATTTTTGGGCCCTGACTGCGAAGGAGGACATGTCTAAAAATACAAATACAAACATAAAAATAATTAATTTCTTAATATAGCCTTTATAAGGCATTATATAAGAATTTACAGCAAGCTGTCATAAATAAAAAAGGCTTGAGTAAGGCCTTTCTACAACGTCCAATGCAAGCTATTAGCAAAGTCATTAAAATGCTTGGGTAAGGCCTTTTTACAACATCCAAGGCAAGCTATAAGGTAAGCTGTCATTAAATGGCTTGTATAGAGCCGATAATATCTAAAGCAAGCTTTTGACATTAGCTGTTACGGAATGGCTGGCAGAGGCAAGCCAATTGCATGTCATGAAAAGCTATTTGCTGATAACACCTGCCACCAAAAGTCTTATAGGAGCTTTCGCAATGTGCGCCAACATAACTTGTATAAAACCCCCAATGGAACTAAGGGGCCCCTAATAGAGCTGAAAGGCCCTCTAATAGTGTTGTAGGGGCTCCAAGACATGTGGCTGAAAAGGCAACCACCCGAGCGGTAAGGTCCTTCAATAGAGATAAGGGGCCCCCAAAGCAACTAAAGGGGCCCTCACTGGAGCTTAAATAGCCCCTAACAGAACTGTAGATTGTAGAGGTCTTCCAAGAACCATTTTAGGCCACAAAAATATTACATTTGCCGTGGGACCTCCTTACTTACTTACTTAAGATGGCACTTACCGTCCAGGATGGAATACGGCCTCAACCAACATGTATCTCTAGCCAGCTCTGTTCTGATCAAGGTCTAATATAACGTCTATTTGGTTCTATGAGAGAGGGCCTTACTACTTAAATGCTTTCTCCAAACAGCGATTAGCAAGAGTAATTCTTCGTTTGATCTCTGCACTAATGTCGTTCTGCGTTGTTATAGTGGATCCCAAGTAGACAAAGCCCTTGACTACTTCAAAATTATTTCTATCCATCGTAATGATTTGCCCGAGTCGACGATGTATTGAGAACCCTTTCTCGTTAATAGCATATATTTCGTTTTGTCTTCATTAACAGCTAATCCCATCTTTGCCGCCTCCGATTCAATACTGGCAAATACACCAGTCACAGCTCGCTTATTTCGCCCGATTATGTGTATGTCTTCTGCATACGCGAGTAGTTGAACGGACTTTTGATAAATTGTACCAGTGGAGTTGACTTGCGATTTCCACAATTGCTTTGAGAACGATGTTAAATAGGTTGCATGATAGCGCGTCGCCTTGTCGTAGACTTTTCTCAAAATCAAACGTTTCGGTGGTGTTCTTACCGACTTTGACAGAGCAGCGAGATTTCTCCATCGTCATCCTGCGCAAGCGGACGAGTTTGGCAGGGATGCCAAGATACGACATGGCTCTGTACAGTTCGTCTCTATCCACGATTTCATACACGACTTTGAAATCGATAAAGAGGTGGTGTGTATCGATCTGGAATTCCTGGTTTTTTTCTAAAATCTGTCGAAGAGTCTGATCGGCGGTTGACTTGCCTGGCCTAAAACCACACTGATAGGTTCCAATCAGATCATTTACAAGGGGTTTAAAGCGATCACACAGGATAGCCGAAAAGATTTTATAAGCGACGTTTACGAGAATTATTCCTCTGTAGTTTGTGCAGGTCATAGCGTCTCCTTTTTTATGGATGGGGCACAAGGTTAAATTTATAGGGCATACTTTGTTCTGACCAAATTTTACAGATGAGCTGGTGCATGCTCTCTACCAACACATCTTTTGCTGCTTTGAACAATTCAGCTGGTTAGCCGTCTGCACCAGCAGCTTTATTTAATTTAAGTTTGGCTATCGCTAGCCGCACTTAATTCAGGTCATGTGGACGAAAATGTTGGCCATCATCGTCCTTGTTATATGGAATAAGTAGCCTTGCAGCGGAATGTTGGTTATCTTCGCCGTTTAGCAGTATAGAAAAATGGTCTTTCCATATCCTCAGCACAGACTGTGTATTTACTACCATATTCCCCATCTCGTCTCGGCAGGCAAAGCCTTGGGTAGACCTTTTTAACCTTTGGTAGAATTTTCTTACATTACTCCTACCGGTACAACCGCCGATAGACTCGAGGCTCGCTTCTCGTGCTCTCTCATTTTTACTTGCGATTATAGGTACTATAAAAAAAACATACTATCAATTTTGATAAAATTTTATATCAGTGATTTTTTGCCAATGGTGATGTCCACTATCTAAAAAAAAATTTCAGTATCAGCTGATTAACGGTAAACTGAAATGAAACTACAAAAAAAAATTAAATAAAAAGTAATTTTTGAAAAAGTTTTTTTTTGTTAAAACTGATAATTCCAATTTTCTCGAAAAAATACGATCAATTTTGATAATTTTTTTTTTTTGTATTTCTAAACCCAAAACCCCAGACGCTGACATGACGAACGATTACAGACCCCAAAAACAACAACCAGACGTTGATATGACAGACATTGATGAACTTGGCAGCGCTTCAGAAGACGAGCTGCTTGCCTCCAGTCAGGAGACAACTATCAACGTCGGTGGCGAAGGTAGTGCTGCTCGTAGTAGTACTCCATCGTCACCAAAACCTTCGGTTAGCACTCAGAGCTTCAGCGGTGGGCGGGTGCTAACCACAACCAAAAACAAACAAAAAACATAGGTTCCATCGCACGACTCGCAAGGCCCAGTTCAGCAATGCTAGGTTCGTTTTGAAAAAAATTGCGAAACGGGAAGAAACGCAGGCGCTAAGCGAACGCGATCGTGGGGATAAGGAGAAGTTCTATAAAATAGCTCAGGACTACAACAAGTTCTTGGAAGGCGCTACTCTTCAGAGGAAAGAGCAAGTTGCAAAGCCTAACAGGTCTCAGGATGAAACTACTCGGCCCTCAAAAAAGAGTAGGGCTCTTCCAGTTCTTGCCAAACATAAAAACACTCTGCCATCTACATCCGGCAGTCAGCCAGTGGCGAAAGCTTTGAGTGAGATCGTCAGGGACGATCTTCAAGTTGCGCTGACGGACGAGTTTTCCTCTACAGGGAAACCAGTCCTCGAAGCGTGGAACGCTATTGAGGCTCGACTGCAGGGTGGTGGAACATATCCTAGAGGGTAAGGGAGGATATAGGGTGATCAAATGCAAGGACCAGTTGTCGAAGGAATTCATTGGCAATTGCGTCACTAGGATTAGTGATTTATGAAAAGGCATGCAGCTGAAGCTTATCCAAGCCAGGGACATTTCCAGACGACCAAAGGCTCGCATTTGGGTACCTTAGATGAAAAAGTTGGATCGTGAAAGCTTTTTCAAGGTCCTAAAATGTCAAAACCCGGGGGTTGCAATGGAAGACTGGGACGTCATAAAAGCCGAAGGGGCCAATGCCAACAAGTCAACGATGTCTTTCCTGCTCTTGGTTGATGAGGCAGGAAGGTCATCGATTGCAAATTCTCACCGTCTTAACTTTGGCATCAGGGAAGCCAAAGTGAGGATTTTGCCACCTCAAGGGGACGACACAGGAGCTGTCGAAACATCCGACGTGACGTTGAAACCATTGGGCGTGGCTGCAACAACAACCAAAAATGCTGAAATTTACGCAGATTAATCTGAAGCAGTCAAAAAGTGATAATCTCAGATAATCTCAGAATCTTCCTCACGGAGAATGATGTGGATTTCGGCATTATTCAAGAGCCATGGGTTCGAAGCCATAAGATCTGCGGGCTTCAAGAACAACTCTACAATCTCTACTACATCTCAAACAATAATAACCAAAGCAACTCTCGCACTTGTATTATTGCTAAAAAACATTTAAAAGTATTTTTATGTCCGAATTTTAGCACTCTAGACCTGATAGTTGTCAGACTGGAGACAGCAGGTGTAGGTGGACTATACGTAGCATCGGCGTATATGGCCCACGATCGTATTGCACCACCCGATGAAGTTTCCACCCTGGTCCATAACATCAAAAATGCCAACCTCATACTGGGGTGTGATGCCAATGCCAGGCATACGGTATGGAGCAGTTCCGAAATCAATGAAAGAGGTGAGTCTTTATTTGATTTTATTATTTCTAACAACATGTCTATTTGAAACGAAGGCAATTTCTACACCTTCATTTTCTCGAGTACGGATACGTTTGAAGGGTGGGAAGATGTGCTAGACGTTACACTAACAAACAATAATGAACTGGTCAGGTTGGAAAACTGGAAAGTACCTACACTTTCCGTTTTCCGATCACAGGTATATACTTTACGAATTAGGTCCTAACACTTAGCCCCCCGCCCCGTTTAGAAACCCCAAAAAAACCGACTGGAACGAATTCAGTCAAATTGTAAATTCCAAACAAGGAACAGTACCGAATCTTGTTTTAGATTCCGTAGAAAAACTGGAGGCGAAAGTTTGCACTTTTGAAACGGCTTTGACTGTAGCATTCAAAGCTTCCTGTCCAGTTAGGTACACCAAAAAAAACATTACCTCCATGGTGGAATGAAGATCTCTCAAATCTTAGGAAGATTACAAGAAAAACCTTCAATATCTGCTATGTTAGCAAACAATGGCAACCGTACAAGGACTGCCTCAAAGACTACAAAAAAGCGGTATCCTCAGCCAAAAGGCTGGCCTAGAAAGAATACTGTGAATCAATTGAAAATGTAAAAGACTCTGCTAGACTAGGCAAACTACTGTCAAAACGACACTCTTGTCCATCTCTCCTCAAAAAGGAGGATGGTACTTGGACAGTGAATTCAGCCGAATCTCTAGAGGCTTTAATGACAACCCATTTCCCATGCTGCAAGGATTACAGCCTAGTAACAGACAATGCCCTTAGTGCTCAGTCAAAACACTTAGAAAATATTCATGCTATCATAACCAAGGAAAAGATTTCCTGGTCTATTAATAGCTTTTCCCCATACAAATCTCCAGGTGTAGATGGCATTATTCCCATAATGCTACAGAAGTTGCATAACACAGCTGTACTCTGGTTAGAAGTATTCTTCACAAATTGCTTCCGGGTTGACTACGTCCCCAAGTCGTGGAAACAAGTCAAAGTCATTTTCATGGGGAGACGAGGACACGAAGCTCCAAAAGACTTAGGGCCAATCAGCCTCACTTCCTTCGTCATGAAAACACTGGAAAGAATAATTGATATATACATTAGAGGGATTTTAGATAGAAATCTTCTTTCCAAATCACAGCACGCTTACCTTAAGGAAAGGTCCACGGAAACGGTTCTTCACGGGGTAGTGCGCACTATTGAAAAAAAACAATTCAATACAAAGAATATACCCTTGCAACCTTCCTTGACGTCGAGGGAGCTTTCAATAACGTTCTTGCTAATTCGATTCAGGGATCTTTTGTCAAGTTCGGCGTTGATGCTTACATTACCAAATGGATTTTATCCATGTTAAGATCACCTCAGGGAGGAGTTGTATCCCCCTTACTATGGCTGTTTGTCATGGACGCAGTCCTTTGTGAACTGGACAACTGTGGTGTAAAGGCGGTGGTGTATGCGGATGGTGGTTATGACTTCAGGGGCGTATCCTACAGTGTTAAGTGATATCATGGAAACTGCCTTGAAAAGAGTTGACATCTGGGCTACTAGCTGTGGACTAGGTGTCAATCCAAATAAAACCGAATTGATGCTCTTCACCACTAGGACCAAAATTACCCTCTTCACCCTACCCAAGTCGAACGGTCACACTCTTTTTCTATCTACAAAAGCTAAATACCTAGGAATTATTCTGGACCTTAAGCCTAGCTGGAAAATCAATATCGAAGAACGTGTGATGAAAGCAAGTATAGTCTTCCATGCATGTAGTAAAACTTTCGGGAAAAAATTGGGTTTGAAGCCTAAAATGATATTATGGACTTACACAGCTGTAGTTCTGTATTTTTATGTTTATTTTTTAAAATAAAAACGATTGTATTTTTATTTTTTAAAAATTAACAATTTATTTTAACTTTATGTTGCAAACAATTTTTTTTTTTTTTATATAAATATAAATAACTAGCGACGCGTTTCAGAACTCATGTTCTATCTTCGGGCTACTGTTTAAACAGTAACAGTAACAGTAAAAAACGATTGTATTTTTATTTTTTAAAAATTAACAATTTATTTTAACTTTATGTTGCAAACAAATTTTTTTTTTTTTTATATAAATATAAATAACTAGCGACGCGTTTCAGAACTCATGTTCTATCTTCGGGCTACTGTTTAAACTGTTTAAACAGTAGCCCGAAGATAGAACATGAGTTCTGAAACGCGTCGCTAGTTATTTATATTTATATAAAAAAAAAAAAATTTGTTTGCAACATAAAGTTAAAATAAATTGTTAATTTTTAAAAAATAAAAATACAATCGTTTTTATTTTAAAAAATAAACATAAAAATACATAATAAAGCAAACATGGAGACAAGCAACACATTTTCATTTTCCCGAGTACGGATACGTTTGAAGGGTGGGAAGATGTGCTAGACGTTACACTAACAAACAATAATGAACTGGTCAGGTTGGAAAACTGGAAAGTACCTACACTTTCCGTTTTCCGATCACAGGTATATACTTTACGAATTAGGTCCTAACACTTAGCCCCCTGCCCCGTTTAGAAACCCCAAAAAAACCGACTGGAACGAATTCAGTCAAATTGTAAATTCCAAACAAGGAACAGTACCGAATCTTGTTTTAGATTCCGTAGAAAAACTGGAGGCGAAAGTTTGCACTTTTGAAACGGCTTTGACTGTAGCATTCAAAGCTTCCTGTCCAGTTAGGTACACCAAAAAAAAACATTACCTCCATGGTGGAATGGAGATCTCTCAAATCTTAGGAAGATTACAAGAAAAACCTTCAATATCTGCTATGTTAGCAAACAATGGCAACCGTACAAGGACTGCCTCAAAGACTACAAAAAAGCGGTATCCTCAGCCAAAAGGCTGGCCTAGAAAGAATACTGTGAATCAATTGAAAATGTAAAAGACTCTGCTAGACTAGGCAAACTACTGTCAAAACGACACTCTTGTCCATCTCTCCTCAAAAAGGAGGATGGTACTTGGACAGTGAATTCAGCCGAATCTCTAGAGGCTTTAATGACAACCCATTTCCCATGCTGCAAGGATTACAGCCTAGTAACAGACAATGCCCTTAGTGCTCAGTCAAAACACTTAGAAAATATTCATGCTATCATAACCAAGGAAAAGATTTCCTGGTCTATTAATAGCTTTTCCCCATACAAATCTCCAGGTGTAGATGGCATTATTCCCATAATGCTACAGAAGTTGCATAACACAGCTGTACTCTGGTTAGAAGTATTCTTCACAAATTGCTTCCGGGTTGACTACGTCCCCAAGTCGTGGAAACAATTCAAAGTCATTTTCATGGGGAGACGAGGACACGAAGCTCCAAAAGACTTAGGGCCAATCAGCCTCACTTCCTTCGTCATGAAAACACTGGAAAGAATAATTGACATATACATTAGAGGGATTTTACTTCGCGATCGTGGGGATAAGGAGAAGTTCTATAAAATAGCTCAGGACTACAACAAGTTCTTGGAAGGCGCTACTCTTCAGAGGAAAGAGCAAGTTGCAAAGCCTAACAGGTCTCAGGATGAAACTACTCGGCCCTCAAAAAAGAGTAGGGCTCTTCCAGTTCTTGCCAAACATAAAAACACTCTGCCATCTACATCCGGCAGTCAGCCAGTGGCGAAAGCTTTGAGTGAGATCGTCAGGGACGATCTTCAAGTTGCGCTGACGGACGAGTTTTCCTCTACAGGGAAACCAGTCCTCGAAGCGTGGAACGCTATTGAGGCTCGACTGCAGGGTGGTGGAACATATCCTAGAGGGTAAGGGAGGATATAGGGTGATCAAATGCAAGGACCAGTTGTCGAAGGAATTCATTGGCAATTGCGTCACTAGGATTAGTGATTTATGAAAAGGCATGCAGCTGAAGCTTATCCAAGCCAGGGACATTTCCAGACGACCAAAGGCTCGCATTTGGGTACCTTAGATGAAAAAGTTGGATCGTGAAAGCTTTTTCAAGGTCCTAAAATGTCAAAACCCGGGGGTTGCAATGGAAGACTGGGACGTCATAAAAGCCGAAGGGGCCAATGCCAACAAGTCAACGATGTCTTTCCTGCTCTTGGTTGATGAGGCAGGAAGGTCATCGATTGCAAATTCTCACCGTCTTAACTTTGGCATCAGGGAAGCCAAAGTGAGGATTTTGCCACCTCAAGGGGACGACACAGGAGCTGTCGAAACATCCGACGTGACGTTGAAACCATTGGGCGTGGCTGCAACAACAACCAAAAATGCTGAAATTTACGCAGATTAATCTGAAGCAGTCAAAAAGTGATAATCTCAGATAATCTCAGAATCTTCCTCACGGAGAATGATGTGGATTTCGGCATTATTCAAGAGCCATGGGTTCGAAGCCATAAGATCTGCGGGCTTCAAGAACAACTCTACAATCTCTACTACATCTCAAACAATAATAACCAAAGCAACTCTCGCACTTGTATTATTGCTAAAAAACATTTAAAAGTATTTTTATGTCCGAATTTTAGCACTCTAGACCTGATAGTTGTCAGACTGGAGACAGCAGGTGTAGGTGGACTATACGTAGCATCGGCGTATATGGCCCACGATCGTATTGCACCACCCGATGAAGTTTCCACCCTGGTCCATAACATCAAAAATGCCAACCTCATACTGGGGTGTGATGCCAATGCCAGGCATACGGTATGGAGCAGTTCCGAAATCAATGAAAGAGGTGAGTCTTTATTTGATTTTATTATTTCTAACAACATGTCTATTTGAAACGAAGGCAATTTCTACACCTTCATTTTCTCGAGTACGGATACGTTTGAAGGGTGGGAAGATGTGCTAGACGTTACACTAACAAACAATAATGAACTGGTCAGGTTGGAAAACTGGAAAGTACCTACACTTTCCGTTTTCCGATCACAGGTATATACTTTACGAATTAGGTCCTAACACTTAGCCCCCCGCCCCGTTTAGAAACCCCAAAAAAACCGACTGGAACGAATTCAGTCAAATTGTAAATTCCAAACAAGGAACAGTACCGAATCTTGTTTTAGATTCCGTAGAAAAACTGGAGGCGAAAGTTTGCACTTTTGAAACGGCTTTGACTGTAGCATTCAAAGCTTCCTGTCCAGTTAGGTACACCAAAAAAAACATTACCTCCATGGTGGAATGAAGATCTCTCAAATCTTAGGAAGATTACAAGAAAAACCTTCAATATCTGCTATGTTAGCAAACAATGGCAACCGTACAAGGACTGCCTCAAAGACTACAAAAAAGCGGTATCCTCAGCCAAAAGGCTGGCCTAGAAAGAATACTGTGAATCAATTGAAAATGTAAAAGACTCTGCTAGACTAGGCAAACTACTGTCAAAACGACACTCTTGTCCATCTCTCCTCAAAAAGGAGGATGGTACTTGGACAGTGAATTCAGCCGAATCTCTAGAGGCTTTAATGACAACCCATTTCCCATGCTGCAAGGATTACAGCCTAGTAACAGACAATGCCCTTAGTGCTCAGTCAAAACACTTAGAAAATATTCATGCTATCATAACCAAGGAAAAGATTTCCTGGTCTATTAATAGCTTTTCCCCATACAAATCTCCAGGTGTAGATGGCATTATTCCCATAATGCTACAGAAGTTGCATAACACAGCTGTACTCTGGTTAGAAGTATTCTTCACAAATTGCTTCCGGGTTGACTACGTCCCCAAGTCGTGGAAACAAGTCAAAGTCATTTTCATGGGGAGACGAGGACACGAAGCTCCAAAAGACTTAGGGCCAATCAGCCTCACTTCCTTCGTCATGAAAACACTGGAAAGAATAATTGATATATACATTAGAGGGATTTTAGATAGAAATCTTCTTTCCAAATCACAGCACGCTTACCTTAAGGAAAGGTCCACGGAAACGGTTCTTCACGGGGTAGTGCGCACTATTGAAAAAAAACAATTCAATACAAAGAATATACCCTTGCAACCTTCCTTGACGTCGAGGGAGCTTTCAATAACGTTCTTGCTAATTCGATTCAGGGATCTTTTGTCAAGTTCGGCGTTGATGCTTACATTACCAAATGGATTTTATCCATGTTAAGATCACCTCAGGGAGGAGTTGTATCCCCCTTACTATGGCTGTTTGTCATGGACGCAGTCCTTTGTGAACTGGACAACTGTGGTGTAAAGGCGGTGGTGTATGCGGATGGTGGTTATGACTTCAGGGGCGTATCCTACAGTGTTAAGTGATATCATGGAAACTGCCTTGAAAAGAGTTGACATCTGGGCTACTAGCTGTGGACTAGGTGTCAATCCAAATAAAACCGAATTGATGCTCTTCACCACTAGGACCAAAATTACCCTCTTCACCCTACCCAAGTCGAACGGTCACACTCTTTTTCTATCTACAAAAGCTAAATACCTAGGAATTATTCTGGACCTTAAGCCTAGCTGGAAAATCAATATCGAAGAACGTGTGATGAAAGCAAGTATAGTCTTCCATGCATGTAGTAAAACTTTCGGGAAAAAATTGGGTTTGAAGCCTAAAATGATATTATGGACTTACACAGCTGTAGTTCTGTATTTTTATGTTTATTTTTTAAAATAAAAACGATTGTATTTTTATTTTTTAAAAATTAACAATTTATTTTAACTTTATGTTGCAAACAATTTTTTTTTTTTTTATATAAATATAAATAACTAGCGACGCGTTTCAGAACTCATGTTCTATCTTCGGGCTACTGTTTAAACAGTAACAGTAACAGTAAAAAACGATTGTATTTTTATTTTTTAAAAATTAACAATTTATTTTAACTTTATGTTGCAAACAAATTTTTTTTTTTTTTATATAAATATAAATAACTAGCGACGCGTTTCAGAACTCATGTTCTATCTTCGGGCTACTGTTTAAACTGTTTAAACAGTAGCCCGAAGATAGAACATGAGTTCTGAAACGCGTCGCTAGTTATTTATATTTATATAAAAAAAAAAAAATTTGTTTGCAACATAAAGTTAAAATAAATTGTTAATTTTTAAAAAATAAAAATACAATCGTTTTTATTTTAAAAAATAAACATAAAAATACATAATAAAGCAAACATGGAGACAAGCAACACATTTTCATTTTCCCGAGTACGGATACGTTTGAAGGGTGGGAAGATGTGCTAGACGTTACACTAACAAACAATAATGAACTGGTCAGGTTGGAAAACTGGAAAGTACCTACACTTTCCGTTTTCCGATCACAGGTATATACTTTACGAATTAGGTCCTAACACTTAGCCCCCTGCCCCGTTTAGAAACCCCAAAAAAACCGACTGGAACGAATTCAGTCAAATTGTAAATTCCAAACAAGGAACAGTACCGAATCTTGTTTTAGATTCCGTAGAAAAACTGGAGGCGAAAGTTTGCACTTTTGAAACGGCTTTGACTGTAGCATTCAAAGCTTCCTGTCCAGTTAGGTACACCAAAAAAAAACATTACCTCCATGGTGGAATGGAGATCTCTCAAATCTTAGGAAGATTACAAGAAAAACCTTCAATATCTGCTATGTTAGCAAACAATGGCAACCGTACAAGGACTGCCTCAAAGACTACAAAAAAGCGGTATCCTCAGCCAAAAGGCTGGCCTAGAAAGAATACTGTGAATCAATTGAAAATGTAAAAGACTCTGCTAGACTAGGCAAACTACTGTCAAAACGACACTCTTGTCCATCTCTCCTCAAAAAGGAGGATGGTACTTGGACAGTGAATTCAGCCGAATCTCTAGAGGCTTTAATGACAACCCATTTCCCATGCTGCAAGGATTACAGCCTAGTAACAGACAATGCCCTTAGTGCTCAGTCAAAACACTTAGAAAATATTCATGCTATCATAACCAAGGAAAAGATTTCCTGGTCTATTAATAGCTTTTCCCCATACAAATCTCCAGGTGTAGATGGCATTATTCCCATAATGCTACAGAAGTTGCATAACACAGCTGTACTCTGGTTAGAAGTATTCTTCACAAATTGCTTCCGGGTTGACTACGTCCCCAAGTCGTGGAAACAAGTCAAAGTCATTTTCATGGGGAGACGAGGACACGAAGCTCCAAAAGACTTAGGGCCAATCAGCCTCACTTCCTTCGTCATGAAAACACTGGAAAGAATAATTGACATATACATTAGAGGGATTTTAGATAGAAATCCTCTTTCCAAATCACAGCACGCTTACCTTAAGGAAAGGTCCACGGAAACGGTTCTTCACGGGGTAGTGCGCACTATTGAAAAAAACAATTCAATACAAAGAATATACCCTTGCAACCTTCCTTGACGTCGAGGGAGCTTTCAATAACGTTCTTGCTAATTCGATTCAGGGATCTTTTGTCAAGTTCGGCGTTGATGCTTACATTACCAAATGGATTTTATCCATGTTAAGATCACCTCAGGGAGGAGTTGTATCCCCCTTACTATGGCTGTTTGTCATGGACGCAGTCCTTTGTGAACTGGACAACTGTGGTGTAAAGGCGGTGGTGTATGCGGATGGTGGTTATGACTTCAGGGGCGTATCCTACAGTGTTAAGTGATATCATGGAAACTGCCTTGAAAAGAGTTGACATCTGGGCTACTAGCTGTGGACTAGGTGTCAATCCAAATAAAACCGAATTGATGCTCTTCACCACTAGGACCAAAATTACCCTCTTCACCCTACCCAAGTCGAACGGTCACACTCTTTTTCTATCTACAAAAGCTAAATACCTAGGAATTATTCTGGACCTTAAGCCTAGCTGGAAAATCAATATCGAAGAACGTGTGATGAAAGCAAGTATAGTCTTCCATGCATGTAGTAAAACTTTCGGGAAAAAATGGGGTTTGAAGCCTAAAATGATATTATGGACTTACACAGCTGTAGTTCTGTATTTTTATGTTTATTTTTTAAAATAAAAACGATTGTATTTTTATTTTTTAAAAATTAACAATTTATTTTAACTTTATGTTGCAAACAAATTTTTTTTTTTTTTATATAAATATAAATAACTAGCGACGCGTTTCAGAACTCATCTATCTTCGGGCTACTGTTTAAACAGTAACAGTAACAGTAAAAAACGATTGTATTTTTATTTTTTAAAAATTAACAATTTATTTTAACTTTATGTTGCAAACAAATTTTTTTTTTTTTTATATAAATATAAATAACTAGCGACGCGTTTCAGAACTCATGTTCTATCTTCGGGCTACTGTTTAAACATTTATTATTTATATAAAAAAAAAAAATTTGTTTGCAACATAAAGTTAAAATAAATTGTTAATTTTTAAAAAATAAAAATACAATCGTTTTTATTTTAAAAAATAAACATAAAAATACATAATAAAGCAAACATGGAGACAAGCAACACATCATCTATAGCTGTAGTTCGTCCAATTGTAACATACGGATCGATTGTATGGTGGCCAGCCCTAAGCAAAAAATATAATATAGACAAACTGAAAAAGATTCAAAGAACAGCCAGCATAGGTTCCACAGGTGCAATTAGATCTTGCCCAACCGATGCCTTAAGCGTTATTCTTAATCTTTTGCCTCTAGACCTTCACATCAAATACATGGTATCCTGCAGTGCAACCAGGCTTAAAGAAGCAAGCCGTTGGGCAGAAAGACCCTATGGTCATGGACAAATTTTAAAACTGTTGCCAATAGATCTTCGCTCAGTCCATATTGACTACTAATACCCTTGTCTTGACTTTGATAAGTTTCAATTTGCTTTTATCTACCAGAGACGAATGGAAAAATGATACGGTGACAAATGAATATGACACCACCATTTTCACTGACGGCTTAAAGATGGTTAATAGAGTTGGGGCGGGTGTTTACTCCGACAAACTTAAAATTAGTCAATCGTTCCGTCTGCCCGACGCTGCCAGCATATTTCAAGCTGAAGTGCTTGCTATTAAGGAAGCCTGTAGGATACTCAAACAAAAAACAATATCTAACCATAATATTCACAATGTAGCCATTTGTATAGATAGCCAAGCTGCAATTAAAGCAATTAACAGCTGCCTGGTGTCTTCATAGATAGTTCATCAATGCAGAGCAGCTCTCAGGTTTCAGTGATAGTATAAAAATTTCTCTCGTATGGGTCCCAGGCCATAGCGACATCCAAGGCAATGAGCGAGCAGATGATCTTGCTAGGCAAGGATCAGCCCTTCTCGTCTCTCAGGCGTAATCAGTAGATCTTCCACTGGGCTTTGTGAAGGGCAGATTATATGACCATTTCCTTTCAGAATCAACAAAAAGGTGGCAAGGTTTGGCAAACTGTAAAATAACTAGAAAGATATGGCCAACCTATGACAAAAGCAGATCGAATAATTTAATAAAACGAAACAGAATAGACACGCCCAGGATCGTTGCAATCATCACTGGCCATTGGCCAGTAGGCGAACATGCAGCTAAACTGCGCATATACTACCGTAGTTGTAGAAATCCGCTAGAGGAGGAAACTTTTGAGCATTTCTTCTGCTACTGTCCGGCCCTGGCTAGGTCTCGCCTCCAGGCATTCGGTAGCCTGTGATTTTACCGCTTTTCTCAACAGCACCAGTTGGCTATAACAAACCAAGCAATATCTCTATTTCAACTTTCACTTTTGAAGTTTTTGAAACTTACCTTCAGGACTGGCTTTTCGGACTAGCACTTACTCTATTTTTGGCGATAGCATCATGGCACTGATTTATACCTGTTAGGTATAAAATGCCTTTGAAGGGTCCTAGCCTCATATAGATCTAGTGTAAAGTTATTGGGCAGGCTCTCAATCCAAATGGAACCACCTAGGAACCACAGTGTGAGCTAATTTCTTCCTTTGGGACTGCGGGCACAGACCAAAACCTCCATTTCAACTTTCACCTTTTAAGTTTCTGGAACTTCCCATTAAGACTGGCTTTTCGGACTAGCACTCACTTTATTTTTTGGCGAAAGCATCAAAGCACGGATTTATACCTGGTAAGTGTGGCTTACCTTTGAATGGGCCTAGCCTCATATAGATGTGGTGTACACAGTGTGAGCTAAGCACACAGTATGAGCAAAGTTCTTCCCTTGGGACTGCGGGCACTGACCAAATACTGATCCCCTTAGCTCAACAGTTACTACCACTATATAAAAAAAAATAGGTCAAACGATTTATGGTATCAAAACGGCGCTTTTTGACGCTAATTGGGTTTCTTCGGAACGGTTGTTCTGCGAAACTGCCATTTTACCTACCTACCTACCTTGATAAAATTTTATATGAGTGATTTGTTACCAATGGTGATGTCCACCATCTAATTTTTTTTTTTCAGTATCAGCTTATTAACGATACCTGTCATAGAACCGTTTTTTATTACTCCGACTATCTTTTGAAGGGCTTTACCGATTTTAACGAAATTTAATATTCAAAAACGACTGCTAAACTGAACGGATTTTAACGAAATTTAATATTCAAAAACTACTGCTTAGCTGAAATAAAACCGCAAAAAAAAATTTTAAAAAAGTAATTTTTGAAAAATGAAACTGCAAGAAAAAATTAAAAAAAAAGTAATTTTTGAAAAAGTTTTTTTTGTTAAAACTGATAATTACCATTTTCTCGAAAAAATACGATCAATTTAGATAAAATTTTATGTGAGTGATTTGTTGCCAATGGTGATGTCCACCATCTAAATTCTTTTTTCAGGATCAGCTTATTAACGGTACCTGCCATAGAACCGTTTTTTTTTACTCCGACTATCTTTTGAACGGCTTCACCGATTGTTTTCTTAATAAAAAAAGCTGGTGAAATGAATTTTCCAGTCGTAAGCACGAAAGTAACTTGTCCCAAGAGCAAGTTTGTGGGTCCCAGTCGTATCCATTATTTTTCTGAGAAGTCGGCGTTCCTCCCTTCTTTTTTGCCCGTAGAGCTCCCGGGCTGTTCTCTCAGTGGCTCTGGTTCTAGTTTGCAGCATTGCCTGGTAGGCCTCGTTTTCCGCTGCATGCGCCAAGGCATTTTTCATCGAACCAGGAGTTTCGTTGTGGACACCTAGTAAAACCCAGCTCATCAGAAGCGGCACTTCTGATGGCTTGCTGACAATGTCTCCACTGGTCATCTGCACTTGCTGCTGGTGGCGGGCTTGTTGAGAGGTTGGTAGAAACGTGGTCAGCAAAGGTTCTTGCGTTGTCTTGCGATTTTAGCTTCGTGATATCAACCCTTTTCACAGCATCAGCTCGACGCTGATGAATGTTCGAACATCCAGGATACTGGAAGCATGTCGGGCGTCTATAGCGATGTGATTAATTTGGTTGATGTTCTTTTGATCACTGCTTCGCCAAGTACTTTTGTGTATATCAAGGTGAAGGAAATGGGTGCTCGATATTATGACGTTTCGCCCCACCGCGAAGTCTACCATCCTGTATCCGTTGACGGAAGTGTCATCATGCAGGCTGTGTCCTCCGACGGTTTAACCAAAAGTGCCCTCCTTTCTAAATCTGGCATTAAAGTCACCCAGAATAATTTTGACGTCGTACTTCGGGTACATATCGAACGTGCTCTCTAGTAGATGGTAGAACTCGTCCTTGATTGGTTCATCCTTCTTTTCGTGGGGGTCGTGGACATAGATCAGCGTTATGTTTTGTTGTCTTCCTTCGTATTCCCTCTCCATCCCATCGCACTTCCTGGATAGCTGTTTTATCAGCTCTTAGCCTATCCAGGGTCTCCACTTGTTTTTTGGCTGCACGTGGTCTGTACAACGACAGTACATTCCACGTACAGATCCGAAATTCGTTGTCCTTGTTTCGTTTGCTGGGTCGTCAACATTAAAATCATCCGTATCCGATGCTTGTTGGTTTTTGGGGACCGCAATTTTTTTTCGTGGTAGGGAAGTTACCCCGACGCACAACCCCCGTCCTGGAGGACCAATCTCTTAGATAGCTCCAAGAGCCGGGAAGCGGATAAACCGCTCCTTATAGTCCTGAGCTACGAATAAGGTGTTCAATAAGTAGTTCAACCTGACTGGAACTGTAGACGTCACCGTTGATTCCATCTGGGGATTCCTCAGCTGCCATCATGATGAAAGGAGAAAGTGACTTAGTGGAAACACTCCTCTCTTTCTTACTGACCTCAGCTCTAAATATACCAGAGTAGCTCACGTAAGGTCTCTGCCATCCAAAAACTGTTGGTGGCACCGTTGATACTGATGAATTCCTCCGCCACACACCATCCTTCTGATGGGCTTCGGCTAAGACTTGAGTTTTTATAGTGTTGCTATTTTTGTCTTTTGCTCAACACTCGCACTTATTAGTTTAGCACGCCAAGTCCGGATGAACGAGAACAGTACCCAATGGTTACCACTTGGAGATAAAATAAGAAAAATTGGTGTGTAGTATTCGTTACATCACTGGGCATCGCCATGTTGATACCACTCAGTGACTACCCGCTTCCTACAACACCCAACCAACGTGGGGCCTCCATGAAAACCAATTCTTTGATAAACTCTTTTTTACTGAAGAAGCTCTTATGCATTTTTTGCTAGCCCAGGAGCCTACCGGACAAATGCCCGGTTGCCCGGTAGGCCAGTCCGCCCCTGCTTTTCAGTGTAAAACGTGATTGCATCCCGATTGTATATTATGTTCGAGTCTACTGAATGATTTCATCTCGAAGTTCAATATCGAGCCAACATATTTCCTTTCGAGAACAAGCGCACTTCCGTATGAAATAACAGTGCCTTATATTCCCAAATCTTCACAAAGAGCCGTAAAAAGCCGTGAAGATATATAATGCACTCTTTTTAAAATGCTTTAAAATCTTGACGCACAATTTTAAGAAAGAGTTTGTAAGAAAGTGTCTTAACCGCCGGGACTTAACGGTGTATAAAACAGTGAATAATATAATCGATTCTTACAAATATCGATATTTGCATCATTTGTGGAAGTTTAGTCGATTCCTAATATCGATACTTTTATTATAAGATGCTATATTCATAACCGCTTAAGTCTATTGTTCATACTTTTCAGGAGGGCAGTTTGAAGTTTCAAATTATCTCTAGCAATCAGGTATTGCCTATTCGAAATTGATTTAAATGCAACAATGAAGAAAAAGTACTCCTCTGTAACATATTGAAATTCGATAAGCCCAAATAAGCTATTTATGGCGTATTTAAAGAAAAAAAAGACTAAGGTGGTTATGGTTTGTTGAGCGTTAAAAATCTAAACAGCTCAAGTCCATTTAGGCTGTTATTCCATATCAAGAGAGAGCATTCTACTTTTATTATCTCAACTTAAGTCGTTGTTCCTTGTGTTAAAACGCGCCATACATTTCTTATGTCGAGTTAGGTTCTTTTTCCTTAATAACTACCAACTATTTTTATTGAACTATTGAGGACTTAAGTTCGTTTCTGGCATAAATTCCTTTTTGGAGGCATTAGATATCCCTTTATTTGTTTTTCTTACAACAACCTAATTTTAATTGAAACAGAGAAAAAAATAATATGTAATAATATTTATTTATATACATATTCATTTATTTATATAATAGCAGAAAACATTACATAAAGGTTACATATATTTATTTTTAGTATAGGAAAGTACAATAGGTAATAGAAAACAATGATGTACAAAACAAATATATTCTTTAGAGATCTTCTTCTTTTTCAAGGTCTGTTAAATCGGGGTAAGTATTTGGCTCGTCTGTATTGGATAAAAGATACGTCCGTCGTGCCCATCAAGTTTTGGTTGTTTGACCCTCGAACATCGACTCAAACATCGAGTACTTATTTAATTTGAAAAAAAAAAAAACAAAAAATGTATTTAGTTTTACGTGAGTTTGAAAGTATTTAACAACCTGTATGAACATCATTAAACTGCAACCTTATTGGATTATGTTTTATTTGTAGCAAAGCTAATTTCTAAATCAATCTATTGCAGAGAAAGGAATCTCCCCTTAATAGAAAACTTTTACTTTGGTCTATGTTGGTTTTGAACAAACACCACCTTCTTTAAACTTATACTCACCTTCAATTAGCACTAGTTAAACCAAATACAAACACAATGTTCAGCTAGAATTGCGATTGATTTAACAAAAACCATTTCCAATTCAGGCCATAAATTTTGTTCTAAATTTAGTGTGCGTCCACACACCATCACGGATTGCATGTCCAATGAAATTTCCATAAGTCCGTTGTTGGGTTAACAAAAAAGAACACCACAATGGATACGTTGACCCGATGTGGCTTTGAATATAATATCGTTGTTGGGATCAGTTTGCTTATCACGATTCGATAGATGGGGGTAAATTTACCCCAATATATATTGTTAGTGTAGTAGGTATAAGACTATAATTCGATTGGGGTTGAAACTTTATGTATGTCAGTTTTCATCATTAATTTGGGTGGTAAACTTTGAGTGCCTATTTAAATACTCAGAGAGGTCTTAACACCCTGACAAATAGCGTGATGAGTTTGTTTATTTCTCAAACTAAATCAATGACTTTCGGGTTCAGGCAAAATGAACTTTGATCGAGTAAGACAATCATCATTTTCTATAAGGACATTGTATCAAAGATAGGTATTTGTAGTTCTCCCAAAAATAATTGAAAATCACTTAATGGATTAAAGGTGATTATACTATTTTTAAACACCGAAACTCAAACTGGCATCACGAATTGTAATTTATTATAAAATACGTGTACCTATACCTATATTATACATGTATAGGTACTCGTAAATGAGATTAATTTTTGCTTGCTCACTAAAGCAAGTATTGGTTTCCTGTGAAAAAAAATTCGAGGTTTTAATCAAACCTGACATTACGATAATAGAGAAGATGAAAAAAGTAGGTTGCGTCATGCCGACCGTCAGTCTGTCTGTGCGGATATGCGGATGTGCGGATGTTCGGTTGTATGTTGACAAAGCTACAGCCTAAACGGCTCGACGGATTTTCTTCAAACTTCGTGTGTAGTTCTTTTTGGTGATTCCCTATAGAGGACCCGGCTATAACGGGTACCTCCCATATAATGGTTCAAGTTCTTACAAATGTTATCCAAAACGGCTCTAACAATTTTGATAGAACTTTGTGAACGTTATATTTAAAGTGTTCTCAATATAACTGCATTTCAGGTTTTTTTGTTTGCTAAAAATGCACATAACGGAGATTTGCTGTTAACTGTTTTTACAAATTTAGGTATTACTTGATAACGGCTGATTCGATTCTTTTACAGATTTAAAATTTGACATTTTATACAAGATTACACTCACAGTTTTTTGCTAAACATCTTATGATAGCTGCCACACAACTTGATCTTACGTTTAAGCTATTTTCTGATATTTTTCGAATTTTCTTCAGAATCTAATAAAATAAAATTGTTGTAGTCCCATATTTTTTGACTAAACTTAAAGTCCTAGTAATATTATTTGCTATCAAATTTCATTAAAATGTATTATTTATTTATTTTGTTTTGACTAAACTCAAGGTCCCTAAAAAAAAAGTTTGTAATTCTTCGAAATATTTTGTATATTTTCTTTTGACTAAACTAAAAGTCTTTTTGATATTTATTTCTTCACAATTGCATTCCTGCACCAATTAAATTGTATTTTATTTTGTTAAAGTAAAAAACTCAAACTCAAATTTCATAAACATAAAGTGCACGACTGGGTCGCACGAACTCGAAAATAAAATTAAATTTAATAAAAATGAATTAAAAATTTTGTTTTAATTTAAATGAAAAATACGAAAAAAATCATATGAATTGTTTTCAAAAGTGCACGACTGGGTCGCACGAACTCGAAAATAAAATTAAATTTAATAAAAATGAATTAAAAATTTTGTTTTAATTTAAATGAAAAATACGAAAAAAATCATATGAATTGTTTTCAAAAGTTACTTTTAAGGAAGATTTAAATGAAAATCAATGTATGCAGAAAATTTTGTTGTCTGAATGCAAGTTTATCAAAAAAATAATTGCAAAATCGTTAGAGCGGTTTTTAAATAAATCGATGTTTACGTAATAATTTTGATAAAAAAAATTGTTTTGACGAATATGACAAAACGCCAATTAAAAGAGACAATATTAGCTAGTTTGCATTGTATGCATACAAAATAAAATTTATATTGAATTTACAAAAAAGTAAATTAAAAAATGAATTAAAAATAAAATTAAGTATTTTTGCTAAATGTTGGTATCGAAATTTTATTAGATCATCTAGTTTTAGATCTTTCTCAACACAAATTTTAAACTAAAATCGATTAACCCGTGTACGAGATAGCAGATAGCTCAAGAAAAAAATAACGGTTCCATGGGAGGTAGCGTTAACAGGCTTGCAAACATTTTTTTTTGCAACTCTCTAATTTTTTTTAAGAAAATCGTTGGAGCCGTTTTTGGGAACATTAAGCTTTTCCAAAACCGTTATATTACTAGGTACAGTTTTTTTATTAGCTTAAAAAATATTCAATTTCTCCTCTAAGGAATGGTCTACAAACCCTACATACCAAATTTGAAGTAAATCGGTACAGTGGTTTAGTAGGCTGTAGGTGCTGATACATAGCTACCGAAATCAAAATAAAAATCAAGTTACCACTCAGGCAGACCGTATGTAATATTCAATGTAAACCTAATACCTATTGTAGAATCTGAATTTTCTTTTATGTAGATAAATCTAATCAAAAAATCTAAATTCTACTAAGAAATTTGTTTTATATGCTAGCAGACTTATTAATAAAAAATAAAAAGTAATTTTAAGTCTTGTTCCCGAGTTAACTAATCCATTGATTAAAAATTGTTCACACTCAACGTAAAGACAATTATCGACTGTTCAAATTGATTTCGAAGGGAAAGCTACAGAAATAATTGTATTTTAGGAAAGCTAAGTCAAATGAGATAACTAACATCATGTGCAATGATGTTCTTACTTCTGATCCCTGTTTAATATCAAATAGCTTTAACGACTATTTTGTAATATCACTAAGTCTCTAAAACCTTCCGTACCGCAAAACCTTAACTGCAACTGCACCATAGCAGACAGTTTAAAAGATAAAATAGAACCTAATAGCTTCTGCTTCCGAGAATTCTCGCCTGGAGAAATACATAAACAGATTCAAAGTTAAAAAAAAAAATAAGCAACATTGTACCAGTGATGGTATTTCTGCTTTTATGTTATAAAAAGTATCTTGGGAAATTGTTGTTATCCGTTGTTATATCTTCAACTTAAGTGTTAACTTTGGGATAATCCCTAATGCACTGAAGATTCCTGAGGTTATTCCAATTTTTAAAAAAAGGAAACCGTAAGGATATTATTAATTACAGGCCTATATCCTTGCTTCCCACGTTTTTAAGCTGTTTGAAAAATTAATTGAAACGCGCATGCTTTCTTTTCTTGAAAAAAAAAGTTCTTTTCTGAAAATCAGTTTGGTTTTTGATCAGGTAAATGTACTGAAGATGCGATATTAAAAGTATGCTGTGATTTATACAAGGGGATAAACGAAAGTAATCCAACGATGGCACTTTTTATTGACATGACTATGGCGTTTCACATGGTCGACCATGAAATTCTTTTAAGTAAGTTATATAATAAATGGAGTTTTAATAAATGGAGTTTTAATAAATGGAGTTTTCAGTACTGTGCCAAAAATAGATAACGGTGTTCCACAGGGTTCTGTTTTAGGAACATTAATTTTCTTAATCTATATTAACTCACTGTTATTTCAAGATTTTTCTGGAAATCGCACAGCTTTTGCAGACGATATAGCTTTTACCTATACAAAAACAACTTATTTTGAATGCATCGTTAACTTAAATAAAGATCTAGGGCGAAACGCCAATCTTGGAGTTAAGGCCACAAAACCTTTAAAATTACACTTAATAATATTTAATTTGGCTATTTTTAGTCTTCTAAAGAACTTTGATTAAAGTTAGACATTAGAAATTATGATGTTATGCTCGTGGCCAAGCGAAGTTATAAGAATGAACAAATAAAAACAGTAAAAAGACTAAAAATAGTCGAAAAATAATATTGAATTTCATTCATAAATACTCCACTAAATAAATTTTAATTCGACTATTTTTAGTCTTTTTATTGCTTTTATTTGTTCATTCTTATAACTTCGCTTGGCCACGAGCATAACATCATAATTTCTAATGTCTTACTTTAATCAAAGTTCTTTAGAATAATATAATTCACAGGGAGTTTTCTCTGCAAATTTTATAAAGCAGTCGGTAATCATCGACAATTATTGCGTACTAGATTGGGTTTGATGTCATCTAGCTGATGAGCCCACCATCAAACTAGGGCGAAACGCAATGCTTTTGGAGTAAAGGCCACAAAACCTTTAATATTGAATTTCATTCATAAATACTCCACTAAATAAATTTTAATTCGACTATTTTTAGTCTTTTTATTGTTTTTATTTGTTCATTCTTATTTTTAGTCTTTTTTTTTATTTTTTTTTAACTAAATAAAGATCTCCAATTACTAAGAAAGTGGTTTTCATTTCATAATTTAATTATAAGTGATAAACCTAAAGTTTTGTGCTTCAAGTTATCATATGATTTTCCAAAAGATTTTGAGTTGTATTTCCACTCATGCGATTGTCAAAAGTTTGTTTTACCTTTGCATGTGTGTTGCATCAGATACAATTATTTAGTGAAAAACCAGTGTTCCCAAAACTGTTTTCAAATTGAACGAGTCGATTATTTTAAATACTTAGGAATTTTATTCGACAGCAATCTAAAATGGAAAGATCATGTAAATCCTCTAAAAAATCATATGAATCTTTAAATACCATTTACTACGGACTTAGTCAGTCTAAATTGCAATACGGTATAGTAAGTTGGGAGTGAACTTTTATGATTGGTCAAAAGCATATAATTCAAATAATTTGTGATAAAAATCAACGTGCACATAGCTGGCCACTTTTCTGCAATTTAAGGATACTTCCCTTGCGTCATCTGTATGTTTTTAAAGCCTTAAAAGAATTTTATCAACAAAGTGGTAATATTCCTACCAGGAACCCTTCAATATATAATTTACGTGTTAATATTTTAGAACTTGTAACAACTTTGAACGCACATAAAACACATTTTTTAATTTTTATCTAATGACATCGCGTATTATTTTCAACATCTTCCAATCGTTATAAGGACAACTAACAACTTTAACTCTTTTTTAAGAAAAATTAAAGAATGGCTTTTCACAATTGACATTGAAAATATTGAATTCATTTATAAAGTATGATTATAAAATGCAAAAGGATCTTTCATTCTGCTTTAATCTGTATATTATATTTTACGTATAGTAGCATTTATTATTTCTAATTTATATTTATTAAAGGTAAAGAATAACAAAAGAACAACTATGAGTACCCCACGTCAGATATTCTATTGTGTGCTTAATTTTTTTTGTCAACCATTCAAAACTAATATTAGCTACACCATATTACTGAATGGCTCAGATTTTATTCTGTTAAACTTAACTTTATTTTTATAAAAACTGAATAAAAATTTATTAAAAAAAAAATTACAAAATCCAGAATGCAAAAATTCAAAAATTCCGAATTACAAAATACCGAATTTTCACATTCCGGATTTTTGATTTTTTATTTGCAAACTTGGAAATGTGTAAATATGCTTTTATTAAGAAGTTATTGTTCCGCTAGATTTTCCCCAGTTACTAAACAAAATTATATGTATATGTATAAGAAGACTGTTGACACAGGCGACTGCCAGACGACTGGAAAGTGGAAATACTCTAACCAGAGCAACGAAGTTGCGTTAGCGGGGCTGACTACAGAAATGGAATTAAAGTCTCTTGAACCCGCGAAGCGCGAAGCGGGCCACTACCAGCTACCAGCTACTATAAAATAAGATGAATGTTGACACAGGTGCCTGTCAGACGATTGGACAGGTGGAGTGAAATAAGGGCCGCGGAATTAAGGCCCATGGGTCTTAATATCTACGAACTTTTTTATATGAAAATCAATCAATCGTTTTTAAAATCAAAAATAGAGTAAAATACAATTCAGGATTTTGTATTTCTGGATTTTGTGATTCGGGAATTTGTAATTCGGGATTTTTGTGTCGAGACTGTTGACACAGGCGCCTGCCAGACGACTGGAAATACCCCAAACGGAGCAAAGGAATTGTGTGAGCGGGGCTGACTACAGAAATGGAGTTGAAGTCCGTTGTTGAACCCGCGAAGCGGGCCACCCAATTACTGTAAAATAAGATGACACAGGCGCCTGCCAGACGACTGGTTATACCCTGATCGGAGCAACGACTTGAATAAATGTGATACTTTACTTCTTTTATACATATATGTACATATTCATAATATCCTCTCTATAATAAAAGCCAAGGGCCTAACTATGTAACTCGATTCTACTTTTGATTCTATTCGCAAATCATTTCCGATTCTACTTTCAACTGGCACTATGTATGAAATGAGAATCGAATAAAATAAATCCCAAAAATATCCCACAATATTTCGGATTTTCGAACGAGTCTCGCATTCTATTTGACAGATGAATTGAAAAAGGAATCAATAAACATTTTTTTTGTGAATCATTTTAAATTAAATCAAGTTTTTGAATGAAAATATTAACTTAAGTTGTTGAGTATTATCAGATTTTGTCCAATGGAAAGTAAATTGGAACAAGAAAAAACGCTATAAATGCAATACATTGTACTTTGTACAAAACACAGAGGTACATAGGTATAATGGTTGTCGGTTGAAATTTCCATACAAACAGCCAAGAAAAGTTGTTCCAGCTAAAAACAGTTTAAAAACGCCATTATCTTTTAGTGTTAAATACGTGTGCTAATTTTGCCATTAGAATTTAAATGAAAACGATAATATATTCATCTGTAAGTAACTCATGGCATAAGGAGTGGATGTGTTTTGTAAAATAAAAGTAGTTTGATAATAATTTCCAACAAAATATTTCAATAGTAAATAATTAATTAAAGAAATCATATCACTGCTACGCAGATTCCCTGCTAGTAGTTGATGGTGCCCCTAGTTAAGTTGGAACACGCTTGAAGTTGGCTACTGGCGGTCCATATCTAATACGTCAATGATGCAAGTATAACAAAGCGATTACAGAGTGAAATGTTTTATTTTCAGTTTTGCAATAAAAATAGCGCTTTTAGAAGATCAATTTATGTGTTGGTCCTTGAATTTTTTTGTTTTAAGATCAGTGCGTTTCGTCATTGTGTTGGCCAAGAACCATAGAATAATAAATAAATAAATAAATAATTGCCAAGAACATTGAATTGAGAAACTTTTGTGTTCGCACTTTTAAGTGAGTCCTTACGTTGAAAATGTATTATTGATTAGTTAAAAACAGTTAAATAAATATTAACAATTACAAAAAAAAATTGTTTTCATTCATATTGTATGCTTTCTTTTAATTTTAAAGGATTGCTCGCAAACACATTTGCATGCGAACAATATTATGCGAATTCGAATGGTTTTGACGTCTACTTTCGAGTTAGGTAGTGCCAAATTTGCAAAAGGAAATTTTTTTTATTCGACTTTCGTTTATTAGAGCGTTCTTATAGAATTACAGAGTTCGGATTTTGCGAATTCGATTATTTTAATTGTAGAATCGAGTTACATAGTTGGGCCCCAGTTGGTTCGTTATTGTTGGGAAAAACTTTTTAATTCTATGTTCTTGGACTCTGAACATGTTAAAGTAATAAGCTCAAGTTAAGCTTATCTGAAATCCAAACCGAAACCTATAATTTAAAATTTAAATTTCGACCAGGGGCCCAACTATGTAACTCGATTCTACAATTAAAATAATCGAATTCGCAAAATCCGAACTCTGTAATTCTAAAAGAACGCTCTAATAAACGAAAGTCGAATGAAAAAAATTTCCTTTCGCAAATTTGGCACTACCTAACTCGAAAGTAGATGTCAAAACCATTCGAATTCGCATAATATTGTTCGCATGCAAATGTGTTTCCGAGTAATCCTTTAAAATTAAACGAAAGCATACAATATGCATAAAAACATATTTTTAGTAATTGTTAATATTTATTTAACTGTTTTTAACTAATCAATAATACATTTTCAACGTAAGGACTCACTTAAAAGTGCGAACACAAAAGCTTCTCAATTCAATGTTCTTGGCCAACACAATGACGAAACGCACCGATTTTTACAAAAAAAATTCAAGGATCAACACATAAATTCATCTTCTAAAAGCGCTATTTTTATTGCAAAACTGAAAATAAAACATTTCACTCTGTAATCGCTTTAGTACTTGCATTTTTAATAATTCTTTTTGCGATAAGCACCATTATACCTACCTCCGTGTTTTGTACAAAGTACAATGTATTGCATTTATAGCGTTTTTTCTTGTTCCAATTTACTTCCCATTGGAAAAAATCTGATAAAACTTAACAATTTAAGTTTATATTTTCATTCAAAAACTTGATTTAATTTAAAATGTTTCACAAAAAAAAAAATGTTTATTGACTCCTTTTTCAATTCATCTGTCAATAGAATGCGAGACTCGTTCGAAAATCGGAAATATTGTGGGATATTTTTGGGACTTATTTTATTCGATTCTCATTTTATACATAGTGCCAGTTGAAAGTAGAATCGGAAATGACTTGCGAATAGAATCAAAAGTAGAATCGAGTTACATAGTTGGGCCCCAGAAGCTAAGCATTTTTCGGAGATTCGGTAGACACATCTTAATTTGTAAGCCGTGTGTCGGCGTGAAGTTCTTACGCAACAAACAATAAAACGGCTATGTTTACTTTTAAAACATTTTTAGTTCTGGAAATGATGACGTTCAGATGGCTTTGCTAATGGTGTGGGGAAAAATCTGCTTATCAGAGACAAGCACCAAAACAAATTAAATTTACAGGAAATCCGAACCGGAAAAGTTAAATTTAAAATTTAAAATTTTACCGGAAGTTAAGCATTTTAAGAGACCAATCTTAATCCGTCTGTATTTCAGCAATCACTGAACCGATTAACACACTTCGCATGCTGTTGGATAGAGCAAATGTCAAACTAGGTCAGCACTATATTTCTAAACGAATGATCACGGTTTGGCCAAAAACGATGCCAAAGTTTTACTTCCGAAAAAAATTGGGTGACAAACACACTGCAAAGAACTTGAATTCATCTTTCAACAGTGGGACCAAAAATTAAGTGACAAATTTTTTTCTCCATTCTACTTGCAGCGCCATCTACACTTCAACAGTTAAATCGTTCATATCCACTTTATGTTCACTTCTGATTGCTGACGTATTTATACAAACTTTTGGTTTTTGTTGGGATTAACATCTAAAATATTACTGAGCTGGCTAATCACTTGCAGCCGAAACACTGCATATATTTCCATTAAGATGTCAAGGGTTTGTTCGGCAAACGACCCCAAAGTTGCATTTTCGGAACAAAACAATTAAAACAATTTATTGATAGTTTAATGTTTGAGGAAATTCTAAGCTGAGACACCACAATAAGTTGTTAAAATTAATCTTATTGGAAATCCAAACCGGATATAAAAATTTTTATTTTTTATTTTAATTATTTCAAATTTTAACGGGAAGCTTAGCATTTTTTGGAGATTCAAAAGAGGTATGTTCTGAAAATACATAAGTAGAGGCAAGAATCGAAATGAGCTTTGAAACGCTTACCGGTAACCCCAACTGGTAAAAAATAACCTCGCGAAACAAAAACTTAAAGCAATTTTTACCATTCGTCGTGGTTAAGATGTACTAGGTAATGAATTATTATTCTCTAAAATTGAACACAATATGTACCTACATTGTGTAAAAAATATTTATCGAAGTATTGGTAAAAACTAAAGTTGAAATCGATGATTTGGTGAAAATTAAGTGGACAAGTTTTTATTTCAATGAAAAAAGTGTTTGTTAACGAACAAAAAATAAGTGTTAAAAAAGGAATTGTGACTGTTTTAAAATAATTCTTTGTTCGAATTGGATTAACTCATTTTAGTAACCCATTCATTTGGACTTTTCGAAAAGTATATTTTATTTTAAAGTAAACTTGTAAACCCTCCGAAACCCTCCAATCTACATGTTACGACAGAGGACCAATGGAAATGCTATCACATACTCTACAATGCATCATAAGATAAAAACGGCTGCAAACTACATATTACATAATCGATGAAAATTCATAATAAGAAAGTTTTATTCTCGGCTATAAATTCCACTTATACGAATAGATCCTGGTCTTCGTCATGAGTGTCCATCCGTATCTATTTACAACAGCGATTCACACCTGAATCATGTGTAGCAATAATCCATTAAATGTAGACTGTGTTGACTTCCCTTTACGTAGGATCCACATCATAAAAATTTGGTTTTGGGATCAATCGATCCAGGAAAGAATAGACAAACTACCAACAGAATAATCTTGCACCTTTGAGGTCACTACCCAACAAACGATTATCTTTGCGTCTCTTCCCTGCATCGAGAGAACCTGACATACGTAGATGGCATGTACGTCTCTATATCACACCTAGAATTGATAGGCTTGATACCGAATAGAAAAAATTGTGATTCAAAAATCAACACTCGATGTCCATAAATTCCTAATCAGCATAAATCACCTTAATCCTATGTCGGCTTATCTCGTTACAAACAATTGTCTTCCACAAAGTACTTATAAAAAAATACAAAGGAGAGGATTTAATTCTCCAATCCAAAGTCTCGACGTAGGTACGTATACTTCGTAGGTATACTATTGCTTGTACTTCGACTCAACTCATGGATCCTCTAGAACCTATTTGTCCCCGTCGACTTTTAGTACCTACGTATCAAATAGGCACGTCCAAGCCCGGACAAAAAGGGTGACTATCATTTTGCTATTGCTTCAGGTCTCTGAAATTCGCCTTGGCTCAGCTCATCGGTTCAGGGAGGCGGATCAGACAATAGAAGTGTAGTCGCTGTTACATATTATTTGACCTGAAAGAGTCAAGTTGACGACTGACTCAAACATTAATTTAAAAAGGCTAAGCTAATGAGCAAAAGGACCCGATAACGGACATAGAAGTTATAAAACTTCGAAGAGAGATAAAGAAAAAGAAAACCACAAAAAAAATTGAAAATAGTTGGGTATTAACTCAGAAGACATCTCCCAAAACGCTAATAAAGATGTTACTATTGCATCGGAATTTTATTTGTTCTTCATGATCTGGATTTATCACTGTTCCGAAATTATAATGTGAAAAATCTTCAGATGTGAGGAATGTAGATGGATTATTTTCCTCAAGTGCTTTACACCCGACCAAAGTGAATGCTACTACCATTATCTCAATCGCAGTCATTCACCCTACGCTTCTGAAATGCACCAAAATATCTTATCAGAAACTCCCACTTGTGTTAGGAGTGATTAAACTCCTTTACAGAACCATTGTTGTTGTTGTTGTTGTTGTTGTTGTTGTTGTTGTAGTAGAAGCAATTATCATTGTTGCTGCTGCGGAAGTCGCTTATCCCATGTTGGGTAAGATCCCAGTCACGACACCTGACCTTGTGAATTCGCTACTCCATCTTCTCTAAACTCTGAAAAATGTTGGAATTGCCTTCCCGAAAAAAAATCGCTGCAACGTGAAATTCCAACGAAGTTGAAAGAAAATTTCTTCTAGAAAATCCTTACGTACAAATTTTATTTTTATATCTTAAAATTAACATAAGTTTTTCTTATCCAATTAATCTAACCTACAGGTCTTAGACCTCTTAACCTCAATACTCTCTTTCTAACAATATCTGTCTGGAGGCGTATCCAATATCTACAATTTCCCAGATTAGCAAAACTGATTGTATTTTATTCATCGCTTTCTTAACTAGACCTTCAAAAACAAAAATTCAGTTACTAGAATCTTTAAGTTAATTTTACTCAATTCATATTTCTTTAAAAAATTTTAATTGATTACACGAGAGCTTGAAACATGATATTCTAAATCTTCAACCAGTTTCGAAATATCTGCCGACTATGGAGAATATCATATTTCAGTTACTAAATAGTAAAGTATTAAAAATAACTTTATTCTTTTACCGGAATTGAGACAAAAAGTTCGATCTCAACGATAACAGCTCACACGAAATACAAAGTCAATCGTTTCATTCGTTTTATCATTTTTTTTTTTATAAAAAAAAACTTTCCGAACTATATTCACAAAAAATTTACCGATATCAATCCTTCGCAAGGATACGGATTTTATTCACACAAAAACGTAGGACGTCTCCAATCAAGAATTTCATCCCACCCCAAAACACAAGAAAGAAAGGTATATAGGTATGCTTTCCACCAAAATGGGTACTCGCAGTTATAAAAATGCAAAATTTAAAATATGAAAAAAATTTATCAATATAATTTCGGTCCGCTGTGGAATAACAAAATTTAGTTAAAATTATAAAAAAATATTTAATTAAATTCAATATAGTGGTCCAAAAGGTTCAATAAATAAAGGTAGGTACGAAGCGAAGAAGGTGCACCCTATTCAACAGTGTATCTATCCTGACCAGACAAAAAAAAATTTATAAAAACTTAAATTTCTTTCAGGTATCAACAGGCTGATATAAATTTCCATCAATGGGATTTCAATCACCGCACGTGATTCTTGTTCATCATTACATTATTTCATAACATAGGATATTTTATATCTTTAAGTCATAAAACAGTTTCGAAATAATTTTTTTTTTGTTTGTAGACAAATCTTATACGTATATCAACAACCACGAATGACGTATGTACTGTATCTTTATCTTTTTGTTACCTGTCTAGGTACACCACAGTATTTCATAGTCACTGGTTTTATTTTTGACTAATTACCAAAAGGGTAAGTAATCATATTACAAACTTAGTTTCAACCGAAAAAATTTTATAGGTAACCGTACCTATTATAAAACGTTCTCCCGTATTCTGAAAATGTAGGTATTCCAATTTGCAATCACTACAAAAATTTGCAAAAAGGTAGGTAAATATACCTATTTCGTTATCATTAACCGAATTTAAACACGAAACTTAATTTTGTTACTTTTCGAATGTATCTTTTTGAATTCGAATTCGTGCCAACTATATCTACAGCACATATGCTGTGATCAAAATTTAGAGTAAGTATCATTTAAGTATAAAAGAGATTTTTCGAAAATTTTCGCACTTAAAAATTCTTCACAAGTAAGTAACTTCACGGTTTACAACTTTAATCTGAATTTATTTGAATTTAATTGGAATTTGATTGAAATTTAGTTCGAATAGGATCGACAAAGTACATATTTACAACACACGCCAAATTCGTAATGTTTTTTTTTTTTTAAATTATTTTAATTTTGAAAGTAGCTTTAAATATGGAACGATATGGTTCCAAAGATCTTCATAATTAGTATACTTTATGCTTGTTTTTTATTTCAATTACATTGGGGTCGGATTAGATACGTTCGCTTTTGGATCGAATTCCAGTTTAAAATTTAACAAAAACTTCTTTTTTATATTTCAGATGGAAGTCTAGCATATATGATCAAATAGACCAAAAAGCTTCATAGAAGATATGTATATATATTTTTTTTGTTTTCTGAAAATCAATTTTCTATATATTATTTTTATTTTTAAAACCACCTAGGGTGTTCACAGGTAATACGAAGGCAAAAAGGAATCAAATATATAGCTACCATATAAAAAAATATAATACTGAATTACAGTACCTTGTTATACCGCTACTTATTCTTTGTTTCCGCTTTACTCCGCTACTTGATGCATCATTTATATCACAAATGAGGTGATCTGCTACTCCATGTGATTTGTCCGTCACTGTCTTGATGTCCTGTCCCTCGATGCAAATTTTTAGCTTTAGCCGCTTAGGCTAAAAATCCCTCGATGTTCGTTGTTTCGTCTTGTCGTAGGTAATGTTGTATCTTTATGTGTACGTAGTCCCTCGTTGATCTTTTTTTTTTTTTTTTTTTTGTTATGTGTGGCTGGCTGTGGCTAGCACACCAGCCTGTATCTTTATTACAATGATGTATTAGTTCGTAGATTTATATTTTTGGTTCCCAGAATGATTTTATTTAATTTTGTTGTTTTACAGCTGTGTATTAGGCAGGTACATCCCTTTTTTGAAATTTGCAAAAATGTTCCAGCTCGTCGTTGCTCGTCCCGTCTCTGATTCTTGGAACATCCAGAGGTACTTCTAGGCACTTTTTCCTCGTCTTCCGCCTTCAGTCAGGCAGATTGGTTGAAAAGTCCAATAGGGGTATTTATGATATCTCTTTTTTTGGGGCTCATAGGATCTTCCTTTTTTTTTCTTCTGTGGATGTGGAATGCTCCGTCGGCCTTCGTGAGATGTTCCTAGGATGATGATCCGCCAATCTGCATGCTGGTTGCTGCGTTCCTATGTTTTTTTTGTTTTTTTGTATGGGCGTATGGTTTTTTCTTAATTTTTGTTACTATTAATTCACTTATGTGTTATTCTGCCAAATTAATCTGGTCTTTATCAGGAACTTTAAGCAAAAGAAAGCGCGCTTTAATTTTTCTTTACTTTTCACTTCGGTTCAGACAAAATTTAATTACGACTTCACCCTTAATAGTCTCTTATTTACTTTACCACCGTATGTGTCGTCACTTTTATATGTTTGTCTCGCTCTAGCCGTTCTTAGCTTAAAGTTTGAACGTACGTTTTCTGTTGCTTCATGCTTATGGCATGACTTAAGGCTGCGTGTGTATTTTACGAAGTTCAGTGTGACTGATGGATAATCGTTTTGGATTAAACTCTCGGTTGTACATCTACAACATATATTTGTTTATATTTTGGTGTGTATGGTATTCATATAAATTTTGTTCGTTTTAATATGCAATGAGTGGTAATTATATTTTTATTTATCTTTTGGTAAGTTTCATTTTCACAAAAATTATTTTTGCGACAAATATATATTTCTGCTCATGATAAATTTTTTTTTCTTTTCAGATTATTTTGGTTCGTGATTTTAGGTGTTAAAATTTTTTATTCTCTTTTCAGGTTTTATTGATTTTTTTTTCCGTTTTTTTTTTCTTTTCAGATCATTCGTGCGTGTTTCTACTTTTTCGAGTTTTTTCTTATTTGTATTTTTCCACTGACTCATTACCTTATTTATTCTCTATTTCTGTTATTTAGCTAAAAACTACTTCAGACGATATGTTTGGTTCAATTTCTTTCTGGTTTTGGCTGACACAAAATTTTTCTGATTAGGTTGACTGATGTCAAACATTTGGGTTTTTTTGTTAAATTTTCTATTTTCTTCTAATTTACCACTTTTTGGTTTACAGATGCCAGTGATTCTAGGTGTTAAACCGTAGTTCGAGAAATTACCTGATTAAATAAAACTTTTCTCTTAGACAATGAATTGAAACTTCGAATTGTGAAATGATTGATCTGATCTCGTTATTGTTACTCTGCACTAATATCATCTTGGTTTTTTTATTTTCTCATCACCTATTCTTTTCTAATGAATTTTACAAGTTAACTACTTGGTTAATTCGCATAAAATGCTGCAACTTTTCTTACTAGATTTTCACTGTACTAGGTTTTACTAATTGGATGATTACTACATATTCTGAAACAAAATATAATTTTCTATGCGGATTTTCTTAATTTTGCCCTCTTCTGCTACTTCACACAAAAAATTTAATTGGCTCAACCTTTTTACTAGACTTGATATTTTGTTTACTTTATCCTCCAGTGCAACCTATTCCATCCATATCTCCATCTGCTCTCGATTACGGCCTGCCATTTTGCGTTCGGGTTGTGTTCACATTTTGCGCCATGCAAAAATTACGTTCTGCTGTGTGTATGTATGTGCTCTCCATGGACTAGTGAGTTTCGCGCGCAGACTACTCCCCCATGATACGACTTTTCTTTTCCAGCTACCCCTATCGTTCACCAGATGTAGTTAAATATTCTGAATGAGAATTATTTTGTGTTGTGGTAATCCGAATGCAGGGGTTTGTGTCTATGACTCATTCCACTGAATTGGGCATAATTTCGCACTACGGTGTTTGGAAGCATCGCTTAGGATGTGATTGCGTCTAAACACTTCATCACCTATATTGTATGATATAACTCGACTTCTCAAGTTATAAATCTTTTCATATGTGTCATGAGCATGACTAAGGGCTGTCTTGAGATATGCATGTAAGATGTTCATCTTGGCAGATTTAGGTAGCCAATCAATCTCTGATTGATTGAGTCCTCCTAGTTTTTTTCAAAAGTTGATAGTCTGCCCCATGCTCTATCATTCTTTGCCCAAATAAAGCTTCATATGGCGACATATTAATGGTACTATGTACCGAAGTTCTCAATGCACTGCTAATTGATGATAAATGCTCATCCCAATTCGACTGCTTCTCATCGATATATGATCTGATTGCGCTTAAGATCGAGCGATTCACCCTCTCGCTTGCATTAGCTTGAAGTGCATATGCTGCAGTTCTCACATGGGATATACCGAAATTTTTCAAAAGAGCTTGAAATTCATTACTTATGAATTGCGATCCGTTATCAGACAATAGAGTTTCCGGAACTCCAAATATCAAAAAGATATCATTAATTAAAAATATTATTACTTCTGCTGAAGTCGCTTTCTTTAGAGGTTTAATTACCACAAATTTAGTGAGTTGGTCTACTACAATAACTATAAAGGTATTTCCTTTACGCGATCTAGGGTAAGGCCCTAGGAAGTCAGTATAGAGATGCTGAAATGGCCTTTCTACTATGTAGCCTTTGCCCATTTTCGCACGCAATGTTTGGTTAGGTGCTTTAGTCTCTTTACAGATATCACAGTTATTCACAAATAGCTTCGTTTGCGCTGCCATAGCTGGCCAATAAAATTGTTGACGAAGGCGATATAGGGTCTTGGCGATCCCGCCGTGTGCAGCTCTAGGTGGACAGTGAGACTGAAAGATCAACTTTTCAGTTAGCTTCGATGGAACCCAAAGTTTCCAAGCTTGATCATCCTGAATGGGGTTACCTGTGACGTGTCGGATCTTTTTATATATGAACTTGTCGGATACTTGTAGATCCGGCAAACGTTCTTTGTTTTTCTCAATATGTGATATAATTTGGAGATATTCATCCGATTTGAAAGATGGATCCTCCAAATCAATATGTAACACTTCTGATGTGCTGGTTTCGATGGATTCCGCCGGTGGTTCGTTTACACCTAGTGCCTCTACCTCATACATACGTGAGAGTGCATCTGGTAGAACATGTAAACTTCCACGACGGTGCTCCACCGAAAAATCAAAGCTCTGAAGCTTCAGACTCCACCTAGCTAACCTCCCAGTTGGATCCTTCAGACTCATCAACCATTTTAAGCTAGCGTGGTCGGTATTCACCAAGAACCTATACCCTTCAATGTACGGACGGAGCTTGTAGATACCCATAACTGCTGCTAGACATTCGCGTTCCGTAACTGAATAGTTACGCTGCGCGGAATTCAATTTGTGGGAATAATAGTAGATTGGCAGTTCGTTGCCTTCATCATCCCTCTGACATAACACACACCCGATTCCAGTTGACGATGCATCACATAAAAGGATAAACTGTTTACTGAAATCGGGGTTGCGAAGAACAGGTGCTGTAGTAAGAGCAATTTTAATCTGCTTAAAAGCCTCTAGCGCCTCTTCGCCAAAAACAAACTTGGTCCCTTTTTTTAAAGCGTCGGAAATCGGTCCGGCTACCTCTGAAAACTTCGCAATGAACCTCCGGTACCATCCAGCCATGCCCAAAAATCGGCGAACTTGTCGAACTGAGGTGGGTTCCGGGAAATCTACTATGGCTGAAATTTTTGACGGGTCAGCCTTGAGACAGCCTTGCCCAACGACGTATCCTAAATACTGCAGTTCCTGGAAGCAGAACCGGGACTTTTCGACGTTGATCGTAAGCCCTGATTCCAGTAACCAAGTTGCTACTATTTTCAGAACAGAAATGTGTTCTTCGAAAGACTTTGAGATGACTAGTAAATCATCCGAATATATAAAAACTTGATCTCTAAGACTTGATGGTATAACTTTGTTCATGAGATAAGTCAGACTTTGAGCTGCATTGGACAACCCAAATGGCATGACACGAAATTGATACAGGGGTCTACCTGGAACTGTGAAGGCAGTCTTTTCCCTGGACTCTTTCTCCAGAGCTATTTGCCAGAAGGCGTCCTTCAGGTCCACGCTAGAGATATAACGTGTCTCTGAAAGGCGTGCTAGCAATCCCTCTATTTTTTTTTTTTTTTTTTTTTTTTTTTTTTTTTTTTTTTTTTTAAATTCAATTTTTATTTTCAATTTAACTTATAACTACTTAAATGCTAGACAAAAACCTTAAAAACTAGCTTACAGAATAACTTAACTAACTTACTGGCCCCATGCGGGCGCTCTAAATTATACTATAACTTTATTAAAAAAATGCCTTTCGGCGTAAAGACTAACTTATATTAAAATTCAATATTATTTAAAACTAAACGAGAAATTCTTTAAAACTCGTTTTCCTTTGACATTTTTATATAAAACTTAAAACTACCCTTTACCTAAATAAAACTAAATTAACCTAAATAAAACGAAAGTATACGTAATGAATATACGTAAATAACTTAAAACTACTTAAAAATACTTAAAATAACTTAAAACTATAACAGCCACCAGCAGCATTTTTTTTTTTTTTTTTTTCCCGCAGCAGCTTATGCAAATGCACACACACCTATACATATGCATATATGAATATATATACATATGTATTAGTGCCAAATGCACATATCCACAAGAGCAATGCAGTTTTTTGTTTTTATAATTTTTTTGGTGCCACCACTGTCCTTCTTAAATATACCTATTGATACCTAAAAATACGTAGGTCGGCCTAGGCAACAACTTTGGTCAACCATCAATATCAAACTCAAAGTGGTCCCCCAACCACCAGAATTGTTTTACTTGCTTAACCAAGTCCTTTCTGTCCCGAAGGGGCACAACTCTACTGAACCGTAGACGCTCTGCTCCGTTCCCAGAGCCGACGTCTCGATCATACAAGAGTCGACGATCCACAGTTCTACGGCTGACGTGGTAGATTAGCGGAACTGCCAATCTATCCTGTATCAGCCCGCGACTGTCTAAATAGAGGAATGTCTCGGGCGGGATGAAACCGTTAAGACGAACGCTCTCACTATATTCATCATTAGGGTAGTAAGCCCCGAAAATAAGTCCATTGGCTGAGGTCATCGCTCTTGCAATGTGACCCCGAATCAGCTTAATTAAAAAGTTATCTATCCTGTTTATATTGGCCCTGTTGTATAAGACCTCGTTGGCATAATAATGTTTGTACTCCGACTCTGGTGTTCTGTGTAATCCAAGACAGGTCCTAAGACACTGCCTCTCAAACACCCGAATCTTTTCCATTTGAGATGGGGCAACGTTAAACCACACAGGGCACCCATAGGCAATCATCGGCCGGATGAGGGCCATGTAGCAAATCACCTTTACCCTGTTTTCAAGGCGGCTGCTATAAAACAACCGTCTTGTCAGAGCAAACGCTCCCCTAGCTCTGGCCAGAGCAGCATCTATATGTCGATTGAAATATAGATACTGATCTAGCCAGATACCAAGGTACTTTACTACATCTTTACTCGCCAGTGGATGTCCACTTGGTCCAACGATCACTAGATTTCTCCAGTTCTTTCTTGTATCCCTAGAAGCCTTAGATAAAGGGGTTCTAAACAGGATAGTTTCTGATTTCTGAAAATTAATTTTTAACTTCCAGTCATCACAATATCGCTGAATCTTGTCGAAGTCGCGCTGCAAGAGATTTTTGATGACTTCAACTTTTGGACCGGTCCTGTACGCTACAAGGTCATCGGCATACGCAATTGCATGAGTGAGACTACCTATCAGATCGCTGGTGTAAATACTAAAAAGAATCGGCGAGTTCACAGCTCCTTGCTGTAGACCGTTTTTAATATCAAATGTTGTGGTAGAAGTTACATTGCCACTTTTGACAACAAACTTTCTACCATTGAGCATGTCATGAAGCATATATAACAGTGGTTTACTTATGCCAAATCTAGTTAATTTCAGATAAAGACCCTCTAACCATACGGTGTCGAAAGCCTTCTCTAAATCAACAAGAACGGCCCCCGTGCATTGATTTTTCGCTTTGTTCCATTGAACATCAGAAACTAACTTAGACGCGGCATGAATAGTGTCATGTCCCGCCTTAAAGCCAAACTGATTGTCTGGAATAATATTCTTGTCCTCAGCCCACTTGAACAGAGCTCTATTGAGAATCTTTTCGAATATCTTACTGATACTTGGAAGAAGACTTATCGACCGAAGATTTGCCGGATTGGAGCTGTCCTTTCCCTTTTTGGGGAGAGGATGGACCACAGCTGTCTTCCAACTCACTGGATAATATGCATTATTCAATGCGTTGTTGAACAGTGTGGTATAAATGTCTATGGCTTCCTCAGGGAGATGTCGTAACACAATGTTGGGTATACCATCGACCCCCGCAGATTTCTTTTTCTTTAATGTTTGAAAAATTAATTGAAGTTCTACCTTCGAAATTAACAATGAACTGGGTCCATTTCGCTCGGCGATGGTGGCGTTTGCCAAATTTTCGTCATTGAACACGGCGAAACCGGTATTCTCAGATCGCCATTGCGTTATGTTATTTCCAAGGTAGAAGTTGTGTAGTAAGGCTCTGTTCTCCAGGTCATGATTCGGACGAATGCTAGCATTCACCTTATACACTTGCTGGAAAGCAGCCCCTACCTTTTCTTGAGGATCTTCTATCATAAAAAAGTTATCATCGAAAACGGCACCCTCCGGATCTATTCCCGCAATCGTAAGTACGTCTTCGTTATCTATTGTGCTCTGAAGTTTAAGACATGGAAGTTCGTTTTGATCATTTCTTCTAAATATCTTATTTATTTGGGGAAACATACTAGGGTCGCTGGAATTAACGGCCCGAATTCTGTTATCCCAATATAAATTAATAGACAATCTATAATTTTGTTTAATCAGAACATTAATGTTTTTGATCGACGACTTCAATGTCCTAATCTCCAGATCACGTGTGTCCGTGAAACGTCTGTACAGAAGTTTCAATCTAGTCAGCAGTCCACTTTTTTGTCGGTGTAGTGCGTCGATTGTCGCGTTCTTGTATAAACCAGTAGGGTCTTGTTCCTTATATTTTGGGATTGTTCTGTCCATTGTTCGTTTTATAGTCGTATCCATTTGAGTCAGGAACCCGTCGATCTCGAGGTTCGTCAGGTTTCTGTCATTTGGTGGAGAAATGTCATCGGAACGTATTTCTCTTGCCAAGGCGTTGGAAAAGCGTGGCCAGCGCGTCTTACTGAAATTGTAAGAGTGCACAGGCACATACTCATCCAATTCCACAAGTTCGCTCGGAAGCTGTATTACGGTGGCAAGTCCGCAGTGATCACTGTCGTACTCAATCGTTCGTAAACAGTTTCTTGTCTGTTGATTTGTTCCGTCAGTAATAACTAGTCGTGAGTCAAGCAGTAAAAGATCCAGAAAACTACCACTTCTCGGAAATGATGGTCTATCTGTAGCCAAAAGGTCGATCCTACACTCAACACTGTATCGACCCATCCAATTAAAAAGATGATTCCCTCTAGGATTTTGTATTTGGTTTCCCCAATCTACATGTTTGGCGTTTAAGTCCCCTGCCATGAGATAATAATTCTCATCCAAGTTCAGTCTTGAGCATTCAAAAAGTTTTTCGAGTTCTGCGATAAAATTAGCTGGCTGAGGTGCGTCAGGTGCGTACACCGCGATTGCGTACATTCTTTTCCCCTGCTGGAGAGGAATGCAAACGATGCAGGCTTCAAGCAACCCGAATCTTCGCACTTCACTATTATATATAACTTTATGTTTAATGCCCTTTCGTATGAAGATTGCGACCCCACCCCCTTGAGAGGAGTTGGGCCGATCCCTTCTTACGATATTGTAATTTTTATTAGTCAGTTTGTGTTTCTGGGTTAGCTTAGTTTCACTAGCCATAAACACATCAGGACTTTGGTCTTGCAGCAAATGAAAGAGGTTTGCTCTACGTTCGGTCCTAATCAGCGAATTAACATTCACAGCTAGGATCTTAAAGGGTCGCTCAGGCAGCGCGCCTTTAACCATTTCGCGTTGCCGGCAGAATAGAGTAGAGGTAATCCACCCTAGCCGCCTGCTCCCTGATCTGTTTTTGCACGTCGGTTAACTGACCATGAATGGTCAGCAACACCTGCATCAGATCTGCCTCTGGCACAGGAGCCGTAGGCACTTGGACCTGTTTGGCTACCTGTGGTTGAGGCTGTACCGTGTTTCCCTTTCCAGACGCCATTTGGGCGTAAGAAATTGCGGGATTGACGGAAGTTGTTGTCTGGCGTACTTCAGGGCGTCTCACCTCAACTGTTTTCTTTTGGGCTTTGTTTTGCTTTATCTCCTGAAAGTTCGGACATCCCCGATAGTTTGCGGGGTGCCCGGAGCCTCGGCAGAGCGCACATTTTAACTGGGTCATATCTGTGACCCTATCTTGCCCTAGTTTACACTCCCCTGTTTTGTGGGTATCTCCACATTTAACGCAGACTGGGTCCATACCACAGTTAACTGCAACGTGTCCAAACCCTTGGCAGTTCATGCATTGAAGCATGTCTTTCTGCTTGTTTAATTTTTCCCATCGTACAACTTGGTAATCCAGGACTGTTATATTCCTTAGACCACTCAATTTGCTTTGGGGCGAGAGCTGAACTAGGAAGAATGGTAACTTCCGTTTCTCCCGTCTGGCTTTGACTGTGGTAAACGGTCTGACCCCGATAAAATCGAGATCGTCGCTCGCCACTTGACGGAGCTCTGCTAAGAGCGCCTGCGGATCCGTAGAGGATTCGATACCCTTCAGGAGGACTGTTTGAAGTTTGTCTTCCTTCGGGGTGAAACTATAAAATTCAGTTCTAGTTTGAGACAGAAGGTCTTTAACTTTTTTGTAGTGCTCTAAAGATGAGCACTGAATAGAATGCCTGTCTGCGCTTAGGCGCTTGATTGTAAAATTGTTGCTTACGACCGACCTACATATCTGAATAGTTTCTTTTATTTCCATCTTAAATGTGTTAATGGGTGGCACCTTACCTCGCTTTGCTTGTGGCTGCTGCTGTTGTTGCGGTTGTTGTGACTGCTGCTGTTGTGTCTGCTGCGGTTGTTGCTGTTGCGGTTGTTGCTGTTGCGGTTGTCGCTGCTGCTGTTGCTGCTTCTGTGTCTGTTGTCGTTGCTGTTGTGGTTGTTGTGGTTGTTGTTGTTGTTTTGCTTGCTGTTGCTGAGGCTGATGCTGTGATTGCCGAGACGGTTGTTGTGGCTTATGAAGCTGTTGCTGTGGCTGCTTACTTGATTGCTGCTTTTGTGGCTGCTGCTGGTCTGGGAGTGGTTGTTGTTCTTTAGGAGGCTGCTGTTGTTGCGTAGCTTGCTCTTGGAGCGCTTGTTGGCGGGTGCGCTGCTCAAGAGCAATTATGCGCTCCTTCTCCCGTCTTGCCTCCTGCTTCTTTTTTAGCGCTTCGACTAGCTCTATGAGTGAAGAGATTTGCTCCGTCAAAGCCTCAATCTGCTGGTCCTCTTCTTGGTCAGACAGCTCGACTACCTCGCCACTGACGTAATGTCCTTCTCCTTCCACAGACATGTAGGAGATAACGTCAGCGTCAGCGCCGTTTTCTTCGCCTGTAAGGTTGGCGTTTTCGTCTTTTTGGTTGTTGGCGGTGATCGCTCCATGAGCCTCTTTGACGTTTATGTCGTCCGCCTCAGCTTCATCGTCGCCTTCTTCGTTCTGGTCGTTGTTGTCGTTGCTTTTGTTGTTGTCGTCGTCTTCGTTGGAGGAGCTATCCAGCTGCCTCTGTATTTTGGCCTGAGCCGAAGACTTGGCTGAACGCCCGCGCCCTCCTATTTGCTGGGCTGCTACAACATCTGCTGTTTTTTTTTTGACTACCAGATTTGGTTTATACCTTATGTAGCGCCTTCTCTTCATAGGGTCTGGTTCTTCGACACATGCCGGTCCTGGATTTTTCCCTTTTATCGGGCTTGATGTTTTTGCCGTTGCCATGTTGCTGGTTCCGGACTCGGCACGTGCCGATAATGATGTTGTTGTTGTTGCTTTTTGGGCTTTGGACTGCCCTAATGCTGCAGTTGGTTTTATTGCTTGGCCTGATGGCCCCGCTATTTGGCTGTCGGATGACACATCACCTGATGCTCCAACTGCCTTCCTTGTTGTTGGGGGACCATCTTTCGATGTCCCCGTTGGTTTTCCCATCTCTTTTTCTTGTTGCTCTCTATTTCTGGTAACCTTCTCCCAGAAATTATTTAAAAAAAAGCCCGGACCAAAGTGGGGCTCGAACCCACGCCGTTCAGATCCGTCGTCTGCCACTCTACCACCTAGGCTAACTTGCCACTTGAAAATGGTAGGTTAAACTATCTACTTTAATCACTCGCGTCTCTATTTAAAATGAACACAGTGAAAGTCGCCAACGAAGTGCACTCTTCCACGGTTGCTGAACGACTCGAGCAATCCCTCTATATGCGCAATTGGATTCGCGTCCTTCTTTGTTACGGAGTTGACCTTCCGAAAGTCCAAGCACATTCGGTTCTTCCCTGGTTTTCTGACTAAAACAACAGGTGAAGACCAAGGGCTTGAACTCTCTTCAATCACTCCCAAATAGATCATGCGGTCCAATTCCGCGTATACTAGAGCTTGTACCGCTGGAGATATAGGGTAATGGCGTTGCTTTATGGGCAAAGCATCCCCTGTATCAATCTTGTGCTCCACAAGATGTGTACGCCCCAGTCCTTTTTCTGCAAAAGATGGAAATAACTTGATGATTTCCTTTAACTGTAATTTTTCATCTGGAGTTAATTCACATTCCTCGAACGTTGGCTTTTCTGGTTTGTTTTCCGTGATAGGACTTAAAGCTGAAAGTCAAGCAGTAAAAGATCCAGAAAACTACCACTTCTCGGAAATGATGGTCTATCTGTAGCCAAAAGGTCGATCCTACACTCAACACTGTATCGACCCATCCAATTAAAAAGATGATTCCCTCTAGGATTTTGTATTTGGTTTCCCCAATCTACATGTTTGGCGTTTAAGTCCCCTGCCATGAGATAATAATTCTCATCCAAGTTCAGTCTTGAGCATTCAAAAAGTTTTTCGAGTTCTGCGATAAAATTAGCTGGCTGAGGTGCGTCAGGTGCGTACACCGCGATTGCGTACATTCTTTTCCCCTGCTGGAGAGGAATGCAAACGATGCAGGCTTCAAGCAACCCGAATCTTCGCACTTCACTATTATATATAACTTTATGTTTAATGCCCTTTCGTATGAAGGTTGCGACCCCACCCCCTTGAGAGGAGTTGGGCCGATCCCTTCTTACGATATTGTAATTTTTATTAGTCAGTTTGTGTTTCTGGTTTAGCTTAGTTTCACTAGCCATAAACACATCAGGACTTTGGTCTTGCAGCAAATGAAAGAGGTTTGCTCTACGTTCGGTCCTAATCAGCGAATTAACATTCACAGCTAGGATCTTAAAGGGTCGCTCAGGCAGCGCGCCTTTAACCATTTCGCGTTGCCGGCAGAATAGAGTAGAGGTAATCCACCCTAGCCGCCTGCTCCCTGATCTGTTTTTGCACGTCGGTTAACTGACCATGAATGGTCAGCAACACCTGCATCAGATCTGCCTCTGGCACAGGAGCCGTAGGCACTTGGACCTGTTTGGCTACCTGTGGTTGAGGCTGTACCGTGTTTCCCTTTCCAGACGCCATTTGGGCGTAAGAAATTGCGGGATTGACGGAAGTTGTTGTCTGGCGTACTTCAGGGCGTCTCACCTCAACTGTTTTCTTTTGGGCTTTGTTTTGCTTTATCTCCTGAAAGTTCGGACATCCCCGATAGTTTGCGGGGTGCCCGGAGCCTCGGCAGAGCGCACATTTTAACTGGGTCATATCTGTGACCCTATCTTGCCCTAGTTTACACTCCCCTGTTTTGTGGGTATCTCCACATTTAACGCAGACTGGGTCCATACCACAGTTAACTGCAACGTGTCCAAACCCTTGGCAGTTCATGCATTGAAGCATGTCTTTCTGCTTGTTTAATTTTTCCCATCGTACAACTTGGTAATCCAGGACTGTTATATTCCTTAGACCACTCAATTTGCTTTGGGGCGAGAGCTGAACTAGGAAGAATGGTAACTTCCGTTTCTCCCGTCTGGCTTTGACTGTGGTAAACGGTCTGACCCCGATAAAATCGAGATCGTCGCTCGCCACTTGACGGAGCTCTGCTAAGAGCGCCTGCGGATCCGTAGAGGATTCGATACCCTTCAGGAGGACTGTTTGAAGTTTGTCTTCCTTCGGGGTGAAACTATAAAATTCAGTTCTAGTTTGAGACAGAAGGTCTTTAACTTTTTTGTAGTGCTCTAAAGATGAGCACTGAATAGAATGCCTGTCTGCGCTTAGGCGCTTGATTGTAAAATTGTTGCCTACGACCGACCTACATATCTGAATAGTTTCTTTTATTTCCATCTTAAATGTGTTAATGGGTGGCACCTTACCTCGCTTTGCTTGTGGCTGCTGCTGTTGTTGCGGTTGTTGTGACTGCTGCTGTTGTGTCTGCTGCGGTTGTTGCTGTTGCGGTTGTTGCTGTTGCGGTTGTCGCTGCTGCTGTTGCTGCTTCTGTGTCTGTTGTCGTTGCTGTTGTGGTTGTTGTGGTTGTTGTTGTTGTTTTGCTTGCTGTTGCTGAGGCTGATGCTGTGATTGCCGAGACGATTGTTGTGGCTTATGAAGCTGTTGCTGTGGCTGCTTACTTGATTGCTGCTTCTGTGGCTGCTGCTGGTCTGGGAGTGGTTGTTGTTCTTTAGGAGGCTGCTGTTGTTGCGTAGCTTGCTCTTGGAGCGCTTGTTGGCGCTGCTCAAGAGCAATTATGCGCTCCTTCTCCCGTCTTGCCTCCTGCTTCTTTTTTAGCGCTTCGACTAGCTCTATGAGTGAAGAGATTTGCTCCGTCAAAGCCTCAATCTGCTGGTCCTCTTCTTGGTCAGACAGCTCGACTACCTCGCCACTGACGTAATGTCCTTCTCCTTCCACAGACATGTAGGAGATAACGTCAGCGTCAGCGCCGTTTTCTTCGCCTGTAAGGTTGGCGTTTTCGTCTTTTTGGTTGTTGGCGGTGATCGCTCCATGAGCCTCTTTGACGTTTATGTCGTCCGCCTCAGCTTCATCGTCGCCTTCTTCGTTCTGGTCGTTGTTGTCGTTGCTTTTGTTGTTGTCGTCGTCTTCGTTGGAGGAGCTATCCAGCTGCCTCTGTATTTTGGCCTGAGCCGAAGACTTGGCTGAACGCCCGCGCCCTCCTATTTGCTGGGCTGCTACAACATCTGCTGTTTTTTTTTTGACTACCAGATTTGGTTTATACCTTATGTAGCGCCTTCTCTTCATAGGGTCTGGTTCTTCGACACATGCCGGTCCTGGATTTTTCCCTTTTATCGGGCTTGATGTTTTTGCCGTTGCCATGTTGCTGGTTCCGGACTCGGCACGTGCCGATAATGATGTTGTTGTTGTTGCTTTTTGGGCTTTGGACTGCCCTAATGCTGCAGTTGGTTTTATTGCTTGGCCTGATGGCCCCGCTATTTGGCTGTCGGATGACACATCACCTGATGCTCCAACTGCCTTCCTTGTTGTTGGGGGACCATCTTTCGATGTCCCCGTTGGTTTTCCCATCTCTTTTTCTTGTTGCTCTCTATTTCTGGTAACCTTCTCCCAGAAATTATTTAAAAAAAAGCCCGGACCAAAGTGGGGCTCGAACCCACGCCGTTCAGATCCGTCGTCTGCCACTCTACCACCTAGGCTAACTTGCCACTTGAAAATGGTAGGTTAAACTATCTACTTTAATCACTCGCGTCTCTATTTAAAATGAACACAGTGAAAGTCGCCAACGAAGTGCACTCTTCCACGGTTGCTGAACGACTCGAGCAATCCCTCTATATGCGCAATTGGATTCGCGTCCTTCTTTGTTACGGAGTTGACCTTCCGAAAGTCCAAGCACATTCGGTTCTTCCCTGGTTTTCTGACTAAAACAACAGGTGAAGACCAAGGGCTTGAACTCTCTTCAATCACTCCCAAAGAGATCATGCGGTCCAATTCCGCGTATACTAGAGCTTGTACCGCTGGAGATATAGGGTAATGGCGTTGCTTTATGGGCAAAGCATCCCCTGTATCAATCTTGTGCTCCACAAGATGTGTACGCCCCAGTCCTTTTTCTGCAAAAGATGGAAATAACTTGATGATTTCCTTTAACTGTAATTTTTCATCTGGAGTTAATTCACATTCCTCGAACGTTGGCTTTTCTGGTTTGTTTTCCGTGATAGGACTTAAAGCTGAAATTATGTGAGGTGCTAATTTAAACATTGACCAGAAATCTACTCCAAGATAAAGTTCTTGGTTTAACGAAGGATCTAAAAATAAACTCGTGACATGAGATTCTTCTTTAAAATTCACTTTAGTTTTAATTACACCAATGACGGCTTGTTTCTGACCATCAGCAGTTGAAACATTTGTATCAAATTTCTTATAAGGGATTTTTTTCTGCTCTAACCAACTAACTGCTTTTTTGTCTAAGCAACTTACGCTGGCCCCTGAGTCTAGAAGTCCCATCCAAGTTTCGTCAAGAAAGTTGACTTTCACATAAGGACGTGGATCATCTATCTCAATTGCTAGTTTGGTAGAGGCTATAGATCTATACTGTAGTTTTTTGAAATATATTCGGTCTCTCAGTTTTTGTATTTTCTTAAGGTGTTTAGGATATGTATATATACGCTTACGGGCCAGATTGTATTCAATCTGCCTTTGGTGAAGTGATTTTAAGGGTTTCAATATTGGTATTTTCGAAATTTGTATTAATGTATTTTCTTTTATTCGGGTTTCCGGGTTTTGTAGAATTGTAATTTTGGTTTCAGGTGTTATTAATGGACTTACAACGGATTCCCCGAGCTTCCCGTCTTCGTCAGTGCCCTCTCGGATGACGTCTGACTCTTGGTTAGGTTTCCCGCACATCTGGTACAATTTGGAGATAGAACGTCTGGCTGGCCGCATCTATAGCAAAATATGCGTCTCTGTAAGTCGTCGCAATCACGAAATCCGTGACCTGTCTTCAGACAGTTCCAACACTTGACTAGTTCTAAATTCGGTTTTGTATCTCGGTTGCGCTCCCGATGAAACGCTTCCAAAGCCATTGACATATCCTCCGTTTGAAAATCTGTTTGAATCTCTATTTCGTGTACTTGCTTTCGTGGTGGGTTATTATAAATGGGTGGTGCTCGGTTCCTCATCGGATCGTATTGTGCCAGGTACCTTTCCATATCACGACATGTGAATACAAGATCTGCCAAACGTGTAGATTTGAATGTCAGTAGTAGCTCTCCCATACGTCTTCGTACATTCTGTTTAATAATTTCAGCCAATTCCTCATTCGGCCTGGGATTCTTCATTTTGGAATTAATTTTCAGGATTGCATCATAAAATGAATCGAAGCTTTCGCCTTGAGCCTGCTTTCGCTCTGCCATATGCCTAGACAGTTCCGAATCAGTCTCTAAGCTTCTGTAATGCTAATTTTAATGCTGCCCAAGTCGAATAAGGATTGTTTTTCATAAACATCCAGTACCAAACTTCTGCTGCGCCGCCGTCAAAATGATGAAAGTTCGCAACTATTTCCTCCCACGAGGCTCCGTAACTATCTTTCACCTTGTCGAGGCGAAACAGAAATTCGTCGATCGACATGTTTTTAGCATTGAATGTTATTCCCCACTTGTGGTAGTGTGGCGATCGTAATACTGAAGTAGCTGGTGATGGCATTGGCACACGATACCCTCGGTTAGCAGATGTATTTTCGAATCTTATCTGATCCAACCTTTCATAGAAGCTGGGATCATAACGTCTTGATGCTTCAGCTAATTGCGGTGATGGTGGTCTTCTCAGTCTTTCTGTCGGAAAATCAGGAACATTTTCTCTGGCGGATTCAACTCTTGGAGGTAAGGTTTCGCGTCTTGGTGGTTTTCTCTGTAGCTCTGCAACGTTGGGTCTCGTGACAGTAGATGAGTTTGGAATCCTTCCGATGTCGTACTGGCGTGTATCAGGAGTAGGCATATCGCACAATGGAACTACTGGTGCTGGCGGTGGTATTGCAGCTGTATTCTTCTCTAAGGCTGCTTTGATGACTTGACCAACTTTCTCAAGAATTTGCGTTTGGCTGCGTTCTATTGCCTCTTGTAGATTTTTCCGATCCTCAGATCGTCCGAATCCTTCAGTTGCTTGTGCGATTTCTTTAATATAATCTTCCCATCTGCTATCTCGCTGATACGATGCTTCATGTCTTCCACCCTGTTGTCGAGACGGATGTTGACTTCGTTGTTGAGTTAGGTCCACCTCCATCACTTCTCCTAAGATTTGGTTGATTTCCTCCTGAACATTTCCTGAATTTGACGGACCAGCTGCATCTTCCATCTGACTGATATCCGCAGCGGCGGCTGTTTCCATGGTCATGTTGTGAAACAAGTTTTGCCGTCTGCGATATCGTGTGTCGTGATCTTCGGGTGTAGCTGCTCTGTGTGGTTCCGGAGTTGTGTGAATAGGTGTCTTGTCATCCCTTTTCCTTTCCGATCTGTTCCCGTGATTTTTCCCGTGGCGACCCATAATCAAAATTTAGAAATACTTTCGATAAAAGCTATTTTGATGTGAATTAATAAAAACTTTATTGAATAAAGTTGTTATTATTAGTTTCAAGATCCTGGCAAAAAAAAATTTTTAAAATAACTTAAATATCTATTAACAATGTGTACTTACTAACTATCAAAACTTACTACCTACAAAACTTACTAACTACAAAACTTACTAACTACAAAACTTACTAACTACAAAACTTACTACCTACAAAACTTACTAACTATCTTAACCTAATATTTCTTTAGGGTAAACCCTCTGAATATTTACAAACTGAAACTTAACTTTATCTTTAAACTTGAAAAAACTTGATTACTAAATCTAAAAAAAACTAACTACTAAACTGGTGCTTCAATGCAATCTGAAATCTAAAACTAAAAATCTGCCTCTAGGCAATAACTGAAATCTAAACCTAAAAATCTGCCTCTAGGCAATATCCGAAATCTGAAACTAAAATGCTGCCTCTAGGCAATAACTCAAAACTTTGCCACCAGGCACCTCCAATTTCCAAGTTCAAACAAGTACTTGCAAAAATTGTTAACTCAAAATATTGCCACCAGGCATAACTTAACTTCTTCAAAATAAACTATATATTAAATCTCAAAATTCTATATACTTAAACTCAAAATTCTATATGCTAAAACTCAAAAAAATTTTACTCTAAAACTCGAAAAATTACTTTTAAGTTTTTTTTTTTCAAATTTCAAATAAAAAATATGTTTTCCTTAATCTTCATTGTGGTTCGGAGTCGTGACTGGAATTTTACCTTCCATGAACAACCCCCAACAACAATACTTCTTCTTTACTTCAACCAAACCTTTAACAACAACAAAGGTTCTTATACCTGGATTCGTCTTCTGTAACTATTGATAATCTTCTGCAATTTTGTTTCGCCTATCACTTCCTCCCTGCAACAGCGGACCTAAGGAAGAACAACTTCATCCCTTAGCGGAAAACAGACTAAAAGTTCAAGACCAACTAGTTACAAAAATTTATTACCAACAATTACCTTTGTCAAGGGTAGCAGGTGACCAAAAAAAACTAAATTACTTGCTTGAGTTGGAGTGTCTTTCGTATTGTTTAAGCAATTTGTCTCTCGCGGCTGACATAGTCAGGACAAGGATCAACTAACTATCGGTCGAAAGTACAAATAGCTAAACTCCAAAGACTTCTCTACGTTCCAATTACTTTCATTAGAAGCTACGACTACTAGATTGGAATATCCAGTACGGACATCTAATTTCAAGTTAATTCTATATTAAGGGAAACATTTTATCTTATGAGTGGAATGGTATTTGAACAGGTTGTCGCTACAGACATGATCTGGGAAAAAGTTCAACCAATCACCGGTCGACACTTAAGTCATCTACCCTTCGGTGTTAAATCTCAATAAGATTTCCAACTTACAAAAGAACTAGACATGATTACTTTTCTTATCAGAAAAACTTTAACTTTTCAAAAAAAAAAATTTTAATTTTTCTACCGCTTGACAAAAATTCTCAACTATTTTTCCTTTAAAATCTCTTCAAAATTTATAATTGCTCGCTATTCGGGCCCCACACGTCTGGGCGCCATTTATGTAATGGAACATAACAACCTTACACAAACACCGCGCCAATGGGGACCGAAACCTTAAAAATAACACATAGAAAAATCTATGATTCAGGATTTCGTTCTTGCGAAAATTTCCGCACCTGCGAAATTTCGTTGCCCCACGTTGGGCGCCATTTATGTAATGGAACATAACAACCTTACTCAAACACCGCGCCAATGGGGACCGAAACCTAAAAATAATACATAGAAAAATCTATGATTCAGGATTTCGTTCTTGCGAAAATTTCCGCACCTGCGAAATTTCGTGGCCCCACGTTGGGCGCCATTTATGTAATGGAACATAAAGGAGACGAAACCCTCCAATCTACATGTTACGACAGAGGACCAATGAAAATGCTATCACATACTCTACAATGCATCATAAGATAAGAACGGCTGCAAACTACATATTACATAATCGATGAAAATTCATAATAAGAAAGTTTTATTCTCGGCTATAAATTCCACTTATACGAATAGATCCTGGTCTTCGTCATGAGTGTCCATCCGTATCTATTTACAACAGCGATTCACACCTGAATCATGTGTAGCAATAATCCATTAAATGTAGACTGTGTTGACTTCCCTTTACGTAGGATCCACATCATAAAAATTTGGTTTTGGGATCAATCGATCCAGGAAAGAATAGACAAACTACCAACAGAATAATCTTGCACCCTTGAGGTCACTACCCAACAAACGATTATCTTTGCGTCTCTTCCCTGCATCGAGAGAACCTGACATACGTAGATGGCATGTACGTCTCTATATCACACCTAGAATTGATAGGCTTGATACCGAATAGAAAAAATTGTGATTCAAAAATCAACACTCGATGTCCATAAATTCCTAATCAGCATAAATCACCTTAATCCTATGTCGGCTTATCTCGTTACAAACAATTGTCTTCCACAAAGTACTTATAAAAAAAATACAAAGGAGAGGATTTAATTCTCCAATCCAAAGTCTCGACGTAGGTACGTATACTTCGTAGGTATACTATTGCTTGTACTTCGACTCAACTCATGGATCCTCTAGAACCTATTTGTCCCCGTCGACTTTTAGTACCTACGTATCAAATAGGCACGTCCAAGCCCGGACAAAAAGGGTGACTATCACTTTGCTATTGCTTCAGGTCTCTGAAATTCGCCTTGGCTCAGCTCATCGGTTCAGGGAGGCGGATCAGACAATAGAAGTGTAGTCGGTGTTACATATTATTTGACCTGAAAGAGTCAAGTTGACGACTGACTCAAACATTAATTTAAAAAGGCTAAGCTAATGAGCAAAAGGACCCGATAACGGACATAGAAGTTATAAAACTTCGAAGAGAGATAAAGAAAAAGAAAACCACAAAAAAATTTGAAAATAGTTGGGTATTAACTCAGAAGACATCTCCCAAAACGCTAATAAAGATGTTACTATTGCATCGGAATTTTATTTGTTCTTCATGATCTGGATTTATCACTGTTCCGAAATTATAATGTGAAAAATCTTCAGATGTGAGGAATGTAGATGGATTATTTTCCTCAAGTGCTTTACACCCGACCAAAGTGAATGCTACTACCATTATCTCAATCGCAGTCATTCACCCTACGCTTCTGAAATGCACCAAAATATCTTATCAGAAACTCCCACTTGTGTTAGGAGTGATTGAACTCCTTTACAGAACCATTGTTGTTGTTGTTGTTGTTGTAGAAGCAATTATCATTGTTGCTGCTGCGGAAGTCGCTTATCCCATGTTGGGTAAGATCCCAGTCACGACACCTGACCTTGTGAATTCGCTACTCCATCTTCTCTAAACTCTGAAAAATGTTGGAATTGCCTTCCCGAAGAAAAATCGCTGCAACGTGAAATTCCAACGAAGTTGAAAGAAAATTAAAAAAAAGTTTTTCTTCTAGAAAATCCTTACGTACAAATTTTATTTTTATATCTTAAAATTAACATAAGTTTTTCTTATCCAATTAATCTAACCTACAGGTCTTAGACCTCTTAACCTCAATACTCTCTTTCTAACAATATCTGTCTGGAGGCGTATCCAATATCTACAATTTCCCAGATTAGCAAAACTGATTGTATTTTATTCATCGCTTTCTTAACTAGACCTTCAAAAACAAAAATTCAGTTACTAGAATCTTTAAGTTAATTTTACTCAATTCATATTTCTTTAAAAAAATTTAATTGATTACACGAGAGCTTGAAACATGATATTCTAAATCTTCAACCAGTTTCGAAATATCTGCCGACTATGGAGAATATCATATTTCAGTTACTAAATAGTAAAGTATCAAAAATAACTTTATTCTTTTACCGGAATTGAGACAAAAAGTTCGATCTCAACGATAACAGCTCACACGAAATACAAAGTCAATCGTTTCATTCGTTTTATCTTTTTTTTTTTATAAAAAAAAAACTTTCCGAACTAAATTCACAAAAAAATTTACCGATATCAATCCTTCGCAAGGATACGGATTTTATTCACACAAAAACGTAGGACGTCTCCAATCAAGAATTTCGTCCCACCCCAAAACACAAGAAAGAAAGGTATATAGGTATGCTTTCCACCAAAATGGGTACCTACTCGCAGTTATAAAAATGCAAAATTTAAAATATGAAAAAAATTTATCAATATAATTTCGGTCCGCTGTGGAATTACAAAAGTTAGTTAAAATTATAAAAAAATATTTAATTAAATTCAATATAGTGGTCCAAAAGGTTCAATAAATAAAGGTAGGTACGAAGCGAAGAAGGTGCACCCTATTCAACAGTGTATCTATCCTGACCAGACAAAAAAAACTTTATAAAAACTTAAATTTCTTTCAGGTATCAACAGGCTGATATAAATTTCCATCAATGGGATTTCAATCACCGCACGTGATTCTTGTTCATCATTACATTATTTCATAACATAGGATATTTTATATCTTTAAGTCATGAAACAGTTTCGAAATAATTTTTTTTTTGTTTGTAGACAAATCTTATACGTATATCAACAACCACGAATGACGTATGTACTGTTTTTTTTTTTTTTTTTTTTATTTTTTTTTTTTTTTAATTCATGTTTTTATTTTCAATTTAACTTAAAACTAACTTAAATGCTAGACAAAAACCTTAAAAACTAGCTTACAGAATAACTTAACTAACTTACTGGCCCCATACGGGCGCTCTAAATTATACTATAACTTTATATTAAAAATGCCTTTGGGCGTAAAAACTAACTTAAATTAAACTTCAAAATTACTTAAAACTAAACGAGAAAATTTTTAAAAACTCGTTTTTCACGACATTTATTTTTATTTTATATAAAAAAACTTAAAACTACCCTTTACCTAAATAAAACTAAATTAACCTAAATAAAACTAAAATATACGTAAATATACGTAAATAACTTAAATAACTTAAAACTACTTAAAAATACTTAAAATAACTTAAAACTAGAACAGCCACCAGCAGCACTTTTTTTTTTTTTTTTTTTTTTTTTTTTTTTTTTTTTTTGTGGCGTAGCAGCCAATGCATATGCGCACATGCTTACAAATATATATATTATTATATATATATATATTTAACAGCCAAATGCACATACACACAAACAAATGCCATTTAATGTGTTTTATATTTTTTTGGTGCCACAACTGTTCTACTAAAATATACCTATTAATACTTAAAAATACGTAGGTCGGCCAAGGCAACAATTTTGACTAACCATCAATATCAAGGTGGTCACCCAACCACCAGAATTGTTTAATTTGCTTATCCATGTCTTTTCTGTCCCGAAGGGGCACAGCTCTACTGAACCGCAGACGCTCTGCTCCGTTCCCAGAGCCGACGTCCCGACCATACAGGATTCGCCGATCCACAGTTCTACGGCCGACGTGGTAGATTAACGGAACCGCCAATCTATCCTGTATCAGCCCCCGACTGTCTAAATAGAGGAATGTCTCGGGCGGGATGAAACCGTTAAGACAAACGCTCTCACTTTATTCGTTGTTGGGGTAATAAGCCCCGAAAATAAGTCCATTGGCTGAGGTCATCGCTCTTGCAATGTGACCCCGAATCAGCTTAATTAAAAAGTTATCTATCCTGTTTATATTGGCCCCGTTGTATAAGACCTCGTTGGCATAATAATGTTTGTACTCCGACTCTGGTGTTCTGTGTAATCCAAGACAGGTTCTAAGACACTGCCTCTCAAACACCCGAATCTTTTCCATTTGAGATGGGGCAACGTTAAACCACACAGGGCACCCATAGGCAATCATCGGCCGGATGAGGGCCATGTAGCAAATCACCTTTACCCTGTTTTCAAGGCGGCTGCTATAAAACAACCGTCTTGTCAGAGCAAATGCTCCCCTAGCTCTGGCCAGAGCAGCATCTATATGTCGATTGAAATATAGATACTGATCTAGCCAGATACCAAGGTACTTTACTACATCTTTGCTCGCCAGTGGATGTCCACTTGGTCCAACGATCACTAGATTTCTCCAGTTCTTTCTTGTATCCCTAGAAGCCTTAGACAAAGGGGTTCTAAACAGGATAGTTTCTGATTTCTGAAAATTAATTTTTAACTTCCAGTCATCACAATATCGCTGAATCTGGTCGAAGTCACGCTGCAATAGATTTTTGATGACTTCAACTTTTGGACCCGTCCTGTACGCTACAAGGTCATCGGCATACGCAATCGCATGAGTGAGACTACCTATCAGATCGCTGGCGTAAATACTAAAAAGAATCGGCGAGTTCACAGCTCCTTGCTGTAGACCGTTTTTAATATCAAAAGTAGTGGCGGAAGTTACATTGCCACTTTTGACAACAAACTTTCTACCATTGAGCATGTCATGAAGCATATATAACAGTGGTTTACTTATGCCAAATCTAGTTAATTTCAGATAAAGACCCTCTAACCATACGGTGTCGAAAGCCTTCTCTAAATCAACAAGAACGGCACCCGTGCATTGATTTTTCGCTTTGTTCCATTGAACATCAGAAACTAACTTAGACGCAGCATGAATAGTGTCATGTCCCGCCTTAAAGCCAAACTGATTGTCTGGAATAATATTCTTGTCCTCAGCCCACTTGAACAGAGCTCTATTGAGAATCTTTTCGAATATCTTACTGATACTTGGAAGAAGACTTATCGACCGAGGATTTGCCGGATTGGAGCTGTCCTTTCCCTTTTTGGGGAGAGGATGGACCACAGCTGTCTTCCAACTCACTGGATAATATGCATTATTCAATGCGTTGTTGAACAGTGTGGTATAAATGTCTATGGCTTCCTCAGGGAGATGTCGTAACACAATGTTGGGTATACCATCGACCCCCGCAGATTTCTTTTTCTTTAATGTTTGAAAAATCAACTGAAGTTCTACCTTCGAAATTAACAATGAACTGGGTCCATTTCGCTCGGCGATGGTGGCGTTTGCCAAATTTTCGTCATTGAACCCGGTGAAACCAGTATTCTTTTTTGTCGGTGTAGTGCGTCGATTGTCGCGTTCTTGTATAAACCAGTAGAGTCTTGTTCCTTATATTTTGGGATTGTTTTGTCCATTGTTCGTTTTATAGTCGTATCCATTTTAGTCAGGAACCCGTCGATCTCGACGTTCGTCAGGTTTCTGTCATTTGGTAGAGAAATGTCATCGGAACGTATTTCTCTTGCCAAGGCGTTGGAGAAGCGTGGCCAGCGCGTCTTACTGAAATTGTAAGAGTGCACAGGCATATACTCATCCAACTCCACAAGTTCGCTCGGAAGCTGTATTACGGTGGCAAGTCCGCAGTGATCACTGTCGTATTCAATCGTTCGTAAACAGTTTCTTGTCTGTTGATTTGTTGCGTCAGTTATAACTAGTCGTGAGTCAAGCAGTAAAAGATCCAGAAAACTACCACTTCTCGGAAATGACGGTCTATCTGTAGCCAGAAGGTCGATCCTACACTCAACACTGTATCGACCCATCCAATTAAAAAGATGGTTCCCTCTAGGATTTTGTATTTGGTTTCCCCAATCTACATGTTTGGCGTTTAAGTCCCCTGCCATGAGATAATAATTCTCATCCAAGTTCAGTCTTAAGCATTCGAAAAGTTTTTCGAGCTCTGCGATAAAATTAGCTGGCTGAGGTGCGTCAGGTGCGTACACCGCGATTGCGTACATTCTTTTCCCCTGCTGGAGAGGAATGCAAACGATGCAGGCTTCTAGCAACCCGAATCTTCGCACGTCACTATTATATATAACTTTATGTTTAATGCCCTTTCGTATGAAGATTGCGACCCCACCCCCTTGAGAGGAGTTGGGCCGATCCCTTCTTACGATATTGTAATTTTTATTAGTCAGTTTGTGTTTCTGGTTTAGCTTAGTTTCACTAGCCATAAACACATCAGGACTTTGGTCTTGCAGCAAATGAAAGAGGTTTGCTCTACGTTCGGTCCTAATCAGCGAATTAACATTCACAGCTAGGATCTTAAAGGGTCGCTCAGGCAGCGCGCCTTTAACCATTTCGCGTTGCCGGCAGAATAGAGTAGAGGTAATCCACCCTAGCCGCCTGCTCCCTGATCTGTTTTTGCACGTCGGTTAGCTGACCATGAATGGTCAGCAACACCTGCATCAGATCTGCCTCTGGCACAGGAGCCGTAGGCACTTGGACCTGTTTGGCTACCTGTGGTTGAGGCTGTACCGTTTTTCCCTTTCCAGACGCCATTTGGGCGTAAGAAATGCGGGATTGACGGAAGTTGTTGTCTGGCGTACTTCAGGGCGTCTCACCTCAACTGTTTTCCTTTAGGCTTTGTTTTGCTTTATCTCCTGAAACTTCGGACATCCCCGATAGTTTGCGGGGTGCCCGGAGCCTCGGCAGAGCGCACATTTTAACTGGGTCATATCTGTGACCCTATCTTGCCCGAGTTTACACTCCCCTGTTTTGTGGGTATCTCCACATTTCACGCAGACTGGGTCCATACCACAGTTAACTGCAACGTGTCCAAACCCTTGGCAGTTCATGCATTGAAGCATGTCTTTCTGCTTGTTTAATTTTTCCCATCGTACAACTTGGTAATCCAGGACTGTTATATTCCTTAGACCACTCAATTTGCTTTGGGGCGAGAGCTGAACTAGGAAGTATGGTAACTTCCGTTTCTCCCGTCTGGCTTTGACTGTGGTAAACGGTCTGACCCCGATAAAATCGAGATCGTCGCTCGCCACTTGACGGAGCTCAGCTAAGAGCGCCTGCGGATCCGTAGAGGATTCGATACCCTTCAGGAGGACTGTTTGAAGCTTGTCTTCCTTTGGGGTGAAACTATAATACTCCGTTTTAGTTTGAAACAGAAGGTCTTTAACTTTTTTGTAGTGCTCTAAAGAAGAGCACTGAATTGAATGCCTGTCTGCGTTTAGCCGCTTAATTATAAAATTGTTGCCTACGACCGACCTACATATTTGAATAGTTTCTTTTATTTCCATTTTGTAAGTATTTATAGTATGTACTGTATCTATATCTTTTTGTTACCTGTCTAGGTACACCACAGTATTTCATAGTCACTGGTTTTATTTTTGACTAATTACCAAAAGGGTAAGTAATCATATTACAAACTTAGTTTCAACCGAAAAAATTTTATAGGTAACCGTACCTATTATAAAACGTTCTCCCGTATTCTGAAAACGTAGGTATTCCAATTTGCAATCACTACAAAAATTTGCAAAAAGGTAGGTAAATATACCTATTTCGTTATCATTGACCGAATTTAAACACGAAACTTAATTTTGTTACTTTTCGAATGTATCTTTTTGAATTCGAATAAGTGCCAACTATATCTACAGCACATATGCTGTGATCAAAATTTAGAGTAAGTATCATTTAAGTATAAAAGAGATTTTTCGAAAATTTTCGCACTTAAAAATGCTTCACAAGTAAGTAACTTCACGGTTTACAACTTTAATCTGAATTTATTTGAATTTAATTGGAATTTGATTGAAATTTAGTTCGAATAGGATCGACAAAGTACATATTTACAACACACGCCAAATTCGTAATGTTTTTTTTTTTTAAATTATTTTAATTTTGAAAGTAGCTTTAAATATGGAACGATATGGTTCCAAAGATCTTCATAATTAGTATACTTTATGCTTATTTTTTATTTCAATTACATTGGGGTCGGATTCGATACGTTCGCTTTTGGATCGAATTCCAGTTTAAAATTTAACAAAAACTTCTTTTTTATATTTCAGATGGAAGTCTAGCATATATGATCAAATAGACCAAAAAGCTTCATAGAAGATATGTATATATATTTTTTTTGTTTTCTGAAAATCAATTTTCTATATATTATTTTTATTTTTAAAACCACCTAGGGTGTTCACAGGTAATACGAAGGCAAAAAGGAATCAAATATATAGCTACCATATAAAAAAATATAATACTGAATTACAGTACCTTGTTATACCGCTACTTATTCTTTGTTTCCGCTTTACTCCGCTACTTGATGCATCATTTATATCACAAATGAGGTGATCTGCTACTCCATGTGATTTGTCCGTCACTGTCTTGATGTCCTGTCCCTCGATGTAAATTTTTAGCTTTAGCCGCTTAGGCTAAAAATCCCTCGATGTTCGTTGTTTCGTCTTGTCGTAGGTAATGTTGTATCTTTATGTGTACGTAGTCCCTCGTTGATCTTTTTTTTTTTTTTTTTTGTTATGTGTGGCTGGCTGTGGCTAGCACACCAGCCTGTATCTTTATTACAATGATGTATTAGTTCGTAGATTTATATTTTTGGTTCCCAGAATGATTTTATTTAATTTTGTTGTTTTACAGCTGTGTATTAGGCAGGTACATCCCTTTTTTGAAATTTGCAAAAATGTTCCAGCTCGTCGTTGCTCGTCCCGTCTCTGATTCTTGGAACATCCAGAGGTACTTCTAGGCACTTTTTCCTCGTCTTCCGCCTTCAGTCAGGCAGATTGGTTGAAAAGTCCAATAGGGGTATTTATGATATCTCTTTTTTTGGGGCTCATAGGATCTTCCTTTTTTTTTCTTCTGTGGATGTGGAATGCTCCGTCGGCCTTCGTGAGATGTTCCTAGGATGATGATCCGCCAATCTGCATGCTGGTTGCTGCGTTCCTATGTTTTTTTTGTTTTTTTGTATGGGCGTATGGTTTTTTCTTAATTTTTGTTACTATTAATTCACTTATGTGTTATTCTGCCAAATTAATCTGGTCTTTATCAGGAACTTTTAGCAAAAGAAAGCGCGCTTTAATTTTTCTTTACTTTTCACTTCGGTTCAGACAAAATTTAATTACGACTTCACCCTTAATAGTCTCTTATTTACTTTACCACCGTATGTGTCGTCACTTTTATATGTTTGTCTCGCTCTAGCCGTTCTTAGCTTAAAGTTTGAACGTACGTTTTCTGTTGCTTCATGCTTATGGCATGACTTAAGGCTGCGTGTGTATTTTACGAAGTTCAGTGTGACTGATGGATAATCGTTTTGGATTAAACTCTCGGTTGTACATCTACAACATATATTTGTTTATATTTTGGTGTGTATGGTATTCATATAAATTTTGTTCGTTTTAATATGCAATGAGTGGTAATTATATTTTTATTTATCTTTTGGTAAGTTTCATTTTCACAAAAATTATTTTTGCGACAAATATATATTTCTGCTCATGATAAATTTTTTTTTCTTTTCAGATTATTTTGGTTCGTGATTTTAGGTGTTAAAATTTTTTATTCTCTTTTCAGGTTTTATTGATTTTTTTCCGTTTTTTTTTTCTTTTCAGATCATTCGTGCGTGTTTCTACTTTTTCGAGTTTTTTCTTATTTGTATTTTTCCACTGACTCATTACCTTATTTATTCTCTATTTCTGTTATTTAGCTAAAAACTACTTCAGACGATATGTTTGGTTCAATTTCTTTCTGGTTTTGGCTGACACAAAATTTTTCTGATTAGGTTGACTGATGTCAAACATTTGGGTTTTTTTGTTAAATTTTCTATTTTCTTCTAATTTACCACTTTTTGGTTTACAGATGCCAGTGATTCTAGGTGTTAAACCGTAGTTCGAGAAATTACCTGATTAAATAAAACTTTTCTCTTAGACAATGAATTGAAACTTCGAATTGTGAAATGATTGATCTGATCTCGTTATTGTTACTCTGCACTAATATCATCTTGTTTTATTTATTTTCTCATCACCTATTCTTTTCTAATGAATTTTACAAGTTAACTACTTGGTTAATTCGCATAAAATGCTGCAACTTTTCTTACTAGATTTTCACTGTACTAGGTTTTACTAATTGGATGATTACTACATATTCTGAAACAAAATATAATTTTCTATGCGGATTTTCTTAATTTTGCCCTCTTCTGCTACTTCACACAAAAAATTTAATTGGCTCAATCTTTTTACTAGACTTGATATTTTGTTTACTTTATCCTCCAGTGCAACCTATTCAATCCATATCTCCATCTGCTCTCGATTACGGCCTGCCATTTTGCGTTCGGGTTGTGTTGACATTTTGCTCCATGCAAAAATTACGTTCTGCTGTGTGTATGTATGTGCTCTCCATGGACTAGTGAGTTTCGCGCGCAGACTACTCCACCATGATACGACTTTTCTTTTCCAGCTACCCCTATCGTTCACCAGATGTAGTTAAATATTCTGAATGAGAATTATTTTGTGTTGTGGTAATCCGAATGCAGGGGTTTGTGTCTATGACACATTCCACTGAATTGGATTCTACACATTAACATTATTCGGAATGTTTATGAAAATAAAATAGAATTTGTACTTTAGGAATACCTCGAAAATTTTCGAGTTGGTACGTTTTATACTGTAGTAGCATATTAGGCGTTAATAATATTTACGTTATTGTACTGTCGAGATAATGAAGTGGTTCCCTACAAACTCTTGGACAAGGAAGTGGTTTCGTCATAATATCAGCGACTTATTTTTCTGTTGATACTTGTTGAATTTGAGTTTTACCTTCAGTGACTTTGTCCCGAATGAAAAAATGTTTCGTTGAAATGTGTTTTGTTCTTCTATGAAATTCGGGTTTTTGTGCAAGTCTGACTGCTGCAGAATTGTCCACTTTAAGAAATGGAGTTTCTTTTAATTCCGTCAATCCTCTGAACAATCTGGATAACCAAATTATTTCCTTCGCTGCCTCATTTACTGCTACAAATAGTAGAGGTTGCAACCATTTACTGCCTTTGACTTAGCCACGAAATAGCACCTCCTGCATGCGTTATAACAACACCAGAATTTGAACGTCCAGTATTTTTGCATCCACCGAAATCTGCATCACTAAAACATTCTAAAATACCGCTTTCTATGCTTGGTCGATAATGAATTCAATACTTAAGAGCTATGTATCGGAATACTCTTTTAACTCTTGTCACATCTTCGGTGGTAGGATTTCCAAGAGATCTTGATAAAAATCCTATACTGTAAGCCAAATCTGGTCTGGTTCCTAGCATAAGATACATGATCGCACCAACAGCCTGTCTGTATGGGAAGTTATGTTCTTGAATGTCTACTTTCCCTGATTTTGAAATTTCAGAAGATTTTACCATAGGTGTTGATACTGGCCTGCACTCCATAAACTGAAAACGCTCAAGTATCCCAGTTTCGCTCCCAGTTTCGTACTCGTCCCAATATATGCTACTCTCTCCATTTTCTCGTTCCTTCGGTTCCTTTTGTTGATTTTGAATATAATATTTTTGAATATGAACTATATATAAGTTCAACGTCTCGATAAGGTATCTTTGTTGCGTTTTCACATATCATTGGATTTTCTTGAAACTGAACATCTCTTTGCTTTCTTCCTTGATGCAGATCCTATATCGCTTATCACCGACATATCCCACAAGATATCCTTTTACAGCTTTCTTGTCCAATTTCATTCTCTTTTAAGCTGGGATATGAGAGAAGCAGGTTGATCCAATTATTCTTAAATGCTTTAGTCTTGTTTTTTTCCAATCCACAACTCATACGGACTTACTCCATCTACTGATGACTTTCCAGTTCCGTTAAGGATGTACACTGCAGTATTTGTAAGCTCCGCCCAAATTGCTTCAGGTTAATCAACTTCTTTGCTTGGATACTTAAAAGTTCTTGCCATCTCTACTAAGGTCCGGTTTTCTCTTTCGCTTCCCCCATTCTGTTCAGGAGTATACGGCGCTGTCTGTCTCTGGGTGATGCCATTTGTTCGAAGAATTTGTTTTACCTCTGTGTTGTCGAACTCTCCAACCCAACATTGTCACTTAGGATTTCTTTTATTGAATGACTTGTGTTCTATGGCAAATCCGTATTTGAATTTAGAAAAACTATCTTTAAACACAACCAGATACTTTTTCTTCTTGAATGAGTCGCTAAAAGGTCCACAAACGTCCGTTGAAATCAGCTCTCCTGGTGCTGTTGCTTTCCTTCTTGTTCCAAACGGCAATCTGTGGGCTTTACCATAAATGCACGCTTCACAAAGATTCTTTTCCAACTTGACTTTAATGAGTTACTCTTTCTTAAGCATTTGATTGACATGTCTTTTATCTTGATATCCCCATCTCTCATGATAAAGTTGCAGGGTAGTGTCATCTCCGACGACTACAATGAGTTGCATTCCACTTTTCGTCTTTGAAATTATTGGTTTGATGGCTCCCTTGTATAACGATCCGTTCACTTGACGATTACCGCATAGCACTGTTTGTCCATTAATATTAAGAGTAAACTTTGTTGCTGATGATTTGAAAATACTGCTTTTGTTTCTGTCATGAGCTGCCACAACTGAAAATAAGTTCTTTGATATTGAAGGAACATACAAAACATCGTTTAACGTTATTACCTTCTTGTTGTGAGTTGATTTAGCTCTTATAGTTTCTTTTCCAAGTGCACTCAAAGTTTCTTTTCCAGCTGCTTGTATTTTGCATGGACTCTCAAACTCTTCAAAATCGACGAACCATTCTAGACAATTGGTAACATGCTTTGTTGCTCCATTGTCAATCCACCAATCCATTGAGTTTGACTCCACTACAAAAGCTTTGTTGCAAATCGACACCAAAGAAGCGTTGGTATTCACAAAATTTTTACTTGAAACTTTGCTTCTAGTTGGTTTTCCTTCTGCAATCCACTTCTTACAGTCTCGAACCCAGTGTCCTTTCTTTTTACAAAAATTACAGATGTCTTCTTTTCTGTTCCTGTTACTACTTGATTTCAATTGAACTTCTTGCTTCCTTTTGTTAAATCTTGCAACTAAGGCCTCTTGACTCAAGTTGTTATCATCTTCTGGCTTTCTAAAATTTCTCTCAAACATACAAAGTATCATAGTAAGCTCATGAAATGTTTTGTCTTTGTCTTTCGTTAGAAGCATCTAGCTAGATTTAAAAGTCTCGAACGTTTCTGGCAGTATGTGTAAGACTTTACATACAAGTAATAGATCTACTGGAAACGGATTTTCATTTTTAAGCTTTGAGACCACTGTTTAATTCACTCCACAACTTCGCAATATGTGATGAAGCATCCTGATTTGGGTTCCAGCTGAATCCAAAAAGATCAGTGCAAATCTTAAACAGCTCTTGTTCTCTCAGTGCATCCCATGCATCCTTTGCAGGTTCTTTATCCAAGATCTTCTGATATACTGCATCAGTAATTGAACTTGTGATCATAGATATTGCATAGCTGTTCGCCTTTCTATATAAGTTGCTGTTTTCCTTAAGATCACTGATTTGTACTGGTGTAGAACCTTCTACTAATTGATCTTGTTTCTTCAAAATTCCATCAATAAATATACTCGTTTAAATTAAAAAGAAAAGTTTTATTTAAAATGAACTAATATGTTGAAAAGATTCTATAAAAATAAATATTTTCTGAAAAACAGTAAGTAAAATTAACATACATAATAAAATAATCTTATTACTTCAATAGCAAAAAGCTTCAAAGTGTCTTTTGAGATTTTCAAGTTCACAAAAAAACACATCCGGTCACGATTCCTCTCTTTTAACAGGAATAACAAATGTACTTAGGTTAAAACCCCTTAGGATCTTCACCAAAAATAATTTATTTCCACTATCGTTTTCGACGGGTATTCAGCTAGTTGTTAAATAATACGGAGTTGCCAGTGGATGGCGGTCCCCCCAGTACTGCAAGAAATATTTTCGCTCTGGCGCTGTTTTTTCATGCCATTTTGTTCGACGAGTTAAGGATGGAACATACTCAGGAAGCCATTTTAGCCAAAAGACGCCTGCTTATTGTTGTGAGACACGCCAGCAATTTTTTAACACTATAGCTTCATCATCATAATACTACTCTTGTTTTCATGCCATTTGAGTTCCCTCACAGAAAATGTCTGGAAATCAAACTGGGTCTTTTTGCACTTAAAGTAAGACCGCACTACGCGACAGTCAAATTCTTTGTATGAGATTGTAGGACGTAACCCGCACTGGAACTGCGATTCAGCGACACTTCGCGACAAAGTTAGTAATGTTAGTCGTGTTTTGTTGGTAATTTTTAGTTAGTCAGCACTGGAAAGAACCAATAAAACGGTATATTCACTTTTGTATCCACTTTTTTATTTTATTTCAAAGTTGGTATTCTTGGCTATATGCCAAGCCGAAGCTTCAAATAATTTTATGGATGTGTCTGCAAAGTATGGCTACTTGAATATGCCGAGTTGGTCAACTTGTACCCCACCTTCCACTTCAAACGAATAAAAACCGGATAAATAATCATTATTTAGCTTGAATATTACTTGTGCCGCGTAGTGTCGCTGAAGTAAACTGCGGTCTTAAGTCAGGAGCGCACTTGCGATTGGAAAAGCACGATACTTTAATAGTCTAGGAATACAAAAATTATAAGAGTACAGTTTTCGCACATTAGTTGTGAGGCAATAATATTTATTTTTAATAGAAGAAAACAAAAAAAAATATTTTATTTTCCGTTCAACCAGAATAGATTTGGAAAATAAAATTATTTGATTTGCATGCTATATGGGAGATAATATTATAATTTAAGACAAAAGTGATTCCGATTTGTTGCTGATTATTTCATATCGAGATTGGCGGGCTAGACTATTAGTGCGAAAGGACCCGAGTTCGACTCCCAGCCATGGTAAGTATTTTTATAATTTATGATGCATAATAATCATAGAAGAAATAAATGTCTTAGCCCATTCCAGGTGAAGTATCTTCAAAATAAGGAAATTCGTCCTCAAAACAAGGCTACAAGCCATAGCCCATCAAAGGCTTTTTTAAAACAATGACAGAATTTCTTCAAAATAAAAAAATTTGTCCTTAAAACAAAACCAGAGTATCTTTAAAGTAAAGAAATTTGTCCTCAAAATAATGACAACAGTGTCTTTTTATTTTAAAGGTTATATGGCTTTATTTTAAAGACATATCTCCAAGTTTTTAGGAAACTTTGGTAAATCATGGTTTTGTTTTAAGGACATAAATATTTCTTGTGAAGTTCAATTCTTTCTGAAATCCATTTTATTCATTTTGTCTTTACAATAAATTAACAACGGCATAGATATACAAAGTACAGTCAAAGTAGTATATAAGAATATAACATTACAAAAGTGGTATGATGAATGGTGACGTCACGTTGAATTTGTCAATACAGGGTGCTCCATAGTACTCTCCTTCCTTTAAATTACGTACTTCGAAATTTAACTTTTCTGCCGTATCGTGTTGTGTAACCCTATTGATCGCTTTGATTTTACATTGGTTGCGTTTGAAGTTGCTCTTTACCTCCATTTTCTTCATATCCAAAAGCTGCGTTGATGTGCTTTTCATTTTTTTCTACGTTGTAATACTTTGTTCATCGTTTGACGACACGAAATGGTCCTGTGTATGCAGGATGGAGAGGTGGTTTGACAGCATCGTTGCGTATGAAAACATGAGTGGCATCTGGAAGTTCTTTCTGAATAAAAAATGTTTATTATTTAAGACGGCGGAGTCTTATCTTTTGGATTCAAAATAAATGAACACTCGATTTGAATATTTAATAATTAGGTATATCTTTATTAATAACAACAGCGGAACACGTCTTTATACTAGCGAGGTAGATGAATGACTGACTCTTCTATCGTGTTATTCGATGAACACAGAGTGTCTCAGCGAATACATACATAATAAAATAAAGCAAAGATACCTACTTATACATTTAAACAAATTATAACATTGGTACAAACCCAGTAGGAAATTTCGTCCTCACTGAATTTTTTTGGTGAAAAGAACAATGAATTCATCGAATACTTTTTCGAGGAAATTACATGTTATGATTTCATTATAGAAAAGCATTGATTTTTTCATCAGTTCAGTATTTTTAAGGCATTTACACTTTGTTTTACTTGGAACAAAAGTTCAACTGAGTTCAGTGCTTACATTTCATTAATCAATTCAAGTACATAAAGTCATTAGATGATTCCATTGATGACAAGTCATGCACAGATTCACTAGTTCGTGAAATAAGTTGGGCCATCTGTGCTGTTCAGTGTTCTTCGCGAGAAAGAGGAAAAAAAATAATCCATAAAAATTGCCTTTTGTCGAACTGACCCAAGAAACACAAGGATTTCCCGGGTGAAGAGTAATGCACAGATTCATTAACTGCGCGCAGCAAGACTGTGTGTTGCTGAATAAGCAAGTCCTATTTACCTAATGATATCACTGACGAACTTTCATGACGTAGTTCATCAAATATAATTCATTTATGAATAAGCAAACTCCACCTACTTGGTGATTTCCACCTACTTGAATATTAACCCAGAAAGTCACTTGGTGAACGCCAATGACAGCCCCATGTTAAATTCACCTAAGGATTCCTCTGCAAATTCCTCGGTGAAGTTCCAGTTCCTCGAGGAAAAAGTTGGTTATTCCTCGAGGAATTTTTTGAAATTTCCTACTGGGAATATAATAAAGGAATACCTATATCTGGCAGCCCGTGTTAGTTTGTGTACAATCATTTTTTTTTTCGCTTACAATTAGAATGATAAGATGGTTCAATAAATTTGGTCTCATTCATAGAAATTCAAAGATTTAAAAAAAATCTGCTTGGTTGTTATTATTTTCTTAAGGGGGGACAAATCCACCTGGAATCGTTAAGTTGGTACCAAGCAGCATTTCTGCGACACTTGCTTTGATATCCTCTTTGTAACAGTACGAAGTCCTAGAAGTACCGTCGGGAATACGTCGACCCAATTGAATTGCAACAGTTGTGTTGCCCTTATCAGCTGAAACAATAATCACATTTTTGTTTTTCTTAAGGAACTCTACAGTGTCTTTATGAACTTTCAGTATGTATTTTGCGAATCTGTCGTTGGTGTGATTACGTTGAAATGAGTGGAGCATGTTACTATATTTGGCTCTTGTCACCTCTTGTTCCGCTTCATCTTTCACACTTCGAATTATTTCTTCACCATCCGCAAGAACAAACCGAAGATGATTGTCAAATATGTGGATGATATATTCGCAGTTATGAGCAAGGGTAAAGTTGACGAAATTTTACGATGCCTTAACAGCTAATATGATAAAATTCAGTTTACCGTTGAAAGAGAACAAAATTGTGCTATAAACTTTTTAGATGTCAAAATCCATCGGGTTGATAAACGACTCTCTTTTGACTGGTTTCAAAAAGATACAGCATCAGGAAGGCTTTTCAACTTTAGATCAAACCATGCTAAGCACATAATTATGAACACAGCATCCAATCTTATAACAAAAGTCTTCACATTGAGTGATCAGGAGTTCCACTCGGCTAACGAGAACAAAGTCGTCCAGATTCTCGTAGACAATGGCTACCCAATGAATATAATAAGGAGCTTATTAGACCGACAAAAACATAAAGGTCTTGATGGTGTTCAGAGTTTGGAAAGAGAGATAGGGGTTTACAAGAGCATATTGTATGTCCCTAAATTATCAGAAAACTTCAAAGAAATAGTTAAAAAGAATACCGAAGGTGTCAAATTAGCCTACAAATACACAAAGACGCTAGCACAGCTTTTTAGCAATTTAAAGCCAAAAACAGAGAAAGATAAGTGCACCGATGTGGTATATAAAATAAATTGTCTAGGCAACGAAAAAGAAAATTGTGACTTATGCTATGTAGGAACTACAAAACAATTCCTGCGTCAAAGAATTTCAAACCACAAATCCGACATTAAACTTAAAAGCAGCGGGAAGACAGCACTGGCTTACCACAGCATAGAACGCGGACATAAACCAGATTTTGACAGGACGGAAATACTAGAAACGGAGCGACATATTTCAAAGCGGTACACACTAGAAACCCTCCATATCATAAATAACAAAAACAACATGAACCGCAAACAAGACTCACAAAATATTTCATCTGTTTACTGCTCACTGGTGACTGGGAGGAAACCATGACAAATCTTCATTTTGAAGTGTTTAAACAAATAAACTAAATTTAAAGTTTAAACGAATAAAATAAATTTAAATATATTTTTTATCTTTGTTTTATGTAACTTTTTTGTAAATTCAAGTAAGTTTCTAATGTTCCGCTATAAGTGTATAATGTTTATAATATTGTTCATTCCATTTTGTTAATAAAAGATCCCCTGAAGAAGATGGCAACCACCGTCGAAACGTTGGGAAAGAAATGAAAACTTTGTTTCATTTATAAAAACATTGCGACCAAAAAAGCCGAAGAAGAATAAGCACAATATTCTCAACTTACACGATTATTAACATTTGGTCAAAAACTCACTGCATATTCTTTACTACGTGAATGTAGTTCATTGGATATATTGGACAAATTTGTGATTGAGCCACATTTTTTTTGTCTAACAGAAATGACAATGTCAGTGCAGGTGTTAGTATACTACAGTGTAGCTGATGTAGTTGATCAAAAATGGCCCCAATTTTAAAATTTTTCTTCCAGTATCTCAATCGAGTAGCTGATCTATTCATACACGTCAAAATACTAATTCAGCAAATTTTTCAGTTTCGTTTTCAAGAAAGTATCCAGATTTTAGTTTCAAATTAATTTTATATTTCCATTAGTCCAATAAAATTATCACCTGAGACTGAGAGTATGGAGTAATGTCCGTGAAATCCGGTGTTTCTGATATTTTGAAGACTTTGTTTATGATGTTGGCCTAATGAAAAGATAATCAAAGTTTGTGATCTAGAGCGCCGAGCTTTGTCAAAAATCGAAAAAAACCGCTAACGTTTCGATTTTTTTTCAGATTTTGGCGATTATAACTCAAAAGAACAGTATGTTTCTGAAGTAAACTAAATTTGATACAATATAAGATTTTACTTGTTTCTGTAGACCCTATCGTTTCCGAAATAAAGCTCTTCAAATGTTGCAAAGAAATTCGCAATATTTGAATACCTTTATTTCGGAAATTATTTGGTCTACAGAGACAATTATAATCTAATATTTTAGGCAATGTAGTCTTCCATTCTAAATCAACTAGTCTTTGAGTTTTTTCGATTTTTGACAAGTTGCGTTTGGCGCTCGAGGTCACAAACTTGGATTACTCATAAAGCCAATATCATGAACAAGTCTGCAAACAATCAGAAATATAGGTATTCGCGCATACACAGATGTAAAAATGTACTGGACTACAATTTTATATATTTTGTTATTTTTTTCTTTTTAAAAAATTAATGGTATTCAGAAATTACGTCATCATATTGAAAAATGGCGTTCATCAACTGGAAGTCATTAATAAGATGTAATTTTCATCCATATGATGCACAAATTCATAAAAACTTTTTGATGAAGTATGAACCCAGTGATTTTTTTAATCGAATTTTACTTTTATGTGAAGATTTTTTTGTAGAAATGTCCATATAATAGGTAAGTGACATTAATTACATTAGTTACGTAACTTATTCAATTAGTTACAATAGTTACGCGTAACTAATTAAAATTTAAAAAAAAAACTCACGTAACTTACCAACATTGGATTAAGAAGACCTGCTCTTGTCAAAAAATATAAAACTTAACTTAAAGCAGGAAAAAACACACATTTCGAAAAAAAATCATTTTCATAAAACGTTTATTTTATAGTTGTGTTCTTTTTTTTTAATTTTTGTTTGCTCTTCAGTTTCAAATTTGACCTTACTATTATTTTTTAGATTAATAATAATATATTAATTTACAAAGTATTATGTATTTATTAACATTGTTTTACATTCATTCCATTTTGAATCCCCTAAAACTACACTTAAGTATCATGATTTCTGGTTTGCTATATTTAAATCGTAATGTGAGTATTCTTCACATTACAATTTAATATATTGGTTTTTTCATATAAATCTCGTTACACTAGTTAATTCGTTTATAAATATTAACTATTCCTATAATTAAGTAACCAACACCATCGCTGTGTTTAATACATTTTAAATGTATTTATATAGTTTAAAGATTTTTTTTAAATTTTGATATAATGTTTGTTTTATAATATTTTATACAAAATTGTAAATTTATATTTTTTTTTGGTTTTAACAAACATTTTGCTTAGTTTTGTTTTTCAACGAAAACAAAAAATGTATAATATACGACTTAACTTATAATGTTCTCATATTATTTTATTTTTAAAAGGTATCCTATTCATCTAAGTAAATAAAATTTTTCGTTCAAACTTTAACATTTTTTAAAATAAAATTTTCCATTTATATTAACAATTAATTTTTTATATATGACATTCTTATATTATATCGAAATTTGACTTTGTTTTTTTTTTTAATTTTATCAGCTTCTTACAGTATAAATTTATTTAGTTTTAACAACTATTAATTTACATAATTTTTTTTACTAAGCTTCCTATCACTACAACTTTCATGATGCGGCATTTTTATATGTACGATTTTTAAGTTATTCCTTTTTAACAATGTTTCTTTTTATAATTTGTGTATTTTCTTTGTTCAAGCATTTGATACTAAATGGACGAAATGGATGGATTAAAATTAAATAAAATGTATGAGCAATTACTAGAAATTGGCTTTTATGTTAAATTATTAAATAATTGTCAAAAACCTACAAAATCTACATTCTATAAAATCTACCAGAGGAAATTCTTTATATATATAATATACAAAATGTCTTTGTTTAATGTGGTTTTTTTGTAACTAAGGCATTCTTAATATTTTACGTTATGTAAAGCTCTTGAACCCAATCATGAGGCTTAAATAAAAGATAAAAGTTTAAAAAATAATTCAATGATATGTTGTCCTTTTAAATTTTTTAAATGTCAATTAATAAAAACGAATGCGTCTAAGGATATTATGTACTCATTTCATAATAGAAATAAAAATATACTTCACGTTGAATGATTTTCAAATTTTAAACTAGGTTAAGTGTCTGCTGTTTTTTCGTTGCAAACTTGTAATGGTGTCTTGTATAAGGACGAAGTACAAGCAAATTTAATTGGAGGAGGGGGTCTTTTTCCTTCGTTTAGCTGGAAGCTTGCAGCTCCCGTCTTAATGGGGGAAATTAAACCACCTTCCCCATGGTGAAATATGCTTGTATTTCGTCACTATGCCATTAATATTTTGCAACGACAAAATTGTCCCCTCACATTTTTCAACTTTAACGGTGCATGGTGAGCATACATACATCCGCAAGATTGGCAGACTTAGAGATTAATTATCTGGCGGACTGGGAGATAATGATAAGACTAAGAAAAACGTTATCAAATTAGGTAACACATAAGTATTTTGGTCGCTAGCTCTCCGTCTATATTATCTAGTAACATTTTTAGACAAACTGTTTTTCTAAGTGGTGGCTAAGGCAAGCGGCAATCCCGCCATTTTATTTTTTCATACTCCTCAATCATTAAATTGGATGGGTATTGTATTCTGTTGCATTATGGAACCCATATTTTGTCTTAGCCGACTGGCCAAATATTATTATTATTGTTATTATTGTTTATTAAAATTAATATTACTATTATATTAACAATCACCTTTTAACCTTTTTGTATCAATCTTAACTTCAGCTTAAAATGTCATATTATGATTTCGCATTTTCAGAGTAATTTTTGTACTAATTTCTTTTTTACATCCTCTAACACATCTTATTGCTTCTCGAATGGGGTAACCCAAAACTCCTTATTGACGACGAACTTTCGAATTTTGTGAAACCTTCAAATCGAAGTCTTTGGGCCTTACCAATAATCAAATTTAAACGTGACTTAAATTTTTAAGTCGATTGTAAATAATTACGCATACCAATAAACAATTTAATAGTCAGCTTAACGCTATGGTCGCCTTTAATTTTATAGATGAGATACGGGATAGGGACAAAATTCCGACTGGACAGATTGAAAAATCCCGACTACCAAAATCCCGACTGGCAAAATCCACTAATTACACTAATTATTTGAAATAGGAATTGAAAAGGAAGAAAATAAGAAGCGAAACAGGCCACCCAAGTACTGTTGAATTTGGAAACTTTGGAAACTTTGAACCCGCGAAACGTGCTACCCAGGTGCTGTGGAATATGGAAACATTGGACTCAGGCGCCTGCCAGACGACTGGACATACCCCAAGCGGAGCAACGAACTGACTACAAAAAAAATTTTGATGAACAAATATTGAATATCATAAATGCTACCTCAAATAACAAGTTAAATACATGAAAAATAACTGTTAAAAAGGATACCTACATGAAATTATGAAACATTTTTGCAATTAATTTTTATTGAAAAAATCAGTTTTAAATTGCCTTTACCAAAAAAAAGTCGGGATTTCGCCAGTCGGGATTTTGGCAGTCGGGATTCTCAGTCGGGATTTTGGCAGTCGGGATTTCGTACCCAACCCTTGAGAAACTCATGTTTAGCTTCACGGTTAAGTGTATCCCCGTGTTTGTAATGTGAATTGTGAAAACTCAAAACAAAGAGAGAAAAAAACATTTTTTCTTTCCAATCAGCATGTTGAAGATTTGCTTATAGCTTTGTCGGGCAATTAAAATAATTATACCTTGATGAAATAATAATAATTAATTATATTATTTTCTAAACGGTCATGTGGATGCAAACTAATTAAATGCTGTGGTGGTTTTATTGTACAACAGACGTCGGAACAGCAGCCGCAGCAGTAGGAGTTTCAAGCGCAATTAAGTGCAGTTCTGCTTTTTACAAGGATTTTTATTCATACAATTTGGTAGGTAAGATGGCGGTTTCGCAGAACAACTGTTCCGAAGAAACCCAATTAGCGCGGAAAAGCGCCGTTTTGATATTGAAGCGAAAATACACATTTGTCCTATTCTTCGGAGTTGATTACAAGTTATTATTTTGAATACAAATAAAATTAAAGTAAAAATAATTTATTTGTGTATAATGTCATGGTTCTTTTTACGAATCTGTGAAAAAAACGAAATATATATTGAGTCCTAAATTTCTATATAAATAAAAAATCAATTGTTAAAGAAATTTGTCCGCGCATCACTTCAAAACCGCTGCACCTAGTTGGCTAATTCGTTTTGTGCTGTATTTGTTATTGCCAGGACATGGTTTGTATGAAAGAAAATATTTGAAAAATAGTACGAAAGGTTTAAATTTGAATGTAAACATCAATTTGGAAAAAATACTGTGTAAAAACCCTTAGGATCTATGTATGTAGGGAGATTTTAAAGCAAATTGAAATATTGATTTTCATTTTCATTATAAAAAAATATTTGAATTTTGTGACGAAAACTGAGCGGTCTTATGCGGTGCCACTGACACGGCTCTATAAAGCCAACTTCTGTTGATTTTTGAAAGCTAATAAGAAAATAATCACCTTTCAAAGGCCCCATCGGAATGATTTCGTACTATGAACCGCAGAAATAATCCACCATATAAACTATATTAGTGAACATATTACGAAGGCAGTAAGGAATAAACAACGGGTACAGGATGATAGAGAAATGTAATCATATCGAGTAACAACTTGGCGGAGCAGTGATCAAAACACCATCAATCAAATTGATCACATCGCTATAGACGCCAGACATGCTTCTGGCATCTTGGATGTTCGAGCATTCCGTGGGGCAAACATTGACTCTGACCACTACTTGGTAGTATCTCGAGTACGAATGCAGATATCTATGGCGCCACAACGCCGAACTGGTGCTGTGAGTAGGTTTGATATCGCGAAGCTAAAATCGCAAGGGACCGCAAGGAACTTTGCTGACCACGTTTCTGCCAATCTTTCAACAAGTCCACCGCCAGCAGCAAGTACAGATGACCAGTGCAGACATTGTCCACAAGCCATCAGAAGTGCCGCCTCTGATGTGGTGGGTTTCACTAGGCGTCCACAACGAAACTCCTGGTTTGATGAAGAATACCGGTTGGCGCATGCAGCGAAAACAAGGCCTACCAGGCAATGCTGCAGACTAGAACCATAGCTACTAAGAGAGCATCCCGGGAGCTCTACGTCAAAAAAGAAGGGAGGAACTACAACTTCTTAGGAAGAAAAAGAGAGAGCACGAGAAGTGAGCGGTCGAGTCTATCGAGGGTTGACCCGGCAGGAGTGATGTAAGAAAATTCTACCAAAGGGTAAATCGATCTACCCAAGGCTTTAAAGCCAGAACAGAAGCCTGCCGAGATGAAAGGGGGAATATGGTACTGGATACACAGTCAGTGCTGAGGATATGGAATGACCATTTTTCTAGACTGCAAGGCGACTTATTCCATCTAATGTGGACGATGATAGACAACATTTTCGTCCACCCTACCTGAATGAAGAAGTGCTAGCGATTGCCAAACACAAATCAAATAAAGCTGCTGGTGCAGACGGCTTACCAGCTGAATTGGAAGAAAGTATGCCCGATGAATGGAACCTTGGCATAGTGTGCCCCATCCACAAAAAAGGAGACGCTCTGACATGAGCTAACTACAGAGGAATTAGTCTCCTAAACGTCGCTCATAAAATCTTGTCGGCTATCCTGTGTGATCGCTTAAAACCCCTTGTAAACGATCTGATTGGCCCCTATCAGTGTGGTTTTAGGCCAGGCAATTCAACCGCCAAATGTTCACACTCCGACAGATTTTAGATTCATGCAACCTATTTAACATCGTTCTTGAAGCAGTTGTACGAAAATCGCTAGTCAACACCACTGGTACAATTTATCAAAAGTCCGTTCAAGTACTGGCGTATGCAGATGACATAGACATAATCGGCCAAAAGCGAGCTGTGACTGGTGCATTTGCCAGTATTGAATCATAAGCGTTAAAGAAGACAAAACGAAATATATGATATCAACGAGAAAGGCATCTAAACATCGTCGACTCGAGCAAAACGTAACGATGGATAGATATAATTTTGAAGTAGTCAAGGACTTTGTCTACCTGGGATCCACTATAACTACGCAGAACGACATCACTGCAGAGATCAAACGAAGAATTCACTTGCCAATCGCTGTTTCTTCGGGCTCAGAAGGCATTTAAGTAGTAAGGCCCTCTCTCATAGAACCAAGGAGAAGCTGTACAAGACCTTAATCATCCCAGTCCTGCTGTATGGGGCGGAAGCATGGGCTTTAAAGAGCTCGGATGAAAAGTTACTTGGGTGCTTTGAGAGAAAGATTCTTCGAGTGATATTTGGTCCTGTGTGTATCGAAGGAGTATGGAGAAGAAGATTCAATGACGAGCTATACGGGCTATACAGCGATATTAACCTGGTCAAGAAGCTGAAAATACAGCGGCTGATATGGCTGGGTCACGTGGAGCGTATGGACACCAACGCACCAGCCCGACGAGTCTTCGAGTCCAATCCGGATAATGAACGCAGCATATGGAAGACCCCCCAATAGATGGCGCACACAAGTGGAAAACGACCTCATCCAAATTGCGGCGCAAAATTGGAAGCGGCTAGCTAGGAACAGAGCTGGCTGCAGAGACTTGTTTTTTGAGGCCGAAGTCCATCCTGGAAATTAAGAAAATCTATAAACAATGCTCCAAAATAGTCCAAAATTGTTTCTACGGGGCCTGTGATAGGGCTAAATGGTAAGAAGAGAGACGAGCGAAGACAATATTGACGTTGAAATTTTACAACCTCCTCAACAGTCCTCTCAGAAGCCATGTCGTTTTACTGTCGTTTAGTAGTGTTAGTTTTAGACACCAGTCCGAAATGGAAGTACGTTCGAATTCCATCACCCAAGCGTTTTCGGCGTTTTTTAAAGTAATCAAAACTCTAAAACAGTTTGCTTCTAAGTTCAAAAAAGTTGCTCTGAAAACATTTTGACTAACTTTTTAAAAACAATTTTGACAGTTTTCAAGTATAACATGCGTTAAATTTAACCTATCAGTTGTACACAATTAAACTTTTAGGCGTACACCTTTGCGCAATCAGATGATACACTTTACACAATTTTCGTTATAAACTGATAGAACCATCTATCGTAGATCCGAGTTTTGACAGCTTCCTGGATTATCGATGGAACAGTAAGTAATGTGTGCCTCGGTTATACCTACAACCATTGTATACAACAAATCACATTAAATTCGTAAATAACGCCAATAACCTCTAATAAATCAGCTCTATTGATATTTATCTTTTAATAATGTTTTCTGACTTAATGACAAACTTACACTTATGTACATAATATGCCAAATAAAATTTAATTTTAGGTATATCGAGTGAATCATCAACCTTTGACAGCGTGGCAGGTGCAGTAAAGGTACTGATTTCTCCGTTAGTCTTTTAATAAAGCTAAACTGCCAACATGTTTTTCAAACAAGAATTATGTATTATACTACCTTTATATATATAGGTACTATATAAACGTTCATTCTAAATAGGTACATGTCTCGAATAAAAAGGTATATTGACTAGGCTAGGATATCGATTATGCAGGAATATATTATACAGGGTGAGTCATGAGCAATGCGACAAAATGCTAGGGCGTGTAGGTTGCGTTGAGACAAGAAAAAAATCGTATGGGAGGGGGGGGGGTCTATTCCCCTCCGTTTAGCCGGGAGGGGCAATTTTCGAAAAAACTGACTTAAAATGAGAAAAAAATTATTTAAAATCAACGGCTTCATTCACAATGCTGTGCGATACGTTTTTGAAAAGCCAATAACTTTTTCTTTCATTCTGTGTTTAAATAAATCTATTCTAAGAAATAGTTTTTGAAATATTAATTTTCAAAGTCAAAATTTTGAAAAAAAAAATTGAAAAAAAAATTTCAAATTCATTTTTTTCAAAATTTTACGTAATTAAGTGCTAATTTTAATTTAAAAATTCAATGCTGTTATTAATTTTAAGTCTAAATAAGAAAACCGGATGCAAAAATTTTATGTCGTTCTCAAGAAATTAAAAAAAAACCAAAACCACCTTTTTCTAAGAAAAACATTTATTTTTATTGTAACGAAGCAATTTATTTATTTATTTAGCATTAATCTTAGTTTTTTTACTTTTTTTTAATTGGAGTTTTATGAGAACGTAATAAAATTAAATAGTATTGGAATAACCCTGGATTAATATTATTTTCATTGATAACTTCTGAAAACTGACCTGTCAATATTTTTGCCTTGGCCTGCACGCATCCCATGGGTTCTACCTGTTATGGGGACAATAGGGACAATAAAACCGCATTTTTTTAATGAAAAAAAAAAAGAAAATTGCAACGCAAGATAAATAAAGGGCATTGCAGTTTTGCTTAGTAATTATTTCAAATTTGAATATTAACTCATTAACACGTAACGATGTCAAGCTCATACACCCGAGAAGAATTAACGGACATGCATTTCTGCTACGGTTTAGTTAATGGTCGAAGTCGTGAAGCCGAAAGACTGTACGCTGAAAGATATCCCGATAGGAGGTGTCCCCATCATAGCACGTTTCCAAGAATCCACCGACGTCTAAGAGATCATGGAGTGCTGGAGCATCGAAGAAGCGAAAGGCCAGTTTCTGATGAGTCAAGAATCTTAGATGAAAGAATTCTGGATTTAGTCCGAAATAATCCCTCCGTCAGTACAAGAAGGATATCCACTATGCTTGGAGTGTCCCAATCTAGAGCATGTCGAGTACTTCGGGCGGAAAATTTACACCCGTACCACTTTACGCCTGTTCAGGAACTCACCTCAAACGACAAGTTATTGAGAACCCAATTTTGTAGAACATTACTACTTAGAAATGAAACCGAACAAAACTATTTTAGAAGAATATTCTGGACGGATGAAGCACAGTTTACTAGGGATGGGGTTACTAACTTCCACAATTTACATTATTGGAGTAGCGCCAATCCACACAAAAAAAAAACAAAACAAATCACAACACCGCTTTAGTTGTAATGTTTGGCTTGGTATTGTTGGACACACTGTGATCGGGCCCCGGTTTTTGAATTCCATTATTAATGGAGAATCATACCTGCAATTCCTACGAGACCTTTTACCCGATTTATTAGACAGCGTTCCATTGGTTATAGCAGATACTTTAATCTACCAACAAGATGGTGCTCCAGCACACTACAGCTTACAGGTGAGAAACTGGCTGGATGATCATTTTAGTGACCACGGAATGGCCGCCTAGGTCACCAGATTTAACTCCCCTAGATTTCTATGCATGGGGATTTATGAAGAATTATGTTTACGAAGTGGAAATAGTATCATTGGAACAACTGAAGGAACGAATTGAAGTCGCTGGAGTCAAATTACAGGAAAATTTGTCTTCGTTACAATAAAAATAAATGTTTTTCTTAGAAAAAGGTGGTTTTGGTTTTTTTTTAATTTCTTGAGAACGACATAAAATTTTTGCATCCGGTTTTCTTATTTAGACTTAAAACTAATAATAGCATTGAATTTTGAAATTAAAATTAGCACTTAATTACGTAAAATTTTGAAAAAAATGAATTTGAATTTTTTTTTTCAATTTTTTTTTTCAAAATTTTGACTTTGAAAATTAATATTTCAAAAACTATTTCTTAGAATAGATTTATTAAAACACAGAATGAAAGAAAAAGTTATTGGTTTTTCAAAAACGTATCGCACAGCATTGTGAATGAAGCCGTTGATTTTAAATAATTTTTTTCCCATTTTAAGTCAGTTTTTTCGAAAATTGCCCCTCCCGGCTAAACGGAGGGGAATAGACCCCCCTCCCATACGATTTTTTTCTTGTCTCAACGCAACCTACACGCCCTAGCATTTTGTCGCATTGCTCATGACTCACCCTGTATACATACTTTCGTATCTAACTCTTCATATACATACTTATGAAATAATTCACACGCTCAAATGGATAATCCACAAAGTGAAAACGAAATTACTTCTACGTCTACCTGATGTGCTGATGTGAATGTAATCATTTTGTATCCATACGCCGATGTTTTAGTTGGTTTTATCATCATAGAACCAAGTCCACAGGAGCAGCAAAAGCACCTTTATCGTTAAAGCGCAAACTGGATGGCTGGCAAAATGGCACAATCACCGGTTTATAGAGGCTTTTAATGGCAAAATATCAACTCATCCTGTTGTTAAGGATGCGAAAAGTGAAGAGGCCAATATCTTCATTCAAACAGATATTGACAAACAATCACACCCATAGTCAACAACATTTGTATACAGTGCTGTGAAATGTTTGATGGAGACTTTGTTTCTTTTTCTGTTCCAAAAAATAATATTATAATTGGCTAGTTACCATTACTTTGATTCTTGATTCGGAATCGATTTCCCAAATCGAACTTGTGTTTTTTTTTTTTAATATGCATAGGTACACAAATAAACTTCATTTACATAATGTGTAACTTGAACATTCATATATGTATTTAACGTTCAACCAAGCAGAGGAAATAAGCTGTCGTTATTTTTGAAAGAAGTTGTTTTGGAATCCTCTCGCTCTAGGTTAAAACGAATTTTGATATATTGTATTTTAAATATTACTTCGTTTTACTATTAATTACTGAAGATGCTTCTGCTTGAATTCTATTGTATTACTCCAGTAATGTCTTTTATGGCATCGCTTTCCACTTTTTCAATTTCGAGTTCCAATCCAATTATTTTTTTGTGGTGTTTGGCCCGTGATTGGTTTTACTGGTCTAACGCACTCTGTTAGAATAATAGGGGACCAATAACGTTACCATGAGCCCGTGAATCGTTTGTGGTGCTCAAACAATACTATAAGAGTCTTGCATGTGATTTTAAGGACAATGATTCCTCCATAGGCTGGCTAGAGCAGAGGATTCCCTTTTTTTAGAATTGGTTAAACGATAATGAGATTCTATCAATTGGATTATGTGACTCCGACCATATTTTCGCAGTGTTTTGGTGGATACTTCTTAACAGATCATCTTAGCAGCTTTTGAAATTTTCACTGGGAATCTAGTGAGAGATACGATCAGCATGTTATGTTCTATCATTTTCTTACGATTTTAGCTTTCCAATGTTAAACTTCCCAGCAACTATTTAAAAAAAAATATTATTGGTTCCTTAACTGCGAATTTTTTCTTTTCGGAAAGTTTAGAAGTCCAAAAGGTTGTTGTTGTTCTATCTTCTACTGGACGAACGCCTTGACAAAAGCCATAATACAGTAGGTATATAATACAGTAGGTACCTCTCAAGAGTCAAGACACTTAATTAATAAAGCTGTCAAGAAAAAAATTATATTCCTGCCATCACAATAAGATTAACGATTCTTGCTTCAACACTGTATTGAAATTTAAACATTTTAAATGTTAAAAAAGGTAAAGGTAGTACTAGCCAATTAACAGAGGTAGTCAAAACTAACATTTGTGACTATTTTTATGAGTTATAGAAGCAGAAATGTTAAAATGTGATTTAATTATGTATGTGTGTCATGATTTTAGGTTTATTATTTTATTGGATTTAATAGTTTGAATTTTAATAGGAACTTTTATCATTAAAATGATTTTAAGTCAGAACTGTTAAAAAAATTACCACATCAATGTGTATATTCTATTAATGGGATGTTACAAGTGGGAGGATAACAAGTCGATAATCAGGATTCGAAAATTGTAAATCGCTGTTTATGTATGGATAAGTATGAAGGTATGTAAGAAGTTATGTATAGGTATATAAAGTTCAGGGTTTTTGCCTTTTGTGAGAAAAATATGTCTAAAAGGGGCGGTTAGAGAAGATAATCGATAAATTAGGTCAGTAGATCAAAGAGCAGAACTGCCGCTACTACTGTTGTGTGGTTTTGTCCATATATAGTCTTGTTAATATTACGAAATGGAAATAGCATTTGGTATTGGCAGGCTTTTCATTAGCAGAGTGTCGAGAACCAAGGAGAATAATATGTGGTTGAGGGTTGTGTGAGATATGTATAAAACTATTAACGTATATAGTTAGTTAATTTTTATTGCCATTTGTAGAACGAAAATTTGCACCAAAGTTGGAACGAACATTCATCTGTTTTATGGGTCAGTCTGGGAGAAATGTTAAAATAACCATATGTTTCGAATAGGTAACTAAAATTAAGATCTTCAACAAGATTCTTAAACTTCGTTCAATGACTGAACTTAGCTTTTTCACAAAACAATCAAGGACTTGTTGGTATGGGAACTGCAAAAACCGACCAACGCAGACCAACGCAGTCAAAAACGTTTACTGGCTAGTCAATGAAAGGACTTTGCAAGCAAACGTAATGAACTTAAATGTGGTCAGTAGGATAGGATGAATTGACAGTTTAAAACTGCATCCAACTAATATGTTAATAGAATGAAAATATATCCTGTGAACATAACACTGTTTATATTTGTGAACATAACACTGTTTATATATATTTATAACACTGTTTATAAATGTATTCTTAAGCGATATGTCATGTTTGCCTATGTTTGAATCAGAACATTATTTTGATTTTAACCCCTTCCTCGTTTGCAAACAGGAATTTCCTTCTTATGATTTGGAAGGAGTTTTCCAAAATCTAGTTGGAAGTTTACTTGATTAAGTCAATTGTTTGTTTTGTTGCCAATAATTTAGTAGGTAAACTAAATCAGTTTAAGTTCATTAAGACGTTTATTTCATGACTTAAATCGTAGTTTTTTTTCCAGAAATGAATTCCTTATATTTGCTTTGCTGGCTTCGCATGGTGCTCTCTATCGTTGTGAAACACAGACCTACTTCGACAATATCCCTTTTCAATGATTTAGGCCATAAGAACTTATGATAAATGCTTGAAATCGCTCTAAGTTGGTTTTAGCCTCGTTTTAGACATCCATCGAATCTCAGTGGTTCTCATAGTGAAATCAGTCAAGGCAGCACGACAAGTCGACTCACGGCAATTGATTAAGCTTTTATTTCAAGTGAAAATTTACTGAAATGAAAAGTGAAAACACAATTTTAAAAACGGGCTGACTACGGATCGTTTTTGTAGAAAGGTTTCAATTTTTTTTAAATTCATCCACACCAAATGTTTTCTATGTGCATTTTCAGCCGAAATCTTGAAATGCAAATTATGTTAACAGCAATTCAAATACAACGTTCAAAAAGTTTTATCAGAATGTAAGAATGCCATTGTGAATTTGAATTTTATATTTGAATTATTTATCATATGAACTTATCTTAACAGCCCGATTCTCCCCCTTGTGAGGAGTCGTAAGTCACAAGCCCTTGTGACAATTTATTGTGAGGATAACATTTATCATGACTCGATAACTTTTATCGATTTCTCCCCCAATCCTCACAAGAAAAGTCACAAGTAAACTCACCGCGTTATGGTGAATTTTTTTCTTCGACTTGGAACAGCTAATTTGTGACAGAACACGAAAAAGTTTTAAATTTTTCTGTGCAAAATTTTTGTGAAAAGTAAATAATTGAATCAATTTAACAAATTATATAAAAATAAAGTTATAAATTACGTTTCCAATATATCCGAACTAATATCAGTGAAAATATGTGTGATGGTGGTGCAAAACTTGCTTTATTGGCAGAAAAACATGGATCGTCGAAGTGAATTTACCTACGTATTAAAAATGTGATCACCTAGAAATTAATAAATAAAAATTCAAACATTCCTAAAAATTTCTTTTTGATTCGATATTGTTTATTTAAAAAAGAAACTTGCATACAATGTATACTCAAAATAAAAATAAATAATAAAGAATTCCTTTCATTTTGTTCCAATTAATAAAAAAGGCAAAAAAAAAACAATTGAAATTTGAGTGCTGTGACTTGCTCTGTAGCTGATCACAATTTCGATTGATTTTATGACTCTCACAAGTTGCGACTCTGGGAGAGAATCCGAAAAAATCTCAAAATCACTTTCACCTCTTGTTGTGGCTTGTGAGGTAATTTAATTGCAATAATTTAAACATAATTAAGTTTGAATATATACATAATTCATTAATTAACGCTATTTTGTTGATTTACTAACCATATACAAACACAGCATTTGTATCTTTAAAATAAAGGGCACGACTGGGTCGCACAAAGTTGCTCTTGTGGCAAGTTTATTTGAGGGTTTAAAGTACAAACAGAATATACGAAAAAATCTTATGAATTTTTTTTTAAAGTTTGAAAACCATATCTTAAAAAGATTCTAACCAAAATCAAAGTATACAAAAAATTTTCTTTACAAAGGGTTTGTTTCACAGTCTCTGAGTAAGTTTCAAGTAAAATACTCAGCAGTTAAATTCGTTGTTAGCTGTGTATTGTTTTGTTGTTTTCCGTCAAAAAAAGTTCTGAATAGCTTAATTGAAACTTACCCAGATATTGTGAAACAAGCCCTAAATGTGAGTTTAAGAAAAAAATTCTAAATGGTAGGTTTTCGAAAAAATCGATAAAAAAAAACGATAACCGTTGGAAGAGAGTAATTGTATGCCTCCGTTAAAGTGACCAAGCAGAAGAAAATTTCAAAAAAATTATCATACGAAACCGGAGGCGGTTAGCCCAAATTAAAACTGGCTGAAGAGAGATTCTGGCTGAGGCAAAAGTTCATCTTGGACTGTATTAGACAAAATTTGCAGAAGTTTTTCCCAAGTGCGAAAAGTTTAAATACATCGGATCTATGATCAATAGTTAAAGCATCTTACAATGACGGCGTCAACAATTGCTTAAGCATCAAGTGGTGGGGCACCTCTGCCATCTTCTTTGACCGAAAAATATCCCCGAATATGCTCTAAATTGTAGTTGATAGTAATTTATAATAACGGCTAATGTACAAAAAATATGAGAATAAATTAGTGCCAGCTCCGATGAAGATCCTTCACATATAGCAGCAGTGAGCTTAATCAATTTAGTAGTATAAGAAGATATCTTTGTCTAAATGACATTCCAACATCACAGTGGGTTCTTCTTCAGATCAAGAAAATAATCGTAAATATTCGGTGGATACGAGCAATCTAAGTTGAGCATCTCTATCATTGCACAAATCTTGTTCGTATGACATAAGTTGTTCGGAGAAATTTCGCTGATTGATAAGATACAAATATTGCTGACCTTTGCTCTGTCTGTATGAGTATGATGGAAGTAGTCCACCTGGTGCTATAGTTACACATCTAGGTGGTCGTTTTCTTTCGGGTAATACTCGATGGGCACTCTTACTTGTTTCTCTCACGGCGCTTACTGCTTACTGAATCTAGAACACCAATGATGGGTTTAGTTACAGTTCCAACAATACCCTTGCCAAGACCGCTGATAAATCCCTGGAATCCATCAGTTTGTACACCTTCGTAGGTGTGACGAACAATACTTGTAACACCACCCGTTACAATACTTGTAACACCACCCGTTACAATACTTGTAACACCACCGTTATTTTTTGACTTATGGTGACCTAGAAAAAAAGTCTGGGTGTATTACCCTGAAAACCATACCTACCCAATTTGATGTAAATCGGCCTACCAGTTTAGGCTGAAGGTGCCGAGACAGACCGACAGACAGACAGAATTTCCGGACCCAATTTTTCGTCTTCTCTATCATTTCATTTCATTTCATTTATTTCATATGAGCTAATATTACAATATACTTCGAGATAAATCTCATAGATAGTATTAAAAATTAAATAACAATAGGTACATGTGCACGAAAAAATGATGTAGATATATTAAATTCATAAGTTTACAAAGCAAATCAATAATAATTATAGTAATTTAAAAATTTTGAAGTTATTATAGAAAACAAAAATTAAATATCTTAAATTTAATTGGACATGTGTTTGAGTAGTTCCATTCGAAATCGCGATGACGAGATGGTTCTTTGCAAATGGTGTGGAAGATTATTCCACAACCTAATTGCATTGGCAAAGTAAGATCGTTCTTCTACAGTATGTGAGAATTGCGGTAATACTAATTTCAGGCCTCTAGGGGACTGAAGGAAGTTCAAATATTCATACAAATACTCAGGGCAATTATTATGAATTATATCATGTAGTTTCAGAATAGACCTAAACTCGTAATATTTATCCAAACTCATACCAAAAAGACAAGATTTATGCTGTGAAACGCTTATATACCTTGGCAAGCCGTAGATGAACCTTATACAGTCATTGAACGCAACATTTACTTTTCGCTTGCATTCCGAGTCTAAACAAGGGTATACATTGCAATTGAAAGAAAAAAATGGCAGTAGCAATGACTTCACCAAATGCATTTTCATATTCGAGGTCAGCAAGTTCGAGAACGTTCTGAGACTACGCAATCCACTGTAAATTCTTCTAATGGTATCTGAGGTAGCGTCACAACAACTCATTTTACTATTAATAATAAAACCAAGATATTTTACTCGTTCAACATAAGGTAACATAAAACCATTTAGGTCAAGAGAAGGAACATCAACTAGCGGTATATCTCTTCTTGAAAACACCATACCAAACGATTTAAGAGGATTCAATTTAATTTTGTTTAACTCAGCCCACCCCTGAATGTGGAACAAATCTTCATTAACTCGCACGACGCAGTCCTCTAACAATCCAGGTTTCCTAGCAAGATATATAGTGACATCATCTGCATAGATGTGTACATTACAATTAACAATAAAATCGGGAAGATCATTAATGAAGACGCAGAAAAGTAGAGGACCTAAAACAGATCCTTGTGGGACACCTGTGTTGACAGAGTATGGGCTAGAAATTCCAAGTTCAGTTTCAACAGAGACTAAACGGTTACTTAAATAATTAAAAATTAGTTCAAGGGCAGAGCGAGAAAATTGAAAGTTATTTTTGAGTTTCCACAGAAGTATAGAGTGATCGATACAATCAAAGGCCTTTGAAAAATCAAGCATCACCATTACACTTATATCATCACGATCCATTGCTCTCCTTAACTTCCAAGTTACTTTGACAACTGCTGATTCACAACTATGTTTTTTTCGGAACCCTGATTGCCATTTTGATAATTTATTGCACATTTCTAAATTTTCTTGTATCTGTTGAGCTAGAATCTTTTCAAATGTTTTCGACAGGAAAGATAGAAGACTGATGGGCCTAAATTCCGAAGAACTTTTTGGATTTAATTTTTTTGGAATTGGTACAACTTTCGCATTTTTCCATTTTTCTGGAAATTTACAGCTGTATATACAGTAATTGAAAATATGTACCAAATAAGGAAGAAGAATTGGCAGGATTAGTTTTACAAATTTTGGTGACATATCATCAAGGCCGATGGCATTAGACTTCACAGAACACACTGCCATCTCGACATCCAATTCATTAACAGTTCTGAACTCAAAGCATCCATTATTAGATTGTAATGTCATTTTTGATTGTTATCTCAAAACTTTTTTTTTGCACGAATCCAAGACTTATAATAAAAGTAAAACAATAGAAATAATAATGTAAATAGGTACAACTAAATACTAACATATAGTAAATTAAAAATATGTGAATTTTTTCGTAACCACTTTCAATATATATTCCTTACCTATTTTTTGTTTAAAATTTTATTAAAATACGAAAAGATTTTTTGAAAAGTTATAAATGCAAGACATTGTGTAGTATAGTCTGTTTTTGTTTTTAGTTTTTCATAGTATGTTGTCCACTATACTAAAATTCCGGAGAATACTACCAAAAGTGATTGTAATAGGATGGGTTAATCTTGTTTTTTTTTTTTATTTTGGAAAATTTAGGGTGGTAGAATATTCAAAAGAAATCTTAAAAAAAACTAGTTTAGGCATGTTTTTTTATATTAGCCCAGGAATTTTGTGCTAAAGTTCGAACAAATTTTAATAGAAACAAAAATTGGAAGAGTTGTAGTTGTAGAGCTTGAGTTGAGAGGAGCATTTCAGCAAAAGTTCCCGCTTATAAGTGTTGAGCAATCCTTGCAAACAGGGCTGCCATCACAAATTTTAAGTTAATTAAAAAAAAAGTAAAAAATAGAACGGAACATTTTTTAAGCTTTGAATATATTTTAAATGAATCAGAATTAAATATTTTATTACTAAGCGTATACATTTTTTTATATAATACCGTTAAGTAAGTAAAAGTTCGGGCCAATCTTAAAAAAGTGTATTTTGTTCTTATTTCTTGATTGTTTAATTTTTTTAGGTCACAATTAAAAAAAATTTACAAAAAAGTATGCAGTGTTATATACAATTTTATTGAGCCTTTTTGCAAGCTTTTACTGTATGCCGTTATTAAATAATTAAAATTTAATTGTGCACAAAACTTAAAAATTTCGCTGCCTTGAAAAAATATTTTTTTTTTCATATTTAATTTACGGTTTATCCTACAAACTTGAAACGTATGTCAAATGACGCAGAATCTCAGTGAAAATAGCTAAAAATAATTTTGTTATGCAGTCGACTCCCTCTAAGTCGAACTCCCTCTATGTCGAATTTCCTCTAACTTTTTGCATTCCTCTCGATTTTCCATACAAAAACCATCCTCTAATTCGAAATCCCTCTAAGTCGAAATTCCCTCTAACTCAAATAAATTCTTTAGATTCTTGGACTATTTTCAATCCCTTTTATTCAAATTTCTCTATTCCAAAAAAAAAATAAAAAAAAAAAAGTCAAACTCGCGCAACTTGTATTTAATTTAATTAATTAACTTGTGAGGTAATTTAATTGCAATAATTTAAACATAATTAAGTTTGAATATATACATAATTCATTAATTAACGCTATTTTGTTGATTTACTAACCATATACAAACACAGCATTTGTATCTTTAAAATAAAGGGCACGACTGGGTCGCACAAAGTTGCTCTTGTGGCAAGTTTATTTGAGGGTTTAAAGTACAAACAGAATATACGAAAAAATCTTATGAATTTTTTTTTAAAGTTTGAAAACCATATCTTAAAAAGATTCAAACCAAAATCAAAGTATACAAAAAATTTTCTTTACAAAGGGTTTGTTTCACAGTCTCTGAGTAAGTTTCAAGTAAAATACTCAGCAGTTAAATTCGTTGTTAGCTGTGTATTGTTTTGTTGTTTTCCGTCAAAAAAAGTTCTGAATAGCTTCATTGAAACTTACCCAGATATTGTGAAACAAGCCCTAAATGTGAGTTTAAGAAAAAAAATTCTAAATGGTAGGTTTTCAAAAAAATCGATAAAAAAAAAAACGATAACCGTTGGAAGAGAGTAATTGTATGCCTCCGTTAAAGTGACCAAGCAGAAGAAAATTTCAAAAAAATTATCATACGAAACCGGAGGCGGTTAGCCCAAATTAAAACTGGCTGAAGAGAGATTCTGGCTGAGGCAAAAGTTCATCTTGGACTGTATTAGACAAAATTAGCAGAAGTTTTTCCCAAGTGCGAAAAGTTTAAATACATCGGATCTATGATCAATAGTTAAAGCATCTTACAATGACGGCGTCAACAATTGCTTAAGCATCAAGTGGTGGGGCACCTCTTCCATCTTCTTTGACCGAAAAATATCCCCGAATATGGTCTAAATTGTAGTTGATAGTAATTTATAATAACGGCTAATGTACAAAAAATATGAGAATAAATTAGTGCCAGCTCCGATGAAGATCCTTCACATATAGCAGCAGTGAGCTTAATCAATTTAGTAGTAAGAAGATATCTTTGTCTAAATGACATTCCAACATCACAGTGGGTTCTTCTTCAGATCAAGAAAATAATCGTAAATATGCGGTGGATACGAGCAATCTAAGTTGAGCATCTATATCATTGCACAAATCTTGTTCGTATGACATAAGTTGTTCGGAGAAATTTCGCTGATTGATAAGATACAAATATTGCTGACCTTTGCTCTGTCTGTATGAGTATGATGGAAGTAGTCCACCTGGTGCTATAGTTACACATCTAGGTGGTCGTTTTCTTTCGGGTGATACTCGATGGGCACTCTTACTTGTTTCTCTCACGGCGCTTACTGCTTACTGAATCTAGAACACCAATGATGGGTTTAGTTACAGTTCCAACAATACCCTTGCCAAGACCGCTGATAAATCCCTGGAATCCATCAGTTTGTACACCTTCGTAGGTGTGACGAACAATACTTGTAACACCACCCGTTACAATACTTGTAACACCACCCGTTACAATACTTGTAACACCACCGTTATTTTTTGACTTATGGTGACCTAGAAAAAAAGTCTGGGTGTATTACCCTGAAAACCATACCTACCCAATTTGATGTAAATCGGCCTACCAGTTTAGGCTGTAGGTGCCGAGACAGACCGACAGACAGACAGAATTTCCGGACCCAATTTTTCGTCTTCTCTATCATTGTAATGTCATTTTTGATTGTTATCTCAAAACTTTTTTTTTGCACGAATCCAAGACTTATAATAAAAGTAAAACAATAGAAATAATAATGTAAATAGGTACAACTAAATACTAACATATAGTAAATTAAAAATATGTGAATTTTTTCGTAACCACTTTCAATATATATTCCTTACCTATTTTTTGTTTAAAATTTTACGAATTAAATCAATGAAACTTTAATTCAAGAATAAATGTTTTTAAATTAACATAAACTATTAATATACGAAAAGATTTTTTGAAAAGTTATAAATGCAAGACATTGTGTAGTATAGTCTGTTTTTGTTTTTAGTTTTTCATAGTATGTTGTCCACTATACTAAAATTCCGGAGAATACTACCAAAAGTGATTGTAATAGGATGGGTTAATCTTGGTTTTTTTTTTATTTTGGAAAATTTAGGGTGGTAGAATATTCAAAAGAAATCTTAAAAACAACTAGTTTAGGCATGTTTTTTTATATTAGCCCAGGAATTTTGTGCTAAAGTTCGAACAAATTTTAATAGAAACAAAAATTGGAAGAGTTGTAGTTGTAGAGCTTGAGTTGAGAGGAGCATTTCAGCAAAAGTTCCCGCTTATAAGTGTTGAGCAATCCTTGCAAACAGGGCTGCCATCACAAATTTTAAGTTAATTAAAAAAAAAGTAAAAAATAGAACGGAACATTTTTTAAGCTTTGAATATATTTTAAATGAATCAGAATTAAATATTTTATTACTAAGCGTATACATTTTTTTATATAATACCGTTAAGTAAGTAAAAGTTCGGGCAAATCTTAAAAAAGTGTATTTTGTTCTTATTTCTTGATTGTTTAATTTTTTTAGGTCACAATTAAAAAAAATTTACAAAAAAGTATGCAGTGTTATATACAATTTTATTGAGCCTTTTTGCAAGCTTTTACTGTATGCCGTTATTAAATAATTAAAATTTAATTGTGCACAAAACTTAAAAATTTCGCTGCCTTGAAAAAATATTTTTTTTTTTCATATTTAATTTACGGTTTATCCTACAAACTTGAAAAGTATGTCAAATGACGCAGAATCTCAGTGAAAATAGCTAAAAATAATTTTGTTATGCAGTCGACTCCCACTAAGTCGAACTCCCTCTATGTCGAATTTCCTCTAACTTTTTGCATTCCTCTCGATTTTCCATACAAAAACCATCCTCTAATTCGAAATCCCTCTAAGTCGAAATTCCCTCTAACTCAAATAAATTCTTTAGATTCTTGGACTATTTTCAATCCCTTTTATTCAAATTTCTCTATTCCAAAAAAAAAATAAAAAAAAAAAAAGTCAAACTCGCGCAACTTGTATTTAATTTAATTAATTAACTTGTGAGGTAATTTAATTGCAATAATTTAAACATAATTAAGTTTGAATATATACATAATTCATTAATTAACGCTATTTTGTTGATTTACTAACCATATACAAACACAGCATTTGTATCTTTAAAATAAAGGGCACGACTGGGTCGCACAAAGTTGCTCTTGTGGCAAGTTTATTTGAGGGTTTAAAGTACAAACAGAATATACGAAAAAATCTTATGAATTTTTTTTTAAAGTTTGAAAACCATATCTTAAAAAGATTCAAACCAAAATCAAAGTATACAAAAAATTTTCTTTACAAAGGGTTTGTTTCACAGTCTCTGAGTAAGTTTCAAGTAAAATACTCAGCAGTTAAATTCGTTGTTAGCTGTGTATTGTTTTGTTGTTTTCCGTCAAAAAAAGTTCTGAATAGCTTAATTGAAACTTACCCAGATATTGTGAAACAAGCCCTAAATGTGAGTTTAAGAAAAAAAATTCTAAATGGTAGGTTTTCAAAAAAATCGATAAAAAAAAACGATAACCGTTGGAAGAGAGTAATTGTATGCCTCCGTTAAAGTGACCAAGCAGAAGAAAATTTCAAAAAAATTATCATACGAAACCGGAGGCGGTTAGCCCAAATTAAAACTGGCTGAAGAGAGATTCTGGCTGAGGCAAAAGTTCATCTTGGACTGTATTAGACAAAATTAGCAGAAGTTTTTCCCAAGTGCGAAAAGTTTAAATACATCGGATCTATGATCAATAGTTAAAGCATCTTACAATGACGGCGTCAACAATTGCTTAAGCATCAAGTGGTGGGGCACCTCTGCCATCTTCTTTGACCGAAAAATATCCCCGAATATGGTCTAAATTGTAGTTGATAGTAATTTATAATAACGGCTAATGTACAAAAAATATGAGAATAAATTAGTGCCGGCTCCGATGAAGATCCTTCACATATAGCAGCAGTGAGCTTAATCAATTTAGTAGTAAGAAGATATCTTTGTCTAAATGACATTCCAACATCACAGTGGGTTCTTCTTCAGATCAAGAAAATAATCGTAAATATTCGGTGGATACGAGCAATCTAAGTTGAGCATCTCTATCATTGCACAAATCTTGTTCGTATGACATAAGTTGTTCGGAGAAATTTCGCTGATTGATAAGATACAAATATTGCTGACCTTTGCTCTGTCTGTATGAGTATGATGGAAGTAGTCCACCTGGTGCTATAGTTACACATCTAGGTGGTCGTTTTCTTTCGGGTGATACTCGATGGGCACTCTTACTTGTTTCTCTCACGGCGCTTACTGCTTACTGAATCTAGAACACCAATGATGGGTTTAGTTACAGTTCCAACAATACCCTTGCCAAGACCGCTGATAAATCCCTGGAATCCATCAGTTTGTACACCTTCGTAGGTGTGACGAACAATACTTGTAACACCACCCGTTACAATACTTGTAACACCACCCGTTACAATACTTGTAACACCACCGTTATTTTTTGACTTATGGTGACCTAGAAAAAAAGTCTGGGTGTATTACCCTGAAAACCATACCTACCCAATTTGATGTAAATCGGCCTACCAGTTTAGGCTGTAGGTGCCGAGACAGACTGACAGACAGACAGAATTTCCGGACCCAATTTTTCGTCTTCTCTATCATTGTAATGTCATTTTTGATTGTTATCTCAAAACTTTTTTTTTGCACGAATCCAAGACTTATAATAAAAGTAAAACAATAGAAATAATAATGTAAATAGGTACAACTAAATACTAACATATAGTAAATTAAAAATATGTGAATTTTTTCGTAACCACTTTCAATATATATTCCTTACCTATTTTTTGTTTAAAATTTTACGAATTAAATCAATGAAACTTTAATTCAAGAATAAATGTTTTTAAATTAACATAAACTATTAAAATACGAAAAGATTTTTTGAAAAGTTATAAATGCAAGACATTGTGTAGTATAGTCTGTTTTTGTTTTTAGTTTTTCATAGTATGTTGTCCACTATACTAAAATTCCGGAGAATACTACCAAAAGTGATTGTAATAGGATGGGTTAATCTTGGTTTTTTTTTTATTTTGGAAAATTTAGGGTGGTAGAATATTCAAAAGAAATCTTAAAAAAAACTAGTTTAGGCATGTTTTTTTATATTAGCCCAGGAATTTTGTGCTAAAGTTCGAACAAATTTTAATAGAAACAAAAATTGGAAGAGTTGTAGTTGTAGAGCTTGAGTTGAGAGGAGCATTTCAGCAAAAGTTCCCGCTTATAAGTGTTGAGCAATCCTTGCAAACAGGGCTGCCATCACAAATTTTAAGTTAATTAAAAACAAAGTAAAAAATAGAACGGAACATTTTTTAAGCTTTGAATATATTTTAAATGAATCAGAATTAAATATTTTATTACTAAGCGTATACATTTTTTTATATAATACCGTTAAGTAAGTAAAAGTTCGGGCCAATCTTAAAAAAGTGTATTTTGTTTTTATTTCTTGATTGTTTAATTTTTTTAGGTCACAATTAAAAAAAATTTACAAAAAAGTATGCAGTGTTATATACAATTTTATTGAGCAAGCTTTTACTGTATGCCGTTATTAAATAATTAAAATTTAATTGTGCACAAAACTTAAAAATTTCGCTGCCTTGAAAAAATATTTTTTTTTCATATTTAATTTACGGTTTATCCTACAAACTTGAAAAGTATGTCAAATGACGCAGAATCTCAGTGAAAATAGCTAAAAATAATTTTGTTCAACTCCCTCTAAGTCGAACTCCCTCTATGTCGAATTTTCCTCTAACTTTTTGCATTCCTCTCGATTTTCCATACAAAAACCATCCTCTAATTCGAAATCCCTCTAAGTCGAAATTCCCTCTAACTCAAATAAATTCTTTAGATTCTTGGACTATTTTCAATCCCTTTTATTCAAATTTCTCTATTCCAAAAAAAAAAATAAAAAAAAAAAAGTCAAACTCGCGCAACTTGTATTGTTTTTTTTATACACATGTTATGTAGGTATAAACATGAAGCACACACACTCGCATGCCGCATACTCTGCTTCTTAATCGCGTCGTTTACCAACACTCTTTGCCTAAACATAATCATATTGCATCTACCTTAAAAAATATTCCATGAAAAAAATGCAAGGCAACAAGAAACAAAAAAAAAATACTTAAGTTGAACACGTGTGCAATTAGGTTTTGTTGTTGGTCAAAACAGTTGGTTTTTAGTTTAAAGATCGTGGAATAATATCTGTGAAGTTATCTGGTTTAAGTGTGTGCATGTATATTGGAAATCCATTTAAAAAATTGTAGCGTATATGACAAACCAGTTAGACTTCAGCCATTTGCAAATGTTTGTGTGTGGTTCGATTTTGGAATCAATAATACATGCTGTTGATGATAACGATGATGATAGTGGAGCTGAAGATGAAGAAGTTGAAGTCGAAACAATACATATTGAAGTGCCAGAAAAGAATGAAATCGAAAATGGAATTTAAATATTGCAATCTGCGATTGAAATGACAGAAAATGTACCGGATGAGGTTCAACACTGCCTTTTCAAAATAGAGTCATTTTTGAAACGAGTGAACACTCCAGCCACTTTCATTCATCAATCAAAATTACAATTTTGTTTAATTAATTTTGTTGAAACAGTAATTTGACAAGGTATAAGAATGAATTAATGTGCCATAAAAGCTAAGCTTCTGTTTATTTATTTAATTTATCCATTTATTTGTTATCTTTTTTTATACTCAATAAATGCTTTTAAGCAAAAAAAAAATATTAATCTCTCTAGGTCGAATTTTTTAAAAACTCCCTCTAACTCGAACTAATTTTGACATCCCGTGAAAATTCGACTTAAAGGGAGTCGACTGTATATAATGTCAAATTTAAAAAGGTGATTTTTATTTTTTTTTTTTTTATCAAATTGTTTTAGTGAAAAATTAGGAGACAGACTGTGATGAAATTTCTTTTTATAATTTATTAAATTTTATTTTTCCGTAATTTGAGCCCACTCATAGGCTTTGCTATACAAGCCATTCATGAAAAATTAAAATTTTATTAAAAACAAACCTTTAAAATATACGTGTTAACATAATATATTTGTTTTAATATTTGATTAGCGGTTCTTTGCACTAACTTCAAACTTAAAAAAGTGTAATTTTTGTTCTTTTTTATTTGTTTGAAGAAAATTATTTTTAATAATTAATTAAAAGAATTGAACGAAAAACTAATTTTTATTTAAAGCATCATTTAATTCTTCATAACTTCTTGAGCTTAGTTGCAAGTTTAAGCTATAATCACTTCACGAAAATATATGATGTATAGTAGTATAGATAGTAGATATTGTCGACATCATCATTTATTTTCTTGAAATGTCCTCCAGCAGAGAAATACTATTCGTTATGACAAGTGTCTCCAAATCAACACGGAATGCATGCTTTTTTTCTGTAGTCAGAATTTTTAGTATTTTTACAAAGCAGCCATCTCTTCTCTTTTGGTCCATCGCCATTTCGTGTGTGAAAACTTTGGAAAATGTCTAATTTCATGATTTTGACTTTATAGGTCAGCGTTATAGTTACATCTGTGAGTTTTACTCAAGCAAGTTACTCCCGTAAGTAACTATTTATCCATAGGTATACAGGGTGATTGGTTAATTGTTTTTAACCAGATTTCACCTTTTTTTAAAAAAGTGATGTTAGTATTTTCTTAATTTCTCAAAAAATAAGATACATTTTGACATCCAGTTTTCTGTTTTTGACTAAAAATTAACAAGAGCAATGAATTTTGAAAATAAAAATAATAGTTAATTAAATGAAATTTTGAAAAAAATTAGTTTAAAATTTTTTTTTTAATTTTTTTTTTCAAAATTTTGAGTTTGAAAATTAATTTTTTTAAAACTGTTCACTTAAACAACTTAATTTAAAAATAAAATAAAAGAATAGTTTTCTGGCTTTCCAAAAAGATATAACAAGGCTTCATTCACCGTTGTTTTTAAATAATTTTTTTTCTGATTTAAGTCAACTTTTTAGAAAATTGCCCCTCCCGCCTAAACGGAGGGAAACAGACCCCCCTCCCTTACGTTTTTTTTCTTGTCTTAACCCCACCTACAAGCTCAAGCTTTTTGGTGCACCTTAAACCAATCACCCTGTATAACTTTACTAGTGTAAATAATTTTTTAAGATATATGTAGATAATTATGTTCATTTGTTTAACGTAAGCTGAAAGTTGAAAACAAAAATTGATTTACATTCTTATACTCAATCCTCAAAGTTTCAGTAAGTTTTCTGCTTAAGAAAAGCATATTCAAGTGTTTGTATGTGTGTGCATTTAAAAGTTTACATTTGCAGTTATACTGTAATTCAATACTTCGATGGTTGAAAAAAAGGTAAAAAATGAAAATTGAAATTGAAAAAAAACTATATTTAAACATAAAAGCGTGTTTAGCTATTGAAATACTACTAATAATAACTAGTAAAGATTTAAATCAAATCTGTCAGACACGTATCAAAATTTGTCTGCACGAGTCTAAATTTTCTAGACAGTTGTTCAAAAATTGGTTCTATTCGTTTCTATTTAATGTCGATGTTGGTGCTTATTTGTTTTTGGTTCACGCACATCTTTGATCTATGGTTAATGATTTCACTAAAATTTGAATGTTAAGGTAACAACTTAGAATATTGGTTGACCCGACCCGTCTGTTAAGTATCTTTCTTTTTACGTTTTGTTTTCTAATGCAATTAAAGAGCTATCTTAAATTCTTTGCATACAATCAAAGACCAAACCTACCAGTTTCTTGTTTGTATAATTGTTTCTTATTTTTTTTCAAAGTGGAACTAACTTACGATTTTTTTTAAATTTATGAACAACAAAAAGAACCTTTTCTGTTTTGAAACGAGGTGGGGTCACGTTACGGAAATGATATTTGGGAGAAAAATGCTTAATTTTTATGCGTATGTAACGTGGCGGCTGGTAACGCTGTTAAAGACCAAGAAATATTTTTAATTATTTTAATACTTTAATCGTTTTTGACTGGGAACACGAAAAGGAGCTTTTAGTGGACAATCAGCCATATGTATCTGTATGCATATATCTATACATGTATAATACAAATAGCACTATGTGCATATATAATTTACGAATACATTCGTTCAATTTACGAAAAGGTTTGTATACAGGGTGATTGGTATAAGGTGCACCAAAAAGCTTGAGTGTGTAGGTGGAGTTAAGACAAGAAAAAAACCGTATGGGAGGGGGGTCTATTTCCCCCCGTTTAGGAGGGAGGGGCAATTTTCTAAAACATTGACTTAAATCAGAAAAAACGGGGGGAAATAGACCACCCCCTCCCATACGATTTTTTCTTGTCTTAACTCCACCTACACGCTCAAGCTTTTTGGTGCACCTTATACCAATCACCCTGTATAATGTACGAATGAATTGGTAAATTTAACTTTGGCCATTAGTACATACAATGTACGTTTTTTTTGTAGGAATACAAATAATATATTAGTAATATGTACGCATATGTGTATATTCTACGAATGCTATTCGTGACTGAAAACAACGAATAAAATTCGTAGAATGGAAGCAGTAACTAATACTATTTACACACGATGTTTTTTGAGTGAGATTTGTTTGTCATGGAATGCTCCTAATGGGTGTTTCATTTTTTATCATCTTTTTACCCAGCACTTCCGTTTAATTTTTTTTTTTAAGAAGATTTAAAGCAAAAACTCGATTAACTTTAAAATGAATATTAATTTGTATTAAATTATTTTCTGTAATGCTAATACTCTCATTTTTCTGAATATTAATCAAATATCAACATTTGGGACTTTCTTCGCCTGCTGGCTGATGATCCTGCTTATGGTTTGTGACTTTTATAACATGTTACGTATAGAGTTCGATCCTATGCAAATACAACTGATAACAGTAACCTAGATTACATAATATTTTTCATTTATTTACTATTTTTGGGACATTCAATATCTTGTATTTTTAAAAAATACATACAAAAAATAGCAGCGACTTTGATTATATTATATCTACTTTAAGCCTCATTACATTCAGTGCAATACTATTAATATTATGTATTTGCGAACACATTAAATTTTATTGATGGAATAATGCCTTTACAAATTGTTTTTTATCTTTGATCTTATTTGAATTTTCGGTTTAAAATATAAACCATACCCAAATGTGTTTCCGTACTTATAAATGTAATATTATCATTTATCATTTTAATATTAATGTTAACATTGTTCACTTACGAGTTTTCTTTGCTTTTAACTTATCCTTTTTTAAAAATGTTTTTTTTTTAACATAACCCCATTGATTTGATATTTTTTTTTCTACTAAAAAAATATATTTGTTTTGTAAATTGTTTTTTTCTTCTTCTCAAGCAATAATAGTTAATACGAAAGAATTCAAGACGGATTTCTTCAATTCTTTTTTTAATTAAATAAATACTTAGTTTTTTTTTTTTAAATATAATTAACATTTTCTAACTGTACTTAACCTTATATTTTGTTTTTCTAATTCATTATAACAAGTATTTTGTTTTTCTTTTCTTTTGTGTAGGGTGAGTGATGAGTTATGTATTGTGTTTTTTTATATTTTTCCTTTTAATGATGGAAAAAATATTGTCCAGCACGATTTTTGAAAAGAGCTTTTTTAATGATTTTATATAATATAGGAATTTCTAGCAATTCTTTCCTAGCATTAATTTTTGGTTAAGTTTTTTTTTTTTCAATCAGAATGAGTTTGTTGTAAGTATTTTCTGAATTGACATGAATAATGGGTAAAAAAATCAACAGCTAAAATTTTCTTAATTATAAATTCATAATAAAATACATTTTAAAATTTACACTTATTCAATAATTATCTAGGACTAGATAAAGTAAAAACATTTTTAATCAAAACTTTTAAAATGAACTAAGGATAAGAAGATTTTTAAGGAATTTAACTTGAACAAAAACGTAAGCATTTCAATTGCGTCAAATGATATGCTTACTATGCAAACCTTTGCAATGGATTGCCTACACTGGGGTGCCAGCATGCGTAACTTGAAACAATCGAGTTTACTCGATACAATCAAGACTAGAATTTTCTTTATTTATTTCATTTGAACCAAAACAATCGGTTAGGTACATAAAAGGACTGCCTGTACCCGATTGTATCGACTGAACTGATTTTATCAAGTTACATGCTAGCCCCATGATAACGGAATCAGGATAAGGTGTAACGTTTTTACTCTGTACACTAATAGGGATTTACTTTTTCCAAACTAGTTGATACGAAACTTCAGGAACAATAATTTTTAAGTCCAAACTTAACAATTTTTTTTTTATATCTTTAAAAGTTATTATAATTTTACATACAATTAAAACTTAGAGGTAAACAAAAATACACAGTGAACCATATTGTCTCTAACCTCAATCAAGAACTTTAGTTTTTTTTTTAATTTTAAAAATTACCATTTTCTATGATTGAAGATTGCGAAATAACGAATAATTACTTTGAAACATGTATGATATTTTTTTTTGAAATCTGGGTGCTATATTCATTTTTAATTGTTTTGTTATATTTTGGAAACAGCCAATATACATACAAACATGTGTATAAATAATTTTTTTTTTGTATTAAATAATTTTGTCTTATACAAAATACTGCTTCCCTTGAAATTAGTGAAAATACCAGCAATCTGTGTATTTTTTTCAAACTTGGACTTCGGAAAAAACGTGAGCTTCAGCTTTGATCAGTTCAAATTAGAAACGGTACAAAAATTTTATTTATTAAATTACTTTGAAAGGCGAAAAACATAAAATGCCTAAACTAAAGAACCAGAAGAATGGTGGTAGCTATCATTAAACGGTTATTTAGCTTAAAACTGGTATAAAATGTCTAACTAAGGGGGCGGTTATATAGCGATCAGGAAAACTAAACAGGAAACATTTTTCAAATCGATATTTAAAAACTTATGTTCTGATTTTATTTGAAAGACAAATGCTACATTTATCGATGACAAATTACTCACAGAATTATTTGTGGTGATAAAATTTTCAATAACGCCCATTATAGCTCAGGAAAATTAGACAAAAAATAAGGCAATATTACGAAATAATTCGGACAAAGCTGGATTTTGCTGGAGACCTTTGTTTTTATGTCTTGAGCAAATACCGCAAAAGCACCCATGATTTGGACCTGAACTTAATTTTATTTAGGGGGCGAAAGGGGTCGCGATTCAGTTTTTTTTTGCCAATTTCTCGGATACTATGAACTTTTTGCAAAAAATTTTGGCTTAAAATTGTAGCTTAAATAATTTATTGTTATCGTACCATCAACCAATTTCGAAAAAAAGTGTTAAATTATTACATAAAAATCGTATGAACCGTTTTCAAGATAATTTGGTTCTGTAGTAGTAGAATATCAACCTCTGATATAAACGTTTTAGTTTTTCCGAATTTTCTGGAAAACGACTAATACGATTTTGATAACACTTGGTGTACGTAATACTGTCATTGTTTTGAACATAAGTGCATTTCAGGATTTTGGTTAAAAATGCACATAACGAAGATTTGGTGTTAACGGATTCATACAAATTTGGCCGGAACTTCAAAACAGCCGAACCGATTTCATTTATATTTAGTACGGTACATAAGTTAAATATGCAGCACAAGATGGAATTTAAAGTTTTTATCTAAGCAACATAAAACGAAAAATATGATGATACATAATTTTATGGATCAACATTTTTTTTTTAAACACTATCAGATCTATTTTTAAATGGAGCTTAACATATGAAAGAAAGATTTGCCAACACATAATATAATGTGTCCCACTGGCTCATCACTTAGTGCAGGTGTTAGTTGTTAGTAAGCACAATGGTACAAAAACAAAAACACATGCACATAAATACAACATAAATACATTATTACAATACAACACAGAAACAATTATGATCGTGGAGCACTGGTTCTAAAGAGAGTTTTTAAATTATTTCTTTTTAAATTAAAGTCTATCAGGCTCTCATTCAAGTTATAAAACTTACTCATCCGTGTGAGAGGCTCATGCATGCCATAATTAGTTCTGTGGAGTTCAACATTCAAAAGTTCAGATCTTCGCAGGTGGTAAGACCCTCCGCGGTAGTTTAAGCCAATAGAAGCTAACAGGTCCGAAGCATCAATTTGTCCGCTGATAAGTTGATGAAGAAAAATTAAATCATTATTTACCCTTCGTTGGTATAAAGATTGAATCTGCAAAAGCTGTATCTCATGTTCATAAGGTGGCAGATTATAGGGATCGGCCCAAGGAAGGCCATTAAAAGCAAAATGAATAAACTTATGCTGCAGTGATTCTATCCGATTCTTATGGATTTCATAAAAAGGAGTTCATACTTGTGAGGCATACTCAAGATGAGGCCTAACGTAGCAGTTGTGAAGTGAGAGAGTGACGTACGGATTCTTTTGCCCACCGTTTTATGAACCAAAGCATAGAGTTTGCTTTATTTACCATAAAATCAATGGCGCAAGATTTTAAACACTACTCATTTTAGCAAAAGAACCGACTCTAATTAAAGAAGTTCTTTAAACCTGAAGCCTAGTCTAACTTTTTCTCAATTTTAAACAATTTAAACAGCCCTGGCAAATAATGCTGAAACGTAACGTAACGCAAGCAAATTTTCGACGAACAGGCCTAAAATTGAATGACGTCTATCAAATGTCAAGAAAATGTCTATCAAATGTCAAAGACCTTTATTTGTTTTCGTTCTCTATCTTAATAGAAAAAGGATTAAAAAGGAGAGACAAATGTATAGGTACAAAGTGTGCAATATGGAATTAATATTTTGTTGCACTCACTCTCAAAGCTAGCAGTAACGGTTCTTCTTATTAATTTCTTATTCTTGTTCTAATAATTATTTGTGCAGATACTTTAGATAAAGCGGTTGTAGAATTTTGATAAATTTACAATAAATAAGCAAAATGGAACAAGTAGATAAGGTATGTACCTATATTACATGAAAAATACACGACTTGGTATAAAGGTTTGTTGCATTTCTGGTTTTTTATTCAAGTTAAAACGTGACCGAGAGCAGAATTGGGACAGGACAGAAAAAGAAACTTTCCGGCAGTTTGTACAACAGCATTTACAAATGATAGAAGATAAGGGTAACGACTATAAAAAGATCGCGGGCAAGAAGACAGCATGGGAGTCCATTAGAACTAGCATGGCTGCTTCTGGATATATTAGAAGTGTGGATAAGATGCGAGCGCAGTGGTCGCGAATGAAGATAGCCGCTAAAAAAGCGAACACAGCTACAAGGAAAGCAGTGAATGCCACGGGGAATATGGTGCGTATACCCAGCACAGATCCGGCTGATGAACTGGTACAAGGAATGATATCTGAGCAACTGGAACCTGACACAATATATATAGACAGTAATAGCCTTGTTCCAGAACTCGAAATCGCTGTAATATCCCCTACTGATATGCAGCCATCATGCAGCGGCACACAGCGTGAAACGATTGCACATTCTGAGGTAATAGCACAAGACTCCCAATTCCTTGATAGCGTAGAAGTAGAGGAAGTTGATGGTGAAAATATATTAACACCTGTCGCTCCACCTCCACTCAGAAACCTCCTAAGCCAACTGAGACAACTCCCGAAAAAGCCGACCTCAAAACCCGAAGTAATGGAGGCACGTAAAAAATTAATTATAAATCAATCTTTCCAGGGGGATGAGCTTGATTTTGAAGTAGATTGCAAAAAATTGGAAGTGCAATGTAAAAAAGAAAAATTGCATCTGTTACAGATAGTAACGGAGAAGGAGTTATTAGAATTAAGTCAAATGAAAGAGCTTCATGCTCTTAAAGTAAAAAAAATAAAAATTGAAATTGAAGAACTAAAAGAAAATAATTGATTGCTTGTAACACAAGCATTTTATTGAAAAATAGAAAATAAGTGTTTTTTTTCTAAATTAAGTATTACATGCATGTGTATGTTATGTTTTTTTATGAACCTTTTTTATGTTTTTTTATGTTTTGTTTTTTTTAACGAAATAAATGATGTTTTAAACATCATCATGAACTACATGTTTCGTTTTATTAAAAATATTGATTCACAAAAGAACTCCTGAATGCTCTGCCTGTTTCTGTATTTTGGGTAGATGTTTCATCAGCATTTGACTGTGGCATGAGCAGTAATGTAGCACTTGGGTTAATATCTTCAAGGAAAGGAATATTTCTTTCTTTTGCTATATTATGAAGCACGGCCACAGCAACAATCACATTTTTTGCAGTATCTAAATCAACTCTAAGCCGATCCAACAGTGCTCTAAATTTTGATTTTAGCTTTCCATTGAGGCACTCAATTCGGCTCCTGGTTGATGTATGGCTGTTATTATATCTTTGTTCCTTCTGGTTGCTCGGGTTTCTTAAAGGTGTGAGCAAAATTTTCGAGCATGGGTATCCAGCATCTCCTAGCAAAACACTTTGGTGGATATGAGCACTTGCTTCCAGTTTGGTTTTCAGCAGTTCCAAATATTGGAGTCGTGAAGGGATCCACGAGATCTCGCAACGATGTCTATTATTTTACAGTTAGCATCAGTTACAATTTGTACGTTGAGGGAATAGTAACATTTAATGAATATACATACATATAATGATAGGTTCATGAACTTTATAATTTATTAGTCTTATTAAAAGGCAGATTCCTTGTAGTTTGTATATAAAGGCACCCAAACAAAAAGCATTTGTTTTAATATACGTACATTGTCCAAGTTTGTGAACCGTAAATGAGTTGAAAACACAACTGATTCAACGGTTTTTGAAGCACATTCTTGGATTTTGCAACAAAGTCGTCTGGGTTTGAATGAATTCTTTAAATATTCTTTATTACAATTGAACTAAACTTTAAAATGCACAATCAAACTACGAGGTGGAAAATATACCTTAATATTTTTGTAAAATAAGACTATAATAATGAAGAATACCTTTTCTGTTTATATAATGACCTGCCATAACAGGTCCTACAATTCTGGCTGGTCGCTTTATTTGCACATGGGTGCAGTCAATTGCTCCCATGGCCTTTGGGAATCTGGCGATCTTATAGAAATCTGCTTATGTATCTCCGCAGAGGAAGACGGAAAGTTTATAAAATAAGGCAGCAGACCAGCAATTCGTTTAGAGCAGTTTTTTATTATCTTTCCTTCTGTCGATTGCACCATTCCATGGATTGTTCCTAAAGTATTGCACAATAAAGTTTTGTTTGCCTATTTTATTTGTCTTAAATACACTTACCGACATCAGCCTGATGTACATTTCTTCCAAAGAAGTGCAATGTCACCAAGACTTGTAGCTCTGGAGATATCGGAAGACCGCGGTTCGTAACACGATCTGATATGTTCAGATTTTCGACCAAAAACCGAACAGTTACTTTATCAAACCGATACCTTGAATAAAATTCAAGGTCATCGAGCTCTTCCAACGGATTGGCTCGTATTTTAAGACACCGTGGGGTTCTCATAAGCTCAAAATCTTCCAACATTTCGAAATCTCCGTCTTCGGGAAACATTTTTCTACTTTATCCTATTGTTTTTTTGTTATGAAATGACAAATGACAGCTCGATAAAGTATACTTTAAAAAGATAAACAAGGGGTTTGCTGCTTTTAAAGTTAGATAAGTTCTTTAAGGTAAAAGTGTACTTTATGTCGTTTAAAATTTAGAAAGAGCCGACTCTCGTTCTAAATTTATTTTTTAGACACGACGCTCATTTTAAAGTTGATTTAGAATGGGTTTTAAATGTTTGAAATTTTGCGCCAATATGTTCAGAAAATTTTAGATTAGCACTAAAATTTACACCTAAGTCTTTGAAACTAACCACGCGACTGATTTAATTTTGAGATATAAAATATTCAAAGAAACCTGGGGATCTTTTCGTTGAGAATGTCATTGTTTGGTATTTTTTAGGTTAAACCCGTTTTTATAGCACCATACACTGAAACTATTGCCATCAGCCTGCAGAAGATTGTGGTCATTAGGAAATTGGATTGCTTTAAAAATTTTCATATCATCTGCAAATATGAGAATCTCACTAAAGCGTATATAAGAGGAAACGTCATTTATAGCAAGAATGAATAAGAATTGGCCCAAATGACTTCCCTGGGGTACGCCTGAATGGGCAAAGAAAGTATTTGAAAGGGAGTTTCTAAATTTGACCTGGTAAGATCTATTTTCAAGGTACGATTTGATCCACGAAATAAAAAGAGTAGGGAAACCGTACGCTTGGAGTTTAAAAACAATTGGAGTTTAAAAACAATGGTCAAATGCCTTAGAAAAATCTGTGTACATGCAATCAACTTCGTTACCTTTTTCTAATGCATTTGAACAATTATGCAAGAAGGTAAGAAGGTTTGTAACTGTAGACCTTTTCTGCACAAAGCCATGTTGCTGTTTACAAATAATGTTTTTACCAAAAAATGAAAGGCTTTTTTGGTAAAAAATTGTCATGTGTTCCAAAAAGCTTTGGAAAAAAGCTTTGCACTAATACACCACTACATTTTTTCAGAACAATTGGGGGTAAACCGTCAGGGCCATAAGAGTAATCGTCATTTAAGGATGACAAAAAATGCAAAACTCTATCAGGAATATTGTTAAAATTAACTTGCGGGTAGCTGTTCACATGTTTAAAAAAATCTATATCAACACTTCTATGAATATCAACAAATGAGTTACGAAAATTGGGGGTAAACCGTCAGGGCCAATAGAGTAATCGTCATTTAAGGATGACAAAAAATGCAAAACTCTATCAGGAATATTGTTAAAATTAACTTGCGGGTAGCTGTTCACATGTTTAAAAAAATCAATATCAACACTTCTATGAGTATCAACAAATGAGTTACGAAAATTATTTGCAAATATCACTGGGATGTTGTACGGAAGTGTTCTCATATAAAAAACTTTTTTTTTTCGAGTTAACAAAATGCCAAAAACTTTTAGGGTCCTGTTTTAAAGAAGACCCCATTTCGTTAACGTAATTGGTGTACAACAATTTTGAAAGAGTTTTAAATTCTTCAAATAAGGCAATATATTGTTCGAAAATTGTTGGAGAGAAGGTTTTTATATAAGCTTTCCATACTTTATTTCTGTTGTTTCGAAGAGATTTTAGCTCTTGTGTGTACCAAGGGTGACAAAAATTAGTGTTTTTAGATATTTTTGTAGGTACACAATTAATTATACAGCTACTGATTATATTATAGAACTCAGTTACTGCATCGTCAATATTTGTAGAATCCTATATATTTCTAATATTCGATCTACTTATAACATCGAAAAGCAACTGAAAATTTGACTTTCGATAGTCAAAAACAAATGAACAATCTTGAGAATTACAGTTTTCGAGAGGATGGTTGCTCAAATCAAAAAATATATCCAAGGGTGGATGGTAATTGTCTATATTAGTAATTCCAGAACTAGATTCCTGAACAACAGTACTAATAGCGTCAGAAGAAAATACCAAATCGAGTACTCGATTCTTAGAGTTTTTAATACAGTTAACTTGCTGTAAGTCAGTAGAATTAATACCATCTAGACAAAGAAGCTCTGTTTGTGAAGATGTTAATGAGGCTTCTTGAAATGATCCCGAAGGAACCCATTCTATATGGGGTAAATTGAAACCCCCGAGAAATAGAGTATTGCTGTTGGAGCAAGACAAGTCAATGATAAAGTCTAAGGCCAAAACAAGTTCATCATACAACAAACTTGAACTTCTTGGAGGAATATATACATTTATAATATATGCATACTTAGACTCTATGTTTAATTTGATGCAAACCAAGTCAATAGAAAGATCGAAGGGGAAAGAAATACGCGTAGATACAAAATTATTACGAACAGCAATCAACACACCACCGCCTAATTCTTTTGGTTTATCAACACGACGATCTTTTCTAAAAACTAGAACTCATGATTAAAAAGTTCTGTGTCTAAATAGCTTCAATTCAGCCAAGTTTCCGTCAAAACAAAGATGTCATGTGAAAAAGCTTGTGAGTTAGTATAGATATTTGCAGTTTTGCTGCGAAGCCCTCTGACGTTTTGATAAAAGAGGGTAATCCTTTTTAGTTTTTTGGCGAAGATTTCTTAGGAATAACGCACTTACTTCTTTAACTTCTCACAATAGCAAACTCTTTTATAAGCGCTTCAGAAGGCCAATTTTTATTATTAATGATAGATTCGAAAAATGCCGGGTGAGCAACAATTTTGAAGGATGAGACAAAACTATTTACCTTACTAATTTTGGTACATTTAACTGATGCATTGTTCGGAATGCATTTGTTAGAGACCAAATGGGAAACAAGATCATGAACACTTATATCTGGACTAAGGCGAGAAATAAAAATTGATTTAGGTTCAGGGACAGCCTCAATAGGACGAGGACAAGGCTCTGTTATTACAATATGATTTGATATAGTTTCACAATCATTGTCAGCCACCGTATTAACAGCAATCGTTAAAGTCGGACTGACATGAGACGAACTAGATGCGCCTTAATCAATAAGACTAATAGAGTTGCTCCTTAAATTGGTTCGTTTTGGAGGGGGACTTGAATTCTTAACCACTGACGAGTTTTCTCGTATCCTTTTATTTCCTCTTTTTGCAACAGAGTCGCGATCAGATAGTGCTGAAGAAGAAGTTCTAGTTGATAAATCTGAATCAGCTGATGGAACGGAAATAGAAGCAGGTTGTTGGATCAAGTCATCAGTGATGTTTCGATATTGATCATATCGTTGCAAGTTGAAAATGTAGTTACATTTGACACTGCAGTGTTAAAGTTTGTCAGCAAGTCATTGAACCCTTTAGAGAGCTTTAAAATGTTTTCTTTAAAAGAATTCATTTTGAAGGAGAGCTGAAAAAGTGAAATCTTACGGCAGTCGGTACAATACCAAAAGGCAATATCAGAATTAGTTTGCAACAAGAGCAAGTTCTTGCGACCGAGTCATGCATTTTATTTTTTTTTTCTCTGGATCTGGATCACAAAAAAAGCAAAGAGCTTCAAATACTAGTGAAAAAGTGCAATTTTGTCTAAAAACAGACTTTGTAACACTTTTTTTTCTTGAAATTGGTTGATGGTACGGTGAAAAGTTTTAAGACTTTTTTTGTAGAAAATCATATAAGCTACAATTTAAACCCAAATATTTTTTGCAAAAAGTTCATAGCTTCCGAGAAATTTGCAAAAAACTTCGACGCCTTTCCCCCCTAAATAACATTTAGTTCCGGTCCAAATCCTGGGCAATTTTGAGGATTTGTTCAAGACATTAAAACAAAGTCTCCAGCTCTGTCCGAATTTTTTAGAAGTAAAATTCTAATTTATTGGGCTACATATTTTGTTTTTGTAAAAAAACATGTAATCATTTTCCTGATGGAATTTCCGTACGGAAAATGAATATAAACAAATGCATTTTTAAGAATAAGTATTTGTTTAACTGAAAATTTGATCTTCACAAAAAATTCTTTGAGTTATTTTCCATCAATTCCTGTTTTGAATCGAATGAAAACATAATAATCGATCTGGAAATGTTTCCTGTTTTGTTTTCCTGATCGCTATAACCGGCCCCTAAAATGGAATACTAAATTTAAATGAAATCGGTTGAACCGAAGTCAAATTTAGATTTGCCAATTTTAGGAACCTAATTATTTACACATAAAATCTTAATTTGAAAAAAAAAATCATCAACCAGTTTTGTAAATATTGGATTAACAAAAAAAAAATTATAATTTAATAATTTTTTTTTTAATGTTATACAACAATAAAAAAAAAACAAACATAATCATAGAGTTATAAAGACCTTCATAGATATTAAATTTGGTAAAGATGCCATAAAACGGTTAACGACTCAAGTTAACCGTTTTATGGCAGGTACCGTAAAGACTATTTTCTAGGAAATACGACTTAAACCATCTGAATGATCTTCAATGCCGTATCACTCATGTGAAGTTTAATCAAAATCGGAGTCGTTTTCGAGAAAAACAAGCTTTTTCATATAAAAAATTAATATGGCAGGTACCGTTGTTTTTAGACCAAGAAAGAGAAAGGAGATTTTCTTAGTCAGTACACCCAAAAATGTCAAAAAATCATACCTAACAATAAATTTTATTTTTGAATAATAATAGCGCTGACTGTAAGTGTGTCTATACTAGAGGAGCAATACGTACATAGCGAATAATAGCACCTACTTATAGTCGCAAGTAAAAAGGAACAAAAATATACATACGTACAGGGTGTACCGAAACTCAACGTCAAGCGGGTACCAGGTGATAGGTTTGGTTATACCCGTACTGGGAATAGTAAGACAAAAATTATGAAAATCGATACCCAGGGCTTCATTTGTATGTACTGTGTACTGTCACAATTTTTTATATTTTTCAGTGATTTTTTGTCTACGTAATTTTTAGTAAAAATAAATACAGCAAGTTTCGAAAAAACAAATTTTGTTAGCAAATTTTAACACTTCATATTTGAAAAAAATGAAGAAATACTACCCACGGCAAGTTGTTTAAAAAATTGGCCCATTTAATCAAGTCTTCAAAACAGTCCAAAAATTGCCACTTGCTACTTCAATATTCATGTTACCATTTTTTAAACCATTTTCGAGCAAGTAAAACTTTAATTTTTTTCTAAATAGGAACGTATTATACCTGATTGACGTAGGAGTCCAGTACGCCATTCCTTCAAAATATTATTCAACCTGCTTAAGAAGTTAACACACTAAAAGTCCTGATTCCTGGGAGGTGATCCGGAGGAGGGCGAGGAGTACAAAGCCCCCGAAAGAGGGCTTTTAGGGACTTACTCTTATACCACGGAAATAGTGGGTGCAGCGAAGTTTTGTTAAGAATATATCAACCGTTTTCGAGATACACGCATCGCAAGGGAGAAAGATTTGTTACCTTTTTTAAAGCTTAAGAGCAGAAGATATATGTCCTTTTTTCATCCTGTAATATGCTGTTTTCCTTAGAAAACGGCTGATCACTATGTAAAACGACGTTGGTTCTGGCACTACCTCTATTCTTATGACACGATTTAAATTATTTACAGCCTTGTTTATTAGAATTCCCTATTATCCATCTGCACGGGTGAATAGTTACGCAGTGAATAAGCTATTATGCGTCCCCTATTCTATGATGAAAAAATGCTTATTTAAAAAAATTTCCCCAGGCCATTTTAGTTACAATGCGCTTGCAAACAACAAAGTACCAAAACAGGAAAATTATTATCATTTACAGTTGCTTCCAAGTTAATTATACACCAATTAAAAACACATATTTTTCTTTTTTATATGATTTAGATGCCATTTTTTCGAAGTTTTGTTAAGTGGTATTGTTGTATTGAATAAATTAATTAATTAATTTAAAAGCAATCTTCAAAAAAGCGTAAAATATGTGACTTTTGTAATATTGGTGTTTGTTCAATTTCGGGAGCAACTGTAGATGTCATGAATCCATGACAAAGCGAACCATATTTTTTTTTATTGAGTTGCATGTGTAAGTTGTTGCATATTTATATTTTGCTATATTTTGTTATTGCGTGCTTAAAAGAATTGTCCAATAAAAACTAAAAAAAAAATTATTTTTTTTTTGATAATTATTGGATTCCTCAATGTGACATTTCGATTCCAAACCATCCTTATTTTTGGCACTATTCAACCCCTACAACTCTTAATAACTTATTATGCCTCTATTACACGACCAAAAGTTTTATAAATAAGGTATTTGCTTACCGAGGCATAATAAGGACTATGCATTCTCTATTATACGTTTATAAATAGGGCTGTTAATTTTTAATTTAATTTAAACCTATCGTTCTTTAACATAGTCTTTCGAAATAGGAAAGTTTCTTATTAAGTTGTTAATGCGCTACTCTATTTCACTCCATACACTTTTTTGTAGAATACAAAATATTTTCTTTAAGAAAAATTTAAAAATTTATTTTTCCGTCAACATTTTAAAGAGGGGGAGGCAAGTGCCCACCTGCCCTTGTGGGTACGTCCTTGTTGATGTCTGAACTGATCCGCCAGATTTCATATTTACGAAGATTATCACAATTTAAAACTGTCATTTCCTCACATTAATGTACGACCTAATTTTTAATTTCTATCTGAAGTCAAACATATAAAAATTCTCAACAAAGGGAAACAGCTTTTGGAAGTAAAAATTTGAGTTTTTTTTTTAAGCATTAAGAAAATCGTAAGAACCGAAACAAGTATTACATATTATGATTACTGTTTTTTTTTTTTTTTTTGAACAACGCATATCAGTTCATATTATTGTATTTTCCTTGTAATATTTACCTATTTTATCTAATTATATTTCTTGTTTATCAAAATCACAGCTAATAATCTTTTTACTAAATAACAAATTGAGAAGAATATAATATACATATATGTACTTTCTTCAAACATTTTAAAGCAATTTTATATAATATGAGTGATGCATACAAATAAAATAAAAACAACTTTTTTTTAAAATTAAATATGTTTTTTGCATATCTTTTCTGCTTAATTTATTGAATTTAAAATTTATTTTTATTCATTTAAATTCCTTATATATCATTTTTCAACTAATTTTAATTTATTTATTTTTAAACAATATTCGAATTGCTTTTGTGTTGCATATTTTTAAATAATCACAGTCCAAAAATATATATATACCTATATATTTTTATTTTATATTTTTATTTAGTAAGAAATTAATTTTTATAATGTATGTCTTAACGTGTTTGGTTTTGCGTTTTTATTTGTACAAGATTTAAATGTTTAAGATTTTATTTTGTTTTATAATACCTAACAAAAAAATGCAACAGCTTCATCACGCGGTATGTGGGGTGTTTTTGATGTGTTTGGTTTGTGCTGAAAATTCTAGCGAAGGATGGATAGATTCTAATATTATAGTGTGTGATTTAAGATTTTTTTTTTATTTTTTATAAGTTCTGATTTTACTTAAAATGTTGCTACATTTTTTTAATTTACTTATCGTACTTCGTTTCTTAGTGGTACAAAAGTTTGTTCTATTTTTTTACTATGGTTCTACTAAATAGTGTCTGTGTGCTTTTGCCGGATTTCTTCTTCCATCGATGGAATTTAACAATTTTGGATTGTTTTGTTAATTCAGTTTTTAGCTTGTAATTCCAATACAGTTTAAAGATGAAACTAGACTAAACTATGCAATGTCGTTTTGAATGCTTATAGATTCTTCTTAAGTGGTCTAGTATAGTTACTTTTCACGCAATATTAGCTGAGATGCTTTTTTTTTTGTTTTCTTTGTTACAACTATTAGTGGGTACAAGAGTAATATTAACTATTAATTGTTTTTCTTTTTATTACTTATTCAGATTTTTGGTTTTTTGATTGACACTATGATGGAAGAACAAATAGATTATCCTTAAGCTCAGATTGGTTTTGCTTATGCTAGAAATCACTACTAGTCGATGGATTACCTAAATTGCTTTCCACCGTGTCATCTTTATGTCAGAGGGGTGGTTTGTAAACTTCAATAACTGGCGTTAACATATCCACTCGCGTTGATATTGACGTATCACTAAAACGAGAAAAAAGATAATTAATTTTTATTAAAAAAGAAATTACTGAAACAAGTATAATTTGGAATTTCTTTAAAATAAAATGCAGGGCTGGGTGGCAAGTACTTGGTTTTAGATTCATAGATGCTGTAAATTTTCAAGCTTGTTATGTAAATTAATTACTTCAAAGCCTTCAACTTAATACATATAATAAAAAAATAATTAAGAAAAAATAAATATAAACTTTGAACATTCATAATATTCCTGAATTTTCCAAGAAAATTTGATATGTCCCAATGAAATAGTTATATCGTTTTTGGATGCTACTTCGTAGCTTCGTGTTTAATAATGACATAGGGTCCATCTCTTTTTGGCATAAATTTGGATGTGATGTTCTTTAATGATTTGCTAAGAAAGTGGGAAGTTATTAATACAAGCCGAAGGCCCTGGTAGCCAGCGCTTATAAAAAAAATTATTGTATTTGTAATTTATTTATAGATCAATAAAGTTATAATAATAATAAAAAATATTAATACTTGGTCACCTACTTTAAAAGCAGGCTGCGGACAACGTTTGTTATCGACATAGAACTTGTAGTAATCTTGTGTCTCTTCGCAATTTTTTCTTGCGTTTTTCATCGTTTCAGCTAATTTCATCAGCTTTGGTGTTATTTTTATTTCGGTTATGTGTGGTAAATCGTGAGATAAGTACATCATCCAGGGTTCTCAGTTCTCGTCCGAACATAAGATGGGAATAAGGCGTATATCCGGCACTTTGGTATTTCGCTGTATTCATAGCGAAATGAATGTGTGACAATTCACCGGCCTATGTAGTGTGGTTGGTGCCAACATACTATGTTGATTGTTGACGTAATGTTGATTGGTGTTTGGTGTATATAAAAATGTGTTGTTACATAGTTCATGTAATCCTGCATAAAATGAGGCCATTTTTCATAAATATGTAAAATACGCTCAACTTTGATGAGCAGTAGTATGAGAACGGGTAGTTCAAAAAATATGAATCTGGCCTCATTTTATGCAGTATTAAATGCCCTAGACTTTTTAGGAAGAACAGTTTTCCATATTGTAAGCCCTTTACAAGATCCCAACTAACATACTCTTGAGAGTTTCACTCTTCAAATCTGGAAAAATCACTCACAAGACTCTTATAAAACTCTTCATAACTGTTATTGTTGTTATATTGTACTATTTGTACTGTAGAATGTCAGTTTTTTTATTACTTGACCATTCTGTTAATTTTTCCATTGAATGTGTTTGAACAACAACAACAACTTAAAGGCGCTACCACCAATTTTAAACGAATTTTATTTACTCGTTTACGAATATTATTATTCGTTTCTTTCTATCTTTGGCTGGAGATATAGCTATTTCAAGGATTGCCAATTCCTTTCATCAGTCTCCTTTTTTTAGTGGTATTGAGCTTTAATCCAATTTTATTATGAAAAACTTTTTCACATGCACCTCGTGAGATTTGAACCCACGCCTTCAGATTTACTCAGTCTTCGAAGTCGTATGCACTACGCATTCCACCGCTTATGACCACTGACGACACAGGTCGAGATGTTATGTTTGTTTGTTTTTTCAAACGCATTTGGAGCTTCAACATTTTTCTAAGCGCCTCTAAGTATGTTGTTTTGTTCCGCCTCCATTTTCTCCTAACCTTATTTGATAGACTACAATTCGTAGCACATATCAAAGGGGGAGAGGTTGGAAGATTTGGTACGACCATACTATTTGAGTTGTTATTGTTGTTATATTGTACTATTTGTACTGTAGAATGTCAGTTTTTTTATTACTTGACCATTCTGTTAATTTTTCCATTGAATGTGTTTGAACAACAACAACAACTTAAAGGCGCTACCACCAATTTTAAACGAATTTTATTTACTCGTTTACGAATATTATTATTCGTTTCTTTCTATCTTTGGCTGGAGATATAGCTATTTCAAGGATTGCCAATTCCTTTCATCAGTCTCCTTTTTTTTTAGTGGTATTGAGCTTTAATCCAATTTTATTATGAAAAACTTTTTCACATGCACCTCGTGAGATTTGAACCCACGCCTTCAGATTTACTCAGTCTTCGAAGTCGTATGCACTACGCATTCCACCGCTTATGACCACTGACGACACAGGTCGAGATGTTATGTTTGTTTGTTTTTTCAAACGCATTTGGAGCTTCAACATTTTTCTAAGCGCCTCTAAGTATGTTGTTTTGTTCCGCCTCCATTTTCTCCTAACCTTATTTGATAGACTACAATTCGTAGCACATATCAAAGGGGGAGGGGTTGGAAGATTTGGTACGACCATACTATTTGAGTTGTTATTGTTGTTATATTGTACTATTTGTACTGTAGAATGTCAGTTTTTTTATTACTTGACCATTCTGTTAATTTTTCCATTGAATGTGTTTGTACAACAACAACAACTTAAAGGCGCTACCACCAATTTTAAACGAATTTTATTTACTCGTTTACGAATATTATTATTCGTTTCTTTCTATCTTTGGCTGGAGATATAGCTATTTCAAGGATTGCCAATTCCTTTCATCAGTCTCCTTTTTTTAGTGGTATTGAGCTTTAATCCAATTTTATTATGAAAAACTTTTTCACATGCACCTCGTGAGATTTGAACCCACGCCTTCAGATTTACTCAGTCTTCGAAGTCGTATGCACTACGCATTCCACCGCTTATGACCACTGACGACACAGGTCGAGATGTTATGTTTGTTTGTTTTTTCAAACGCATTTGGAGCTTCAACATTTTTCTAAGCGCCTCTAAGTATGTTGTTTTGTTCCGCCTCCATTTTCTCCTAACCTTATAGATAGATAGACTACAATTCGTAGCACATATCAAAGGGGGAGAGGTTGGAAGATTTGGTACGACCATACTATTTGAGTTGTTATTGTTGTTATATTGTAAAAAAAAAAAAAAAACAAAAAAAAAAAAAAAAAAAAAAAAAAAAAAAAAAAAAAATGCTGCTGGTGGCTGTTCTAGTTTTAAGTTATTTTAAGTATTCTTAAGTAGTTTTAAGTTATTTAAGTAATTTACGTATATTTACGTATATTTTAGTTTAGGTTAATTTAGTTTTATTATTTAGGTAAAGGATAGTTTTAAGTTTTTATATATAAAATAAAATGTCTCGGAAAACGAGTTTTTAAAAATTTTCTCCTTTAGTTTTAAGTAATTTTGAAGTTTAATTTAAGTTAGTTTTTACGCTCAAAGGCATTTTTAATATATAGTTATAGTAAAATTTAGAGCGCCCGTATGGGGCCAGTAAGTTAGTTAAGTTATTCTGTAAGCTAGTTTTTAAGATTTTTGTCTAGCATTTAAGTTAGTTATAAGTTAAATTGAAAATAAAAATGAATTTATAAAAAAAAAAAAAAAAAAAAAAAAAAAAAAAAAACTGAGTAAATCTGAAGGCGTGGGTTCAAATCTCACGAGGGGCATGTGAAAAAGTTTTTCATAATAAAATTGGATTAAAGCTCAATACCACTAAAAAAAGGAGACTGATGAAAGGAATTGGCAATCCTTGAAATAGCTATATCTCCAGCCAAAGATAGAAAGAAACGAATAATAATATTCGTAAACGAGTAAATAAAATTCGTTTAAAATTGGTGGTAGCGCCTTTAAGTTGTTGTTGTTGTTCAAACACTCTTCATAACTTCCAAAATAAAAATTAGTCTTTAAATAGTTTTGTCATAAGAATTTGTAAACCTGTATTCTCATAAAACATTTTTAATTACACTTCAACTCTTTATCACTCTTACAATAGTTCTTCTACTAGTAGATATATATTTAAATTCTCTAAAGACTCTTATTACAATACTTGAACTTTACAGTCTCTTTATTCTTACAACAAAACTCTTCTAAGAAGTTCAGTTCTATCATAACCTCTTAAAAGATTCAAAGAATTTCATTTCTTATGCCAAGAATCTAACAAGATCTTAAGTAGATAAGTTTTTAAAACAAGAGTCTTAAAAGAGGCGAAAGATCTTTAGTCTTAGAAGAAGATTTTAATAAGAAGATGATAAACTGAAAGTGTCAAAGCAAATCAATTTCGATAGAAGAAGCATTATAGTGTGAAATGGAAATGATACAGCAAGTATTAATAATGTGATATGTGACCATTTGTAGTTTGACAGATTTGTTTATTTACTTTAAAAACACTTGCTCGTGTGGGAAGTATTGTAAAATAACCATTACATATTAATATAGCCGTGTTTATTTGCAAATCCATAGACTTGTGTGAAAAAACGACATCAGTTTACACGTAAATATAACAACAACAACATAAGTTCATATGGACTTAGCTAATAACAGATCCAGAGCACAGGTCATCAAATCGTACTTTTCCGTCTCCTCCCGTAGAAAACAAAGTTTACACGCGCATTTCTTTTTAACAGCTAAATTGTAAGAATGTGTTGTTTAGCCAAAAACTAGACTGTCTCATATTTGAAATGCACGGGCACGCATACAGAGTTAAAACTTTGCAGTTTTGAAAGTTTGTATAGGCAAATGTGGGTGGACCATGATCCTTCTATTTATTTATTATTCTATGCCCCAGACTTATCTAAGTCTCGATAAAAACTGTATTATCGACACAACTACATATGGGAACGTTAATTTTCGTCGGTAATGGTGTGGGCTAATTCCCAATATGATTTTTTTCGACAACTCTATATGTACATAAATGCATTTCGAAAAAAAACGAAAAAAAACCGATATAAACAATCTCACCTATAGTCCAACTCTTTAATTTTTTTTAAAATTCTAATAAGATATGTATTCTTAAGCCACTTCAAATAAGAGGCTTACTAGAATTCTTTTGACATTTGTGCAAAATTTCTCTCTATGAGTAAATTACTTGCTAGAGTAATTTTGACTTGTGAAGAATTGAATTCTTCTTAAATTCGTTTACTAGAGTAAAGGCACAAAAATGTCTATACCACGCAAAACAAGTTAAAATTGAAGTGATGTTAGATGGGATTACAATAGGAAATTTCATAAAACTAAAAATCCCGAAAAATCCTACTCATCAAATAATTACTGTTCTTAATAACAAATAACATGAATAACTATATTGTCGTTTTTGGTATTAGCTTAAAGGGGTTTCTTAATAAATAATCCCACTTTAATTTAAATGTTGTAGAGTTATGTAGTTAATGATACGAAAATATAATGAGAACGGTATTTTTTTGGGGCAACTTGTTTTGTTGTATTAATTTATAATTCAATAGTTAAATTATTTTTTTTTTCTTTCGAGGTGATTCATAAAAATCTAAAATACCAACCATTTTTAACATCCGTTTACTTATAAAACCATCGTTAAGGTATTTAGCTAATTACTGTGGTAAAAATTGATGATAATTAGAAGAATACCTTTCCTAGAATCAAGAACAAATTTAAAATCCTTTATCACACTTTAACAATTACCTAGGTGGATCTTATATTGTTGTAAGCTCAGCCTTAAATGAATGTAAAGTACCCTGTCTATAATAGAAATTTAACTCAGAAACTAAGCGATTATTCGTGGTACTTTTGATTATATTTTTTGGGATAATTGGGTGGGTTTTTTGTTTTGGGAATTTCTCATTTACAAAATTGTATAACAACACTGTTTTGTATTAAAAGATTTCACTCGCAATTCAGTTTAACAATTTCAACCCTTATTAAAGAATTTTAACTCTTATAAAAAGTCTTTTGTTTTTAAAAGGCATTCACTTCAAGATAACGTTTCTTGGTATGTCAAAACGACTCTAGAAAATGTCTTTTATGAAGAGCTCTAGTGTTAGGCAACACGGCCATCAAATCATGCTTTCTTTCGTTTTTTAGGGTTACCAAAAACCAAGAAAATTATTTATATTCGTAAAAAAATTTAACAGCAAAATATATTTATAATGTGTACCTACCACGTAGGTATGTTACTTTTTTTTCACTGGTACATGAACTTGAATAAAGACAGAATAGATACAATTTTGTGAAAAAAATATATTAACAAAAGAACAACTTGCGACGAAAGTTACAAAACAGGGCTAAAAAAAACATCTGAAAAATCCTTAATCATCCAATATTTTTGTTTTCTTTTGTTTTTGTTTTATCTGTCAAGCCTAAAAGTGTGGAGATCCATTAAAGGATGGCTAGGAAGTCAATAACCACAACTCTCTGTTCGTCCGCTTTAATATTTTTCACCCATTATTTGATTTACAAGAAAAATATATAAGTCTGTATAACCACTTCATTCAACATTAACGTCAAATTTTATGACAGGGTTTTGAACCACGCGAAAAATCAAGATTGCGATGACCGGATCATGGATTGGATTTTTGGTTAAATAAACTGTTGCTTGTGTTTGTACCAGAAAATAACTTTTGAAAAAGATGAATAATGCCCAGTTTCACCAAAATACATCTAAAAGCATTTTAATTAACGGAGTAATAAAATTTATTGGCATTTTAGCTTAAAATGGTTTGCACCAATATAAGAAGGTGAATTTTTAAAAATAAGGAAACTTGATGCCAACCCCGGATTTTTATTCACCACTCATGGCTCTCTTTCATTAGAGCAAGCGAGAGGAGAGCATATATTAATCGAAAAATTTCAACGTTATCTTTGTCTTGCATTTTTAAGACGCCTTTAAAATTTATTTGGAACAAAATGGGACTTTAGTTTATTGGCCCTTTTAAAAATTAAAATGGTTGGTGAAATCGAAAAATGCCATTTTAAGATTTAACAACCCAATAAATATTTAAAAGTGTTTGGAGAAACTGGCCATAAGTTGCATTAAAAAAAATAAAGCAATAAGTGTTCCCGAAAATGGTAACCCTATTTGCATTAAAAAACATTTATAAAATAATTAAACTTTCAGCTTTCCAAAGGGCGCTTCATTTTTGTAGAGGCAAATAGACAAAGAAGCATTTTGCTGCTGTTTTTCTTTTCTCACTTCTCTCTTTTGAGAGACTCTTAAAGTGAGAAACGCTTTCTCATAGCAAGAACTGGAAAGGTCTTATGAGAATTTTTAAAGAGTAACATAAAACAGATTTTTACTCTTGCTGCTAGATCGAAAGTTTTCTTGTGAGAAATGTATTCTCGCTGAGAGAATAATAATTCTGATATGAGATGAAACAAATTCTTGGCAATTGGGCCATTTAAGACTCAAAAGACTCTTTAAAGATTTTTATAGAATGCTATAAAAATGTTTTTTTAGAATATGAGCTCTTTGGATTAACTCTTTCAAGATTCTTGAAGATTCTTAAGAGAGGAAAATTGTTACAAAACAAATCGTTTTCACGCCCCATGCACAACTCCGGGGAGGGAAAAAACTTAGGATATTCATATTAAACAACAAATGAAGCCATTGAAACAGTTAAACCTTTTTTAGGAATTTTGTCCGATTTAAATTCGGTTCCGACTGACCTACATATGTGCCAAAATTTTGAAATTTTATAATTTTTACAATGTTCAAATATCAAAACGTGATAACAGCTGAAATACCAAGTCATATACAGGGTGTCCCGCAACTCAACGTCAAGTTGGTACCGGATGATAGGGTAGGTTATAACCGTACTGCATATAGCAAAGACAAAAAAATATCTCGCTGGGTTACGTAATAATAGCAATATTTAGAAAAATTATGAAAATCGATACCCAGGGCCACATTTTTATGTACTGTGGTCACAAATTTTGTTATTCTTCAGTGATTTTTTTTCCACGTAATCCTTAATAACCATGCTACTGAATGCAATCTCGAAATCCATAATAAATATTGTAAGTTTTGCAAGAAAAATGAAATTTGACTGAGTCATTGTTCAAACAAAGTTTGCATGCAAACTTTAATACATCATATTTAAAAAAAATCTAGGACACTACCCACGGCAAGTTATTTAAAAAATTGGCCCATTCTATCAAGTTTTCAAAATAGTTCAACACTTGCCACTTGCTGCTTCCATAATCATGTTACCTACATTTAAACCATTTTCGAGCAAGTAAAATTTAAATTTTTTTTAAATAGGAACGTATTATACCTTATTGAAGTAAGACCCAAGTAAGCCATTCCTTCAAAATATTGTTCAAGCTGCTTAAGTAGTTAACATACTAATATCCCAAGGAGCATTTTAGAGCTACAGAACATTTACTGAACGTTTACATCGTAGCTGTAATGTTTCAGGCGTATATGAAATGTTTACTCACTGTACCCAAAATGTAAACGGTTTTGGGGAATGAAATGTCGTGTTGACAGTATATGAACAAATTCTATTTGATGTACTTGATTTGTACATTTACAAATGTAAACGTTCAAAAACTCTTCAAAACACATACAAGACAAACTACTTTTTAGTAACAAATCGTTTACAGATACTATTCCTGGAATAGGTATATGAACGTTTACAAATGTAAACGTTCAAATACACTTCGAAATAAATAACATAAAAACTAACTTAGGTACAAATCGTTTACAGAAAAATATTAAACTGTATAGGTAAATACGTAATGCCATTTGAGATCATATTACTATATGTATACAAACCAAAACTTAAACAATTTCCATCTTGTTCTTGACATTATTATTATAATATGGGAGGTATAAAAATAATCAATAATTATATTTTTTGTGCAAGTAAAGGCAAAATATCGAACTCGAGAAATATATTCTACCAGTTTTGTAAAACAGGTCGATAAAAATAAGGGGCCTGTTAAAACTTTCTTATTTTAGAAATGATTTTTTATAAAAATATTTGAGACAATTTTTTTTTCCCACAAAAACCATATTTTTCAATATTTTGTAAGATAAATTTCAAAGTCCTATTTTAATCAAATCCGTAACATTCTTTGTTTTTACTAAATATCAATAAAAATAGATTTTCAATGTTTTTGGTTTTCTAATTTGATAAAAAATGGAAACATTATAATGGCCGATCAATGCTATACGTGTTACATTATCTGTAAATGAAATGTTTTACAGTATGCTTACGTTTGAAGATGTGATGTGACTATACACTGTAAACGTTTTGTAAGAGTAAAGTTTTGATAATGGTTTTACAAAACTGCTACAAATGTAAACGTTTCGTGATATTGAATATACATTAACGATATTTGATTTACAGTACGTTTACGTTTGAAGATGTGATGTGACTATACACTGTAAACGTTTTGTAAGGGTAAAGTTTTGATAATGGTTTTACAAAACTGCTACAAATGTAAACGTTTCGTGAAATTGAATTTACATTAACGATATTTGATTTACAGTACGTTTACGTTTGAAGATGTGATGTGACTATACACTGTAAACGTTTTGTAAGAGTAAAGTTTTGATAATGGCTTTACAAAACTGCTACAAATGTAAACGTTTCGTGATATTGAATTTACATTAACGATATTTGATTTACAGTACGTTTACGTTTGAAGATGTGATGTGACTATACACTGTAAACGTTTTGTAAGAGTAAAGTTTTGATAATGGCTTTACAAAACTGCTACAAATGTAAACGTTTCGTGATATTGAATTTACATTAACGATATTTGATTTACAGTACGTTTACGTTTGAAGATGTGATGTGACTATACACTGTAAACGTTTTGTAAGAGTAAAGTTTTGATAATGGCTTTACAAAACTACTACAAATGTAAATGTTTTGTGATATTGGTTTTACACTCTCGAAATTTCGTTTACAGTACGTTTACGTTTGAAGATGTGTTGTTTCAGCAACATTTTGTGTGTTACAATTTGTTTACCAATCATCAAATTAGTTAATGTAAAAATACAAAACATTTTTTCAGCAACTGTATATGAATTGTAAACGACATACAATAAATTTGTAACATAAAAGGTACAAAATGCTACTTGGGTAGTCCTGATGCCTGGGAGGTGATCCGGAGGAGGGCAAGGAGTATAAAGCCCCCAAAAGGGGGCTTTTGAGGACTTACGCTTATACCACGGAAATAGTGCGTCGTAGCGAATTTTTTTTAAGGATAAACAAAAGCCCATCGAATTTTGAACAATTTTTGTTATGATCACTTTTTTCCAAATATCAACTGTTTCCGAGATACACGCATCGCAAGGGAGAAAAATTACAAAAAAAGTTTCTTTTTATATTTTTCATCAAGCTTTCCATTATATCGTCTACTCTAAACTGTTAATCTGACAAAAAAAAGTCCTTGCATAAAGTTATAGAGAATTAAGTTTCTTTTGAAAAAATACCTATTAAAAATTGATTGTTGAATGCAAAAGAGCAAATTCACCTTTTTTTAGTTTGTTTTACATTTGTAAAATTATTACTTTCCATTTTTTAAGCAAGGTTAATTTTGTCTTTTGCATTCAAGAATCTATTTTTAATAGGTACTTTTTCAAAAGAAACTTAGTTCTCTAAAACTTTATCCAAGGACTTTTGTTTTGTCAGATTAAAAGTTTAGAGTAGACGATATAATGGAAAGCTTGATGAAAAATATAAAAAAACACTTTTTTTGTAATTTTTCTCCCTTGCGATGCGTGTATCTCGGAAACAGTTGATATTTGGAAAAAAGTGATCATAACAAAAATTTTACAAAATTCGATGGGCTTTTGTTACTCTTTAAAAAAAATTCGCTACGACGCACTATTTCCGTGGTATAAGCGTAAGTCCTCAAAAGCCCCCTTTTGGGGGCTTTATACTCCTTGCCCTAATCCGGATCACCTCCCAGGCATCAGGACTTTTAGTATGTTAACTACTTAAGCAGCTTGAACAATATTTTGAAGGAATGGCTTGCTTGGGTCCTACAGCAATAAGGTATAATACGTTCCTATTTAAAAAAAAAAAAAATTTTACTTACTCCAAAATGGTATAAATGTAGGTAACATGATTATGGAAGCAGCAATGGCAAGTGTTGAACTACTTTGAAAACTTGATAAAATGGGCCAATTTTTTAAATAACTTGCCGTGGGTAGTGTCCTACATTTTTTTTTTTAAATATGATGTATTAAAATTTGCTTACAAAATTGGTTTGAAAAATGACTCAGTCAAACTTCATTTTTCTTGCAAAACTTACAATGTTTGTTTTGTATTTCGAGATTGCATTCAGTAGCATGGTTATTAAGGATAACGTAGAAAAAAAATCACTGAAAAATATCAAAATTTGTGACCACAGTACATAAAAATGTGGCCATGGGCATCGAGTTTCATAATTTTTCTAAATATTGCTATTATAACGTAACCCAGAGAGATAAATGTTTTTTCTTTCTATTTGCAGTACGGGTATAACCTACCCTATCACCCGGTACCCGCTTGACGTTGAGTTGCGGGACACCCTGTATAGCTGGCCAACAGAGTGGAATAAATGTGATTTGTTGTTGGCTGATGTGTCGGGTGGTTCTGAAAGGCAGGATAATGGCGATTCAAAGATATATACGCGAACTTTTTCAAAACATTGTTTGAATTATATGCTCAGCTCATATGAGTTTCGAGGCCCTTTCGAGGCCTCATCAGTTGACCCTTTTCTTCGAAAGGTAAGTATATCTAGTGTGCTGTGCAAGAAAAAAGAGTAGAAGGAGAATTGCTCAGGAGATGTGTTCACCAAAGTTCATAAGCAATGCTCAAGGCCAACTTCTTGTGGATGGCGACAAAATTCTTTATACAGGGTGCGGAAAGTAGGTACTGGCGAAAAAGTTTTAAATTAACAGTTTCCCAGACGATACTTTCGAAAAGCTGGACCAAACTATGAAGAAGTGCAACATTCCAGTCGACGAAGTCAGTGTAGCGGTGAAAAAATTCAAAAAGGGAAAGCTATTGGGCTAGACGGTGTATCGTCTGAGTTCTGAAAAAAATGGGAGATATCGGGCCTAGATGGCTCACAGCTCACCGTTCTTATCTCCAAACTTATCAGCGGTAACCAAATGCCAAATCAGTGGAGGGAAAGTTACCTTCTCGCAATTTAAAAGCACCAAGCGGAAGCGTGACACGCGGATTTGAGATAACTATATCCTACAATCGAGCTAAAGTCAATGTCTCACTCCAGGAAGATCGGACTGTAAACGAGGTATGAGAGCAAATAGACTGTAACTGAGATAAAGATGCTTCGCAGCAATAATGACAAAGCTTAATCAAGTAAGAAGTAGAATTTTGTTGAATAGAATATAGTGTGATTTTATTGAACAGTTAAAAGTTAATGTTACATTTTTCACAGTAGAAACTTTCGCTTTTGATGTCAGCTCAAAAAAAAAAGAAATTTTACGTTATATATGTGTGTACAATAATATTATGAAATAACCTCTTGAAATTATCACGTGTTTAAAATTAAAATTCTTCATTACTTATCTGCTGCCCATATTTTTTTTCTGATTTTAGTGTCATCCAGTTAACCCCGTTTAAAATGGTTACGATTTCCGTTTCTGAAAGAGTGTTTTTTCCCCAACGGTTTCTTCTTATTTCACTTAAGAGGTCAGGTTCCAATAAAGTGCTGAATATCTTCCCTTGACCTTAAGTTACACAAAGTGCATTCCTCACTCCTGTCGTTTCTATGTGGTGTATAGTTTAATCCTATCAACTCGCCTCTGGCCTTAAAGAGTGTTGAAATCACATCCAAGTTGCAATGGCAAGTGTTGAACTACTTTGAAAACTTGATAAAATGGGCCAATTTTTTAAATAACTTGCCGTGGGTAGTGTCCTACATTTTTTTTTTAAATATGATGTATTAAAATTTGCTTACAAAATTGGTTTGAAAAATGACTCAGTCAAACTTCATTTTCCTTGCAAAACTTACAATGTTTGTTTTGTATTTCGAGATTGCATTCAGTAGCATGGTTATTAAGGATAACGTAGAAAAAAAATCACTGAAAAATATCAAAATTTGTGACCACAGTACATAAAAATGTGGCCATGGGCATCGAGTTTCATAATTTTTCTAAATATTGCTATTATAACGTAACCCAGAGAGATAAATGTTTTTTCTTTCTATTTGCAGTACGGGTATAACCTACCCTATCACCCGGTACCCGCTTGACGTTGAGTTGCGGGACACCCTGTATAGCTGGCCAACAGAGTGGAATAAATGTGATTTGTTGTTGGCTGATGTGTCGGGTGGTTCTGAAAGGCAGGATAATGGCGATTCAAAGATATATACGCGAACTTTTTCAAAACATTGTTTGTATTATATGCTCAGCTCATATGAGTTTCGAGGCCCTTTCGAGGCCTCATCAGTTGACCCTTTTCTTCGAAAGGTAAGTATATCTAGTGTGCTGTGCAAGAAAAAAGAGTAGAAGGAGAATTGCTCAGGAGATGTGTTCACCAAAGTTCATAAGCAATGCTCAAGGCCAACTTCTTGTGGATGGCGACAAAATTCTTTATACAGGGTGCGGAAAGTAGGTACTGGCGAAAAAGTTTTAAATTAACAGTTTCCCAGACGATACTTTCGAAAAGCTGGACCAAACTATGAAGAAGTGCAACATTCCAGTCGACGAAGTCAGTGTAGCGGTGAAAAAATTCAAAAAGGGAAAGCTATTGGGCTAGACGGTGTATCGTCTGAGTTCTGAAAAAAATGGGAGATATCGGGCCTAGATGGCTCACAGCTCACCGTTCTTATCTCCAAACTTATCAGCGGTAACCAAATGCCAAATCAGTGGAGGGAAAGTTACCTTCTCGCAATTTAAAAGCACCAAGCGGAAGCGTGACACGCGGATTTGAGATAACTATATCCTACAATCGAGCTAAAGTCAATGTCTCACTCCAGGAAGATCGGACTGTAAACGAGGTATGAGAGCAAATAGACTGTAACTGAGATAAAGATGCTTCGCAGCAATAATGACAAAGCTTAATCAAGTAAAAAGTAGAATTTTGTTGAATAGAATATAGTGTGATTTTATTGAACAGTTAAAAGTTAATGTTACATTTTTCACAGTAGAAACTTTCGCTTTTGATGTCAGCTCAAAAAAAAAAGAAATTTTACGTTATATATGTGTGTACAATAATATTATGAAATAACCTCTTGAAATTATCACGTGTTTAAAATTAAAATTCTTCATTACTTATCTGCTGCCCATATTTTTTTTCTGATTTTAGTGTCATCCAGTTAACCCCGTTTAAAATGGTTACGATTTCCGTTTCTGAAAGAGTGTTTTTTCCCCAACGGTTTCTTCTTATTTCACTTAAGAGGTCAGGTTCCAATAAAGTGCTGAATATCTTCCCTTGACCTTAAGTTACACAAAGTGCATTCCTCACTCCTGTCGTTTCTATGTGGTGTATAGTTTAATCCTATCAACTCGCCTCTGGCCTTAAAGAGTGTTGAAATCACATCCAAGTTATACCGATCTTGGAAATGACTTTTTTTCTCCAAGATTGTGTTCTAGAATTTTATAAGTTGATCTTACTTGACTTTACTGAGCCTGAAGTTCAAACGATTCATCGATAGACTCTTCAATCCTTATCAGCAACTTCTGCAGATTCGCTCTCAGAGCCGGGGTCTCTTCTGATACAAGTACGATATTTTGCTCATTTCCCATTCTTAGCCACTCACTGAAAAACTGTTGATTTCGGCCGATTAATTGTTTTGCCACTATTTTTGGCAGTCGATGATCTGGCAGTTCTAGTACTTTCAAAACAAACATAAAGAAAATGCACCCTCAAAGTTAAAATATACAACGGAGGCATCCCAGTTTACACGTGAAGCATATACGTGAGAGTGCTTTCCGGTAGCCTGAAGATTTTCTTGATAAAATAAAGCAAACATTTTTCCATCTCTTCGTACTGATTAAAACCCCATACCCGAGCTGCATAACACATAATGGATCTGACGACCGCTTTAAAAACTTTATGCTTGATACTTGGTGCAATATTTTTTTGCCTAGTATCAATTTCCAGTTAGTGTTGATTGCTCTCTTTGCTTCCTTGAGCTTCTAGTCCAGTTAAACGGTAGTTTCAAGTTACAAAAAATATACAAATGGATTTTTTTTAATTCTTTGCTTTTTGGGTCGCTGAATCCGAATCTGAAGAAATCCAACAAAATTTCCTGGTGCGTTTTGAGATATTCCGTGAAAGACCGCGAAATTTTCGCACTTTTTTTGGTTTTTTGCTTACATCTCGGAAACTATGCGTTTTATCTAAAATTTACCCACAACAAAATGAAAGATCATTAAATTTCCTACAAAATTCACACATATCGTTTATTTCTCATGCGTACCATTAGGCCGTTAGAGCGGTTGAAATTTCAACATAATTTCCCATTTCTGTAAAAAAAATTTGTTTTTACATATGAATTTTTAACAGTTTGTTTTTTTTACAGAAATAGAAAATTATGTTTAAATTTTAACGCACTCTAACGGGCTAATGGTACGTCTGAGAAATAAACAATATACATGAGTTTTGTAGGAAATTTAATGGTATTTAATTTTGATATTGGCAAATTTCAGTTAAGACGCATAGTTTCTGAGATGTAAGCAAAAAATTGAAACCGCGGTTTTTAGCGGATATCTCAAAACGCACCAGGAAATTTTGTTGGATTTCTTCAGATTCGAATTCAGCGACCCAAAAAACATAGAATTCGGAAAAGAAATCCATTTGTATATTTATTGTAACATGAGGGCGATTTTAACGACGCTTTGACTGGACTATTCTCTTCAAGATAATTTTAAAGATAATTTTGGATAATAATATTCTTTGACATTTTCGATCTCCTCATTTTGCCAAGTTCATCTTTCTTCACGTGCATATCTTCCAGTGCGATTCCGAAATATCATGATTTTTGACTTGTTTATATTAACTTTAAGGCATTTGCAGTACTAATTAAGCCTGTTTATCGTGATTTGCAGCATCGAAGAAGTCTCTGCGAATAAAACTATATCGATTTTTTTCTTGCTGCAACACATTCCCAATCGAATCACGGTTCCTTGCCTTCCCATTTTTACAGCTTCTATTATACAATTTGTGAGTGGGTCCGTGCACTGAGTAGACTGCAAAACATCATCGTTTATCAACACAAGTTCACGATCTAGGTTTGCTTGATACCGTGCACACCAATTTTCTTTCCATTTCAATTTGGGCAACAAACGGTTCTCATTTGGTATTCTTCCCGTACTTGTATGTATTTTTGTTGAGACAACGATCGATAAGTGGTCAGAATAAACAAGGTCCCCAAGTAAGAAGTCTGTAAAAGGATCCGTAGATGCCTTCACTTCGAAAAATATCATCGTGAGATAAATACAGCACGACAAACTCAGCTAATACAGTTATGCACTAAGGTCAGACGCTGAGAACTCCGTCCAAAAGGCATTATCATACAACGTTGGAAAACGCAGCGTAATTTACAAAATATGTACATAAAAAAAAAAAGATTTATTGATTGCTCCATTGTTAAAAATATGACGTGGTTTTACTAAAAAAATGTTCTTAATATTAAAGACCTTCAACGAACATTTTCTATGGATATGAAATATTGAAAAGGGTTAACTCAGTAAATAATTATTTTTTGTTCGATTATCCAGAATCAGTATGCCAACTCCTTCCCTTCCAATTTTTCAATCAACTACACTCCTTTTAATCTCTCTGCACTCAAGGTTTTCTACATGATCTTGCCGAAGGATGTTTCCAGAATCCGATTTCATTCACGTCCATGTTTTGCTGAATGCTCGAAGCATATGCAAATATTTTAGTAAGTACAGTGTTAGTGTGTGATGCACAATTTGAATTGATGTAACTTTTTGTATGTTTAGTGCCTTCTATCTCATTCCATATGAATGACAAAATCTACGAAAGTTAGTGCAGTGATTGATTTGGTCATACAATATCAGTATCGGATCGGTAGTATATTCGCAATGAAAATTTATCCAGGAAAATAGTTTTTGTGTCATATGGTATTATTTTTACCGTTGTTACTTGGATAGTTTCATTTCTTGGTCGAAAAGCTGCTAAAAGGGCTACAATTTTTGTTACAACCACATGATTAAGCGAGTCGATTTTCGATTAATAGGTACTATTTGGCTTTGAAAAAACTGTTATGCGGGTTTCTGGCTGGAACGTTCTCTGTGTGGAGATTGAATGAAATACAATATATTAGTTGAATAGCGCTGTGATTGCGAATTCATCAAGAAATGTCAATAGTAATAGTGGTGAGGGATGACACATCAATCGACGAGTTAAAAAATATACCCATGTATGATTGCTTTAACTATACCATTTCGTTTTTCATTGTTCAAAGGAAGGAAATAATTGTAAGCGTCAGTGCTTTCTTTCGGAATTAATTTGTTGGCTAGAGGTTAGTTTGATAGTATTTAGAAGTTTTAATTCCTGTTGCGATATGGATTTAAACATATAAAACAAATATTTAAGCATTAAAAAAATTTGTGGATAGAAGAGAAGGTAATATAATATGTAAAGTCATATAGGTAAGTAACTTGCACACTTATGCTAACTATGTGGTGATCAAAAATCCTCCAAATTCTCTTAAAATCATGGTCAATGAAGTTACAGAGCTGTAATTAAACTTTTATTAACAAATAATTAATTTATTATCGAAAATAAAGTTTGGTAGGTATTAGAATTTTCTCTCTCGTCTCTCTCAAATAATTAATTTAGTATCGAAAATAAAGTTTGGTAGGTTTTAAGATTTTCTCTCTCGTCTGTCTCGTTTTATATTTTCGAAAGCTTTTTTTTGGCGAACGATTGGAAGGATTCGATTCGTATTCGACAATTAAACATAAAGTGCATGAGGTGGGTCGAAAAACAAATATCGAATTGAAAACCACTCGATTCCACAATTGAAAAATCACATTTTATAATATCGCTGCTAGATCTATCCGTTTTTTGTTTGTCAGACTCAGACATGGATTTGTGTTGGTAAAAATGTTGCATTGTACAGGTAAATATTTGTGACCCACGCATTAATGTACCCCATATACATACCTATTATAGAGTCAAAAAAGAAATATCCTTGTACCTAAGCTATACCTATACCATCATCTAATTTCGTTCTGGTATATTTTCTAATAAAATTCAATGCAAAATGATACAATTTCTGTTAACAAAACAATCTATTCAAACTTAACAAACTATAATTCTATTAAAGTTTCTTCGCAGTGGGAAAAACTTTTCATTGCACGTGAATTCAATATTTGTTTAGATATACCGCACGTGCGGTCTCACATAATACCAAATGAAACACCTTCTCCCTCAACTAAATATAAGCAAACCCCATAACATCCACTAGCATCCTAGCCGGATGTGGGCCTGCTATAGTAAAATATTTGTCTACCTCTATTTCTACTCTGCCACCAATAAAGATAAACAATCTCCACGTCACCAGAGATAATGTGGCAAGCCATCACAAAATCCATTTCAAGCGCCTGGACAATAGAACAAAAATATGTATATAGGTATAAATATGTATAAATCCAACGAACTGCATTTGCAATGAAAAAAAAAATATGAAAACCATATCCAAGCACTACTTGTTGAACCCTTGTATTTTCCTAGGAATATATGGGAGCCAGTGCCAGTATCACTAAAGAAGCTTAGATTGAACATACATTGCTTGTCATATAAAAAAATAAGAAGCTTTCTCTGTGCAGGGTGTTTCTGACATAAAAATAGAATGAAAAGAACGCATCACTACCATTCACTTTTAAGACGAAAGCATACGGAATGTTCAATGGACGATCCGAAGTATGGAACAATCCGGAAGATAGCCGAAACGTCAGGTTAACTAGACGAACTCCACAAACAGATCTGTCAATGAAGTAGTGAACTGAAAAAGTTGTCAGGTTTTGGTGGCTGTTAGCAAAAACGGCTAAACCACTTAGGCCCAGTCTTTTCAGCTCTGGTTAAATTTAACCATTTGCTGGTAACCATAGCTAAACACGTACAAAATCTATGGTTAACAACTGAAATAACCAATGGTTACAAATAACCAGAGCTGAATAGACTGACCCTTAGACTAATAGCACAGGTTCACATGAAATTTGTGCTTGGGATTTGAATTTACAATTACCTATGATAGGACAAGTTTTATTTTTCGAAAAGAGTTAGCTTTTGGGCCTTACCATATAATCAAATTTAGACGTGACTAAAATATTTAAGTGGCCTGTAAATAATAACGCATACCAATAATGAATTTAATAGTCACCTTAACTCTATCGTCGCGTGTCGCCCCAAATTTTATAGTAGAGAAACTCATGTTTAACTTTATGGTTAAGTGTATCTCCGCGTTTGTAATGATAATTGTGACAACTCAAAGCAAAAAAAAGAAAAAAAACAATTTTTCTTTGCAGTTTATGAATTGTTTTTAATTTTGTCGGGTAATTAAAATAAGAACCTAAATGAAATAATTAATCTTAATATAATATGTGGTAGATTACTGCCCACGGCTAATGTCTTCAAAAGAAACAACCGTTATACACGAAAAAAGCCGTTTTTAGGATTTCAATACTATTTTCAAATTCCGAAGAAATAAAGAAAAAAAAAATTAAAATAAATAAATTTGCAAATTAATTTAAAACAAACCAGTGTTTTCCGAGAAATTCGTGGTATTCCAGTAGTTATTAAATATTACAACATATTTAAGAGTTTTTTTTTACCAAAATCGTACGACCAGTTTTTGAAAAAATCGATTTTTTTAAATTATTTTTTTGAAAAATCTTGAGTGTGCCAATTTCAGCAAATTAATAATATTCATGAAAAAATAAAATTTTAAAAAAAGTTCATCAATTGGTTTTCAAAATTAAATATTTGGAAAAAAAAATGTCCTTAATTAATATAATTTTTTTTAGAAAAGTTATTAAACAATCAAGTACACGCCATTATTGTTCGTCTATCTAGGCCTTTCTAGAAATAAAATTTGGTGAAGATCCGCAGCGTGGGTAACGAGAAAGTCAACATTAAAAAAAATGTTATACCTATGGCCGGTACGGCCGGTTAAAACTATTTTTTAAGAATAATGATTTAAACCATTTAAAAGGCCATTTATGCCGTATCCCTCATGTCAAATTTAATAAAAATCGTTAGAGCCGTTTTTGAACTAAATAAGCTTTTTCATAACCGTTATATGGGACGTACCGTTAGTTTAAGCCCTATATACCAAATTTAAAAAATATCGGCCCAACCGTTTAGGCTGCAGGTGCGAATGACAGATAGACAGACACACAGACAGAATCCCCACTTTTTTAGACTTCGCTCTCATCGTAATGTCATATTTGATTGTTATTTCAAAACTCAAACATGTATCTCGAAACCTGCAAGAGGTATACAATTATGAATGGTATATCTTAAGAGGTACACAATAGGTATACAATAAAATTTTGTAACAAAATGTGATTACGCTAAATGGGCTTTGCCAGCTTGATAGAGCTGTTGCCTATACAACAGTCATAAATAAATATATTTAGATTTATCTTTCTTATGAAACACCCTTTGTATTAGTAATAGAAAAGATATTTAAAAAAAAAAGTCCTTCGTTTTTAATTAGTTTCAAATTACAAGCAAACGCTGGATGAATAGAATACGTTTTTATAAAACAGCAGCAAACGTTTGCACTTTTTATTTTATTATAACTTCCTTTCCCTCTTTTACTTGGAATGCCACATTCTGTTAAGTAATTGCTAATGCAAACGATTATGCAATAATCTTTAAGGATATGGTTTCACAGTTATTGGTTCGTGCTGTGTTTGAAAATGTAGTAGAGCCCTGTTGGAAAAAGATGTCAGGAGGCAAGCATATTGCAATATTGCTGTTTGAACACCTGTAAATATCTACTGCAAATGTTTTTTTGCATATATGCAACGCTTTGATGCGAACGATTAAATAATAAAGAGTCAAGTGTCAGACCAGAAGAAATGCAAAAGTGGGGCTTTCACGAATATACGCTGCACTCAACTTAAGTTCATTAAGGGGCAATCAGGCAAAATTGATAGACTCATTTCGAGATTCGATTAATGAATCTGTGAGGTTTGAAACCAAGCTGTGCACTTTCTTTGAATTTTGTATCCATAATAGCTAGCAATTTAAAAAACAAACTTTTTATTTTTAATTTAAATAAGACGTAATCCTCTCTATAATAAAAGCCTGTCTTGCGATGTTTGGGTCTATGTTTTTCATGTTTGGGTTTCTCATGTTTATTTTTGTTCTTCAAATATTATTTATGCTTAGCAGATATAAGCACCACAATAAGCTCAAATTCAGCTTTTCTGAAATCCAAACCACAAACATTTAATATTAAATTTTGACCTGAATAAGCTAATATTTTTCGATGTTTCAAAAGACACAATATCTTAATTTGTCTCAGCAATGACAGGAAAGGGAATATGTAAAGCGGCCTTTACTGGGTCAGTCATTTGACATCAATCTGTAATATAGTGTTTGTAAAAATAAGTCTGTATGCTTGTATTTGTTTGACGAAAAACGACCCCAAAGTAACATTTCCGGAACAAAACAATTAAAGCTTTTTATTGAGATGTTTTTAAGAAAAATTGACTAAGTAGAGACAACCATCAAAATGAGCTTTAACACATTTTCCGTTTACTGAATATCCGAACCACCATAAACATAAAAATAGATTTTATTATTGATGAAATGCTAAGCTGAGATACCATAATAAGTTGTTGAAATCTAGCTTATTCGAAATCCCAACCAGATATGTATATGACTGGATTCTACAGCTCTTCCTCCAACTTGATTTCTTTCAGAAATGATAATATTTGGAGTATTTGTAGAGAAAGTAGACTGCTCCCTTCTGTCTGATGGTAACTTCCCAGAAACCGGATATAAGAAATTTTATTTTTTATTTTTATTATTTCAAATCTTAACGGGAAGCTTAGCATTTTTCGTAAATTCCAAAGAGATGTGTTCTGAAAAAGGACGAGAAGAAGCAAGAATCGAAATGAGCTTTGAAACGCTTACCGGTAAGTGTGCTATTACACGACGATTTTGGAGTCATGACTCTTTTGAAACTACATAATTGCGAACGAGAGAAAAAATCGAAAAGATGAGACGGTAGATAAACATCCCTGTGCGTCGTGGGCCAAGTTTTTCATGAATCTTTTTTTGCGTTTCTTTTCTTCTGTTCGTGATTTTTCCCTCTCGCTTCTTGAAAATGAAAAGTGCACATGCATGCTTTGTATACAAAATGCTCTTTTGCGAAAGGGATGGAAAAGAGGACTGTTAAATAAGAGTCAAATGACTCTCAAAATCAAGGTGTAATAGCACTGTGACGAACGGAACAGAAACCAAAGAGAAATTCGCCGATAGAGTCATGCCTCACGAATCATGGTGTAATAGCACACTAACCTCAAACAGTAAAAAATAACCTCGCGAAAGGAAAAATTAAAGCTTTTTTACCATTGGTGGTTAAGATGTACATACGTACAGAATTTCTCTGATTGAACACAATATGTACATTGTGCAGAAAAATATTTATCGAAGTTTTGGTGAAATCTAAAGTGGAAATCGATGTTTTGGTGAAAATAAAGTGGACAAGTTTATATTTTAGTGAAAAAAAGTGGTTGTTAATAAGAAAAAAAGTATTAAAAAAAGAATTGTGACTGCGTTAAAATAATTCTTTGATGGAATTTGAAACCATTTATTTGGACTTTTCAAAGAGATTATTTTATTTTAAAGTAAACTAGGATAGCAAAAAGCTACAAAGTCTCTTTTAAGATTTTCACGTTCATAAAAAAAACATTTGCTCACGATTCCTCTCTTTCAACAGGAATAATAAATGGGTTGAAACATTAAATCCCTTAGAGCTTATAGTCTAAGAGATTTTTGTAGAAACTCCGGACCCACTCGGTACAAAGTTAATTTGTTAGGGAAATGGTTTGATGAAGTTATCAAGAAACGGACAAGAGCATCTCTTAATTTTTCATTCCTCAGTTCTTTGCTAAAGTTAGTTGTTTGATCTTGATCCGGACCAGAGATGACGTATTCTCGATGACTTTGGTAACCTCCCCTCATCGATCGTTCATAGTCCTTATAGTCAGGAAAACGGGGAATCAACTGTGCATTTTGTGCTCTCAGTGGAATTATTTAATAAGTGTAAGAGGGGTTTAAGACTCCGAATTTTTTTTTATACTCAAGAGGCACCCCTCTACCCCCCCCCCCCATTAAAATCCCACTGAGAGCACAAAATGCACGGTTTGTGTCTTTTTTGACTCGTTTTCCTATGTACCTACTAATAATAGAAGGAGAATGGTAGGTATCAAAAACAATATGCAAACAAGAAGCTTTACACGTGGTTAGCATTAGTAATATTTTTTTGAAATATTTCCGAAAGATTTCGGAACATCTTTAATGCAATGAATTAAAAAGAAACCATCAATTATTACAACATCTATTTGGGAAATTTCTGAGACTTTTCCACTTTAACGTCTGACTTTTAGAATATCATCTTTAAATAATCCATGTTTTGGAAGAATATTTTTAAACCTTGGAAAACTAATGATGGTAAAGGAGGTACATCATGACTAAAAGTTCATAAGAACATTGGTAATTGATAACAAAGATTGCTATTAATAATAATATTAAAACAAATAAATTTGAAGAAATATTTTTTTTTCATGATATGATTTTTTTATTGTATTGACTTTAACTACTCACTCTAGCTGTTTGTTGGATCGTATGAAAAACACCCCGTTAATTGAATAATTTTATACATTTTTTTTTTTTTTTTTATATTGAGCGCGCACTAAAGGGGTTATGAATACCCTTATAATGATTAAACACAGTGCGAGCAATTAGGAAATGAGGATAGGATTAGAAAGGAGAAACCGATGCACATTGGTTTTGAATGTCTGCAGACTGTAATGAGTGGGAAATACTGTGTCTGGTAAAGCATTCCACATTCGCGTAGTGCGGCTAAAGAAAGAATCTCTGTACTTAACAGTACGTCCGAAATTGGCTCAAGGGTAAACTGATGGGCATTCCTAGCAGTACGGGTATTACGGTTGAGTTGTTTAAGGGGAGGAATGCAACTGGCTATTTCACTAGAGCATTGTTTATGAAAATAACGATAAAACAATGACAGGCATGAGACCTTGCGGCGGTGTTCAAGAGAAGCAAATGTCTCAGTAAGAGAACGATCTCATATCATTTTTAAAGCTCTTTTTTCAATTCTATCCAGAAGACTCAAGTACGTTATTGGGGCTCCAGCCCAAATATGAGAGTTATACTCAAGTTTGGGACGAATAAAAACTTTGTAAATTGTAGCCAGATCAGAAGGGGTAAAAAACTTCTTGCATCGTCGGAGAAAACCTAAACACTTAGCAGCATTTTTGGCGATGTCAAATATATGATCACTCCACAGCAAGTGGTTTGTGATGCACATACCTAGGACCGATAGTTGTTCAATCTCCTCGATGCAAGTACCACCCATGGATAGTGGCATTGGGGGAGGGTTACGCTTTTGCGACAGTAGGCAGCATTGAGTTTTCGAAGCATTAAATTCTACACGGTTTTTAAATCTCCATTGAACAATGCTGTCAAGATCAGAATTTAATGAGCTTATCATACGCTGCCGTTGGTAGTCCACATCCGAAGAACAAGGATGAGAATCTAAAAACGAATATGAAAAGCAGAGGGTACTGTCATCAGCGAAACAATGTAGTGGGTTAGAAGTTTCAGACAAAAGATCATTTATAAAAATAAGGAAGAGCGTCGGAGACAAAACGGAGTCCTGGGGCACACCAGCGTTTATTTTGTGGATATCAGATTTGAACCCGTCCAATACTACTTGAATTGAACGGTCCGAAACGTAATTTCTATCCCAACAAAGAAGAGATTCATCAATACCAAAAGCACGCATTTTCGATAAGAGAGCTTGATGACAAACTCTATCAAATGCCTTTGAAATATCAAGTGCAATAATCTTACTTTCTCCAAAACGATGTAAAGATTTATTCCACTGTTCGGTGAGATAAACCATGAGATCACCAGTGGACCTATTGCAACGAAAGCCATACTGCCGGTCATTAAGAAGCTTCCGTTCTTCAAGATATTTCTTAAGCTGAAAATTGATCAGCGTTTCCATGACCTTGGAAAGAAGGGACGTAAGTGCAATTAGACGATAGTTAGAGGGAGAGGCGGATTCACCTTTTTTTAGGGACAGGCTGGACAAATGCAGTTTTCCATCCATCACAGATGGAAAAGCTTACGCGGTGGTTTTGCCAGCGTCTTCAGAACAATAGCGGGGATACTATCCGGGCCAGCGGATTTGTGAATGTCAAGATCTTTTAGGACTCTAGCAACTGAACGAGTGCGAAAGAAGATTCGTCCCATAGAATAGTTTACGCTTTGAAGTACAGGAGGAGTCATGTCACTCATTGGCAGCATCGAATTAACAGCAAACTGTGCTGCAAGCAGATTGGCTTTATCAATCGAACTTACAAAAGGAGTGTCATTGGAAACGAGCGTAGGAACTGACGATGACGTTGTGTTGCGCACATTTTTTACAAATTTCTGGTCATGCAAAAATTTAATGCGTCGAATATGTCGAATATGTTTTGAGTAAAAGTAAAAAATAAAAAAAAAAGAAGTCTTTCACTTGGCCTTCTGACATTTTGTGTGTTCTTCTTTGACACATTCACCATTACGTATACAAAAAGTCAGCCTTGTACCTTTTTTCGAAAAAAAATTCATGTTTAACCTTCCACCCCCACTTGTGTCTCTCACTCTGCTTTCTGACTGTCTGGATTTTGCTTTTCCAACTCCAATCGAACCATTTCCCGAAAAAATCAACCTTTGTACCTAGTGGGTCCGAAACCACTGCAACCAGCTCTCCGTCTATTAGAACATTTACCAAAAATAATTTATTTCCACCGTCGTCTTTGACAGGGTTTCAGGTAGTATGTACGTACCTATATATTTTGCAAAAAATTGACTTGATTACTAGTTTTTTAATAACCGAATGGGGATTATGGAACTGTCAAACTGTATTCACAAATCACAATAGTTTCATTAGGTGGCTTGACTAGAGCGAAATTAGTTAAGATTTTGAACAGAATATAGAGAGGGAAGAACGAATAAACAACTTTGACGTTCTTCATAAGTTTAAATACATATATAATGTAAGTCAGATTTTAAAGTAAAACATAGTTGCCACTCAACTTTAAAGTCAGGGAACGAAATTTTGGTCAAGGAAAATCAGGGAAAGTCAGGGAGTTTCAAAAGCAGTCAGGGAAAAAAATTTCAACTCAAACCATTTTCTTTATGATAAAATTATAAAATGTTTATAATTTCGTTGAACTCTGCCCAAAATTTCGAACCAAAAGTTTGAAGTCGTGTATATTTAGTTAGCTGATTGAATACTGCCAACTCCCTCAAACAAAATACCATCTCCAGCCTAGTGTGCAGCTGAAGTAAAACGAAAAATCCCATACAAAAATGACACAGTGAAATCATAAACGAAATTTTATGTGGTACGCAGCTCCGCGGTGAAACGGTTCATAACCGGTTCTAGTCTCCACTACTCAATCACAATACATGTATGAGTTCCTAGAGCTGAACTTTTGCGTTGACATTAAATTATGTCAACGCGACGCCCAACGCGGCCTTTAATTTAATTGTTGGACGGTTGGGAGTTTTTGTTAAATTTAAGAATAAATATTTAATTTTTTTAGTTAGCTTGAAACACGGCCAATAAGCTACCTAAAAACATATTTTATTTTTTATATTAAGAATATTCAACCAAGTAGAAGACTTAGCATCAGTTTATTTTAAGTGGACTTTTCTGAATTATTATTCAAAATTAATGCGTTTATTTATTTATTTATTTATTTATTATTATTTATCAAGCAGAGACGCAGCTCTTATAGACTTCTTAAAAATAATTAACAAAATAACTTATAAGAAAGAAATAAAGAATTACCCACCGTAATTAAGACTTAATAACAACTTTTTTTTAAAACAATCTCTACTAAAGTATAAATTAAAATCAATAACATTTAAATGTTATTGATTTTAACTTAAAAGTAACATCGTTGGAGCTGCAAGTACTTAAAAAGTTTTTAAACAGCTCTAAAAAAGTTAATCTCAAGGCTTCTGTTCTATTTCGAAAACCTTTGCAGCTGTTGGCGTTTTTTTCTAAAAGACCGTCTCTATATTGAAGTTCGACAACAACTTGCAGCTCTTTTATCTTATAAAGCATTTGGCTCTAAAAATATGCTCCTTAACAACGTTTAAAATGACACTATAAAAGCATTTACGCACTCAACGTCTTTGTGCTGTAGAGAAGCTTCTAAATAGCAAATAGAGTTCTTATGGAGGCTCAATGGAACTGTTTGTTTTTGAAAAACCTTCAGCTGTTTAACACACTCTCGCATTGTTTGAAACCAATGTTTGAAAATTCAACTTTTGAATAATTATATAAATATTAATATTGTTTGTGTTTTATGAACATAGAGTTCTTCTGGCGATATTAGTTTGAGCGCTTATTAGTTCATAAGAAATAAAATAGTTTTTGGTTGAAATTTCAATAAAATTTGGATTGTTTATGTTTTCTTGGCGGTTTTGCTTCTAAAAAGTTCTTTTACAGCTCTAATAAATCTGTTAACTGACAGCTGAATGCCTGCTTTGTCTATGTATTGTATGTGTCTTTTCTATGTAGGTACTTTTATAGAGTTGGTTTAAAACACAACAGCTCTACAGTGATGTAATTATAGTTCTTAATCGAGTTTCTAGTTTTATAATAACACAATCTACTGCTACTTACGGTCTATTTGCTCTTATTAAGATGTTTAAGAGTTCTACAAAGCATGTTGTATGTTTTTTGTTTTTAATAAATTTTTTCTCATAAGAATTGAAAGTGTGGGTACATTTTTACAGGGTGTAGGTACCTACATTTGAAAGAAACGAATATTTGTTTTTTTTTTTTTTAATAAAAAAGTTTAATAAAAGTTTCTTACACATTTGATCAATAACAGCATATTATTTAAATTACTACTTTCTTAAATATTAAATGCTGAATAAGTAAAACTGAGAACTAATAGGTTGCATGCGAGCAAAATTTACAAACAAAGGATTGCGAAGAATTCGAATAGGTAAATAAACTTGGGTCAAATGGGAAAACATCAGAAAATGTCCTAAACGTGAGAAAAATTGGTTACCCAGAAACTTTAAATGCTATTTTGTGTTAAACAATAAACTTAAGGAAAGATTAATACCCTTATATAGGATGTGTTGTTCAGTGCACATACGCAAATACGCACATACGCATACGCAAATACGCACATACCCCCATCCGCACAGGCACAACAACAAACGGCATGACGACACCTTCTTTTTTAGGCTTTTCTGTCATCGCAATGTCATGGTTTTGATTAAAACCTGGAAATCTGTGTTTACGCAAAACGTATGCTTGCTTAGGACGTCCCTTGCCATTTGTTTTACCGTATGTAGTTTTTTTTCTTTTTTCTAACACATTAAAACCAGTTTCGTGTTATTCAGCTGCTTTCTATACAAGTTAAACTAAATTTGGGGTGCTTCAGACAAGAGCGGTACATGTCGTTTTTTGTTGTTCATAGCATAGAAAAAAACTTTGCCACGCTAAGCGAATCAAGTCTTTTATACATGTGTTTTATATTATGTTCCTGTCCGTTTGTTACTAATCGGGCGTTAATATTCTTCACAAGTATTCACGAATATGAATACTTCAACCTGCAAAAAAAGGGAAACGCTCTAATTTTTTATTACCTAGTTTCTACTAGAGACACCCTGTGCTTTATTATTGAGCTGTCATTGATGTCATCAAACAGCTCTAGTGCAACAAAAGACTGTAACGGACGGGATGGATGGTTCCCACCCGCTACTTCTTAAAAATTTAGTATAGATAAATAGAGAGAAAACAGCGACAAAAAGAACGTTATTACACTAACCCGACACTTAGGAGACCCGAAACTCTGAAATCCAAAAACTGTGATTTCTAACTTTCTTTCAGTAAGAATTTCCGTACGGTGATCCGGCAAGCTAGTCCCGTGAATGTGTAGGTGTCTCGATGTCAAGAGAAAAGAAAAAAACACACGAATCGCTCAGATCATACTCAAAACCTAAAATTCATTCAACGAACTGAAATATTTATCTTACTTAATTCCTTCAGTAGCGTGGAGGTCCAACCCTGGATCCAAAATCATAAAAAGTGGGGGTACTATCGATCAGAGAAAAAGAAGAGTGAAAACATCCCTAATATTCAAGGTCACTAACCTCCAAAAGGTTGGTTTCACCTCCTCTTCCTTTCATCGAAAGGACCCGACGTACGTAGGTAAAATATACGCCATTTAAATCACACCTTGGATCATCATACTCTTGATTGCGAAAAGAAAAAAATGTATGATGAAATTTTGTATTCACAGTGAAATCCGCTGATACTGACATCATGGTTAGACATAGGTGACTTATGTTGAAGGTACTTTACTCCTCCTACCTATTGTTATATGTTAGGTGTCCTTATCTAACTACTATTCCGTATTAACTTTATCATACACTCAAAATAAATGGATCCTACACCTGCTAATTTCGACTTATGGTACCTATGACTAGGCAGTCCAAGCCGCGACCATCAGGGTCACTATCACTCAACTGCCGCTTCAGGTCAGTTCAAACTCGCCTTGGCCAGCTCAACGGTTCAGGGAAGTAGGTCATGCTGCAGGAGTCAATAGCCGGTGCTACAATTAGTTGACCTGGAGTCTAGGTAATTTTTGACTCAAAGATAATTCAGATGCTAGTGCTAAAGAGCAAAAAGAGCCAGAGGAAGGGTTTTCGAAGAAGTGTCGAAAATAGATAAAAACAGAAGAATGATTGCTATAAAGCGAACGTGGAAATTACATAAACAGGACCAGATGATGAAAGTCCCTTCGGATGTCTTCACCCAAGACCCAACCTTGTTCCATCATATCCGAGAATTGTGTCTGGAACCCTTTTGTTGTTGGGAGAAACAGATGGTTTTGTTTCCCCCTGACGTCTAACTACCCGACCAAAAGAAATAAAAAGAGAGGCTAGTCTCTTCCTATCACTTCCCTATTGATATACTCGTGACGTTAAATTTGTATGAGTACATCCCTCCAATTGGTTTTGCGTTTTTTATTGTTTTCATTAAATATGACGGCTTCGTTTTTTACGAACTTAGCAGCAGTTTCCTTTTTCTGTGCTGACACTAATCTACTACGCTAGATTTATTGAAACAAATGTTTCTGAATGATCTCATTTTGAGAGTCGCGGAATTATTACTTTTTTCATAAACTTCTTTTTTCCTCTATTTTAACAAAAATTATGTTTCTTTGAAATTAAATTAAATTGCGTGAAGCTATATCAATGGAAAATAAGGTTAGGAAAATTACATGTTCTTTATTTCTTTCCAGCGGTTCAAAGGTAAATGATGAGTAGATGTATGCTCAGTGTTATATGTATGTCTTGTCTATGTCTTGTATACATATGTCGAATTCTTTCCTTTGTAGTGTCTTAAGTTTTTTAGTTAGTAAGTAAGTTCTAAGAAGTCAGTCATTCTTTGTCATCTGAATAATTAACATTAATAAAGAATTGTGACCGTGGCTTCAAAACGTCTTGACTTTCATTTAACATAACATGGTGTCAGGTGTGCTTTTATAGTTCATTAAAAATAAAAAGTCTATTAAAAAAAAAAAAGTCTAAATACCTAATAAATAAAATAAAATTCATGAGTAAATACCAAATTAATAAAATAAAAAAAAAAACCAAGCCATATAAAATAAAAAAATGTCAAAATGGCGAACCCCAATGATGATGTGAAGGATTTTGCATCAATAATGACTCCAACCTTCACACCACCTATTCCACGACTGGATCTTAAGTCATCAAATATGCCTCTAGCCTGGAAAAATTGGTATGCACAATTTCAAATTTATCTTCGTGCTTCAAGTCTGGATTCCCAGTCAGATCAGCGAAAAGTGGCTCTACTCCTCCACCATATGGGTTCAGAGTCTCTCGAAATCTTCAACTCATTCGATTTGGATATTGATAAAGTTAAATTCGCGTCGGATGGCCAAAGGATAAAAAGTCTGTTGCGAATGATTGCATGTCATATTTTAAGGTCAAAGATGAGTTGCATGTGATTGATGATATTTTGTTAAAATCTAACCGTATAGTGATCCCTTTCTCTATGAGACGTGACATTTTAAATCTTATACACGAAGGACACTTAGGTATTCAACGCTGCCAAAGTCTTGCAAAGGATTTAGTCTTTTGGCCAAATATTAACAACGATATTCAGAATATAGTAACCGATTGCGAGACCTGCATGTGCCACCGTATATCACAACCTAAAGAACCTTTACAACCGCATGAAATTTTTCCAATTCCCTGGTACAAGGTGGGTACGGATTTGTTTGAGTTTAACAAACAAATTTATTTGCTTGTTGTAGACTATTGGTCAAAATATATTGAAATTGAGTACTTGAGTTCTGGTTCAGGTGGTCAGTTTGTCGTGAACAAACTCAAGTCAATATTCGCTCGTCATGGAATTCCAGAGTTATGATTTCAGACAACGGACTGAAATCATAACTCTGGAATTATGATTTCAGTGTAAAGAGTCAGGTTCTGATCCATATGTGTCATTATTACACTATAGAACAGTATCTAAAGGTGCTTTACCATCGCCTTCGGAACTTCTTATGTCCCGAAAACTTCGAACAAAAATACCGTCCATGTCTAAAAACTATAATTCAATAGTAATTAACCATAAAATGGTTGAAAAAGAACTAAAAACTAAAAACAAAAAAACGAAAGCTTTCTACGACAAATCGTCTAAATCTCTTGAACCTTTAAAAGAAGGACAGAAAATATTCTATAAGAAAAATCCAACGTCATATTGGACTCCTGGGATAGTCATAGAAAAGTGTCAAGAACCTAGGTTCTATATAATTGAAGACAAAGAGGGCAGTACTTACAGACGTAATAGACAACACATAATTGAAACAAACACAAATAAAACAGTAGGCCCAATGCCAGAATTGACCGAGATTATCGAGACTTCATCAATAGACACAAATCATGCCTCTTCTTCAGAATCGAATCAGTATGTTGAACCGTTACCTACAGATAAAAATCATGCATCTTTTCCAAATACAACTCGATTCGGCAGAAAAATAGCTCCTCCTGAGAAATTTACTTATGATAAAGATCATATTAAACAATTGAAATTGATTTGCTGCTAATTTTTCATATTTTAAAAGAAACATAAGTTAATTTTTAACGTCTTTATCTAATGAATTTTATTTTGGAGTAATCAGTTTTGTTTATTAATCATTTTTTTTTTTAAATAAATTAGTTTTATTTTCTTTTCTCTTAAATTAAGTTAAGTTTTTCTTAAAAAAAAAAAAAAAACATAATAAATAATAAATTTATGACTTGAAGTTATTAGTTAAGTTTTTTATTTTACTTTTCATTTTTAGTTTATAAAATTAAAATAAAAAAAAAAAAAAACAATATAGTTATGAGTTAAACTTCAAAAGGGAGATGTTATATGTATGTCTTGTCTATGTATTGTATACATATGTCGAATTCTTTCCTTTGTAGTGTCTTAAGTTTTTTAGTTAGTAAGTAAGTTCTAAGAAGTCAGTCATTCTTTGTCATCTGAATAATTAACATTAATAAAGAATTGTGACCGTGGCTTCAAAACGTCTTGACTTTCATTTAACATAACACTCAGTAAGAATTTTCAGCTCGTTCGTGAATTTTTCGTGCAGTGATTATATATTTTAGAAGATAAAATTTTGACAGATATGTCAGATAAGATTACTACATAGTTCTACAAGCGTTTCTAACAATTTCTACAGTAAGCATAATTTCTAAATGTTCAATATTATTTTCTACAATTTTAGGATATGTACTAGATTCTACAAAATTATGTTCGTAACATTTTACCTGAATACTTATGGGTATTTAATCCTTGGTTCTTGATACAATTGAGTGATTAGGGCTGTTTTACTGGATCAACTAATTTTCTGCTTTCATATTAAATGCTTAGATTCGGCTAGAATGAAAAGAAACATTTTCTTTTCTTACTTCGTTTTCTAGTAGGTTTTCTTCTAACTACTTTGAGTACTTCTATTTTCTTTCTTAATACTCGATTGTTTTTATATTTAGTCTACTACAATACTACATCGGTGGATTATTTTTTTGACTATTCACTCTGCTTTTGTCTTTCTACTTCGAATACTTCTTCTATTATTTTTCGGTTCAGGCAACAAATCTTGAATTATTATGTATATAGGTGATGACTAATAACTATTTTGTGCTTTTTTGACTGAAAATCTGTACCTAACAAAATTCTAAGTGGTTTTGAAAAATACATCGACTTTTTGTACCAGCACATCCGTGACGTAACAAATACTCTGCCAATAGATCGAGATTTCCCTCTTTTGCTCATCACTATTACCATCTGTCATTTTGTATTCCTCTCGTACATGAGTTGTGATAGTAGTTGTGCATACTGCTTCATGCTCTTTCTCTTAATTCGCGCCAATATCTTTGCGCATGTTAAACTTACTCTTCTTACTGTACCATGTACATTTAATTTTTATCTACCATTACTTAAAAGAGTATTTAATTTCTCTATCTTCCGATAGATGGATACCTTTTATGCAACTTGTGGCGACACTGTGTCGACAGTTGCGCCCCTACAAATCAATGGAAATTCCAAACCAAGCTTGCCAAACGAAATTTACAGTTACTCACACTAATTACCAAACACCAAGTTCCCGAACAAGCGTTGTTTGGTCGTTTTGAAAAATAACCAACGTTCCAGAAGCATCTTTTGAAAATAATCAAATCTTTCTCGGCAGTCAAACTATATTTACTTGTGCGAAAATAAATATCTTTTTACTAGTTCTATATTGAGTTGAAGTTAAAGTTAAAGTGTTAATAAAACCTAAGTATTTATTTGTGTAGTTATAATAAATCAAAGACATTTTATATGTGAAGAAATTATTGAAGTGTTTTCTTGTTGTTTGTTGTGTTTTGTTTTGACAGAACAAGGGCCTACTCAGTTGCTGTCACAAAAGATAGTTGGTGTCATAGAGACACCCACAAACTTGTATTTTATTTGAGTTGAATTCAATTTAATCTGAAAAGTTGCGTAGAGTATGTTTGGCTATGTTTGGTTTTAGTGTTGTGTATTTCAAAAAAAAATATCAATCATGTTAAAAATAAAAAAATTTTAAATTGGTCGACATTGTGATATATACATATATATTGTATATATTGTTGGTATGATATAGAATTGATTATTCGCTGTCGTGGTAGTGCGATAGATTTTTCCTACAAGACAAGTCTTCTGGCGATATAAGAGCTCCAAAAAGTATTAATTTTCTTCAACAAAAAATGGCGACAAAACTGGATGAAACAATAAAAACAACAATTTTTTTTTCTTTTTACTTTTATTTTATTTATTCAAAACAATAAGAAGATTTTTTCATTGTCACTTTTTTATTTAGAATTTATGAATTTTTTTCCAAATGATTTCTCGTTTTTTTTCGTAGTTTGTAATTATTTTGTTATTATTTTATTTCCAAATAGTAAAAATTTCAAGGGCGCGTTGTAGTTTTGCTTAGTACTTTACAAACATTTGTGGAAAAATCAAAACCGCACTGAGAAATCACCTTGGAAGAATCTGTATTGTTATTTTTATTAATATCTAATTCACTTTATGTCTTAATTTGAAATCGATTTAATGGATGGTAAATTTTATTACAAAAACAAACAACTTCTTTTTCACAGACGTTGATAGTTAATCTATCTTTATTTATACATATACTAACACAAAATATTTATTACACTGTAAACTTCTATACACGACGCATGATGAAAAGAACTAGGTAAAGAACTAGGTAAACAACTGTCAAATATGCATATGGCTTTAAATAAGCAAGACACCGGCTTCAGAAGCACTTCTAGAGCTGACATTAAAGCATACAGACAATGAAACTGCTTTTCTAGAGTTGATAAGGAGCAAAATAGTGCTCTCAAACTCAAGAAATTGACTCCAAATAAGTCGTACAGTGGCTCTAGAAGCGTATATAGAGTTAATTGTGAAACATGTAGCTACGAAAAATAGCTTTACAAGCGCTGTTAGAACTTACAACGAGCTTAAAATGTTACTTGGGTAAAGAATTAGCTTGTCTTAAGCAACGCGTTAAGGATTCATTGGTTCCATAATTAACCCTATGAAAAGGTACACAAAATAAACGACTACTTCGTAAACCACGACTTGGAACATGAAAACCAACCAACGAAAGTAAATGAGGGCAATTGATTTTATAATTAATTAAATCACTTATAAACATCACATCAAAATATTTACGGCGTATTTCCAAGGATTGAATGCCCAATAGTAAACACCTCGTATTATATGGTGGCATATCAACATTCCATTGTAGGATCCGAATTGCAGATCTAGTGAAACGTTTCTGAATTCTTTCTATTCTCATTGAATGGACAGCATACATAGGATTCCAGATGGAAGAACAGTATTCTAATATTGATCGTACATAACAAAAATATAAAGATCTTAGAGTAGTCTTAGGATCTGAGAAGTCTTTTGAATTCCTAGAAATAAATCCAAGCATTGAACTGGCTTAAGAGACGATGTAGTCAATGTGGTTGGAAAACGTGAATTTTAAATCAAAGATCACACCCAAATCATTTTTTTCGGTTACTTTGGATAGAGCAGATCCGTGTTTATCATAAGAAAATAATATTGGTGACGTATCACGATAAAAAGACATACTATGACATTTAGAAATATTCAAATGAAGATCGCTATTAGTACACCAAACAGATAAGTTATTAAGATCGTTCATGTTTATGCAATCTGAAATAGCGGCCTATAGTCCAAGAAAACATTGCATTTCGCCCGGTGCTAGCTTTGTGGGCTCGTCAGATGACGTGCAGCAAAAAGCACCTTGTCATTACGCAATTTAAAGATTTGACTAGCTCAGCTTACATAATGACAAAAAGCTAATGTGAACTATACGAGCAAGATCACGGTTGCAATCATTTTCAACTGGGGGTGGTGTTTTTGTTTTGCCTCGTGGCCAAGGCTACGATATAACAAAGAAATAAAATAAATAATGAAATAATGATTCTAGCTCAGCTTACATAACTTTTTTGACAAAAAGCTAATGTGAACTATACCAGCAAGATCACGGTTGCAATCAATTTCAACTGGGGGTGGTGATTTTGTTTGTAACCTATGGGCAAATTTGTCAGTTATGTGCGTTTTTAGCCAAAAACCTGAAATGCAGTTATAACTGCAAATGTACACTAATTTTTACAAAATCGTTAGAGCCGTTTTCGAGAAAATTTTGAAAAACTGAAATCGTTATATTGCAGGTACCCATTATAGCCGAGCTAATACAAAAATTCGATTTTCCCCTCTAAGGAATTACCAAAAAGTGCTATATACCAAATTTGAACTAAATCCTTCAAACCGTTTAGGCTGTAGGTCGGTGCAGAGAAAACCGAACATAAGCACCGCACAGACAGACACGACGGACGGCATGACGAAACCTCCTTTTTTAGGCTTTTCTAGTATCGTAATGTCAGTTTTGATATTGAGCAAGTAAAAATTAAATGCACGACTGGGTCACACGAACTTGCTCTTGGAGCAAACTATGGGACAAAACAAATTTAAATTTATTAAATTCTGAAGAAAGCTCGAAAAATATTAAAAAATGGCCTAAACGTGAGATCAAGTTGTGTGGCAGCGGTTGTTTAACAAAAAAACTGTGAATGTCATCTTGTGTTTTATGTCAAGTTTTAAATCTGTACCGAATTAAAAAAAATCGGCTTAGCTGCTATCAAGTTATGTCCAAATTTGTAAAATAATCGTTGTTATATCAAGTAAAACCATTATAATGTTATATGGCAGGTACCCGTTATAGCCGGGCTAAAACAAAAACTCGTATTTCTCCTCTAGGGAATCACCAAAAAGTGCTATATACGAAATTTGAACTAAATCCGTCAAACCGTTTAGGGTGTTGGTCCGTGCACAGACAACCGAACATACGCACATCCGCACATCCGCACATCTGCACAGACAGACCGACGGACGGCATGACGAAACCTACTTATTTAGGCTTCTCTAGTATCGTAATGTCAGGTTTGATTACAAGGAACCAATACCTATTGAGCAAGTAAAAAGAGTAATTTTTATGTACATAAGAGTAATTTGATGTCAAATTTCAAATTTCAAATTTTACATTCACACAAAATTACTCTTTTATATAATAGTAGGGATGTCAAATTATTATTTTGAAAACAAAATACCTAAATTGTGAATAAATGTGAATTAATGTAAAATCGTGATGCAGTCGTAAATTATTTATGGAATAAATTAAATAGATTAAGTTAACAATTATATACAAGTAATTGAATTGCCATGTGCCAGCCTCAGCCCCGTAGCCAGTATTTAATTTGGGGGGGGGGGGGCTTTAACCAAATTCTTAGTAAATCAATGAAAAATATAAATTACCTTTTTTGTGATTTTTTTTTAATTATTGCTAAATTATAGTTAATTTAACACGAAACTTAAAAACAATTCAATGTGAAACTTGGGTAAAATTATGATTTTTAGTATACTAAACGGATTAAAGCATATATTTTCTTAATGAAGTTGTCTAACTTTTTAACAAACCTCCGCATTGTCGCGTTAGGAAGTGCCACATTAATTCCTTAAAAAAAGGTTCACTATAATTTTGCACCATTGTTTTGTTTCTTGTCTGGAAATTCTATCTGTCTGTCTGTCTGTCTGCATCGACACGCACAGCAAAAACAGTTAGGTCGATTTACTTCAAACTTAGTATAAATTATTCTTAGAGTAATATGCTCAGAAGCTTTTTTTATTTTTAACTTAAGATTAAAATTAACGGTGCCTCCCGCTATAATACATATAAGTGTTACCGATATTTCTATTTTCTCGGCAAAAAAAATCCGATCAACATTGATAGATTTTTATATGACCGATTTGTTGTCAACGGTGATATTTTGTATCATTTTTTTTTGGCAAAAGCTTATTAACGGTATCTGCCATACCGTTAATAAGCATAATGGTACTTGTTTGAAACAGATGTTTTTTGAAGGGCTTAACCGATTTTAACGAAATATAATATTTTTAAAGTACTGCTAAACTTGAAAAAATTCCATTCAAAATAATTGACTAAAGAATAACTCTGCAACGAACTGGTTATTTCGTAAGGCCAGTCGCGTGTTAGTTTTCAATTGCAATTTCTTCACGTATCGCCACGCCGCCAGTCAAACAAAAAGTCGACGTAAGTGTGGCAAAAAAATAGAAATTAGTGTCAGCGTGTATGCCTATTCAATACCTATAAGCGCTATTGGACGTCATCCATTTTAGAGAGCCATTTTAACGATTAAAGTCGATGTCAAAAAAAGTAATGCAAATACACCCTGTAACTGTTTTCTCAATCAAGAACAAAAATCGAGTTTAGTATCAGCCTATAGGACTGTGGCTATAATCGTTAATATGGTTTTCTAAAACCGGATGATGTCCGGCAATTGGGCTGAAATAAGTTTCAGCGAATAGGCCTTCAATAGGCCTACATTCTGACTTTAACACAAAACACCAAAGAGTAAGTAAAAATTATAGCCTATTATAACACGATTAGAACCTTCAAACCGCCATTTTTAATTGGATTTTTTGAGGTGCTCCTGCTTTTGTAAAAGTTGTTTAGGAATGAATAAATTTCAATTTAAAAACCTCTGTCCATTTTGCCCACATTCATTGAAAAATCGCCTGGTTTCTACACAAACATGTATTCAAAAAGACCGTTCGTTTTTTTTCTGTTTTTCACAGGTAAAATTGACAAAGTTTTTAAATTTACAAAACAAGGAAGTCGGAATTTCCAATTTTTTTAATTTTTAGTATGAAAGTTGGCATTTTCATTAGTTTTTATACTTATTCTAACAAGAAACTCGGCATTTTCAATTATTCCAATTTTAAGTGTGAAAGTCGGCATATTCACAGGTTTTTATACATATTCTAAGAAAAAAGTCGGCATTTTCAATTTTTTCGAATTTTAAGTGCGAAAGTCGGTATTTTTGCAGGTTTTTATACATATTCTTACAAGAAAGTCGGCATTTTCAATTTTTCGGATTTTCAGTGTGAAAGTCGGCATTTTTGCAGATTTTTATACATATTCTAGCAAGAAAGTCGGCATTTTAAATTTTTCTAATTTTTAGTGTGAAAGTCGGTATTTTTGCAGGTTTTTATACATAATCTAGCAAGAAAGTCGGAATTTTCAATTTTTCGAATTTTTCGAGTGAATTGATGGTTTTTATACATACTCTAGCAATGTTGATTTAACTCGGATTACTTTTTCTGGTAAGGTTGAAGAATTCATGACAAACTTTGAACGAGTGAAATAATATTAGGCAACATGAAAAAGGAAGAAGTGCCAAATTTAAAATAATTTTTTGTGAACTTAATTCAATGTTTGACAAATATCCATAAAGAAAGTGATGTTTTATTGGAAGCTGCAAAAAAAGAAGAAGACAAACTAGATCGTAATAAAACTCACCATCTGTACGTTGGAAGTGAAGTTTTGATTGTCCATGACCCTGGAAAACGAAGCAAAATAACTACTGCCAACGAACGTAAATATTTAAGTTCTCTTGGGCCATACCAGCCAAAACTTGGCATTTATCCAACAAATTCAGATATACCTTCTAACAAACAATGTCGATTCAACCCAGCATGGTATTCTGAATATTCATTTTTGGAATACAGTCCTTACAAAGATGCTGCATTTCGCTTTGCATGTACTTTATTCTCAGAAGGAATAGGAAGACATTTCGCTAATCCAGAATGGGTCTCGATTGGGGTTCGGCAGTGGCATAAAATGAAGAGTCGAGGAAAAAAAAGATGGAAAACTAGTTTAAAATTTTTAGTTTAAATTTTTTTTTTCAAAATTTTGAGTTTGAAAATTAATTATTTTAAAACTATTCACTCAAACAATTTAATTTAAAAATAAAATAAAAGAGTAGTTTTCTGGCTTTCCAAAAAAATATAACAAGGCTTTGTTTCATTCACCGTTGTTTTTAAATAATTTTTTTTCTGATTTAAGTCAATTTTTTAGAAAATTGCCCCTCCCGCCTAAACGGGGGAAAATAGACCCCCCCTCCCATACGATTTTTTTCTTCTCTTAACTCCACCTACATGCTTAAGCTTTTTGGTGCACCTTTTAAACCAATCACTCTGTATAAATCTAAATTCATGACACTATTTTATTATTATTTTCTTCTTATATAAAATACTGTTGCATTAATTATTTATTTATTTATTTCATTTATATTATTGAAAACTATTCATAAAAACAAATTCTTTTAACTAGATACATATTTATTAATATTTTAAATAAATACATCTTAAAAGAATTCACGTGTTATATTTTTTCAATATTACAGTTGATACTCAATATTTTTACATAGTTACATGGAAATTTATTGATTATTCAAAACATCCAGTCATTTTTTTACTTTTTAGTATAGCGATGACTGCAGTCGGCAAATTCCCAAAATAAGTCGGCAAATTCCTAATAAAAGTCGGCATTTCAGAAAAACTCACCCCCCCCCACGGCTCGATCTCTCGGTACGCCCCTGTTATTATTCCCATGGAGGGGGTTAGAACCCCCACCCCTGTGCTCGGGCCTGCTGTGAATATTGAAAACCTAACATTTAAACTGAAAACAATATTTTAATCCTTACTGTGAAACTGGGCATAAGAGTATTGCCATTCTAATCGTTGGAATTACTTGCCATAAAATGAAAAAAAAAAAATGTTTGATGGTGACTCATTCGACTTAACTGTTTGCACGAGGAGCAAGTATTTGATTTGGATCTCGTTATGGTGATTGGTGAACTCACTTGTTTCTAATGTGGGCACACAAAATATGAAAAATTGGAGAAGTTACAGAGATTTTTTTTTTCAAAAAAGTTCTCGGTATTGGCTAAGTGTGTAAAGGAGAAACAGATATATTGGTGTTGGAAGTGTGGCAAAATAAAGAATCAGAACCTTTTTGGGTTAAGTAATTGTGCCGAACAGAAATATTGTTAACACCTTTGTTGACAATGTAACGCAAAGTATTGGATGAAGATCAGGAGTTGCTTCATAGATCGAATTTTATTTTTGCTTGCTGACTAGATCACAAGGGCTCTATCATCAGCTTAGCTATGAAGAAAATCTCAGAAATAAGATGGACTTTTAAGGCAATATAGCAGGCCTCATAAAGATAAATGGAACAACAAGAGCAGCACAAGACAATATGAACTGTTCACTCTGCAAAATCAATCAAACTGAATCCTTTTTGCACTTTATGGGCATTTGTTTAGTGATTGGAGATATACCGTATACGTAAAGATTGCTTAGGCACGGCGACACTCGACGAGAGCACAATGGTCGGTGTATTGGATGGAGAAGTATTATAAGATTCCTTGGAACTGCTCGGATATCGACAGTATTTGATCGATGAATTTAATTATTAAAGTCGAAATTTATTGTTATATAAAACTCAGCATAGTTATTTAAAACAAAAATGAATTTTAGCGGAGGGGGCATAACGAGCAAGCTCGTGGCGAATATGCGGAGCAGGGCAACAACGGCGGCGGCTGCGTGCGGTCCCGACCGCGGCGCGTCGCGCTATAAATTACGTAAGTTTGCTTTATTTTGTTTTCTAAATAATTTAAGCCAAGCAAAAGAGCGCTTCCTGGCTCTCTCACACTCTTTATCACACCATAGTATTCTAAATTGCTTTTTATTTTAAGGACTTCTATGAGTAAGATTATTTTATGCTCTCTGTAATGCCAGTAAGATTAAAGTCTTGTTGCACTAGCAGCTTTAAGATGACCATTTACCATTAATTTCGTGTTGTTTGCTTGTATCATAAATTGTTTCAATTTTTCAAAATCTTGCTCCCAAGCAGTACTTGACTTTGTCAATAGTAACACTCAGAAACGACAAATCTTCAATAACATTAATTTCACAATGTATAACCACAATAAAAAATGACTTTTGTTTCACTGTCCAATGTATCTTTACTGCACACATTTTAAAATTTGTACCTGGTTCTCTACGTCCAACGTACAACTTTTGATACAAAATCACAAATTTTTGAAAACAATTTTTCAATGTGATCAAAATACATTAAGGACAAAATCTTCATATGAATATGTAGCTTAAGGCTAGAATCTACTAATAATCTAAAAAAACATGGAAAAGTGTTTTGAAATAAAACACATAAAAGTTTTATTATTTTATAAGAAACATTTATTTTTTTTACAGTCAGAAACAAAAAAAAATTAATTTTTTTCGAAAAAAAACTACATTTTCGTACAAATGTAGATACATTGGTATCTAATTATTTAAAAACATATTTTAATAATCTGCATTCTTATGATGAACATTGAAGCATGGCAAACAGATTTCTGTGTTGCAGTGCTTGCACTCTGTTTGTACTTGTTTTGATCTTCAGACTGCTTCATCGATTCTTTTTAGGTTTTCGTAGCATAAACGACATTGCTTTGTTACTATTTTACCATTTGGACGTGGTATATTCGTAAGAAAGTGTTGATTCTTATGTTGAATTTGCGGAGGAATTCTTGTAAAATTAGTTGTTGATGCACACGACCCATACATATGCCTCAGGAGCATTCTTGCATTTTATTTTTTTTATTTTTTTTTATTTTATTATTTATTAACATATAATGAATTACATATTAACATTAAAATATAAATGGTTATAGCTCTAGCTACCAGGCTTTCGGCTAGTTTTTAATTTTCTTTTTTTTATATTCTATTTTCTAATTTTAGTGAAGTTAGTAGGTTAAAAACTAGTTTAATATTTGTCTCGGAGGGAGACGCAAGTACATCGTTAAGGTTAGAATTATTTAAGAGTGTTTTTATTTTTGGGCAATCATATGTTAGATGTTTAATTATTAGTTGGACGTCATTATGGCAAATATGGCAATTTGGTGGATTTTCCTTGCTGATGAGGTGGTTGTTTGTGAGGAAAGTGTGTCCGAGTCTTAGTCGAATAAAGCATTTGTTCATTCGATTTGATGTAGTCGTTGGGTAGGTGGTAGCAAGTCGTCTGGGGTTGATGGTCGAATAGTGATGGGAATATTCTCTCCACTCCGCATCGTTTTGATTGCACCAAGTATTTTTGATTTTTCTTTCGATGTCTTCTTTGTTGTTAATGAAAAAGGTGAGTAGAGGTTCTTTTGAGGCATTGTTTGCTGCGTTGTCTGAGAGTTCATTACCGAGGATTCCTGCATGCCCAGGAACCCAAATGAGTTTGAGATTACTTTTATTTGTTGTCCCGGATAGCTGTAATTATTGGGTTTGAATTGTTTATGTTCAAAATCGCATCGATAGTAGAACGGCTGTCTGTGCAGATGAGGGATTGTATTCCAAGAGCTTCAGCTGTATATATTGATGCTATTTCGGGTACTAATCCTTTTGATTGTGTTTCTCCTCTGTTGTTTACTACCGCATATGAAGTGCCTTTTTCGCTCTTAGATCCATCTGTAAAGATTATGTTCCATTGAGTGTGAGTTTCTAGGATTTGACTAAATATTTGTCTATAAACTGAAGGGTTTGTTGAGTTTTTTGGGAGCGTTGTAAGTTCAGTATTGACTGAATCTATCGGTAACATCCATGGTGGAAAATATGCAGGTCGCGTGCGTTGGCTAAGTGGGATGTCCATTGTTTTTGCGAGATCAATAGCGTTAACAATTGCAGAAGGTTTTTTTGTAGGTCTCTTCCGATTTAATATTTGTTTAACGTCTGTTAAAATGGGAGAGTCTTGTGCTATTGCAATCTTGGCTATGAGGAGTGAAGTGAGATATTCAAACCGGTGGGCAATTGATGGAAGGCCACATTCAGTGAGTATATTCTTGATAGGTGTTGTTCTAAATGCTTTAAGACTAATTCTTGCGGCGGCGTGGTACGTTGGTAGAATTGCTTGCATTTATAACCATTCATTTGCTGTGAACCGTAGTGCAGATAAATGCAGATAAATAAATTTGACTGAATTATAAATTACCAAAACACACATAATATACAAGTTAAGATTTAATACGCGTTATTTATAAAAAAAAATATTTTATTGTTACTAAAAACCGGCAGCGATTCTGCCTTCCGAATTACAATTCATTTCTTATTCTAAAAGTCTAACCCTTAAATACCTATTCACCCGCATTGCTGTTTGTTCCTTTCCCACGCTGACTAGTTGCACCTGCTGGGTGTTGGATGTTGGACGATGGCTTCGTTGATGTAATTCCATGGAAATGCCATGCAAGTCGTTGGGATGATGGCTTCGTCGATCTAATTCCATGGAAATGCCATGCAAGTCGTTGGTTCGACGTCAGCAGTAGGTGGGAACGTTGAATATTACTTTTACCCAGTCATTGGTCCGACGTCAGCAGATTTGATGAACACGTGTTGTTTGTGGTTATTGTAAAGATAATTTGTTTGTGGTTTACTCTTCCGCCTTTTAAAAAATCGTACGTCCTCGTTCGATTGAATATCATTAAAACAGCGGAATTTGGTTTATACTGGATACTTTTGGTGATGATGATTTTATTGTGTTACTAAGGCAAGTTTCAGATGTGGATTCCAAAACAACAGGATTTGTTTCGAGAACTGTTTTGATTTCAATGGGTTGTTGTTTTTTCCAAGAATATGATTTCAGGAAGATAAAGAGGATAAGTAAGACTACTAACGTTGAAAGGCCAATATTGCTCGATAAATTTAATTTATTTTTGAATTTTAGTACTTCTATGTTATTTATGTTTTTTGTATGTAGTTCTTTTATCATCTCAAGTGATAGGAGTTCTTCAAATGTTCCATTTTGGGAAAACGGTTGCATTATTGCTGGTAGAGGTCTGGTAATTGAAACTTCGTTTGAAACATAAGTTTGGTTGTTTATTGTTATGGTTTTATTGTGGTATTGGATGATAAATGTGCCGGCTAACTTTATTTCTTCGTTATCAATTAGGATGCTGTTGTTGTATTGGTTTAAAAGTAATATTCCGGGAGAAATTTCCTCAACTGTTGGTATGTGCTGATTGTTAATTCTCGTGCAAGCAGGCGGTTGACTTTCTAGTAAGTTTTTTATGCATGTTGAATTACTTATGTCTATAAGGTTCTTATAACTACAAATAGAGAGTTTATAATATTTTTTACAGTTTGATTTTATGCCAAATAATTTTTGTTTACATTTCATTACATGTTCAAATGGAATTTTGTTTATAAAATTGTCTTTTTTCACGGATTTTAAAAGAATTGTTTCACATATTTCGATATCTGTTGTAGGTAAGCTTAAGATATAAATAATCGTGGAAAGATTTGATGCGATTTTAACGTTACTAAATTCTAATGCTTCTTCAAGATTTGTATAAGGCATATTTTCTTTTTCCAGAATTTCTTTCGTAATATTGATTTCTGTGTTTGTTAAAATGTAAGAATTTACAATCCCGGCCTTGGCCCAATGGATAGCATAATTGATATTTATAATTTCTTCTTTAATGATCTCAATTTTATATTTAATATTAGTTATTAATTCATTTTTTACAATTTCACTTGTTCTTAATTTCTTCAAAATTTCATTAGTCACATTAGTTATTTGTTTAATTTTTTTGAAAGATAACTTATTTATTACGACTTGTTCGTTATTGTTTTCCAAGACGCCATTTATTTCATTGCTAATTATCTGAAAGTCTTCATGGTCTGGATTGCCAGCAATCCATTTCCATGCGCTTCCAATGAAATTAATTGAACGTTTGTTTTTAGTGACTGGCTTTAATCGGGTAAGGTGATTTTGGATCAGGGAAATTTCATGGGAAAGGTAGGGATAGAGTGCTTCACTAGTGCTAATATTTTGTTTGATTATTAATTGTATGTCGTCAATAAGTTTTTGGTATAGGTTAAGATCAATAGTATGAATTATTCGAAAAGTCCCCGTTTGCAATTTTGCTGTTCCCGTTTTTAGTGTTATCATTTGTGAGTTCGTATAATCCAAAATTTGAATTTCACCATTACTTAAGGTAAGGACTGATCTGAAATAAAAAGATAAAGAATTAGTTGCGAATATGGCCCTTGTAGACAACTTTCCCTGATTCTGTAACGATTGTTGTATTTCTGTTTTCTTTTACAATTTCTTCTTTATATTTTTTGGAAAGTTTAGTCCCTAGTCGTTTGTTTTGTCTTACGTAAACTACTTGTCCAGGCAGATAATTTATAATTTTGTGTCTCGTTTTGTTATGTTGCTTAAGGTCTGCTTGTTGCTTGTTTAAAAGCTTTTGCAGGTTGTTATGTCGTGTCTTTTCATAAGCATCGGGCCCAAATTCAACATTGCGTCCAAAGAATAAATCAACTGGTTTTTTACCCGTGGTAGAATGAATACTATGATTATACTCATTGACGGATTTTTCTAAAAGCTCCGCGAAGTCTCTATGTGTTTCGTTATTCTTAATACATCTCATTATCTCTACGAGGGTTGAGTGGAATCTTTCGATTTGGCCATTTGCTTCACTTCTATATGGTGGTGTTGTATAAACTTGTATACTTAGCTCGTCCCTCAACATGAATAATATTGATGCAGAGTTTAATGATCGTTCATTGTCGATTACAATGGATTTAGGAACGCCAAAGAAGAATATTAGGTCTCTAAGTGGCCGTCTTACATCTTCTATGGACTTGCTTTTGATTATTTTTGTTTGTGCATATTTTGTAAACTTATCTAATGCGGTCATAACTAACTTTTTCTCCGTAGAGGAAATGTCGATGTGGACAGTATGTCCAGGATAATTTGGCATAGGTGTTTTATTAAATTCAGAATCATTTGGGTGCCTCTCATATTTGTTTTCCTTACAGACTGCGCAGATTTTTATAATTCTTTTAATTTTACCTGCCATGCCGGGAAAATAGTATTTCTCAAGAATTTGCATTCGATTCTCTTGGGGGTTTCTATGAGCCCTATTGTGTGTTTCAATGACTATGTTTTCTTGATCTTGCTCATTGTTGACGTTTTGAACTTGTTTTTGTGTGAATCTTATTTTAATATTATTGAAGTGTAATGAAAAAACTTCTTGAATGAGTCCCATGATTCTTTCTTCCGTTTTGATGCCGTTAATTACTGAAGGGTTAAGGTATTTTTTTAAAATAGCTGTTAGATTTTCTTTATTGAACTCGGGCTCGTTTATAATATGTTGGTGGTATCCAGGAAAAACTATTTTAAACTGGTAAATAGGGGTTTCAGATAAATTAAGAAATATTTGACTTTTAAAAACATTGATGGGAGCTTCTACTATAGGAATTAGATTTTGGGGCGAACTTTCATCACTATGTTCCGTAGGGGTTAAAGAAAATATGTGGGAGTTTGGTGGGCGCGATAAGGAATCCGCAACTACATTTGAAGTGCCAGGTTTATAAATCAATTCATAATTATATTCCTCCAGAATCGCCTTCCAGCGTTTCATTTTGGAATTAGAATTTTTGTTACTGAGTGCGTGCGTCAGTGGCTGATGATCTGTAGTTATTTTGACCTTTCTTGATCCGTAGAGGAACATTCTTAGGGAAGTGAGTGCCCAAATAATTGCGAGCATCTCCTTCTCATTGGTCGCGTATGCTTCCTCGGTTTTATTGAGACTTCGTGATAAAAATGCGATTGGTTTGTTGTCCTAAGATAGGACTGCACCTAGTGCCGAATTGGAAGCATCTGTTGCTAATTCGAAGCTCTTTGTAAAATCTGGATATGAAAGTAACACTTCTTCGGATACTAGAGCATTTTTTATTTCACTCCAAGCGTCTTTTGCTTCGTTATTAAAATTAATAAGTTTGTTTTTTGACAATTGTTTGGACAAGCGTCCATTTTCCCCTCTCAGAATAGATGTAAGGGGTTTAGCTTTCTTTGCATAGTCCCTAATAAATTTTCGATAGTATCCCGACATACCAAGAAAGGATCTTAAATCCTTTAAGGTTTTTGGAGGTGGAAGATCTAAAATAGCTTTTACTTTTTTTGGGTTAGTTTTTAGGCCTTCTTGAGAAACAACAAATCCTAGGAACTCAACTTCTGTTCGCAGGAATTCGCATTTATTAAGTTGTACTTTTAGGTTTGCGTTTTCAAGTGTTCTAAAAATAATATGGAGGTTTTGGAAATGTTCTTCTTCAGTTTTTCCGAAAATAATAATGTCATCGATGTAAACATAACATCGATGACCAATGTGTTGACGCAAGATGTCATCAAGTGTGCGCTGAAATATTGAGGGCGCATTTTTGAGCCCAAAAGGTAGACGAGTAAACTCGTACTTTCCATTATTAATGAAGAACGCCGTTTTTTCCCTATCGGATTCCTTTAACGGAATCTGATGAAATCCACTCTTTAAATCAAGAGTGGTGAAGTATTTGTTTTTCCCTAAATTATACAATACTTCGTTGATATCGGGAATGGGGTAACGATCTGAAATTGTTACCGTGTTTAATTTTCGGTAATCTATTACCATTCTGTATTTTTTAATTCCCGTAGCGTCTTCTTTCTTGCTGACAATCCATACTGGTGAGTTGTATGGTGACTTAGACGGTCGTATAATCCCGTCACGCAAGAGTTCTTCGACTTGTTTGTCAATTTCGGTTTTTAACGCCATGGGATATGGGTACGATTTGGTATAGACTGGATTATCAGTTGATGTTCTGATCTCTCCTTTCACATTTGTAGTGAAGGTGAGTTTCTTGTCAGGATCAGCAAACAAATTGGGATATGATCTTAATATTTGTCTTAGGTGGGAACTTTGGGTTGTTGACAGGTGGGAGCATCTGATGTCAAGATTATGTACTGATTCTACTTCTAATTGTTGTAGGGGAAATGTATATTTGTTTTTTAGAGTGAAGTAATTTTTTTCCGTGTAGATAATTGCGCTGAGTTCTTTTAGACTGTCGTTTCCGACAATGCCATCGAATGTTTCAAGTCCAGGGAGAATGAAAAAATTTAATTTTCCAATTTCTGAGCCAAAAATGTCAATTTTTGCGTGGTGGGTAATTTTAACTTTACCACCTACTGAGTGGGCAAAAAATTCTTTATTGTTTTTAATAGGGTTACGAATATAGCAGGGTTTTACATAATTTTTGTTAGACCCTGTATCGAGCAGAAATTTAAATGTTTTTCCGCCCTTCGATTTATATAGGAAGTATGGGATCGAAGAGCTGTTTAATCTAAAAAATTTATATTGTCTAACTCGTCCCCGTATTCAATCTCTTCCCCTTCTGTTGGTGCAATATAATCGATGAGTTCTTCTTTAACAACGTCATCATCTTTAAAATATTGATTAGGGTCATGCTCTTCAGTAAAAGAGCTATTAATTTCTTTTGGAATGGGATTTGTTTCGGTGTAAAAAGTTCGTTGGAATTTATTTGGCGAGTTGATTTGTTGGGATGCTTCACGTTTTTGGGCGTAATGTGGTTGTCGATAGTTTTGATTATAATTTTGGTGATAGTTTGGTTGGAACCTTGGTCTATTTTGATAATTGATATTACGTGATTGCGTAGATGATCCCAGTTGCATCGGTTCTGGTTTTGGTTGCTGTAGTGGCTTTGGGGGAAGCGGAATATGATTTAAGTAAGGTGGTTGATATTGCTGAAATCGTTGGGGTTGTCTGTTCTGATAATAATAGTGACCTTGTGAAGGGTTTCGTCGTTGAATGTGAGGTATGTGTGCTAATTCGGGATAAAATTTAGTATGGTCTTGTCGCGGGGGTAGACGAGGTGGTAATGTAGTTTCAAAGCGTTTCAAAGTTGTTTGGCTATTGTGTGCGTAATGCATCCTATAGGTCATGTTGTCAAGTTTAAGGCACATATGAAGGGCTTGGGGTAAGGAGGTAGGTTCACGAATACTTAGTAACCGAGGTAAATCTCCGTGTAGTCCTCGAATGAATGTATCTAGGGCTTTATCACGATAAGAATTCGTCATTGCCCCTAACGAATCCTCTCCTAGATCTAAACACGCAATTTTATCTAGAATCAACGACAGATGTTGATAGACTTGCTGGTAAAAGTCCGTTATGGACTGATTACGTTGTGCGAGGCTAGTCAATTGGTATTCGAGTGTACCAATATCTCGCTTATCTGAGTAATGCATCATTAAACATTTTTTGATTTTACCCCAGTCTAACGGTGTTCTATAGGATTCTAACGCTGTGTCTGCGTCTCCTATTATTTTATGGCGAACCGTATGGAGAATTGAATAATATTTAGAGGTACCTCTTAAACTATCGTACATCGTGAAAATGCGATCAACAGTTTTTCTCCAGGAATTAAATTCCCCTGGCTTACCAGAGAATTCACGTAAGCACTTCACAATATCTGGTACTTTGTCGATATCGTTTATGTTGCTTGAAAAGTCTATAGGTTGTTCAACGACTTCTGAATCAATAAAAGGATTATTTATTTGTCTTACTGTGTTAATAATTAACTCGTTTATTTGCCGTAAAAGGTCAGGGGATAATTGATTTTGTGGAAGAGAGGAAGGACTTTCCTTTGAGTTAATGGACATATTTTGTAAACGTTTTTGGACGTCTGACAAATCGTCTTGTGGCATGGTTAAAATAATATGAAAAACTAAATAGCTATAAAGCAATAACGTTTTATAAAACTTAATAGTCTACAATTTCTATAAGTGTTTTTATAATTTGGTTCACTTTTAATTAGAATTAAAATTTAATTTATTATTAATAATTTTTTTTTTCTATACTTTTATTCTTAAAAAAAAATTTTGTTTAATATTTCTTTTGTTTCGATTTTTTTTTTTATTTATTGGAATTTCAAACTTTATTTATTTTAATTCTTTGCAACTTATAAATTTATATAAAAAAAATTTCAATATTTCTTTAACTTACAAAATTATTATAAAGATATCCATTGAAGAGATTATTTGTAGGAACTTGGTGGAGCGGCTAGCTTAGTTGCTTCCTTTTCTTCCGCCGTTGAGTTTTTAGCTAACGATGGCTACTTAGGGGCCCTTATTTTTCTCCACACACTTTGAACAGTTTGAGAACAGCACTATTCTTGTTTTTATTTTTGTTTCTAAGTCTCATAAGGTTTTAATCACAATTTCGCTTTCCTTGTTATGCGTTTTGTCCTTTGTGCCACTTGGGGACGTTATAAAAGGAATACATAAATCACTCAGATACAATTTTCTGTCACACAATTTTTTTAGATAACGCGAGTTTTTTTTTTTTTTTATTTTATTTTTTTTTTTTTTTTTTTTTTTTTAGGGATCACTCAGATTTTCGTTTCAATAATTTTCTCATATGGTTTTAATCACAATTTCACTTTCCTTGTTATGCGTTTTGTCCTTTGTGCCACTTGGGGACGTTATAAAAGGAATACATAAATCACTCAGAGACAATTTTCTGTCACACAATTTTTTTTTTTTAGATAACGCGAGTTTTTTTTTTATTTTACTTTTATTTTTTTAGGGATCACCCAGATTTTCGTTTCAATAATTTTTTTTTCGGAGCACGGGAGCTTCTTTAGATCACTGGCTACTTTTTTTTTTTTCTTCAACGAATTCTGGGTCCCTGCTCGGGCGCCAGTTAAGATTTAATACGCGTTATTTATAAAAAAAAATATTTTATTGTTACTAAAAACCGGCAGCGATTCTGCCTTCCGAATTACAATTAATTTCTTATTCTAAAAGTCTAACCCTTAAATACCTATTCACCCGCATTGCTGTTTGTTCCTTTCCCACGACGCTGACTAGTTGCACCTGCTGGGTGTTGGATGTTGGACGATGGCTTCGTTGATGTAATTCCATGGAAATGCCATGCAAGTCGTTGGGATGATGGCTTCGTCGATCTAATTCCATGGAAATGCCATGCAAGTCGTTGGTTCGACGTCAGCAGTAGGTGGGAACGTTGAATATTACTTTTACCCAGTCATTGGTCCGACGTCAGCAGATTTGATGAACACATGTTGTTTGTGGTTATTGTAAAGATAATTTGTTTGTGGTTAACTTACATGTCAATGTCCAAGAGTAAGAGAGAAATAAATACATTAAAGTTATTGCTGTAATTTCAATAATAATTATCATGTTATCAGCAATGGTTAAATTTGATACATTGGACGAATGGGTAGTAAATATGACCTCATACGTCCATGTATCATATTTACACAAAAAACTAAACCCTCTTTTTATCAACACAAACTAATTTTTATCCAAAATGACCTTCTGCATATCAATCCTTATTGAACATTAATGATTTTTGTGAAAAAAAAATTATTGGACATTTGGAGGTTTTTTTATCACTTTGTATGGGAACAGTGAAGCGTCTTGTATAGACGTATCAAAAATGATACATTGGACGTGGAGAACAAGTTACAAATTTTAAAATTTTTGAAGCGATAATCAATTTTTATTGTGGACGTATGGGTGCATAAAGTGAATTTTGTATGGGGACAGTGAACCTTTTAACATTAAATATCAAACGGTAGCTTAGGCCCCGATAGCGGTTGTCGATTAACAATCGAGTCGAAATTTGTCGATCGTTTCGATTGGTTTTCATGTTTGGTATTGTGTAACACAATCGATCGAACAAGCTCTATTGTGAACAGACCTTCATATTGTTGTGAATTTTTTCAAATTTGACAGAAAAAGAAAATATTGGTTTAAAAACCTAACACATCAAACGTGTTAGGTTTTTAAACCATCATTTTCTTTTTCTGGTACTCTTCAAAAAATATAAATTAATATTGTTTGTTTACATTTTAAAATGAGTGGAATCGAGTTTAACATACTTTAATATGTCAAGTTTAAAACAAATTTTGGAAAAATGGACTCAAAGTGGAAATACTAATAACACATGGCTTATAGGTAAAATTATAAATATGTATATAATGTATAGGCATACGCAGATACAAATAAAAAACATATTTGTTTAACTATTATCTACAGGAGATGCTGGATATACGTTGAAACCTTATCTTCTCACACCGTCCCACAACCCTGAGGAAGGATCGCCTGAGAATGCGTTCAACAAACGACGTGCTAAAGCAAGAAACATTGTTAAGCGTACCGTTGGAGTTTCGAAAAGCAAATGGAGATGTTTGCTGAGAGCACGTGAACTACATTACGGCCCATAAAAAGCTACTCAGATTACAAAAAAACAAAACAAAAACTTCATGTTATAAAAACAAAAATAGCAACTTCATTGAATAATAAAAAAAATAAAAAATAAAATAAATATTTGTACGTGCATGTTTTTTTTTTATATTTTGGTGTAGCTTCGACAATCACAACTGTTTTTTTTGTTACTTTCTTTTTGTAACTCCAAAATGTCTTGATTTAATTTTAGCTTTAAAAATCAAAAGATTTTTGTTTAATTGCATCCTTACAAAAGGATAGTTTTGCCAACAACTCCTTTTGTAAATCTTTCTCCAAATAATATTTTTTTCTTGTATATTCAGCTGTTGTTTTTGCACTTTCTTTAATGTCTTGCACCATAGTTTTGTAGACTTCTCGAATAGCACCAGTCTTTCTTGAGAACTTGATTTTGATTTTGTTGATTTTATTTTTGATGCTTCGCTGTTGGATGTTGACTTACTGTTTACCGGAGTTTCGAGGAGGCTTTTTACCAATGGTTCTAAGCAATACAGCTGGTCAAGCTCCCTGTAGTTTTCAACGTTTTCCTGATGTGACACATTTCTCTGCTGCCCAGATTCCTGAGTACCAAAATCCAGTCCAGGTGGGTCCACTTTGGTGTTTATGTCTAAAATTTTTATTACCACTTCTTCTAACTGGCTGAACGTGTGAAGCTTATTTGGTCCACCACCAGTCGCTTTTTGCTCCACTTTGTTTTTTGATAACTTCTTCTTCACATTGAATTTAAAATCTGTCCATACCTAATTGAATAAGGATGCTTGAAATAGGAACCAATACGTATAAATGCAAATCAATTATTTGCCCGTTACTTTTAGCCATTTCTCCCAAGTACGCATTGGAGGACCTGCTCCATTAAGCTCTGAAGCGAATCTCTCCCATCTGTGCTTTGCTATAGGTTCTAGGCACAAATCCCTTTCGCTATGTCCAGGTTTTCCTCCATCAGCTTAACTAATATTTTCATCTGCCTTTTATTTGTTATTACTTTTGACCTAAATGAATATTTAAATGTTATTTTGTATAAAATTATTAATTAATTTAAAAAAAACTTACATTTTGCTCACAAGAACAGACTCCAGACAACAGTTTCGCAACGCGGCGATTAGAAAATTACAATCGACTGAAAACGAATGTGTAATCGATAAAGTTCAATCATAATCGACATCCACAATATGAAAACAAGAAGATCATCGATTGCAAAATCGACAACCGCAATAGGGGCGTGTGTTAAGCATAGTTTTAACATGATTTATGTCAGCATGTAAACTCATTTTATTTTGGTGAATTGTGTTTCAGGTTATATTATTTCCCACTTAAAGTGGGAAATATCTTCATCTGTGAAGTTATTTTCCTGCAACGTATTCCATGTTGGAAACAAAGAAATTCCCTAAACTATTTTAAACTTTAATTAAAATTAATCAATATTGAGTTCAAAATATAAGTATAACTTACAATTAAAAGTCTTTTATTACTCAAATGGGCGCTCATTTAATTTCGTTCCTTTAATGGTTATTTAAAATATACTTTTATTATCCTTTTTGTCATATTTTACATTTAAACATTATAATGCTTTTACTACAATTATTTGCTTCAATCCAATTCAAGGCTTAATTATCTAAAAGATAGTAATCTAAATATTAAGTTATGTTTTTAGAATAATAAATACAAAAATATAAAATATGTCAGAGTAAAAAAATTAATAAGAACAATGAAAAAATAGAAAAAACTAAAAATAAAAGTCGTGCACATAAAATTGAATTTCTATACTTACCTATGTTACGGAGATCCTGAGCGGTCCATATTAGAGTCCCTTTTTATAAGTGTTTTATTTTGTGTTTTTTTACTTTTTGTTCATTTAAAGAAGTGTTCGATTTTTTAATTGTTTGGTTTTGTCTTACAACTATAGTTTATAGTATTTTCATCATGTATCTAATTTAAATACTAAATAAAATTAATTTTTTTTCGTGTTAAAAATGAGTTTATATTTTGGAATCGCATAATCGGTATACTTCCCTGTACGAACAATTTTTACAAAATTTTATATGAGTAATTTGTTGCCAATGCCTAATGCAGAAAATCTTTTTTCAAAATCTAGTCAAACAAATTTCCCTATCGTCAAAATGATTAGTCCAGTAAAATAATTGTTGCCTGATAGTTTGGGGTAATGTGCGTGAATGTCATTTTCTGATTTTTTGTTTATGATTTTGGCTTAATAAATTCCTAATTCAAAGTTGCGGCGCTTGAGGTCACTACAAACTTGGATTACTCATTAGGCCAACATAATAAATAACAAGTCTGCAAATTATCGGAAACATCGGACTTTACGCATACCGCACGGATGTATAAATTTACTGGACTAGAAACTAGAATTTAACTTGCCACAAAAGCAAGTTTGTTAGACCTGTTGTGCCCTTTAGTTTTTACTGACTTACATTTGAAGGTAAACTACGTAAAAACCTTCATTTTAGATCATATTATTAAAAATATTTTGTATTTCTCTTCCAGGAATATTATTTTATCAACAATTTTTGTCCATATTCCATTCGACTGAAAAGTGCATACTTTACAATACGTACACATTATGTAGATAGCTATGTAGATAAAATATCCTCCCACACGACCTTCAAAAAAAAAAATTATGTCTCTATGCGCATCCATATGATACTAAAGTCCTTTAGGCCCTTTCATACATTTGTTTTTATTTGTACAAGGATGCGGAAACCCAATACCACCTTCGGGAGTCGGGGTTTCTCTTTTGAAATTATAATAAGTGAATTTCACTTTCGTTTCACGCTTGCCACATTGGAAAAAATCACTACGTAATATTCAAACGCAATATACCTATATAGGTATGTGTAGGTATTCAAAGGCATAACTGATGCTATTGTTCTTTTCCGTTCACCCTATTGTAACCTTCTTATTCTATGATATATGTATGTATATTTCAAAGTATCATTTTTCGACTTCCCATATATACATATGCACGTACGTATGTACTTGAAAATAATCTTAAACAACAAAGCATTACGCAACCAATTCATAAAAAAAATTAGAATACAAAGTTGAAAAAGCGGCCGACAAAGAATGCGGATGAAAGCCAAAGCACTTCCTTTCCTGCTTAAAGCCTCTTTGCATCATAGAACGATGGAATACATCACGGAAAATTAAAAAAAAAAAGAGACCGAAATAAAAACATAAAAGAATTTAGTTTTATTTTGTTGCATTGTTTCAGAGGCGACGAAGAAGGAGATGCTTATTCTATAGTTTTAAGGATAAAAATATAATATAATAAAAAAATGAATGCGCATGCATTACGATATGTATTATGTACCTCCTACTCCTACATATGTGAATGTTAGTTTCTTTTTCTCTTCTTTTGATTCTGTTGCATCGCACTACATTAAAGATTTTTCTGATGTATGAAATAAAATTGGTCTATGCTTAGGAAATTGTTTTTGTGAAGGACAAAGTACTATACTATAGTCATACTCATACTCATAAGACTAGATACACGCGAATCACTATTTTCGTGGGTATGGGGGTATTTTTCCTGGAGAGCTAGCCACGTAAAATCCTTTGCAATTTGAAGATCAACAAAACCCGTCTTCTTAGGTAGGCATAATAACACTATTAACTAATCCGGTCCGGTCGCCTGGCAGCTGTAAAGCTCTGGTTGTGGGCATGAAGGGGCAGCAAAATCATCTAATTTCAAGAGGTCTGATTTTGGTTTGGTATTAAAGCTAATTATGTATTTGGTTCGAATATGACATTGCCAGGCGTTTTGGATTCTGGAAAAGTAGTGCCAGGCGACGTCTATTTATTTATTACAAAAGACAGGGTGATGTTATACGATGCACCAAAAAGCTAGAGCGAGTAGTTTTGGTTAAGAAAAAAAAATCGTAGGGAATTGTATCTTTTTCCCCCCTTTTTGGCGGGAGGGGCAATTTTCGAAAAAAAATTACTTACATCAATTACAATTATTTAAAAACAACAGTAAGTTTTACAATGCCACGTTATACTTTTTTGAAAAGCCAGAAAACTCTTCTTTTATCTTTTTTTTTTAATAAAGTTGTTTTACTGAATACTTTTTGAAAAACTAGTTTTCAAACTAAAAATTTAAAAAAAAAAAAGGTGAACGAAATTTCAAACTAATTTTTTTTTGATTTTATGTTATTAACTATGATTTTTGTTTCCACAAATCAAAGCTCTTGTTAATTTTTAGTAAAAAGCAGGAAAGCAGATACTTAAATGTATTGTACTTTTTGAGAAAACTAAAAATAAGGAAAACTACCTCTTCTAAAAAAAAAACATTTTTTAGTTTTTACGTGACTGGGGGTAGACCGCGTATAAAATCAAAACGATCGAACGATGCTGTCCCTATCATATTTAACTTCCTTTCATTATTTTTAAAACATTCAAAATGTCATCCCCATACAATTAAGTGCAAAAGTACTGGAAAATCTAAGATTTACAAATATTCAAACCAAAATCGAAGTATGTAAAAAATATTCTTTATTAAATATGAGTTTACGAAAAAAAAGATCAAAATCGTTGGAGCGGTTTTCGAAAAAATAATTTTTCGAAAATATCTTTATTAAAAACAGTGGGTTTGCCAGTTTTTTTATCTTAATTTATTAGACATACCTTAAAACTAAATTTTATAAAAATCTGTCAACTGGTTTTTGATTATTGAGTTCACAAAAACAGTTTTTTAAAAATTATTTAATAAAAATATTTTTGAAAAAAAAATTGATGCCATGTTAATTAAAATAGCTACGAAAAGTTTAGTATTGAATTTGGTTCAAATCTCTTCAGCCATTATCGAGATAAACGAAATTTTAAAATACCGTTACATGGCAGGTACCGTTAAACGAATTTTTTGAATGTTTGATTTTCATTATTTGATAAACCTTCTACAACTTATTACATATGTGAAATTTGGTTGAAATCGTTAGAGCCGATTTCGAGAAAAATAAGGTTTTCGATTCCATTTTTTCATCTTTATTTAATTAGGCCCAGTTTTTCAGTGCGAGTTCATCCCAGGGTTAGAGTTAATTTCAACTTAACTCTGAAAAACGTTCTTCGCTTCGTTTTACGGCAGCCACAACCAAAGAGTGAGCTTGAGAGGCTGAAGCCCCTCCCGAAACGATTTTAATATTTTTTCTCGGTCATTCAAACGACCCTAGTATCTTACACATATAATCTGTCATCAGACAAAATCAAAAGTGTTGAGATTTTTCGTCCAACTAATGCACGCATACAGCCTTGTTTTTACAAACACTAATTATAGATTGCTGTCAAAAGATTGACCGCCGAAGGTTCGCTTAAAAGAAACTGCCTTACGAGAGTCCACTCATAACTTGAGAACGGATAATTCGATTTTTACGGTTTTGGACTTGAATTTGTACTGGCCCAAAAAAGGACACTATCGAAAAAAATCCTGAAAAATTCGTTGAAGCCTCGTAGCGTAGTGGAAGTTTTAGCTAAAATTCATTTAATAAAAACATTTTATTTCGGTTGATCTGATGTTTATGATGTACGGAATGATGCATATAAGTGATAACGTTCACATGTAATGGTAAGCAGAAATCACGCGCAGTTGCTTACCTCAAACCTTATAGAATCGCAAAGATTCATACTTTTCATGATCATGGCCAATACGGTCACCACAACCCACTATCACCAAACGCTATCTGCGTCCATTGGTAGGTATCAGCAGACACGATTTCTGGCAGTCAGTGGCAGTGTTTTAACGAATAATAGGAAAACATTCACGATGAAGGTAAGAGGAGCAAATGTTGTAATTTTAATTGATTTGGTACTCGCCTTTTCGGTGTGGCGATACCTACATGAAGAAATTACAATTGAAAACGAACACGCGATTGGCCTTACGAAATGACCAGTCCGTTATTGCAGAGTTCTCCAGTCAATTATTTTGAATGGAAAATGTCCTGATTTCAATCGGTTATGTCAACGGCCTTATTAAATTTTCACCGAATCTTCGAAATTTAACAACGAGTCCGTAAAGGAATATCAGATTCCTCAGAATTATGTTAACCATGATTGGCTGAGAGCACGATACAAAATCAACTGCTTGAACAAAAATATATCGATCACTTGAATTTATTAGTTCAAAAGCAAATAGCCGTTGGTTGATTCATAATTCGGAAATTCCTTTTTTTGAAAAATGAGTATCTTTATTTCGTATCTTATATTTCATATTTTCAAAAAATTTTTTTTAGTACATTTTTTCAAAAATATCTTTTTAAAAAAATTTACTTACGCAATAAAATATAATTATGAAAAACAGCAAATCACTTTATAAAAAAAAACTTTTTCTAAAATAATTTTTTTTTTTAAATATATTCTGCAGTATTAATCAAGTATTGTAGTACTTTTAAAATATTAATTTTTTTTTAAATCTGTATCAAAAAAGTACCCTAAGCTTTTGCTGAAAATTTTTTTTTATAAAATATCACTATGTTGCCACCAAATCGGTCATATAAAAATCTATCAAAATTGATCGGATTTTTTTCCGAGAAAATGCAATTATCGGTAACACTTCTTTGTATGGTATGTACCAATAATTTTAATACTATAGGATAAAAATTATAAAAACTTCTGGGGATATTACTCCAAGAATAATTTATACCTAAGTTTGAAGAAAATCAGCCTAACTGTTTTGGCTGTGCGTGTCGATACAGAGAGACAGACTGACGAATAGAATTTCCAGACCAGAAACAAAACAATGGTGCAAAATTATAGTCAACGTATATTTAAGCAATTAACGTTACACTTCTTAACATGACAATGTGCAGGTTTGTTTGGAAGTTGGACAATTCATTAAAATGTATGCTTTAATCCGTTTATAATACGAAAAAAACATATTTTTACAAAAGTTTCACATTCAATTGTTTTTTAGTTTCGTGTTAAATGAATTATAATTTTGTAATAATTTAAACAAAAAATCACAAAAAAGTTAATTTATATTTTTCATATATTTACTAACTCTTGAGTCAAGACCCCCCCCGCAATGAAATCCTGGCTACGGGGCTGTTTGACAGCCCGAGTTAACTCATAGTTAACTCACAAAATTGTCTGAGTTAAGATTGGATTAAACAAAATTATTTTTTTTGACATTATGCGGAAATATCTCCCGGAGAATATAATTTGTACTTGTAACCATTGGTTACATTTTTTTTAATTATAATGTATGTTGTATGTATATCAATTTGCTTTATTGTGTTTGTTGTTTGTTTTATTTTTTCATTGAAAATGACATGTTTTGATAAACATGCCAGCATTAATATGCCATTTCTAATCAGATTTTTTTCTGTACTGAAAAACTTCGTGAGTCAATTCGCGATCAATTTATTCTCGGGATTACACTGGGTCTGAGGTTAAGTCAGGGTTAACCCAATACTAAAAAACAGGACCTTACTATAAATAAGGGTGATAAAATTTGTTGAAAGTTCATTTTAAATTAAATTGTTTACTCAATGTTTGTCTTAAACTTCATTTGTGAAAGTTCTAGTAACTAACGAAAAGGTACTCCCTGAAAAAACAAACCAAGCCATTACAGAAGTCTAATTTGGACTGTTTACCTTTCTGGCCAAGGAAACCCAAAAACCCTCAAACTATACAAACTTTACTTAACAAATGACATGACGTGACTTTTACGAGCGTATGAAAAAATAAAAACAAATTAATAAATAAAATACATCTTTACAAACCTTCACTTATTCAAACCTAATTAAGTAAATTTCACTCTTGTATCACGAATCTCTTTAAAGGTACTATTTGTGCGCTGGCTACTTTTAAACTGAAAATTTGTATTTCCTCCTTCTCACACAAAACCTAAAAATAAAAATAAAAATAAAATGTTCGGCACAGAGAGAGAGCTAGTTATCCCAACACATGACATCACCAAGGTTGAACTTAAAAAATTACACAAAAGACAAAACTCCGAGAACAAAATTCAACATAAATAAGCTAAAGCTAAACAGCCCACAGGACATTGGAGCAAAACATCGCCCTCATCTTTTCAATTTACATTATAATCAATGTCTACGATGTCCTTGACAAATTAACAAAAAAAGATTTATTCTTGTGTGCGTGTGGGTGGATAAACCCAAGCGGATGTGTATAAGAACACTGCAAAATCACATTCACAAAAACTAACAAAACGAGGCTCCAGTAGAGGAAGAATAAAGAAAGTAGTCTGTCTAACTGATCACTACCTTGGGTGCATTTACTTAGTGTTATTTGAAAATAAAAGGAATAAAAATGTATTATCAGAAGTTTGAAAATTTGCGGTAACTGTTAATGGCGTACCCATCTTACTTGGTCTATGATGGCCAACATTTTCCACAGATTTAGGAAAAAAACTTAGGAATTCCAGATCTATACAATATCACCTCTTTATCGATTTTAAAGTCGCCTATGATAGCGTGGATAGAGATGGCGAGCCTCGACATCCCTGCCAAATTCGTCCGGTTGTGCAGGATGACGATGAAAAAATCTCGCTGCTCGGTCAAAGTCGGTAAGAAAAGAAAACCATCACCACACCGTTTGATATTGAAAAAGGTCTAAAAACCCACACACTATCAATTATGTTGGGCGAGCATCTTTTAATTTGTAGTTGGCGGCTAGCTCGGCCAGCATGTTGGAACGTGTGTGGGTGCTTCCGACATAGTTGGTATTTGGCGTTCTTGGCAGGTGGCTTCGCTCGGCGATACCTTTGCTGACTGTGTGGAAAATGTATAGGATGGGAGCAATAAAAGTTTTGAAATTATTTTTATTATATATTTGATACTGATGTTGGCCGTGTGGTTGGAACGTGTATGGACAATAGGGAGCATGTTCGGCTTATTGTTGCGCTCGTAGCATTGTATATAAATTTCTATAGTACAATCGCCAATTGGCTCTAAAATCCATATTTCCTTGACAAGAGTCGTAAGCAAAACAAAAATCATTATGCTTACGACTGTTGTCAGGGTAACAAGATAGACAACTAGTAAATGGGCAAACCTAAAAATGTGTTATTCGCAAGTTTCTTAAGATGGCCAGGCGGTGATTATTCAGCATGAAAATACTATAGAAATGTATATACAAAGACTCGTAGCAAGCCAAGCATATTAGATTGATTTTACCAAGGTTTTTCTTAGGACTAGAGCTGATTTTGTTGTTTATTGTTTTTCTATGCTGGACAAGTCGTCGCCTGAAAAGCACACTGACATATGTCAAAATTCATAAATTTTATGAAACGCTGTTTGAAGTTTTTCATTAATTTAATAGCTGATTTTAGTTTTTAATTTCAATGAATACCAAAAAGTAATAAAGTAAGAAAGTATTTTGTTTTCTTCTTTGAAATGGCATAGCAAAGTTTCAACAAAAAACGTTTTAAAAAAATAAAAATGTTTGGCTTACAAAAATTTATTGTTGGAAAAAGTGTCGTTTAGTTTTGAAATAAAATCAGCAATTTTAATCAAAAAATATATTTTTTTTATTAATAACTTAAAACAAGATAAAGGAATTAAAAAGCAATCTTTGAAAAAATTCGTATCATATTATATAAAATAATACCTAGGTTATTGGTAAAGTGACACTTCTTAAAATAATAAAAAGAACTTTGCAGTTCATACATTTAGTTTCGTTCCAAGATAAAATGACTTAAAGCAATTTGAAACATTTTACCACGAAAATATTAAACTACAATTTGGCAGTAAAATGACACAAAACGAAAAGTGTCACTTTTCTAGAAACTAATTTATCATGTGTTAATTGCTCCTTCTGCAATTTCAAGTGTAAACACTTATATGCCCTAGTGTAGTTTCACCATCAACTAAATTTTAAAATTTCCTTTCCAAGTTTCTTATTTGTATTTTACCTGTACTAACTTAAATTACATAATTGCCATTGATTGCATCTATCTCACATTTTATATATATGGATCGCTCCCTCTTTGATTTTACATTTTGTCACTTGGCTAAATGTGTTTTCTTAAACTATAAACCTACATACTAAATTACTTCACAAAAATTACTTTTTCTTAAAATTATTAAACTGTATTATATTTAAAGAAATTTAAAAAAAATTATGAATTTTATTATAATATCTTTGGTTAATATTAATTATATTTAATAGAGGAATTTGTAACTCATTACAACTAAAAAGAACGTGTTTGAGTTAACAAAAAAGTTTCTGCTGCCGCCAACTTGCGAAAACAATTTACAAATTCATTAAAATAATTGGTATTCCCGCTAAATATGTCAGCCACGGGTGATAATTTACCGCCAACAGAAGAATTCAATTGTTGTTCCTGCAACAGGCCCAGATTCTAAGGAGAAAATGGTCCAATGCGATCTTTGCGAGGGCTGGAACCACTATTCATTTGCTGGTGTTGACAGTTTCATCAACGAAGAGGAGTTCATCTGTAAAACTTGTTGCACAAGTAAGAATATTCCCTATCCTTAGTTTTCAGAATTTTCCTTCGCACCTGCTGTTAAGCTCGCCAATACCACCGCCGAAAATTCGATCGTTACCACGAGTTTTAGCACTGCCAGTGCCACTAATACTCAATATAACCTATACGCGGCACCTCCTACGACAGGTGCTGCATCGAATTTGGATTATTTTAATTTGAATGGTGCACACCACCGCAGGTACTAGAATCGATTTCAATACTACCTACCTAAACCTACCAGTAGCAGCTAGAGTACAACGGTGATCTGCAGACATTCAAGATCAATGTTCATCGACACCTCCTTTCCCTTCCTCCCTAAATTCCTATCGCTCGCGCTGTGACTTATCATTAAAAGGGCTATAACAAACCCCTTGAGCGCGTGTGCATTATAAAAAAAAAAAAAAAAAAAAAAAAAAAATGCTGTGACAACTTCGAAATATATTCTTACAATCGCACTTTCTTCACTACCGGTTTTTTCTAGTACCCTTTCCTTTAGAGCTAGGCCACTTATCCCAGAAAGACGACAGAAGAGCTCAAACACTTCCACTAGATCTTAACTCTCAAAGGCTCATTTTTAAAAGTATCTCCAAATCGAGTTACAAAGGTTAGAGGAGGAGATGGCTCTCAAGGAGAAACGAATCAACGAAATACGAAAACTCAGATAAAAAGAAGATGCTTTTGTCACAAATAGCAGAGGCCTCGTCGGATGGTGAAGACGGAGATTCTTCTGATGGTGAAGACGGAGATTCTTCTGTGTCTAGGGCGAAAGTAAATAATTGCCTAGTGAAGAACTCAGATCATAATTGCGTACAATCCAAGACCAACATGACGAAGGAACCTAATCCTCAAATTCCTTCATCAAATAACACCAGCTTTCCTCATCAACCAATCAACACCACGTCGATTGAGACTCCCGATCAGCACCAACTGCTAATGCAACAACAACATCAAAGGCCAACGTGCTCACATCCAATTCTCAACGCAAACACTCGTCAGCGTCCTCTGCCTTCCGATTTACTGCACATAAAAGATGACTCTCCCCCCATTCAAGATAATGAAAATATAGTTCTATCTCGGAGTCATATGCTGTCAATGGCCTCACTGCGCCCATTGCATCAACATCAACTGATTCGAGCAAACGAAATGCCAAGAGTTCAAGAGAAAGAGGATACCTGAATCTACATGATTAAAGCCATAATGATAATAGGATCTCTCTCCGCAAACCCAAATGCTGTATCTGCAATTCCAACTCTGCACTGTTTCGAGTCGTCCCCGTTACACTTTACGGCAATGATACCCATCTGCAAACATTCGTGTTTTCAGATGATGGTTCTTCTATTACTGTTCTAGAATCAGAGATCGCTAGACAACAAAGAACCGCTGTGTTTAAAGTGGACAGGCAACACAAGGAGATACGAGAAAACATCTGATGTTCTTACTCTGCTGATATCAAACACAACACCTGGAGCCCAAAGGTATGCTTCAAACAATAGAGCCAAACATCTTAAAAGAAAAATTTCAGCACCTAAGAGGACTGGATATTAAAGATTACCAAAATGCTGCTCCTTGCTTACTTATAGGACTCAACAATACTCAGTTCGGATTTCCTTTGAGAAACAAAGAAGGAAGTTAAGAATAGTTTGGGTTGCAGGAGTCTCACTCAACTCGATGTTACTCAAAGGCCCCGATCAATTAACATCACTTATCTCTGTAGTTTACAAGTTCAGAGAAAATCTTGTGTCTATTTGTGGAGATATACAAGAGATAATCCACCAGATTCACATCCGAGAAGAAGATCAGAATTACCAAAGATTTCTGTGGAGCAGAAGTGCCGATGTACGTCCCGAAGTCTATGTTATGACCGTCATGACCTTTGGAGCCACGTGCTCTCCTTGTTGTGCTCAGTACATCAAAAACAGAAATGCTGATGAATTTGCAGAGGAATACCCAAGAGCTCGTTCTATTCGTAAAAACCATTACGTAGATGATTTAATGGATAGTGTGGAGACTGCAGATGAAGCTATCAAACTGGCAAAAGACATTCGACAGGTCCATCAAGAAGGAGGTTTCAATATACGCAATTGGATTTCCGATTCCCCACGTGTAGTACAGGCTTGAAGTTCCGAGCACATCGAACAAATCAACTTAAATATGGGTGTAGAACTGGTTACTGAAAAGGTATTAGGAATGTGGTGGAATACCTCTACAGATTACTTAGTCTTTAAGCTTAATTCTAATATGAAGCAAGCGGAAGTTCTAAGAGGTACTCGTCGCCCTACAAAACGCGAAGTCTTGAGAATTCTCATGACCATCTTTAATTTTCTAGGCCTCTTGGGTCAGTTCTTGTTGTATGTCAAAATACTTTTACAGGATATCTGGCGCTCTTTGATTGAATGGGACACGCAAATAAGAGAAAGAGAGTACGATAAATTGGTAAAATGGATTTGTCTCCTTCGTTGAAAACATTAAGATCCCTAGGTGCTACATCAGCTCAAATGCCTTTTCTATCGAACGATAACTCAATATATTCGTCGACGCAAGTAAGAAGGGGTTTGCAGCTGTTGCGTACATGAGAACGTCTTACAATAATACGATTGAGTGTGCTCTGATTGGTTCTAAAACAAGAGTGGTCCCCCATAAAAAATCTGTCCATTCTAAGGCTAGAGCTGCAAGCTGCAGTTCTCGGGGCAAGAATGGCAAAGTCTATTTCGAATTCACACGCATTGTCATTCTCTCGGCAGGTTTTCTGGTCAGACTCGAAAAATGTACTAAGCTGGATACAGTCAGACCATAGAAGGTACAGACAGTTTGTGGCATTCCGTATCAGTGAGATTTTAGATCTCACGCACAAGTTTCCGAATGCAATTGAGTTCCAACCAAATTTAACGTAGCCGACAAAGGAACTAAATGGCGAAAACTTCCAGATCTCAATAGCAATAGTCGATGGTACAAAGGACCCGATTTTCTCAAACTAACTTCAGAACACTGGCCTCAAGAAACACAACCTCAACAATCAACTATCGAGGAAATGAAGACGATGTTCATAAATGTTCGCACCATGAAGATCTTTAGGAACGTTTTTCGGTTCGAAAAAAAAACTCCCATTGGAATTTCTTGCTTATTTCAGCTGAAATAGCATTAATAAAAGAAGCTCAGTGCAGCGCGTAACGGAATGAAATTGCTCCCACGCTATCAGTTTAAGAGTTATAGTTATGACGGTTTAATAAAAAAAAATTGTCTATTTTGCGATTCATTCTGTATACCTAACTCAAAATCGCCAAATTTTGACATATGTCAGTTTGCTTTTCAAGCGAAGTGTTCTTTTAAACGTACTTTCAGAACCCATGTTCTGTAACTCAGACAATTTCTTTTCGCATCGTTAAAAAATGAAACGATTCATTCCTCTCTTATCGCATCTGGAAAAAATAAGGTTTCTGTAATAGTCCAGTTGAAAATGAATAAAATAATTTTAAGTGACCTTGAGTCTTGTTTTGTGGTGGCATCTGCTATTTTACATAAGTTTTTTAATAAAATCAATTATTTTATCTATACTCGCAAGTTAAATACATACCATTAAATAGCAGCATAAGGTTAGTTTATTAATGGCAGCTTGTATTTTTATGATAGTGCAGAGTCTAAGCTTTAATTTTATGCGTAAATAAAGCTTTAACTGTATTAAAATCTACATACATATATTTGCGTTAAATGAACAATTTTAACTTTAGTTTGTCCTCTATAAATTGGCAGTACATGCCTTATGGGGAAGCTTTTTCAAAATCAGTAGCGCGCCTTATTTGTGCACCATACTGAATTGAAAGAAACCCCATTTAAAAAATGTTTACCCGCCAATGATTTTTCGATCGCATCCGACATAGATCCCACAACGACCTGCCTAGCGTACAGTTGAATGAATACGCACTGATTGGCTAATGCATTTCAACCCTCTTTTAACATCAATTCGAACAGAGATAACTTTGTCAATTTGGTAACTCGGTTCGTATTTTTTTTATATTGAGTTTCTGTTGAGGAACTTTTGATTTTAGAGCTTAAAAAATACCTTTTATTGATGAAATGATAATGAGATATTGAGATGAGCATATAACTAGTACAAAAGTGTTATCGTGCAGTGTTTTTGTTGATCATGTTTGTGTTTTTTTGTGGGGAAAATCTTAAAATGCAGTTACAAAAATGTAGGTAAGCTGTTGTCTTTAAAGAATTTATTTGCGTAGATTCTCGTGCCGGTCGGTCGGTTGATATTTCGTGTATTGATGTTTCGTGTACCTATTTTTGTGATTAGTGAGAAATGGCACCGGTGTGTCCAACACGTCGAGCAGGTAATTGAGCCGAAAATGTGGGAAATGGACGTTTTTTCGGAAAACGCTGTAGAAAGCCTTATAATAAATCTAGATGAAGAGAGCAGCAACAGCAGCAGTAACTTCTCGAGTGATAAAAATACCTTTACTTATATATAAATGTACATATTTTTATTTAATAGATGAATTTATATATATTTTTGTTATGCTTGTTTATTTATTTTGCTTGTTATATTAATCTTTATGAATAAATTCTTTATTTTTTGTTTGTTTTTTATTTAAAAGGGATTACGCCTACTGGGGATACCTTTCAAAAACGCGCCTACTATCTTACCTCTTGGTGGTGTGGAAAAAGATAAATTTCATTTCATTTTTATAAATAAAAATTAAGAAAATAATTTTAATTAAAAAAGAAGAAAGGTAACCCTACATCATATTTTTTCGGTTTTTTCTAATTCAAAATGCTTACTACGGCAACCCTGTTAGAGCTTTTGAAAGAAGATAACCTTATGGAAAGCAAAGAAGTGCGAATGAGAGACAAACATCCCTATCTTTCCTGTACTGCCAATTTTTAGTGGACAGACTATATATTTCTGCAGTATTTTTAAAACTGGTATAAAGGAGAGTTCTAGCTGTTATTCAATGGTAGATATTTAACTTGCAAGTATAGAAAAAATAATTGTTGTTTTTATTAAAAAAAACTAATGTAAAAATGGCAGATGCTACCATAAAACATTTTTTTTAATCTTTCGAAGACTCAAAGTCTGATAGGCAACCCAGAAGGTGTCCCGTTAGTTTGGGGCATCCTTAATAAATTATTAACTGCATAACCTTAAGACACACAAAATAAAGTGCACGACTACGACTACGACTGGATTGCACATGTTATCCCAAAACTTTTTTTTTTAATTCATATTTAAGTACATGTTGGGGATTCTTTGAGATTTTACCGATCTTGGAGATTTAGGCCAAAAAAATTTTTATTATTGAGGATTTTGTCCATTGAACTTCTCTGTCCTTCAGGATAATATATCTTTAGGGGTTTTGTTCAATGGAGATTTTCACTTGCGATTAGTTATAGGTACTATACGGCAAGTTAAGCATTCATGCGACAAAACTGAGAAAACAATCAAACATGACAATACGATGATAGCGAAGTCAAAAAAAAGTGTGTCTGGAAATTCTGTCTGTCTGTCTTTCTGTTTGTCAGTCTGTGTGTATCAACACTACAGTCTTAACGGCTGTACCGATTTATTTTAAATTTGGTATGTAGGGTTTCTCCTTAGAGGAGAAATTGAAATTATTATTTAGGTAAAAAATAACTGTTTTTGAAAAACTTAATTTTCTCGAAAACGGCTTCAACGGTTTTCTTCAAAAAAATTGGAGACGGTTTTTTCTGATAGTATTTTGTTAAGCTGCAAAAAAAATATTTGCAAGCCTATTAACGGTACCTACCGTAGAACCGTTATTTTTTTCTTGAGCTATCTCGTGAAAAAGATAAAACGTCGATACCAACATTGTTCAAAATTGCCAAGGTTTAATAGTAATTAATTTTTTAATTTATTTGTCTGTAATTTCAATAGTTGGAAAACGGCTTGATTAACTTTTTTTTGTGCATAAAATGCAAACTTTTTAGCACTTTAATTTAAAAACCGATCTAACAATTTTGGAATTATTTTGTTGGTAAACTTGCATTTAAGTAACAAAAATGTCTGCATACTGTGATTTATCTTTTAGTACTTTTAAAAACAATTCATATGATTTTGTTCGTATTTTTCATTTACTATATTTAAACGAAGTTATTAATTTGAGTGGTTACTTTCTATACAAGAGCAAGTTCGTGCGACCCAGTCATACCCTTTATTATATTAGTAACTTATAGACTGGAATTTATATTTTTCAATGCATGTTTTTTAAAAATGTATTGCTTTTGTAAAAATAATTATATTTATGATTCACTTTACTATAATAGTGTACCTACTATAAAAGTTGAATGAAGTATGAACTTTTTGACGCAATTATAGGTTCCAATGAAGGAGCAGAATATTTAAAAAAATCGAAATTAGGAGATTTTCGAAACAGTTTTTGTTAAACAAAAAAGTTGTCAACATAAGTAAGGTAGAAAATTTGATTCTCTACATAAATTTAGTAATGAAAAATGGGCGTACTTCATTTCAAATTTTAATGTAAAATTGTGGTTTCATATTTTACTCCATCATTCAAACTTAACTGCGTCAAGAAAATTCTTGAAGTATAAACTACTTTTATAGATCTAGTGAAATTTTATCTAAAGTTATCGGACTGTTTCAACAAACGTTTTCCCTTATAGGTAAGGTATGAATCGAATAATGGAATGTATTTAAATTTGAACTTAATTGCTTTTATTCTCAATACTTAAATCATAATTGCATTGCATTTTTATGTCACGTTGCTTGCAAGGAAACTTCTTTTACCTTTACACAACTAAAATGCATGATGTAATATTTTTCACGTAATTTTGCTAGAATGTCCTTCTATTATCGAATTGGTTTATAGTCGATTGGTTTCCTTTGTAGAAGAGTTCAAAAACGTTCCAATTTCAGGTCATTACATTACATCTCCCCCATGAAGCGAATACATAGATAAGATATACATACCTATTTATATACAAAATAACTGTTGCCCAACATTTCAATTAAATTGTTAAAGCAAATTGTTCGTTAAAGATTAAAACTCTAAGCCTATAATGCTATATTCTGTATATACTGCAGCAAGACCAAGATGTCCACCTCTTTTCTGGCTAACAATTTCTCTTATAAATTCCTACGTGTTTTGTGCCCACGTTTTCAAGGAAGAACCACAGTAAATTCATTTACCACAGGAAATAGCAATCGATGGTTCCTTTTTCTACATCCGCAGCACCGAATGGAGGATGCTGGCTGCTGCATCGTTACGTGTCGTTTGCGGCACGGGTATTTCCATGAAAGAAAGACAGTTCAACAGCTAGGTAAATCGAATACGAGTGGTTTTCTGCCTCTTGAACGTTTTACTTGCACTCGCATAAGGCTCGCATAAGGCGATAACTTTCAGAATTATACAGCAATTTCCCTTCGATTCCACCACCAAGACGGATGTTATCGAAAATCGAAAATATGGCGGAGCAAATGGAGCTTAGTTTACTTTTGCTTTGGAAATCTATCCGATTTGTATAGTTTTGATCGGCTCTATGCAAAAGCTCCAAACGTATTAACTCCTAAAGAAATAAATCCTAATGAATAAATTTCTAACAATGAATGCAATAAAAACTAACACTTTTACATGCAATAAGTCCTAACTCAGATGCAATATTTCCTAATAAAAAAATATAACAAACCAGAGTTTTCCGAGAAAATCGTGGTATGCCAGTAATTTTAATATATTAAAATATATTAAAAAAACTGTTTTTAAAAAAATAATATATTTCTAAAACAAATTTTTTAAAATATTTTTATGAAAAATTTTGAGTCTGCCAATTTTAACAAATTAATAATTTTTATTCAAAGAATTTAGATTTAAAAAAAAATTCATCAATTGGTTTTCAAAATATAAAATTTTCAAAACTAAGATTTCTTTAATTAATATATTTTTTCACTCATGTCAAGATTTAATAAAATCGTTAGAGACGTTCTCGCAAAAACAGGTTTTCCAATAACCGTTATATGGCAGGTACCGTTAGTCTTAGGCCTAGGACAAAAATTCAAAAAAAAAAGCCCTGTCGGTCATCCTAAAAACCATATATTCCAAGTTTAAAGGATAAAGGCCTAACCGTTTAGGCTGCAGGTCCAAATGAAGGACTGACAGACAGACACACAGGCAGAACTGCCAGACCCACTTTTTCGAATTCGCTATCATCGTAATGACATGTTTAATTGTTATCTCAAAACTTTTTTTTTGCAAGAATTCATAATTTGCCTTTAAATACCTATAATCGCAAGTAAAAAAATGAAAAAACTAATGTGCAAAAAAATATGGCATATTATTAATTTACATCATTTTGTAAATGAACAAAGCAATTTTATAAAGAACGATTAGAAATTGTTTGTTCTACACTGGAGAGAAGGAATCGTTTGCTTTAAACGAAAAAATTGCCCAAAGGAATGATTCGTTTGCCAGCAGTCTTTTTTCACTTCATTTGCAGCAAACTCTTATTTTCTTTCAGGACAGTTTATGAAAAAAAAAATTTTTGTTTTTATATTTTGTATTTTTTCAACTGCAAATATTTCTAGAGACATTAATTTTTTTTAATTATTGTTATATTATATTTTAGAACTATAAAAAGTACTAACATTTCTGGGGGCCGAAATTTAGTCCCTTCGCACTAATGGACTAGATCTCTAATTCATTTTTTTTTTTTTCATTTTTAATTCATTTTTATTTTTTCATTTCCTTATATCTATCTTAATGCTAGACAAAAAATCTTAAACAACTAGCTTACCATATTAACTTAACTAACTTACTGGCCCCATGCGGGCGCTCTAAATTAAACTATGACTATACTTAAAAAATGTCTTTCGACAAAAAATAACTTATTATTAGAATTCATGATTACTTAAAACTAACGAGAAAATTATTAAAAAAAAACTCATTTTCTATATCATTTTTTAATTTTTTGTAAAACTTAAAGCTACCCTTTACCTAATAAAACTAATTAAAACTAAATTAAACTAACTTAAACTACATTATATCTAATTAAAACTACTTAAAATAACTTAAAAACTAGAACAGCCACCAGCAATTTTTTTTTTTTTTTTTTTTTTTTTTTTTTTTTTTTTTTTTTTTTTTTTTTTTTTTTTTTTTTTTGCATACGCATATGCACACTCGCGTACGCCCATACACATGTATATATGTTCATATACATACATACATAAACATTCGCAACCGCAAGTACCCACATACAAATACATTTACTTATGTACTTTTTTTTGGTGCCACCGTCACTGTTCTACCTGCTCTACTTATCTTTACCTTAGAACTATGTAAGTCGGCCAAAGCAACAATATGGTCAACTTTCCATATCACGGTGGTCACCCAACCACCAGAATTTTTTGACTTGCTTAACTAAGTCCTTTCTGTCCCGAAGGGGCACAGCTCTACTGAACCGCAGACGCTCTGCTCCGTTCCCTGAGCCGACGTCCCGATCGTAAAGAAGTCGCCGATCCACAGTCCTACGGCTGACGTGGTAGATTAACGGAACCGCCAATCTATCCTGTATCAGCCCACGACTGTCTAAAAAGAGGAATGTCTCGGGCGGGATGAAACCGTTAAGACGTACACTTTCACTATACTCATCATTGGGGTAGTAAGCCCCAAAAATAAGTCCATTGGTCGAGGTCATCGCTCTTGCAATGTGACCCCGAGTCAGCTTGATTAAAAAGTTATCTATCCTGTTTATATTGGCCCTGTTGTATGGAACCTCGTTGGCATAGTAATGTGTGTACTCCGACTCTGGTGTTCTGTGTAATCCAAGGCAGCGCCTAAGACACTGCCTCTCAAACACCCGAATCTTTTCCATTTGAGATGGGGCAACGTTGAACCACACAGGGCACCCATAGGCAATCATTGGCCGGATAAGGGCCATGTAGCAAATCACCTTTACTCTGCTGTCAAGGCGGCTGCTATAAAACAACCGTCTTGTCAACCCAAAGGCTCCCCTAGCTCTGGCCAGCGCAGCATCTACATGTCGATTGAAATATAGATACTGATCTAACCAGATGCCAAGGTACTTTACCACATCTTTACTCGCCAGTGGATGTCCACTTGGTCCAACGATCACTAGATTTCTCCAGTTCTTTCTTGTATCCCTAGAAGCCCTAGACAACGGGGTTCTAAACAGGATAGTTTCTGATTTCTGAAAGTTAATTTTTAACTTCCAATCATCACAATATCGCTGAATCTTGTCGAAGTCACGCTGCAGAAGAATTCTGATGACTTCAACTTTTGGACCCGTTCTGTACGCTACTAGATCATCGGCATACGCAATTGAATGAGTTAGACTACCTATCAGATCGCTGGTGTAAATAATAAAAAGAATCGGTGAGTTCACAGCTCCTTGCTGTAGACCATTTTTAATATCAAAAGTTGTGGTAGAAGTTGCATTGCCACTTTTGACAACAAACTTTCTACCAGTGAGCATGTCATGAAGCATATATAACAGTGGTTTACTTATGCCAAATCTAGATAGCTTCAGATAAAGACCCTCTAACCAAACGGTGTCGAAAGCTTTCTCTAAATCAACCAGAACGGCACCCGTGCATTGATTTTTCGTTTTGTTCCATTGAACATCAGAAACTAACTTAGACGCTGCATGAATAGTGTCATGCCCCGCCTTAAAGCCAAACTGATTATCTGGTATAATATTTTTGTCCTCAGCCCACTTGAACAGAGCTCTATTGAGAATCTTTTCGAATATCTTACTGATACTTGGAAGAAGACTTATCGACCGAAGATTTGCCGGATTGGAGCTGTCCTTTCCCTTTTTGGGGAGAGGATGGACCACAGCTGTCTTCCAACTCACTGGATAATATGCATTATTCAATGCGTTGTTGAACAGTGTGGTATAAATGTCTATGGCTTCCTCAGGGAGATGTCGTAACACAATGTTGGGTATACCATCGACCCCCGCAGATTTCTTTTTCTTTAATGTTTGAAAAATCAACTGAAGTTCTACCTTCGAAATTAACAATGAACTGGGTCCATTTCGCTCGGCGATGGTGGCGTTTGCCAAATTTTCGTCATTGAACCCGGTGAAACCAGTATTCTCAGATCGCCATTGCGTTATGTTATTTCCAAGGTAGAAGTTGTGCAGTAAGGCTCTGTTCTCCAGGTCATGATTCGGACGAATGCTAGCATTCACCTTATACACTTGCTGGAAAGCAGCCCCTACAGCCTCTACCTTTTCCTGAGGATCTTCTATCATATAATAATTATCATCGAAAACGGCACCCTCCGGATCAATTCCCGCAATCGTTAGTACGTCTTCGTTATCTGTTGTCCTCTGGAGTTTAAGACATGGAAGATCGTTTTGATCATTTCTTCTAAATATCTTATTTATTTGGGGAAACATACTAGGGTCGCTAGAATTAACAGCCCGAATTCTGTTATCCCAATATAAATTAATAGACAATCTATAATTTTGTTTAATCAGAACGTTAATGTTTTTGATCGACGACTTCAATGTCCTAATCTCCAGATCACGTGTGTCCGTGAAACGTCTGTAAAGAAGTTTCAACCTAGTCAGCAGTCCACTTTTTTGTCGGTGTAGTGCGTCGATTGTCGCGTTCTTGTATAAACCAGTAGAGTCTTGTTCCTTATATTTTGGGATTGTTTTGTCCATTGTTCGTTTTATAGTCGTATCCATTTTAGTCAGGAACCCGTCGATCTCGACGTTCGTCAGGTTTCTGTCATTTGGTAGAGAAATGTCATCGGAACGTATTTCTCTTGCCAAGGCGTTGGAGAAGCGTGGCCAGCGCGTCTTACTGAAATTGTAAGAGTGCACAGGCATATACTCATCCAACTCCACAAGTTCGCTCGGAAGCTGTATTACGGTGGCAAGTCCGCAGTGATCACTGTCGTATTCAATCGTTCGTAAACAGTTTCTTGTCTGTTGATTTGTTGCGTCAGTTATAACTAGTCGTGAGTCAAGCAGTAAAAGATCCAGAAAACTACCACTTCTCGGAAATGACGGTCTATCTGTAGCCAGAAGGTCGATCCTACACTCAACACTGTACCGACCCATCCAATTAAAAAGATGGTTCCCTCTAGGATTTTGTATTTGGTTTCCCCAAACTACATGTTTGGCGTTTAAGTCCCCTGCCATGAGATAATAATTCTCATCCAAGTTCAGTCTTAAGCATTCGAAAAGTTTTTCGAGTTCTGCGATAAAATTAGCCGGCTGAGGTGCGTCAGGTGCGTACACCGCGATTGCGTACATTCTTTTCCCCTGCTGGAGAGGAATGCAAACGATGCAGGCTTCTAGCAATCCGAATCTTCGCACTTCGCTATCATATATAACCTTATGTTTAATGCCCTTTCGTATGAAGATTGCGACCCCACCCCCTTGAGAGGAGTTGGGCCGATCCCTTCTTACGATATTGTAATTTTTATTAGTCAGTTTGTGTCTCTGGTTTAACTTAGTTTCGCTAGCCATAAATACATCAGGACTTTGGTCTTGCAGCAAATGAAAGAGGTTTGCTCTACGTTCGGTCCTAATCAGCGAATTTACATTCACAGCTAAGATCTTAAAGGGTCGCTCAGGCAGCGCGCCTTTAACCATTTCGCGTTGCCGGCAGAATAGAGTAGAGGTAATCCACCCTAGCCGCCTGCTCCCTTATCTGTTTTTGCACATCGGTTAACTGACCATGAATGGTCAGCAACACCTGCATCAGATCTGCCTCTGGCACAGGAGCCGTAGGCACTTGGACCTGTTTGGCTACCTGTGGTTGAGGCTGTACCGTTTTTCCCTTTCCAGACGCCATTTGGGCGTAAGAAATTGCGGGATTGACGGAAGTTGATGTCTGGCGTACTTCAGGGCGTCTCACCTCTACTGTCTTCTTTTGCTCTTTGTTTTTTTTCATTTCCTGAAACTTCGGACATCCCCGATAGTTTGCGGGGTGCCCGGAGCCTCGGCAAAGTGCACACTTTAACTGGGTCCTGTCTTCGACCCTCTCTTTTCCGAGCTTACATTCACCTATCTTGTGGGAATCTCCACATTTGACACAAACTGGATCCATACCACAGTTTTCTGCCACGTGGCCGTATCCTTGGCAGTTCATGCATTGAAGCATGTCTCTCTGCCTATTTAATTTTTCCCATCTTACAATTTGGTAGTTTAGGACGGTTATACTCCTTAAACCACTCAACTTGCTTTGGGGCGAGAGCTGAACGAGGAAGAATGGTAAATTCCGTTTCTCCCGTCTGGCCTTAACTGTGGAAAACGGTCTGACCCCGATAAAATCGAGATCATCGCTCGCCACTTGACGGAGCTCAGCTAAGAGTTCCTGCGGATCCGTAGAGGATTCGATACCCTTCAGGAGGACTGTTTGTAGCTTGTCTTCCTTCGGGTTGAAACTGTAGTATTCTGTCTTCGTTTGAGACAGGAGATCTTTAATTTTTTTATAATGCTCGACCGAAGAGCAATGAATAGCGTGTCGGTCTGCGTTCAACCTTTTAATAATAAAATTGTTGCCTATGGCCGACTTACATAATTCTATAGTGTCTTTCAATTCTATTTTGAAGGTATTAATTGGTGGCACCTTACCTTTCTTTGCTTGTGGCTGTTGCTGTTGCTGCTTCTGTTGTGACTGCTGCTGTTGTGTCTGCTGCTGTTGTGACTGCTCCGGTTGTCGCTGTTGTTGTAGTTTTTGCTGCTGTTGTTGCTTCTGTGTCTTTTGTTGTTGTCGTTGTTGAAGTGGTTGTTGTATTTGTTTTTGTTGCTGTACTTGCGGTTGTTGCTGCTGTTGCTGGGGCTTTAGTTTTTGCGTCTGCTGAGGACGATGTTGGGGCTGCAGTTCCTGTGTCGGCTGCTTCTTTTTGTGCTGTTGATCCGGGAGAGGTTGTTGTTGCTTGTGAGGCTGCTGCATTTGTGCTGCTTTTTGTTGCTCTTGTAGCGTTTTTTGTCGTTGGCTTTCAAGAGCAACTGGGCGCTCTTTTTCCCTACGCGCTTCTTGCTTAGCTTTGAGCGCTTTAACCATTTCCATGAGGGAAGAGATTTGCTCTGTCAGTGATTCGATTTTTCCCTGCTCATCTTCTGACTCTTCTGGAGGTGAAAGGTCCACCAACTCGCCACTCACGTAGTGCCCCTCCCCTTCTACGGACATGTATGCAATGTCTTCGGCATCTACTTCAGTGACGTTATGCTCACATGTCTTCTTGACGGTCGCATCGTTGTTTGTTTCTTTGGCGATTTCGTCTTCAGCCTCTGCCTCGTCATCGCCCTCATGGTCATGTTCGTTGTTTTGTGTGTCGTCATCCTCATAGGAGGAGCTTTCTAAATGCCTCTGCATTTTGGCTTGAGCGGAGGCCTTAGCCAACTTAGCTCTGGTGCTCCTATCGGCACGATTTATGAGGTGTGGCTTGTATCTAATGATACGCCTCCTCTTCTTATCCCCCTTTGAATTGGCTATGGCACCAGCTGGTGTTGATATCATGCCTTTTTCAAAGCTTGTTGTTGCAGTCGCTATGCTGCTTGTATTGGCTTCGGCACGTGCCGATGACGCTGTCTTTGTTGGCTGGGTTTCTTTGGAAGGCACCGCTACCATAACTGCTGCTGCTGCATCACCTGATGTTCTGGCTGCTTCACTTGTTGTTGGGGGAGCATCTTCCGATGTCCCCGTTGTCTTTATCATTTGCTGTTGTTCCTTCTCCTCTCGGTTTTTGTTGACCTTTTCCCAGAACTTATTTAAAAAAAAGCCCTGACCAGGGTGGGGCTCGAACCCACGCCCTTCCAGTCTGTCGTCGGCCACGCTACCCACTAGGCTAACTTGCCTTTTAATTTTTCTTGGCAAATTGCCACTAAAAATTGTGCAATGAGTGCACTTAAAGTATAAGTGAATTTAATTCAGTTCGAACACACGAAAATTATTGTATACACTGAGAAAGTCGTCAACACGTCCGCACTCTTTCACAGTTGAAGATCGACTGACTAGATCTCTAACCGCTCGGCCAAAGTCGGATATGAAATTATATCAATAAATTGCTTTTCACTTTTATCTTGAATTATAAATATCTCCTTTGAGAAAAAAAACATATCAAACATCATATTATTTTCCCAATCGTTGGTTTGATTGAACGGAAAACGACAGAATGTTTGTTTTCTTCTATTTTTGTCTCTGTGTGTCATTGTGCAACAAATATGAAACATTTAATTTTGGTTTGTTGTCATTTAGGCCCAGTTTTTCAGTGCTAATCCATAAGGGTTAATTAAACTCAAGATTACCCTGTAAATACGTTTTTTAGTAAACTTTAATCCCAGAGTCAACTCCGAGTCAATCCACCTCATTTGGTGAGTAAACTTTGCTTGCAGTTCGATTCTTAGGTTACTTTTTATTTTCGATAATTCCATGTATTAAAAAAAAAGAGCCACTGCTGGGATTCGAACCGCAATCTATATTAACTGTTACTGCGATCGATGCATTCGTTTCCAACAAAAGAATTTTCTTTCCAACATGAAAACTTCTCTCACTTACGTTGCATTCGTTCGCTATAAAAGAATTTCCTTTGTTTATTTATTTATCTACGATTTATATCCACAAATTCGAAATTATAAATTCTTAAATCCTAAAGTTACATTTGTGGTTTAAATAAGCCAACAACAAATTCTTGAAGACATTTCCATTTAAACTTATATCTAAGGTATAATAGGCTTCATTAAAAAATCTACCACAAAGGCTTAAGGGCTCGCGTAATCCATAATTAGTTATATGCGCAACCTCAAATAGTAATGGCCTTTGTCTTAAAGCTCTTGATGGAGCATATATATTTAATAAAAAGAGTAAATTTTCACAGTCAGCAAAACTGAATAGAACATCTCGAACAAACATTACACTAAACATTTCCCTACGTGAATGGAGAGTTTGCATTCCTAACAACAAACATTTGGACCGATAAGAATGATGTAGAGCGTTATAATTACCGAAGAATAAATTTTCTTAAAGCACAGCGCAAAAAGTTTATATCACATTCTGTTGTAGGATTCCATACAACACCATGCATATTCCAATGAAGGTCGAACAATACTACAATAAAGTGATTTAAGAGTATAAGGATCTTTGAACTCAAACGAGTTTCTTTTTAAAAATTCCAACATTGAATTAGCTTTAGAGATAATTGAATTGATATGAAGCTTAAATGTAAGTTTTTCATCAAATACAATACCAAGATATAATGGAACAATATGATATAAGGATCTGGAACAATATGATATAAGGATCTATTATAAGACATAGAAGCACATTTATCAATATTTAATTTAAGATCATTCAGGGTGCACCACCTAGAAAATTCATCAAAATAATTTTGGAATAGCAAGCAGTCATTGACACATGAAATAACAACAAAGAACTTTATGTCATCAGAAAATAGACGACATTTACAAAACTTCAGGATATTAGGTACATCATTTACATGTAACAGAAAGATAGGAGGACCCAAATGGCTTCCTTCAGGAACATCAGATGTAACTTGGATAACTTTAGAACAAATATCATCAACAACGACAAATTGCTTACGACCATATAAACAGGAAGTAAACCAGCTCAATAAAGAACCACTTATTCCGTATGCCTCTAACTTCCTCAAGAGTATTTTTAAATTCACTCTACTGAATGCCTCCCTTAAACGACAGTAAAACGCATATTCATACATAGAGTTGGATTTTTTGTAAGGTTTTTGCGCCAATTTTTTTTTCATTTTTAAGTTTTTTAAGGCGATAGTTATGCCACTTTGGGCTAGACGTCAACTTTCGACGAACTAAGGGAACAGAACTATTTAAGGATGCGTTCACAATTTTTTTTTACACCTAACTCATTATTATCAAATTCAGAAGTCCAATTCTTACAACTTAACTGAGATTTCAACATATCTAAATTATTTAAGGTTAATTTACGTAATAAAAAATTTGAATTATTGAATTATGAGTAATTATCATAATCAAAATAAGAAATAGAAAATCTTACAGCTTTCTGATGAACAGAGTTTGAAAGAAGTGGAAGTGACTCAGAAACATTATCATTTAAATCTTCTGAAATAAAAATTATTTTGATTTAAATTCAAAGAAAAAAGAGAATCAACTAACAAAACTTCAGATTCAGAAGTAATTGAAATTGGTACTAATTTATTTTCATCTGTTTCAGTCCAAATTAAGTTAGTTAAATTAAAACCACCAAAAACACAGATGTTACAATTTTCATTTTCAGATAAGTTGGCAACCCTGCCAGGTGGAATATAGCTGTGTAGAATAAGAAGTCCAGTTTCAGAAAAAGAGAGCTTAAATACACAGCTGTTCTATAATACTGTTGTTGTCTTCAGGAATAATATTTAGATCAACAGCTGTAGCTATAATGGAACTGCGAACTGCGATCAAAACCCCACCACCTCGTTTTTTGTTCACATAGCGATCGTATCTATTAAGACGAAAAACAGAATACAACGACAAATCGAATACTTCTTCAGATTCGATATGCTCATGCAACCACGTCTCAGTGAACGCAAATATGTCACATTCACAAGCATCGCCAGCGAGAGTAAGATCTCTTAACTTCGAAGAGAATCCACCCATATTTTGATAATATATGTTCAATTTTGTTTTAGTATTTATGATTGGAAGATAAAGCAATGATGATGACTGACAGGACTGGGTGAAAGTTTGTTGATCATGAAGAACAATTGATGATAATATAGGTTGTGGGTACTGACACTGAGATGTGGCAAACCTTGTTGATGGTGAAGGGTGTAGTTGCGGAGATGTGTAGAAATTGGATGATGATGAAGTTTGTTAGTTCGAATATGTGATTAATGAAGGGGTTATACCTTTATGTTTCCATTCGAGTAGCTCCATAGTTTTTTGGCCGATTAACAAAGTTACTCACATGAACATCAGAAGGCCAGTTGTTAGCATTAAGGGCCAAATCAAATTTATTGGACGGGAATACCAACCTTAAAAGTTATATGCTTCAAGCTAGTAATGTTTACATCTTTTTTCACCTACTTAAAACATTTAACGTCGGCAGAAAGGTTTCATTTTGATGCAATATATTTTTGAATTGATGATTCTGAGGTAGTACTTGCGAATTTTGATAAGTGTAACCATTTGGTGGCAATTACACATATATCCATCATCATCATACATCAGCTCCTATGCTGACATTAGTTTTATTTTTGCGTTTATTGCGAACTTTTATGAATTAGTCATTGATTTCATTTTGCAAGTTTATGGTACAACTTTTATTTCCAGAGATTAAGGTAGGAGGGAAGGCAGCTTCAGTTAAACTCTCATTTTGTGTTTGATTTTTATGAGAACAAGTTGGAATACCATCAGGGGCATTGTGGGGCAATGGGTTTACAGAATCAATATTTATAATGTTTGCGGTAAGAGGAAGGCAGGACGTAGTAGGTTGGTTGAGATGATGTTGTATAAGTGAGTTTTTTTAATTTAAATTATTATTCTCATCACGAACTATTGTCAAAAACTTATTCAAATTTATTTGGATATTTTGGTGACCTCTTCAATGTTATACAAATAATATTGTGTTTAAGCAGGCTCCAGGTCAATAAAACTAGATGTTAAATGGTTAGCAACGTTTCGAGCATGAATACGCTCTTCCTCAGGCCTTTATTGAAAAATAATATACATGGTCAATAATGTCATCTATACAATACATCAAAATTTTTAACTTACAATTTAATTTAAGAAATTTAAGAAACTTAATTTTCACAAACAAAAATATGTTCAGGAGAACCACACATTGCACACTAAAAATAATTAAGTTGATTTAGAAAATACAATTTAAAAAATTATAAATACAATTAAATAATTACATTGACTTTAAAATACATTAAATTACGAAAAAAAAAAAATTCTCCTTATTGAATTACACCTCCCAACACTGACAAAAGACTATACTTAATTTTGCCTTCTTTTATTGTTTTTTATTAGTTGGCTGTAAATGTTACTGAGATTCTCACAATCAGATCGTCTGTTGATCGAACTCTCTTCGTTGTTGATATGCAGCATTTCCAACAACATTCTCTTGTTAGGGTGTTTCTCAACTTCTAGTCAAAGATTAAGAATATAAAGATGGGAAACTTTCGTACGTTTTACCCTCCAACACCCATTTGTTTACATTGTTGTTTTTGTAATTTCGATTCGTATCCGTGTAAAATTGAGAGGGGAACCGAGGTGAATTTATTTGTTTTGACAGTTCTCCTTTTTTTGTTTGTCTAGTTTGCACAATTAATAAACATTTTTATGTATTTCTATAAAAACTTTCATTCTTTTAAAACATTTATGCTGACGATGGCTGACTAATTATAAGTGATAAATTTACTGGCAGTGATTCAGGTCAGGTGATGGTAGTATCGATAGTGATGACGATCATGAAAATACAGACGGTCCAAAGAAGACTACAAAACGAGGAATGGAAGATGATAGTAGTGATGGTTTGATTACTAGAAAATTTAGCTTTTATTACAATTCAATGTTTCAATTATATTTTTCAGAGGAAGAAACTACAGCTGCACCAAGTCGAAAACGAAAAGCGGCTGACTCCTTGAGTATGAAGTCAGGACGAACAAGAACTTCGCGTTATACAGCTGGTGGTAAAGGTATTCATAGACCTGTAGCTGCATCAGTAAAATCTAGACATAAATGCTATTCAGTCCAGACTACAGCTTCAATGTACTCAACAAAGAAATCCCAAAGTGATATGAAGAAGAAGGGAAAATTAGATCCATATGCATATATTCCACTCAGCAGAAATGTTTTAAAGCAAGTATTTTTGTCTGAAACTAAAATGTTATGATGCAAATAGTAGCGCTAACTCAGGAAGTGCATAAATTTTGTCTGTAAGTCAAACCGTTCGGGCATGGCACCAAAATATGTTTAAGACATTACCTAAATTTTCATAAAAAAATGAAAAATAAACGAAAAACTGGGTAATGTCATGAACATATTTTGGTGCCATGTCCGAACGGTTTGACTCACAGACAAAATTTATGCACTTCTTGACTCTTAATGAGTTAGCGCTACTATTTGCATCATAACATTTTGGTTTGAGACAAAAATACTTGCTGTCAGTAGACACAGCTAATAGTTTTTGTAAGCCGTCTTTATATTTTACACTTCCGTTCAATAAAAGTATCATTATTCATTATTATTGTTTGTTTACTTGAACATTTGCTCCCACTTTGGACTCCAAGACGCTGATTTTTAAAAATGGCAACTATAGTGCATTCGAATAATACCAACTATATTGGGTTATCACCGACACCCAAAAATTGCTGTGGGATTTTGTATATTTACACGTTCGTTTTTGTAAAAGAACAAAACACATTGGTTTGTATTGTTTTCTTATATAATTACTAAGGAATACAATGTACAACCAGAAACAATTAAAATAAAAACAAAATCCCAAAAGATTGATTATAAGGTACGAGTTGTGTTGTTGTTGCTGTTTCCGACGCTATCGTCAGACCTCCTAGTATGGATCAGAGCACTATAATGACATGTGTACTTATATTAAGACTTTTGCGACCATCCTTATCTGTGCCGGTCAGCGAGAAGTACTGTGGTACCAGCTTCTTGGTTTCTTTAGAATTGGCATCGAGTGCCTTCAATTCGTAGCAATCGTAGTCAATTCGCCAGTCGCATTTTGCCTTGTGCATTGTGCCTTAAAAATTATGTATCAGGGTGATTGGTTTAAGGTGCACCAAAAAGCTTGAGCGTGTAGGTGGGGTTAAGACAAGAAAAAATCGTATGGGAGGGGGGGGGTCTATTTCCTCCCCTTTAGGCGGGAGGGGCAATTTTCTACAAAATTGACTCAAATCAGAAAAAAATTATTTAAAAACTACAGTGAATGATACAAAGCCTTGTTATATCTTTTTGGAAAGCCAGAAAACTACTCTTTTATTTTATTTTCAAATTAAGTTGTTTAAGTAAACAGTTTTAAAAAAATTAATTTTCGAACTCAAAATTTTGAAAAAAAAAATTTTAAAAAAAATTTTAATCTATTTTTTTTTTTTAAATTTATGTAATTAACTATAATTTTTATTTTTAAAATTCAATGCTTTTATTAATTTTTAGTCAAAAACTGAAAACCGGATGCCAAAATGTATCTTAGTTTTTGAGAAATTAAGAAAATACTAAAAGCACTTTTTCAAAAAAAAGGTGAAATCTGGTTAATCTGGTTAAAAACAATTAACTGGATTAACCAGATTTCACCTTTTTTTAAAATAAGTTCATCATCCAACGAACGATTGTAAACGTTTGCCAACACACGTCAATTTATTTACCTCAACTCGCAGCATCAAAAACTTGTTATAAAGTTACTTCAGGGCAATGTTTTGATCTTGGTGAATTTTTCCATTCAGAAACTTAACTTTCAATAACAAAACAAAAATTTAGTTCGATTATAAAGTAAGAATGCAATTTCGTAAGAAAACATCTATAAATTGAAGAGGACAACATTTTCTGAAACCGTATTTCTTTATGATTTAAACCGTCAATTTTATTTTCAATTCCCTAATGAAACCATTAAAAATATAAATTGTAATTGTATGTGAATAGAATTTGTATTATTTTTTTTTAGATCTTCTTGGTTACACTGCCTTGATTATGGCGTTCCTCCCTTACGGATTTCCCCTGGAGTGGCTTCAAAGATCCTACGGGCTGGAGCATTGTTATTCAATCACTTTACATGGTCAAATTGATGTCATCGTACAACACATAAATCTCCTCGATGTTGTATCGAGTCTTGTTTGTACTAATTCAAAAGTAAAACAATGGATGGAAATCTAAAGTCCATACCATTCGTGCAAGATCAACTCGTGTTTAAGAGAGTATTGAAGTATTGAAGAGTCGCGCAGTCAGATAGTTCCAACTTGTTTCGATAGTTTCCAACTTGTTTCAACTTTTTTGTTACCAACAATTTTATAGGGCCTTAATAGTATGGAAGATTGATACTTTACATAAAATACATATTTATTTAAGTGACAAAAAAAAACAACAACAAGAATAAAATTATGTGCTTAATTTTAAAAATAATCATCATCATCTTCATCTTCATCATCAATATTGAACTCATTTGACGAACCATCATCGATGAATAGATCTAGTAAATCATAGTCGTCTTCTTCGTCATCTCCAATACGAGATGTTGGCTGTTGATTTTGTTTACGTTTCCTTAACCGCATGATTCTTTCAATTCTTTTCAGAGTCAACTGAAAAGATTAATCAACTGAGAAACTAGCCACAGATTTTTCAATTCAACTGGGTTTATGGTGAAATCATTTTGAAGATAACTTTTCATAAGAGCTCTTGAATTAAAGATGTGTAAGTTAGTAATGAAAAATTATTAAAAACAGAATGAATGGAAGAATACATGAATATTATTCTTAAATAACTAAATAAAACAGAGTTCACCATAAAATGCCAGTTTCACAGTCAAAGGTTAAGAAAACTAACTTGAATCAGGATGACGGAACTGTTGGAAGTGAACTGGATTACGACGATAGCACAAGTCTCCGTAAAATCAGGTCGTCGATAGTCTTTGTCGCCTAGATGGGCACGTCTGTGCATTGGATTTTGACTAAAAGAAGATGGATTGCAAAGCTTTTAAAATAAAAGAAAATAATAAGTTTTTTACCGATAACAGCGGATTCCAAATTTGCAGGATATTCTAGCTGTGCTGGAAGTGGCTTCTTCCTTTTCTACTTTAATAGCTGGTTTAATATATTTTGAAGATGTGGGAATGATCTGACCAACACTTTCACAACGTTCACCCAGCAAATATGTGGATCTGAGCAGCTTCTTGTTTAGAACAGTCAGGACGGCGGCGACGTCATCCTTGGCTGTGCTGTTCTTGGCCAATTGCATGATGCCCAACAGAGGGAACACGCATGCGCAGGAAGCTGGAACGATTTCCTTGTCAGCGAAATTTATCCATTACTGGATTAATGCCTGGAGGTATTCATTTCATCCACGTTGATTGAGGAGCGTCTTGATCTTGCTGCAAATACAGTTAGGTTATTCGTAAACTAGAATATGTGCTTTAATGTAGGTACTTACTTACGTAAACAAAATTCTTCTATATGCCTTGATCACATTTTAATAATTTTATCATTGTTGGACAATGGGCGTCGAGAACAAAAATAAAGAAAATAAACTGAACTGTCATTACTCATTAGATTGATGAGATGTGGTGGATTTCGTTTTCTCACCACAAACATTGATGTGCGTTCATGGATGTTAAAAAAATTGAAAGGCTGCTCTGACTATCATTGCGACTCATTTAAGGCGCGTACTACACTACATTTATCACTTTGTTTTGTAATTTAGTAATTGTTTTGCATTTTATAAAAGAAGATAAACATTAAAAATTATTATTATTGGTTCCGTTTGTTTCCTCTGTCGAAAATTCAACTTTTTTCACTCTTATTTATACATAATTATTAGAAAACTGCAATGTTAAGGCTCTGTAAAACAGTGCGGGCTGACGAATCGACGCGTGACGGTATGGTCAATTCAAATACTGGGAAAGTAAGAACGCAGCGGTCAGATTTTGTTTGTAAATTTTTATAAAGAACGTCGGATTGCGCCTTTAATCGTCGAAAATCAAGCAGTATGTACAATATGAAAATAATCAGATTCAGAAAAGGAACAGTAGGTACTTATGACACCGATTTTTATAATTTGCAGTCTACACTCCTCACTGGAGTGTCGATCAAGTAATCGTCGTGAGCGGTCGCGTTGATAACTCTGTGCGCGTGTGTAAAAAAAAAAATAAAAACAAAAAAAACAAAAAATAGAAATCAATCACAGCACAGCATCCGACACCACCCATCCTCTCCACCCGAGCTCACTCGTAACTGTTGCTTTCTATGCACTGCAAGCCTCTTGTGAGGCTTATCGCAAGAAGTTTGTGGTGGATGGGTAAGTAGCATTTGTCGAATAATTCTATTGTGTTGTGTATACCTATATATATTAATTTCGTGTACAAACTGTCTTATGGGCATAACACCTAGGACAGTTTGTTTATCATTGATTTGATATGGGCCTACACTGCACAGTTGAACTTAGGTACGTCAAAGTCGATTTTTTGTGTTTTGTTTTTCAGAATGGTAAGTGATTTTTGTGTTGTCTATTCAAATGTTCGTGGGCTTAGGAAGAATTTCTTTTCTGTGTACGCCCATACTGTGCAATACAGGCCAGCTGTTTTGGCATTAAGTGAAACCCAGGTTGGACAGAATACTGATTTATCAGAATTTTGTTTGGTTGGATATAACTTAGTGCCATTACTTTTTTCCCACCATGGTCTTGTCGTTTATGTTAGAAATGATATTGCTTGCCAGAGCCTTCCCCAATATGGGCATTGTTCTAATACGAACTTTAATTTCCTGTGGCTCAAATTCACTGTCCGCAAGCATATCATTCATTACTGTTTTATTGACAGGAGTCCGAATCTTGACAGCATGTCTACTTGTGATGAGTTAGATGTTCTGTCAGATTCAATTTCCCGAATTGTTTCCCATTGTCCTCACACTGAAGTCGTGATTACGGGCGACTTCAATGTACACAATTCAAGTTGGCTCCGCTATTCTGGCCAGACAACACTCGAAGGAAGGTATACCGAGATCTTTGCTGAGTATAACCATCTTACTCAGCTTGTCGATGAGCCTACCCGTATACCGGATGTTGATGGGCATTCCGCCCATACTCTTGACTTGTTCCTTACTTCCCACCCTGATAAATATACTATTAAAGTAACTTCTCCATTTGGCACCTCGGACCATTGTGTCATTTCAGCTAATTTCTCGATCTCCAACCATCCAGTTAAAGAAAAAATTCCCACTAGGACCGTTTGGCAATACGAGAAAGCCAACTGGGACGGTCTGAATAATTTCTTTCGCAACTTTAACTGGTCATTATGCTTCCTCGATAATGACATTGATGCCAGTGCTGAAATGATTACAGAAGTGATTTTTCTTGGAATGAGAACTTTTGTCCCTCACAGAACAAAATGTATCAAACCAAAAGAAAAGTCTTGGTTTACCGAAGAGTGTAAAGAAGCTATCAGGTTGAAAGAAGTAAGCTTCCGATCCTATAAAGCCAACCCATCTGAGGAAAATCGGAAGAAACATAAACAAGTTAGGAACTCGTGCAACTCCGTTATACACAAAACGAAATTTTTACATGACCAGAAATTACGGCAAAAAATTCTGCAATGTCCCAAAGGCAGTAAAAACTTCTGGTCATTTGTAAAAAACGTCAAGAACTCAACGTCATCATCAGTTCCAACGCTCATCGTCGACAATAATCCAATAGTCAGCTCTTCAGAGAAGGCGAATATGCTCGCAGCTCATTTTGCTGCAAGTTCTACGTTGCCTGCAAGCAACAATGTCCCTCCTGTACTTGAGAACGTTAATTTTTCTATGGGACAGGTATTTTTCCGCACTCGTACAGTAGCAAGAGTTCTTCAAGATCTTGATATACACAAATCCGCTGGCCCGGATGGTATACCCCCTATACTTCTGAAGAGGTGTTCTTCATCGCTGGCAAAACCATTGCGTAAGCTTTTCCATAGCTCCTATCGTTCAGGTATCTTTCCTAGTAAATGGAAAACAGCATTTGTCCAGCCCGTCCCTAAAAAAGGTGATTCCTCCTCCCCCTCCTCCTACCGACCAATTGCACTTACGTCCCTTCTTTCCAAGGTCATGGAAACGCTGATAAATCGTCAGCTCAAGAAATATCTCGAAGATCGGAAGCTTTTAAATGACCGGCAATACGGCTTTCGTAGCAATCGTTCCACTGGTGACCTGATGGCATATCTCACCGAACAGTGGAACAAATCTGTGCATCGCTTTGGCGAAAGCAAGATTATTGCGCTTGATATTTCAAAGGCATTTGATAGAGTTTGGCATGAAGCTCTTTTATCGAAAATGCGTGCATTTGGTATCGATGATACTCTTATTCGTTGGATTAGAAGCTATCTTCTGGACCGTTCAATACAAGTTGTATTAGACGGTTTCAAGTCTGATCTCCACAAAATAAATGCTGGTGTGCCCCAGGGCTCCGTTCTGTCTCCGACTCTCTTTCTCATTTTTATAAATGATCTCTTGTCTGTGACTTCTAATCCATTAAATTGTTTTGCTGACGACTCAACCCTCAGCTTTTCATATACGTTTGATAATTCACGGCCTTCGCCTTCGGACGTGTTATTACAACGAAACCGTATGATAAGCTCATTAAACTCCGATTTAAACAGCATTGTGAATTGGGGTATCAGAAATCGTGTGGAGTTTAATGCGTCGAAAACTCAATGCTGTCTTTTGTCGTTAAAGTTAAACATACCCCCTATGCCATTATCCATGAATGGTACTTGCATCGAGGAGGCCGAAAAGCTTTCAGTACTCGGTATGTGTATCAGTGACAACCTTCGTTGGAATGATCATATACTTGAGATTGCTAAGAATGCTGCAAGATGCTTAGGCTTTCTCAATAGATGCAAGAAGTTTTTCACCCCTTCTGATCTGGCTACAATTTACAAGGCGTTTATACGCCCTAAACTCGAGTATAATTCCCATCTCTGGGCAGGTGCTTCTCAAACTTTTCTTCACCTGCTCGACAGAGTTCAGAAAAAGGCGTTAAAATTGATAGGAGAGAGAAACATTGAGGAAACATTTCCATCACTCGAACATCGTCGAAATGTTTCTTGTCTTTCTTTATTTTACAGGTTCTTTTATAAAAAATGTTCACTTGAGGTAGCCAGCTGCGTTCCACCCCTTAAACATTTCTCCCGTAACACTCGTCTTGCTAGGAACGCTCATCAGTTTACACTTGAGCCCAATTTCGGTCGTACCGTGAAATATAGAGATTCTTTCTTTAGCCGTACAACACGAATGTGGAATGAATTGCCTGGCACAATTTTTCCTTGCCATTTTGATCTGCAGACATTCAAGATCAATGTTCATCGACACCTCCTTTCCTTTCCTCCCTAAATTCCTATCGCTCGCGCTGTGACTTATCATTAAAAGGGCTATAACAAACCCCTTGAGCGCGTGTGCATTATAAAAAAAAAAAAAAAAAAAAAAAAACTTATTGCGCATTCCCATCTTCGGATTCAAAAATTGATTATAAATAAGAATTTTTAAAAGGTTGCTCAAATGCATAGAATAATAAATAAATAGAACATCAACTCAGGAGGCTTCACCCACTCTTACCTACAAACTTTCAAAACTGCAAAGTTTTAACTCTGTATGCGTGCCCGTGGATTTTAAATGGGATTGTCAAATTTGGCTAAACAATTCATTCTTAAAACTTTGCATTTTGCTGTTCACACGTATTCACGTATAGAAACGCGCGTGTGAAATATTAACTAAATAACGTCTGATACAGCACCTTGCTTTCACTATCACTCATAGGTTGAGAAAACACAAGTGTCAAAAATGAAATAAACTCACTTTTGGAAATGAAACAGTACTCATGAGTCCAATTTTTATAATTTGTAGCCGCCTCAGGAGAGGCGGTCTTCAAATTTTCGTGAGTCTCCATCTAAACAGGCTCATAAGAAATAAATAGGTTCGAAATTCGGATTAAATTTTCCATGTTCTAGTTGTTTTAATTTGCTTAAATTTTTTTTGATGTACCGTCGATACACAGGTCATCAACTTGTAATCCTCCGTCTCCTCCCGCAGAAAAAAATTTCACACGCGCTTTTTTATACATGAATACGTGTGAACAGCAAAATGCAAAATTGTAAGAATTTTTGGTCTAGCCAAAATTGGACAGTCCCATTTGAAATGCACAGGCATCATACAGAGTTAAATCTCTGCAGTTTTGAAAGTTTGTAGGCAAAAGTGGGTGAAGCCTCCTGAGTTGATGTTCTATTTATTTATTATTCTATGCGTTGATATTAAAGCAACGCTTAAAAGAGGAATTATCAACTAAAAGCGTTTGGGGATTTAAGTCGATCCAAATAGAGATGTTTTAATATCATTCAAGTATTGATATCCTTGTGGAGTACCTATTAAACAAAATTTATAAATGTTGCCCATATTCATAGTCATATTAGCCGTATTTTATTATCCCTTCTGATCCGAAACGGATTGGAATTTAGCAAGATCTAGAAACAAAGCTGCATGTATTTCGCGATGCAAGCTTAGCTTAAAAAAACCTAAAAAGAACTTGTTAAACATCTATGAATTTGCCCTATTAAAGCAACTGCAATTGCTCAATATACTGCGTCGTGTAGAGCAATATCTTCAATATTTAGGTATTTGTATATGTTTCATCCCAAAATCACTGACAAGCAATAACAAACCGATAATATACTGCACACAGGCTAGATCTTGATTTTCTAATGAATCTTAAATACATGAATTAGTGAGCCCGTGAATTTCGACACGTATGCAAACATTTTTAAGAAAGCGGAAAGACAGGTTCGAGTCGACCTGTCCGTCGTGAGTCGTGACTCCCAATGAAAACGCAGTTGAAAAGTTTCAATCCGGAACGCACCCCACGAAATTCATCATTTTTTGAAAATAACTGCCGATTTTTAAAAATAACAGACAAATTAATTCTCCACAGGGGAAAACTGTGGTAGACTGATTAAGTTGCACTGGTGTGAGTTTTTAACGCACATTTTTGCAACTTAATCAGTCAAATGACAGTTCGAGTTCGTAGGCAAATGCCGTTATCGGCCATTCTTTCCCATCTTTATATTTTTAATCTTTGCTTCTAGTATAGTCACATTTTCTAAGTCAGGCTTGTGGTCCTGCTCTATGCAGTGGATGGCAAGTGCAGTTTTTTGAGAACCACCACTGTTAATGTCAGACCGGTGGCCGGAGAGACGATTGCGGAGTTTTTGTTTGGAGGTACCAATGTATACAGACGAACAATTTGTCCCTGTCCCACCTGTACAATTAATTTTGTAAACAACATCAGACTTATCCATTCTATCTATTTTCCCTTTTGTGTTAGAAAATAGAAACGTTTTTAGAGTGTTGGTCGTTCTAAACGCTATTCTTGTTGTCTCTTTATTTCTAATTGGAGCTTGTTTCATTCGAGTTGAAAGAGATGGAATATATATTGCACTCCGATAGACAACAGGTTGTGGTGGTGGAACATTTTCTAGACTCGTTTCCTTTTTGTTGTAATAATTGTTTATCAATCGTTCAATAGCATGGGCAGGGAAAGAATTAGAACACAGGGTGTCCCTTATTAAATTGATGTTTTTTGTGCAATGTGTGGTTCTCCTGAACATATTTTTGTTTGTGAAAATTAAGTTTCTTAAATTTCTTAAATTAAATTGTAAGTTAAAAATTTTGATGTATTGTATAGAAGACATTATTGACCATGTATATTATTTTTCAATAAAGGCCTGAGGAAGAGCGTATTCATGCTCGAAACGTTGCTAACCATTTAACATCTAGTTTTATTGACCTGGAGCCTGCTTAAACACAATCTTATTCAAATTCAAAATAAAAGAATCAAACCCATTTTTCATGGCAGAGAGATTTTCAAAAGTCGTATAAGCACTTTTTTATATCAGCAAGATGCTTTGGTTGTATTAAATAATCGTGTAACGGTTTTAACAAGTTCAGTGACCTTGCATACAAAACCAAGCACTGGCACACTTGCACAGGCATTACACTTCCAAAAGAAATTAATTGTTGATTTTAAGAATTTTAATTAATTTTCACATGGAACTGCACAACCGCCATGAAACTTCAAAACGGAAATACCGCCACAAGTTACAATATCAGTAACAGAATCAATATTTAAGTTGCACTTTGCGCATTTTTCAGACATTTTATTGAGTTTTTGTATAAAAATCGGAGGAGACTAAGGAAAACACGTCCGTTCGGTTTGACTCACAATAAGTATATGGTACTTAGTAATTTTCAGTAATTTGAAGACAGCACTGGTAGCTTAGTAGTTGTGCTATTTACAACTAGATGGCATCAACTAGATAAGAGGTCTGGTAGCACTTGTGGTTGTCAGTCCGACAGATGCTTTCACGGATGACAAGTGAAGTAGTAGAAATGTGTATTAAATAATATTTCGGTAATAATGTTTATAAACTTTTCCACGGTTTTCTCTCTTGAGTGAGTTTAAATAACGTTTTTATATATATTAAATACATTTGTTCCAAATTTTAATATTTTATATATTAAAAAAACACCTGAAATAATCGGGTTCACAGCGATTTTCGGTTGGTTTCTAAAACTCAAGACTTTTCTCCACAGTTTGGACGCAAATTTAACTATTAAATTATAGTTTTTTTTTACAAAAATCGTTTAAATCTTCACGCAGCTAAAATTGAATATGACTCTGACGATTGTTCACTGATCAGAAATCCTTTGTATTATAATATTATCTAGCATTTGAAGTTAATGTATGATATGTTCACTATAAACGTAAAACTTTTTCCATTAAACTACAATTTAAAACGGTGCTTTGCAAAGAATTCATTCAATTGCTTTTAGCAATTATACACTGTGGTAAACAATAAAGAGATTGTTTACCACAACAAACCGGAAAAAAATAGCCTTTAAACGAATGCGTTCTTTCAAAATACGTTTGCAGCTCTCGAATTACTCTTGAGCCAACTTCTTTACGTTTGTTATGAATGTTTTAAGTTTACAAGGATTGAAATAACTTTCAATCAACCGTTTTTCTATTGCTTCTCAGAATATTCGTTTATTGCAAATTCATAAAAATAAATTACTTCTCTCAGTGAAGTAACCTCTCGGGTGGTGCTGGAGGCGCGGGCGTGCACTGCTCGCATTTCCTGCACCCCCCGCACCTTTACTATTTAATGCAATAAATTAAAACGGTATATAATAATAAACGCTTTATTAAAAAAATCGTACAAAAGCAATATTTTGTTAAACAAAAAATGTATTCTAAACTCACAAATTGCAATACAAAAAATTAAATAAGTCCTAACAATAATGAAATAACTCATAAATAATTTTAAGTGAAATAAATCATTGTTATGATTTATTTCATTTGCATAGTTCTAGCAGTTAATTTATTATGAAAACAATTCTAATCCAAAATTATGCCCTAACATTAATGAAAATAAACCTAACATTTAGGAGTATCTTCACGCGTATATTAACGCCTAACTTTGTATGGGAAAAGTTTTTATTTATTTCGCTTATTTTGTTATGACTTCATACGTTAGGCTTAGAAGCTATTGCATGGAATCGTTTTGATCTATACAAAAGTTTCTGTATACCTATGGGTTAGTCATTAGTCTGTTCAAGGGATGAAATGAACTGTAAAACTCACATAAAGGTAATTATCGGAAAATTTTAATTATGGGATCACGCACTTCTCTCGAGCAGACGATGCCACTATATCGTTGTCGTTAAAGAAAGAGGGTTGTTAATGAAGATAGTACAATTTTCAGTGCAAAAGGTTCCTTCCTCTATCGTCTAGTCCAAGGGAATTTGGTTCATTTTTTATAGCATGGGCTAATGGATATTAGAACTGATGATTCTAGGGATCCATCAATATTGTTTGCACATCATATTCATCGATTAAACCGACGGACATCGCTTGAATATAGATTGAAAATTATTATTCAAGGGTGCTGTACTGCTGATACAAACTTATATACCTACGTATATCTTTAGCATTTTTTAAAATAAATGGTAGATGTTTCCATACATATACACATACGTATCATTTTCCGCGTTGTTTTAGATTTGCTTTCCTTTTTTCTTGTTTCGTTTTGAATCAGCATTTATTATCGAAGGCAGAGAAACTCAGAGGGAAGAAATTTGAGATTAACTATCGTTTACAGAAAAAGGTTCTTAGTTTATTAGGGAAGCAAAAATGAAGGATGCAAACAACATTGTTAATGATCAGTGGGGCCAAACTGGTTTGGGTTAAGTTTTAGACGGAATATTTTAAATGAAAATGCAAAATAGGGGAACCATTATCTGTTATTGGAAAAAAAAGCTTTTAAAGCATGACTTTGATTATTGTTTGTTTTGGTTTCGATTTTCGGGATGGCCACACTAAATATAATATAAAGTTCTGGCTTTGTTGAATGGATTAAAAGCTTATGAGAGTGAAGTATCGTAAACACTGTGCGAAGTATACGATATACATTTAATAATCAATTTTTTCACAAAGTTCCTCGTAACAAAGTTCCGAACATGCTAAAATCAAAATGTCAAACAAACATTAAATATTTATTGTCAATTTGTATCATTCTTAAGCTTTTGAATTTATTTATAATTTTTTTGTTTTGTAAAAAATGGATTTAAAAGCAATTTTCAAGTTGTGTGCCTGAAATCCGATGTTTCTGATTTTTGCAGACCTGTTTATGATGTTGGCCTAATTCAAGTTTGTGACCTCGGCCGCCGAACGCAACTTTCTCAAAAATCGTAAGTATGCCAATTTAAACAAATTAATAATTTTCAACCTACACCATTCGACTTATGCGAAATATTTGGAAAAATCAGTGTATGTAATGTAATGTAGGTATATATATGTGGGATTGAAAGTCAACTTTTTATAAGAACTTAATGATTTATTTAGAAAATTGTTAAAATTAAAATAAGAATTAAATGATGCCAAATTGGTTCAGTTTGATCCCACAAACTCGGCCATCCTGCAATTCAACGTCTCGGTGAAGTTTCAAATCGGTTATCCTTTTTATCGTCATCTCTAATGGTCATCTTTCGTATAATTGTCGTCTCTGGGTTATCTTATCTCTGGGTGGTGTTGGTCATCTCTGGAGTTTTTGGTCATCTCTGGTAAAGGAGCCTCTAATAATCATCGCTGTATAATTTATAGTAAATTCGTCTTCTTTGAAGTTGTAGTCCATCTCTGGTAATAATAATCATCTCTGGTGGTAGTGGTCGTCTCTGGTTGTAAATAATGGTCATCTCTGGTTTTCTGTGGTGAAGTTTCCGTTTTTGGTTAACATCTTTCATATAATTGGTCTTCTCAGGTGGTAGGTTGTTGATATTTGGTTTCTAAAATTGCATCTTAGAATTATCGCAATAAATTTATTTAAATAGGTACACCTCGATGTTAACATCTCGTATCTGTAATTATAGATCATGTTAATTCATATTTCGTTATTTAGAATGAAGGGTAAATAAGTTGTTTAAAAAGATTATGTTTCTTTAGTTGGGTATTTATTCATTATATTCTTCGTGGTCGGTAGAATCTTCGAAACCTATCCACAGTTTCATATTATCAGCACTGGTATATGTATTTCTAGGGCCTTCTGTTTCTGCAACTTTTTCCACATTATATCGATTATTAACTCCAACGCTAGTTATTTTAAAAGGACCAAAATATTTATTTAATAGGTTCTTCATTTTTCAAAATGATGTTCATTTCAAAGTTATTAGCTACACATTCATTGGATTTGTATTTCTTTACCAAATTCTCTACTTGCTGCGTATAAGAGCTATTTTGAACATTCAAAGCAAATTCCTCTTCGTCTTCGGTTACTTGAAAGCATTCTAAAAATGGCTTAATTTTGTTAATCTCTATATTATTTGCAGTTATTATTAACTCCGTATCTTGCAGCACTTTTCTACCTATGATCATGGGCATAGACAAATATTTTTCTGAAATGACTTGTATCTTAGCTGTAAACGAATGGCCATCGATGACTAAAGTTGTTTCAAAAGAACCTAGGGTTTCTACTGCTGCAGCGGACAATCCCCTTAATGTTGTTGGACTACCAGTTAAAAGTGGAGATCCTATTCGTTTGTACTCGAGCGTCCTCATAAGAGTCACATCACTGCCTGTGTCTAACAATCTTCTGACTGGTTCGTCTACGTTAGATATGAAAATGTTTTTAAATGAACCCTTCGAAAAACTCTCTGACGCGCTAGCAACCTTGCCTGAATTATTGGGACCAGGACAGTCAGGAGCTTTATGTCCAAATTGTCTACATTTAAAACATTTCGGGCACTCGGCCACATGTCGAATAGTGTTCGTAGACAATTAGTGATGCCAAATTGGTTCAGTTTGATCCTACATATATGTGTACATAATATGTATGTACATATGCACATATGTAAGTCTTGAGAAGTTAACGTTATTTTTGACATACTCCTTCTACCACCAACCCTAGAATTGTTATTGATGGAGTCAAACACATGGATCATGAATTCATGATGCATGAATCAACAGTTTTATTTGTTGTGATCTTTTTTCAGTGGATCAAAAACAGCAATGTGGACTGTTCCCATAACTACCGAGACTTATTCCCTATAATAAAACAACTCTTGCAATAGGGTGGTCTAATAAATAATTTTTGAATTTGCACTTAGGTATACCTACGCAAATGTATGGGGACATTTTTTTTTTTTTTTGATGCAAGATGCAAACTTATGGGAAGGGTAGATATTCTCCATTCAGCCGGGAGGGACAATTTACTAAAACACCTTTAAGGGTGCTTGGTGGCCATACACCCACAACTGGAGGCTTATCAGACTTCCGGATTATTTATCACACGTATCATTGACGTATTAGGTATGGACCGCCAGTAGCCAACTTCACGCATGTTCCAACATAACTAGGGGCGCCATCAACTACTAGCAGGGAATCTGCGTAGCAGTGATATGATTTTTTTAATTAATTATTTACTATTGAAATATTTTGGTGGAAATTATTATCAAACTACTTTTATTTTGCAAAACACATCCACTCCTTATGCCATGAGTTACTTACAGATGAATATATTATCGTTTTCATCTCAATTCTAATGGCGAAATTAGTACACGTATTTAACACTAAAAGATGATGGCGTTTTTAAACTGTTTTTAGCTGGAACAACTTTTCATGGCTGTTTGTATGAAAATTTCAGCCGACTGGCGGTCCATATCTAGGACATCAATGACACGTATGTACCTAATAAGACTATAATTATTTTCGTTATCAAATGACGTATGTATGTATTTTGGTCGCTATAGCTCTTAGACTATTTATTGACTGGACAATGGACATGGACTTTATATTAATTAATATAAATGGACTTGAAATGGACACCAAAATTTAAATTAAAAATAAAATTTAAATGTATGTGGTGGAGTTTCGACCGCTGGGCGCCATAATTAATATAATTTTTTTATACAATAGCCATTATCGTATCGCTATTTAAACCGTTTTATTTCTAAATTTGGTTACTATTTGCTGAGTCATTAAGAAGAAAATCAAAATTAAAAATTAAACGTTATGTGGCAAGTACCGTAGAAATAGTTTTTTTAGAAACAACGGTTTTAACCGTCCAAAAGATTAATGACGTATCACATAGAAGAATCAAGATGGTTTCAAACTCACCGAGTATAGATGTCGCTAAATGAACATATCGAGTAATTATTATTGCAAAAATTCCCTGTAACCAAAAACAATCAAACCTAACCAAACTAAATTCTTCTGCATACATTTGTATTTGTTTTTCTTTATTTTGTTTGCCTTTTAACTCAAGAATAATTGCTACAAGAGTAAACAAAAAAAAGTCGATAGTAACGACATCCTACGAGCAGAGTTTGAAACTTACATATAATTTCTCTCGTGTATAAGCTCAATTTTATCACACATGTCAAATTTCATCAAAATCATAAGAGCCGTTTTCGAGAAAAAACAGTTATTCATAACTGTTATAGGGCAGGTATCGTTATTTTTAGGCCTAAAAATAATTGACTTAAAAAAAATAAAAGTAAAACTAGTAAGTAAAGTAAAAAGTTAATTCGTTTTTTTTTATTATTTGATTAAAATCGGATGGTATGTAATAAAAAATAAAAAAAGGGATAATTCCCTAATGAATTAATGACCTGAGCAGGTCAAATTTGGGAAAACCAACAAAAAAAAGTGTTTTTCTTGGAAAAAAATACTTCTAGTTTTTCTTAATTTCTCAAAAACTAAGATACATTTTGGCATCCGGTTTTCTGTTTTTGACTAAAAATTAATAAGAGCATTGAATTTTGAAAATAAAAATAATAGTTAATTACATAAAATTTTGAAAAAAAATAGTTTAAATTTTTTTTTTTAGTTTTTTTTTCAAAATTTTGAGTTTGAAAATAATTTTTTTTAAAACTGTTCACTTAAACAACTTAATTTAAAAATAAAATAAAAAAGTAGTTTTCTGGCTTTCCAAAAAAAATATAACAAGGCTTTGTATCATTCACCGTTGTTTTTAAATAATTTTTTTTTCTGATTTATGTCAATGTTTTAGAAAATTGCCTCTCCCGCCTAAATGGGGGGAAATAGACCCCCCTCCCATACGACTTTTTTTCTTGTCTTAACTCCACCTACACGCTCAAGCTTTTTGGTAATCACCCTGTATATGTATATATCCTAGATACCAAATTATAAGGATATCGGCCCATCCGTTTAGGCGGCCTGTGCTAATGAAAGAATGTAAGAATGACAAACGGACAGAATTTCCAGACCCACTTTTTTCGACTTCGATATCATCGTAATGTCATGTTTGATTGTTATTTCAAATTTTTTTTCACGAATTCATAACTTGCCTCATAGTAACTTATAATCGCAAGTAAAAATCACCACGATACAGAGCAGCCCGTTTCGATTTCGCAGCATGTTAACATTGTTATCTTTTTTGTTTTTTTTTTGTTTGTATGTTTTATAATATTCTAGACAGAGATAAGTAGATAGGTATCAACTCACAGTTATTTGTTTCACCCTTCTTAAATCCATGGTAAACTGAAAGTACCTTACTATAATACAGCTATCATGTATTTATATTTATACATTATTTGCTATCTATAAGCACATGAACTTTGCTCTTATAACTCAAATGGAAACAAAGCTCTTCGGTTTCAAATCATTTCCCTTTTTATTTCCGATTATATTTACTATTACGATAAGGCAAGTTATGAATTCGTGGAAAAAGAATGTTGAGATAACAATCAAACATGACATTACGTTTATAGCGAAGTCGAAAAAAGTATGGCTTTGGAAATTCCTTCTGGGTCTGTCAGTTTGTCAGTCTGTGAGTCAGTTAGTCTGTCAGTCAGTCAGCCAGTCAGTCAGTCTGTCAGTCTGTAAATCTGTCAATCTGTCAGTCTGTCAGCCTGTCAGCCTGTCAGTCAGTCAATCTTTTCAGTCTGTCAGTCTGTTAGTCTGTCAGTCTGTTAGTCTGTCAGTCTGTCAGTCTGTCAGTGATGATATTGTAGGTTGTACCGTTGTTTTTTATATTTTTTTTTTCTTTTGTAAACTAATTTTGAGAATTTTGTCCCTCCCACTTATACGGGGGGATACCCCCCCTCCGGTACGATTTTTTTCTTGTCTTAATTAAATATATATATTCTATTTATTTGACACACCTCATGCGAATCAACCTGAAAAAAATCTTTTATTCTATGACGGGAGTATAGAGTTACATTTTATTCAAGTTTAGGGTTGTCTGGCAGGGATTTTCCACCACCCAAAGTGTCTGCCGTGAAAGACGTGATTTCTAATACTGCCCCAAAGCACATACACAATAATTAAGCTTTATACTGACGAAAGTTAACTTTCTTTTTTTTACACCTTTGGTTCCCGTTACCTGCCAAAGCCACCACGATCCAAATTTTATATTCTCCCAAATTTATATTCTTTCCAAATTTCCTAGGGTAATGTGCAAACGAACTTTCAGCTTTTATAAAATGACGAAGGTCTGGCGGCCACGGCTCTTAGACTATTAGCTAAATTCGGCTTGCTCCAAATTGTTCATAAAAATATTTTTAAAAAATTGTTTGAAAAAAATCGATTGTTTAAAAATTGGACCTACGATTTTGGTAAAAAATGAAAAATGCTAAATATATTATAATATTTAAAAATTAATGGCGGACCACGATTTTCTCGGAAAACTCAGGTTTGTTATGTTAAAAGTGTGAACGAACAATAAGACTATAAGAGAAGTAGTGTGCAGTTGTCTTTTATACAACTGACAGATGTCATAGATTAAGACTTCCTTAATAAATATGATCTCTTCCGTTTTCAACATTGTTAAAGATAAGTTGTTTTATTTCAAGCTTCCAAAATAATCCTTATTTAACAGGTTATGGGCTACCCATCCATTTAAAATAATCAATTTTTCTGTGAAATTCAATGTACTGAATATAAAATAAAGTAACATTTCTCACCGGTAGAATAAAAATCAAATTTTATCTTGTTCACGAAACATACCAACCTATAAGTGGAAACGTGCATTATCCATTGAAATCAAGGGCATTTATTTTGTTTATGTGAATTCAGGTTGAAGATTAAAAAAAAAAATTTCAATGCATACGGTTAGTTTTGAAAAGTTGTGTGGACGCGAAAACTATGCGGTGTGGAAACGTCACATGAAGAGCTATTTGGTCATTAAAGGCTTGTGGAGGTACACCCAGAACTTCCTTACCTTATAGCACTATCAGAAATAATTCTTTGGGATGAACCATCCACATTTCCCTATATTGACGGCATTGAGTGTGCTAAAGGTGCTTAGGATGCGCTTGAAAAAAGCCTCTCTGACTCTGGACTGAGCAGAAAGGTAGCACTGCTAATTCGCACAAGTCTTAATGACTTTGGATCGATGGAAAAATATGTAGGTGAAATGCTTGCATTGTAATCACGCATAAAAAATTGTGGCCTTGATTTGAAAGACAATATTGTTGCGTCTCTAATGTTGGCTGGATTGCCTAGTGAATACGATGCATTCGTTATGACGATAGAAAACACACAAAAAACATTATCAGTAGATTATGTAAAAACAACCCTATTGCAAGAAGCGAGACTAGATCCAAAACCCGACGACGCAGCAATGTTCGCAAAAAACAAGAAATTTCCTTGTCACACGTGCAAGCAAATAGGTCATTATTCCAAAAGTTGCCCGCAAAGATTCAAAAAAAAGAACCAAAAAGATAAAAGAAAAAATCTACCGATAATGTCTTGTTCGCATCACTCTACGTCAACAGCAGCATTGAAACTACACATTGGTTTGTGGACTCCGGTGCAACTTCGCACATGACAATGAGTGATTCTGGTCTAATGAATAAGCGGCAAATAACTGATAAGGAAGTTACCGTTTCCAACAACTCAAAGCTGAAGGCAAGTTGTGTGGGCGAATTAAAGATAAATTTGTTTTGGCGACATTAAAAGAAGTAACACATGTTCCAAATCTGTGTGCAAACCTGCTTTCGGTAAGTCAAATGGTTGCAAATGGAAATAAAATTGTCTTTGAAAATGATTCATGCCAAATTTACAATAAAAACCGTGAAATTATCGGAACAGCCTCTCTAGTAAACGGGCTATATCGCTTGAACTGTATATCAGAAGTTATTTCTAGTACCAAATCAAGAAAAATATTGCTTGCAAGTGAATCTAATGAGCTTTGGCACAGACGATTAGGGCACATTTGTGACAAGAATTTAAGAAATGTTAAGGACTGCTCGACTGGAATTGAATCAACATGTAAACCAGGGTTGAAGTGTGAAATCTGTGTAAAGGGCAAACAGACAAGAGCCTCGTTTAAAGAAGTTGGGAATCGTGCTAAAAGTTTGTTGGAACTAATACACTCCGATGTTTGTGGGCCATTTGAAGTCTCATCTCACTCGGGTGCGCGTTACATTGTGACATTTGTGGATGATTATAGCCGAAAAGTTTTTGCAATCCCAATTAAGACAAAATCAGATGTTTTTTACGAATTTCAGAAGTTTAAGTCTTTTGTCGAAAACCAGCTTTCAAAAAAAATTAAAATCCTCCGTTCTGACAATGGGGGAGAATACTGCAGTCGAAATTTTGAATTTTTTTAGCATTGCACGGCATAAAGCATGAAAAAACAGCACCATATACAACAGAACAGGGAGGTGTGGCCGAGAGAATGAATAGACACATCGTGGAACGAATGCGATGCATGTTAATTGACTCATGTTTGGAAAAAAGATTTTTGGCAGAAGCTGCATCAACAGCAGCTTATTTATTGAATCGCGTCCCATGCAGAAACAATAACAAATCTCCAGAAGAATGTTGGTCAAACAAAAAACCAGACTTACGTCATCTCAAAGTGTTCGGGTGCAAAGCATTCGTTCACATTCCTAAACAGAATTGAAGAAAATTGGACGAGAAGTCAATGCTTATTGATGGGTTGGCAGAATCAAAAGCGTATAGACTCTACAACCCGAAAACAATGAAAATTGTCGTCAGCAAGGATGTTATTTTCTTTGAGAATAGTAAGGTAAATGAATCTGATATAATTAATAACAATTCTCCTTTATCGTCCACAGTTTATTTCCCTGATGAGTCATCCGTTGTTGATACTAATCACGATGCAAATTCCACCGGGAAATATGGAAACGAAATCAGCATTGTGATAGAAGACGATGCTACTCAAAGAGCTGTGAACTCAAATAATAAAATAACTGGTGTTGAAGCTCTTACAGAAGAAAATCAAGAAACTGACGAATCTATCGACCCTCCTTCTGCTGAGGTTCCAGCTACAACTCAAAACAGCGAGCCAACGTCACCAGGAGTGGTAGCAGGAGATACATATGATGATACCCTGCAAGATGTATCAACCAGACGAAAGTACAGAAACGCTCAGTGAAATCCGCCAGTCAATACGAATAGCCAATCAAGCAAACCAAACTACAGATATCCACATTTTAGGTTCCACGCCTCTGAACACATTATAAGCTCCAGATCCAGTGATCCATTGACCTTCGAAGAGGCCATGTCATGTACAAAAGCAGAACTATGGAAAAAGGCAATGGAAAGTGAAACTGATTCACTTATCTTGAACAATACATGGAAGCTTGTTGGCCTTCCCGAAGGAAAAAAACCAATTCACAATAAATGGGTTTACAAAACAAAGTGCGATGCGAATGGAAACGTGGATAAACACATCAAGGCAAGACTAGTCGTCAAAGGCTTTTGGCAAGTTGAAGGTATTGACTATACAGAAACCTTTGCCCCGGTTGTGAGGTATACGTCAATAAGATTCTTAATTGCACTAGCAACAAAACTTGACCTCAACATTGTTCAAATGGATGCAGTTACGGCATTTTTAAATGGAGAGCTCCAAGAGGACATATATATGTACCAACCTTAAGGGTTTGAAGATGGTACGAAGAAAGTGTGCATACTTCAGAAGTCACTCTACGGGCTCAAACAATCGAATCGTGTTTGGAACCAAACCCTGAACAAAGCGATTTTGAAGTTCGGTCTAAAACAGAGTGAAGTAGATCAGTGCGTTTATTTTTTGATAAATGGTTCAAAAATAATCATTGTGGCTATTTACGTCGACGATTTTTTGATATTTAGCAACGATAAAACACAAAAAGATCGTCTCAAGAAGGACCTGTGCAAAAAATTTAAAATGAAAGACTTGGGCGAGACAAGTTCTATACAAGGCGTCCGAATAACTCGCAACCGGAAGGAAGGAACCATTGCAATTGATCAGTCGCATTACATAGCAGACATTCTCAAACGCTTTGCAATGGAAAACAGCAACCCAATCTCAACGCCAATTGATCCGAATCAAAAGATCTCCGCGCAGATGAGTCCGACCCATCCACATGAAATCGAGGAAATGGCAAGGACACCCTACATGTAGGCCATAGGTAGCTTGTTGTTTGCTGCACAAATTACCCGGCCGGATATCTCGTTCGCGGTGAACTTATTGAGCCGTTATGGATGTAACCCAGGAAAAGCTCACTGGAATGCAATAAAACGAGTACTTCGCTATTTGAAAGGCACAATAAATAAAAAACTTGTGCATACCCGCGATGCAACTAAAATAGAAGGCTTTTGTGATGCTGACTATGCAGGTAATTTGGATACAAGACAAACCACTACAGGGTATGTTTTTTTGTTTCAGAACGCTGCTATTTCTTGGTCATCGAAACTACAAAAACGCATTACCTTATCATTAAGTGAATCTGAATATGAAAGAATCAAAGTGGCTTAGCTTTCTACAAAACGAGTTATGTCCAGATTTACCTAAGGTCATGGTATTGCACTGTGATAACAAAAGTGCAGTTGACGTGGCCACAAACAACTCATACTCCAACAATTTGAAACACATAGACGTCAAAACGAAGTTCCTCCATCAAATGGTCATCAAAAATGAAATTAAGCTTACCTACGTACCAACAAATGAAAACATAGATGACGCTTTAACCAAAGGGCTTTCAAAATTAAAGTTAGACTACTTTTCATCTAAATTTGGCTTATCCGACTAATCTTATTTGAATTACTTTTGAATTGTATGAATTATTATTTACTAGTTTTTTTGTATTTGAATTTAATTTAAATGTTTCATACATAATTACATAAATCAAACAAATTGTAACAATAAAGAATGTTCATTCAGATTGATTGTTAAAAGTGTGAACGAACAATAAGACTATAAGAGAAGTATAGTTTGCAGTTGTCTTTTATACAACTGACAGATTTCATAGATTAAGACTTCCTTAATAAATATGATCTCTTCCGTTTTAAACATTGTTAAAGATAAGTTGTTTTATTTCAAGCTTCCAAAATAATCCTTATTTAACATATGTTATACCTAAATTAGTTTTCAAAGTTTAATTTTTTTATTTATTATTTTTTTTTATTGCATTTTAAATTTATTGAAAGAATTTTAAAAATTATTTTGTATACACAATTTGAAAGACTAAAAATAATTTAAATAATTGAATGTAGGAATTTATAAATAAAATTGTTATTATTTTTACAATGCTCCAACATCCAAGAGAAGTACCTACCTACACTCGACCCAATTGTGTTTTTTTATTATCAATCCGCAGCTTACTTGTTATATATGTGAGCAAGTTTGTGCGACCCAGTTGTGCCTTTTATTTTCGTTGTTATCAAACGAACTAGATTCGTTTGATAACAAAACAACATTTACACTACTGTTTACTCCTCTCTTGGTAGGTCCCAGATCAAAGGTCTATAATATTAAGATATTTAACCCATACGTTGTACGTATGTATATTGGCAGGGCCGGACAAAGACATTTTGCCGCCCTAGGCAGATCGTAAATTGCCGCCCTCCCGCTTTTTTACTCACCTCATTTTGTTAACGTATGGGTAAAATGTGCATAATAAGAGGATATAAGATTCCAGGTTAGTTATGAATATCATTAATAAAATAATTAAAAACATCATTTATTCGTTCCGATATATTTTTGGATCCATCGTTTCTACAATTTATTGATATGTACCTACTTTCATGATATACTCGTAAACAACAATTATGTCATGTATGGTTACAAAAACCAAATGAAAACATGGTCTTACGTCGTGCTTTTCCAAACGCAAAACTATAAAAATATCGCAATCTATTGAACGTAAAATGTCCGCCTCTTTCGATAATAATGCCAAAGTATTTAAGCGAGATTGACAAATGGTTGACCTCATATAATTTTTGATCCGCTTAAATCAAGAAAACTATCTCTAACCACTGCAATTCGTGACAGCCGTGAAGAGGTTCATTCTATATGTACATAGGTATATATACAACGTCAATATTTGGAAACAATGTATCAAGAACTTTTGTTTTAAACTCAAATGTTTCTGTTATTCGAAATCAAGATAGGCTTTAAAATGGATAAGTTCACCATCAATTGAACACTCCAAATCTTGTCAGAATGGTTTTTGTAAATGTTTTCCTTTTTTCCGAATATAAGCACTATCCCAATTTACCAAATCAATAAGAACACCGAATTTTTCGAAGATTTCTTCATATTTGTGGCATCTTTCACACAGTTTTGATGAGACTTTTATACAATAATTGAACTACTTCACTAAGGTTAGTTTGAGTGGATGGCAATTTTTTGTCGAAACGATTGAATTAAATATTGATTGGTTTGTTTTTGTATAGCATTATACCTAGTGTAAGCGTTGAAAATTTGCTGCCCCCAAAATCTGCCACCCTATGCAGCTGCCTACATTGCCTGTATGGATAGTCCAGGGCTGTATTATATAGGTACATAAATTAAATTATGTTCAAATCAAATACGAAATAAACTAAATTGCTAAACTTCAGAGAAAAAGTTGATTTACGTAGGTACCTATGCTACCGCTAGTCGCTACGTACCGACGGAAAATTGACTGTATTGTCTGAGCTTTGAGTAATCAACATCATATTAGCTCTAGCAGAGAGAAAAAAGATACAAAAAAGCTCAAAAAAGCACGTTGTTTAATCTCACCAACAAAACAACACAAAAACACATCAGTGGCATGCAAGGTCAAAGTCGACTACGATTTCGATTATTTATTTGGCAAGAGAGAAAACAAGCCCGCGTCCATCCATTTCCATTTTTTTAAAGATACAAATTCTCATCTCATGAACAAGGGGAGGAGGGAAACATCTTGTCTTGGGTTTGCTTCCTTAAAATCGAATCCAATCAGCTGAACAAAAGGGAAGCCATCAAAGCGACAAACTTCTTTGCGTTTTGCGTCGCGTCGTCTTTATGCGTTCCAACCCAGAAAGTTAATTATAATAAAATCAATTAACAGAAAAGTAAAAACATTTTTTTATTATAGACTAAGAATGAACATAGATACAATGTTAACACGTGTAAATATGAAAGGTTAATGGTTATGATATGAGTTTGTTTCTATGTATGTGTATTGTGTATGTGCAAACAAATTGTAGTGTTTGTGTTTGGCGACATCAGCTGCTTATAGGAAATAATTTGTTAGTCGTTCATTTTAGCACTACTGCCTCTTGGCAACTACTGACTCGGTTTTCTTGAGCAGAAATTCCTGAACACCTGGCCAAATTTCAGCTGTTGTTCGACCAGCAAACTTTGTCACTAGATTGAATTTTTCATAGAACTCCAAAACCGGCTGCATTGCTTCATGATAAACTTCCAATCGCTTGCGCACTATATCAGGTTGGTCATCAGGACGTTGCACCAAATCCTCTCCGGTTTCGTCATCTTTGAATGGAACCTTTGGATTATTGAAACCCACATTGTAGACCCGTCCCGACGCGAGATGGATCCAACGACCTTTGACTCGTTCGATTATCACATCTGTTGGAACGTCCAAGTTGAGAACGGCATCAACAGGTTCGGTCTCTTGAAGACGTTCGGCCTGGGCAACTGTGCGTGGAAACCCGTCCAACATCCAAGACCTGTTGCCAGCTTCGATGATGCGCCCAGACACACACTTGATTATGAGATCATCTGGAACCAGCTTGCCCTCATCCATAAAGAATTTGGCTTTCTTGCCTAGCACCGTCCCATTCAAAATATTTAACCGCAGGATGTCCCCCGGTGCAATGTGCACGAAGCCAAACTTCTCAACGATGCGCTTCGAGATGGTGCCTTTGCCAGACGCTGGCGCACCAAGAATTACCGCTCGAAAGATTTTTGATGCCATTTATTTTGTTTTTTTTTTCGAGTATTTTATTTTGTTTATTTTTCAAACAGAAAACAAAATGTTCAAAATACACAAATGAAAAACAACGACAGGTCGAGGTGTGGGTGGCCTGGTTACACAACTTAGCAGCTGCTACTTGATAGCCGGGCAGTGAGTGGGATGTTGATGAAGAATCGCGACGAGCAGTAGATACTCGCAACCGAGTACTTTCGTTGCCAAAGTTTATTTGCAAACTAAAAGCTGTTCTTGCTGAAGTGATACTGAACTTGAGACTTGGAGAGCAATAATGAGTGAACGAGTATGGAAAAAAACTACCTATATAGCGCGGGGCGCGGTTTGTGTCTCGTTCAGGGCTGGAATGACTGGCTCCTAAAAGAACAAAATAAAAGTATTGCTGTGCTGACGTTAATATACTCTCTATGGTGATCTAAAATATTGCGTGGTGGTTACACGAATCAAGAATGACGTCTACATTTTTATTACTATAACATTTAGTATTTAATAATAGTGGTGTTTATTTGGTATTTTATATACCTAAATAGAGTGGGGGGCGAATATGGACAACCATCTATATTTTTGCAAATAAACCCCAGAAAAAATGTACTTGGCCAGCTGAGGAGGATAACTTGGACCACCAGTCCATATTTCCCGATACGAAATTCTCAATACAAAATACCCTAAGCCAAGTGGTTCATATTAGCCATATCACCTGGTTTTTGAGAAATTTTATTTTTTTAGAAAACTGCTCGTCAATAATTTTTTTTATCTGCAAATAACATGTACAACATTTGGTGTTGGTGTTTAAAAAATCATTTGCTCTAAATTATTGCATTACACGAACAAAACTAAGGAAAACTTTGAACCTACTACTTTTCATTTCGATTGTATTTGTATCTGCCAAGAACAAATGGTGGTCCATATTACCCGAGTGGTACATAATCGCCGCCCTTAGTATAAAGTGATTTTATATATAGTACAGTTGAGAATTCCCAAAAAACCTAATCTAGTTTTTATGTTTAGTCAAATGTCTATCCATAGTATGATTCCACTTTATACCTTAAAGTTGATGTATATTAAAGTACAAATAACAAGTAAAGATAAGAATACACAATAAGCTTTCTGTTACAACAATCGTCATAATTTCATAGCTTATATATTGATCAGTTGGAATAAAGCCGGCATTAGCTGAAGGTTGGTGTTGATTCTTCTTTCGTGGATCTTGGGTTATTTTGATACTTGATTTCCCCCATTCTTCATTCCCTCTTGGAATAAATATATTAATAGTATCTTTATACCTGATAGTACCTGATACATTTATTTAGCTATATTTGAGGTTAAGAAGTTGTACAACTTACTTTTATTTTTTTATTTTTTTTATGTTATATGTACATATTCAGCCCTATTCTGTTAAACTGCGGAGGGAACATTTCCCGAAAATCAGTTCAGCTCTATTCTGTTAAACGGCAGGGGGAACGTTGCGTTGAAAATAAACGTTCGAAGGGAAACATTTCCCGTCAGTAACTCAGTTCAAAACACATACACGTACTTTTCAAAAAACTACATACATACATGTAAAAAAAAATTCTAATGTTATTTTGCGTTTCTCACATCAATTGTTACCGAAATTTATTGGGAACCTCGAAAAAAATCGCGGTACTATACAATTTTTTTAATTTTGTTTGCTTATTAAGTTAGTGATTGGTTTAAGGTGCACCAAAAAGCTTGAGCGTGTAGGTGAAGTTAAGACAAGAAAAAAATCGCATGGGAGGGGGGTTCTATTTTCCCCCGTTTAGGAGGGAGGGGCAATTTTCTAAGAAATTGACTGAAATCAGAAAAAAAATTATTTAAAAACAACGATGAATGATACAAAGCCTTTTGTTATATCTTTTTGGAAAGCCAAAAACCTACTCTTTTATTTTATTTTCAAATTAAGTTGATTAAGTGAAATACTGAAAATTAATTTTTTTAAAACTGTTGACTTAAACAACTTAATTTGAAAATAAAATAAAAGAGTAGTTTTTTGGCTTTCCAAAAAGATATAACAAAAGGCTTTGTATCATTCACCGTTGTTTTTAAATATTTTTTTTCTGATTTAAGTCAATTTTTTTTAGAAAATTGACCTTCCCGCCTAAACGGGGGGAAATAGACCCCCCTCCCATACGATTTTTTTCTTGTCTTAACCCCACCTACACGCTCAAGCTTTTTGGTGCACCTTAAACCAATCACCCTGTATAGTAAAACTTAGTGCTCGAACACGCAATGAGCGGTTAGCGTCAGAGCGGCTGAGTGGGCGTCGCTTTGACGCTCAGTTATAAATGGGCCACCGCCGGCAGCTTAACGACTACGTGTCCCTAGCCCCACAACAACCATTCAACAACAGCTAACAGCTTCATATGTTTAAATTCTGTTCGCTGCTCAGAGCTTAAAAGCTTAAAAGATGCCCCAAACCAAGGCGACACCGCAACAGTGACACCAGCTGCCGCAGTCACAGCGACAGAGGAAACGCAAGTAAGCCCACACTAATGCGACAGTGACAGTGCGGCAGTTCCATACAATATCAAGTTTTTTTCAACGAACCCCATACGAACTAACGCCATAGTGGTGTTAAATCACTTTGTAATGCGAATTAGAGCCATAATTCCATTATGGTTTAAATGCAATTTTGAAATTGAATTGAGACCATATGGTGTAGGTTCGGTTTAGAGAAATTGCAAGGAAGGTTTAAAATAGTTTTTAGTGTATCTTATTTTGAAAAATCCTGAATTTTCTTGTAATGACACTCTGCATCTGAATATTTAATCTAGAGCTCTTAATATTACCCTGGTTATACCCGGGTTCTACAACTATCCGGGTACCGGTAACAAAAATACCCGGGTACTACCTGGGTGTTCGGGTACCGGGTACCCTATTTTCAAGAGCTCTAATATAAACCAACAGGTAGGAAAACAACTTTATAAAGTATGAATTTATTTTCAATGCTTATATTGTATTTTGAAAAAAGTTATAAAGGATGTATCATTTATAAATAAAATGAAAATTTAAATGTATTAAGAGCCCAGTAAAATTAAAATTTTACTTCAAAACAATTCGAACATTGCACTTTTTCACTTGTATTCGGCTCTTTTTGCTCTATTTTTTTTCGTGGTTTTCCCATTAAGCCTAATCCTCTGAAATAAATAAAAATAAAAATAAAAAGCATGATTGAGTCACACGAAATTGCTCTTGTTGCAATTATGAAATGATGTATCATCATATTTTTCGTTTGACGTTGTTTAGTCAAAAACATTAAATGCCATCTTGTCATAATAAATAGATACCTATTTGAATCTTCCTAAAAAGTAGATTTAGCACTTTTAAAAACAATTCATATGATAGGTAGGTAGGTTAAATGGCGGTTTCGCAGAACAACTGTTCCGAAGAAACCCACTCAGCGCCGAAAAGCGCCGTTTTGATACCATAACTCGATTTACCTAATTTTTGGTGATATGGTGGTAGTGACTGTTAAGCTAAGGGGATCAGTTTTTGGTCTGTGCACGCAGTCCCAAGGAAGAACTTAGCTCACACTGTGTGCTGGGTGGTTCCATTTGGACTGAGAGTCGACCAATTAACTTTACTCTAGATCTATATGAGGCTAGGCCCGTTCAAAGGCAAGGCACACACCAGGTATAAACCCGTGCTTTGATGCTTTCGCCAAAAAATAGAGTAAGTGCTAGTCCGAAAAGTCAGTCTTAAAGGGAAGTTCTAGAAACTTAAAAGTTGGAAGTTGAAATGGAGAGTGAGTGAGTGCTTTGAAAAGCTAAGGAGGGGACCAGTTCTTGGTCTGTGCCCGCAGTCCCAAAGGAAGAAATTAGCTCACACTGTGTGCTAGGTGGTTCCATTTGGACTGAGACCTGCCCAATAACTTTACACTAGATCTATATGAGGCTAGGCCCCTTCAAAGGCAATTTATACCTACCAGATATATATCAGTGCTCTGATGTTATCGCCAAAAATAGAGTAAGTGCTAGTCCGAAAAGCCAGTCCCAAAGGGAAGTTCCAAATACCTCAAAAGTGAAAGTTGAAATAGAGATATTGCTTGGTTTGCTAGAGCCAACTGGTGCTGTTGAGAAAAGCGGTAAAATCATTTATCCTTTTGTTCCACAGCACGTTTAAGTTGTCGAGAAACAGGCTGCCGATATGATATTATTCGTATTCATTTTTATAAAAAAAAAATTTTTAATTTATTTTTATTAAATTTATTTTTATTTATGTCGTAATTTGCTACATGAACAAGTTCATGCGACTCAGTCGTGCACCACAAGAGCACGTTCGTGCGACCCAGTCGTGCACTTTATTTTACTTGCGATTATGAGCAGGTACTATAAGACCGGTTATGGTTCGAATCAAAGGCAATTTCCCTATTGCCTGTAGTGCAAATACGAAACTAACAAAGTATAAAAAACGGCCTTTTAAGTTTTATCATAAAGATTTATCAATCGTTTTTTGAATGAAAGAAAGTTTTATGTTAAAATTGCTGATGAAGTCTCCTTTGTACGAAATCAAAACGGGTGTTCATCAGGGCTCAAAACTATCCCCCGTTTCTGTAAAATATCGTGTATAAATCACAGCAAAAGATCATTTTTCGCAGATGATAGATGAATGAATGAATAAATTTAAGGGTTGTGGTGCACTGCGACCTTAAGATCTATTGTGGCCCCTTTACTAGGGCTAGATGATTGACTTATTCTACAGCTCTTCCTCCATCTTAATATCTTTAAGGAATGATAGTATCTGGAGTACTTGTAGAGAGGGTAATTCGCTCTCCTCTATCTGGTAACTTCCCAGATGTTTTATTCTTTTGTGATGATAGATGCAACTAACTTAACTTTGAATGCTCCCATCTTATTTTGTACAACCTTCAAAGATCTTGATGATGTTTAAAACCCTCAAAAACCCATCCATGCTTTTCTTCAGTTCAATAGGAAACATTTTTTAAAAATATTTCAGAGTTATCCTAGAAAAAAGCCTAACGTGCAAATCAAGCCTCCGAAAGCGTATCAAGCCTCCTAGCCTCACAACAACCATTCAACAACAGCTAACAGCTTCATATGTTTAAATTCTGTTCGCTGCTCAGAGCTAAAAAGCTTAAAAGATGCCCCAAACCAAGGCGACACCGCAACAGTGACACCAGCTGCCGCAGTCACAGCGACAGAGGAAACGCAAATAAGCCCACACTAATGCGACAGCGACAGTGCGGCAGTTCCATACAATATCAATTTTTTTTCAACGAACCCCATACGAACTAACGCCATAATGGTGTTAAATCACTTTGTAATGCGAATTAGAGCCATAATTCCATTATGGTTTAAATGCAATTTTGAAACTGAGTTGAGACCATATGGTGCAGGTTCGGTTTAGAGAAATTGCAAGGAAGGTTTAAAATTGTTTTTAGTGTATCTTATTTTGAAAAATCCTGAATTTTCTTGTAATGACACTCTGCATCTGAATATTTAATCTAGAGCTCTTGATATTACCCTGGTTATACCCGGGTTCTACAACTATCCGGGTACCGGTAACAAAAATACCCGGGTACTACCTGGGTGTTCGGGTACCGGGTACCCTATTTTCAAGAGCTCTAATATAAACCAACAGGTAGGAAAACAACTTTATAAAATATGAATTTATTTTCAATGCTTATATTATAGATAAGATTTTGATTAAAAATTGATAGTTCTTTACGCATTCGGAGGCTTGATTTGCACGATAGGCTTTTTTCTAGGATAACTCTGAAATATTTTTAAAAAATGTTTCCCATTGAACTGAAGAAAAGCATGGATGGGTTTTTGAGGGTTTTAAACATCATCAAGATCTTTGAAGGTTGTACAAAATAAGATGGGAGCATTCAAAGTTAAGTTAGTTGCATCTATCATCACAAAAGAATAAAACATCTGGGAAGTTACCAGATAGAGGAGAGCGAATTACCCTCTCTACAAGTACTCCAGATACTATCATTCCTTAAAGATATTAAGATGGAGGAAGAGCTGTAGAATTAGTCAATCACCCAGCCCTAGTAAAGGGGGCACAATAGATCTAAAGGTCGCAGTGCACCACAACCCTTAAATTTATTCATTCATTCATCTATCATCTGCGAAAAATGATCTTTTGCTGTGATTTATACATGATATTTTACGGAAACGGGGGATAGTTTTGAGCCCTGATGAACACCCGTTTTGATTTCGTACAAAGGAGACTTCATCAGCAATTTTAACATAAAACTTTCTTTCATTCAAAAAACGATTGATAAATCTTTATGATAAAACTTAAAAGGCCGTTTTTTATACTTTGTTATTTTCTACTACAGGCAATAGGGAAATTGCCTTTGATTCGAACCATAACCGGTCTTATAGTACCTGCTTGGGCAGACGGCAGCAATGCCATGCTCTAATTTATTCAAATAAGAAGCAAACAACAAAAAAATAAGAATAGTACCTGCTCATAATCGCAAGTAAAATAAAGTGCACGACTGGGTCGCACGAACGTGCTCTTGTGGTGCACGACTGAGTCGCATGAACTTGTTCATGTAGCAAATTACGACATAAATAAAAATAAATTTAATAAAAATAAATTAAAAAAATTTTTTTTATAAAAATGAATACGAATAATATCATATCGGCAGCCTGTTTCTCGACAACTTAAACGTGCTGTGGAACAAAAGGATAAATGATTTTACCGCTTTTCTCAACAGCACCAGTTGGCTCTAGCAAACCAAGCAATATCTCTATTTCAACTTTCACTTTTGAGGTATTTGGAACTTCCCTTTGGGACTGGCTTTTCGGACTAGCACTTACTCTATTTTTGGCGATAACATCAGAGCACTGATATATACCTGGTCTGGTAGGTATAAATTGCCTTTGAAGGGGCCTAGCCTCATATAGATCTAGTGTAAAGTTATTGGTCAGGTCTCAGTCCAAATGGAACCACCTAGCACACAGTGTGAACTAATTTCTTCCTTTGGGACTGCGGGCACAGACCAAGAACTGGTCCCCTCCTTAGCTTTTCAAAGCACTCACTCACTCTCCATTTCAACTTTCAACTTTTAAGTTTCTAGAACTTCCCTTTAAGACTGACTTTTCGGACTAGCACTTACTCTATTTTTTGGCGAAAGCATCAAAGCACGGGTTTATACCTGGTGTGTGCCTTGCCTTTGAACGGGCCTAGCCTCATATAGATCTAGTGTAAAGTTAATTGGTCGACTCTCAGTCCAAATGGAACCACCCAGCACACAGTGTGCGCTAAGTTCTTCCTTGGGACTGCGTGCACAGACCAAAAACTGATCCCCTTAGCTTAACAGTCACTACCACCATATCACCAAAAATTAGGTAAATCGAGTTATGGTATCAAAACGGCGCTTTTCGGCGCTGAGTGGGTTTCTTCGGAACAGTTGTTCTGCGAAACCGCCATTTAACCTACCTACCTATCATATGAATTGTTTTTAAAAGTGCTAAATCTACTTTTTAGGAAGATTCAAATAGGTATCTATTTATTATGACAAGATGGCATTTAATGTTTTTGACTAAACAACGTCAAACGAAAAATATGATGATACATCATTTCATAATTGCAACAAGAGCAATTTCGTGTGACTCAATCATGCTTTTTATTTTTATTTTTATTTATTTCAGAGGATTAGGCTTAATGGGAAAACCACGAAAAAAAATAGAGCAAAAAGAGCCGAATACTAGTGAAAAAGTGCAATGTTCGAATTGTTTTGAAGTAAAATTTTAATTTTACTGGGCTCTTAATACATTTAAATTTTCATTCTATTTATTAATGATACATCCTTTATAACTTTTTTCAAAATACAAGCCGACTTTAGCACACTGAATCAATAATTTAATCTGATTCTCCGCAGCAGGGTGCGCTTTATTTATAGTACTAAATAGTAGCGGCAGTACTCAGCATTCAGCATTAGCCGCAGCCGTCTGTATTCAGACAGCTAGTATATTCTAGGTCTGAATCCTCTTGATGTTTCTAGTCAACTAATTACTTAACGATTCGTTAAATGTCCATCGTGGTTCGTGCCCAGACTACGAAAATTCCAAGGTGTATATGTCTGTACTAATGTTTGTGTCCATATACTAATTTTTGAATCACATGTTTATCTTGGCTTTACACATCAAAGTTTAATATTATTAACCTAAGAACAAACTGAAAAAAATATGCGACTCGCCAAAGAGCATTAGCAATCCATTAACCTTTTATAGAACAACATTATGAAAATGATAAAATTTCTTCACGAATCACATCATTATCACCTTTCCGTATTCAGAAATTTCATAAAAAGTTCGTCCCAGTTTTGCAGGCCACGAGACAATAGATGCGCCGTAAAGCTCTGAGGTAACATTGCTTTGAGTGGTCAACAATATCTGTAATTTTTCAACATTTAGTGCCACATGCTATAACCATAGTATTTTTAACTTAGATAATTTCAAGTTTTCAGCAGTATGCGAGCTTGCCACAAGAATAAATTCGCCCCTCCCCCCTCCTTGACATGACTTTTTCAACGTGAATAAGGATTTATCTGTGGATGTGCATCACTGCATCAGGGCAAAACCGCGAAAGCGCTTTTCAATCATTCTTCACTTTTGTGGCTGTAGCACCGAAAACAACAATTTGGGCTTCCATCTGAATCTCCGTTACAGAACTTCGAACTTTTGATATCAACTAGTACATCCGTCTACTCCTATTTCTACGCACCGTTTGAATTGATGTTTCAATATCGTCTAAAGCTGGGTCCATATAATTGGCCACCAACCTGGCCTTAAATTCTCTGCAATCTTCTTCTTCATCGGACTAGTATTTTTTGCTAGTTTAAGCTATAAAGCTACTTCCTTAAATGTATGACAAAATCGTCACAAATATTATGTACCATCATCATCATAAACGATTTGTAGGGTGTAGGGTAAGGCACACATGGGACAGTGGTGACTCATCAGAAAGTATTTAAAAAATGGGTAACCCCCATTCAAATCCGCGCCTAAGGTTAGATACCAATTAAGTCAGAGAGGTAGACCCTTTCGTTAATAGTGTATTTAAGTCAAATGCGGCCCTGTCTTTTAGTATCTACGCCATAAAGTACGATACTATATAGTTGTTGTGTAGCGATATCTGATATGACTTGATGAGTGCGAATGACGTAGGAGAGGACGTGACGGTTGGTTTCGGGTGATTGATGGCAATTGATTGCTGCGCTGCCCCCTCCGCTGTAAGCTAAAATAAAAATGGGCTCTGGGATTCAGGTACTCATTGTTGCTGTTGGTTTATTATTTAAAAAAAAAACGTATTGCAAATACATTTACATCTACGTTATAAGTAATGTGTGCTTTGATGTAGACACTGTACCTATCTGAAATTTAAAGTCTTATCATTATGTTTGGTTTGAAAAGAGCTTTTTTATAGAATGCGAAGGGAAAATTAAGGAGAAGGGATAAAGAAACTTACTACTTGCGTTGCCACTTGCTATGCCAGTGACACGAACAACAATATTGTCGGCTAAGGATGCACACCTCGTAAATCCATTTTTGTAAAATGTGCAGGGCAGTGATTTCTAATAGTCAATTTACTAGCATTTGTTTATTTTTGACATATGTATCTAATATTTCGTTTTATACCAGTTGATTAATTTTTTCCGCCCTAAAAATGTATATGAACAAAACTACTTACCATTATTTTGTTACTTGCGGGGTTTTCTTTTTCCAAAATCAAAATGAATGAAGGATTAAGGTGGTTTTCTTTGAACATATTCCCAAATTTAATAGTTTTTTAAAGTTTATTATTTTGAAAAGTGATTTTTAAGCAATAGGAAATTTTGTCCAGTTATTGCTTCAATGTCCCTCACTAATGAATGACAGTTATGGGTATCGAAAGTTTCCGAAAACTAGAGATACAGCTATCCGAGGTCCAGAAAAAATTACCTAACTTTGGTAAGCTATTTAAGCACGAAAATGTTTTTCACTTAACTTTTGTTTAAAACGTTTAAAATAATAAAGTATAACTGCATTAACATTATCAATCCGGAAATGCATGACGGGGTCGCACGAACTTGCTCTTATAGCAAACTATGGGACTACAAAAAATTAGTAAAAACCGTAAAAACCAAACCTCCGCTATATGTATTTTTAGCCGAAAACAAAAAATGGTTTGATTGAAACCTTGATTTTGTTCTTACACGAAACCAATACTTGCTCTATTGAGCAAGTAAAAACAATATAAAAAGGCGCAGGGTCATAACTCCTCCAACTCTCCCACCAAAGTGGAACACAAGTCCAAACAAAAGAGTTTTGGACTAATGTCACTAGAAGTCACAGTACCTGGGTGGCTGGTGGCTCACCTGTATAGAAACAGTTTAGATTGGTAAGGGGGGGCATGCTGCCCCCCTGCAACCCCCCTGCTTGGCCAACTATAGGATTGGGGTGGGGTTTCGGTTGGTGCAAGTTTGGTATTGATATTTTGAACTTATGTCTCACTTCAAAAATAAAATTTGTTGGACTTATGTCCCACTTTGATGGGACATAATTCCAAAATTCGATTTTGGACTTATGTCCCATCAAAGTGGGACATAAGTTAAAAAAAAAACATATTTTACTTATTATATAAAAACACTTGAAAAACGAAATTTATTATATTTTTTGGTTGCAACTCTGGCAACCATTTTCCGGCTTGATAATGTTATGGCAGTTATACATTATTATTTTAAGCGTTTTAAACTACATTTTAGTTTAAAACAAATTCGTGCTAAACTAGCTTACCAAAGTTAGGTATTTTTTTCTGGACTTTGGAGGGATGTATCTGTATCTCTGGTTTTCGGCAATTTGCGGTGGCCATAACTATCATTCATTATAGTAAGACATTGGCAACAACTGGAAAAAAATTGAGGCGCGCCAAAATAATAACATAAAATCCGTCGCTAGCCTTTTCAAATTAGTTTTAAGTCTAAATTTATAGTAATTTTCCATTTTCTCAAAAACCAGAAAACATAAAATCATTTTGTTTTCAGTTTATGATTTAAAATTAATATGAGCAACGAATTTTATAAAAAAAAAGTAGTATTTTATGTTACAGTTTTGAAAAATCACACTTAAAAAATTTTTTTTTACCTTTTTTTTCGCAATTTTTGAGTTTAAAGTCCGTTTTTTCAAAGACTATGCATAGGTTTCACTTGATTTAAAAAACATCTAATAGAAAAAGGTATTGGCTTTAAAAAAAGATATAAAACTTACTTACAACTAATTCGTTTAAAAATTGTTGGTAGCGCTTTTAAGTTGTTGTTGTTGATAAAATCATTTTGTTTTCAGTTTATGATTTAAAATTAATATGAGCAATGAATTTTATAAAAAAAGTAGTATTTTATTTTACAGTTTTGAAAAATCACACTTCAAAGTTTTTTTTTACCTTTTTTTTTCGGAATTTTTGAGTTTAAAGTCCGTTTTTTCAAAGACTATGCATAGGTTTCACTTGATTTAAAAAACATCTAATAGAAAAAAGTATTGGCTTTAAAAAAAGATATAAAACTTAGTTGTAAGTATTACCGTTATTTTTTAATATTTGTTTTAAATTTTTGGCACTGTTTTTATAAAATTGCCCCTCCCGCCCAAACGGAGGGAGATAGACAAAAAACAGTTATCAATTCTTGGCGCCAAAGTTATCGTACTCGTGCCTTTGCAAAGTATTATTTAATGAAATTTTCGTTAAACAATGAAAATTATCTGACTGCGAACAAAATAAGAAAACTTTAGGTTAAAACTTTGGATTATTAAGTTTTTTAGAATTGCATTTGTATTCATTTAATATAATTTTCTAAACTTTATATTACTTTCATAATACCCATTTTTTGACATTGCCAGCAAAAAAGTCAAAAGTAAATATGTTGTAGTGCCCATACACTACAGATACATAGAATCAAAACAATACGTCGTTCCATCCGGTCATTGGCTTTAGCATTATAAAACATAAAGCAATTATAGATACTCCGTGTACATCCGCGGTCAATAAACAGAACTGCATTCCGTCTTTATATCCAAATAAACTCAATGTCACTTAACGCCTCAGATTACTTTCGGTTTATAGTAAATACTCTGTTTACATCTACGGTCAATAAACGCGACTGCATTTCGTCTTCATATTCAAATATACCCAATGCCACTTGACGCTTTGAATTACTATTGTTTTGGTTCAATGTCCATCTATGATATGCACTGCCTGTGCCTGCACTTCACCCAATATATTTGTGTGTCATCAAATAGGCATAGATATTCAACATGAATTTGATGACACGACAAAATATAGCTTACCGTATGATATGCATAATTTTATATTAGATATTGAAAATTATGTTTATATGTATGTTATAAGTGAATATTTACTTGTTAGTGTGTAAGGAATTATTTTGTATAAATAGGCTAAGAATTGAATCAATAAAATGACTCTTCAATCAGAACTCAAATCGGCACATTGGCCTGTTCTTTTCTCATCATTTTTATTCCAGCTAAGATCGGCAGTTTAGCCATTGAATATTAGGTTTGGGGAAGCTAAATAATATCCCCCATAGATTATTAGGAGAGGCAGGCACCCCTTATCATTACATAGCGATCTTGCCAAAATAGATCCTGTAATGTATAATAAAGAAGAGCTTGATGTGCTGTTCGAAAACCTAAACAGCCCGTACCATCCTGGACAGCCAGACAGCGAAGCACCAGCATACGAACCAATATGTCGATTGAGGAATACAAAGAAGGGCAAAGAACTAAGATTCAACCACCAGAACCAAAAACACCGAAGAGAGAAAGGGGTGGCAGAAAAGTGAGAATACGCCAGGAAATAGGCAATCTGTTTAGGCTCGCCACACTAGTCAACAAGGAGGAAAAACAGAAATTTCTCCAACAGGCGAAAAATCTGCAAATGATACAATTCAGGGAAAGGAAGTACAAATCAAAAAGTAACTAAGTATCATGGGAGGTAAAAATTCTAAAGAAGAAGTCATAGTCACGAATAATAATAATAACAATAATAATATTATGAACTCAAACTTAATTTTAGTTGACATAGTAATAATTATATTAATTATATTAATTGTATACCTATTTTTTAAAAATTACGAAACTCTTTTGTAAAGAAAAAATTAAAAATATTGTATCAGAGGAGGTAAAAAATATAACCGTTAAAAAAAAAAAAAAATCAGTTCGTAAAAATGTATTTGAAAAATAAAATATGTTGAATATAATTAAAAATTTAAAATGTATTATTGAAAATTTTAATAAAACTCCAAACAGAGTTTATACCACTAAATACATTGCTGAAAAGAAATCAGAAATACAAAGGTTAGAGTAAGATTTTAATGAAAAATATGAGAAATCGCCTAAAGATACCAGTCAACAATCATTAAAAAAAAATTATAAATAATTTGCTATTAAGATTAAAAGAAATTTTGGAAAAGAATGATAAATTATTAGAGCAGGCAGAAATTGAACGAGATTTAGAAGGTATTGATAAAGAATTATGAAAACTAGAATTCAAAATGGCAAAATTCGACATTATTTCGAGCATTAAGATTATTCCAGAATTTACTGGGGAGGCAGAGAAATTAACTAACTTCTTGAATTTGGTAGAGTTCGTTGACTCAGATCTCAGCGAGGTAACAGAGAAAGAAAAACTAATAAAATTTGTTATATCAACGAAAATAAATGACAAAGTCAGAAACAAGTTAATAACAGTGCAACAGCCAAAAACGTTTAAAGAATTAAAAGAAACCTTTCATCAACTTTTTAAACATAAGAAAAATACACTCCAAGTTATCTCAGAATCGTCAGTGATACAGCAAAACTCAAGTTCTACAACAGATTTTGCTAACCAAGTTGAAACGTTGGTGGCAGAACTAAATTGTTTACAATTAATAGAGCAAGGAACAGAGAACAGAGAAGTAATCTGCAAACTAAATGACCAGCTAGGTTTAAACGCATTCAAAAATGGCCTTATACAAACGAACAAATCGACCATTTTCGCAGCTAGACCAAAAACACTTAATGAGGCAATACAACTAGCCACTGAGGTAGATAATGCAAACCAAGCTGTTCAAATTAACCATTTTAGGATAAATACACCGAGACAAAACTACATAAACAATAATAGAAATTTCAATAGGTTTAATAGATCAGGAAATAACAATTACAATACTAGATACAACAATAACAGCAACAATATGAGGTTCAATAATAACAATAGAAACAATTATAATACAAACAATAGATATAGCAATAATAACAACAACAGGTATAGTAACACAAACTTTAATGCAAATAACCAAAAAAGAATAAACTACATAGAAGGTTCGGAAAACAATCAGGGAGTCTCCGAAGTCCAGAGAGACTCAGATTTGAGTTTAGAAAACAATCAATAAAGGCAATTCTTAATCTTAATCCCCATTTAACAAATTATATAATAGTCCAATCCAACATAACATTAGGAAATCAGAAGCTTTTAATTGATACAGGTGCAGATATCTCTATCTTAAAAAAAGGTAGCTTAAATTCAGAAAGAAATATAAATATGATAGATAAAATTGCAATTAAGGGTATAAACGACTCTGAAACAAATTCAATAAGTTCTATAAAAGCAAAAGTAAAAATTGAAAATGATTACGTAGAACAATGGCATACTCGGAAGAGATTTTTTAATAAGGACAAACAGTAAAATAGATTATGAAAACTTTACTATATCAATATACATAAATAATAATGAATACGTTCTACCAATGATAACACAATTACCCGAATCACAAAACTTTATTCTACCAGCAAGATCACAATCTTTGCACCCAATAAATTTCGAAATACAAGAAGACAGCATCGTGCTAAATCAAGAAATACAACATGGTGTTTTTATTGCAAATTCAATCGTTCCAGCAAGTTGCATTCCTAAATACCTTAGATCACGATGTGAAGATAACACCATGCAAACCAAGCGTAGTTCCACTCACTGATTTTCATGTAATTGATCTAAAAAAAAACTTTGAGAAAAACAAAAAAAAAGATCAATATGAAAGGCTATTAAAAGAACTAAACATTGACATATCAGACGAAAAAGCAAAACAAACCATTTTAGAAATATGTAAAGAATTTGCGGACTGCTTTCATCTAGATGGAGATACATTGACAGTGAATAACTTCTACAAACAAAGAATTTCCATGACAGATAACAATCCCGTTTATATTAAGAATTACAGGCTGCCCCATGGACAGCTACAAGAAATCAATCAACAAGTAGATAAACTCCTAAAAGACAACATAGTTGAAGCTTCGGTTAGTCCATTCAACTCACCCTTACTGGTGGTACCAAAGAAGGATTCCCAAGGAGAGAAGAAGTGGCGTTTAGTCGTAGATTTCCGTCAGTTAAATAAGAAAATAATAGATGATAAATTCCCATTGACAAGGCTAGATGATGTCTTAGATACGCTTGGCAGAGCTAAATACTTTTACGACTTTAGATTTAACTAGCTCTTTCCATCAAATAGAGCTAGAAGAAGATTCAAGGCCTAAAACAGCATTTTCAACCCCCCGTGGCCACTTTCACTTCAAAAGGTTGCCATTTGGATTAAAAATATCAACTAATAGTTTCCAAAGAATGTTATCTGTGGCCTTAGCAGGACTTGAAACGGAAGCCTTCCTTTATGTCGACGATATAATCATATTTGGTTGTAGTCTCAATCATCACAATTGTAACCTTGTTAAAATTCTTCAAAGACTTAGAAAATATAAGTCTTAAATTGAATCCTAAAAAATGCAATTGGCTTAAAACACAGGTCACATATCTTGGACATTCTATAACGAACGAAGGAATAAAACCAGATCCACAGAAATATGAAGCAATTACTGCATATCCAACACCAAAAGATGCGGAGGAAGTTAAAAGATTTGTTGCATTCTGCAATTATTATAGAAGATTCATTAAAACTTTGCAGAGATAGCCAGACCACTAAATATGTTGTCAAAGAAGGGAATATGTTGTCAAAAAAGGGAATGGAATTTATCATTGAAAAACAAACTTATAAACCCACCAATTCTGAAATACCCAGACCATGAAGAACCATTCATAATAACAACAGATGCTTCCAATACAGCTCTGGGAGCAGTTTTATCACAAGGTGAAATAGGGAAAGATCTACCAGTTTCCTATGCCAGTAGAAGTCTAACTAAACATGAGGTGAATAAACCAATAATTGAAAAAGAATTACTTGGCATACACTGGTCCATAAACTATTTTAGACCATATGTCTATGGACGAAAATTCACCGTGATAACAGATCACAGACCATTAGTGAGTCTCTTCACACACAAGAATCCATCATCTAAACTGACAAGGATTAGACTAGATCTGGCGGACTATACATTTAATATCATTTATAAACAAGGATCAATGAACACGAACGCTGATGCACTATCACGCATCAAGCTTGATTCAGAAATACTAAACGGCATGATCCCAACTTCAGATGTTAACATAATAACCAGATCAAAAACAGCAAGAATGGCAATGGAGAATAAGAATGCAAACAACATAGAAATAGAAGGAAATAAATTTAAAGAAAATAATCCAAATATATATACGTGGGAATGTGACTCTCTAGGAAAAGTAATGAAAATTATAAAATTGAAATTTAAAAAAGTGCCAAATACAAATCATGTACAACAGCGAGAATCCTCAACAAAATTAAGGTTTAATCGAGGAGAAGCTTGTAGCAAGATTAAAGTAAGCAATAAAGATGTAGTTATAGAATATAGTGATAATCCAAAACTTGACTTAGGTCAGATCTTGGAAAAGCTAGTATTCAAAATGAAGAAAGAAGATATAAAAAAGCTAGCAATTGCAAATAATGATGAGATTTACAAGCACATAACCATAGATGAATTTAAGGAACTATAACAATCTACAGAAGAAACTTACGATAAATGAAAGGTTAAAGATCATAATATATAACCCTCCACAAAGAATTATTAATGAGGAAGAAAAAGAAGCGATAATAAAAAATTTCCACGACACACCACATGCTGGTGGACACTCAGGTGTAAAAAGAACAATAAATAAAATAAAACAGAGATATTGTTGGAAAAATTTAAGCAAAATGGTCAAAAAACATGTAAATAAATGTATAATATGTGCACAAAGCAAACAGATAAGAAATACGAAAGAAAAGTTAATAATAACAGATACACCAACAACGAGTGTCGAGGTAGTAACGGCAGACACAGTTGGTCCACTTAGACCATCGGACGATTTTAGATATAATATACTAACTCTTCAATGTGAGTTGACCAAGTACATTGAAGCAATACCTATCAAAAGAAAAGATGCAAACACAGTAGCTAAAGCCTTGGTGAATAGCTTCATTCTTAGACATGGAAGCTTCAAAACTTTGAAAACAGATATGGGTACAGAATTTATAAATGAGGTAATGAAAAATGTATATCATGCATTCAATATAAATCATGTAACATCAACACCTTATCATCACGAAACATTAGGTTCTATAGAACGGAATCATAGAGTTTTGAATGAATACCTAATTGCCTTTGCAAAAGAAGATAACTGGCATGAATGGATTCCTTATTTTGTTTTCAGCTACAATACAACACCGCATTCTAGTATTGGTATATCACCTTTCGAGTTAGTTTATGGAAAATTAGCTAAACTACCAGAACACTCAACTACTAAGATAGTAAATCCTATATACAATATTGATAATTACAGTTTAGAATTAAAATTTAGATTAGGACAAATGGCAATAATAGCTAAGAATCTTTTAGACAAAAGTAAATTAGAAAGACAAAAATTAGTAGATAAGATTTCTAATCCATTAGAACTAAATATAGGAGACACAGTCTTTCTGAAAGTAGGAAATAGGAAGAAATTAGAAAATCCCTATTCAGGACCATATAAGGTCGTAGAATTAAATGGCGTAAATTCAAAAATTAGGATAAACAATGAGATAAAAGAAGTGCACAATAATAGACTCAAAAAACTAAATATAAGTTAATAAACACAAAAAAAAAAAAAAAAATTTTGTTTACATAATAAAGTAAAAAATTTTTTTTTCTAAAAGAGTGAGGATGTAGTGCCCATACACTACAGATACATAGAATCAAAACAATACGTCGTTCCATCCGGTCATTGGCTTTAGCATTATAAAACATAAAGCAATTATAGATACTCCGTGTACATCCGCGGTCAATAAACAGAACTGCATTCCGTCTTTATATCCAAATAACCCAAGGAGCATTTCAGAGCTACAGAACATTTACTGAACGTTAACATCGTAGATGTAATGTTTCAGGCGTATATGAAATGTTTACTCACTGTACCCAAAATGTAAACGGTTTTGGGGAATGAACTGTCGTGTTGACAGTATATGAACAAATTCTATTTGATGTACCTGATTTGTACATTTACAAATGTAAACGTTCAAAAACACTTCGAAATAAATAACATAAAAACAAACTTAGGTACAAATCGTTTACAGAAAAATATTAAACTGTATAGGTAAATACGTAATGCCATTTGAAATCATATTACTATATGTATACAAACCAAAACTTAAACAATTTCCATCTTGTTCTTGACATTATTATTATAATATGGGAGGTATAAAAATATTCAATAATTATATTTTTCGTGCAAGTAAAGGCAAAATATCGAACGCGAGAAATATTTTCTACCAGTTTTGTAAAACAGGTCGATAAAAATAAGGGGCCTGTAAAAACTTTCTTATTTTAGAAATGATTTCTAATAAAAATATTTGAGACAATTTTTTTTTCCCACAAAAACCATATTTTTCAATATTTTGTAAGATAAAATTCAAAGTCTTATTTCAATCAAAACCTAAACATGCTTTGTTTTTACTAAATATCAACAAAAACAGATTTTCAATGTTTTGGGTTTTCTAATTTGATAAAAAATGGAAACATTATAATGGCCGACCAATGCTATACGTGTTACATTATTTGTAAATGAAATGTTTTACAGTATGCTTACGTTTGAAGATGTGATGTGACTATTCACTGTAAACGATTTGTAAGAGTAAAGTTTTGATAATGGCTTTACAAAACTGCACAAATGTAAACGTTTCGTGATATTGATTTTACATTAACGATATTTGATTTACAGTATGTTTTCGTTTGAAGATGTACTGTGACTACTTACTGTAAACGTTTTGTAACAGTTAAGTTTTGATAATAGCTTTACAAAAGTGCTACAAATGTAAATGTTTTGTGATATTGGTTTTACATTTACGAAATTTGGTTTACAGTACGTTTACGTTTGAAGATGTGTTGTTTCAACAACATTTTGTGTGTTACAATTTGTTTACCAATCATCCAATTAGTTAATGTAAACATACAAAACATTTTTTCAGCAACTGTATATGAATTGTAAACGACATACAATAAATTTGTAACTTAATAGGTACAAAATGCTACTTGGGAAACTCAATGTCACTTAACGCCTCAGATTACTTTCGGTTTATAGTAAATACTCTGTTTACATCTACGGTCAATAAACGCGACTGCATTTCGTCTTCATATTCAAATATACCCAATGCCACTTGACGCTTTGAATTACTATTGTTTTGGTTCAATGTCCATCTATGATATGCACTGCCTGTGCCTGCACTTCACCCAATATATTTGTGTGTCATCAAATAGGCATGGATATTCAACATGAATTTGATGACACGACAAAATATAGCTTACCGTATGATATGCATACTTTTATATTAGATATTGAAAATTATGTTTATATGTATGTAATAAGTGAATATTTTACTTGTTAGTGTGTAAGGAATTATTTTGTATAAATAGGCTAAGAATTGAATCAATAAAATGACTCTTCAATCAGAACTCAAATCGGCACATTGGCCTGTTCTTTTCTCATCATTTTTATTCCAGCTAAGATCGGCAGTTTAGCCATTGAATATTAGGCTTGGGGAAGCTAAATAATATCCCCCATAGATTATTAGGAGAGGCAGGCACCCCTTATCATTACAATGTATTAATTATAAATATCAAATATTTTCTACTGCTACAATGCGATACTTCTTTGACCACTTTTGTGTAAATATAATTAAAAACATCATTGCTGCAAAAGTCAATTTATTACAGAGATTTAAAATACACCATTCTTTATAAAAGTGAAAACCTCTGAGAAAACAGTACACCAGAAACAAGATAGTCTTAATACATAAGTCAACAAAATTTTAATTTTGTTTAATTAATTGTTTATTGAGACCAAAAACCCGAAAGAGAGAAATCTTTTAATTTTTACATAAATAACTTTTTACTCAATATTACAATATTGAATATTTATCTAGAATAACATGAAAGACACAATGGCTTATGTAATCAGATGAAGTTAGCATCACTTATTACTGTTAATTACTTGTTCATTAACTGTTAGTTTATTTCAATTTTAATTTATTTGATTAAAGATTATTATTGATATTCATTGTCCCATTTGAATTGGATTTGTACTTAAACTTGTGTATTTTTTAGCACCATTAAATTCAATCCATATAATTGAAGATATATGCATATGTATGTATATGTAATACAAAATCAGCGAGAAGGTAAATGATTTTTAACATTGGGTTGGTAGGTATATATCATGGTTCTCCCATGAATAAATCTTAACGTGTTTAAAATCACTTCATTTATTTATCTTAACCCACAAGTACACTTTTTATGTATTGCAATATAAATTGACATTGATTAAATGCATGATTTGCAGGGGCGTACCGAGAGGTCGAGCCGTGGGGGGGTGAATTTTACTGAAATGCCGACTTTTATTAGGAATTTGCCGACTTATTTTGGATATTTGCCGACTGCAGTCATCGCTATACTAAAGAGTAAAAAAATTACTGAATGTTTTGAATAATCAATTAATTTCCATGAAACTATATAAAAATATTGAGTATCAACTGTAATATTGAAAAAATATACCACGTGAATTCTTTTAAGAGCAATGTATTTATTTAAAATATTAATATTTTTATTTAAAATATTAATATAATAATATGTATCTAGTTAAATGAATTTGTTTTTATGAATAGTTTTCAATAATATAAATGGAATAAATAAATAAATAATTAATAAATAAATAAATAATTAATGCAACAGTATTTTATATAAGAAGAAAATAATAATGAAATAGTGTCATGAATTTAGATTTATATAATACAAGGAAATATTTATTATTTTTAATGAATGTTTTTGATTTTAAAATTAATTGACTAAACATTTTATAATTATAAACACAATTATATGTGTTATAATGCAAACCAGCCTGAAAACTAAGCTATAGCTTTAAAATTCACATATTATTAAAATAAATTAAATACATTTTGTTAATAAATGCATTTGTTACTTACTTACTACTTATTATTATATTTACAGTAAAGTTATAAATTCCTTATACACAATTCGATGCATTATGTAAATATCAATAAAACAACAATTATAATTTTTTTTATCAGACTGCTCCATGTCGAATTTCCATTCGGCGGTGTTTAAGTAAGGACCATTCTCTTACGACTTCACTTAGATGAATTTTGGCCACTATATCTTTTGAAGAATAGAGCAGCATCAATGCATTTAAACGGTCATCACCCATTGTCGTTCGCAAATGATTTAAAACTAGTTTTAGTTTACTGAACGAACGTTCACATGAAGCTGACGTCACAGGAGCAGTCAAAATAAAGCAAACAAGTTTGTACGCCAACGGAATTACATTTTTTAAATTGAACACTACTTTGGAAATGTCTTCGAAGTTCGTACATTTCGTACATGAATCAAGCAGTATTTGCAGCTCAGAAAGCAAACACTCTGGTTCCTCTTGAAATAATTTGGGTTCCAATTGCGAAATGGATTCGACTGATTCTATGGTAACATTGCTTCTGTTAACTGGAATTTCAAAAATCTTTTGAAGAGGTTCGAAAGTTAAAAAAGTATCTTTTAAATTATTTGTAATGCACGTGGTAAAAATTTGCAAAACCGTTCTAAACTCTTTTCTATAAAACGTAAGAAAATTAAAATCGAAAGCGGTTTCTGGATTTTCATCAATTCTTCTTGGTACACGGCGAGTTCTGTGATGTTTCAAAAAATCATTCTCGGGATTTATATGTAATTTTTCAGCGAATGAAGAGAAACTTTTTATTAAAGCATCGATTTTACTGTCATCGTCGTTCATTTGTTGGAATGACCCTGATGTGCTTTGAATCAACAGTAGAGCATCAATGACGTTCAACTCTTCACCTTCTAAATTTTCTGTCAAATTTTTGACATTAAACATGACATTTTTACAAAAATACAAGGAACTGATAAAATCGAAATGCAAAATTTTTTTGAGCAGACCAGAAGCGGAGGTACGTGAATTAATATCAAAAGAAATAGCATCGGTTTTAATTTCTTCCAAAGCATGACCAATACCTTCGGAAGAAATCCACACAGCCTTAACTGTTTCGGCTCTAGCTGTCCATCGAGTTTTTGATAAATTTTTTAATTGCAATGAATTTTCAATGTTTTTGAATTCTTCACGCATACGTTGATAACGTTTTGTGCTGCCATAGAAGAACACATACAATGCTTCCAAAACATTGAAAAACTCTTTAATTAAAACACTCGCATTGCATGCTGTTTCTACGAATATATTGATACGATGTGCTTGACATGGAATGTAAAGTATTTTTTTATTGCACTTTTCTGATAGTTTTTGCTGCGTACCGTTATACTTTCCAGACATATTTTTAGCAAAGTCATAGGACTGAAAAACGATATTTTCGACAGATATTCCTAGTGTCTGAAGAGTAACTACAATTTTTTGAGCCAACTCTTCTCCCGTTTTTTTCGTTAGGACGACATCCATTTTCAGCAGACGCTCAGTAGGGACAGGTCAATTGTTTGTTTCGACTAAGTATCGAATGTTAATAGCAAGTCGATCTTGATGTGATGAGTCTGGAGTTGTGTCAACCATGACAGAAAAAATACGCGCCGAGTTGATTTCATCGACAATGGCTTTTTGAGTTCTAGTTCCCAATAAATCGATGAACTCATTTTGGGTACGCGGACTAAGGTAAGTCACATGACGTGGTCTTTTTGACGATTCATCCAACCATTTTTTCATTAGAGGACAATGTCGTGAGATCAACAATTTGACGAAAATTTCCATCACAGTCCTCTAGTGATTCGTCGTGACCACGAAAAGCTAGTCCTTGCCTTCCTAAAGTCCTCGCGACATCAATTAAGACCTGCAAGATTCTCAAATGGTACGCCTTTTCTTGTTCTTCCCGAATTTTTTCTTCCCTTGCTGATGTATCTAGCAAAACGTCGACATGACCTCCTCCATTAACAAAATGACAGTAATCGCGTAGAGCTGCTCGATGAGATTCCGACGTGAAATGTTGGATCAGTTTTCCTTCTTTTTTTTTTCCTCGACTCTTCATTTTATGCCACTGCCGAACACCAATCGAGACCCATTCAGGATTAGCGAAATGTCTTCCTTTTCCTTCTGAGAATAAAGTGCATGCAAAGCAAAATGCAGCATCTTTGTAAGGACTGTATTCCAAAAATGATTATTCAGAATACCATGCTGGGTTGAATTGACATTGTTTAAATTTTCATTTCATTAAATTTTTTTGTTTACGCACCCGAAAAAAGCACAACGCATCATGATGAATAATTCAAACAACTGTTTTTGTTTATCAGTCATGTTTTATAAAAAGATTTTAAACTCCTTTAATTGAAAGACTGACAGACAGGCACACGACAGAATTTCAAGACCAATTTTTTTCGCTGTCATCGTAATGTCATGTTTGATTGTTATCTTAAAACTTTTCTTTTCGCACGAATTCATAACTTGCATTATCAAATGAAAAAACAACCCCTTCTTTCTTATATGTATAAACTTTAGATTTCTTCTTATTTATGTATCTTTCATTAAGTTTTTGCTATCTTGTCGTTCTCTAGAAACTATTTGATACCTTATTACTTGAATGAAATTTGGTTGAAATCGTTAGATCTGTTGTCGATCAAGCTTTGCAATAAAAATTATAGGTCTTAAATTAAAAATACGTTCGGGTACAAAACCCTAAAAATAGTACCAAGTTTGAAACATGAATTGGCTTGGTGTTTTAGGCTGAAAGTGATACAGACGGACATAATTGTCGGACCTACTTTTTTCGTCTTCTCTATAATCGTTATTCCCTGTTTTATTATTATCTCAAATTTAGTTTCTGCACGAATCAGAGATTTGCCTTTTAAATACATATTATCAAAAAAATTCAAACTCGTTCAATTGTATCGCTTATTAAAGTTAAATAACTGTTCGTATTATTTCAATACCTTAGGCCATAATATTAAACATCTTATTATAATTTCGTTATACATATATGATAAGTCATTTGGTCAGCATTAGTATAGTTACTTTTACGTATATATTTAATTGATAAAGGAGAGTACACTGAGTTACTCGGTATATTTGCTTACGAGTATACCCATTTCCCATGAGACATACTAAATGGTTTGGTATCAATGGGTGAAATACTCTCTTCTTGATTTTATATGCGTTATTCATTCGTTTTAATTTTAATTTTATTTTATTCAATTAAAACAAGGAAAATATGTAATACTAAGCATCTACACATAAACATATTATGTATTTATTAGAACGCGAAAAAGATCATTGATTCTAGTTATTTTCATTTATCCTCACCTCAGCATACTCAAACCGACGCGACTAAATTGGTTTTGACTGGAACCAACTCGCAGAAAAAATTTTATTTCGCTAAAATTTACGATAAAATGTTAAATTCTCTGAAAAATTATAAAAAAAACGCTAACAAATGTTTTTATTACAAAAATGGAACTACAACGACCTTCAAAAATTGATCTGGGCATGTTACCCTAAAAACACTAGTTGCCTACTAAATTTGAAGCAAATCATTCTAGCCAAAGGCAGTAAGTGACGATACAAATAGATAGATTGACATCGTAGTTACTAATATAATATTTGAATATCTTTATTATGTTTTGTTCTGCCAACCGTCGCGTCGGCCTGTCAGTGCGGGGAGAGTACGATAACTTTGGCGCCAAGAATTGATAACGGTTTTTTGTAGAACAGTTTAATACAAGCATTTTTTACTATGGGTGGGGGGGGTCTATCTCCCTCCGTTTGGGCGGGAGGGGCAATTTTATAAAAACAGTGCTAAAAATTTAAAACAAATATTAAAAAATAACGGCAATACTTACAACTAAGATTTATATCTTTTTTTAAAGCCAATACTTTTTTCTATTAGATGTTTTTTAAATCAAGTGAAACCTATGCATAGTCTTTGAAAAAACGGACTTTAAACTCAAAAATTGCGAAAAAAAAGGTGAAAAAAAAACTTTGAAGTGTGATTTTTCAAAACTGTAAAATAAAATACTACTTTTTTTTTATAAAATTCGTTGCTCATATTAATTTTAAATCATAAACTGAAAACAAAACGATTTTATGTTTTCTGGTTTTTGAGAAAATGGAAAATTACTAAAACTACTTTCTTATAAGAGTTTTCTTTTTTTTTTTTTTGGTATACGGTGAATGTTGTACGTAGGTTCGTTTTTGTAATGATGCTTGGGCATCTTTAAATGCAACAGAAACTTTGCATACACCCAACCTCGCACCCACCCCACCTCGCACCCACCCCAAATCCTATAGTGTGTCCAAGCAGGGGGGTTGCAGGGGGGCAGCATGCCCCCCCTTACATACCTCACTGTTTATACGCTTTAGTAATTTTCCATTTTCTCAAAAACCAGAACACATAAAATCATTTTGTTTTCAGTTTATGATTTAAAATTAATATGAGCAACGAATTTTATAAAAAAAAGTAGTATTTTGTTTTACAGTTTTGAAAAATCACACTTCAAAGTTTTATTTTACATTTTTTTTTCGCAATTTTTGAGTTTAAAGTCCGTTTTTTCAAAGACTATGCATAGGTTTCACTTGATTTAAGAAACATCTAATAGAAAAAAGTATTGGCTTTAAAAAAAGATATAAAACTTAGTTGTAAGCATTACCGTTATTTTTTAATATTTGTTTTAAATTTTTAGCACTGTTTTTATGAAATTGCCCCTCCCGCCCAAACGGAGGGAGATAGACCCCCCCCACCTATGGTAAAAAAATGCTTGTATTGAACTGTTCTACAAAAAACAGTTATCAAATTCTTGGCGCCAAAGTTATCTTACTCGTGCCGAAAACTCTTATAAAAAAGTAGTTTTAGTAATTTTCCATTTTCTCAAAAACCAGAAAACATAAAATCATTTTGTTTTCAGTTTATGATTTAAAATTAATATGGGCAACGAATTTTATAAAAAAAAGTAGTATTTTGTTTTACAGTTATGAAAAATCACACTTCAAAGTTTTATTTTACATTTTTTTTTCGCAATTTTTGAGTTTAAAGTCCGTTTTTTCAAAGACTATGCATAGGTTTCACTTGATTTAAAAAACATCTAATAGAAAAAAGTATTGGCTTTAAAAAAAGATATAAAATTTAGTTGTAATAATTACCGTTATTTCTTAATATTTGTTTTAAATTTTTAGCACTGTTTTTATAAAATTGCCCCTCCCGCCCAAACGGAGGGAGATAGACCCCCCCCCCCCACCCATAGTAAAAAATGCTTGTATTGAACTGTTTTACAAAAAACCGTTATCAATTCTTGGCGCCAAAGTTATCGTACTCGTGCCGTCAGTGCACATGTGCGTAATGAGCGGTTGCCCGTTCACCTTGTTCACCTAGCTAGATACTAAATGTTTTGAATTTTTTGCCTTAAAGTGGCTATTACTAGATACCTATAATACCTTTCATTTAACAATTTTAGCTGTTCCAAATTCTTGGTGAACCTTCTATTCGCAGTGCTGTTAACATAACTGCATTTCAGGTTTTTGGTTAAAAATGCACTTAACGGAGATTTGGTGTTAAAATGTTTTTGCAAATTTGGATATAAATTCGAGATAATGGCCCAGCCTAACCAATTTGTTTTTAAATTGTCAACACTGAACACCAGATGAAGGAACCAACAAACAATTTAAAAATCTTCAACATGGAACGTTGGTATTGACGATGTTTAACAAATAGTAGGTACCTATAGGTAGTTAACACATCAGATAGGTAGGTACCAACCTACTGTCGTTTTTTTCAAATTAGAAAAATATATTTTTGCATAAATATTGCACTTATCACTAATGTTTAATCGGTATGATATGACGTACTTGTACCTACCTGAAAGATTGTCTTGAAAATATCACTAAGTACCGTAGTATTTATCTACTAAATAATTGATATTGATAGTGCTTCGCTTGTTTTTTTTATCAATTTAAATTGGTGTCTGGTATGTATTTAGCACAAAATAACAGCAATATAAATTATGCCTTAATATCACATTCACTTCAAAGAAAACAATAACAGTAGTCTGCTGAACTTAAACGTCTTGTTCACGAATTTAATCAACTGTAACTGTAACGTAATCTGTAAAAAAAAAACAAAACAAACAAAAAAACAACCGTACCCTACGCAAAAAATCCGTTTGAATAAAAGAGAAACGAAAAAGAAAAACAATCGGCTATATTCGACTTATTTTGTATTTTGACAGCTTCGTGATAGCTGTTTGACAGCTTCGTGATTTCGTGAGCAGCGTTGCCAGCTACTATCTTGCTGTAATAAGTAGGTATAAAAATTCCGTGAAAATGCCGACTGAAAATTCGAAAATTGAAAATGCCGACTTTCATTTTCAATTTTTCGAATTTTCAGTGTGAAAGTCGGCATTTTTGCAGGTTTTTATACATGTTCTAGCAAGAAAATCGGCATTTTCAATTTTTCGAATTTTCAGTGTGAAAGTCGGCATTTTTGCAGGTTTTTATACATATTCTAGCAAGAAAGTCGGCATTTTCAATTTTTCGATTTTTCAGTGTGAAAGTCGGCATTTTTGCAGGTTTTTATACATATTCTAGCAAGAAAGTCGGCATTTTCAATTTTTCGAATTTTCAGTGTGAAAGTCGGCATTTTTGCAGGTTTTTATACATATTCTAGCAAGAAAGTCGGCATTTTCAATTTTTCGAATTTTCAGTGTGAAAGTCGGCATTTTTGCAGGTTTTTTACATATTCTAGCAAGAAAGTCGGCATTTTCAATTTTTCGAATTTTCAGTGTGAAAGTCGGCATTTTTGCAGGTTTTTATACATATTCTAGCAAGAAAGTCGGCATTTTCAATTTTTCGAATTTTCAGTGTGAAAGTCGACATTTTTGCAGGTTTTTATATTCGAAAAACTGAATATGCCGACTTTCTTGCTAGAATATGTATAAAAACCTGCAAAAATACCAACTTTCACACTAAAAATTGTGAAAATGCCGACCTTTCTAGTTAGAATAAGTATAAAAACCTATGAAAATTCAAACTTTCATATTAAAAATTAAAAAAATTGGAAATGCTGACTTGCTGAACTTAGTTTGAAACTCTTGAAAATGCCGACTTCAGTTTTATAAATTCTCAAAATTGCCGACTTGACCGACTCTATAAATTCTTGGGGGGGTGAGACACCCCCCCACACCCCCCTCTCGCTACGCCTCTGTGATTTGCAATTAAAAGTTTATTTAATTTATATTATTGTTGAGTATTTGTTCAAATGGTCGTCGATTTAATTTTGCTGCCCAGAAAATTACTATTTATTAAATGCATTACTTACATGTATATTTGTGAGTTATCTAGATAGGTACATACAACATACATACATATGTTAAATGATTTCTCTTGGTTTTGTTTTATTGCAAATGTGCATCAATATGTATCTCAGTGATTTGACCTCGAAAAATCTTTACTCACCTGAAAAAAAAGGAAAAACAAAAATTATTATTATGATTCTGAACAGCAAATGTTTTCGTAAAAGAATAAAAAGACAGACATATCTACTTTAATGAAAAGCATAATTCTGGAATGTCAACATAATTTATACCTAAATAAATGTATGTATAATATTAATTATATTTATTCAGCGTTATACTCCTCCTCCATACAAAAACAGAAACAAAATGCACGACTAGGTCCCACGAACTTGCCCTTGTAGCAAACTAAGCAAAAAATATTAAAAAATGGCCTTATCGCGAGAACAAGTTATATGGTAGAGCTATCATTAAACTGTTGTTTAGCAAACAATTGTGAATGCCGTTTTATTTTAAATGGCTAACTTAAATTCTAAACCGAATTTAAATAAAATTGTTTCAGCCTTTATCATGATATGACCAAATTTTTAAAAACCGTTAAGACAAATCTCTGTTATCATATTTAACCAAAAATCTGAAATGCAGTTATATTCAGACTACTGCATTTATATAACGTACATCAAGTTTCATCGAAATCGTTAGAGCCGTTTTCGAGAAAATTTGTAAAAACTAAAACCGTTATATGGCAGATATCCGCGAGGGTACCCGTTATAGCCGGGCTAAAACAAAAATTCGAATTTTTCCTCTAGGGAATCACAAAATTCAAAATACAGACTACAATATTCCAACTTTACCTAAAAACCCTTTCACCCTTTATCTACAAAACAGTATTGCATTAATAATATTTTTATTAATATTATTTGTAGAGCTGATAAAACATACAACAAAAAATACGCTTCGACTTATTAACCCACGTCTACAAGATAAAATTGAATTTCAACTAATATGTATAAAAAAAATTGTTAAAATCAAACGAATAATAACGGAGTTTGTTTTATAAACAACAACATTTTGTATCATACCTAAAAAACATAACGAAATTTCTATCCATATGACAAACATTTTGTGTAATTGACAAAACAAATCAAACGCATTGAAATTCAACAAAAATTTTTATCGTATTTACCAAGTAAATCTGAATTTCTATCAGTATAAAAAAATTTACCCCTTAGAATCCTGTAAAATGCGATCGCATCATTCGCAAAGTGGCTTTCAAGTTGTAAACAAGTTACTGAGTGGTAGTCTTAAAATGAATTGAGTGAAAACAAATTAATAAAACTTAAAAAGTATTTAAACAACAGTGAAATGGATGTAAGAAGAAATATTTTCTTGTTCAACAAGAAAAAAAAAATATTAAAACATCTGAAAGGTACGTAAAAAATTATGTGTCCATAATTATTTTTGTAGATCAGATGACAGAGACTTCACGAAGATGAAATCAAAGTCAAAGGAATTAAGCAACATGGCTTAAATTTTATAGTTTTATTTTTTTAATAGCTAAATAAGTCAATGGTTTTCATTTTATATGGATGGTTGCATTGACGTACTAGATATGGACCGCCAGTCGGTTGAAATTTTCATACAAACAACCAAGAAAAGTTGTTCCAGCTAAAAACAGTCTAAAAACGCCATCATCTTTTAGTGCTTAATACGTGTACTAATTTCGCTATTAGAATTTAAATGAAAACGATAATATATTCATTTGTAAGTAACTCATGGCATAAGGAGTGGATGTGTTTTGTAAAATAAAACCCGTTTGATAATAATTTCCACCAAAATATTTCAATAGTAAATAATTAATTAAAAAAATTATATCACTGCTACGAAGATTCCCTGCTAGTAGTTGATGGCGCCCCTAGTTATGTTGGAACACGAGTGAAGTTGGCTACTGGCGGTCCATACTTAATACGTCAATGGATGGTTGATATGCCAGCATTTCTTATCTTCTTCATCATGCAGTCTTCATCCCATTCAGTTAAATCAACGAACAACGAGGATCAGAAAAGAATACATGTGAGGAACTTGGTCAAATATTGAAAAAATTGTTTTTTTTTAACAAATAGGTAACTTATTTTCGTTTTTCCTCATTTTCTATTTTGCTGATAAAAATCAACAGTGGCTTTCAAGTTGTAAACAAGTTACTGAGTGGTAGTCTTAAAATGAATTGAGTGAAAACAAATTAATAAAAATTATTTAAACAACAGTGAAATGGATGTAATTTCATTTTCATTTCATTTTCTATTTTGCTGATAAAAATCAACAGGATGGATTCTTGGCTGCCCAACTAACAATTTTACTTGTGTAAGGTCCAATTTCAAAAAATTAGTAAGCTATTATTTCTTTAGTGTTGTCATAGGGCTTATTTAAAGATGTTAACTGTTTTTTATTGAATTTTTTTAAATAATAGCTTCCTTAAAGCATTTGACAGAAAATACTCGCAAGCCATACGGAGGGACGATACAATCGCTTTTCATAAGGTCGCTGTAAGGTTTGTCAAAGTTAGTCAGACAAAATCTAAATGTAAAGGCTTATATAAAGCTTTATACTCGAAATCAATGAAAAGGCTTGTTAACCGAAGCAATTCGAACAGTCAAAATAATTTCTTCCAAATTAAAAACGTGTGATTTAGAATTTTATTTATTCAAGTCCATCATTGTTTTATAAAATGTAACTATTAATTATATACAATAATAATTTTTAAAACGTTTTATAATGATGATACGTCAAATTTATTATATATAAATTTACGATAACCCATATAACTTCTATAGAGTTATCACAAGACTTCTTTAAGGTTGCTAAACATTTAATGCGGCTATATGCAGTCGTTGTCACATTCCCTGCGCCAGGTAGTAGTTTTTTTTTATATTGGTTTTAGGTTTCGTCAAAATGCCATGTGTACAGACACGTTTAGTTTTCACGATTTACTAAATTTTAATATTAAAAGATACACAATAACACAATAACACAATAACACAACACTCTATTTTGCACAAAATTTCCTAACGATAGCTATTGTTCGCATAAAAGTACATAGATACACGTTGAAATGTGCCTACATTGATTTGTTTCTTAATAAAAGCTATTGCTCACATGAACAAAGTATCTCATCTCTTAGTATTAATAACAAACTAAAGAAAACTGTAGTTCCCTGAAAAGCAATAGCTTTGCTCTCCACTTGGAAAATATGCCACTTGGTGTGTTTGTTATAGCTCACATAAAAAAATTATCTCTTCGCTTAGTTGTTGATGACAAACTAAAGAAAACTAATTTCCTTATGAACACAACTGCTCGAATAATAATATTATCAAAGGGATATTTTGCGTTAAATAGGCTTTCTGATGACAGCTGTTGCTCGCATAAGAAATTATTATTATTATATTTTACCAAGAGGCAGTTAATATAATAATTATAAATTAAAAAAAACTGCTTATTTTTAAATCGAACTGTATAGCTACATATCTGTTCATGTAGTACAAAGTAGGTACCTACATGGTATCAACTGGTTAAAATTCGATCTTCGTTCTGTATACATAACATTGGCCTAGTGGATGAGGGATTTTTTAAGTAATATTGAATTTTAATTTAAGTTAGATTTTACGCTGAAAGGCATTTTTTTAAATATAGTTATAGTATAATTTAGAGCGCCCGTATGGGGCCAGTAAGTTAGTTAAGTTAATATGTAAGCTAGTTGTTTAAGATTTTTTGTCTAGCATTAAGATAGATATAAGAAAATGGAAAAATAAAAAATGAATTAAAATGCAAAGAGTGATTGACTTGGGTGCGTTGGGTCGCAAGTTCGATCCCTGGTTTTGAGGCAAGTAAGTTTTTTCAATAATAATAAAATTAAATATCTAGTTTTCAGAAAAGGCATTGAAAGAAACTTAGCACTTGAACGTAGAAAAATGGTCTTAGAAAAAATTAATCAAAATAAAAGATAAAGAAAAAAATAAAAGAAAAAAGGCGTTAAAAAAATTAATTTAAATTTTATTTGAATTTTTTTATTTCGGTAAGAATTCCGCAATGACTTTTGTAAGTCCTTAGCGAAACACTTAAAAAGAAAATATTGCCTTCTTAAGGAAGTCTTTTGACAACTATTTAGCGAAACAAAAAGCCTTTCGTAGCAAAGTATTGTTTCCATTGCAAAGCCTTCACCAGGCCTTATCCAAACTGTTTATGAAGAGTTATAACTTCGCTTATGTGCGCCAAATAGGTTTCTATAAGATTGATTACAGTTGTTATAGAAATAAGAAAATAGCTTCTATTGGCCTTTATAAAAATTAAATTGTTACTTGGGTGTTTTCTTCTATTTTTGCTTTTATTTTCAGCCAAATATTTTAATTTTATTTTAGTGAAGTTATTGACGTTTTGACATTAAATAAAGGACATTATTTGACAGTGGGCTTTACAAAAGGATTTTATTGCATACACAATATATTTTTGTTGATCCAACACAATAATTTTCTTTATCTGATAAATTAATTTTGTAGATTCAACAAAACAAAATTGTTTATTCTGTCAATGCGATAAAATACGTTGAATATATGACAAATAAATTCTATCTAACTAACAAAATGTTTTTTTTTTGAACAAGCATTCGATGTTAGCAAATAATGATTTTAATTAAAATAATAATAATTTTAATAAAATAAAAACACCATTGAATTTAAGTCAACTAATTTTTTTTATTTTGTATGCATTTCGACCGATGTATCGGCCATCATCAGCAACACGACTTAGCAATATAGTTGTCACTTACAAAAACAGAAAACTTAAAAAAAAAATACATAAATTACATATGAAAGACTAAACAGTAAAGATATATATGATTGATTTTGAAAACATTACATTAGAATAAGTAGATCGACTATATTAAGCTTTTACAGATTGTAGAGAGAACAATTTAACAACAATTAAACAAATATGACTCTATATTTCCATTGTCTGCATTCAGTGAGTTGTTGTCTTTTTGTATATAAAAGCTTTCGATGTCGTCAAGCTTTCTGCCAACTGATACACTTGCTAAAAGACGAACATCATTCAAAGTGATTGGCAAATGTTGTTCGTGTTATGCATGTGCTGCAATAGCCGATTTCTTTGGATCGTTGTTTTTTATGTAATTTTGGTGGTCTTTGAATCTAGTTGCTACTGATCTCTTAGTTTGACCGTAGTACTTTCGTCCACACTTGCATTTTATTTCATAAACTCCAGATTTTTCTAAGTTGTCTTTTTTGTCTTTAACACTTGTCAGTTTGCTTTTTAGTTTGTATTTATTGGAAAAAAACTAAAGTCATATTGTTGCGGTGGAGCACTGTTTTAAGACCATTTGTGATGTTTGGCGAGTGAAGGTCATGGACACTCGAGTCAAATCAGTCGGTTGTGTTGATTTTGTCCTTGTGAAAAAGGTTGAGAGCTGTTGTTTTGTATGTTTGTTTGTATGTTGACGTATTATGTTTTCAATTAAAGATGATCCATATCCATTAATGTATGCTGTGTTTAATATATGTGTGTATTCTTGTTTATAATATTTGTTGGCTAATGGTAAACTAACAAGTCTATGTGCCATAGAATGGAAGGCAGCTAATTTATGCTGGATAGGTGCAAAAGCGTTGCTCGGTATATATCTGGAGGTGCTGGTTTGTTTGTGGTAAATGGCTATGTCAATTCTATTTTGTGCATTTCTTATTAATTTTAAGTCTAAGAAGTTAATTGTTAAATTTTCTTTTAATTCATAGGTAAATTTGATGCTGTTGTGTTGTGAATTCAGGATTGATAACAAGTCATTTACCTTATTCCTTTTGACGATTGTAAAGATATCATCAACATAGCGAAACCATATTTGTGGGAGATGGCCTTCTCTTTTTAATTGCATTTCAAAATCAGCCATGAAGGTCACCGCAATTAATGGTGAAAGTGGGTTGCCCATACTCGTTCCGAAATTGATTTTGAAATAACGGCCCCTAAATTGAAAGTAATTCGTTTTTATGCACATTTCTGCAGCTCGTTCATAAACGTTTACTTTTTCGATTGGAATGTTGTGTTTCATTAGATTAGTTTTGAAAATCGATAATGCTTTTGGAACTGGCATTGAAGGAAAAAGCGAGGAAACATCGAAAGAAGCCAAAACTTCATCGTTGGCTAATTCTATGTCCTTAATTAAGCCCGTGAATTCGATAGAACTTTTAACCGATAGGTTTTCACAAAGTAGGTACGGTCTCATTTCTTGGACCAACCATCGTGAGATGTTGGTGCACGGTGCACTTAGAAGTGCCACAATTTGCCTCATTGAATCCCCAGGTTTATGAATCTTTGATAAGCAGTAGAGTCTCGGGACATCAGGATTTGAAACCATAAGTTTCCATTTAAACAAAAACATTACTGATTTCCTTTCTAATTTCATTAGCAGCTGTGACCATTTAGTTGAGAGTGGTTTTTTTGATTTCATCGTATCCACTATCAGTTATCAATTTCCAACAACGTCTATCGTATTCGTTCTTATCCATCACCACAATTTTGTTGCCCTTTTTTATTCAATGATGAAACAATTTTATTTTCATCGATGTGGTAATAGTTGGAAAGATGATTTCTGTTTTCAATGCAAAACTTTGTACGTTCACGAATTTCGTTTTTAACTGTAAGTGGTTTAAATTTCAATATAGTTTCGATGTCAATAATCACGTCTTTCACTGGTTGTTTTTAAGGTTTAATTCCATAATTCAGGCCTTTATTCAACAGGTCAAGTTCATCTGTAGGTAGTTGAACACTTGAAACATTGATTACGGCATCGTCTACGTTTAAAGGTGTGTGAAATTTCTTTTGAATGTTTGGCTTTTTGGAATATAACACGTCGAACTTTCGTTGTAGTTTAGATTTCTTGTTATCAACCAAAGAGTCTATTTGGATTTACGTTGAATGAAGGAAATTATACCACATACAATCGTTGTTTGAATTAGCCCAGTCATTGAAGAAGGTTGATGTCAGTTCGAGATGTAAGTTATACAACTTGAGCTCCGTGCATGAATACGAATTACTTTCAATTTAGGGGCCGTTTTTTCAAAATCAACTTCGGAACGAGTATGGGCAACCCACTTTCACCAATAATTACGGAGACCTTCATGGCTGATTTTGAAATGCAATTAAAAAGAGAAGGCCATCTCCCACAAATATGGTTTCGCTATGTTGATGACATCTTTACAATCGTCAAAAGGAATAAGGTAAATGATTTGTTATCAATCCTGAATTCATAACACAACAGCATCAAATTTACCTATGAATTAGAAGAAAATTTAACAATTAACTTCTTAGACTTAAAATTAATAAGAAATGCACAAAATAGAATTGACATAGCTATTTACCACAAACCAACCAGCACCTCCAGATATATACCGAGCAACGCTTTTGCACCTATCCAGCATAAATTATGTAGCTGCCTTCCATTCTATAGCACATAGACTTGTTAGTTTACCACTATCCAACAAATATCATAAACAAGAATACACACATATATTAAACACAGCATACATTAATGGATATGGATCATCTTTAATTGAAAACATAATACGTCAACCTTCAAACAAACATACAAAACAACAGCTCTCAACCTTTTTCACAAGGAAAAAATCAACACAACCGACTGATTTGACTCGAGTGTCCATGACCTTCACTCCAACATCACAAAACAGAGTTCAACCGCAACAATATGACTTTAGTTTTTTCTAATAAATACAAACTAAAAAACAAACTAAAAAAGCAACTAGATTCAAAGACCACCAAAATTACATAAAAAACAACGATCCAAAGAAATCGGCTATTGCAGCACATGCATTACACGAACAACATTTGCCAATCACTTTGAATGATGTTCGTTTTTTAAGCAAGTGTATCAGTTGGCAGAAAGCTTGACGACATCGAAAGCTTTTATATACAAAAAGACAACAACTCACTGAATGCAGACAATGGAAATATAGAGTCATATTTGTTTAATTGTTGTTAAATTGTTCTCTCTACAATCTGTAAAAGCTTAATATAGTCGATCTACTTATTCTAATGTAATGTTTTCAAAATCAATCATATATATCTTTACTGTTTAATCTTTCATATGTAATTTATGTAATTTTTTTTTTTTAAAGTTTTCTGTTTTTGTAAGTGACAACTATATTGCTAAGTCGTGTTGCTGATGAGAGCCGATACATCGGTCGAAATGCATACAAAATAAAAAATGTAGTTGACTTAAATTCAATGGTGTTTTTATTTTATTAAAATTATTATTATTTTAATTAAAATCAGTACGTTAGAGTCATCGTTATTGTTCAGTGTTTATATAATTTATAGCAAATAATGTTTGTAAATTTAACAATTTTGTTTTGTCACAACAACAAAAGAAAAATAAATTTCGTTACCATTATCAATTTGATAAAATATTTTATTGGACTTATATTGACAGAAGTTTCATCAGATCAACCTACATTTTCATCATTATGTTTCCATTAAATTGCCCCTCCCGACCAAACGGGGGGAGATAGACCGCCTTCTTCTATAGTAAAAAATGTTTGTATTTGACCCCTCTACAAAAATCCGTTATCAATTGTCGGCGCCAAAGTTATCGTACTCGTGCCAAGGCGATTGTTATAATTCAATGAAATGAGAATGAACGCATAATGTTATGAGGACACTAATAGTACAAGAAAATAGTTAAAATACCAATTTCAAAGAATTTAACATAAAATAAAAAAAACGAAACAATAAAATTAGAAAAGCCAAAAAGAAGCATAACTTAAATATTATGAAATTAAATGTTCAATATTTTGCATAATAGGTAGATATTTTTTATACACTATCAGATCTTTTTCATAAGGAACTTAGAGCAAGCAAGAACTTATGAGAGAAGATTTGCCAACACAGAATATATGCTCCACTGGCTCATCACTCAGTGAAGGTGTTAAAAATGCTATAATTAACAACCGCCTTTATATAATTAACAACATTCTTTATACATATTTGAGACCCCATTATAAGTGTAAAAGCTGTAAGCAGCCATCATGTTTTTGTCAGTATCTCCCTTACTCAGTATTCCACTTGAATCTTAGAAATAACACCCGCCTCCATTTGCCTAAATAGTAGTCCCGTTTTAATATAAGTCGTTTTAAGAAGGGTCGCTTTTAAGTTTTTGTTAATAGAAGTTCTGTCTATTAGAATTTATGGGACTGTAGAAGTTATGTTATTTTAAGATATGTCAGTAGAAGCAGTGCTGTTAGAAGATATGGTTTTAGAAGTTTCGTTATAGACCCGTAATGTTCATAAATATTGGCAATTTGGTTCAATTTTCATTGCACCATCGAGTGTACTCTTAATCAAAATCCCTAGAATGCCAATATGCACGAACAAGCCCGCACCTCAATGTTGGCAACACTATTTTCCAACTCGGTCCTTCTGACAGTGACAGATAGAATTGAAAAAAAATAATTGTCATTTTTTATTCACTCACTCACGCGCTTTTGGATCGACAACTTCTAACTTCTCTCTATAAAAGTTGTTTGCTTCCTTTATCACCAATACCAACAAAATATGCTACTAAATATTTTACAAAGTCATTTTGCTTTTTTTTAATAATATTACAAATCTTACCTAACGTTAATAAAAAAAATATTTACGCCATTATCGTTTGGCTATCTAAGTCTTTTTAATAATAAAATTAGGTAAAGATCCGCTGAGTCGTTAACGAGAAAGTTAAATCTTATAAAAAGCGTTATATGGCAGGTACCGTTAAAACTGTTCCTAAGCAAACTTTCAAACTTTCTGAAAGGTGTTTGATGCCGTATCACTTATGTCAAATTTTATCAAAATCGTTAAAATCGTTTTCGAGAAAAACAAACTTTTTCATAACCGTTATATGGCAGGTACCGTTAGTTTTAGGTTTAAAACGAAAATTCCAAAAACCCCCCTGACGCTGAGCCTAAAAACCAAAGTTTAAAGTATATATCAGCCTAACCGTTTAGGCTGCAGGTGCTAATGAAAGATAGATAGATAGATTTTTATTCAATAATTCAAAAAATATTGCTTCAGTATTTTTTTTTGATTTTTAGAATACGTTTAAGACATGACAAATGATGTCGTCCGCCCGAGTGATAATGTTATTTTTATTAAATGTAAATTCTTTTTTAAATTTCATTACTTAGTTTAAAAACAATTTTCAAATTTATAAAATACAATTAGGTATTTATGGAAGGTACTTTTAGTGCATAATAATTTACTTTTAATTTAATTTATTAAAAGAGCTTTAAAAGTACTTTATAAAAACGATTTTAGTTTGGCAAAAACGAAAAAAAAAATTAAGAGACTAATGCCCAGTTTCACAGTGAGATTTTAAACTGCAGTTTAATTAAACACAGACGAAAGTTTAAACTTTGCGTTTAATTCGTTCGGTTTCACATCGAAAACTTAAACTCGAGTAAGCTACAAACAATTGGCGAGTCTCTGTGTTATGAAATTTGTTTTGAAATTTTAAATTATTTTTGTGAAAATAAAATAAATGGTGAATTATTGTGAAATAGTGGTGCTATTGTTTTTTTTATCAAATATATGAAATCCCAATTTATAAATATAAGTGAACAGTGATAGAAAAATTATTAAAATATCATGTGCCAGAATTTACATCAAAATGGTGATGTCTGTGTTCTAAAACTTTAAACGAAATTTCATCGTTTAAACGACGAAATGAAATCGTTTAACTTAAACGAAAAGTTAAAATCCAATATGTGTTAAAAGATAACTGTGAAACCGAAAAATTTAAAAAACCGTAGTTTGAACTGAAAATAGAGTTTGACTGTGAAACTGGGAATAAGTTCATGGCTTTCAGTTTAGCTTAAACAAAAAAAATATGATCAAAAAATAGGTATACTCGTAGCTCAGAAGTCTTCATTGATGATTCTTTTTCTATAGGACATCGCCTCGGTAGTATATTTATGGATCAGCAACCAAGGTAATTTATAACTTCAACTACGTGAAGATAACTTTTTCCAAGTAAGAGTCTCCTTAATTCCTGCAATATTGGACATACTTCGATGAAGTGGTTAATATTTTCATCCACCCAATACAATAGCGACAAAACGAATGTGATATGTAAATGAATGGTAGTTATGTATGTAGATGGATGGAGCACTGTTTTAACAAATAAGGTATTTTACCTTCATAATTGAATTTGGGGACATATTTCGTTATGAAATAAACCCTCAATTAAAGGTATGAAGTTCCAAAAAACCCATGAACCCATGAAAAAAAGTCCCCAACTTTTCCAAATTTTGGGGATTTATTTCGTATGAAAGAACTTCCCTTTTTCATAAAAAATTGACATCAGCGTGATTCAACGATGGAAGAAGGTTACTTTCCCTCCACTGATTTGTCATTTGGTTACCGCTGATAAATTTGGAGTACATTAATTGAAGAATTTACTAACACACTTTCACATGCATGGTTTTTGTTTTGTAGAAAATTAAACAAATTATTTTTTTCATTATTCTCTACGGGGAATTATTTTCAGTGTACCTTTTTACAGTTATAAGTGATATTCACTTAAGAATCTGTGGTATAGTAACATTTCTTTCTGTCAAATGTATACTTTTTTCCATTCATAGTGGGTAATTTCTTCGAAACATTAATGTCTCAACCACACATAAAACCTATTTATAATTTTACACATGAAAAATTACATAATCGCCGAAAGTCATTTATTCTTCTCTGTAGTAGATCATCAAAGTTTTGTGAATTACTGCTTTTTAATTGCTTTGCCATTGGTAACAACAAAATTTCTGAATAATTAAGTCAAAACTAATTGACGCCATTGAGAAGTGCCTCTAAAATTGTTTCAAAAATGATTTCAGCTGAACTGAATCTGAATTTCTACAAAAAAATCCAAAACACTTAAATAACTTTTGCCATTGTTTTAAATAAACGAAGGAACGGTGGCGGGTGCAGCCCCCATCCGATTTTAACATTCATCACAGCTCGCTGGTTTAATTCTATTCTATTCAAGTCAACCACCTTGCACTAAACCACTCCCTAGTTCGTTTAAGAACTCATCGACAATTCACTTCCGAGCTCCACCATTTTTCCTCGAGCTTTACCATCCACATCCACCCCTACACACATCAAGTGTATGGATGTAGGATGCCTCCGATTTTGCTGACTGCTGCTTCGCCTGAGCCTGATGTGGACGACAACAATGAACTAATTCATTCGTCGTGTCCTATAGGTGTGGGAAAATCGATTTCTAAAACACAAATAGAGCAAACGGACTGACGGTACAGACGAACAGAACTACTAACAGAAAGCAAAAGCCAAATACACTGACTTAACTCAAGCCACATTTTATTTTCGGTGAATATGCATATTTACAGAAGGACAAGCGGTCGACTGGTATCGATTTTTGTTTTTGTTCTAGATTGAAGGTGGAATTTTTACGACAACAAAACAAACTATGTGTGTACATACAAAACGAACATATACAAATAAATGGAGAATGAAAATATTAAAAATAGGAGAGCGCGCTAACAAAAAAAATCTATAAAAAAAAATAAATAAATAGCTTCAATTCCAATAGAAAATTACTGATCCGCAGGACTTTACACGCTTTGACATAATTTCCAGATTGGTCATATTTCTCATTTAAAAATAAGTAGATACATTTTGTTAATTATTTATCTAAATTTTAAAACAGGTTCACTGTCCTCCGGTTCCCATACAAAATTCACTTTTCACACCCATACGTCCACAATAAAAATTGACTATCGCTTCACTGTCCAATGTATCTGGTTCTCCACGTCCAATGTATCATTTTTGATACATCTATACAAAACGCTTTACTGTCCCCATACAAATAGATAAAAACACCTCCCCACGTCCAATACATTTTATTCACGAAAATCATTAATGTTGATATGTGAAGGTCTTTTTAGATAAAAATTAGTTTGTGTTGATAAAAGAATGGTTTAGTTTTTGTGTAAATATGATACATGGCGTATGAGGTCGTATTATACTACCCATACTTCCAATGTATCAAATTTTACCACTGCTGATAACATGATAATTATTATTGAAATAACAGCAATAACTTTCATGTATTTATTTCTCTCTTACTCTTTGACATTGACATGTATATTATGTTTGTTTCGGTACAGAAAAATATTTGTTGGAACACAAAATAAAACAAACAAAAAAATAATAATATAATAAAATTAGTTAGATGAAGCTTAATATAGTGTCGCATTTTTGACTAAGTTTAGAGGAGTCGATTGTAATGTGAGATCTTAAAAGCAATACCAACGATAAAGAGTAAACTATTACTGTAGCTGTAGTAGCTACATAGAGCTGTCAAAGCTGTTGTCAAAATGTAGCTCAAAAAAGTAGCAAGCTCGTCCATAGGCATAATGGTGTAGCACAGAACATCAACTTTCATTCAGGCATTTCGCTTTGTTTTGTTTTCTTTTTTTTTGTTCGTCTAATGTCAAAAAGAAGTAAACAGCGCACGCCAAAGTTGAAGTTGAGTGAACTTGTACTACAGCTACAGACACAGCTACCGCTACAGCTACAGCTTCAGCTACACAATCTGGGCGAATAATACGATTGGCGTTGTCTCTAATTTGACAGTGCTACAAGCTACAGCTACAGCTACACCATTCTGTTGAAGCAATTACTGTTATAGCTGCAGTTTCAATTTCAATGCAAATAATGAAAACATTGTAAGGGGTCCATTTTAAAAGGGGTCCATAAAAGAGGACTGAGCTACAAAAAGGGGCCACCACGTTAAAATCATATTAAAGCAAAAAAAAAACAAATAAAAAAGAATGAAATTGTGTTATCGATTACTTCTGTCGCATTAAGCGAACCTACACGGTAAGTCATTTGACATCAATCTATATCTAATACATCTAATATAGGATGATGGACTTTTGCAATTTCTCCAGCTAACTGAAAACTGGTCACATTTCAATAAGCTAAAATTAGCAAAAATAGATGTTTGCCGTCAGCATTTTACATTTCCAAATAGCCCTTTTTACGAATCAGTCAAACCATGCAAATCTAACCAAAACCCGCAGAAAAAACAAAAGTTTTACCCGTTTGAAGCCTTGTGGACTGAAATAGCCGACTATATGAAAGTATCAAATATGTTTAGATGAGTATATTTCATACATTTCATTTGTTATCTATTTTTATTGGTGTTTTATACTTTTTTTGTCTTTTTTCATTTATTACAATCTTTTTCCCTCAATGATAATAATAACTTTTAAATTCAATGACCAATTTGGTCATTTTTGAAAAAGTGGTGCACAAGGGTCCCAAGGTTCAAAAAGGGGCCATTTGGCCCCTAAAGGGGCTAAACCGCAACATTGGTACAGATACGATCAGACATTTCATTAAACTGCATAGTCCAGCGTTTCCCAAAGTGTGCGCCGCGGCACCCTGGTGACCCGTAGAAACTACAGGTAATAACCATGCATATTTTGATGTAATAAGTAGACAAGATTACGGCAATTACAAATCTGGTTTAAAAAAATCAATGAAGACCGCCTTAGAGATTGTTTTCCGCAATTACATAAATACGCGTCTTCTAATAAGCTTGTTGTCTCAGAAAAGTTAATGTCTATCTCCACAGAATATCTTTTGAAGCTCACAGAATGGTTTTCAATATCGGGTTATGATCGGGTTATTATCGGATGATTTTTATCATTATGTACTCAACAACCCCATGGGAACTGAAAAAAAATGAATATGACAAAACTTGTAGACAATTTTATGAGTCTCAGAGATTTTTTCCCCACAACGTACCATTTCCGTGGTATAAGCGTCAGTCCCAAAAAGGGTATCCTTATACCACTCTCCCTCCTCCGGCTCACGTACCAGATGTCAGGACGTTTGGTATGTTAACTACTTAAGTACCCTGAACAATATTCCGAAGGAATGGCTTAGGTCCTGCTCACGCACTCTACACCCCCTTTTAAGATATTCTTTGACTGGACTATACGGGGCGCCGAAACAAAATATTTAACTTGTAAGTGCGCCGCGAATTGAAAAAGTTTGGGAACCCCTGGGCATAGTCGATTAACTCACCAGAAGTGGAATCTTAATACCAATTTTACATCTGTGAAATAGAATTTGACAAGAAGTTGCTATCGGTGAGGTTGGCATTTATTTATTTATTTATTTAGTTTCGTTAAATTCTAACGGTAGATAAACATTGTTTATAAAACTTATAATTAAAAACTTAAATTTAATGAACATTATTAATAATTTTGATTAAAAAATATTGTTTTTACAGTATTTGATTTAACATTGTCATTGCTAGAGTTAATGAGATTATAATTATTATTAAAAATTTTAATTAAAAGATTCAATGGGCTATTAGCGCCATAGTTTGATCTACTGTAAATGTTGCAAATTGGCAACTGCCTTCTCAAACTATATCGATTAGCATTGAATTTCAATCGACTGAGGATCGACGGAGCTAAAATTGATCCATTAATTATACCGACTATAAAACAAAATTGTATATACGCTCTGTGGCTCGATAGAGATGGAAGATTTATTAGTTGAAGTCTTTGAGCGTAAGGAGGCAAAATGATTCTATCCGACCATGGAAAGAAACGTAAACAAAATCTCATAAATCTTCTTTGAACGGACTCCAATCTATTTATGTGAACCGTATAATATGGTGCCCATACAATACAACCATATTCTAAAATTGATCTTACAAATGAGACATAAAGAGTTTTAAGAACATAGGGATCACGGAACTCACGAGAAAAACGTTTAATAAACCCAAGAGTCATGTTTGCTTTTTTAATAATATGGTCAAAGTGGTCAGTAAAAGTTAGTTTTGAGTCCAACACTATCCCAAGATCAGTAAAACTAGACACATTACAAAGTGGTAACGAATTCAACACATAATCATAAACCAGCACATTTTTTTTGCGTGTAAAACACATTGTTTTACACTTGTCAACATTTAAAATTAAACTATTAATATTGCACCATTCCCTAAATCTATGTAGATCTTCTTGTAAAAGTTTGCAGTCTCCAATAGAGGTTATTTTTCGAAAGATTTTCACGTCATCAGCATAAATAAGACACATAGAATTAACTAAAACGGACGGAAGATCATTAATAAATAACACAAATAATAAAGGACCAAGATGGCTACCCTGAGGTACACCTGAGTTAACAGTGAAACATTTAGAACGTTCACCTCTGAAAACAACACTGTATAATCTATCTAGAAGATAGGACGATAACCACAAAACAAATCTGTCGTTTAGACCAATAGTTCTTAGTTTCTCTAAAAGTATATGATGACTTAGTTTGTCAAATGCTTTACTAAAATCAGTGAAAATACAGTCAACTTGTTCTCTTTTTTCAAATACGTCAGTACAAAATGTCGTAAACTGCAACAAATTTGTTATTGCTGATTTTTTCTTAACGAAACCATGTTGGTTGTCACATAAAACAGAGGAAACGTGAAAAGAAAGAGTATCACAAATAATAGATTCAAACATTTTAGGAATAACTGAAAGTTTTGCAATAGGTCTATAATTTAAAACTAAGCTCTTTTTACCTTTTTTGTGAGTAGGAATAAGGAATGCATATTTCCAAAGGTTGGGAAATTTGCAACTACGTAAGGACTGATTAAAAAGCAAAAACAACGGATATGACATATATATTGCACATTTTTTTAACATAACTGAGGGAAAGCCATCAGGACCTGGAATTAAACATTCATCTAACTTTTTAATTTGCTCTAAAATAGTTGCCTCTGAAATAGTAAAATCTATCGAATTAAGGTGTGAAAACTGATTAACTGAAAATATATTCGTTTCGGAAGAAGAGTCATCTTCGAATGCGCATTGAAAGTACTCAGCAAACATATTGGCTATATCCTCTGGGTAATGGCTTTCTGAATTAATATAGCTCATATTGGTTGGGTACCCATCGGATTTTCTTTTGCAATTGACAAATTTCCAGAATTTTTGTGGATTAGATTTAAGATCATTTTCAGTGTTAGATATAAAGTCTGAATAAAGAAAATTTGAGTAATTTATAAATTCATCTCTAAACATAATGTAATCATTTTGAGCTTCATCACTCCAGGATCGATTCAACTTCACCCAAGCCTTATTTCTTTTATTTTTAAGTGTTTTTATATGGAGATCAAACCATGGCGGAGTGTTACTAGTCGGTCTTATTTTACGTAAGGGAATAGTTTCCAAAAAGCAGTCAAATAAAATTTTATAAAATCGAAAGACCATTTCATTTAAGTTGACGTTTAAAAATATGTCATCCCAGTTAATATCATTCAATAATAAGTAAAGTTCAGAAAAATTACATTTTTTAAAATTGAATTCATGCGTATTCTTACAACGATAAGTTAAGTTATTGATATTTAGGTTCAAAGAAATAGTTAATGCAGGATGATGACGATCTTCATCGACGAGCTTCGTATCGCTAAGTAATACAGTTCCATCAGAAAAATTGATTTCCGAAAAATATGTCAAATCCAAAGTTTTGCCAAACATATTTTTAATACCATTAAGTTGGTTAAGTCCAAATGAGTTCATTCCGTCGATAAAAATAATTTCGTTGTTATTTGACGCATTGAGAGCGCAAAAAGATTCAGATTCTGCTGACTTAGTCCATTCAAGGTTTGGAAGATTGAAATCACCAATTACTAGGAGTTCATCATTAGGTTCAATTTTATCATTTACAGCTTCCAAGCAATCATTTAACTTGTTGTACACTTCGTTATTGGAAGAGGGAGGGATATAACAAACAACCACATATAAAAAGCTTGTTTGAGTTTTTATTTTAACACATAGTATTTCCAGGTTGGAGTCCAAAAAATCGTCGACAAGATTACAAAACAAATGATTACGAACAGCTATCAGCAAACCTCCTCCTACGGTTTGTATATTCGCAACATTGTGGCGATCGCGGCGAAATATAATAAAGCTGGAGTCGAATAGTTCACTATCAGCAAAAGATGAATTAAGCCAGGTTTCCGTGAGAATAAGAACATCGTGGGGAATATTATTCATATTTTTATAAACCTTGTGGGTCTTTGTTCGGAGGCCGTTGACGTTCTGGTAGTATATTAGAAATTTTTGTAGCTGCGTCTGTTGGGGTTGCGCATTGTCATTGGTTGCAGAAAATGCTGAGTATTATTTGTTAATTTTCTATTTTGATACTCGTGCATAATTATTCCTTTTGGCCAGAGCGAAACAGAGTTGAGGAGGTGGAAAACAGAGTCTGGTACTCTGATCTTAAACGAGGAATATTTAGAATAGTTACGATGGAGCATTTTTTCGACGATAGTAGAATTTAGCGTTCCAATTTTCGATTTAATGTAGTTTTTTACATCAAGGGCATTGGTTGATGGCGCAAGTTTTGATATAAATAAGGTTTTATGTCCTTCAACTATTTTCAAACCAGATTCAAAAGGAGATATGAAGTCACCTTCAGTAAATGGGACTATATGATGTGGTGTAATGACAGGAGGAGGAACCATTTCAGTAGAATGTTGATCAATTGTTAGCGAAGAAGTAGTTGGTTTAAATGCGCAATTCGAAGTTGTTGGAGTAGGTAAACAATTGGAAACGTTTAAGCCAGGTAATGTTGGCGAAATAGGTAGATTAGATGTAGCTGTTTTCATTGTCTCTGGGAGAGAAGAAGCGAAAATCTTTTGTGCAGGTGCTGATAATGTTAAATCAAGGTCATCACTTTTTCGCTTGAGGGATTGAGTTTCTGAAGAATCACTTTGAGTTGAAGGAATACTTATTGGTTGATTTGGTATTGAATTTAAATTAGAAATATCTTCAATCCTGTTACTGAGTAAGAGCAAGTGGTTTTGAAGTTTTTCGATCATTTTAGTATTGGAAAGAATGTCACGAACAATATATATTCTTTGACTGGACTATACGGGGCGCCGAAACAAAATATTTAACTTGTAAGTGCGCCGCGAATTGAAAAAGTTTGGGAACCCCTGGGCATAGTCGATTAACTCACCAGAAGTGGAATCTTAATACCAATTTTACATCTGTGAAATAGAATTTGACAAGAAGTTGCTATCGGTGAGGTTGGCATTTATTTATTTATTTATTTAGTTTCGTTAAATTCTAACGGTAGATAAACATTGTTTATAAAACTTATAATTAAAAACTTAAATTTAATGAACATTATTAATAATTTTGATTAAAAAATATTGTTTTTACAGTATTTGATTTAACATTGTCATTGCTAGAGTTAATGAGATTATAATTATTATTAAAAATTTTAATTAAAAGATTCAATGGGCTATTAGCGCCATAGTTTGATCTACTGTAAATGTTGCAAATTGGCAACTGCCTTCTCAAACTATATCGATTAGCATTGAATTTAAATCGACTGAGGATCGACGGAGCTAAAATTGATCCATTAATTATACCGACTATAAAACAAAATTGTATATACGCTCTGTGGCTCGATAGAGATGGAAGATTTATTAGTTGAAGTCTTTGAGCGTAAGGAGGCAAAATGATTCTATCCGACCATGGAAAGAAACGTAAACAAAATCTCATAAATCTTCTTTGAACGGACTCCAATCTATTTATGTGAACCGTATAATATGGTGCCCATACAATACAACCATATTCTAAAATTGATCTTACAAATGAGACATAAAGAGTTTTAAGAACATAGGGATCACGGAACTCACGAGAAAAACGTTTAATAAACCCAAGAGTCATGTTTGCTTTTTTAATAATATGGTCAAAGTGGTCAGTAAAAGTTAGTTTTGAGTCCAACACTATCCCAAGATCAGTAAAACTAGACACATTACAAAGTGGTAACGAATTCAACACATAATCATAAACCAGCACATTTTTTTTGCGTGTAAAACACATTGTTTTACACTTGTCAACATTTAAAATTAAACTATTAATATTGCACCATTCCCTAAATCTATGTAGATCTTCTTGTAAAAGTTTGCAGTCTCCAATAGAGGTTATTTTTCGAAAGATTTTCACGTCATCAGCATAAATAAGACACATAGAATTAACTAAAACGGACGGAAGATCATTAATAAATAACACAAATAATAAAGGACCAAGATGGCTACCCTGAGGTACACCTGAGTTAACAGTGAAACATTTAGAACGTTCACCTCTGAAAACAACACTGTATAATCTATCTAGAAGATAGGACGATAACCACAAAACAAATCTGTCGTTTAGACCAATAGTTCTTAGTTTCTCTAAAAGTATATGATGACTTAGTTTGTCAAATGCTTTACTAAAATCAGTGAAAATACAGTCAACTTGTTCTCTTTTTTCAAATACGTCAGTACAAAATGTCGTAAACTGCAACAAATTTGTTATTGCTGATTTTTTCTTAACGAAACCATGTTGGTTGTCACATAAAACAGAGGAAACGTGAAAAGAAAGAGTATCACAAATAATAGATTCAAACATTTTAGGAATAACTGAAAGTTTTGCAATAGGTCTATAATTTAAAACTAAGCTCTTTTTACCTTTTTTGTGAGTAGGAATAAGGAATGCATATTTCCAAAGGTTGGGAAATTTGCAACTACGTAAGGACTGATTAAAAAGCAAAAACAACGGATATGACATATATATTGCACATTTTTTTAACATAACTGAGGGAAAGCCATCAGGACCTGGAATTAAACATTCATCTAACTTTTTAATTTGCTCTAAAATAGTTGCCTCTGAAATAGTAAAATCTATCGAATTAAGGTGTGAAAACTGATTAACTGAAAATATATTCGTTTCGGAAGAAGAGTCATCTTCGAATGCGCATTGAAAGTACTCAGCAAACATATTGGCTATATCCTCTGGGTAATGGCTTTCTGAATTAATATAGCTCATATTGGTTGGGTACCCATCGGATTTTCTTTTGCAATTGACAAATTTCCAGAATTTTTGTGGATTAGATTTAAGATCATTTTCAGTGTTAGATATAAAGTCTGAATAAAGAAAATTTGAGTAATTTATAAATTCATCTCTAAACATAATGTAATCATTTTGAGCTTCATCACTCCAGGATCGATTCAACTTCACCCAAGCCTTATTTCTTTTATTTTTAAGTGTTTTTATATGGAGATCAAACCATGGCGGAGTGTTACTAGTCGGTCTTATTTTACGTAAGGGAATAGTTTCCAAAAAGCAGTCAAATAAAATTTTATAAAATCGAAAGACCATTTCATTTAAGTTGACGTTTAAAAATATGTCATCCCAGTTAATATCATTCAATAATAAGTAAAGTTCAGAAAAATTACATTTTTTAAAATTGAATTCATGCGTATTCTTACAACGATAAGTTAAGTTATTGATATTTAGGTTCAAAGAAATAGTTAATGCAGGATGATGACGATCTTCATCGACGAGCTTCGTATCGCTAAGTAATACAGTTCCATCAGAAAAATTGATTTCCGAAAAATATGTCAAATCCAAAGTTTTGCCAAACATATTTTTAATACCATTAAGTTGGTTAAGTCCAAATGAGTTCATTCCGTCGATAAAAATAATTTCGTTGTTATTTGACGCATTGAGAGCGCAAAAAGATTCAGATTCTGCTGACTTAGTCCATTCAAGGTTTGGAAGATTGAAATCACCAATTACTAGGAGTTCATCATTAGGTTCAATTTTATCATTTACAGCTTCCAAGCAATCATTTAACTTGTTGTACACTTCGTTATTGGAAGAGGGAGGGATATAACAAACAACCACATATAAAAAGCTTGTTTGAGTTTTTATTTTAACACATAGTATTTCCAGGTTGGAGTCCAAAAAATCGTCGACAAGATTACAAAACAAATGATTACGAACAGCTATCAGCAAACCTCCTCCTACGGTTTGTATATTCGCAACATTGTGGCGATCGCGGCGAAATATAATAAAGCTGGAGTCGAATAGTTCACTATCAGCAAAAGATGAATTAAGCCAGGTTTCCGTGAGAATAAGAACATCGTGGGGAATATTATTCATATTTTTATAAACCTTGTGGGTCTTTGTTCGGAGGCCGTTGACGTTCTGGTAGTATATTAGAAATTTTTGTAGCTGCGTCTGTTGGGGTTGCGCATTGTCATTGGTTGCAGAAAATGCTGAGTATTATTTGTTAATTTTCTATTTTGATACTCGTGCATAATTATTCCTTTTGGCCAGAGCGAAACAGAGTTGAGGAGGTGGAAAACAGAGTCTGGTACTCTGATCTTAAACGAGGAATATTTAGAATAGTTACGATGGAGCATTTTTTCGACGATAGTAGAATTTAGCGTTCCAATTTTCGATTTAATGTAGTTTTTTACATCAAGGGCATTGGTTGATGGCGCAAGTTTTGATATAAATAAGGTTTTATGTCCTTCAACTATTTTCAAACCAGATTCAAAAGGAGATATGAAGTCACCTTCAGTAAATGGGACTATATGATGTGGTGTAATGACAGGAGGAGGAACCATTTCAGTAGAATGTTGATCAATTGTTAGCGAAGAAGTAGTTGGTTTAAATGCGCAATTCGAAGTTGTTGGAGTAGGTAAACAATTGGAAACGTTTAAGCCAGGTAATGTTGGCGAAATAGGTAGATTAGATGTAGCTGTTTTCATTGTCTCTGGGAGAGAAGAAGCGAAAATCTTTTGTGCAGGTGCTGATAATGTTAAATCAAGGTCATCACTTTTTCGCTTGAGGGATTGAGTTTCTGAAGAATCACTTTGAGTTGAAGGAATACTTATTGGTTGATTTGGTATTGAATTTAAATTAGAAATATCTTCAATCCTGTTACTGAGTAAGAGCAAGTGGTTTTGAAGTTTTTCGATCATTTTAGTATTGGAAAGAATGTCACGAACAATGTTTTGTTTAGCAAAAGGATCACAATCATCACAGAAGAAATAGAAATTTTTCGACTTGGTCAATAGTTTTATGGTACTAAAAGGTGCGCCAATGCATTGGGTGTGGCATGAGTGTGTGTAGTAAATGTTGTTGTTGTTTTGTTGTTGGAGTTTTCTGTTTCGTTCCTGTTTTTATTTGTTTATCTTTGGTTAGCTACACCGAAAAAAAAACAGCATATCATTTTGATATTTTATTAATATCAAATTGCATATCATATCAATTTTTCAATAAACTGTACAAAATGCTATATTTATGTCAATTTTCTTATCAGATTAATAATTTTAATGTTAGTTTGATATTAAAATACTAAAAATTTACGAAAAATTTTAATATTGTAATATCAATTAATCTTATCAAAATTTTCTTTGCATTAAACAACATTTTCACATTGTAAATATCAAATTAACATTTTTATAATATAAACTTGATATTCAAAATGTTGACTTAGCTGTTAATTTAATAGTCTTTGATATTTTGTAATATCAATAATCGTTCTACAAAACCAGAGTATTCCTTCAACCTTCAGTTGCAAGTCAGAAATACAACGGAACAGTCGCGAATAAGCAACGACCTCATAATTTGCAAATCGCCGGAGAATGCAGTAGTCTTATTAGTGAAGTGATTTTGTTCATATTGACAAATAGAAATGGAAAATAGTGAAAGTGTTGTGAATAATACTCAAGATAATAATATTGTTAGTTATGAAGATTGTATTGTTTTATCGGAAGAGGAGCTCAAATCGTATTTAAACAGTAAACAGAATGAGCCACTGGCCCAAGCAGAACCTGAAATTTCAGGAAATGAACTGCAGAATTTGTTAAAAGAGTGGAACCTGAGTGAAACATTGGACGATTTGATATGTAAGTATTAAATCCATAATTCTTAAAAAGCATTAACTATACTAAAAAATCTTTAGTAAAAAATAGGTGTACAGGATATAAAGAGACATTGTCTCCTTGTGAATATAAAAAATGATGTTTTTGATATTTTTAAATTTCAATTTAACATTTGAGTTTTTAATTTTACATTCATTTTGTTGTTTTGATATTTAAAAATATCAATTCAACATTTCTATTCCCAAATATTCATAAAACTGTTTATTTTAATATTTTATAATATCAATTTAACATTTAGCATTACAAATTTATAATTTCAATTTTACATTATTTTTTTACGTTGATATTTAAAAATATCAATTCAACATTTTTATTCCCAAATATTCATAAAACTGTTTATTTTGATATTTTTTAATATCAATTTAACATTTTTGTTGACAATTCTTGAAGTTAACCGTTATACCTCTTGTTCATGAGATCTATTTTTATCTCCAAGCATTGTTTGTAATTTGTAAATGTTGAAAGCGTGTTGCTGTGGTTTGTCTTTTTTTTAATTTAAAAGATGCAATTTCTTACATTTTTAAATATGAATTTCAAATTTATCATTTCAATTTTACATTATTTTTTTTACGTTGATATTTAAAAATATTAATTCAACATTTTTATATTCTTCAATTCTCATAATACCTTCTGTTTATTTTGATATTTTATAATATCAATTTAACATTTTTGTTGCATAATGCTTGAAGTTAACCGTTACCTCTTGTTCGTAAGATCTCTTTTTTTTATTTTCAAGCATTGTTTGTAATTTGTGAATAATAAAAGCGTGTTATTTTGTTTTTTCCTTGAAACATTAAGCAAATGAATCATAATATTTATTTTTTAAGTATATTTTGTGTAAGCACAATCATCATGAGGAACAAAATGCTTGTATTTTCATTAAAATAATAAAAATATTACTGATACGCCGTAGTGACCAAAGCAATATCATCTGTGGTATTATGCACAAGATGCGAATTAAAAATTTAATTATAAAAATTGTACTGTTCGGGATGTATTTACTGTTTTTAAAACATTTCCTCTACTGCATCCTGAATAATTTATTAGGCACTTCTTTGTTGCAAAAACGCAATTAATTGTCTAATTCAATTCAACTTCTAAGACAATTCAGACATAGTTCGAGTGGTTTACGACCAAAAATCAAATGGCATGCCCACTTTTAATTGTTTCATGATATTTTTTTTATTATAATAATCTAATTGAAATAATTATTATGATAAGAACTATTTATATTTTTGGAAAATTGGAATATTTTATTTTTAGTTTGTGGAATAACATTTGAAAGGCTCCGATATCTGAGAGAAGAAGATATACAAAATATATTTCCCGGAAGAAACAATACAGGGCTTCAGGCGGAGTTTATACATAAGCTCATTTCATGGAAGACTAAAAATGTAATTTATTATAACCAATATTAATATAACTGCTCTTTTTTATGCTCAACTCATTGATGATTTACTATAAATTAGTTCCCAGAAGATTTACCCAGCACAAGCATAACGTGCAACTCAAATGTTAATAGTTGGCTGCTAAATACGGACCCTAGCGGCATGAGTACTCCAAAATCCAGCAGTTCAGCTGACTCACCTTTTTTAGGGCAAAACACGGCAAGCTAAATATTAATTAAATTTTGAGAATTTCCTAATTAATGTGAAATCTTTAATTTACAATAGCATGTTCGCGATATATTAAATACATCAAATGCTGGACAGGGTCTTCTAAACTACTATAAGAAAAACAACAAGCTGGAAAAGGAAAATAGAAAAACTTTAGTAAATTCAATCGTTGAGTTTTACTACGACAGGACCAACAATATATACAATATTCCTAGATCCCGACAATTAGAAATAATTACTGATCAAATAATTGAAGTATTCCCAACCGAGAATAGAGACGTATATTTTGTCTCACGAAAGGCAAACGAAAAACCGAATCCATCGGGCCTACTATTTAACAGATTTAATAACATAAACCGCAGCAAGCGAAAGCGTCCAGCAAGCAGAGTATTGGCCCTGAATGAAATTCCAAAAGCCAGCGCAGACAAATTTGAACCTTCCATCCAAAATGTTTCATTTAAAAATAAAATTAAAATAATGCAAAGTGATGAGAGTGAAGCATTGGAATACTGGAATGGGACATACGCTTACCACCGCACGGACATATTAAAACTTAAAAACTTGGGTGACATTTTTAACGAATGGCCCTTTTTCAAGCAGGCCTCTGCAGAAAAATTTGTAAGATATACCTATAAGTTCACTTTCGTTCAATTTATTAACAAGTATTTCATTTTAATTTTATAGATTGACCTGGATTTCGAGATTTTGCATCCCAATAAAAAGTTTATGCTTATAAACGAATGGTGTGAATTCGAAAAGTCATTGATAAAATACTACGCAAAGTACATAAAGGACAAACAATACAAATTATTGTTTGAAAAATTATCAATTATCAGGTTTTTTATAAAGGAACTTTATATAAACCAGGATATTTTCTAACTATCACTCAAAAGCAAAATGTCGAATTATTTGAAATTAAAGAAATTCTTTTGGACAATTATGCAAAACCATATGTACTTGTAGAATTGTATGAAAAACTAACATTTTCTGAGCATTATCAGTCTTACTATGTTAACTCTAAACTTAATTTATGTAAAATATTGGATTTAAAAATGTTTACTGGTCCACCGATTCACTTGTATTATATTTCAAATGGTTCTTCTCTAATCAGAAATAAAATTTTTTAAGGAACTTATAAGTAAAAAATTAGTTTTAGAAAATGAAGAAAAATTTAATTTAAAGCTGTTATTTTTGAAAAAAATGTGAATAAAATAAATCTTTATTTATTATAATTATTAAATAACTGTGTTTTATTGCCCAACAAAAAAAAGGAAACTTACTGCTAACGTTATAGTATTGGTAAGCTAAATATTTAATACTATAATCATTTATTAATAAAATTTATTTTCAACCAATATCAATATTCTCATATCAGTTCAGCATTTTTAATGTTAAAACTACATTAAAAATATCAATTTCATCATATTGAATTGATATTTTCAATTTTAAATCAATATCAGGAATATCAATTTCATCATATCAATTTAGCATTTTAAATGTTAAAACCACATTAAAAAATATCAATTTCATCATATTGAATTGATATTTTCAATTTTAAATCAACACCAGAAATATCAACTTCAACATATCAATTTAGCATTTTAAATGTTAAATTGACATTAGAAATATCTTCAATTCATATCAATTTAACATTAATATTATTAATACAACGTTAAATTTTGTGATAAATATTTTGATATTTTATTGTTACTATAACAATTTTCATATTAAATTAATAATTCATTAATGTCATAATGATATGAACAACATATCAACAATGATATTTTAAATGTTGGACGACTTTTATCACACAAAAATGTTAATTTTACAGTTGTATTATCAAAATATTTTTTTCGGTGTAGCTGTGTTTTCATTCCTGCAACTTAAAATCGAAAAATAAAAAAATATCTATTTATTCCTGGATAGCTGCAATTTTGTAAACGCATCCTTTGTTTTCGTGCAGATCTGGATTGCACGAAATGTCTGTTGCCTATCAGCAAATTGCATTTAAACTCCGTAAATGGTGTCATAACTAGAAACACTGCCTCATAAGTAGATACGCCACAACACTTGGCTTTTCCCCAAATGATTTCCATGCAGTTTCTGCAGAAAGAGGAAGAGACGATTCCACAAATTTTCGGCGCATTCCCTACTCTCTCCCAAAGTCGTATGTTACCTACTTACATCTAGAAAAAAATTCTTCCTTGACCCCAACAGTGATCTGGCGAGAGAAGCTATTCACTGTCTACATTGTTCCATGGCAAGATTCAACTGGTTTTATTAAAAAGGCAGGTAGTAGGTCTAGGTACTCAGTATATAGTTCGTCCAGAAAAGATTGTCAAAAAGATTCTGGAAATCTGGAATCAAAATAAGAAAAATATTTGTGCAAAAACAAAAGAAATAAAAATAATAAATAACGATTCATTAGGTAAGCAAAAAAATAAAAAATAATAAGATAATTGATAATTCTAAAAAATGTTTTATATTATGTGTTTGTGACGTGTTGAAGAAAAATTACATATATGTAGATATTAAATATTTATTAGAGTAATAAGATTTGAAAATTCGCACGCATACAGAAACATTATACATATGTGTTATATAATAAAAAAAAGACGATTTGGCTTAAATGTCGTGAGAAGATCTACATATTTTAAAATGTGTTGCTATGCTTAAATGCAAAACAAGCTTAAATGCTGATAATGAATTAAAATGTGATGCTTAAATGCAGAAAAACTGATTGTCCAATTAAATGTGCTTAAATGCAGTTTTTATCTGTATTTTTGAATATTTTTTTTTTTTGACAGACGAACATTTAAAAATAATTAATTGGTAAAGTTTAATTTATATTTCATGTATGTAGATACGGTTTGGCCATTGCGTCTTCAATTGCGAGGATTTGATTACTCCACACTTACGGATAATGTTGGAATTGAATGGCAGAATTGGTTGCGCTCTTTCGAAACAATGATTCGAGCAAGTCGCATTTTCGATGAAAATTGGAAGCACGACTTACTTTTGCACTATGCCGGTTCAAATGTACAAATGCTTATAGCTACACTACCAGAACTTTCGGCTGCTAAATTCTATGGACCGTTAGCAAATATTGAGGAATACGTTCCGCATATGACAGAATACGAGATAACTGTCGCTAAATTGAATTAATTTTTCTTACCAAAGGCAAATACTACCTACGAACGTCATGTACTTCGGCAAATGAAACAAAAAAACAGGTGAAAACATTGATATGTTCACAATTCGTTTACGGATGCAAGCTGATCACTGTGGTTTCGGATCCAAACTCGAAGAAAACGTGAAGCAATAAATAATTCAAAATTGTGGATCAGCTGCCTTACGAAGAGATTTGCTTAAGCGAAGTGATGCCAGTCTGGAACAAATTCTTAGAGTAGCAAAAGTGTTTGAAACAGTTGCTCAACAAGAAAAATTATTTGATTCAGACAAACCGCAACCACAAATCGAAAATGTGAATAAAATAAATTCAAAGTTGTTGTCTTGGAAATCAAAACAAACACACAAATTACATGACTGACAGACTGACAGACTGACAGACCGACAGACTGACAAACTGAACGACTGACAGACTGACAGACTGACAAACTGAACGACTGACAGATAAAAAAAGGCACGACTGGTTCTCTCGAGGGTTCCCTTGGATGTTGTAATTTGTCACTCAATTATTTTACATGAAATAATTTAATTTAATTTAAAAAATTAAAAAAATATACATAACAAAAATTTTAAATTAATTTCTAACAACCCAGAGTTTTCCGAAAAAATCGTGGTATGCCATCAATTTTGATAAAGGTATTACAGTACAATTTTTACCAAAATACGCCTCTTTAGAAGTAAAATTTCATTAAGATATGTTGAGAGCTTAAATAGAAACTCAAAATTAAAAAAAAAACGTTAACATGTACCTTTAAAACTATTTTCTAAGAATACCGGCTTTAACCATCTGAAAGGGTTTTAGCACTACATTACTCATGTCAAATTTCATCAAAATCTACAGCAGTTATCAAGACATAATAATTGGTATATGGCGATATTTTGATACCCAAACTTCAAACTCCCTTCAAAAAGTCATTTTTTTTAAATTTTTAGCGAATTCATCGTTCTTTTTGTTCCATGAGAACAATAAGAAACTTGTTTCAACTATAAAAACAAAAACAAAAAATTAAAACTTACATTTTGGGAGTATTTTTGGCTTTGTCGTTTGCAAATTCTTGAAAGACAAAATTTGGCGTTTTTAAAGACGTTTTTGATTTAAAAACGACTATCGTAATACAAAAAAATTCTCTATTACGACAAATGTCACTTATAAAATGTATTCCACAAAACAAAAAACGCCTAGTGTCGTTGAACGCCTTACGTAATGCAAAATCATTTTGTCGTGTTTTTATATGGCGTTGAACGCCTATCGCAATATGGGTGAAGATTTCTGGGTTTACAAAAAAGTATAACATGCCATTGAAGGCGTTACTGTTTGTTTTTTTTTTTATAATTTTTGCCCTTTTCCACTTTTTTTTTTAATTGCCTCTCCCGGTCATTGACGTACTAGATATGGACCGCCAGTCGGTTCAAATTTTCATACAAACGGCCAAAAAATGTTGTTCCATCTAAAAGCGGCAAAAATACGCCATCATCTTTAAGTGTTAAATACGTGTACTAATTTCGCGTTTAAAATTTAAATAAAACGTCGACATATTCATATGCAAGTGACTCAATGTCATATAGAGTGGATTTGTTTTGTAAAATAAAACTAGTTTGATTACAATTTCCACCTAATTATACTAAGCTTAAATGATTAATTAAAACAAGCGTAGCACTGCTACGCAGATTCCCTGCTAATAGTTGATGGCGCCCCTAGTTATGTTGGAACACACGTGAAGTTGGCTACTGGCGGTCCATATCTAATACGTCAATGCTCCCGGTTAGGAGGAGGGAATAAATCCTGTCCATTACAATTTTTTTCTTATCTTGACCCTTTATTTTTTTTACAAATTATGCTAATAACCATGTATATAGAACTGCTGTACAATACACACCTACTTTTATTGTAAGGGTCAGAAGACCCTAAAAATAAATCAGCTGTATCTCCGTTAATATTAAGTTAGCACACGGTCCTCATGTCAAATACTTAGGAGGGTCTTCCTAATATACCCCCAAACAATTTGTGCAAGATTCATTAAGTTCCGAATATTCCAGGTAGCCTCATTATTTCCGACATATCGAATGGACTTATAATAGTTAACAAAAAAAAAAAGATTTTTCTATTTGTATTAAGTTTTTATATATATATTTATACTGCTCGGTAAATAAATGTAAACATTTTGGGGCATATCATAGTTTAAATAACGGTTTTGCTTAGACTGGTTATAAACAATACACCTAAGTTAAATAGGATTAACTCTAGTTTTTCTTAAAAACAGTTTAAACATCATTAGTGTCTATGAACTTGGCCCTTTGTGATTTTAGGAAAAAAAACGTTTGAACAAATTTTACCCGAGCAAGATTATCGATTACAAAACAAAATGTTCAACTGCCATGATCAGTCAAGCTAGCATTTTAAGTCTTACAATAATCACAATAAAAGGTAAAAGTAAGTAATTAAAAACGGTTAATAAATGTTTTGCAAAACCTACTTACAAACCTACATACTGAGTTTGAAGAAATCGGTTAAGCCGTTAACACTATTGGCTCTATTAACTGAAACAACCAGACTAACGCCCACTTGCACGAAACTTTTTTGACAGTAGTAGTGACTATGCCAATCGATAAAAATATTAACTCGTTGCAAAATCTTAAATATTTATCCACTAATGTTTTTCTGGATAACTTTTTTACATCTGTCAAATAGAATGTGACAAAAAGTAGCTATCGGTGAGGTTCGCATGAGTGTGTGTATAGCAAATGTTGTTGTTGTTTTATGGAGGTTTTCTGTTTCGTTCCTGTTTTTATTTTTTTTATCTTTGGTTAGCAGTGTTTTCATTCGTGCAAATTAAAATCGAAAAGTAAGAAATATCTATTTAATCCTGGATAGCTAACTTTTAGAGTATTGTGCATTAGAATCAAGATAACGCCAAAAATAATGCAAAGTATTTACAATTTATAAAATTTAAGATGTCAAATCGCAAAACATTTAAAACAAGTATATAATAATCTTTTGGGAGTTATAATATTTAATTTCGGCTTTTTAAGAATTTAAAGTGCTAATAAACATCACAACATCACCCAAATATGAGAACATTTTGCAACAAATTATTCAGAATTTTTTTGGCCGCAATGAGATTTTATTATTTGAGAGTTAGAACTTTCAGCAATACATGGAATACAAAAAGTTCAATTTGATGAATTATGTTGAAAGGCTAAAAAGTGGCCTAAATGTCAGATTAAGTTGTATGGTAGCTATCATTAAACGGATGTTTTTCAAAAGACCTGAAATACAGTTATATATTAACAGTAGGATCTCGAAAACATGAATGGTTTTATAACATCAACAGTTTGGAAAGATAAACGGGCTGAATTCATAAATCTAAATATGCTGTAGTTCTGCAATTTTTTGGGTTCACAATTATGAACTAACTACATTATCTATGGATGAGTTTTTCAGCACTTGTTAGTATGTCAAACAATATGCTGTCAATCCGGCACATGAGTTTTTTATGTTGCCGAATTGCAGGATAGAAATTGTAGGTAGGTATATAAATAGAAATTAAATTAATTTAATATCGATGAAATAATTATTTTATTGCATACATATATCATAAGAAATAAATTATTTGCCTACGCTCCTTTTTTCTTATATTAAGAATATTTTAAAACTAAAGATTACTAAATGAACACGCACCACCCCGCCAGGCAGGTTGGATTTTATCTTCACAAAATTTTCTATGGGCTAAACAGGGTGATTCACCTAAGGTGTTCCGTGTGCCAAAATAAGAGCGAGTAGGTTGGGTTGAGACAAGAAAAATATTTTTTTTTTTTCTAAAAAATTTACTAAACCAGAACATTTTTTTTTTAAAACAACAATACAACCTACAACGCTATGCCATACCTTTTTGAAAACCCAGACATCTATTCCTTATGTTCTTTTTAAGTTAAGTTATGTTTTTGAAAAATTTATTTTCAAACTCAAAATTTTGAAAAAAAAAATTGTTTAAACACTTTTCTTTTTCATATTTTACGAAATCAAACACTATTTTTGTTTTCAAAATTTAATACTTCTATCAATTTTTAGCCAAAAACAGAAAACCGAGTGCTGAAGTGGGAAAAAAAATTAAAATAACGAAAAACACCACATATAAGAAAAATCTTCTCTTATATGTATACTTATTGTGAATTTCCTTCGGAATAAATTCGGAATATTTTCGAACATTAATTTCGTATGATGAGGGGTGTTAATAAAAAATCCTTTTTACTTGGACCAAATTCCCTGAACGTTATATATAATTTAAAAAATATAATTTAATTTTAGTTCGTTCTGACGAAATTGTTGAGGAAATAATAGTCGGTAAATGATTGTTTCTTTTACGCACAAAATATCAGCTCCATTTTTATTTATCAGATACCTACATAAACATTTGTAAAAAAAAATGTTTAAATTTTTGTTTTCAAAATTTACATAGTTTGAAAATGAATTTTTCAAAAACTGTTAAAACTTTTCTAAACATGAAAAAAAAACTTAAAAGTGTAGTGGATCGTGGCGTAGTGGTTAGTGTGTCGGACTATCACGCCGCGCCGGAGGTCTGTTATTTTGAACTACATTCATTTGCAATTGCAACATTTTTTTTTTAATTTCAAGCTCAGAAAGTTTTAGTTCTTTTTTTTGTGGTCATTTTCTTTTTTGTATTTAAATTTTTCCTTTGCCAAGTTGTATTTTTTTTCCTTTAAATCATAGGTTTTTTTTTTTTATTTTGAAATAGTTTTTAAATTTTCATTAATTTCTTTAAACATTTTGTATGATTTTTGTTGATAGTCTATTTGGTTGTCTACCTGCTTTTGCAAAAGATTTTCTTTGTTTCGAGGTGAACGACCTGTCGAACTTGACGAAATGTTTAAAGATCGTATGCGTCCTTCAGGTTCTGGAACAAACTGTGCATTTATTATGGCTGGTTCACTTTCAATAGCTTCAGTTAAAGCACCTTCAGGATTTTCTGCACCGACGCCGAAAGAATGAGCTGAAGCTATACCGCTTACAGACTCGTCAATGTTTAGTAAATTTATTACAAGTTCCTCTGAATCCGTAAAGGAGCAGTGCTTTGAAGGTCCACCACCAGTCCCAGAAATTCTTATTTTGTTTTTTCTTAATTTGGCCTTTATATATGCCTTATGATCTGCCCATACCTACAAATATTTTTGTTTTGATTATTATACATATTAACAACAGTTTTGGCACCTATATTTACTTTTTTCCAGCCGGCTACATCCCGCATCGGTGGTCCTTCTGCGTTCAATTCTGTCGTTAGTCGTTTCCATAAATGATTGGATGTTTGTTTAGCGTCGTTGGTTTTCAATTGACCCTTGGCCAAATCAGGGTGCAAGCACATAAATTCAACTAAAATCTCGAATTGCTTTTGTTTTGTATGAACGTTTGCTTGAAGATTCCCTGTAATAAATTTAATTTGCTTTAAATATAATTAAAACCATTTTTTTCTTTAAAAAACTTACATTTTAAGACAATCCTTGTTTTTTCCGTTATCACATTTGTTGTAGAAAGGAATTTTCCGTATTTATATGCTTTTGACTATAGAAAACGAGTTACCAGGTACGAAAATTTCATTTTCGGAATTGTCATTCCGAAAGTAGTAGATATCTTTCCGCTTTAGAAATAGAGAGTATAAAATATTCGTTTTCGGAAAATTTTACTATCGGAACGAAATACAGAGTAGGGCCCCTGGGTGCGAGCCCAGCTTCGAGATTGCCTTTGGTTGCGGTCACGCACATTGTTTACCCACAAAAATTGTATTGGATTATAGGCACGCCATTGTGACTCATAATCGTCAATGCATTATGGTTGCGGCCACGCCATTGTGAACCACAAGCCATTCTACATATGACAAAGAAATAAAATAAATAATGATACAAATTCTATATACTTTTATGGAAATTAATTTAAAAAGTTTATTTTTTATATTAAGAATATTCAACCAAGTAGAAGTTTATTTTAAGTGGACTTTTCTGAATTATGATTCAAAATTAATGCGTTTAGCGGCAATTCTACATATGTTGCGGCCACACAATTGTGACCCACAAAAATTGTTATTGGATTATAGCCACATCATTGTGACTCATAATCGTCGATGCATTATGGTTGCGGCCACGCCATTGTGACCCGCAAGCCATTCTACATATGTTGGCGGCCACGCAATTGTGACCCGCAAAAATTGGCCACGCCATTGTGACTCATAATCGTCTATGCATTACGGTTGCGGCCACGCTATTGTGACCCACAAGCCATTATTCATACATACATAATGTATGACTGATAACACATTTGATAAGATTATTTAAATGAAACTTCGTCTTATATAAGACACCCTGTATAAAACAATATTATTATTTATTTAAGAAAACGATCCTATAGCTTCAACTATTCATTTAATAATAACATACATTAATTTTCTAGTGGTTTGCTAGATAATAACAAGCTTCTTGATAAATATATTGTAGCACGGTATTGTATTTTGTTAAGTGATTTATGATGTCACAATAACATTCTACAAATATTTTCACAATACCTGCTTTTCCAACTTTTTCTTATTTTGCAATTACCTAATTGGATCTGCGAAAAATTTCCATTGTACTCCGATTTCCCATTTGGTGATGTGAAAATTGTGCCGTCATTAAATGTGCTTCAATTTCTGCAGAAAATAAATCTTCTTGAATACTTTAATGTTTATGCTATGTTTTATGTACACTAACACACAATAACCCATACAAAAAATATCTTTAACATTAATCGTTCAACTGCATACATATCTATTATTTGTATACATAAACCTTATAGCTATTTGTTTTTTTTTTACTTTTGCATAAACATTAAAATCCTGTACACCCTATAGTTGCTATTTAATTCCACAAGTTTTTAAGTAGCCTTAAAGAAAAGATTTAAAAAGTTTTACTTTTTGCAAAACAAACCAAACTGACGTTTAATTTAACCATGATTCCTAATGCTTTGTTTTATTTAAGTTTTTTTATTTTACGTTGATCCGATTCAAGTTGTCGGTTATAACGTTATTAAGTATACATTTTTGACTTGGTGGTAAACTCGATTTAACTATTCCAAGGATAACAAACATTTGCCTGCTTCATTCGATTCCCGTCTGTTAATGGACTTCAGAACTGCTGTTGAGGTAACATGTTGTACATTCAGCCTATAACTAGACATTTGGCTCATTAGGTGTTATTACCAACTTCGTTACTTTTTCATGCCATCAAAATCAAGCAAACAAAAAATTAGAAGACCTGGTCGTCCCAGTCTTCCCTTGGGTGTAAAAGCAGTTATAGGAAGGAGTCCAATTTGTATGCATCGTGTGTAGTGGCTATTTCGAATAAAGCCCCAATTTCTGGTTAATGTACCCTAAATGGTAACGGCAGTGTGTTTATGAGCGCCTTGACGCTGTATGTCCACTCCTGCTGCTATGAGAACATCCCTAGGCTCTGGTTTGTGTTTATATATATGTTCCTACATAATGTACCTATGTATGTTGTTTTTTTATTGCGATTATAAGTACTATAAGGCAAGTCTTGGATTCGTGCAAAAAAAAGTTTTGAGATAACAATCAAAAATGACATTACGATGATAGAGAAGACGAAAAAAGTGGGTCCGGCAATTCTGTCTGTCGGTCTGTTGGTCTGTCCGTCTGTCGGTCTGTCCGTCTGTCGGTCTGTCGGTCTGTCGGTCTGTCCGTCTGTCGGTCTGTCGGTCTGTCGGTCTGTCGGTCTGTCGGTCTGTCGGTCTGTCGGTCTGTCGGTCTGTCGGTCTGTCGGTCTGTCGGTCTGTCGGTCTGTCGGTCTGTCGGTCTGTCGGTCTGTCGATATGTCTGTCTGTCTCGGCACCTACAGCCTAAACGGGTAGGCCGATTTACATCAAATTTGGTAGGTATGGTTTTCAGGGTAATACGCCCAGAATTTTTTTTTTAGGTCACTAAGTTAAAAAAACGGTACCTGCCATATAACGGTTATCAAAAACCTCATTTTTCTCAAAAACGGCTCTTACGATTTCAACCAAATTTCACATGTGCAATAAAGTGTAAAAGGTCTATCAAAAAGTGGAAACCTGCCATATAACGGTATTTTTAAATTTCGGTTATCTCGACAACGGCTGAAGCGATTTGAACGAAATTCAATACTAATCTTGTTGTAGCTATTTTAAATAGTATGGCATAAAATTTTTTTTCAATTTTTTTTGTTAAGTTTTAAATAATTTTTGAAAAACTGTTTTTGTAAATTCAATATTTCAAAAATTAGTTGAAGGATTTTTATGAAATTAAGTTTTAAGGTGCAATAAATTGTGTTCCAAGAACCTGCATACTCACTTTTTTAGAAAAAAGTTTTCGAAAAAATGTTTTAAAAAAATCGATTTTTTTGAAAACCAGTTCAACGATTTTGAATTTTTTTTCTTTAACTCACATTTAGGGCTTGTTTCACAATATCTAAAGTAGGTTTCAATTAAGCTATTCAAAACTTTTTTTGACAGAAAACAACAAAACAATACACAGCTAACAACAAATTTGACTGCTGAGTAACTTACTCAGAGGCTGTGAAAAAAGCCTTTAGTAAAGAAAATTTTTTGTATACTTTGATTTTGGTTTGAATCTTTTTAAGATATGGTTTTCAAACTTAAAAAAAAAAGTCATACGATTTTTTCGTATATTCCGTTTGTACTTTAAATACTTGCCAGAAGAGCAAGTTTGTGGGACCCAGTCGTGCCCTTTATTTTTTAATGATGGAAGGAGAAAAATATTCTCTTCACTTCTTTTTTTTACGAATTTGTTCCACTCAGAGCAGGACTTTCTGATGGTGCAATAGCATATGGACTAAGGTCTTAATGGAGAATAAGTAATTTATTAAAACGATTCCATGTCCATGAAGTTCTTTTATTTGGTTAATAAACGTGTTAACGTTGATGAATAAAATATTTACGAATGTGAGATGAAATTGATTTTGCCTGATACCTAACGATTGTGTGGGAGAATCGAGAGGGGAAAACCAATTTTAGCCCCTGACGATACAAATTGCAATTTGTTAACGATTGGCGAGAAGTATTTGGAGAAATCAAGAAGCCATGGTTTCGGCAAATTATGTTTTTATGATTATAAATGAAGGTACCTAACAACACTGCCTGATATTGATAGAAAATGATCAGCGAATGGAGAAGGTGGCCAATTGTTCAGTAGGTACCTATCTTATGTTGTATGCTTTAAAATGGATCTGATGTTATATTTATTTTTTATTATGCATACCTAGATACAACGAAGAAATTGATATTAATAATTAATACCATAATTGATAGAGATTATTTTCTTTCACATAAATTATTTATGATTTTATAATAACGAAACGATATTTAATACTTGAAAAATTAGTTAAAATACAAGCTGTACCAGACATGCATTGCAATGGCAAGTAAAAATTAGAGTACCTACGCAAAAATATGTCAATATGTAACCCTTCTTTAAAACCAAAACTACTATACTTTGTACTTTTTGAATGTGCAGTACAGGAAAGATAGAGATGATTGTCTCTCGTCCACACTCTTTTGATATCCATAAGTTACTACTCTTCTAAAAGCTCTCTTAGGGTTGTAGCAGTGAGCATTTTGAAGTGGCAAAAACTGAAGGAATAGTATGTAGGGTTACCTATCTACTTTTTTACTTGCGATGTACTATAAGGCAAGTTTTGTATTCGAAAAAAAAAAGTTTTGAGATAACAATCAAAAATGACATTACGATGATAGAGAACACGAAAAAAGTTGGTCCGACAATTATGTCTGTCTGTATGTCTGTCCCTCTGTCAGTCTGGATGTATCGACACCTTCAATCTAAACGCTTGGGCCGATTTTCTTCAAACTTGGTACTCTGTATTTTAAAAGTAATATGCCCAGGCATATTTTTGATTTTTATCCTAGGTCTGAAAATAACGGTACCTGCCATATAAACGTTACAGATAATTAAATTTTTCTCGAAAAAAATACCATCGATTTTGATAAAATTTAACATGACTGATTTTTTGAAAACGGTGATGTTTTTCGACAGAAATTTTTTTTTACAACTAGATTTTTAACGGTATCTGCCATACAAGCGTTTTAGACAATTCCATTTTTCTCGTGACAAAATTAAATGATAGAAGCAACAAATTTGAATAATTAATATTACATTTAAAATTGTATTTTAAAACAAAAAAAGAAGAAAAAAAAACATTTTTTAATAAGTTAGATACAAATAAAAGTTAATAAAAGTGTCAGGAAGATTATTCCGCCATCATTCTTGCAACAATTTTTTTTAATGCAACTTTTGTTCATATTAGTGTTAAAACAATCAAAGTATTTATTAAAAATTATCGAGCACCGATTGAAAGGTTCATGAGAAGCATTGTTTGTCTTTGAGTTACTCTCCTTTAAAAATTTAGTATGTCTGATCTGAACATACAAACATTGATTTACAGACACCTTGGAACACAAAGAGACCAATTCAATATTCCCCTTTAGAAGGTCAAAAGCTAAAAGAGCCTCAGACAATTCTCTACGATTGGCAAGACTACACATATTAAATAATTTAAGACGATGAGAATAACTAGGTAAGACAAAAGCGTTAGAACTCCAACCGAGGCCCCTTAGGGCAAATAACAGAAATAGTTTTTGAACGGATTCAAGTTTTGTTACGTCAACATTATACATAGGAGACTATATAACACAACAATATCCTAACACAGAACGCACTAAGGAACAATAAATTGATTTTTTTATGTAAGGGTCATTAAATTCTTTCGATCTTCTTTTTACAAATCCTAGCATGCTTTTACTTTTAGAGTATACTTTGTCAATATGCGGTGTTTAAAAGTTAGTTTTTTGTCAATAATCACTCCTAAGTCTTTTGCAGCGTCATTTCTAACTAACTTTAGTCCGTTTATACTATAGTCAATATTAATTGCACTTTTTATCCTTGAAAATGAAATAATATTGCACTTTTCCACGTTTAGCAACATGCTATTCGTTTTGCACCAATTGACTACAGTATCTTGACATTGCTGCAGAAAAAATCCATCCATTTCAGTATTTACGTTACAAAACAACTTAAGTTGATGCCCACTTATAACTGACTTAAATGCGGCGTTTAGATTTTCAGTAACAAGTTTTTCAAAAAGTTTGGGAATAGCTGACAAAATTGCGATACCACGATAGTTTTTTATATTGCATCTATCTCCGCTTTTAAATATTGATCAGATACGAATTTCGCCAGCTACTAGGGAAGACTCCACAAGAAAGAGATTGATTAAAAATTTCAAACAAGGGCTTGGCTATAGTATTGGCAGTTTTCTTCAAAAACAATGGAGGAATACCGTCAGGTCCACAACCTTTGTTGACATCCAAAGCTTTGAGCTCTCGCTTGAGGTCGAACATATTTATTGAAATAGAGTTCAGGAATATATTGAAAGTTTTCATTACTTAATGTCAGTGGGCCTGAATAAACAGTTTCAAAGAACGAAGCAAATAACTCACAAATATCGTTAGTTTCAGAACATATATTGTTACCCGAAGGGAAATTACAAACATTGCGTTTGTATTTAACGAATTTATAAAAGTGACGTGGATTTTACTTTTTTTATTATTATTATTATTTATTCAAATCTACGATAATCAATCCACAGATTTCGCTATGATAATTAATCAATTTTTTAAAATTAAGACTAAATTTAAAACAAGTTACAAATAAATTATTTTAAGAATTTTGAATCAAATTTAAAACTAGAGTTTTGAATTGACATCTAGGCAAAAAAACATCTAGGCTTTCATAATATATATTAAATAATTTACAGCAATGGGAAATTGGTTCACGCTGCCCATAATTAGTAGTATGAGGAACCTCAAAAATAAACTGTCTCATCCTAAGTGGCCGACTTGGAGCATATAATATATTTATGTAAGATACTAAATCAGAGCAATCAATATCATTACAGAGAATATCACGAATAAACAAAACACTATACATTCTACGCCTCGACTCAAGAGTTTGCATTCCGAGCAAAAGACATCTGCTATGATAATTTGAATCAGTACTACCAGATAAAGGAAATTCTTTCAATGCAAATCTAAGAAAGTTTTTTTTGAACTCTCTCGATTCTATCACATAACTTTTTTGAATTTGGGTTCCAAATAATACAATTATACTCGAGTAATGGACGAACAATAGAACAGAACAAAGCTTTTAATGTATACGGATCCTTAAAATCCGTAGAATTTCTTTTGAGAAATCCAAGCATAGAGTTTGATTTGGATACAATATGAGTGACATGGGGCTCAAAGGTAAGTTTATTATCAAAAATAACTCCTAAGTCTTTTATTTCATCAACCCTACACAAATTAGAACTGTTAATGCAATAATCGAAATTTATTGTGTTGAGTTTACGAGAAAACGTTAAGACGGAGCACTTTGATATGTGCTATGCATATGTATCTATCGTAGCATACTTAATCATAGTTTAAGAACTCAAGATTGCAGGACAAAAACATATCGTGATCGTTGAAAGAACCAGATGCCATCCATTTGCGATGAGCTTTGTTCTTACTGAAGTTTTCGAAAATTCTATTCAAAGTTGATGAAAGTTTAAGAACTTTTTCATTGAATGTGAGTCATTGAACCAAACCGTATTATTCAACAATAAATTAATTTGATCGTAGTCGGCATTTTTAAAATCAAAGACGGTACTTGTCATATAAACAGAAAACAGCGCCAGCTACAGTGCTGTCTTTTAATGGTTTTTTTTAGTCTGTGGTATTAACATAAGTTGATACAGTAATTTTTTGTTTTGTCTTGTTTTTTCTATTTATAAATTATTCAGTTTTTCGGGTTTAATAATAATAATGCAATATAAATGTAAAATTAAATTATTAAAAAAAAACATTAGAATTTGACAATGAATTAAAAAAGTAAGATTATTAATATGCTTATATACCTATAACAGTTTTAAAAAAAAATTCATATTGTATAAAAGGTTCAATAAATAAAAAACATCCCCCTTGAAAATGGAAAAAAGCCAACGAAACGTCGGGAACAAAACAAAAATGGATTAGTTTTTAATCGCATTTTATTTTATGGATCAAAAAGCCCAAACAACATTTTTTTAAATAAAATAATTTCCAAAAATTGATCAGCTCTATACAATAACCTTTTTTTCGTTTGAAATATTTTCAAATCATAAAAACCTTTGATTCAAGGGCGTTTCATTTTGATTCAAAGGCGTGTGTTGTAAAAATCTTAGTTTCATTGTTTTCGTATTTAACTCAAAGTGGTTTTATTTTGATTAAGTAATTTTTCCAAAGTAGCTCGCAAAGTCCATTTGAAAGCGAGCGCATTAAAAATTACTTGCTATTCTCGCGAAAAGGCAAAAGTCTTCGAGATGATCTTCTATTTATTTATTTGAACACAAATTATTTCCTTTTTGTCGCTCGGGCCCCTTTTTTTGGCCCCTTTTGAAATTTTTCAGCGGCAACACTGCTTCAGTGTGCTCTAATCGTTGTAAAAATACAAAGTAGTGTGCACAAAAATTGAACACCTCTCTTTCACACACATACCTAGTTTATATGCATGGGTGAAGCGAGCTTGAACTTAGGTTCACCCATTTGTAAACGGGGATGAGTTGGAACGAAATGGAATTCGACTCGATCGCACTCGAGCAGTGGTGTTGAGTCGAAAATTAAAAGAAATACCTGGGTTGAAATGTTGAATATACAATTATTTCTGCATGTGATCAAATACATATTAACGAATGAATATTTGTTGTTGAAAAGTATGCGCATCACTTGTAAGAGCAATAAAAATATTTTTTTCTCGAAAACTCAATCTTTTTGCCTTAAGGCCTACAAAGCAACGCAAGTATTCTCCTGTCATTTCAACTTTTTCGCACTTAACTCAACTCCTCAAGCTTTGAACTAGTTTGCTGAAATACCAGTGTTGGAATTTCGTTTCAACTAAAACTCGATCTTTCGACTCTGCACATAAACTAGGTAACAAGCACTGCACAACATTCGATCGCTTGACTTCGAAATAAATACTCTCTTTGATTCCTCTTCTATTTTAGAGTACTTGTTTTAAATGAAACATGTGCAATTATAGCAGTTCTTTTGACACTGAGTACACCGAGTACAGCGAATGATCTTTATGAAACAAGTGCATTAGGTAGTTTGTAGCTTTCAACGAAGAGTGAAGGTAGAGGTTAGGTTAGGTTGGCGGGTTGCTGTAGGAGAGCAAATAGCTCAACCCCAACTCACTTAGGCCAATGTACCCATTGTGATGCCGATTTGAGGGATTACCAATTCCTCATCTTGGTAATCCCCGTAGTCTTGATCAAAAATAGCTTTCAAAAAATAAATTAAATAAAAAATACGTTCGAGTACACCACCCTAATAATTGTACCCACAGAGTTTGAAGCAAATCGGCTCGGCCTTTTTGGCTGTAAGTATATACAGACAGACGGAGAGAACTGTCGGACATATTTTTTTCGAATTCTCTATAATCGTAATGCCATGTTTGATTATTATTTTTGGATTCTGCGCGAATCCAAGACTTGCCTTATACATAGTAAGTTTTACCTAAAAGAATTCAAACTCGTTTAATGGTATCGCTTATTCAAGTTAAATAACTTGAATACAACGAATTTTGTCAATTTGCACTCTTCTGCATCATTTTAATACCATCGGCCACAAATCCTGCATCTTATTATTTCAATATATGATATGAAAAGTCGTTTGGTAAGCATTAGCGCATATAGTAACTCTTACGTAAATTTTTGATTGACAAAAGAGAGTATTACTCGGTGTACTCGGTGTATTTGATTACGAGTACCCATTTTTTAAGAGTACACTATTCTCAATGTGTTGGTGTCAATTGGTGCAGTATTTTATATCCGTTAATTCATTCGTTTCAATTTTGAAAATTTTACGACAACGAATGAGGTACTCGAAATAATAATGAATGTCTTTTGGAGCTGGTTTCAAGACATTCTTTGCAGATGTTTAGAGGTTAGTATGGGGGGAATCGCTTCCCCTTCTGCAGCCCTCCTGCCTGGGCATACGACAGGATTTAGGGTGGGTGCAAATTTGGGTATATGCAGAGTTTTTTATTCAAAAACTTTGCATTTACCCAAAATCGCACCCACCCCAAATCCTATCGTAAACCCAGGCAGGGGGGTTGCAGGAGGGAGCTCCCATACATACCTTACTTTTTATTATAAAATGATTAAATAAAACATTTTTGGAATAATTTCGTTATAAAGCCAAATTGGCGTTATTTCGTTTTTGAAGACGAAATAAGACCAACATTGAATTTTGCTCTTACTTCGTTTGGCGTTATTTCACGTCATGGGACACCTAATGGTATCCTTGAACACGCCAGATACTTAAAGCGTTAACGCGTTAAGGCTACAACTTATTTTTCATCAATCATCAACTTCCCGCTGCATTACATATGACCGAGCAACAAAAATCAAGTAGTAAGTTGTAACATGTAAAAACGTAACAACTCACCATTAAATAACATATAACCTTTACCTATAATAAGTCTAAGTCAAGGTTGTTTAGAAACCCGACTTTTTACAGGAAAACCAAACTTTGCCTTAAGAAAGCACACACTCATACCTAAATTGCCCATCTAATTATTCTTTGGTCTCTTCAAACCACCTTAGTAATGCAAAAAATTGAATTATACAAGGGCTCTTAAGACCTCAACTTATTAAGGAAAATATTATATTTTCAAACGCTAACAAGATCAATTAATCATGGCCGCATTCTTACCTAAGATGGTTCTCTCAAAAATTTCTTGACGTAAATCATCAGTATTTAGTATCTTTATATTATACCCATGTCACGTAGGTTTGTATGCCGGTGTACCCAACAAAGTTCTCTTTTTACAAACACAAGTCGCACATTACATAACAACACAGCAAGCATTTTATGCATAAACCTTAAGGCCATGCACTTATGTGTGCCTTTTTTTTCTTCTCACTTAAGATAATTAAAAAGATGTCTCTACACCAATTAGAAGGCATCTAAACAAATAACATTTTTATGAGAAACATCAAAGGCACAATGCAAAGAACCCAACTAAATGGCAAGAACACAAACTGGACGACCGAACTTAAAGCAAAGAAGACCCCTAACCACACTCAACCTCTAAGCCTCCTTTCTGTGCTTGACGACGACGCCTGTTATCCTTCGACATTTTGTAAGCCTTAATTTAATATAGTTGAAGGAACCGACTTAGCCAATATGGTTCCCACACCCTCTTAATACCAACAATTTTCTTTATTTTGAAACAATAACAAAGAGCAAGCAGAAAAGGGAATGAAGAAAACAAGAATCACGTTCCAAGCCCATCACCCACTACCTCCCACACATACACACAGAATACAAGTACATATACTCTTGAAGGACGATAACAAAAATATCCCTGCTCACACTTCCCCACCTCCCTCAGCCGACCATTTCACATCCACAATATCTTTTCCTTATTTTACAAATTCGTTTATTCTTTTCTGTGTCCTCTCCTGCCTCATGCCTGCTACCCTGAAAATTAAAGATGGCGAAAGCCAAACAAGAAGGGGTAGCCTGAGCGTATAATAAAATATCCTCCTTAGTTTCCCTCGCTAAGAGAAGTAAACACTACGTCCTCCACCAATCAATGCAATGCATTGATATTGCTTTCCTACTGGTGTTGCATTGTTGTTAACTGCCACTGGTTCATGTCCTGCTGCTGCTCCTCAGTCCTCACTGCCATCTCCATCAAATTTCATCAGATTCACATCCTTAACACACTGTTACAAAATAAATACAACAAATAAGAGAGCTTGTTTATTTTCTTTGGGTGGTCGAGTCGGTGGTCGGTCCGGTCGGTAATGTTGACTTTGACTTGGACTTTGTCAGGTCGGGTCGGTCGGTACTATGTGACGTCATCGCTCATCATTTCCAAGATAGGTAAGTAAAAGGCCCCAATAAATGGAAAAAGAACACAAACAACTCTAAATGCAAAATGCAGTAAAACAGGAATAAATATGGGACATGTGTAATCCTTTGGCTATCAGCACAGCAATAGGAATAGGAAGGAGCACAAGTAGGTACATACCTTTAATGTATTTTAAACGCTAGGCGCTTAGGATTTTGTTGCTTGTTTTTGTATTTGGCTGATGTTGGTTTCCCACCCCACATCAAGGAATAAAAGTGTAGTGTAGTGCTAATGCCTGCTGATGGAAATATTATACGAAAAATAATATTATAAATAATAAACGCTCGTAGGCATCCGACTTTAGTTCCTAATTGTGAAGCAAAGTTATCGCCTTCTAGCAGGGTGCAAAGATAAACACAAGAAGGAGCCAGCAAAATTAGAAGAAAATAAAACGAAATTTAAAAATCAATCACCTCCGTATGTCACACAAAATTTACTGCAATATCAAACTAAACAAACATAAGTTGTAGTAAATTAATGATAAAGTTATTTTTCTTAAGAATGGCACAAGAAAAGTAACTTATAACTACCAGGTTATACGAAGAAATTAATGCTTTATTTCTAAATAAAAAAAAACCAAATAAGCAGAATTTAAGCTTAGACTTAATAACCTGCGATTATACAGGTGTGTACTGTTATGTAGGTATTGTATTTGTTAATATTGCATCTCATAAAGTTTGTATATTCTCCTCCTATATTGTACGTTGGGAGCGGCTAAAGTCATTATGGTTCGCATATCCTATAGTTGGCAGACGGATCTGCTAAAGATAGAGTCAGTTAATTTATTTTCCAATGTCAAGTGGTACCGCTGGACCAATTTTTATTTTTAACTTTCCTTATAGAGTTTTTTGTCGTTTTTCGGGAAAACCGAGCTTGTGCTCGAGCCGCTATTATGAAAATAGTCCTTATCTTATTATGGTGATAGGGATTATAATAAATAATAATAATAGAGAAGACTAACACTTTGCTTGTGAAAGCCACAGATTTTTCTAAAGCATTTGACTAACTCAGCCATAACATAATTGTTTTTAAACTGCAAGCGTACGGTTTTGCAACAGTTTTCATTTCGTGGATCAAATCATATACCTTGAGGATAGATCTTACCAGATAAAATTTAAAAACGTACCACAGGGAAGCCTTTTGGGCCCTTTTTTTATTTATTCTTGCTATAAATGAAGTTTCTGCTACAATACGCTTTAGTATACATATTTTCATATTTGCAGATAATATAACAATCAAATATCCCCATTATCACTCTCTTTTACAGGCCGATGTTGATAGTTTCACTATTTGGACTAATGAAAACGGGTTAAATCTTAACCTTACAAAATGCCAAACTATGACCATCTCAAAGAAAAGAGTTGCAAGTACTTTTGAGTGTAGGTATTGTATAATATGTACAAAATAAAATCATTCGCGTGTTTAGTTTCAAGGATTTAGGAGTCAATTTTAGTATGCAAATCCAGAATTTTCTGAACATGTTAATTTCATAGGAAAAAAGGCAAACTCTAAAAGGAATTTAACGATCCGTACGTAACTCTCCTCACAAGTATGGACTCCATTTTATGAAGTCTATTAGAGCCGTATTGAATCAGTCCAAGTTTATTTTATTCGTTTTGCAAAGTTCTTCCATGGGCCGATCCTTATAACATGCCATCTTAGGAACATCGGATACAGCTTCTGCATTTACAGACCTTATATAAATAAAGGGCGGGTTAACAGTGATTTAACCACCTGCGGAGAACTTTACTTTTACATGTTGAACATCACAGAACTAATTATGGCTTACATGAGTCACTCACTCGTATGTGTAAATTTTATAATATGAACGAGGGAGCAATAGATTTTAACTTAAGTAAAATTAATTTAAAAACTATCTAGAACCAGTGCTCCACGATCCTAATTGTTTCTTCGTTGTATTGTCTTGCATGTAATTTTGATTAAATGTATATTGTATATGTTTTTGTATGTTTATGTGCATTTGTTTTTATGTTCGTAGCGTTTTGCTTATTGACCACTAACACCTGCACTAAGTGATAAGCTAGTGGAACTCCTTTGATGTGTTGGCAAATCTTTTTTCATAAGCCGATGCTTGCTGTATAAGTAGGCCTTATAAAAAATATATGATAGTGTAAAATAAAAAAAATACGAGATATGTGGGTCCTTCAATTCTGTCTGTCTGTCTGGCTGTATGTCTGTCTATCTCAACACCTACAGCCTTAGCAGGAGGGCCGATTTACTTCAAATTTGGTAGGTAGGTTTTTAGGCTTATACGCTCCGAGGCTTTTTCGAAAGTCACTATAGGACTAAAAATAAAGGTATCTGCCACATAATCGTTATCTAAAAAGTTATTTTACTCGGAAACGGCCTATGTCGTCCGTCGGTCTGCCTTGGTGGATGTGCGTATGTGCGGTTGGCTTAATTCGCCAATTCGGTATTAAATTAGCACCTAATTAGCACCTTATTATTGCATCACTATGTTTCAAGGAATTCAAAATTGCGGACTCAGTTTGACGGACCACATATGTTCCACAGATTTCACAAGGGTTTTTGAAAAGGAAAAAGTTGTAGGAGAAAATTTTTGATTGTTTGATTTTGATTGTTAGCTTTTTGCAAAGCACTGAAAAAGATCTTAACGCTGATGTTAATTTTATAAGCTAAAATTGTAGTCAAATTTGTATTTTTAGAATTTTTGTTCATGGAGCACTTAATTCTTCATTGCGGTACTAAACTAGCACCTTATTCACACATAAATAATGCTTTATTATATTTTCAAAAATACAAAATAGCGGACCCAGCTTGACTCCTCAATACGTTTCACAGATTTCACAACCCGTTTTGACAAGGAAGGAGTAAGGATAGAAGAATGATTTAAAGCTGTTTGCAAAGCACTCAAAAAGCTCTTTGAGATGATGGTATACTTTTGTTGCTTTACGTTAAATTTTAGGCAAATTTTGACTTTTAGAAATATCATTCATGGAGCACTTAATTCGCCATTATGGTACTAATCTAGCACCGAATTATGGCATGAGTATTGCTATTGCATCATTTTATTTTCAAATATACAGTATGGGCTATGGCGGACCCAGCTTGAGACTTGACGTCAAGCTCTGGGTCCGCATTTGAAGCAGCTAGCTAGGTAGGAACAGAGCTGGCTGGAGAGACATGTTGGTCCATCCTGGACTGTGAGCGCCATCTAAAATAAGTAAGTAAGTTTACGGTTTTAGTTTTTTCTAATTTTCTCGGAAACGGCTCTAAAGATTTTGATAAAAAGTTTTTTGAACTTTATATTTGGAGTGCTGTTAATATATTTGCACACATACTTATAAGTAAAATATTTAACACAAAATGCCGTTTAAAGTTTTTAGCTATTTCTGTTTATTGACATCTACGATACAACTTCATCTAAAGTTTAAGCCATTTTCTGATATTATGTTCAAAGCATACCTAATTATTAAATTGAATATTTTTCAATACAAGAGCAAGTTCGTGCGACCAAGTCGTGGATTTTATTTTTCTTACGAATATAAAACTTCCTTGTATGAGTAAATAAAGTAAATTGTAAAAATCTAGGTAGGCTCCTTTATTTTTTTTTTGTGTTACGTATGGTTTCGTGAATCCTTCGTGTTCACACTACTTTGTGTCTGAACAAGACGGATTGAATTTACGTCAAAATGCTTCGTATGGTATGAGTGAGTCCTATGTGAACATCATCTAACATTAACTTTAAAACGCTTAGGTACCTACTTAATTGTTTTTTTAAGTCCTTGTTTTATATGTTTTAAACCCCTTTCACGTTTATATTTCCTTTTTTCAGCTATTATTTTGCTGAAAAATAAATTAATTTTTCAACCAACACAGCTGTTGTCCTTGCGGTTTAGATTTTGCTAATCTTTTATATCCCAAGCATCACCACCATTTATCAAGGACCCACTTTCTTATCACTTTAATTATTTTTACTAAAGAGAATAAAAATAAACCGAAGTAAAATTAAAATTCAAAAAAATACACCAGCAGTCATAGTTTACTATTAAAAGGACCGAAGTGACGCGTCGTCGCTCGAGGAGTGGCAAAGTGGTAACATCCAAGGCAAAAGCAAAATACTATTGGTTTCATCTGTTGAAGATGATTTTCCGTAAAGGATAACGCCAGAGGTATTGAAATCTGAAATCACGATGAGAAGACAAAATTAAAAACAGAAAAATAATAATAAAAAAGTGGTGTGTCTATCTAGTTGTGCATCCTGCCTCGAGGACCTCCTCTTGACATAAACAATATTGCAGCCAACAGTCAGCTGAAAGCAGCAAGTTTGCCACTGCTGTACACGAAGTATATTAAGAATCGATTTTGTGTCACCTTCAAGCAGACGAAGATGAAGGAGAGAGGCAGCAAATATGGTGGTTGTCGTACTTTTTCGAAGGATGAGGTGCTGAGATAGTTGACTAAAGAATCAGCAGTAGGTAGCAGGAGGCAAATCAAGGATAAAATGTAGGTACTATACTTGAGCTAACTTCAGTCGAATGAACGTATGTGTCCTTTTGTTTCCGACCTCCTTCCAAGATTCTCCAAGGATCACAAGCTGAATATATAATGAAGTGCAGAGGGCACCACCATCAAATAGCTCGCACACAAACATAACACTCGTGTCACAGCAGCACAGCAGTTTCGTAAAACATGCAATATGAAGCATATTAAGGCCACTTTTTGACAGGGCCTCATGTGACTGGGGAGAGGTTGGAATTGAAATCATTCGAATGTAAGTTTCGGTTCGATTCATCGACTACAGAAAGCAACGTCGGCGAAGGAGCATATCTATAAAATAATATTTCTCGTACGCACATCTTGTGCTCCTCATCATTTGAACTTGTCGTTCTTTTGTTCCTCACCCCATAATGACAATGGGCAAACTCTTTCTCAATGTAAAAGGAATGGGATTGGGTATTTTTATGTAATTGGAAAATCAGTCCTCAAATTGAAATCTATGTAGAACAAGGATTCTCGTTCTTGGATATAATAAAGTCCCCGAATCAGTAAGACGGAACTTCTTTGAATCATCATTTTTGACCGGAGAAGACCAACCCAAGCAGTCTGAGGGAATTAATGTTTCCTTCTCACACACAGCACAATTTTGCAGGACATTTCTGGTATACAAATTTCTCTACGAGTAGGCCTAGCATGTTTACTCTTTTTCTTGTTAGAAAAATTCAAATACGAAACTCAATATAATATGTACATATACATACATATACATAGGTACATTTGAGAGTATAGGACTCTGGGAATCGAAACAGGTGGATTGAGTTTGAGTCAAATTTTGGCGCGTGCTCTATTGAATAGCAAAGATAAGCCGGATTATTTCTTGCAGTATTTAAGGATTTTCATGAAGCAGATTAAGTTTGAGATACAATTTAATTCAAAGTGCTTGTAAGGAAGAAGAAACGAAAGGTAGGGGATATAAAGAACATTGCAAATGAAATACAACATTTCTCTATAAAGATGTTAAATGTGGTTTTGCTTCTGGAAAACTAGGTGTGGGTAATAATAAGTACAGATATTCATCTTTAAGTTCTAGAACCGAAGATGAAGTTATATTCATATGTCATTTCGATAGATGGAGGGACAAAGATAGATGTACATTCTAGGATTCAAAAGATGTTAGGTATTATGTAAAGTTTAATTTATTATTTATAATCTCGGGGTTTAGTTGAAAGTCTTTTGGGAAATCGAAATTAGGTTTGTGAAAATGGTTAGTTTCATTGAAATATCAAATGTGATAGAAATTGTCGGATTGTTGTTAAGGGCGGGATATGAATAAATTGTATTTTAAAAATAAAATTCAAAGCAATTTAGTTTTAGGAAAAGTGGAAGTTCTATAATTCGGGTAAAGGGTTTGAATAATAATTAACCATTGGCAGCCGCGTATAAGTCATTCATATATAAGTTTTATTCATATACTTCTCACAAGAAAAAAGAAGGAGCATGAGAAGCGAACGATCGAGAAAATAAAGGGATGTCATAACAGGAATGAAGTTCATTTCTGCAAATTATACAACGGCGATGATGAACCGAATTCCACTCCTATGTAAATTGCACCATTCCACCTGGACGACGCAGGCCAACCATTCTGCCCACCCGACCTAGACGAAGTGAAGATAGCCATATCTAAACTTCAGAATAATAAAGTTTTTGGTGCTGATAGCCTTGCGGCCAAGCTGTTCAAAGCAGCTGGCAATTGATTGGTTAGGAGTATATGCACCAGCTCATCTGAAAAATATGGTTGGAGGAAAGCATGAATGGAACCGCAGCATTGTTTGCCCGATCCAGCAGAAATGCGACCCTCTGGACTGCATCAACTACTACACCAACATCGCATACTTCATACAAGATCTTCTTTGCTGTGCTATGTGATCGCTTGAAAACATTCGTCAACAAACTGATAAGTCCATTTCAGTATGGCCTTAGGCCAGGAAAGTCCACCATCGACCAAACATTCGCACTACGGCAGATCTTGGAACAAACTCAGGAATTTCAAATCGATAACCACCTCCTTTTCATCGATTTCAAGGCTGCGTATTATAGAAACTATAGAGATGAGCAATATAGAGCGATTTCTAGTTTTGGAATATCTATCAAACTCGTCCGTTTGTGCAAGATGACGATAGAGAACTGATGCTGCTCCATCAAAGTCGGTAAAGACGTCACCGACACTTTTATAAATAATAATAATAATATTTTAACTATGGGTCTGTAAGGTACATTGCCTTTTAAATGCAACAGGTGTTGCACGACACCAGTGTTGGTAAATTACGCGAGTTTTGAAAATTTGAATTAGTTACGCGTAACTAATGTAACTAAGGTAACTAATTGAATAAGTTACGTAACTAATGTAATTAAGGTAACTTATCTATTATTTTCTTTCACATTTCTACAAATATATCTTCACATCAAAGTTTTAAATGGGGAGTTTTAAAATGGGTTCATATTTCATCAAAAAGTTTTTATGAATTTGTGCATCCTGTATGGATGAAAAGTATATCTTATTGATGATTTTCAGTTGATAAACGCCATTCTTCAATATGTTGATGTCATTGTTGTTTTCAGTGTAGATTCAATTGTGTGATGAAAATGGAGTCGTATTAACGACAGTTCCACAATCCAAATGAAGTTCTTCCACCTGAAGCCAACATGGACTCAGCAGACAATCAAGCATCTGGAGAAGTTTCAGTTTCCACTTGGTTTCGGCCCTCAACTTCCTCTTATATACCGTCAATTTATTCGGACATGGGTTCAACTGGAGAAGTGTCTATTTCAACTTGGTCTCTTCCGTCAACGGCATCTTTACCATCTTTTTATATATTTTATATTATAGCTTTGTTACATTAGTTACTAGTTGCGCGGAAAATAAGACGTAACTAATTGCAATTAGTTACGCGTAACCAAATGGGTAACTTACTCGTAGTAACTTACGTTGCCAACACTGCACGGCACTAGTTAGAAGGAGTAGACAGATAGGAAAGAATCGTTTGGGTACAATTGAATTGATGTTAAAAAAATATTCAGACGAGGCGATGCGCTATCATGCGATTTCTTTAACATCGTCCTTGAAAGAATAGTGCCAAATTCTCATGTCAACGCCAGAATAACAATATTTCAAAAGTCAGTACAATTACTCGCTTGCGCTGAAAAAACAAAACCTCGTTTTTAATTTTTTATTTGGTCTTTGTTTAAAAAAAATAGAGAATGTCAAACAGAAATTGGTGCAGGATTTTATTGTTATTTTCATAAAAATTATTTTTATTTTCATCGTATGTCTGATTCACCTCTTAGTCCGCGGATCTGAGTTCCGAAAAAATTTTTTTTAAAAAATAATAATAAAAAATCCCACTAAGAGCACAAAACGAACAGTTAATTTGTCGTTTTCCTGTACTATACTTTGTCCTTTTTGAATGTGCGGTACAGAGAAGATAGGGATGTCTATCTCCCATTCGCACTCTTTTGTTTTCCATAAGGTACAACTTTTCCAAAAGCTCTCTCGGGGTTGCCGCAGTAAGCATTTAGAAGTAGCAAAAACTGAAAGAACAATATGTATGTGTAGGGTTACCTATCTACTTTTTATATTAAATTTTTATTTGTAAACAAAATTATGCCAAATTTGTTTGATGACAAACTTATCGAATTTGTTGGTGGCGAATTATGGCCTTTGGTGTTATCTTCGTTGAAAAGATTGTAGACTGTTCGATTAGAAATCAACAAAATATCTGCTACTTTCTTCACAGCTTCTGTTTTATTTTGTCGGTTTTTATAATTTTTTTTTGTCGCGTCAACAATTTTGTTCGCACCTTATAGACCAAGAGCACACAGCAATTTTTTGGGTCGGTGATGTAACCGAAAAAAAAAACAGATGAGTCGACAGCAGGGGTGAAACTCTTTAAATAAACGCAAGTCTTGCAGTTCATGATGGCGGCTTTTGTAAGTAGTAGCTTAAAAAATCACTTTTTTTTTAAATGAGAGAATTGATATAACGATAACCGATCAAATTTAGCTTTTTTATAATAAGTGCCCTCAGTTTACAGCGAAAATGGTAATTCAAGACTTTTCAAATGTGGAAATGCTTTTGTCAGACGTTTTAAAAATTGAAAAAAAAATTATGTTTTTTTCTTTTTGACATAACAATTACTTTCTGCTACAAATATAAAAAAACAGTCTCTCATAAAAAATATGAGAGTCAGTTATTCTATTTTGTGCTTAATTATTTTTCTTGTCAGCCATTCAACACTAATATTATCTACACCATATTAATGAATGGCTCAGATTTTATTCTGTTTAAACTTAACTCTATTTTTATAAAAACTTTGTTATTATGTAGTTTTTAAGCGGAAACTGAATAAAAATAACTCGTCGTTACTATCGACTTTTTTTTGCTCTTGTAGCAATTATTTTTAAGTTAAAAGGCAAGAGAAATAAAGAAAAACAAATACAAATGTATGGAGAAGAATTTTGTTCGGTTCGGTTTGAGTGTTTTTCGATACAGGGAATTAGTAACGAAATAATTACTCAATATGCTTATTCAGCGATATCTACTTCGGTGAGTTTGAAACCATCTTGATTCTTCTATGTGTATAAGCTGGATCTAGGCTAATTTACTGTGCACAATTCACTGTATGGACAATTCACTGTTCGCCCGCGCGAATAGTGCACCACAGTGAAATGCACGCAGTGAATTGTCCATTACAGTGAACTGGCCCCCATGCCATTCTTTTAGATTATTTAATTGGACATTATTCTATATTGTTTCTTGAATCATTACCTTCATAGAAAAAAAAAATAAAAAGATTTCGGTTCCGATTGTATTGATGGAATTTAAACATGGTCAAGTGTTAGAAAACATATTAATTTTGAATTTAATTTTTATTAGTCTCTCAAAGTTTCATATATCTATTTGAGATGTAAGAAAATAAAAAAAAATATCATCTATTTGAGATGTAAATTTACATAAATGCAAATTTTGTAAAACGCGAGGTAAATTATCTGTGTTCAAAAAAATAGACCACAGTGAATTGTGTTCCACAGTGAATTGTGATCCACAGTGAACTGTGCACAGTGAATTGTCCATACAGTGAATTGTGCACAGTGAATTGTGCACAGTGAATCAGCCGGCTTCGGTATAAACTCAATGGTTGTACATAGACATATACTCAATTATCTAAAAAAAAAAGACAATTAAAGATTAGGATCTTCAGAAATTGCTATATGAAATGACATATGGCGTGTTGTGTTGCGAAATGCAAAATGTCCAAGACCATTTGAGCGCGGCCAAGGGGTTGCGAGACGTTTTATAAAATCTAAAAAAATAGGTTTTCGAAATAATTGGTATAACCGAAATTTGTGTTGCGTAGACAACTCAACTATGGTTTGGTTGTCATTCTCATATTTGGGATTATCAAACTCACAACTAGTTGACTGTCAAAAGACAACCAGTTGTCATTCTGCTGACAATTTATTAAATAGTCGTATTTTCAGTTGTCTATTAATCTCTTCCAGAGTTCAAATGTTTTTAAGTTGTCTTAAACATCAGAATCTAACAACTGGTTATAAGCAGTTGTCTATATACTTATGGGACTATTTTGATTTATTTCCAGTGGCTTTGACAATAGAAATAATAAAATAAATTGTAATATGTGATTGTTTTCATTAGTATCTACCTATCTATTTTTTTGTATATGCTTTTTGAAATGTGTTTTTGTTTTGATTAGTTATTGTGTTCTTGCCGAAAAAATGGGGCATTGATTTCATCAAATTGTTGAAAATACCATTCCAAACAAAGATAAATGAGTCTAAGATGAAATGAGCGTGGCCGCCCTGCCAGATCATTTTATTGAATTCTTAAAATGATCTGGCCAGGAGAACACCACACCGAAATCGTCTTTTCAATTTTTTTTTCAATTCAATAAATTTTTATTCAGTTTCCGCTTAAAAACTACATAATAACAAAGTTTTTATAAAAATAGAGTTAAGTTTAAACAGAATAAAATCTGAGCCATTCATTAATATGGTGTAGATAATATTAGTGTTGAATGGCTGACAAGAAAAATAATTAAGCACAAAATAGAATAACTGACTCTCATATTTTTTATGAGAGACTGTTTTTTTATATTTGTAGCAGAAAGTAATTGTTATGTCAAAATTGAAAAAAAAATTATGTTTTTTTTCTTTTTGACATAACAATTTCTTTCTGCTACAAATATAAAAAAACAGTCTCTCATTAAAAATATGAGAGTCAGTTATTCTATTTTGTGCTTAATTATTTTTCTTGTCAGCCATTCAACACTAATATTATCTACACCATATTAATGAATGGCTCAGATTTTATTCTGTTTAAACTTAACTCTATTTTTATAAAAACTTTGTTATTATGTAGTTTTTAAGCGGAAACTGAATAAAAATTTATTGAATTGAAAAAAAAATTGAAAAGACGATTTCGGTGTGGTGTTCTCCTGGCCAGATCATTTTAAGAATTCAATAAAATGATCTGGCAGGGCGGCCACGCTCATTTCATCTTAGACTCATTTATCTTTGTTTGGAATGGTATTTTCAACAATTTGATGAAATCAATGCCCCATTTTTTCGGCAAGAACACAATAACTAATCAAAACAAAAACACATTTCAAAAAGCATATACAAAAAAATAGATAGGTAGATACTAATGAAAACAATCACATATTACAATTTATTTTATTATTTCTATTGTCAAAGCCACTGGAAATAAATCAAAATAGTCCCATAAGTATATAGACAACTGCTTATAACCAGTTGTTAGATTCTGATGTTTAAGACAACTTAAAAACATTTGAACTCTGGAAGAGATTAATAGACAACTGAAAATACGACTATTTAATAAATTGTCAGCAGAATGACAACTGGTTGTCTTTTGACAGTCAACTAGTTGTGAGTTTGATAATCCCAAATATGAGAATGACAACCAAACCATAGTTGAGTTGTCTACGCAACACAAATTTCGGTTATACCAATTATTTCGAAAACCTATTTTTTTAGATTTTATAAAACGTCTCGCAACCCCTTGGCCGCGCTCAAATGGTCTTGGACATTTTGCATTTCGCAACACAACACGCCATATGTCATTTCATATAGCAATTTCTGAAGATCCTAATCTTTAATTGTCTTTTTTTTTTTAGATAATTGAGTATATGTCTATGTACAACCATTGAGTTTATACCGAAGCCGGCTGATTCACTGTGCACAATTCACTGTGCACAATTCACTGTATGGACAATTCACTGTGCACAGTTCACTGTGGATCACAATTCACTGTGGAACACAATTCACTGTGGTCTATTTTTTTGAACACAGATAATTTACCTCGCGTTTTACAAAATTTGCATTTATGTAAATTTACATCTCAAATAGATGATATTTTTTTTTATTTTCTTACATCTCAAATAGATATATGAAACTTTGAGAGACTAATAAAAATTAAATTCAAAATTAATATGTTTTCTAACACTTGACCATGTTTAAATTCCATCAATACAATCGGAACCGAAATCTTTTTATTTTTTTTTTCTATGAAGGTAATGATTCAAGAAACAATATAGAATAATGTCCAATTAAATAATCTAAAAGAATGGCATGGGGGCCAGTTCACTGTAATGGACAATTCACTGCGTGCATTTCACTGTGGTGCACTATTCGCGCGGGCGAACAGTGAATTGTCCATACAGTGAATTGTGCACAGTAAATTAGCCTAGATCCAGCTTATACACATAGAAGAATCAAGATGGTTTCAAACTCACCGAAGTAGATATCGCTGAATAAGCATATTGAGTAATTATTTCGTTACTAATTCCCTGTATCGAAAAACACTCAAACCGAACCGAACAAAATTCTTCTCCATACATTTGTATTTGTTTTTCTTTATTTCTCTTGCCTTTTAACTTAAAAATAATTGCTACAAGAGCAAAAAAAAGTCGATAGTAACGACGAGTTACGAGTATAGAAACAATAATTGATTTTATTAAAAAACTAATGTTATATAGCAGATGCCACCACAAAAATAATTTTTTTAATCTTTCGGAGACTTAAGGTCACTTTATTTCATTTTCATATAATTTATTTTATATGACCTAATATTACAATATACTTCGAGTTAATCTCATAGATAGTATTAAAAATTAAATAACAATAGGTACATGTGCACGAAAAAATGATACAGATATTTAAATTCATTCAAAACAATAAATATAAATTCTATAAATGATGAGCAAATCAATAATATTAATAGTTATTTAAATAATTTTAAATTATAGTTGTAGCTCGGTAGCAAGATGGGGGGGGGTGTTTATATAAGTACGGCGATCAGCGGAGCGAAGAGTGTGTTTGGGTTTGTCGTAAGGAGCCAGGCGACCAAATAAATTGTTCAGCCTGTCTACCACTACCACTCACAATGTTAGAAGATGACGGGCGAAGAGGAGCCAGGTGACCAAAATGCTTGTTCAACATGTCTACCACTAGCGTAATTAGAACGAAGTGAAGAGCAGCAACGACGAAGGAAAATAGGCAGAGCCAGGCGACCAAACAAGTTGTTCAGCCTGTCTACTGTTGACGAGCGAAAACAATTTATCAAATAAAACAAAGCAGTTACTCCAACTAAGTTGTATGCTTACTAGTCAGCTTTATTCAATAGACTGTGTTATCTACACATTTGTTCGGCTATTTATACCTTAAATGAGCAGCACATTACAATGAATTTGTGATGCTCGAAAATGTGTTGTTTTTATTTACATTTTATGCTTTTAGTTTTTCTATTATGAAAAAAATGTGTTGATCAATATTTTTAATTATGTAATTCAGATAGGTATTTGTGGTTTACGTTAAACAATAGTTGATATAATTCAAGAAATAATATAATTCAAATAGGTTGTGTTTTATGATGTTAATTGGGAGGATGGCTGTTACAATCTCCCCCTCTGCCTCATGGATCGTCTCGAGAATGTGGCAGGATCAGGTGTAGGGTCAGAACTATGTGAAGTCATCCTTCTCTTATCTTTTGGGCTAGGATTTGTCTTCTTAGCAGGTCTGCCTCGTTTTCTGAAAGAAATAATTGGATTAGGAGTAGGTAGTTCACCTGAACCACCAGAATATCGTGTCAGCATCGAAGCGTGGTATGTACCCAATGGTACCCATGGTTCATCTTCTTCAAGTCGTGATTGACATCATCTGGAGTTCGTAGCTCACGACCAAAAGTCAGAAATGCTGATGAAAACCCAGTGCTTTCGCATTTTGCAGTGTTCATCGCAAAACGAATAGCGGGAAGTTTGAGATTCCAAGATGTGTGTTGGTTTCCAACTAAAATCGATAGCTGGGTTTTGAGATCTCGGTTCTTCCTTTCAACAGGAATTGCTTCTGGGTGATAAACAGGAGTAAAAGATTGTTTTATCCCCAAGCATAATGTGAGTTTCTGCATAAGAGCAGAAATAAATTGTGTTCCGTTATCGCTATGGAGTCGTCGTGGGACACCATATCGCAAAAACACTTCATTTAATAAGGTCAGGGCACAATTTTCGGAAATAGTTCCACCCAACGGCTGCATACATCTTCTACAATCAAAATCCATTGATGGCCAGTAGTACTTGTAGGTAGTGGTCCAAAAAGATCTACTGCTATGACTTCGAATCTTTGACTGCTTGGAGTTGTCTGTAGCAAACTGGCTGGTTTTAAATTTGTAGCTTTGTATCGTTGACATTCGATACAAACTTTGACATGATTAGTTATGTCAGCCCGCATTCCAGGCCAATAGTAACGGCTAGAGATATGCGATAATGTCTTTTCAACACCATAGTGTCCAGCTGTCGAGTCATCATGGTTTTTTTTTCAACATCATTGCTTTCATTGTTTTAGGGACAACCAGTTGGCCATTTTCGGTATCCTCTTCTGCACAATAACGATATAAGACTCCATCATTCAAAATATAACCACGATTAGTCCAACGAAGTAAATTGTCATCGTTATTTTCAAAAGAATCGATTATTATTTTTAAATCTGGATCATTTAGTTGTTCGTCTCTTTTCTCTTTTGATCCTCGTCTTGGCATGTCTACTTCTATTGAACAGATTACACAGTTTTCCTGTATATGTTCTTCGTCAGGACATGGTGGACGGGAAAGAGTGTCGGCAACGGCGTTGTTTTTTTCAGGATTATAACCTATGTCAATGCTATATGGCTGTAGTTGAAGTGCCCATCTGGCGAGTCTTCCTGTAGGAGATTTTAATGTCATCAACCATTTCAAGGGCTGGTGATCGGTATCCTCGGAACTTTTCAACCGCCCATACAACAGCGAGTGCTTCTCGTTCAGTGGTTGAGAAGTTGCGTTCTGCAGGTAAGAGTAAACGGCTTGCATATTCAACCGGATGTTCTAATGCGTTCTCCCCCTGGAGTAGAACAGCTCCGATAGCATAACTGCTCGCATCGGTTTTTAATATGAAAGGTATTCCTTCTTTCACTTGTTGTAGAATGGGGGCAGAAGTTAAAAGTTTTTTAAGTTTCTCAAAAGAATACTGTTCTTCATCTCCCCACTTCCAAACGGTTTTTTTTTTTTTGTTAAATTGGACAATGGCTTCGATATGTCTGCAAAATTAGGTATAAACCTTCTATACCAGGAGCAGGTTTGCAAAAAGGACAACACTTGTTTTTGGTTTTTGGGTGCCGGTCGTAGAAGAATTGTATCCGTTTTGGCGGGGTCAACTTTGAAGCCATTTGGTGTCAGTACATGACCCAAATATTTAATTTCTGAGCAGCAAAATTTGCATTTCTCACGGTTAAGACGAAAACCGAATTGTTTTAAACGTTCAAAAACTCTTTGTAGGTCTTTCAGGTGAGTTGTAATGTTTTCCGAGCAGATAATTATATCGTCAAGGTACGCGAGTATCAGGATTTGAGGTAACCCATTTCGAAACTTGTCGATCAAACGTTGAAATGTTGTTGGTGCATTTCGCAATCCAAACGGCATCCGATTGAAAACATAACTTCCAAAAGGAGTAATGAAAGCAGTTTTCGGTTGATCTTCTTTTGCTACCTGTATCTGCCAGTATCCAGAACGAAGATCCAATGTGGACATAAATGGTGTGCTTTTGGCTGCATGGAGAAGGTCATCAATTCGTGGCAGGGGATAACGATCCGGGATGGTGATAGCGTTCAGCTTTCGGTAATCTATGCATACTCGTATGCTGCCGTCACTCTTGGGAACCATTACAACTGGAAAAGCCCAAGGTGATTCCTTCTCTTCAATAATGCCTTTTTGCAACATATCATCAATTTCGGTTTTAAGCTGTAGTTTTCTAGCAGGAGAAATTCTATAAGGGGCGTTTGAAATCAGTTTATGTGTCCCGGTGTTGATTTTATGTTCAACGTAGGGTATAGGAGTTCTTATTTCACCAAATAAATCATCCTCGTCTTTGAGCAGAGTTTCAAGTTGTAACTTCTCTGACGGTTTTATTTCGTAACCTTCTTCTGAACGTAGTTTGATACGAATTAAGTGTAAACCAGTTGTCAGTATTTACGTCCACCCTTTTTGGTTCGCTAAAGAGGTCATTGTGTTTTTCTGGTGTTCTCATCTCCCGAGGAACAGCATCTGAAAAGATAGCTTAAATTCCGTGAGGGGAGTAATTATCATCCCTTTTCCGCTTTGGGGTATTTCCAATTAGGGCTTAAGGTCTCGTTACTTTCAACCCAAGTAAGATATGCTGAGACTTCTTTGAGCTTTTTATCCTTTTCCAACGCTGTGTGGTATCTTGGTTTTTTTTTGATTTTGAAGGCATAACGTTTATTTTATCTGCTGGCTCTATTGGTGGTTTTGTTGCGAAGCACTTCACGAGCTTAAAATCGTAAATTTTTGCTGGGTCATCAACAAAATGGTAAGCTCTCTGAGCGATGTTCAATACTAAACCGCATTGTTCCAGAAAGTCTATGCCGAGTAGAGTTTGATTCCCTTTGGCTTCTGGTTATGCTATTGAACGTATTTTACGTAATCGTTTGTTAATAATTATATCTGCTACCGTGCAGTGAACAATTTGTTTTCTTGAAATTCCGTCTGCCAAGGTAACTTCCGCATATACTTTTTGGAATACGCATTCCTTTTTTAACAGGATTTGGTATAAACTTGATCCTGCGACGCTCGTTCCAGCTGCCGTGTCAATGTAATCTTCATCTTTAATGCCGTTTATGTTGATGTCAACAGTTGGAACATTTCTTCCAATCACTGTTGATTCAATCAGGTTGAAATCTAGCATAGCTGGGCTCTGTGCATGTTTATTGCTACACGTGGGACAATTAGATCTGTAATATCCTGCTGCTCCGCACCCATAACAATTTAGGCTTGGCTTAGTCGCTTCACTTTGGTTGTTAGCTTTTTTAAAACATTGGCTCTCTAGATGACCTTTTTTCCTGCAGTATGTGCAACGTTTTTTCGTTGGGTCCTCAACCGGTTTATTTAAAGATTTGGCTTCTTTTATTGTCATCTCGACTTCTCGAGCTTCTTTTAAAAGTTCTTGGAATGTCTGTACTGATTTTCTATTGATTTTTTCCCTTATAACCCTGAGGAGCTGTCCATACACCATGTTTAGCATAATCACTTCCGAAATATCGTTTGTCAGTTGAGAAAATAGAGTCCTCTTCTTGCAAACAAATTCGTCGGTGGATTCGCTGTACTTTTGTTTTTCTTCGAACAGTTCCACATATACTCTCCATGTTGGTTTTGGTGGTGCAAATGATGAGCGTAATAGCCTTATAGCGTCATCAAAGGTTTTTGCTTCACTTTTTACTCCCTGCCACCAGTTTGATGCAAAGCCTTTCAACAAGAGCGGGAGACCAATGAGTGCATTTTTGTCAGAAACACTCTCTGCATTTTTGTAGACCGTTATTGTCGCTAGAAATTCATCTAATTTTGATTTGTTGCGTTCGCCATCAAAACGTGCTGTATACCGGCTAAACGTACCATGGCTTTCTTTTACGCCAATGGCCGCTACCAAACGTGTGAGCTGTTCTTCGGACAGGGTGATTGGTGTAGTCATTATGAAAGATAACTCTGGAGGAATTGGTGCTTTGTTTGAATCGTTTTCGATTATTGTCGATTCAAAATCGGATTCTGGTGATTCAAACTCAGAGCTGAAGTCAGATTCAGAAGAAGAATTGTTTTCTTGGTATGATACCCTTGGCTTTGTCATTAACCGTTCACTCTTTCTCATATGACCTCGTTAACGACCGGGTGAGAATAAAACCGGGTGAGTATTTAAGCGGGTTGTACAATGCGTGGTTCTTACGATTAACTACTTTCAGTGTTTATGGTGTTCTCTAAGCAACAAAAAAAAAAATGGATGAAAAAAATATTTTTTTTTGTGATGCACTTAAACGGGATGGGCTGTAACACGTCCGATTTATATTCTTGAAGTGTTTATGGTGTTCTCGAAACAACCATTAAAAAAAACAAATGAGAAAAAAAAATTTTTTTTTTTTGTGATGCACTTAAGAGGGATGGGCTCTGGCACGTCCGATTTATACTCTTGAAGTGTTTATGGTGTTCTCCAAACAACCATTAAAAAAAACAAATGAGAAAAAAAATTACTTGGCCAAAACAATGAAAAAAATTTTCGGGCCTCTTAATCGTGTTTTGTACTTATACGGGTTCTACTGTGTTTGTCCAACAGATGTTCAAATTTACAGTACCACAAAGTTGGGCGCTCGGTAGCTAGAAGGGGGGGGGGTGGTTATATAAGTACGGCGATCAGCGGAGCGAAGAGTGTGTGTTTGGGTTTGTCGTAAGGAGCCAGGCGACCAAATAAATTGTTCAGCCTGTCTACCACTACCACTCACAATGTTAGAAGATGACGGGCGAAGAGGAGCCAGGTGACCAAAATGCTTGTTCAACATGTCTACCACTAGCGTAATTAGAACGAAGTGAAGAGCAGCAACGACGAAGGAAAATGGGCAGAGCCAGGCGACCAAACAAGTTGTTCAGCCTGTCTACTGTTGACGAGCGAAAACAATTTATCAAATAAAACAAAGCAGTTACTCCAACTAAGTTGTATGCTTACTAGTCAGCTTTATTCAATAGACTGTGTCTGTGTCATTCTACAACACATTTGTTCGAATATTTATACCTAAAATGAGCAGCACATTACAATGAATTTGTGATGCTCGAAAATGTGTTGTTTTTATTTACATTTTATGCTTTTAGTTTTTCTATGGTGAAAAAAATGTGTTGATCAATATTTTTAATTATGTAATTCAGATAGGTATTTGTGGTTTACGTTAAACAATAGTTGATATAATTCAAGAAATAATATAATTCAAATAGGTATTTGTGTTTTATGATGTTAATTGGGAGGATGGCTGTTACATAGTTATTTAAACAAATTTAAATTTTAAATTATAGTAACATTTTTTAAATATCTGAAATTTAACTGGACATGTGTTTGTGTAGTTCCCTTCGAAATCGGGATGATGAGATGGTTTTTTGCAATTGGTGTAGAAGATTATTCCACAACCTAAATGCATTGACAAAGTAAGGCTAAATATGTACACGATTGTCAGGTCTGACAATCATTGTCAGATTAGCAAACGTGTGACTATGTCTGAATATGAGCTGACAATGAGCTGAAAATTAAATTTGTGTGTACACGGTTTGCAGAAAATATACAAATATCTGCAAATCTGCAAATATCTGCAAATATTTTGCTGACAATGTCGACAATCTAGTTTTGCTAAATATCTGGCAATAGATTTGCAAGATTTTCTGCCAAACGTGTCACACTAAATTAAATTTTGGATCTGCAAGTTCATTTTCAGCTCATTGTTTACCTTGGAATGTTTGCTAAACCTGTCTGCAAAATAATAAATTTGCAAATGTTCTTTCAACGGCATCTGCCAATTTATTCATTGGCGGACATTTGCAGAAACGTCAGAAAATGAAAAAAATTTGGCGGTCTCCAAATAAATTTTGTGTACCTACACACGATTGCCACATCTGCAAATTAATTTGTCTTCAAAATGATTGATGAACAAATTTTTCTGCAAATTAATTTGGTGTGTACACGGTTTTCAGCTTGCGTGTACACGGTGTACACGATTGGAAGATATCTACAAGTTTATTGGCAGATATTTGCCAAACATTTTTTCTTGGTGTGTACACGATTGTCAGCCATTTGAAACAAATTTTTCACTGACAAATCTGACAATATTTGCAGATCTGGCAATCGTGTACACTTAGCTTAAGATCGTTCTTGTACAGTATGTGAACATTGCGGTAATACTTATTTAAGGTCTCTAAGTCACTGAAGGAAGTTCAAATATTCATACAAATACTGAGGGCAATTGTTTTGAATTATACCATGTAGTTTCAGAATAGAGAGTGTGGATGGCCTGACTGACGATGCCCAACATCCACACTCGGGCAAAACACATCGGAGTATAGGCTACTAAAACCTTATTCATTGAATTTCATTCGATTACTCCACTAAAACTAAAATAAAAATTAACTAGCAATAGTTGTTGTTGTTATTTCTTTCTTTTTGTTTCAGAATAGATTTAAACTCGTAATATTAATCAAAACTCATACCAAAAAGACAAGATTTATATGCTGTGAAACGCTTACCTTGGCAAGCCGTAGATGAATCTTATACAGTTATTTTTTTTTTGTTTACACTATCAGATCCTATTCAAATGGAGCTTAAAGCAAGCATCAGCAGATGAACGAAGATTTGCCAACACATATTATGTGTCTACTGGCTCATCACTTAGTGCAGGTGTTAGTTGTTAGTAAGCGCAATGCAACAAAAACAAAAAAAAAGCACATAAAAACATGAAAACATATAAAGTCAAAATTGAACAAAATGACCCAGAAACATTTAGTATCGTGGAGCACTGGTTCTGAAGATAGTTTTTAAATTACTTTTATTAAAATTAAAATCCAACACACCATTGTTCAAGTTATATAACTTACTCAACGCAACATTTACTTTTCGCTTACATTCCGAGTCTAAGCAAAATTGCAATTGAATGAAAAAATGGCAGCAGCAATGACTTCACCAGATGCATTTTCATATTCGAAGTCAGCAAGTTCGAGGACCTTCTGAGACTACGCAATCCATTGTAAATTCTCATAATGGTATCTGAGGTAGAGCCCCAACAACTCATTTAACTATTAATAATAAAACCAAGATATTTCACTTGTTCAACATAAGGTAACGTAAAACAAATTGGGTTAAGAGAAGGAACATCAACTAGAGGTATATCTCTTCTTTTAAACACCATACCAAATGATTTAAGAGGATTCAATTCAACTCAGCCCACCCCTGAATGTGGAACAAATTTCATTAACTCGCACTACACAGTCTTCTAACAATCCAGGTTTCCTAGCAAGATATATAGCGACATCATCTGCATAGATGTGTACATTAAAATTAATAATAAAATCGGGAAGATCATCAATGCAGACGCAGAAAAGTAGAGGTCCTAAAACAGATCCTTGTGGGACATCTGTGTTTACAGGGTATGGGTTAGAAATTCCATGTTTAAACAGAGACTAAGAGGTTATTTAAATAATTTTAAATTAGTTCAAGGGCAGAGAGAGAAAATTGAAAGTTATTTTTGAGTTTCCACAAGAGTATAGAGTGATCGATACAATCAAAGGCTTTTGAAACTTCGCACTTCTCAGTGCGCACTGCCATCTCGACATGCAATTCATTAACAGTTCTGAGCTCAAAGTTGCAGGGACACAACATGCCACCCCCCACCCTCACACGTACACCACTGTTTACACGCCATAAATTGAAACTATTCGAGATTTCGTCGTTTCTTGGTTCATTTTTTTTCTCTACGCTCCTCGGATAATTCGCAATTCGATTGTACCTTTCCCCAACACCGCCAAATCCAATATGAGTTTAAAAAAAAAAAAAAAAAAAATTGATTCACATTCAAATGTGAATCAAAAGACCACTTTTAAAACCGAAATTACACCATACGGTCTTCATTCTATTTCAAAATTGAATTTAAGCCATAATTGGATTATGGCTTTAATTCGCATTTTTTTTTTTTTTACACTATCAGATCCTGTTCATAAGGAGCTTAGAGTTATTTGAAAGTTATTTTACACCATTATGGCGTTAGTTCGTATAGGGTTCGTTCACGGCACCGGCCCTATGTCGCAATCAAATATGGCCCTATGACACTTTAGCAAAACGACAGAATGCCATGTCTTCGAATATGGCCTCATGACGCTTTGATAAAATGACATAAGGCCGAATTCGAAGATATATGGCCCTATGACAAACGGCCTTATGTCACAGCAACGTTTTAGAAGCATTAAATTCCTCACTGTTTTTTATACCTGATTCTATAATACTGTCAAGATCGAAATTAAATGAGCTTAGCTTTTCAGTTCCACATCCAAAAGTTTAATGAATTAGACGTTTCAGACAATAGTTCATTGATAAATATCAGAAATAGAGTCGGAGACAAATCGATACACGTGCAAAGTTTCAAAATTAAGGTTTTGATTGATATTGTTACTCGAACTGCACATCACTATATAATCGCAGTCAAATCGTGTGCAGAAGGCGTTGAAGTCTTAATTAATAAATTCACTATAAGAACAAACATTTAAATTCAAAACATTTCTTTTGTCTTTACTACCCATTTATTTCGTTGCCTAAGACAATTCGTTCATATATGTAAGATTCATATTAATACATACATAGGTACATACATATATGCCTAGAGTTCTTATACATTCATATATGTATATGAGAAGCTCACATTGAAATATGTAGTTAAATAAGATAAATCGAGTCAATTTATTTAATTTCAAGAATTGTTCGCCTTTTTATGTATATATGTATGTATACGTAAGGGGCATCAAATTTGCTTCATGCCAACCTACAACCACATACATATGCATACATAAAAAAAAATTTTTTTTTTTTGTAAAACTCGTTAAGGAAAATTTTAAATTATTCAAATATTCACTAGGTGCCCATTTCAAAATCTTTTCCATTAATCATGCCAGGACCAAGAGCTGAAGATTTCGCCTATCATGATTCCGAAAAATGACTTTACGTTCTTGTTTCAGAATATATTAGTCAACCACTTCCTCGTACAAACGGATTAGATATCTTTTTGAGCACAAAAAACTAACGAAGAAGAAAGCCATAGAAATGCTACAACCTGAACGCAAGTATAACATCAAAACTTCTGGCTTACGCAATCATTATTTTCCTAATTCGACAGAGACATGTAATTGCTGTCTCTCTGTCTGTAATAATACATAATATATACTCTACAAATCAAAAGGTATAAGTAGTACTATCTAGTCGAGTTAGCCAATAAATAAAAGTCAATTCAATTTGGAGTATCCGGCTAAAAGTTTGCCAGCTGATGGGTCTTTAAAACTAACAATAGAAACCTGTATCCCACAACCCACACGTGTGTTATGTGGCACGAATCCTCCTTAGCAGTCAGCAAGTCAGTGTTATGTCTAATAAGAAGCACTAAAAATGAACATCGCGTCAGTTTATAGTCGACTCGTATGTGGAAAACATAGAATTCCGTTGTGTTTCAGGAGAGAAATGCTTTTCAAGAGGAGCTAATTGCACTTTATTCGTATTCAAGTGGCACTGGCAGCTCCATATAATATGTATATTCACTTTTTATACTCTAATCGAGAGTCACATACAACAGCCAGCACCATCTATACAAGCCAATGATTTTTCTGGATAGTTGTTAAACGATGCCCTTAAGTGATATGCCAGCACCCCTATTATCGTTTGCTATATTAGATTTTCTGGTTTATTCTAGTGCGGACTGCAGGGGTTGGTCGTGCAAGTATTTGCATGCAACAAAATGGTTTAGTGACTAATTATTTGTTATGTGTGTCTTTTTTTCATTGTTATAATTTTTATACGTGAAGGCGACAATTATGAAATGAGAAATCAAGTTAAAGCACACACGATGTTGGTGTAGATAATTAAAACAGCCTCAAAGGTACTTGGAAGAACTAATTGCGGTGAATGATTTATTCATCCAATGAAGGATACAAATTATGGAGGATCGGGACTGACTACAAAAAGGGAGTTAAATCCCTTGAACCCGCGAAACGGGCCACCCAGGTGCTTTAAAATAAGAAGACTGTTGACTCAGGCCAAAGATTAAGAATATAAAGATGGGAAACTTTCGTACGTTTTACCCTCCAACACCCATTTGTTTACATTGTTGTATTTGTAATTTCGATTCGTATCCGTGTAAAATTGATAGGGGAACCGAGGTGAATTTATTTGTTTTGACAGTTCTTCTTTTTTTGTTTGTCTAGTTTGCACAATTAATAAACATTTTTATGTATTTCTATAAGAACTTTCATTCTTTTAAAACATTTATGCTGACGATGGCTGACTAATTATAAGTGATAAATTTACTGGCAGTGATTCAGGTCAGGTGATGGTAGTAGCGATAGTGATGACGATCATGAAAATACAGACGGTCCAAAGAAGACTACAAAACGAGGAATGGAAGATGATAGTAGTGATGGTATGATTACTAGAAAATTTAACTTTTATTACAATTTAATGTTTCAATTATATTTTTCAGAGGAAGAAACTACAGCTGCACCAAGTCGAAAACGTAAAGCGGCTGACTCCTTGAGTATGAAGTCAGGACGAACAAGAACTTCGCGTTATACAGCTGATGGTAAAGGTATTCATAGACCTGTAGCTGCATCAGTTAAATCTAGACATAAATGCTATTCAGTCCAGACTACAGCTTTTAGTACTCAACAAAGAAAGCCCAAGGTGATATGAAGAAAAAGGGAAAGTTAGATCCATATGCATATATTCCACTCAGCAGAAATTTTTTAAAGCAAGTATTTTTGTCTGAAACTAAAATGTTATGATGCAAATAGTAGCGCTAACTCAGGAAGTGCATACATTTTGTCTGTAAGTCAAACCGGTTGGGCATTAATCTTTGACTCAGGCGCTTCCAGACGACTGAACATACCCAAAGCGGAGCAACGAAGTTGCGTGAACGGGACTGATTACAGAACGGAAGTTGAAATATCTTGAACCCCTGAAGTGGGCCACCCAGGTGCTTTAAAAGAAGAAGACAGCTAACGACTGATGGACATACCTCAAGCGGAGCATGATGTATTATAATAAATATAGTAAGCATATGTCATAATTTGGTATGCGAGAAAAAATACTGATTTCCTTCCAAAAAACTAAAATACGTACTTACAGTTTCTACCAACATTTTTCATATGAAAATCGATCAATCGATTTTCTAAACCAATAATAAAGTACAAAAGTAATTTTCAATTTTGAAATTCGGGATTTTGTAATTCGGGATTTTATAATTCAGGATTTTGTAATTCGGGATTTCGTACCCAACCCAAAAAAAATATCGCTCACTTTACAAAGTTTTAAATGGGAGCCTCCCAACTCCTATATAAGGGTATTCGGTTTTCTAAATCTTTTCGAAAACTGTTCTAAAGATTTGAAAAAAAAAACTTTAAGACTTTGTGGACCTATACCTACGCTATATTTGTAGTTTTGTTAATAATATAACTGCATGTCAGGATTTTGGATAAAAATGCACATAACGGAGTCTAAAGGTGTTGTTTAAGGCAAATCTAAATGTTTATTTAATAATTTATACCATTTACTTAAAATCAAATAATCACTAGAGGGCGATTAAAGACCCCTTAAATTTCTCTTTATTTCTGCCATATTTTATTTAAGATACCTACCATTTCCTGTAATTATCTTTCTCTTTTGTATTAACCTCCAATCTGGTAAGACGTACTTCGTCTCTCAAATAAAGCATTATCTGTACTTAAAAAATTTATACGGTGTATTTATTTTCGGAACCTATCTACATATATCTATCCTTTTAAATTTGTTGGAAAATACCCCAAACATTGGTCCTTCGAGCCGGATCTTAAATAATTTATAAAATACACCAGGCAATCGAGCATAATTGAATCTTTACCTATATAATTATTGCCATATAAAATAATTTGTGCCATTATCTATAGAGTAAAGTTTGCATACATACTTCATATGCACATAATTACTCTTCAACAAACAGCGAGCGCACAAATTTCACCACCAACATCGAATCATCAAAATTCCGAGCAGCGCCTGTATTTGACTATAGCTGCTGGAAAATCACCAAAAGATCCTCTTAAATCTGCACGGGAGATATATGTACATACATATCTACATAAATATCGAAAATCTCCCTACCCAAATTATATCAAAAGAAGCTTCTCACCACACCAAGCATCAAACCAGCAAGAGAAATCAGTCTTCCATCATAAGCGAGAGTGTCACTTCGCAAACTAACGTAGCGCCACCGTACATTTACACATTTACCTAACGAGCCAAGCTTTCACATACCGCATGTCAATTTTCATCCGCATCAACTAAATCTCATAATTTTCCATCTTTTTCATCTATCCATCCATCTATCTAATCATCGATAACTTACCTGTATGAACCAAGACCATACATACATCTCCAGTTCGTTTTTCATCAAACAACTTTAAAATTAATCCATCTGGAAATCATCATCATCAAAAATTATTCATTATAATCTTTATCAGCGATCAAAGCCACAGATGATCGTTGTGAATAATTTATAGTAGCTGAGCAGCCGAAATAAAACATAACAGAACAACAGACATCAAAGTTTGTGTAGTGCACAGTGCAGGTACTCATTTATATAAATTTGATTAAAATATTATAGTGTATGAAATTAATATTTTATAATAATTTATATTGAGAAGAAATTTAAAATATCTTGTTTAAAAGAGTTCGTTCTGATATACTTACGTAAATTAATTAAATACGAGCATATATAATATATATATAATAATATATACATAGGTATATATATTACTTTTCTGAGTTATACCTTGGTTGTTTTCGGTTTGTCTGCTTGTACAGATTACAAAAGTGCAAAGTGCAAAGCCCTATAATTTTGGCTTATATATATATATATATATATATATATATATATATATATATATTATTGGTTTTTAATCGCGATTTATTATCAACCAGAGTTAGTTTTCTTGTGGTTTATTCTTTTTTTTTCTTGTGTTGTTACGTCTGAAGCTTCACTTCCCACTCAATATAACGGCTTACGCCTTTTTGCTTAGTTGACATTTTGTCAACTAACTGTATATCTCTTTTCCCCGCCCCATGGCAACCTATTTGCAATAAATGCACAAGTACTTCATTTTTGCGGACGTAAGTAAAATATAACATTCATATCTCACACGAAGATGAAATATGAATATTTCATAAACAAGTGCATTCCAAACCCACGGGTAGCACTTCGCGTAGGATGTAAGATACCTATTTTCTATCTGTCGTAGGAAAGTTTATTAGATTATAAGTTTAGTTTTAATTCGACAATCTAACGAAGAGGTGCAGCCTTTTGCTTTGGACAGCGGCCTTTAGTTAGAAATTAATTAACCAAACAAATTGATTTTTTAATAAAGACAAAATTTAAAAAAAGAAAAAACGATTAAGTTTTTTTATGTCAAACGGTCGAATTTAAAATATAACTGGCGCAGTCGTGTAGTTCTCGAGTACGCGTAATATAAATCGAGTAAGATTAATTATGTATATGAATCGCGGCAAGTTTTAACTTCTTAACTCGAAGTGAACGTACTTAAAAATAATCGTGCGTGGAAACATTTTCGAATAAGAAAAAGAAGCGTGCGGTTAAGCGCGAATAAGTGCAAACAAAAGTTAAAGTTTTCGAATAAGAAAAAAAAAAGCGCGAATAAGTGCAATCAAAAATTAAAATTTTCGAATAAGAAAAAAAAAAAAACAAAGAAATAAATTTGTAAGCGCGAATAAGTGATTGCAAATAATAACATTTTCGAATAAGAAAAAAAAAAATAGTGCGATTAAGTACAAAGAAAAAAAATTGTAAGCGCGAATAAGCGAGTGCAAATAATAAAAAATTGCGACTGAGAAAAAAAAATATAGTGCGATCAAATCCAAAAAAAAAAAAAAAAAAAAAAAAATTAACCACGAAAAAGATTTAAATCTTAAAAAAAAATTTTTCTGCAACAAATAAATCAATGAATGAATTGAATAAAAGTGAATAAGACAAGAGAACAGAAAGGTGTAAATAATATATTTTCGATAAAGTCCGCGCAAGGATAAAAACAACGAGAGAAAGAGTAATTTAATTTAAAAACCTGTTGGAAGTGCAATTTAAAAACAATTAATAAAAAACGAAATAGACAGTTTGACGAGCAGAGAGCTAGAAAAATGGCTGAAAATACAATAGAAGAATGCCTTAGTGTGCTCACACAATTGATGGTCAGTAATCGCCAACCAATTAGTGTACGAGCTAAAATCGAGAAAGAAATCAGGTACCTGACGTCATTTGAAGGACATCCAGGAACATTACCAGCATTCATATCATCAGTGAATGAAATCCTGGGGAGCTATCAAGCACCAGAAGATAAGCAACGAGTATATGAAGTTATATACAGCAGTAAAATTATCGGAGCAGCGAAAAATTATCTTCAAATTGAATCACCAACAGACTGGAACCAATGTCTGCAACTACTAAAAAAACATTTTCGAGCCTCAAAGGACGAGCTGACGCTTACAAAGGAAATAGGATTATTGAGAGTAAGATCAATTTTTGAACTAGATACTAAAGTAAAAAATCTCGTAGAAAATATTACAGAATTTGCCACATTTAGTGATAACAGTAAAATAATTAAAGACATATTTTATGGAATGTTAGCTCTAAAAATTAAAGAAATAGTTTCAGGAGCGTTAGCATATGCTCTTACAGGTTTACACGACTTAACAGAAATTAGAAACAGAGTATACACATTTATAGGACAAGATCAGGGCAATTTGAAAACATTTTATGACAGTTCAGATAGAAGACAACAAACTAGATACACTTATAATAACAACAACCCAAGTAGCCAGTATAACTCCAACCAAAGATATAATTTATATAACAACCCTAATAGGTCTGGCCAATATAACTTTAACAGTCCAAATTTTAGTGGTCAAAATAATAATAATAATTCAAACTCTATTTACCATCAATATAACCCCCATCAACGAAATAATTTTAATAACAATTCTAATAGGACTGGTCAGTATAATAATAATAATACAAATAGTCATAATAATCCGAACAGGACAGGCCAATATACAAATAACATAAACAACAACTCAGGCAATTTTAGAAATAGAGTAGAACCCATGGATACCTCAACTGGAAGGTATGCTAGACGTATAAATAATATTCAACATTCGGATTTTCGGGAAACAGGCCGAATGGCAGACTACCCTATATAATCGTTGAAGTAAAAGATAACATGAGACTTAGAATACTAATAGACCCAGGCTCAGAAACAAGTATCATTAACCCAGGAATTTGCCATCCTAAATGGGCAACAAAACTAGAAAACCCAATTAAAATTAAAACAACAAGTACCCCACTATTTATTAACAAAAAAGTTAAAATTCCCCTTTTCAAGGAATTTGGTAAAGAAAAAACTGCCGAATTCTTAGAATATCAATTCCATGACTTCTTTAATGGATTAATTGGTAATAATATTCTGCTTCCATTAGAAGCAATCCTTGATTTCAAGAGAAGACTCTTAAAAATAGACGAAACTGAAATACCAATCTTTTTCAACGAATATGAAGAAGAGTATTCGAAACATGTTCCAAAACTCGAAACCTACCATACGGAAATTAATAAAAACCCCATCTTCGAACAACTTAGAATTGTTCATCTCAATAACGAAGAAAAAAAAGAGATAGTGAACTTAATAAGTAAATACTCAAGTATTTTTTACCAGGAAGGGAGCAATTTGTCATTTACTAATGCGATTAAGCATAATATAAAAACAAAAAACGACATCCCAATCTATACAAAAAGTTATAGATATCCTGAAGTCCATAAGAACGAAGTTTCTAAACAAATAAAAGAAATGCTTCAGCAAGGCATTATTCGCCCGAGCAAATCTCCTTACTCTGCTCCTATCTGGGTCGTTCCGAAAAAGGAAGACGCATCCGGGAAACAGAAATGGAGAATCGTCATTGACTACCGGAAACTGAATGAAGTTTCAATTGATGACAAGTTCCCAATTCCGAATATGGATGACATATTCGACAAATTAGGGAAATCAATGTATTTTACAACACTCGATTTGGCCAAAGGGTTCCACCAAATCGAAATCGCGGAAGAAGATATAAAAAAAACAGCATTTTCAACTGATAGTGGTCACTACGAGTTCGTTCGTATGCCATTTGGATTGAAAAATGCACCCGCGACCTTTCAAAGGCTGATGAATTCAGTCTTATCAGATTTCATTGGTAAAATATGTTTAGTGTACCTAGATGATATTATTGTTTTCTCGACATCTTTGGAAGAACATATGGTATCATTGAAGAAAATATTTAAACGTTTAAAAGAAGTTAATTTGAAAGTACAATTAGATAAAACAGAATTTTTAAAAAAAGAAACAGAATTTTTGGGACATATTGTGACTACAGAGGGCATCAAGCCCAACCCCAATAAAATTTCTGCAATTATTAACTATAAAATACCAAAAACAACTAAGCAAATAAAGTCTTTCCTTGGTATCACCGGATACTACAGAAAGTTTATCAAAGACTACGGAAAAGTAGCAAAACCAATGACAGCTTTCCTGAAAAAAGGAGCCAAAATAAATACAAATGATCCGGAATATATTGAGAGTTTTGAAAATTTGAAAACCCTCCTTGTATCTGATCCAATACTTAAATATCCTGATTTTGCTAAAGGATTCATTCTTACAACGGACGCATCAAATTTCGCAATTGGCGCCGTTCTCTCTCAAGACAACCACCCAGTGTGTTTCGCTAGTCGCACACTTAACGATCACGAAACAAGATATTCTACCATAGAAAAAGAGTTATTAGCCATAGTATGGGCTACAAAATATTTTAGACCTTACCTTTATGGAAGAAAATTCCTTGTCAGAACTGACCATCGACCCCTAGTTTGGTTGAGCTCACTTAAAGAGCCAAATGCAAAACTGCAAAGGTGGAAAGTGAAACTAGAAGAATTTAATTTTGACGTAGAATACGTCAAAGGAAAAGATAATCAGGTTGCGGATGGTTTATCAAGGATAGAAGTTTACCACAATGAAGATGTGTCAAACCTCAGTGAAATCAATGACAATCAATCTATGATAGCCACAATACATAGTGCTAGAGAAGATAGTAGCAACCATATTTCAATTATAGAGTCCCCTGTTAATATTTATAAGACTCAAATTATTTTAAACAAAACCAATAACTTAAATAACCACAAAGTATACTCCCCATTTAAAAAGAAAAGAATAGTTATAGAACTAAAGGATTACAAAGAAGACTTTATCTTAAACCTTATGAAAAAATTAGTCCCTCCTAAAGGAATCTTAGGAATTTATTGTAACGATGACCATATGTTTGCTCAGTTTCAAAACACATACATCAAATATTTCAGCAAAAATAAGTTGCTTAGAGTTTTTAAATGCACAAAACTCCTTGGAGATCTCGAAGACGAAGAAAAAGAACTTCTAGTGATTTCTAAAACACATAACTCTTTAAACCATAGAGGAATAAATGAAACGTATGCAGAAATTAAAGATATTTATTACTGCCCAAATCTCAAAGAAAAAATTCAGAAATACATAAACAATTGTGAAATCTGTAATAAGGCCAAATATGAAAGAAGTCCTTATAAAATACCCTTGAAAATTACGGAGACACCGACGAAACCAAACCAGGTTTTACATATTGACATTTGGTACGCAAATATAAACCTAATGTATGTAACAATGATAGATAAATTCACTAAACACGCAACGGTAAGAGAAATTAGACACAGAACATGGATAGCACTACTAGAAACACTCAAATACAGACTTGCAAACCAAGGCCACCCAGAGAAAATAATTACAGACAATGAATCAGGCTTCGCTTCAATTGTTATTAAAGAATTCTTAAAAGAAAACAATATTGAGTTACATTTGACTACCCCCTATCACAAAACAGGAAATTCGGATATCGAAAGATTCCATTCAACTCTTAACGAACATATGCGAACTTTCGCAGCTGACGATAATAATAAAGATACCCTGAGAACTAGAATCTTAAGAGCAGTAGCTAATTACAACAAGACAATTCATTCCACAACAAAACAAAGACCTATAGATTTCATAAATGGTACTGTTACAAATCAAAACTATCCTAAAATTGTAGAACTAGTTAAGAAAAATAAAGAACGTTACATAAATAAACATAATAAAAATAAGAATGACGTAGATTTAACAAAAACAAAACACGTATACCTAAAATCAAGGACTAATAACAAACTAAAAATAACCCACAAAAAAATTGATCCTAAGGTAATAGACCAAGATCACGTTACTGACAATAAGCAAAGTACATTTTATAAGACTCAACTGAAGCGAAACTATAAATTTGAGCAAACCTCTTAAAATACTTTCTTTTTTAGGTACTATTTATAATTTTTCTGATTATTCCGATGACAACAACAAACGGACAAAGAATCGACGTACAAAACTTAAATATTGGAAATGGATACATTACAATTAGAGACGAAGAAATTAAAATCATCGACAATTATGTTAAAATTTTACACGTTATAAATTTGACGTTATGGACAGACAACTTAGAATTAATAAAACACAACGTTGACAGATTAGAAGACAAAGAAGAATACCCAACTATTTTACATGGATTTAATCAACTGGCACATGAAATTAATAGCCTAACTCACAAGGACAGACAGAAACGAGGACTATTTAACATTGTAGGAAAAAGCTTAAAATATTTAGCAGGAACTATGGACTATGAGGACGAACAAGAAATTAAGACAAGACTCAGCTTAAACGAGCAAAACAACGCAAACTTAATAACTGGTTTAAACGACCAAATAAAAATCAATACAAAATTCTATGAAAACATCTACAACGTAACGAAACACATTAACAAACAACAAACAGAAATAAAAAACCAATTCTTAGTCATAGACACTGCATTAGATAAAGAGAATCTTAGAATAACAACCATGCAACATGCATTTCAAATTCAATATGATATACAACTTTTAAATAACCAAGTGAAAAAAGTTAAAGATAGCATTCTATTGAGCCAATTAGGACTGCTAGGGAAAAACATTCTGTCACAAAAAGAAATAGAACATTTTAACATTACACTTGAAAAATTTAAAGACATACAAAGCTCAACAATTTTTCACGACAATCAAATAATTTTCATCATAATGATTCCAAATTACAACAGCAGAAAATATCACCGTGTATTTATTGAACCAATACCTAATTTAAATTTTTTAGAGCTCTCATCTCCTTATAAATCTATTATAACTGATGGCAAAACTAATTTTAAAGACACTAATGAAATGTTAAAAAAAGATAACCTCAAAATCATAAATGATGAATGTATAAAAAATATTTTTGAGAAAAACACAACTTGTAATTTTATAGAAAATAAGAGAACTGAAATAAAACAAATAACTAATAATATGTTAATACTTAAAAATTTACAACAAACTGTAATTGATCACAATTGTAATGATTTTAAACTGAATGTAAAAGGAAACTATGTATTTAAATTTGAAAACTGTACAATTAAAATAAATAATATAACATATGAAAATTTTATATACTTTGAAAGTTTTGTTATACCTAATTTAAGCAATGTAAAAATCGAAAAAATTGAAACAAACTTTTCCACGACAGAAATACACGCAAAACACGTAGAAAATCGAAAATTAATTGAAGAATTGAAATTTAATCATAAAACAAATACGAGCATACATTACAGCTTTAACATATTAATTTTGAGTTTATTTATCGCGATTTCTATAATTTTAATTAGAAAAAGAATAACTAAAAATAAAGTTATAATTGATATTAAAAATACTGATTCTTCGGAGCAGAATCCTAAGGGGGGAGGTGTTACGTCTGAAGCTTCACTTCCCACTCAATATAACGGCTTACGCCTTTTTGCTTAGTTGACATTTTGTCAACTAACTGTATATCTCTTTTCCCCGCCCCATGGCAACCTATTTGCAATAAATGCACAAGTACTTCATTTTTGCGGACGTAAGTAAAATATAACATTCATATCTCACACGAAGATGAAATATGAATATTTCATAAACAAGTGCATTCCAAACCCACGGGTAGCACTTCGCGTAGGATGTAAGATACCTATTTTCTATCTGTCGTAGGAAAGTTTATTAGATTATAAGTTTAGTTTTAATTCGACAATCTAACGAAGAGGTGCAGCCTTTTGCTTTGGACAGCGGCCTTTAGTTAGAAATTAATTAACCAAACAAATTGATTTTTTAATAAAGACAAAATTTAAAAAAAGAAAAAACGATTAAGTTTTTTTATGTCAAACGGTCGAATTTAAAATATAACTGTGTGAATCGAAATGGCATCTTTGTCAGAATTTATCTTTTCGGCAGATCGCTTGGTAAAATCATACGAAGCTTTTAAGAAAATATCCGAACGATCGCATTCGCTTACTACTTTAGAAGCACGTAAAATCGAATTAAAAGAGTTATGGTCAGAAATTAAAGTATCTTATTTAAAGTGTACCCGTGATGCTTCAGAAACTGATAAGTTGGAGTATGATGCTGAAGCAATCGAAGCTAAATATAATACAACAAATGAAACGTATATATCGTTTCATGGTGACATTTTAAAGCTTGTTTCAAATTTGAACAGTGAAGTCTTAAATTCTAGTGCTCCAACTATCGCAATCGCAGATAATTTTCAATGTATCAAAGTACCGGCTTGCGATACTGATTTTTTTTACGGTGACTATCTCAATTGGCCGTCCTTTAGAGATATGTTTGAGGCCGTCTATAAAAGACACCCAAAGTTAGGAAATGTGCAAAAGTTGTTTCACCTACGATTAAAAACTAAAGGTGCTGCACAAGCCATTGTTATGGAAATTCCCTTTAACTAACGACAGTTTTGATTTAGCTTGGGAAGCATTACAAAATGCTTATGAAAATAAGCGAATTTTAGTAAATAACCAAGTTAAGGTCTTATTTAATTTACCGCGAATGAATTCAGAATCTGCAATGGGAATCAAAGCTTTACAAAGCGCAATCAACGATTGTCTTGCAAATTTAAAATCCCAAAAAATCGAAACAACAAATTGGGATCCAATTTTGATATTCGCATGTTCGAATCGTTTAGCTAACGCAACTCTTTCATTGTGGGAACAGTCTATTACAAAACCAAGTGAAGTTCCTACTTGGGAACAAATGAATAAGTTCTTAGAATCCCGTTTTAGAATACTAGAATCTATTTCCGATGTTCAATCAACATCAAACACCAATGATGTAAAAAGGGTTAGTAGTAATCAGTTCAAAGACAAAAATTACCGCTCATCTCAAAACAAAGTTCAAGCTTTTCACACAAAAACTTTCAACTTTTCTTGTAAGCTATGTAAAGGCCATCATCCTCTTCGTAATTGTTCAAAATTTTTGGAATTAACGGTTCAATCTCGTTTCGATTTTGTGCGCAACAATAATTTTTGCACAAATTGCTTATCTGTCACGCATAAAAGCAATAATTGCCAAAGTGTTTATACTTGTAGCACCTGTAAAGGTAAACATCACAGTTTATTGCATTTTACACCATACACCTCAACTCAAAATACCAATCATCCCGCTACGAATCCATTGCCTTCTTCTGCTAATCTGGAAAACAATACAAATCTTTCAAACATACAGTCCACTTCGCAACAATTACCTACTTCTTTTAATCATCGTTCTTTCTACACAACTTATGGTAAAACCGTTCTACTTGCAACCGCTTTAATAAAAATAGTACATCATGGAATTAATCACGTTTTAAGAGCGTTAATTGATCCTGGATCTGAAGTGTCTTTCATTTCAGAATCAGCTCAGAACCGACTTAGGCTTCCATTTTATCCAATTAATTCGCAAGTTTGTGGAATAAACTCAGCTTTTGCTGCCACCGCTAAAAAACTATGTGTTTTTTCACTTCTTAATGAAGAAAACCTTCTTAATCCGATAACAGGTCAAGCTATAGTTTTAAAAAGTTTGACTAGTCACCTACCGGTTTCATCTTTCGAAATTAATGATCCAAATATGTTGTTAGGTCTTAAGCTAGCAGACCCAACTTTTAATAAATCATCTCAAATTGATTTCTTGATAGGCGCTGATCTATATTCTACCATTATACGCCCTCGAGTTGTCCACGTTTCAAACTCATTAGTAGCCCAAAATACAATTTTCGGTTGGGTTCTGTCCGGCCCACTTTCAAACAATTTAAACACCTTTTCGACATTTGTTTCAAACTCAACTGATCTTGAAGATCAAATTAAAAGTTTTTGGGAGCTAGAAGAGATACCAGACGTTGAAAATAGTATATCTGCTGCTGACAAGATTTGCGAAGATCTTTATCAAAGCACTACCAAAAGAACTTCGGATGGTAAATACATTGTAAGACTACCATTCAAAACTGCGTTGTCTGAAAATAATCACCTTGGGTTTTCTAGGCAAATTGCATTAAACCAATATCTGCGTACTGAGAAGTCTCTTGCTAAAAATCCCAACTTGCAATCTAATTATTTTGAAGTTTTAAATGAATACTTGACTTTGGGTCATATGCGAAAAGTCGAACCAATTGAAAAAGTTGAAAATGGTATGCTTTCATCATATTATCTTCCACACCATGCTGTGATAAAGCCAGAAAGCGTTTCAACGAAAGTTCGCGTAGTTTTTAATGCCTCGAAAACTTCCAGTAATGGAACTAGTTTAAACGACCACGATCACTTGCCTCCTGATCATGTTCTAAGTGAACACTTTTTAAAATTAGATGATGGCAGCTCAGTAAAAACCTTAGGCGTTCGATGGAACGGAAAGGAAGACATTTTTTACTTTAGCACACCGCCTCATAAAAGTTCTACCTCCTCTTCATGTAAGAGAGAAGTATTCTCAGAAATATCACGTCTTTTTGATCCTGCTGGATGGCTTGCTCAAGTAATAGTCACTGCAAAAATTTTAATGCAGCAGATTTGGTCCGATGGTACCTCCTGGGACAAATATCTTGTACCGGCCTCAGCCGAACGATGGAATACCTTCAAAAATAATTTACCTGAAATACAAAATATTAAGATTCCACGCTGGACTGGTTATAGCCCTTCATCGACGGTTCAGTTTCACGGGTTTTGTGACTCTTCAGAGCAAGCTTACGCCGCATCTCTGTACATTTGAACTAAAACCACCCAAAACCATATTGATTCTCACCTTATTTGTGCAAAAACCAGAGTTGCATCTATTAAGCAGATATCGCTCCCGCGGTTAGAATTGTGCGGAGCTGTTCTATTATCTAAGCTTGTTAAGTGTTATGTTCCAAATTTTCCAGTACATGCATACGAGTTATTTTTATGGACAGACTCTTCCATTGTTCTTGCTTGGCTTAATAAACCGCCTCGTACTTGGAAAACGTTTATTGCTAATAGAGTAACAATGATTAATGAAAATGTAAAAGACATAAAGTGGAATCACGTTAAGTCCGCAGAAAACCCTGCAGATCTTGCTACACGAGGGATTCCACCCCAAGATCTCAAAAATAATTCACTTTGGTGGAAAGGACCTTCTTGGCTCAGGCAACTGGAATGCCAATGGACAAGAAGTGATCCAGATTGCGTAAACGAAGAAAACCTTGAATTAAAACCTATCAAAGTATTATGTACGCAAAATCTAGAAGACATTCTCGATAAGTTTTCTTCCCTCCCGAAGGCACTTAGGATTTTGTCATACGTTTTCAGATTTTTCAATAATGCTTTTACAAAAAAGGATAAAACAGATCGTCATAAAACTTTGCTCATTAGTCAAGCAGAAGTCAATTTCGTAAAAAAAAGACTTGCTAAATTGGCTCAAGAAAAATAGTTTTCTTCAGAATATCAGCTTTTATCTAATGGTAAACCAATCCATACCAAAAGTTCCATACTTACCCTCAATCCAACAATGGATTCTCACAAGATACTGAGGGTCAATGGAAGATTAACCAATGCTAAACTATCTTATAATGAACGTCATCCAATCATTCTCCCTTACCATTCACGTTATGCAAACCTACTTATCGATTTTATTCATGATCTCTCATTACATGGTGGTAATGCTCTTGTCCTTACGCTGATGAGACATGAATTTTGGATTCCGAAACTTAAAAATCTAATAAAAGCCCGAATTCGTCTATGCAAAACCTGTGCAATTAACAAAAAACATACGCAAAAACAAATAATGGGTGCACTACCCACGGAACGTTGTACCTATTCGCCTCCATTTACTTACACTGGTATAGATTTCGCCGGCCCGTTCGATATTAAAATTTTTAGTGGCAGAAATTGCCGCATTACAAAAGGATATGCCTGTCTTTTTGTTTGCTTCTCCACTAAAGCTATCCATCTTGAAGCAGCAAGTGACCTTTCATCCAAAGTTTTCTTGGCAGCGTTTGCAAGATTTGTTGCGAGACGTGGTCTTCCAAAGGAACTTTTTTCCGACCATGGAACAAATTTTGTGGGTGCTAACACTGCGTTAAAAACCGACTTTAAGAACTTACTTGCTAATGCTTCGAATCAACTATCTGCTAAATATTGTGTCCAAGGACTGACATGGAATTTTATTCCACCTGGGTCTCCTCACATGGGCGGTCTTTGGGAAGCTGGTGTGAAGAGCTTTAAGACCCATTTTCGTAAACTGAGTGGAAATAATAAGTTTACCTTTGAAGAATTTTCAACTGTGTTGGCTCGTATCGAAGCCTGTCTTAATTCTAGACCAATATCACCCATGTCAGATAACCCAACTGATTTGTTGCCTCTAACTCCGGGTCATTTTTTGCGTGGTGGTCCATTGCTTGCTCCTCCCGAACCTGAAATTACTGATAACGCTCTTTCTTTAATAAACCGTTGGGAAAAACTTAAATGCCTACACCAGGAATTTTGTAGGCGTTGGAAAGAGGAGTACCTTAAGGAGCTTCACAAGCGCTATAAGTGGCAATTTCCTCAACCTAACGTAAAAATAAACGACCTTGTCGTTATTAAAAATGAAAATTTACCATCCACGGAGTGGCGCCTTGGACGTATAACTCAAACTCATTGCGGTTCAGATGGAAAGGTAAGAGTTGTAACCATAAAAACTAAATTTGGTGATATCACTAGACCCATCGTGAAAATTTGTGTCCTTCCCATGCAACCAAACTGAAACCAACTTTTTTAGATGCAGTATCTATAAACTTCAACATTTGCATTTTTATTTTAGATGGAGTATCTTTAAACTCGTACCACAAAGGGTTCAAAATAATTATAAATTGAAGTATTATTTGTGTACTTTGGAATACAAATTTTGGAATTTTTTTAGATGAAGTATCTTTAAAAACAAAATATATATATGTATTTCAGAATAAATTCTTATATCCTATATTTATTTAAATTTTTAAATATATCTTTATTATGTAATTACAACATTATTTATCTTTGAATTAAAAAAAAAAAAAAAAAAAATAATGTATATTAAATTTAATCAAATGTATTTTGAAATATAATATTTGCTTTCGTTTTTTTTTTTTTTTTTTATAATTATTTATAACTATGTATCTTTCCAAATTTATTTTGTATCTTTTGAAGACTGGCACTACACAATACTCTTATAGTTTGATATTATAAATTTATTTAAGTTAAAATTCAAAAATTAATTTAAAAATTGCTAAAATGTATAACAACTATATGTAAATGTTAAATTATATAAAGAAATTGATTTAAACTTTAGCCGAATCTCGGCAAGGCGGCCGGTAATGTTTAAGGCAAATCTAAATGTTTATTTAATAATTTATACCATTTACTTAAAATCAAATAATCACTAGAGGGCGATTAAAGACCCCTTAAATTTCTCTTTATTTCTGCCATATTTTATTTTCCTAGTTTTAAGATACCTACCATTTCCTGTAATTATCTTTCTCTTTTGTATTAACCTCCAATCTGGTAAGACGTACTTCGTCTCTCAAATAAAGCATTATCTGTACTTAAGAAATTTATACGGTGTATTTATTTTCGGAACCTATCTATATCTATCCTTTTAAATTTGTTGGAAAATACCCCAAACAGGTGTCTAACAAATTTGATCCTAAATTGATAACGGGTTTCTTTTAAACCTTGTATGGCTTGACAGTATAGGAACTAAAATATGATCATACCATTGAGTTTATACACATAGAGAAATCATATGGAAGTTTCAAACTTTGCTCGTAGGATGTCGTTACTATCTACTTGTTTTTGTTTTGACTCTTAGCAATTATTCTTGAGTTTGAAGTTTGAACCATTTTTGTATTAGGTTTTGTATTGTCTGTTCGCAATTAATCTCTTATTAAGGACTTAAAGAATTAAGAGAATCAACTTTGATTGTACTTACTTCTTATACCTACTAAGGTTCGAAATAAATCACAAAATATTTCACTTTTGTCTACCCTCATCGTCACATGACATATCTAAACCAAACTTGTGCAAGAAAAATAATAATTAATTCACATTCCTAGGTGGAAGAAAAAAGATGTGCATACACATCTTGGAAATAAATAAAAATAAAAACAATCGTTTCAATGTTATCCCATTCGATTGTTCCTAACATACTCGTTGACCTTCAGATGTCTCCTCCTAATTTATTTGGATTCCAAAAATTAAAAGCATAAGCAGTGGAATGTGACAATGCAAACTAAAGCAAAAATAGTTCAATCTTAGGTTAGGTTAGGTTAGGCTTATGCGGCTGTCAGAAAAACTACTGACACACTTAGACCACAGTGTGTCAGTAGTTCGTTGTGATACCACGAAACGATCGAGGGAGTATTTTCAGTTGGAGCTTCTTTTAAAGCGAAGTAAAGATGGAATATCTACGTTCGCCAGATCGCTATGATCGTCGAAAAAGACGTTTTTGGGAGAGAGCTGGACATAAGCAGAGAAGATGAGGGATAGTCTCCTCCTCCTCCTCCTCCTCGTCCATGCAGCCTCTGCAAAAATCTTTAGAGAATACGCCAAGTCTTATGGTGTGTCTTCCTATGAGGCAGTTTTCGGTTATGAGACCAATTACGGAGCTAAGATGTAATCTGCTCATAGACAACAAACATTTAGTGCGTTTCTGATCCAATTTTGGCCAGATTTGCTTCGTCGCTACGCAGGTAGTAGTGTTTGTCCATCTTAAATTTGTTTTCTATATGGCATTTATTTTTAGCATAAGTTTGCTTGACGTGATAGGTACACCAATATTCACCTTGTTAGGTAAAATTGGTATTAGGGTTCCATTTCCGGCGAGTTCATCGGCTTTGATGTTTCCCGCAATGTCTCTGTATCCCGGCACCCAGAAGAGGTGAATGTTAAACTGTTCTGCCATGAGAGATGATCGACAGTCGCGGGCAGTTATTGAGTTTGTGGAAACAGAGCAGATTGATTTAAGGGTTGCCTGGCTGTCTGAAAAGATGCGGATATCCGATGCAGATATCACGTTTTCCCTTAACCAGGATAATACCTCTTTAATCGCCAGAATTTCCGCTTGGAACACACTAAAATGGTCAGGGAGATGGAAAGAGAGACTTAATTGAGTTTAGTCTGTCTGAGTACACGCCATCACCCACCCCATCTTCGGTTTTAGAGCCATCAGTATAAAAATGAACTGATTCATCTTTCAAGAATCCCTCATCTTCCTAAGTGGATCTTGGTGGGATGGTGACTTGAAAATTCTTATCAAAAACTAACTGGAGTGTAGAGTAGTCGGAGTGACTTAATTTTTATCCGAATGCATTCAGAATAATGAAGTGACCTATTGAGTTATCGGTCCATTGAGAGATGGCCTTGAGACGAACGGCTGTGCTAGCGGCTCAAATGCTCAAATTCAGCGAGAATTTGAGCATGTTTCCCCGATATTGCAATGGCAACATCGTCATCATACGCAATCACTTTGAACCCCTCTCTTTCTAGGCTCACTAAAACTTCATACGACTATGTTCCACAAAAGTTGGGAAAGGACTCCACCTTGCGGTGGGCTTCTGCTGACAAATCTTCTTTCAGTAGCGCTACCTAGTGATAGATTGATAATTCTACTTTCTAACACGTACATCAAGATTCTTCAGTGCCGTTGTGATTGCTTGATAGCTGACGTTGTTGAAGGCGCCCTCAATATCGAGAAATGCGACTAGTGTTTTTTTTTTTGTTTATGTTTTGCGCGCACTCAAGGGATTATGAATACCCTTTATATGATTAACACAGAACAAGCATTTAGGAAATTTGGATAGGGGTTGAAAGGAGATACCGATGCACATTGGTTTTAAATGCTTGAAGATTGAAAACAGAGCCGGGTAAAGCATTCCACATTCGTGTAGTGCGGCTAAAAAAATAATCTCTGTATTCAACTGTTCGTCCGAAGTTGGGCTCAAGTGTGAACTGATGGGCATTCCTTGCAGTACGAGTATTGCGGTTGAATTGTTTCAGGGAAGGAACGTAACTTTCTATTTCGGCGAAGCAATCTTTATAAAAAAACGATAAAATAAGGAGAGGCAAGAAACATTTTGCCCGTGTTCAAGTGACACAAATATAATATATATATATAATATAATTCTGTCCCCTATCATTTTTAAGGCTCTTTTCTGAATCCAATCTAGGAGATTCAAATAAGTTACGGGAGCTCCTGCCCAGACATGAGAATTGTACTCTAGTTTTGGACGAATATACGCCTTACAGACAACAGTCAGATCATCGGGAGAAAAAAAGAATGGATACGCTGCCGCTCCAGTTGTACAACCGAAGAGCTGGGTTGTGAATCTGGAAACGAATATGAAAAGCTGAGGGTGTTGTCGTCCGCGAAACAATTAAGTGGATTAGAAGTTTCAGTCAGAAGGTCATTGATGAAAATCAAGAAGAGAGTCGGAGACAAAACGAACCAGCATTTATATTGAAGATTTCAGACTTAAAACCTTCCAATACTACTTGTATTGAACGGTCCGAAAGGTAATTTCTAATCCAAAACTAGAGATACATCAATACCGATGGTTCCACTTTTCGGTGAGATAAGCCATCAGATCACCAGTGGGCCTATTGCTACGAAAGCCGTATTGCCGGTAATTAAGAAGCTTTAATTCTTCGAGATATGTCTTAAGCTGATAATTTATCAGCGTTTCAATGACCTTAGAAAGAAGGGGCGTAAGTGCGATCGGTCGATAATTGGAGGGGGAAGTAGATTCGCCTTTTTTAGGGACGGGCTGGACAAATACAGATTTCCATCCACTCGGGAAGAGTCCAGCAGAATAGGACATATGGAAAAGCTTACGCATCCGGGCCAGCGGATTTGTGTATGTCGAGATCGAGCTCGACATACCTACCTTTGGGTGTTATCTGGCCAGAATAGCGAAACCAACTAGAATTGGGTACATTGAATTTGCCCGCAATGACGATTTCAGTGCGAAGATAATGGGCAATAATTCTTTGAATGGAATCAGACAGCGCATCAAATTCGTGAAAAGTTGCATTGCTGTCCAAATTTGGGCTCCGCTAAATAAAACATGTATAAATTAATTGCTTATTCAAGGAAGAGTTCAAACAAGAACCGTATTATGGTTGCAGTTGGTAAGCAACGTCATTTCTAATATAGACGGCGAGACCATGTAAAGAATAAAGGCACTATGATATACCTGTTAAGTTTAAATTCTGTTGAATCAGTATTTTCACCTACTTGGGTTTCACTTAGTTCCAAAACAGCTGGCCTGTATACTACAGTATGGACAATCGCAGAAATAATATTCGATCTTAGCCCCCGAATGTTGCTAAAATCAACCCTAAATGTATCCTCCATTATAAAATTAAAACACACAAAAAAATCCAAATCACACAAATAATCTAAACTGAGAATTAGTACTAAAAAACCAAATGAACTTTTCAATAACACATTACTACTAGTGTTAGGCCTTAGTAGCATAGTAGCAATTTGTATTGATCCGCCCGATAATTACGAAAATTCTCAGTTATGCATGTAATAAATATTATTTAAACTTGATAATTGCTTGCCTTGCATTAGAAAGTCGCACAGTTCAATCAATGATCAAATGAATTAAGTAACTGTGTCAGTGAGGGTCAAGAAAAAAAAAGAATTTCGGCTCGTGTGTTTGAGTTGGATAGGCTGATATGATAATAATTTGTTGTAGGAATATGTAGGTATATATATTTGATATTGAAGCACTTTCACTATGATTAAGATTTTTTTTTTGTTTTGTGCAGCGATTTATATTTTTGCTATGGTTTGATTGATTTAAGCACTTGTAAATGCACCGCAAGCGAGGCGCGGATTTTAATTAGTATATTTAAATTATATATTTTTGAATGAACAAGATTTATTTAAACAGAAAAAAAAAAGACTTTAGACCAGACACTTTTAAGACACATGTGGATGCGATGGTATGCAGATCGATACTCAACTCTTTATGATGCAGGGAATATTCGATTGTACGTACCAGTGTATGCAAGGCCGTTTCTACCGATTTTCCATTACAATAAACTTGTTGTGCAATAGATACCAGATTAGGATCTATAGCATTATAGTCCGGGCGGCGGCGGCTGCAAGAATGCTTAACTCATCGAGTTAAAGAAAATATCTAATAGTAGATACAAAAAAGACAACTCATCCCGCCCGCATCGTGGAGCGATCGGTGGGAGGAAGTCAAGAAGAGGCCATTTTTTGGGGGGGTGTTTACTCATCGAGTTAAACGATGAATTTGGTGTCAAATTAAAGGTAATAACATTTCCTTTTACAATTTGAACTCTTCCTCCTCAAAGCTTGGCAGTTTTTTCACTCAGCATGATTTTGTGTTTATAGTATTTTTCGTTGAAAATCATTTTTTCGTGTCTTCAAAGGAATTAAGACAAAAATGTAAAATTGAATAAAAGGTAAGAATAATAAAAAAAGAAATTAAATCGGAGGGTGGAGGGTAATTTTTTTTTGAAAAGTGACTTATGTCGAATTCCTTTGATTTTTTCAGATTTGATCGGAAAAGTTGACTTTTTTTCCTTCCTATGGATGTTGAAAAAACAAAGTTGCTTTTTTTCTGTAATTGTGTGGTGTATATTTTATAGACGCGATCTAAACATTTCACTTAAGTTCACTTTATTAACATATTGCGCTATTAACAACAAGTTTCACGTCCAATAGATTATTTTAAAATTATTTTATTTGAGAAATCTATATTAAAATAAACCAAACTACATAATTAAACTGCTCGTCTGACAGAAGAAATCAAATCTGTTAAGTATGTGTGAAAATATGTGTGAATCTTGCTATCAAATCGAGATTCAAGAAAAGTTGATCTGAGGGGAAAAAAAGCAACTTTTTCTGGTCTATGGATCATGATTTTCGGAAAAAAAGCAACTTTAGTCCGAAAAAAAGCGACTTTAGTCCGAAAAAAGTCAACTTTTTATTTCAAAGGAATTCGACATTAAAATAGAAAAAATGATTAAAAATCAACTAAAGCACATACGATGATTTTATATTACTTTTTTTTTAAAGCTAAGACCCTATGATTGTTTTTAAGTTTGAATCAAGTTGTTTCAGAAAAGGGTTTTCGAATTTTTTTCTCCAAAATTTTTAATTTTTTAGTGAAATATAATTTTCAATGAAATTTAAAAAAGTTGGATCTTAAATGTTTCTTAGTTTTAGAGATATCAATAATAAATGAAAGGTACCTCTATTTTTTTTTTTTTTTTTTTTGTCAACTCATTTTTTATGTTATCTTTTTTATCTTATGTGAAGATTATACAACTTAATTAATAATACAAATACAAATACTTTAAACTTTAGTGGAACACAATTTATAAAATATTTTAAAGAATTTTCTGTTAAATTTATTCCAGCTAATAGAAGTAACGTTTTTGGTAGAGCTAGCGGGGCATTATAATCGCAATTAAATGTAATTTGAATAATTTTGTGAAAGTTAAGTCGATAAGTAAGAAAACTGTTATAGAGTTAAACCATAGGCATGACCACTATTACATTATTCCAACTTATCTAAATTGTAACAATTGGGTTAGTGATTTTGATGATTTAAAAATTTTTTTCAATGAAAATGAACTGCAGAATATTTTAGTAGTCGGTAATCTAAATGGAAGAATCGGTAGTTTTCAAAATCCAGCTTCTCTGCAAAACGTTTCGCATTTGTTTGAAGGTGTAAGAAACTCTATGGATAAAGTAGTCAAGAGTAGCGGGAGACAATTTATAGATTTTACTGAAGATTTTGGTTTTTACTAAATGGTATTACGAAAAGTGACAAGAGATGTGAACTTACTTTCGTTTCGGGTCAAGGTACTTCAGTTATTGATTATTGTTTGGCGAGAGGTAATTGGATTAGTTTATTAGTTTACTCTGGCCATTTGCCAACAGTAACAAAGGCTCTACTTAGAATCAAATAAGTTATACAAAAGTATCTGTATTCAAAAACAAAAAAAGCATATCTGTGATATGGCTGCTACTCTTTCATTCTGTAAGGACTCAAAAACGCTGTAAAATTTTATCAGCTTCGGCTATTGAAGTGGGAAAACAGACTACTTCAAAGAGCTCCTAAATCCGGTAGAAACTCATTTGCTATTCCAGTATGATCTACCTTTAGTTGTAGTCCCTGAACTTGATGGGCCAATTACTATGAGAGAGTTGCAGGAAACCCTCAAATCAATGAAAAATAATAAAGATTTTCATGCAACAAATAAAATCTCTCTTTAACAGATTTCTAGAAGCAGAAGCAATACCAGAAGCATTTCGGAAAGCGTGGATTTGCGTTATTTTTAAAAAAGGCGATTCGCAGCTTCCAAGTAATTATAGGGGTATATCGATACTACCCTGTCTTAGAAAAATATTCACCCATCTTTTATACCATATGCTGACGAGATGGGTTGAAGAGAAGAAACTCCTTAGTATTTTTCAAGCAGGATTTCGCGCGGGACTATCCACGGTGGATCATATTTTTGCTCTAACAAATATAGCCAAAATGTTTTTAGGAAAGGAAAAAAAATTATATGCTTTTTGTCGCTTTTGATACAATAAATAGGGGTTCTTTGATTTATAAGCTATCAACTTTAGGTTTATCGACAAAGTTTCTCAATTTACATAAGCTACTTATTACTGATACCTCTGCTGCTGTATGGAATGGAGTTTCAATGTCCGATTTTTTTAATATATGTGCTGGTGTTCCACAAGGGTGTGGGCTTAGTCCAATTATGTTTGCATTATTTATTGATGATGTATCCAAGAATTTCCGGGAAGAGTTAAGTGTGGTGATATTCTAATAAAGATGCTTCTATACGCGGACGATATTGTCATACTGGCAGATAACCCAACATCCTTGCAGCTTCAAATAAATAAGCTTAAACGATTTTGTGATTTATGAGACCTTTCATTCAATGTCACAAAGTCAAAAATAATGATTTTTGAAAGCTCTCGCCGAAAAAGACTTCTTCACGAAAAATGGTTTTTAGACCGTGAACCTTTAGAAATTGTCAGCGAATACAAATACTTAGGATTTTTAATAACATACAACCTTGATCTCCGCCCACATATTAAAGAAAAATGTGTTGCAGCAAAAACAGTAATAAACCTTATGTGGAGTAAATTGTAATAAATATGTTGATGCTTCCGCCAAGTTCAAGGTATTTGATGCAACCATAAGAACATGTCTCTGCTATGCAAACCAAGTTTTTGGGTATCAAAACATTGAAGGTTTTGAAGTAATCCAGCGTTTTTTCTTGAAGCGCATTTTTAAACTAGCTAGTACTACTCCAACTTATGCTATCCACGTTGAATCCGGTATACGGTATACCATGCACAAATATTCTTAAAGAACTTAAAATCAAATGCTGATAACATAGTTAAAGTAATGAATAGGAACGATTCGAAAACATATTATGGAATACGCCCTCCGTTGTCAGCTATCGCCTTTTAAAGAGTGGAACGAGTTGGCTAATCAATACGGTCTGAATCCCAATCTCAGTAACACAACTCATAACGATTGGCAGGGTGAGTTCTATAGATGTATAACTAAAGTAGATGACTCTCTTTATCTACAACGTTTGAACAAAGCCCAAACATCTACAACTCGACTTATTTACAAAGACTTAAACCACGTACTCTATACAAACAATTATTTTAATGAAGAACTTTCCTTTAGCCAAATCAGTACTGTTTTTAAAGCTAGAACAGAGATGCTTAACTTAAATTGTAAACAACACAGAAGTGTGCACAAACTACATATCGGGCGAAGGTCGCCCGATATGTAGTTTGTGCAACCGAAATGAAATAGAAAATATTTATCACTTTCTAGCTGTATGCCCAATATTACAAGAAATACGCAGACTTTATTTTTTAAAGAGCTTTCTTACACTAGAGGATACAAAGCAGGTTTTGAATGGTAATTTAGGTTGGAAAACTCTTTGTCACTATATTAATCATGCCTTAGGTTACCGTAACAGTTTTATAGATTTTGTATAAAGAAATGAATGTTATAATTAAAGATTAGGTTTATTTTATTTAATTATATATTAGGTTAAAAATAATATCATGTTTTTTTAAACTTTTTTTTTTTACTTTAACTTAGTCCATTTTTGAAAAAAACTCGAAATTAGTCAATTTAAGCAGATTGCCATCTGCTTAAATTGACTAATTTCGTTGATTGACTAATTAAGTTGATATCAAGGTTGCTATAGCTTCAGGACCAAATTCAAATTTTTGTTTCTTTTTAAGAGTGTCAGAAATTGGAGCAGTAAGAGTTGAAAAATTTTCAATAAACCGTTTGTACCAGCCGGCCATTCCTAAAAATCGACGGACTTGACGTAAGGTGGTTGGTACAGGGAACTCTGCTATAGCTGACACTTTGTTTGGGTCTGCTTTCAAACATCCTTGTCCAACAATATACCTAAGGTATTGTAATTCACGGAAACAGAATTTCGATTTTTCAACGTTTATTGTCAAACCAGCATCGTTGAGATGCTTTGCTACTTTATTGAGTGTTGAAATGTGATCGTTAAAATCTTTTGAGATGACCAAAAGGTCATCTAAGTAAATGAACACTTGTTCTCTTAACTCACGAGGAATTACTTTGACCATTAAACTCGTCAAGCTTTGTGCAGCGTTCGAAAGTCCGAACGGCATCACTTTAAATTGATACAGGGGCCTCCCTGGGACTGTAAACGCTGTCTTCTCCCGTGATTCTTTCTCCAGGGGCACTTGCCAGTATGCATCCTTCAGATCCACGCTAGAGATATAACGTGTTTCGGAAAGGCGTGCTAGCAATCCTTCAATGTGCGCAATTGGATTCGCATTTTTCTTAGTTACGGCGTTAACTTTTCGGAAATCAAGGCAAAGTCTATTTTTTCCAGGTTTTCTCACCAGTACGACTGGTGAGGACCATGCACTCTTGCTTTCCTCGATAACACCTAACGAGATCATGCGATCCAATTCCGTGTACACAAGGCTTTGTACTGCTGGCGATATGGGATAGTGACGTTGTTTTATGGGCTCGGCGTCTCCCGTATCTATGGAATGTTCCATCAAATGAGTCCGTCCAAGACCTCGAACGGCGAATGACGGAAATTGCTTAATTGTATTCTGTAAAATTTTAGATTCCTCTACAGATAAGAGACATTCCGGCTTATTTGCCTGACCGGTTGTTGTCTCGGTAACAGTACCTATTGAAGATATAATCTGCGGAGCTAACTTAAATGTCTTCCAAAAATCGATGCCTAGATATAAATCTTGGGCTAAAGATGGCACTATGTACAAGTCGATCGGAAGAACTAGATCTTTGTGCGTAATATTTGTAGTGACCACCCCAGCTATACGCTGTTTTGTTCCATCAGCTGTGGATACACTAGAATCAAATTTTTTGTATGGAATATTAGTATCTTCAAGATGTTTAGAGGCAACTAATGCTCGCTCCGGAGTCGAGTAAACCAAGCCATTTATGTTGAAATAGTTCTACTTTTAAGTAGGTACGAGGATCGTCTTTCAAACATTCTACTTCGGCTATGTTTACCGCTCTATGTAGCTTACGTTTCTGAATAAATCTACTTCTTAATTTCTGGATTTTTTTATTATGATTGGGGTATGTATAAATGAGTTTAAGCACTTCTGTATATTCGAGTTGCCTCTGCTGAAGAGATTTTAGAGGTCTTTTCGAGTATTTTTAGAATTAATATTTTTGATGTTCGGAGCCTCGGGATTTTTCAAGATGGATATTTTTTTTCAGTTGTTAAAAAAGGTTCTACATCGGACTTTCCTAGTTGCCCATCATTGTCATGTCATGCCATGCAATTATTCTTAGATTTATACTATTGTAAAAATATCGAGAGGTTAAATAAAGAATTTATAATAATTAATTCTCTTTTGAGTGAAGTTTTAGCTAAGCTTAGTATCTGTCACACCAAAAGTGATCAGTTCAATGTAATTACATCACCAAAAAACAACTAGAATTCTATAATTGAAAAAAAAGTTGACATTGCGTTAATCACTGAAACCTGGTTAAATGCAAATAAATCGTTTTCACACCCATCCTTTAAATGTTATCGTCTTGACAGGAGTAACCAAATAGGAGGCGGTGTTGCTTTAGTTATAAGAAAAGTTATCGATCACACGGTCCATCCTCATTTGCAACTACTATGTATTGAGTCAATAGGTATAAATGTGTCTTTAGAGAATGACTCAAAAGTGAGTATTTTTTCTGTCTACTTCCCTGGCGGAAATAGAACTCTTGATAAAGTTATTCAATTTAAAAGTGATCTACAAAAAATATTTAGAAATCGGAACAAAGTCATTTTTGTCGGCGATCTGAACTGTCGCCATCAACTATGGAATTGTCTCAGAGCAAATTGCTTGGGTAACGTATTGTATGATGTCAATGAAACGCATCCAAATGTTTCTTTAATATCCCCTTCCAACTATACCTATGTTCCAACTTCTAAATCTAAAAACCCATCTACTTTAGACTTTTACGTTACAAATATACCAACTTACTGTAGCAGGGCTTTTACTTACAACAAATTAGGGTCTGACCATCTCCCTGTTAGTATGAGTACAAGCCTACAAATAGAAGCTCAAATGTACCATAAATATTCCGCGGCGAATTGGAAATTGTTTAATTCCGTACTAAATAGAAACTGCGAACTGACCAACATGTCTCCTACCCCGATAAGCACCACGACCCAAATTGATTTAATGAACAATAGTTTTGTTACTTTAATTAACAGCGCTGCTGACATTGCAATACCTAAATACCCTGTAAAAAGTATTCATTCTGTTATACTTCCTAATAATATTTTACTATTAATAAGACTGCGAAACGCAGAAAGAAGGAAATGGCTTAGTTATCGCTATGACTTTTTTCTCAACAGTATGAAATTTTTAAATGCAGCTATAGAAAAAGAAATGGCTACATTCAGAAACTCTCGTTGGAACAGCCTTCTTACATCCTTTGATAAAGCAAGTAAACCTTTTTGGAAAATTTCCAAAATTATCAAAAATAGAGGATCAAGTATTCTCCCTCTGAAAGTAAATAACGAATTATTTATAACTGGAAAAGATAAGACCAATCTATTTGCTACAAACTTTTTAAAGAATCATGAAATAACAGCTAACTACATTGATCATAGTACTTCCAATGAAGTATCTAATACAATCACTTATATCTCACAAACAAATGTTGAGTTGACAGATTCAAATTTTGTTAATCTAAATAAGGTAAGAAAACTGATCCAAAATTTAGAAAACAAAAAATGTCCTGGCATTGACGGCATAAGTAATACGCTTCTGAAAGCTGTTCCCCTCTCAGGCTTGCGCTATCTTACTTCAATTATGAATGCTTGTCTAAAATTAAACTACTTTCCATATAGCTGGAAAACGGCCATAGTAATACCAATTGCAAAACCCGGCAAACCAAAAGATGACGTTAAAAGCTACCGACCAATCAGCTTATTAAATTCTGTCAGCAAGCTACTGGAAAAAATAATCAAAGAAAACTTTGACATTCACATAGCTGCTAACAATATTTTACCTAATTATCAATTCGGATTCAGGCCTTTTCACAACACAAATCATCAAATCTTAAGAATTAAAAATTATGTGAAGGAAAAATTCAGTAATAAAGAATCGACTGCCTTAGTACTGTTAGATATTAAAAAGGCCTTTGACACAGTCTGGCACAACGCATTACTTCACAAACTCGTTCAATTAAACTTTCCAATAGCTACAGTGAAAATTATTGAAAGCTTTTTAAATAACAGAAAATTTATTGTTAAAATACAAAATGATAAATCTACAGTACAAAATATACAATATGGATTACCTCAAGGTACATTACTTGGTCCCATTCTTTTCAATATATTTGTTTCTGACATACCCAATCTCGGAAGTATAGCAATGTTTGCTGATGACACGGCTATTTTCACATCGGGAACTTATTATCTTGACGTCTGTCGTACGTTACAAATGTCTCTTTCTACGATAGAAAAATACTATTTTAAATGGAAGATTAAGATTAACCCTTTGAAAACACAAGCCATTTGGTTTACAAGACGTCGAAAATCCTGTTTTCTCTCCAACAATGTACAGCTTCAATTGGGCTCAGTAAACATAGACTGGTCTGAGCATTTGTCGATATCTTGGCGTTATGATAGATAAAAAATTTAATTTTGCAAAACATATATCTACAACTGTTGATAAGATAAATTTATACATATAAGAGAATCCTATATCCATTGATATGTAGAAATTCTAAACTTAGTAGTGAAAACAAAATTTTATTGTATAAATCGATTTTCCAATCAATCCTCTTATATAGTGCTCCTGTTTGGTACGATTGCGCTAAAACTCACAAACTTAAGTTCCAAATATGTCAAAATAAATCCTCAAAATGATGCTTGATTTACCATGGTTTTATTCAACTCACAGGCTTCATGAACAAAGCAATATCCATCTTTTGGACTCCCTTATTGACAAAACAACTCAAAAATTTTACAATTCTTGTTCCTACTCCGATAATAAACTTATTAAATCTTTATTTCTTTTATAAATGTATACTTTAAAAGAATGTACTCTATTCTTATCATTATTATTACTATAATAATTATTATTATTATTATTATTAATATTATTAAAATTATTATTATTAATATACTTAATGGGGAGTTTTGCAATTTAGTTTTAAGTGTTGAAAAAGGGTTTTTATATGTAGCTTTCCCTTAAATGAACTATTTTAAAATTCTGAAGCTATAATCGTTATATATTTCATTAAACTATTATAATAATAATAATAATAATACAAATACTTTAGAAATATAATACTACGCAGGGTTTAACTGGGAGTGTATGTAAATTTACATTTGATATCCGAGACAAATTGAAGTTCGGCAGGTATTATGCTTTCAGGTCCTGGAGATTTGTACGGATCAAAGCTGTTTATAGCTCATTTTAGCTTAGAAATCAGATCGAATTTGCTTTTTTGTGCTTTGTTCGACGGCAATGAATCGATGTTACTTATATTTTGTGAGCTACCTGGGAAATGGGTGTCTAGTAGCAAGGAGAGCGATTCGCAGGAGTTGGTCCTCCAAGAGCCATTAGCTGTTTTTAGGGCGCTAGGCATTGTAGGATTTTTTGACAAAATTTTCCTAACGCAGAAGTTCCTCCAAGAAGTTCTTTTACTTTTCCTTAAATTTTTTTTTATAAATTTTTAGGGAATCTTTATAAAAGTCCAAGTCTAAACAATCTTTAGAGTATTTAGCCCGGTTGAAAAGCTGTCTGCACTTTTTCCTGAGCGGTTCTAGTTCCGAGTTCCACCAACGTGGTTTTTGCTTTCCTCTTATTTGAATCAGAACGCCTTAATTTCGATTTGAAAACAAAATTGTCGGGAAAAGCAAAATTCCTAGTAAATTTTTCGGGTATTTTGGGCGAGTCTGGCGGGCACTTTGCCACACTTAAAACTTCTGGGGCTTATATATTCGTGATCAGGGCACCATGATCTTCAATTTGCAATAAAATTTTCATATCAAAAAGTTTAATATTCAAAATTATTCAAATTATTTTTGAAAATTCATTTAAAATAGCCCAGATTTAAAGAAGACAGTGGGTGAAATTAATTATATTGTATAGCTATATATTTTGCAATTTTATTCTGCCTATCACACATGGAAACTTAATCAATAGGTGTGTTTTATGGACTATTTTTCACAGATAAAACATTAAGTATCTATTGTGAATATTTTATCGCCAATAAATATTGCTAGTAATAAATACCCTCTAAAAGTTGTTGCTGTTTTTTAGTGAAAAATAGGACACAAACAAAGATACTGCAAAAATAAGAGAGTATACAAAAGATCAGGATGAAAAAAGAAAACATGTTCCATTCAAAAGAGATGCTCTGAAAACCCTACCTACATATCGTTGGTATTTTTGATCTGCTTTTAAGGCTAACGATCTTTGGATTCTAGGATATTGCTTTTTAAGTTATCTATCTAGGAAAATTTTAATTTTCCTTTGAAGTTTGGTGTTCACTGTCGTGAAAGAAGAACTTTTGTTAGCGAGTGTCTCAAGCACAATAGTGCTCGAAGAAAAGTTCGAAATACTCTGTTTAATGCGACTATAGAAAGTGTTGCCACAAGACTGGAAATATCGACCAGCACCAAAATGCGTCGAAAATTGTTAAAAATAAACTTGTTAATAAACGAGAAAAAGTTCAAAAGAGAAGATCAAAAAAAGTCGTTAATCGTTTTAAACAATTGTAACAAGTTGTAACTGAATAAAAAGAAGGAAAACCCACAAGACTTTGTTAAATCGACAAAAAGTGTAAAAAATTGATGAAAGCTATTTGTTAAAACTGATTTAAAACGGGTGAAAGTACACAAAACTTTGTTAACTAAACAGAATGTGTCGAAAATTGTTGATATCAGTAAGATCAAAATCAATCAAAAAACGTGTTGAAGTTCAGAAGACTTTGTAAACTCGACAAGAGTGACAACATTTTTTTTAAACAATTTATTAAAAATTATTAAAATCAGAAGGAAAGTTGAAAAGCCTCTGTTAAGACTGCCATCAAACGTTACAAAAACAATATAGCACGAGGAGTGAAAAAGTTCTCATGACATTACCGAAATGAACTGAAAATATTTTAAAAACAATATAGAAAATTGTTTAAAACGAGTTGAGATTTTGACAAGAAATGTTTTAAAAACAATATAGAAAATATGTTTCAAACGAATGAAAAAATATTTTGAAAACACCATAGAAAGTTGTTCAAAAAGAGTGAAAAAGTTATCACATATCATTACTTTGTTGAGAATCACAATAAAGGTTTTAAGAACAATATAGATAATTATTTGAATAAAGTTAAATTTCGCATGAATTTCTTGAGTTTGACGGGAAATATAACAATATAGAAAATTGTTCGAAATGAGTGAAAAAGTTCTCATGACTTTGTAACAGATGTTTAAAAAAACAATTTTGAAAATTGTTAAAAACGAGTTAAACTTCTCATGGCTTAATTGTGTTTGACGAAGAAAGTTTTGAAAGCAATATAGAAAATTCTTTAAAAACATTTAAAGTTCTCATGACTTTATTGAGATTGTCAAAAATGTTTTGAAAAAAATTGTTCCCAAAGAATGGAAAAAGTTCTTATGAGTTTATGAGACGGACGACAAATGTTTTAAAAACAATATAAAATTTGTTTAAAACGAGTGCAAGTTCTCATGATTTTATTGATATTTACTGTCGACAAACGTTTTCAAAAACAATATACATTATGTAGACAATAAATTGTTCAAAACGAATTAAAAAAGTTCCCATGACTTTATTGAGACTGTCGACAAATGTTTTACAAACAATATAGAAACTTTTTTAAAACAATGAAAAAAGTTCGAATTACTTTATTGAGACTGTCGACAAAATGTTTTAATAACAATATAAAAATTGTTAAAACGAGTAAAAAATGTTCTGATGACTTTATTGCGAATGACAAAAAAAATGTTTTTAAAAAGCATAGAATTTTTTTTTCAAAACGAGTGAGAAAAGACCTCATGCCTTTATTAGGATTGTCAACAAATGTTTTAAAAACAATATAGAAAATTGTTTAAAATGAGTAAAAAAGTTCTCATGACTTTATTGAGCCTGTCAGCAAATGTTTCCGACAGTTTGTTAAACCTGATTGAAAAAGGGTGGAAGAGTACACAAGACTTTCTTAACTCGACAATGAAAAGTTTAAAAATGTTTATAATAGCAATAATAATAATAATATTTTAACTATGTGTCTGTAAAGCATATTACCTTTTTAAATGCAAAATGTGTTGCACGACACTAGTTAGAAGGAATAGAAAGATGGGAAAGAATTGTTTTGTTACAATTTCATTGCATATAACCTCACGGGCGACGTCCAGCATAAGCTGGGAGGTATGCTGAAAAGAAAAAAATGCTCCACCCACCCATAACCATTTGTTATAAACGGGGGAAAGTCCACAAGACGTCATTAGTTTGACCAGAAATCGTAAAAGTTGTTTATACTATATGTGTTTTGTGGTTAAATTCCGAGGGAAAGGTTCAAAAGACTTTACTAATTCGACAAAAGTGTCGAAATTTCTTAATAACAACTTCTTGTAAATGAATAGAACCGAAAAAAAGTTCAAACTACTTATTTGAATCGAAGTGAAATTGTTGAATCACTGTATAAAACAATTTGTTGCAAATAATTGAGACAGTGAGTATGCAAAAGTGGCGTAACACACATTTTTTTCAATTTTGAATTTTTTTCATTAACAACAAAAAGTTAATCGATACAAAATTAGTGCAACTCATTTTAGCTTAAACATGAATCAGAAAATGATAAAATGTTGCTTCCGCCCTGGAGCATATCTATGGACGTGAGCATTCTTTAAAGACAATTCAATTACATATCTCCGTTGTTGCACTTTGGGGTTACGCCACTTTTACGCTCACAGCCTCAATTACAACAGTAAAAAAAAAATCAAAAGACTTTTTTGAATCAAAGTCAAAATTTTAAATAATCTTATAAAACAATTTGTTGCAAGCAAAGAAAAGTTCAAAAGATTTTGTTAAAATCGCAAAAACAAAAGTGTTGAAAATTATTAAAAAAAAATTAAAAACCCGAGAAATAAGTACAAGTTTGGCCAACTCGACAATAAATTGTCGACAATCGTTAATAAAAAATTGTTAAAAAAATTAAAGAACTGAGCGAAAAGTATACAAAAGGACTTTGATAGTGCAAAAAGAAAGTGCCGCTAATTGTTAAAAATAGTTGTTGCAAAAGATTAAAAGCCTCTAAAGACTTTGTCAATTAGACAAGAAACTGTCGCAAATTGTTAATACATAAACAATAGTCGGTAAAAAAATTGAAAACACAGCTGAAAAGTTCAAATTACTTTGATAGTATAAGCAAAAATCAATAATTTATAAAAACAAATATTAACTCCAGTGGTTCTTGAAGTACCGATAAAATTTGAATGACTGGGTGAAAACGTTTAACTTTGGTCAACTTGTTAAAAATAATTGGAATACTTGATAAAAGTTCATAAACGACTTAAGGTAACCGCCTCAAAAAGTTCAGCCGCTATACCGAAAAATTGGTTAAAATCAATTTCTGAAAACCTATTTAAAGAAAATGGCGATAAAAGTGTTAATGACTGTTTTAATCTGTTGAAAGATTTATAAAAGCCCGCAAAAACATAAAAAAAATGTCTAAAAAAACAACAATTATACAAAAATGGCTTAAGGGGCCGGTTATAGCGATCAGGAAATTGGAATAGGAAAAATGTTCATAAGTGGGATGAGAGTGGCGACCGACGCACCTTAAATTGCCCATACAAAAAGTTTAATAATTGTATATGTATGTACGTATTTATACATATAGTCATTGAGTTTATACTCATAGAGGAATGAAGATGGTTTCAAACTCACCGAATTAGATGTCTCTAAATGAGCATATCAAGTAATTATTATGGCCCTAATTCTTTGTAACGAAAAACACTCAAATCGAACAGAACAAAATTCTTTTGGATACATTTGTATTTGTTTTTCTATATTTCTCTTGCCTTTCAACTCAAGAATAATTGCTACAAGAGTAAACAAAACACAAGTCGGGAGAATCAAAAATCACCGATTACAAAATTTGCGGGATCAATTTACAAAATGCCACTTTTATTAGAATTACTGTCGATTTATCTTAATTAAAATGCAATGAAAAATAAAATTCAACTAGTGCAACATCTGTTGCATTTTAAAGGCAATGGCGCAAGCGATTTAGCATCATGCTAAAACATATTTGGCATTATACTAGGTTAAAAAAACTACTGTTCTGTGACCTAGTATGATGCTATATATGGTCTAGTATGATGCTAAATCGTTTAAAATTTTGCGCCAATGTGTCTTACAGACACAGTGTCTTACAGACACATATATAAAATATTATTATTAATATTATTATCTTAGTTTAATAGTACTAAATTGCGATTTAGAGTCCAAAACCAAATACCCCTAATATAAAAACTTTTCAATTTAGTGAATTTATAAAATACTTACAATTTACAATTTGAGGAAAAGTAATAAATTGCAAGAACGCAAATTGAAACCTAATAGTATAAATTTTATTTTCATCATTAAAAAAGTTCTTATTGCCAATTTCAGATCGTATTTTGCACTACTAGAGGCAAGCAAAAATTGCAAAAAAATATATAAAAGTTATTTTTACAGTTCAGCATTACCACAAACAACAGCTTTGTTCTCACAAAATAATCAATTTTTGACTTTGAAGATTATAAAAAAGGTAAAATATTTAAATTTTTTTAAAAATGCTATTTTTTTTTCAAATAGATACAAGGAACTAAAAAATATTCAAATATATCATATACTTATAAAACGAACACACTTAAAACTCAGAGACCATACACTAAAACCGCACATATATCACATCACATCACATTACGAGTCACGACACGTGCCTACCCTCACTATGATTTGCAAAACATAAGAAACATAAATGACACATCCTTATCAGGTGACTTAACAAAACATTTATTATTCACACATATGTAGGTATGTATGTACATTAATATGCAAGTAAAGAGTATATAAAACAAAAATAACATGTCAGATAAACTCACCTTAAATTCTCAATTCTCGGTCTTCGGCATTGCGGTTGACGATTCCGCCGGTGGCTGCGGTCTTTTTTACACGTACAATCACAATGCATTATACATAGGGCAATCGATGTAACAACAGTAACAATGAATGGCACGAAAAAAAAATTCACTATCACCTGCACTTGATCCTCGTGATTATAGGACGTCAATACGACGGTTTTATTTTTTCGAGAATAATAACACGGATATACAGCCCCTTCAAGCCCATAGAAGCCATTAAAATCCTTGCACGTCACTGTGGGAGGATAACCGCAGCCCTTAATATTCACGAGCAGTGTCGCCTCCGCCGATTGCTCCATTTCGGCGGTGAAGTTACTAAAATCGGTCATATTTTCCGGTATGGTGATGTTTTGCTCGATAAACGTCACATATATATGCACGCACTTGTACAAATCCGAAGTGCAACCCTCGCGGCAAGAACTCCACGAACAATTGAAGATGCCGATTAGATCTTCGCGACGCACAGTCGTACACAGCGTTGGTGAATCGATGAAATCGTGACTTATTGTCGATATCGCTGGGTCAACATACAGTGGCACCAAGAACAGCAGCGACGCACCAGCTGTTACCGAGAAGAAGGCCAATGTCGATGTCCCGTAAAATTTAACACGTTCACGCCACGACCGAAAACGACGATTACCATTTTTCTTTTTCGGAGCCAGTTCTCGTTTTTTACGTAACCGTAGCTCTTGTTGTTGCTGTTCGAGTAATAATTCCGAACTGCCACTCCTCATTATTGTCAAAATCTAGCAGACCGAACGACCCACACCACCCCACACAAATCTACAACGACTACAACGACGACAACAAAGCCCAGGAATAAGGAGATGATGATGCTCCTTCGTTGTTGCTTGTGGCGCCCCTGGTGGTGGTACTCTGCCGCTGAGGTGGTGGTAAATGTTCGTTTAGTGTGGTGGCGACAGCAATAACTACTGGTGGTTGTATTGGTTTTGTTGCTGGTTGTAGTTGCTTCGGTGGTCGTATTGTTGTTGCAAAGGTAAATCACTAAAACTGCTAGAATAATGACAGATGATGCTGCTGATGAAGAAACCAGACTCCAAAGTAGCTTTGAATGAGATGAGTTTGTTGCCAGTTCTGCTGCTGGTTGCTTCAGGTGAAAATTCAACAAAACGACAATAGTTATGAGGATAACAATGACAGCTGTTGATAATGACAGAAGTTGTAGTAGTTGACAGCAGTTTAGATAGCAAACCTGATAGTAGTTTGAACAGAACCAACAGCAGCAGCTGTATTCGACAAGAGTACGATCTGTCAAGTGGACGTTTGTTGTTGCTTTCGTATTTTTTGTTTTTGTAGCTGGTGTATTTGTAGCGAATGATTGCGTCCAGTTCGTGATTGCATGTATCCGCAGCATCCCCATCTAAATTGCAGCAGCACAATGTGGCGCAGAACTCTTGCAACATTCGAATGTTCCGTTATGTTGCTTTTTGTATTCACAAAGAGAGAGATAGAGAGAGAGATGAATTGAGAGTTTGACAGATACACACGCTAAGCCAAGGTAAAGGTAACTGACACAACAAGAGAGTGAGAAAATAAAATAAAAAGAGAGGGAGAGTTGCAAACAACGTGTGGGTGGTTTTGTTGATTGAGTGTGTTGTGATGTGAGTGACCAAAAGTGAAAATTTTTGAATATTCCTTCGTCGAAAGGGTTTTTTTTTCTTTTCGTTGGTTGTTTCTTAAAAAAATGACACGTTCGCTCTCAATTTATATAGTATTGGTGTAGGTGGTTGGTTGATTCGTTAATTTATTGGTGTCGTTTATTTTCTCGTGAAGGGGGTTGGACTCGAAATTTATTTTTCTTGTTTCACTGCATTATTTCGTAGAAAACATTATAGGCATTTTAATCCAAACACTAAAACAACTTCCTATTCACCAGTCATTATGATTTATTTTATTTGCAAAATAAAAAAAATACTTCTACCGCACAAACACTTTCCAATTTTATTGATATCCAATTTTATTGATATCCTATTCCTATACTCCCTTCAATAAGAGCGTATCGATAAAACGTCCTTGCCAAGTAGACAGTCCATTATTATGAATTCGTTTCCATTTTCTGAATTGTCAGTCAAATACATTTTTTTTCTCCGTTTTGTTGAAAGGGAGTGAAAATGACAACAACAACAACAAATAATGGTGAAAAATATTTACAAATAAATACGTTTTCGAAGAAATAAATCAGAAAAGATCAACCGACAAAAAATTGAGCACGGATCCTGAAACTTTTAGTGGGTCACAGGACTATGGATACCTGTAAATACGCATAAATATGCATAATTCATTTGTACCCATGGGCCCAAGTATATGTACATATACATGTTGGTATATAGCGATAGAGAATCAACAACAAACAAAAAGGATGTCTACATTGTCGTTGCTGCATTTGATAAAATTTTGATGATGGTGGGCGCGGCGGCGGCGACGACGACGACTAAGGCAACAACAACTATTCCTTGGTGTTGGTGCCGTATTGTGGGAGACAGATCTCTGCCTTTCAATATTTTTTTTTTTTTTTTTTTCAAATGAATAATTCAATTGAAAGATTTTTACAAAAGACAGGAACAAAGAAGGTCTTTGTCCTCCGAAATTTCAACACACTATCACTTCGAATAATTTAAATGATTAAATCACGAACTCAAAAATGGAATGCCATTGGAATGACACATTTTCATTTCAAGGACTTTTTCCTTATACTATTTTTTCCCTTTGGTTTTTTTATTTCTTTTTTGTATTCCCAGTTTTGAAATCGAAGATAACACTGTCATATACTATGTACACTAGAAAAAAATACCCTGAGTACATATGCACTTTATGAAATTGCTTCGGTAGTAAAGAGGGTTTTTTTTTACTAAATTATTTATTATTTGACTGGGTTTCAAATAGTTTTATATGAATTTCCATTCGACGTGGATAGGATACAAAAATGTAACAGACAAATTATATTCACACACGTCCGACTGTTATCCTTAATATAGCCGTGTGACGAACAATCGATTGTTCTATACTGATTCAGGAAAAACGGCGAAGGATTTGAGCTCTGAAGTGAGAGTTAAAGTTTTTGAAATGAAACTCTCTCTCTCTCTCTCTATTCACTCTATGACTTTCTGGTAGGGTAGGAGTGCTCTAGTAGCCCACTACAAGTCGCGTTTTGGTCTTATGTTACTGACTTTAAAACCATCCACTACAACACCTGTGAAACAAAAATTCACTCACACAAGAAAATAATTCTGAATAAAGCTTACATACATACAATATACAGTCTTCCATAGACCGCTCCCAGTTAATGGAATTGGAACAAAATAATTTGATGGCTGTTTCAAATAGAAGTTAAATCAAATGGAAATTATCAAAGTTTCAGAGTATCTACACTACACAAAACGTCAGTGTCGTGGGTGGGCGCATGCCTGTAATTCCGTTCCAAGTTATTTTTTGTGTCGTTAATAATGTCGAGTGTGCTGCTCCCTAGCAGCTGCAAAATGATGAAAGTTGTGGATGCAAAGCCAAGATTATATTGAAAGGGGAAGGAAAAACTTCGGTTCATGAAAAAGGAAAAAGAAACGAAAATGATTTCATTCATGGAATTTACTTTTAACAGGACATGCGCTTTTTTATGGCAACTCGTCATTCAGCAAATAAATCAGCTTTTATATATTTTTTTTTTTAATTCAAATAAATTTGATACTAAAAAAGAAACAGGGATGTTAGGTTTGGTGTTGCTGATGGCTGAAAAAAGTGTTCACATAATTACAAGGCAACCAACGTCTTAATTGAATATTAAATTAACTCCTAAGAATCCAATCATTTATAGTCATTTGAGACGACAACAGCATTTCATAAAATTTTTTGGTCTTTGGACGAGTTTTAGAAAACAGTCATTTTTATAGATTTTGAGATTCTTTTTGGATTTTTCACTTTTAAAGCTACTAGGTACCAAGGCAAGTTATGCATTCGTATAGAAAATATAAATGTTGAGATAATAATCAAACATGACATTACGATGATGAAGAGAAGTCGACAAAAGTGGGTCCAGAAATCCCGTCTGTCTGTATGTCTATCTGTCAGTCAGTCTCGTTGTATAAGTACCTACAGCCTTAACGGCTTAACCGATTGGGTTCAAATGTAGGCCATTCAAATATTCTTATAAGAAAGTAGTTTTAGTAATTTTCCATTTTCTCAAAAACCAGAAAACATAAAATCATTTTGTTTTCAGTTTATGATTAAAAATTAATATGATCAACGAATTTTATAAAACAAAGAAGTATTTTATTTTACAGTTTTGAAAAATCACTTGAAGTGTGTTTTTTTTTACCTTTTTTTCCGCAATTTTTGAGTTTAAAGTCCGTTTTTTCAAAGACTATGCATAGGTTTCACTTGATTTAAAAAACATCTAATAGAAAAAAGTATTGACTTTAAAAAATGATATAAAACTTAGTTTTATGTATTACCGTTATTTTTTAATATTTGTTTTAAATTTTTAGCACTGTTTTTATAAAATTGCCCCTCCCACCCAAACGGAGGGAGATAGACCACCACCCCCCCCCCCATAGTAAAAAATGCTGGTATTGATCTGTTCTACAAAAAACAGTTATCAATTCTTGGCGCCAAAGTTATCGTACACGTGCCAAAAAGTTGCTTTAAAACGGTACCAATTAAAGACTTTAAATAAAAAAAAGGCTTTTTAAAAAATCTTTAAGAAACTTTAAACTTTATTGGATAAACCAATGCAGGAAAACCGCTAGACTCCGATGTTACACTTTTAGTGATTTTTCGGTTCGCTGTTTGCTACTCTCTTCTGTGTCTTTGGTGTTGGCTTTTTGTGTGGGTGATCTTCTTGTCGACGAATTTCGATGACTTTGCAGATTGTGTTGAATTGAATTTATCTTGGTCTTTTGATGAGTCGGTAGCTTTATTTTGAATTGAATTTATCTTCGTATTGATGAGTCTGCAACTTTATTTTGAATTGAAATTATCTTTGTATGTTGATGAATCTGCAGCTTTATTTTAAATTGAAATGATGAAATGTTTAGTTTTGGGTTGGTTTACTTTTTGTAAACAAATCTAATTTGTAAGCAATTATACAAAATTGGCTGCGGATGCAAGTCAAGTGTTCACTCATTCACTCATTTTTATTGGCTTTCGCCAATTTCTTGCACTTTATTTAATTTAAAATAATCACGACCGGAGTCTTTCTTAAGACTACTTTATTTAATTTTAACTGATTACGGCCGGAGTCTTTTATGATCTTCTTAAGACTAACTGTTACAATTATATTTTCTCTTAACTAAAGCTCGGGAAGCAATCTTACTTTATACATTAGGATTCCACTATGAGTATCCACAAATAGTCGCCCACGCAACTGAAGATAATTCTTATACAAACACCGCAGTGCGTATCCGTACCATTTGCCAGTCGATGGGATATCGAATATCACTTTGAACTTGTGAAGTAAGGCAGATGCGCACAAGTGGAAGATTTTATGCTGAGTCGCTATTGCGATGAAGTATTCTTTGCGCTTAAATATTATTTTAGAGATCGAGATGGATCTCAAGAATTGAAATGTGGGTGGCGGATGCACAATATGGGTGGCATCAAATACCCAGTAGGTATCTTATGAAAATATATGGTCGTAACTGCGACCGAAGATTAATTTGTATTTGTCAAATGTATTTATTAAATATTTGGGGTTGCATAACTTCCCCCTCTGTTAAACTGAATCGTCCCAATTCAGTTGAATTTGAATAATTCGTATTTTATCTGACATTTCAGAAAGAATGTCTTCTTGTGTTTTTAAAATTGTTTCTTGCCTCCTTTGCTTGTACATATTTATTGATTTTTATACAAATGTTATAATTGTTATAGTTAGACATGAAATAGTAAATTTATATGTTTTTGAGCTATTTACAAAATCATTAAATAATTTATCAATGAATTTTACATTTTCAAATTTTAATTCATCATTGTTTGATGAAATAAAATCTATTATTTTATATTCTTTAAAATTGTGGTTTTTCAAAAATTCGATAATTTTTCCAGTAGGGTTTGTATAAAGTATATTATTTATTGTTACATTATTTTCGAAAATTACAAGAAAGGTACCACTTAAATTTTCATTTTTTACTAAAGTTGTTCCGGAAATAAGGATTGCTCCATCTTTAATTATTTCAATGTTTTTATTTTTTTCTTTAATTTTTGTACAATTTGTTTTTATTTTGTTAAGAATATCTGTAAAACATGAAGTTTACAAAAATTATTATTTAGTTCTTTTTTACATTCATTCGATTTGTAATATGTGTTATTACATTATTTGAGTAACTTATCTTCTATTAATAGTTTGCCATCACATCACTATGTGCAATGGCTCTAGCTTCATAGAGTGAACAATTTTTATAAATTAATGGATAAATTAATATATAAGATTATAAGCTCTTTTCTTTGTAAAATTTTAAATTTTGAGACGTCGAGTAGGTCTGTTAACGTCATAGTTTCGTGTTCTTGTTTTATAATTTGTTTCAGTTCTTCTAAATGCAAAAAATTAGTATTAAGGATATTCGCTTTTGCAAGGATTATTGTTTGTAGAGCATTTTGAAGGTCTCTGGCTGTTAGCCGTAATCGTTGTTTTCGTATAATTTTTTCAACTGATGACTTTGCGCCTATTATATCGTTTATAAGGCTTGATAATCGTTTTATTTCTTTAAAACTGTAGGTGTTGGTTACCAATTGAATATTATTATTGTTGTTGCAGCAATTTCGGCTGCAACCGAAGACTTTTTGTTAACCGGAAAATTAAACAAATTGGTTTTTGTTGCCAAGGGTGTTACAAATCCTTTAAATTCATTAAATAAAGGTTATAATTATTAAATATTTTTAAATATATCTTATATTGTCTTCCTAGTGAGCAATCTTTAATATATCTACGTTTTAAGTTTAAGTTTTATGGTGTATTAATATAAATTATACTTGACTTGAGAAAGTTAAATTATACAAGATGGATGTTAACCTATAATTTTCATAAAGTTTTAGCAAAGTAATGGCGTGGTGGCGGGTGGCTCCACCCGTCAGTCAAAAGCAAAAGCTATTTCTTATGGTGCAGTAGCACTTTTTCCCACACTCCCCTCTGGTAGTTTCGCCTTTTGACTGGTGTCTGGTGCCACATCAAGGACCGCCAGTTTGACTGCTGGTCTTTCATAGACCCCGCTCGAGGTTTGTATGAAGGCACTTCGTACCTGTCCATCCTTCGACAGCTTGACTCGAACTACTCGACCCTTATGCCAACAATTCCTAGAACTATTGGGATCAACAACCAAAACGATGTCACCGAGTTCAATAGGTTTTACAGGTGTGAACCATTTTGCGCGTCTCGTAATAGTGGGCAAGTATTCTGCAACCCAGCGCTTCCAGAAGCGATCCGCAATTTTTTCGAAGCACTCTGACGTCGTCGCTGAATTCCACCAAAGGTTTTGATCCATTTGCCGAGCCCAACAAGAAGTGGTTGGGTGTAAGAGCTACCGGGTTTTCAGCGTCAATTGGTATGTAAATCAAGGGTCGTGAATTTATAATATTTTCCGCTTCTAGCAGCATACTTCGCAGCAATTCGTCATTTGGATTCCGTAGCGGTGCTGTAGCATAAAGGACAGTTTTGACTGAACGAACTAACCGCTCCCAGCTACCACCCATGTGCGGAGAACCAGGGGGTATAAACTTCCAAGCAGTGTCTGTCGTATTGAAGAATTCCATTAGTTTTTCACTCTGGATCTTTTTTGCCGCTTCTCGCAACTCCCGTTCTGCACCGTGAAAGTTCGTCCCCTTGTCACTGTGAAACTCGATTGGGATGCCGCGTCTTGCAATAAAATTTCTCAGACAAAGAATACAGGAATCTGTTGTCAAGGTGTGAGCAATCTCTACATGTACAGCTCTGATGGTAAGACAGGTTAACAGAACTCCCCAGCGCTTTTCCGTTCTCCGCCCAACAGTGACGGTTATTGGGCCAAAATAGTCAACCCCGACGTAGGAAAATGGTCGACAAAATGAAGCAAGCCGCGCAGGTGGAAGTTGAGCCATGATTGGGGGTTGCGGACAAGCTCGGTAATTTTTGCATCTTTGGCAGCATTTCTTGACTTCCTTGAGTGCTGATCTTAACTGGGCAATGGAGAATTTTTGTCGAAGATCATTCACCACCGTTTCGTCGTTTTGATGTTTGTATCGACAATGTAGGCCTTTGATGATATGTGATGTTACAGGATGCAATCTTGGAAGAACGATAGGTTGTCTGAAATCTCTGTCGGTTTCATTTGCGAAACGAATTCTGCCATTTGCTCTTATAATGTGGTTGTCATCCAGGAATGAACACACATTAAAAATAGGGCTGCTTTTCTCGACATGGCGGTTAAGTTCTAAGTCGGCAATTTCTTCTGGATACACTCTTTTCTGTTGTATTAAAGCAATTTCTGCCATTCGAAGTTCTTTGCATAACAGAGGGCACTTGAGCTTTGATTTGTTAGTTTTATTTGAGCGCAAGTTTTGTATGAATCGAAGTACATATGCAGTGCTCCGGAGGCACCTTTTCCAGCTGGATATTTCGTTGAGTCCAAAAATGCTTTCTTGGACAGGAATGTAAACATGAACGCCGACAAAATGTGATTTTAACTCTTCATTTGTAGAACTCACGATGGTCTCAAGTGGCCATGTCTCCGGGGAGGACTTTAGAAATTCCGGGCCATTTAGCCAGCGACAAGTGGATGAAAATTCCGGGTTTTTTTGCCGTTTTGTGGCTTCGTCTGCAACATTCGGTTTTGTAGAAATCCATCGCCACTCCGTGATTTCGGTGAGCTCTAAAATTTCGCTGACTCTAAATGCTACGTATTGTCTGTACCTCCGATGGTCGGATCAAAGCCAACACAGGACAATTTTGGAGTCTGACCAGAAGTATCGTTGACTAAATTGTATCCCGTGTGAGTCTGCTATGCTTTTGGCAAACCGCGATTCGAGTAGGGCTGCTTGAAGCTCTAGGCGTGGAATTGAAGGCGATTTAAGGGGTGTCACTCTGGTTTTCACACCTATTAAGCTGCTTTGTACTGACTCATTGTTGGAATTTCTGACGTACGCTACTGCTGCAAAACCGTTTTCGTTGGCGTCGACGAATATGTGCAGTTGTATTTCGCTGCTCCACTTTGAAGAGATATAGCATCTTGGAATTTTCACTAGCTCCACTTTTGGTAGATGTTGTACCCATTTAAGCCATTTAGCGTATTCATCTTCTTTGATTGCTTCATCCCATTTAATTCCAAAACGCCAAATTTCCTGTAGGAGGACCTTAATGTACATGAGAAAACAAGCTATCAGACCCAGCGGATCGAAAATCGTCATAAGCACTCTCAAAACTTTTCGCTTAGTTGGGCGTTGACATCCAAAAAGAACTTCTCTCGGTTTTGGGTTTGTAGAGAGCTTAAACTTCAGGCAGTCAGATGACGTGCACCACGACATTCCCCAAACTTTTTCTGTTCCCAGTTCGACGTTGACATTCATATTGATCTGCTCTATCGGTTCAGATCTAAGCACTCTTAGGACTTCTGATGAAGTCACCAGGAGGTGTAGGTCTGGTTCGCATTCACAAACATGGAAATTATGATATGTGCCATTGCTTTCATAATTGCTGACTTCGTCGACGCAATGCCCATGAACTACCCATCCTAAACGTGTCTTAGTCGCTACGGGTTCTTTTCGACCTCCCTCTTTGGCTTTTAATGGAAGTCCTAGTTGAGCATTGTTTACACCTATAAGCAGCTGTGGAACAGCCTTACTGTATGGGTCAATGAAGATTTCTTTCAAATGTTCGAACTTCTTTTGTAGCTCCTCTGGTTCTCAACAGTATGCACATTTGTAAGGGGAATTTCTGCATTCGCCTTCGAACTGGAAATTTGAAGGTCAAGCAATTCGGAGCGACTCTCGTATCGTGAGGTGTTGGCAGTCCACTTCAAGCACAATGGTCGTGACGTTAATGTTACGGATGATCCATCATCCAGGAGTGCGTGTACCTTTATTTTAGTTCTTTTTCCATAAAGAAAAACAGGTACGACCCGAAACAGAACAGGATCGGTGACACCATGTTTCGAGTGTACCCCAACGGTCCCAGATTTTTGTCGAGACATCCTCTCCATTTCGTTTTGGTCACTGTGGAGGAGTTGGTGGTGTTTTAGTGCACAATTATTTTTTCCACAAACAATGTTTAAAGTGCATCTGTATTTCGGGTGTCTGTTGAGGCATTTGCTGCAAAGCTGATGTTTTCTCACTTCCTGCCATCGTTCAGTGCGGTTCGATTGTTGAAACTGCTTACAATCTGAAACTGGAGCACAGTTGAGACCACAAATACAGCACTTGGACTCTGGCTTAGCGTAATGCAGTTCATTTTCTTTGTAGTGAGTGTTCACGCTCCCTTTATCTTTCCAATTTTTGTATCGATGTTTTTTCACATCTGAAGATGTAAGTGGAGCTGTCACTAGAACACTATTTGCAGCTTCAGCCATTTTGTACATCCACGTACTGAAATGTACAAGGTTGCATACTGGCAACGTTTGCTTATGAATTGCCCAATTCAGCCGAAGAGTAGGTGGCAGCTTCTCAACGAGTTCTTGCATCAGCATGGGATAGTTAAGGTGCTCTATTAAACCAGACGCCTCTATTGTAACGCATAAGTTCTGCGCGGCTATTGCAAAGCTGACTATGGTATCGAATTTTTCAGCTTTCGGAGCCGGAGTCGTGTTAATTGTGTGAAGCAAAGTATTTATAACTAGCTCCGGTCTTCCATACAGCATTTTCAATGTCTCAATCACACGATCAACACAGTTGGGTTGTATAATAAGACTCTTGACTGCTTCTAGTGCATCGCCTTTGAGGGCTTTGTTTAGTCGTATCATATTTTCCTCATGGACGAAACCACCTAGATCTGTACTTCTTTTGAAGCTGGCTATAAATAATGGCCACTCGGCAGGATTCCCATCAAAGGTAGGTAGATCACGAATTAAATGGCGTGCTGCGAGATGATTTTTCGTTAAGTGGCTACTATTTGGTTCTTGTTGGCTAACATAAGCAGAAGACGGACCTCTAGATGCAATTGCGTTATGTAGTTCATGATTTTGAGTCGGCAACGAAAAGCTTACTGGTGGTGGATAAAATTTAATACAAACGTCAAAGGCGTATTAATTGCAGTAGTAATAACGCCTTTTGCAATTGACGGGAATGTGACAGTATCTGGTGCTATATTTGGCAGACGGACTACGTAACGAGATGTCATACAGTAGTATGTGTTCCATACGAGGTTTATTGAAGCAGGAACAAGGCTAGTATTTGTTGCAGAAGCTCTTGTAGTATTCGTTACAGAATTTGGTATTGAATACGAAGCAAATGCATCGCTGTATGATGCAAACGGGAGCTGCACCTTTTCATTATTAGTCACGAGAGCCACATTGTCCACGTTTCCACACATAGCAGCAACTTCGGCCGCGGTCTGCGCAGAAACCGTGACAAGACTTTTTGGAGTTGTTGTTTGATTTACAATTAATGGTGTTTGGCTATCCGTTTATATTGACTCGTCCCACAACACACTCGGAGGCCCCTGAAAAGCTAGCTATACATTTACTCTTACCTGCGCATGTTGTACATAAATATGTGAGGTTGGCTATGTTGCTATATACACCAGCACAGATAAAGTGGTTCCAAGCGTTGCATTGATCGCATTGGACCATATATCCGGCAGAGTCAGGTTCATTGCAGGAACAACAATTATAATCCTCATTTCTTGATGAGGCACTCTGAGATTTATGCGACTCGGCAACTCGTTTTGGCCTTTTGGTCGGCATATTTGTAGATCAAGTGCTTGGACTGCGTTATTACAAATGAAATGATTTGTAAATTGTTGCAGCAATTTCGGCTGCAACCGAAGACTTTTTGTTAACTGGCAAATTAAACAAATTGGTTTTTGTTGCCAAGGGTGTTACAAATACTTTATTTAATAAATTCATTAAATAAAGGTTATAATTATTAAGTATTTTTAAATATATCTTACATTGTCTTCCTAGTGAGCAATCTTTTAAGTTTAAGTTTTATGGTTATATTTGTAAAAATATATTGAAAATCAAACAATTGTAGATAACCAATAATTTTTGATAAAATTATTAAACAATAATTCCTTAATATAAATTAAATATAAATTTTACTTGACAAGAGAAAGTTAAATTATACAAGATGGATGTTAACCTATAATTTTCATAAAGTTTTAGCAAAGTAATGGCGTGGTGGCGGGTGGCTCCACCCGTCAGTCAAAAGCAAAAGCTATTTCTTATGGTGCAGTAGCATTTTTTCCCACAATTGTTATGAATTAGGTCATTGACCTTATTAGTCATCGTGACAAAATCATCATGGTCTGGGGTACCCGCTATCCACTTCCATAGCGTGCCTAATTCGTTTACTACCATTTTGACTTTATTAATTTTTAACTGAAAGATAAATGATTCTACAGGGTGAGTCATGAGCAATGCGACAAAATGCTAGGGCGTGTAGGTTGCGTTGAGACAAGAAAAAAATCGTATGGGAGGGGGGGTCTATTCCCCTCCGTTTAGCCGGGAGGGGCAATTTTCGAAAAAACTGACTTAAAATGGGAAACAAAAATTATTTAAAATCAACGGCTTCATTCACAATGCTGTGCGATACGTTTTTGAAAAGCCAATAACTTTTTCTTTCATTCTGTGTTTAAATAAATCTATTCTAAGAAATAGTTTTTGAAATATTAATTTTCAAAGTCAAAATTTTGAAAAAAAAAATTGAAAAAAAAATTTCAAATTCATTTTTTTCAAAATTTTACGTAATTAAGTGCTAATTTTAATTTCAAAATTCAATGCTGTTATTAATTTTAAGTCTAAATAAGAAAACCCAATGCAAAAATTTTATGTCGTTCTCAAGAAATTAAAAAAAAACCAAAACCACCTTTTTCTAAGAAAAACATTTATTTTTATTGTAACGGAGGGGAATAGACCCCCCCTCCTATACGATTTTTTTCTTGTCTCAACGCAACCTACACGCCCTAGCATTTTGTCGCAATGCTCATGACTCACCCTGTATAAGGGAAAGCTCTGATTCGAGCTCTATAGTCTGTCCACTAAAAATTGGCAGTACAGGAAAGATAGGGATGTTTGTCTCTCATTCGCACTTCTTTGCTTTCCATAAGGTTATCTTCTTTCAAAAGCTCTAACAGGGTTGCCGTAGTAAGCATTTTGAATTGGAAAAAACTGAAAAAATATGATGTAGGGTTACCTTTCTTCTTTTTTAATTAAAATTATTTTCTTAATTTTTATTTATAAAAATAAAATGAAATTTATCTTTTTCCACACCACCAAGAGGTAAGATAGTAGGCGCGTTTTTGAAGGGTATCCCCAGTAGGCCTAATCCCTTTTAAATAAAAAACAAACAAAAAATAAAGAATTTATTCATAAAGATTAATATAACAAGCAAAATAAATAAACAAGCATAACAAAAATAAATATAAATTCATCTATTAAATAAAAATATGTACATTTATATATAAGTAAAGGTATTTTTATCACTCGAGAAGTTACTGCTGCTGTTGCTGCTCTCTTCATCTAGATTTATTATAAGGCTTTCTACAGCGTTTTCCGAAAAAACGTCCATTTCCCACATTTTCGGCTCAATTACCTGCTCGACGTGTTGGACACACCGGTGCCATTTCTCACTAATCACAAAAATAGGTACACGAAACATCAATACCGACCGCCCGCGCGCTTTAAAAATCTACGCAAATAAGAAAAAATATACACGAAATATCAACCGACCGACCGGCACGAGAATCTACGCAAATAAATTCTTTAAAGACAACAGCTTACCTACATTTTTGTAACTGCATTTTAAGATTTTCCCCACATAAAAAACACAAACATGATCAACAAAAACACTGCACGATAACACTTTTGTACTAGTAATATGCTCATCTCAATATCTCATTATCATTTCATCAATAAAAGGTATTTTTTAAGTTCTAAAATCAAAAGTTCCTCAACAGAAACTCTACATAAGAAAATACGAAATGAGTTACCAAATTGACAAAGGTATCTCTGTTCGAATGGATGTTAAAAGAGGGTTGAAATGCATTAGCCAATCAGTGCGTATTCAACTGTACGCTAGGCAGGTCGTTGTGGGATCTATGTCGGATGTTAAATGGGGTTTCTTTCAATTCAGTATGGTGCACAAATAAGGCGCGCTACTGATTTTGAAAAAGCTTCCCCATAAGGCCTGTACTGCCAATTTATAGAGGACAAACTATGTTCTTCATGAGTATAATAAACTTTTTTCTTATTGGTTAAAAAATTTTCTTTTTCTTCATTTAATATGTTTTCATAATACGTTACGTTGAAGACGTGGAATAATTCACCATTTTTTTGGTATACAAGGGCGTCGTCGTTTTTCAAGAGTAAATAGTCATCGTTAGTATAGTCAATGGTTTGTGCTGATATTATAATGAGTTAAGCGAGAGTGAACAATAAGAATATTTTACTGAAAGAATAGAATATATGTTTTATTTAATAAATTTATATGCAATTTAAAACTAAGAAGAAGGGTTAATATAGATTAAGTTATGTTGTATTTTTTATTTGATATTATCCTTGTGAACAATTCTATTCCGACTGTTGATGATAACGTTTCTTTTATTATCTTTGCGGACGATTTGTTTTTTGTATCTTTGTTTTAATTTATTTCTTTCGCCATAATTTTTTCAAATATATTATCTCCAGTTAAGAATTGTCTTGTTACCCTATTTCTATTGTGCGTCTTCAGCATATTGGTTTGGGTAGAAAATAACTTTTCATGTAGATCTTTATGATCTATTCTATTGAATAATACATCAGCAGGTTTAAAATCAGTTGAAGAGTGAATTGATTTATTATATTCTTGAATTGCTCTGAGAATAGTTTCGAGGTCGCTAATTAATTGAAATTCTTCTTTAATGCATCTTGCGATTTCTATAATTGTAGAGTAAACGCGCTCTACTTGACCATTAGTAGTGCTATGATGAGGGTCAAAATAAAATATTTCTAAATTTTGTCTCACCATGAATGATTTGAATTGGGCAGACGTAAAACTAGGTTCATTGTCTAATGTTATGCGTTTAGCAAATGGGAAAATTTGAAGAAGTTCCAAAACTTTTTCTTCAATTTCAGATTTATCATCAATATTTTTGACAGTTAAATATTTAGAGTAAGCATCGACACATGTTAAAAACTTTAGCTTTTGGGCATAAAATACAGGGTGAGTCATGAGCAATGCGACAAAATGCTAGGGCGTGTAGGTTGCGTTGAGACAAGAAAAAAATCGTATGAGAGGGGGGTCTATTCCCCTCCGTTTAGCCGGGAGGGGCAATTTTCGAAAAAACTGACTTAAAATGGGAAAAAAAATTATTTAAAATCAACGGCTTCATTCACAATGCTGTGCGATACGTTTTTGAAAAGCCAATAACTTTTTCTTTCATTCTGTGTTTAAATAAATCTATTCTAAGAAATAGTTTTTGAAATATTAATTTTCAAAGTCAAAATTTTGAAAAAAAAAATTGAAAAAAAAAATTTCAAATTAATTTTTTTCAAAATTTTACGTAGTTAAGTGCTAGTTTTAATTTCAAAATTCAATGCTGTTATTAATTTTAAATCTAAATAAGAAAACCGGATGCAAAAATTTTATGTCATTCTCAAGAAATTAAAAAAAAACCAAAACCACCTTTTTCTAAGAAAAACATATATTTTTATTGTAACGAAGCAGAAGGAGTTCGAAATTAATGTTTTCGAGGCAAAAAATTAACCGGGCCTAGAAATTCATCAGATGTTAGATGATTGAATACATATGTATCAACCAGCAATTGTATGCGGAAAAGATAATTCATCGCTTTGGAATGGAAAATGCAATCCGGCAGCAACATTATCTGACATCTCGCAGAACTTAAGTGATTTTGACGCCAGCGAGAAAGTTTTTTTCCCATACCGAGAAGCAGTCAGCAGCCTCATGTACATATCTTTCGGTATCCAAGTAGCATTTTGTACCTATTATATGTAACAAATTTATTGTATGTCGTTTACAATTCATACACAGTTGCTGAAAAAATGTTTTGTGTGTTTACATTAACTAATTGGATGATTGGTAAACAAATTGTAACACACAAAATGTTGTTGAAACAACACATCTTCAAACGTAAACGTACTGTAAAGCAAATTTCGTGAATGTAAAACCAATATCACAAAACATTTACATTTGTAGCACTTTTGTAAAGCTATTATCAAAACTTAACTGTTACAAAACGTTTACAGTAAATAGTCACAGTATATCTTTAAACGAAAACGTACTGTAAATCAAATAGCGTTAATGTAAAAACAATATCACGAAACGTTGACATTTGTAGCAGTTTTGTAAAGCCATTATGAAAACTTTACTCTTACAAAACGTTTACAGTGAATAGTCACATTACATCTTCAAAAGTAAACGTACTGTAAATCAAATATCGTTTATGTAAAATCAATATCACGAAACTTTTACATTTGTAGCAGTTTTGTAAAGCCATTATCAAAACTTTACTCTTACAAAACGTTTACAGTGAAAAGTCACATCACATCTTCAAAAGTAAGCGTACTGTAAATCAAATATCGTTAATGTAAAATCAATATCACGATACGTTTACATTTGTAGCAGTTTTGTAAAGCCATTATCTAAACTTTACTCTTACAAAACGTTAACAGTAAATAGTCACAGCACATCTTCAAAAGTAAGCATACTGTAAAACAAAAATCGTCAATACCACGAAACATTAAATTTGTAGCAGTTTTGTAAAACTATTATTAAAACTTAACACTCACAAAACATTTACAGTGCAAATGTGTTATAACAATCACCAAAAAAGATAAATCGGCCATTAATGTTTCCATTTTTTATCAAATTAGAAAACCAAAATTATGGAAAATCTATTTTTGTTGATATTTAGTAAAAACAAAGCATGTTAAGGATTTGATTGAAATAGGACTTTGAATTTTATCTTGCAAAATATTGAAAAATATGGTTTTTGTGGGAAAAAAAAATGTTCCCAAATATTTTTATAAGAAATCATTTCTAAAATAAGAAAGTTTTTACAGGCCCCTTACTTTTATCGACCTGTTTTAGAAAACTGGTAGAAAATATTTCTCGCGTTCGATATTTTGCCTTTACTTGCACAAAAAATATAATTATTGATTATTTTTATACCTCCCATATTATAATAATTATGTCAAGAACAAGATGGAAATTGTTCTCAAATGGCATTACTTATTTACCTATACAGTTTAATATTTTTCTGTAAACGATTTGTACCTAAGTTAGTTTTTATGTTATTTATATTGAAGTGTTTTTGAACGTTTACATTTGTAAACGTTCATATACCTAGTCCAGTAATAGTATCTGTAAACGATTTGTTACTAAAAAGCAGTTTGTCTTGTATTTGTTTTGAAGAGTTTTTGAACGTTCACATTTGTAAATGTACAAATCAGGTACATCAAATAGAATTTGTTCATATACTGTCAACACGACATTTCATTCCCCAAAACCGTTTACATTTTGGGTACAGTGAGTAAACCTTTCATATACGCCTGAAACATTACAGCTACGATGTTAACGTTCAGTAAATGTTCTGTAGCTCAGAAATGCTCCTTGACGTCCAGATATTAGTTTTGAGGTTGGAAACGTCAGCAGATACATGGAAAATCCTGCGGAAGCACATTAGAAGAGAATTTTAAAGTATGTTTAAAGAACACCTGATGTTGGTTTATATTTTGCAGGCAAAACGGCTTCAAATTGAAAGGTTTCAGTGACGCAGTATACGTAGGTTGCAAAAGAACAGCAAGATCGACTTTGGTTCCGTCTTCCTGTTGGGTGATTGCGTAATTAGCTGGAGATCAGAGCGTCAGCGAGCAGTGGCTGCATCAACAACAGAATCCAAAAGCTGCAGATGACATCAAGGAGCTGGTGTGGATAAAAAGCCTTCTGACTGACTTGTTGGAACAGCAAATTGATCCTCCTATGTTCTTCATGGATTGTCAGAGTGCGATTCTTGTCGTGAAGAACCCAGAATTCCATAAACGTACGAAGCACATTAACGTACGTTACCATTTCATCCGGGAACAATTTGAAGATGGGATCTTCAATCTGGAGTATGTGCCAACGCCTGAACAACTAGCGGATGTCTTGCCAAAGGTAAAGCACCAACTGATGAAAATATTTTCAAGAAAAGTTGATCCGAAATTAGTTTAAATTTTTTTCTTTTAAATTATTTTTGATTTATTTTTAATTTTGATGAAATTGTTTGCTCCGCTTTTATAACATGATACAAGTAAATTCAGAAAAAATTGTATGAAATTTTCTTTTTATAAAATAATATGAAGTAGATTGCCGTAATATGCTGCGTCGATGTGAACTTCCTGTTTTTTAACTAAAATTCAAAATTGTGTAACATACAGACACTTGTCTCAATATTTTTGGCCCACCTTAGGTGAATCACCCTGTATACCTGTTTGTTTTGGTTCTAATCCTTTTTTTTATTTTTCTCTCTAAGCTTGGTGAATTCATTAAGTTAGTTCAACTAATTTTCTTTCTCCATTTAAGCGTCGTATTCCTATTTTCTTACCATGATCATCTGGATTTAAATTAATTTGTTGTTTGTAGGGGTTAACGGTTTTCTCTGTTACAACAAAATGATCTAACAATTCTTGTGTTTTAAATGTCGAGTTTCAATTTCTACATCTTGATCAATATGATTTGCTTCATTATCTTTTATTTCTCTACTTAAATAATCGCAACTGTGTTCTGTGAACCCTTTAAATAATTGATCTCAAAATCATACTCTCCCAGAGAAATTATCCAGAAATGTAATCTTCCAGAAATGTCTTTTCCGAGACTTTTTGTTTTTAACCATTTCAAAGGTTGATGATCTGATTTTAATTGAAACTTTCTCCGATACAAGTATGGTCAAATATGTTACACCATATTTGTATCGAAGACTGCCCAAACTATTGCTAAGAGCTTTTTTTCTGTAGTTGAGTATTTCCTTCGCGGTCGTTAAGAAGTCTACTAATATACATATGTTACCGGATGTTTGTCTTACGCTAAGACTGCTCCAACAGCATAGTTTGATGCGGAGCATGGGCATAACTCCTTGGGATATAAGTCCAAAAAGCTTTTCCAAATCCGAATTTCGGAATTATGTCCAAACAAAAGAGTTTTGGATTTATGTAACGAGGAGTCACAGTACCTGGGAGGCCCACCTGTATTTCTCAACAGTTGAGATTGGTAACACCCCTGCTCACTATATGATTTGGGGTAGGTGCGATTTTGGGTGGGTGCAAGTTTGGTATTGAAATTTTGAACTTATGTCTCACTTCAAAAATAAATTTTTTTGGACTTATGTCCCATTAAAGTGAGATTTAAGTTCAAAAAAAAGAATTTTGGACTTATGTTCCGAGGAGTTATGTCCCTGCGCCGTTCGGTGCATTTGTTGTGAGTTCAAATTCTTTGTTAAAATCGGGGTAGGGCGGGATGACTCATAATGTTCTTTTTCAAAGTTTCAAATGATTTTATGTATTGAGAATCATTAATATCTATTTTTGTTCCCTTTGTCATTGGTTGTGGTACAAGCATAATCTTGAATGAATTTTCTGTAATACCCTGTCAAACCCAGAAAGGATTTTATTTCTGTCGTGGTTTTGGGTATATGTAGTTATTTTCAATTGGAGTAAAGGCAAGGAGTTTTCTCTGTAAATTTTATGAAGCAGTTGGTAATCATCGACAATTATTGCGTACTAGATTGGGTTTGATGTCATCTAGCTGATGAGCCCACCTTCAAAAAAGGGCGAAACGCAAACCTTGGAGTAAAGGCCACAAAACCTTTAATTATTGAATATAGCTATTTTCTGTATAGCTTAGACTTTTTCCTGGTTTGGTAAAAGACTTTTGTCAGTGATAATATGTCTCTCTTTTTTAAAATTCACATTTGTCAACTTGTATTTTTAAGTTGTATTTTCTAAGTTTTTGAAAAACTTGATTAAGATTAATTAAGTGTTCGTGTAAGCTTGTCGTTCATATAGACAACACAAATTTCATATATTAAATTCTCCAAAATTTCATTAATCATACATTGGAAACTTGAAGTTGCGTTTTTAAGGCCAAAGGGAATTCTCGAAAATTAGTAGTGACCATTTGGTACACTAAAAGCTGTTTCTTCAATGTCTTTAGAATCAACTTAAATTTAATGGAATCCTTTTGCTAGGTCCAAAAAAGAAAAATATTGAGCTCTGCCCAATTTATCTAAAACATCATTTATATTAGGTAATGGATATTTTTACTCTGTTCTAGTATTTTCATTAAACTTACGATAATCTATTACCATACGCCATTTAGCTTTTCCAGAATGATCTGTTTTTTTTTTTGGTTACAATCCAGATAGGTGAATTGTACGGACTTATACTTTTTCTTACTATTCCGTTTTCTAACATTTCTGAAATTTGTTTATTTATCTTTACCTCATGTGCTTTGGGATAGCGATAAATCTTTGTAAAAATTGGAGTATCATTGTTCGTACGTATTTTATGAGTAGTTTGTGTTGTGGCACTGAGCCTTTGCCCATCTGTATAAAATATAAGTCTTTATTTTTGTATAAAAAAAATCCTCTAATAACGTTTCATGCTCTTTATTTAAATTTTTATAAAGAAGATCACTAATATTTACCTACTAAATTCAATTCCATTGTATGAATTTCATCATAAGAAAAAAGACATTGATCGTTTAAGTTGTTTGATTCTGTTTCTTTGGTTTCTAAGTTAATAAATGGAATTTTATTATTGTTTATTTCTAAATATTTATTCTTCATGTTTACTATACCTCCTATAGCATTTAAAAAGTTTGATCCTATCATTGCATCAAAATTTTTATTTTCGAAATTCATCTATTTCCGTTCCGTAGTAGCCAAGGGCCCCCTTAAATCAAATTTATCTGTTCATTACTGCTAGAAGCTGCTTCTTCGCTTACGCGATTTACCTCCATTGGTTCTTACCTGATCTGTCTAATTTAGTTATTAATGTTATATTCTGCTGAAAACCAAACCTGTGTTCTCGAAAAGAATTTTGCCTATGATTTCCTAGGATCTGATTATTATTATTTCTAATTGGATCTTTTTAATTCCAAAATTGTTATTATTTCTTTTTTGAAATATATTTGGGTTTTGAAAATTATTGTACCGAGGTACGAAATTATTTTGCTTGTGGGAAATATTTTAATTCCCTCGAATCTGGGACTTTTTTATTTGAATAATCATTACACAACATACTATTTGATTCTAACAAATCAAAAGCTTCCATCATAGTCGAACAATTGCTAACAATTATAATAGCTTTCTGATTTGGGCTTAAATTATTTTTTAATGCTTCTAATACCAATGCGTCATTATAATTAGCTTGCGTATAAATAAAATTTGGCTCAATTTGAGTTTTCATTCGGATTTTTTATAATAATCCATCTAATTTTTCATATAACTAAACTGTATTTTTTTCTATTACACTCCCTTTTTCTTGGGCTAACTTAAAACAACTTTATTTTATTTTATTTACTTTATTTTTTCACCAAATTAGATTTTATGTCCATCAATGGAGCAAGATGGGGTAGGGCATTGATTACCCTGATAGCATCTCACTGAATCTTGTGAGGAACAGCGAATGTTGCCTTCACAATTTTGTCTTTGTCTAAAGTCATTCATAATTATTCAGGTGTTCCGTAGAGCAGTCACCTCGGCCCTTTCCTTTTCTTACTCTTCATTAATGACTTACCTTATTTTATTCAATATTCAAATTGCGTTTTATTTGCAGACGATTTAGAGTTTTTTTAAATCCATAAGTTCCTTATCCGATGCGCATAATCTTCAAGACCACATCAATAATTTAACAAATTGGTATACACTCAACAGCCTGCACTTAGCAAGTGTTCAGTTCTAACATTTTCTAAAATTTCCTCACCTATTGAGTATCAATATAATGTGCAAAGCGTCTTAAAAGAGTTGAAAACCAAAATGATCTTGGGATAGTATTTGATTGTAAACTAGATTTTAGTATGCACTACCATTACACAATTTCGCGAGCAAATGCCTTATTTGTTTTTATTTGCCGCAATACCAAAGAATTCCAGGACCCGCATACATTGAAAATTTTATATAATTCCTTGACACGATCTATAGATTAGAATACTGTTGTATTATATCGAGTCCTCACTCCTAAAGAAACGCTCTTCGTATTGAAATTGTCCAAAGACGGCTTACCAAGTTTGCTCTTCGTAAGATGGCGTGTCTGTGGAACGGTAACTGGCCTACTCATGATTTTATGAAGCAAGGTGCGCTCTATTAGGTTTTATTTGCGCATGATATTTTAACTGGACACATTGACTATGTTCATACCTGCTTTCCTTGTTTTATGTTTACTCTCCATCACGTTCTTTACGTCCAAGAGCCCAAAATTTCTTTTATGTTCCCAGGCATTATACCAACTATAGTCTTAATGAACCAATTTCATCAGCATGTACTTTATATAATTTGTATGATAGTTCAATAGATTTTAACATGAACAGACCAAATTATAGTGTAAATATATTAAACTTTTATTGTATTTGCAATTAAATTATTATATTTTTTTGTTTTATATTGTATGTTAATTAAGTGAATGAAAGTCGATGTACTTATTGGACGTTAATAAATAAATAAATGAATAAATAACAAAGGTACACAACTTTAGCCTTGATTATTTGGCTGCAAAATCATTTTGCATAATAGAGCGAAATGGAAAACTATTTTACATTATTTTTAATGGTCTTAAACACTCATGACGCGTCGTTATTTTTCTATAGAAAATTGAAAAAAAAAATTATTTAGTTATTGGAGTAACTATTTTTAAGGCAAGATTTTTTTTATTTCTTCGTATAAGTTATAAAAAACAATGTTCTTCAAAAATATAAAAAATATGTAATGTGGAACCCCTACAAGAACCTAATAATGAACCATATAGAACATTATTTTTTTCTTTGCCATTATTTATTTCTAAAACCAGCATAAGAATAAAAAATGTCAAAATTACTTTTTTTTGAAAAACAGTCAAACATTTAATTCAAAAAGTATTCAGAACATGTTTTTATTCTTACAATTAATAGATTAATATATACCTAATATTATTGAATCATTTTCAAAATCTTAAGGTACCTGCTAGATATGAAAAAGTCAAAAGTGACATCTTCTCCTCTACATAGAAACTATATATATATATATATATATGTATGTGTAGGAAAATAATACATTGTCAGGTCAAGTAGCCCTTTAAAAGTAATTAAACGGTAAAGAAAGGGTTACCTCGGCCACTTACTTAACCAGCAATCCAAATAATTCCCACCTCATAAAAACTTAATCTTATTTTTCGTATGACCCACTCTTCATTTCCAAAAATATCCTCATTTCATATCTTGGCAAAAAAAATTCTCTCACAAACATACCTTTAACTTCTGGCAAAAAAATATCCAACTTTCTTTGGTTAACCCCTACAATTTGATTCAAAAACAAGTTCTTTATTATGAGGGGTAAGTAGGAAAAATATATACTCTCACACGCACTTCGTAACCACTTGCTTTCATATTGCATTCAAAAGGATACAACCCATACCACAGAATTGCACTGAAAAAAAGCTTGATAACTTCATACAGTCTTTGAAATATCCTGCAGCGATTTTCAACCTACACCACCAGCGCATATTATCGTGGGTGCAGCGGAAACTTGATCGCTGTTCCCTTCACAACACCCACCACCAGAACATGTGCTACGCTTTTATTGCATTTCCTTATGTCGTCCATTAGACCGCAAAATCCAAAATCCCACCAAAACCAACAACACTTCAGAAAAGGTTTTTACATTCTCATTCACATCACATCCTGCCCTACTCTGCCTGAGCTGGATGCAAAGCAGCCCAAGGGCGCTTTCCATCCAGTGTGATGGTGCATGGATGAAAGAAAAGATACAAAGAAAATGAAATTTCCGCAATGAAAACATCAAAATAATTTAAAAATCAACCACAGCGACAGCATGCTAGAGGAGAAATTAATAAAAGAAGAGAAAACGAAAAGAAAGAAAATAAAGAACTTTTCTTACATTTTGCAATGGAAAAATTAGTGCCCAAATGATAGTGTTTTTGTTTAAAACTGTGTCATTGGGGCCAGCACAACATCATTGCCCACCCATAGTGAACAAAACTATGGTTAAGGACAAAACAACCACTGGTTGGCTGGCTGCAGGGGCATATTAGCATATTTCTCTTCTAGACCCAGATACCCCGTTTTTATTTTTTCTGTGTCAGAGAAACCTTCGTTATTGCACAATGCAATAATTGTTGCTTGTATCGTTCGTTGGTTATTATATGGTATCCTCCATGTCTGCTATCGGAAAATATTTTGGCTTACCAACATGTTGATTCAGTTCACCTCGAGTGTCGAGTTTCGTTTCTCTTGAAGTCAGGGGTTTTATTTATCACTCAAACAAGTCAGGGATGTTTGGGAGGGAAGTGTTGCCGTGTCAGTACATTAAAGGGAGTATACCATGACTAGAAATATAAAATTATAGCTAGAAACAGTAAAATATTCTCAGGAATCAAACATGCTATTATCAAGGGCGTACGTAGGATTTCGATCAAGGGGGGGGGGGAGCAAACTCATCGAAGGATACCGTTTGTTAAGCTTGGAGATCCTGGGTTGTGTGAATAAAAACTGAGGGAACACTCTAGGTGTGCTCTCTTAAGTAAAGTACATTCTTTGGAGAGAACACTCAATTCGGTGTGAATAAAGTTTTCCCCTAAAATAGCTTCGTTAAATTTTGTATTTTTCCGTGAAACAATGGATAGCGAGTCGGACAGCAAAACTATATGGAATAGTACTGCGGCTCTGTAATAGTTTTCATTACAGGTAGGTAGGTATACAAACATACTTATGTAAATATGCATATGTTATGTGCATCTGGAGGTATATATATATTTGGTTGCTTAAACGAAGGAAATAGAAGGGAAGGATTAAGGTATTAATTTAGACTAGTATTTATTTGATTATTTGAAAGTTGAAGTTTGATCGTGGCGAGGCGTCGCGATACTGTCGAAAAAGCGAAAGAAAAAATCATTATCTTCTTTCTTACTTTAGCTGAAAAACGAGATTGTCAATGTGTCGATTTTTCATTGGCTTCGTCAAGCGGCTTCTATCATATCATTCTGGTCGGGCTCGGGATTTATTGACTTTAAAGTACTGATCTCTATACAGGGTGATTGGTTTAAGGTGCACCAAAAAGCTTGAGCGTGTAGGTGGAGTTAAGACAAGAAAAAAATCGTATAGGAGGGGGGTCTATTTCTCCCCATTTAGGCGGGAGGGGCAATTTTCTAAAACATTGACTAACATCAGAAAAAAAATTATTTAAAAACAACGGTGAATGATACAAAGCCTTATTATATTTTTTTGGAAAGTCAGAAAACTATACTTTTCTTTAATTTTTAAATTAAGTTGTTTAAGTGAACAATTTTAAAAAAATTAATTTTCAAACTCAAAATTTTGAAAAAAAATCTAAAAAAAAAAAAATTTTAACTAATTTTTTTCAAAATTTTTTGTAATTAACTATTATTTTTATTATTAACTATTATTTTTATTTTCAAAATTCAATGCTCTTATTAATTTTTAGTCAAAAACAGAAAATCGGATGCCAAAATCTATCTTAGTTTTTGAGAAATTAAGAAAAACTAGAAGTATTTTTTTCCGAGAAAAACACTTTTTTTTTGGTTTTCCTAAATTTGACCTGCTCAGGTCAATTATTAATTAGGGAATTATCCCTTTTTTATTTTTTATTACATACCATCCGATTTTAATCAAATAATAAAAAAAAAACGAATTAACTTTTTACTTTACTTACTAGTTTTACTTTTAATTTTTTTTTTATTTCTCAAAAATTAAGATACACTTTGGCATCCGGTTTTCTGTTTTTGACTAAAAATTAATAAGAGCATTGAATTTTGAAAATAAAAATAGTAGTTAATTACATAAAATTATGAAAAAAATTAGTTTAAATTTTTTTTTTTAGTTTTTTTTCAAAATTTTGAGTTTGAAAATGAATTTTTTTAAAACTGTTTACTTAAACAACTTAATTTAAAAATTAAATAAAAGAATAGTTTTCTGACTTTCCAAAAAAATATAACAAGGCTTTGTATCATTCACCGTTGTTTTTAAATAATTTTTTTTCTGATTTAAGTCAATGTTTTAGAAAATCGCCCCTCCCGCCTAAACGGGGAGGAAATAGACCCCCCTCCTATACGATTTTTTTCTTGTCTTAACTCCACCTACACGCTCAAGCTTTTTGGTGCACCTTAAACCAATCACCCTGTATTATAACTGGATAGTGGTTAGACACCAAAAAGTTGTGCCTATTTGAAGAATTGTTATACAGATAAACAAACCAAAATCGTTTGTTTATCTATATAATTGTTATTCCAGTTTAGGACAGTTTCTAAACTGCGAAAATTGTGGTTTGTTTACTTTTGTGGCTGGTGCTCGTATTTAAAGAAGATCAGTTTTTACTTTTGCTTTTTTTATTTTTTGTGTTTCGTCGGGTAAATTCGCGGTTTTATTATACTTACATAATAAATTAAATAAATAAAAACATTTTGGATATGAATATGTATATAAAACCACTTTCTTCTACTGAACTTAATCTTCCCAAACATTCTTCAGTTCATAAATAACTCGTCGTCGTCTACGCAGAACTAATGAACTGGACAAAAGCAATGGATTGTAAAACTTATTACGGTTTGGCAAGAGTTTATACAACCTTTTAAATTTAAAGTAAAATTTATGAAAGAGATATTCGAAATTTCTTTGCTTTGGTAAGAATCATTTTTATTTTTATTTATTTTTACTCATGAATTAAACTTCTGCTTTTAGGCTCGTCTTCAAGTTTCTGAAAAACTACGAACGTCCCGAGAAGATTTAGATAGTTCAACTTCTTCAAAAAAATCTGCAGTCATTGTGCCATATGGAACATTAGGTGTCAACAAGGAATCTTGGGCAAGTGGGATTAAGAGTGCCAATCCTGAAAAATTCGATATGTTTTTGGAAAAAATTTTAGCAGAGCTAGAACCAGTCGCCTTACAAGAACAAATTTTCTGCATACATTTCTTTCAAATGGATGTGATAAGTCCTAGGACTAAAAATACTCAAACAACATTAGATGCATTAGAAAATCAACCGGAACAAAAAGAACAAGATTCAAGTTGTAAATGATAATAAATGTTTGATAAAACATAATTTAATATTTTTCTAACAGGTAATCTTTTACATGGTCTTTAACATGGTCTGACATCAGATCTATTTTTGAAATAGATAAAAAACATAAATATAAAAGTAGGTCAAACATATTCCATTAGACATTAGAGCAAGGCCTATTTTCCCGGAAGCAGCAGCAAACATTATAACAAAACTTTTAAAACTTTTTAGTGGTACCTACCTGTTTGTAGTTTATAGTTTAGGGTCGGAATGAAATTCCAGATACATATATACCCGGGAGACGCTGATTGTGTTTTTTAATAAGACTTTCTCATAAGAAAAAATAAGACAAAATATTTAATAAAATAGTAATTCCATTCAAGTTTAGAATGAACACACAACACATTTTTGTTAGATACACAAAATTAGGATTACAAATATTTACAGGGTTAAAGAAAAAAAAACATAGCAATTCATAGTTTAATTTAACAAAAAAAAATAATAACGAATCAATGAAGGATGTCGCACCACGTAATTAACTCAAAGTTTAAAGCTTTAAAAAAAAACAGAACCACAAAAAGATTAATAATACCTACACATGAAAATATGATTAAATTTTTTTTTTATAAATTAGGAAGAGATTTAAGATTACAGTATATGAGGACACATGAGTGAAATCGATATCGATTAGTGATATTCAAAAGAGCTAGAGCATGTTGAATAGAAAAAAAAATTGAAAAGTAACAAACATTAGAATGAAAATTAAACTTAGGAACGCACTGTAGAAGGTGAGATAAATAATCAAGAGCATGTTGAATGGGTCAATATTCAAAAAAAAAAATACTCGAACATGAACAAATATTAAAAACAACAGCAACACTTTCTTATCTCACCTTCTACAGGACCTTTCTAAGCGTTATTTGCGTTATTTTCATTCTTATTCTAAAAATTCAAAAAAACTAAGAATCGAAATTTAAAAAAATATTTTTGATGGCACTGTAATATTTAAAAACTGTTTCACTTTTGCTGAGAAAGTCGATTTCTCCTGTCTGAAAGAATGAGGCCAGCTTTTGAGAAAAGTCTCTCACATGGAACAGAAGATCCTTGAGGACATAACCTTTGTCTCGCCAGTTTTGATAGGTATGGGAAATTGTAGTGGTTTTCCCGCCACCACTTTAAGGGATCTTCTTTCCTGAGAAGAATTGGTTCTACCATATATCGCTGAACTTCTATTATTGCCCTTGTTGACCTTGCTGTTCCGATTAGTTGCGTTGATAAAACGTTCTTTTCAAAGGCTCCCCAGACGGATAAGTCACTGTTCTCAAAGAGATCACTTTCAGTTGAAGCTGACTCTTGTTGAACGGTACTGTTATTGGCGGTAGCTTCCCGTTCGGCAGTGATCAAACCGCAAATCAAATTCGTCACGAGGGTCTTTGCAGTTTCTCCGGCAATCTAGAATCCCAGCATTTTAAATCTCGGATCCAGAAATGTAGAGAAGAGCAGAGTGTTGCTGCTCTCCAGATTAGATAGCCTCTCAGCTAATTGCATTTCAACAACATTAAAAATTCTTTCTATTACAGAGAGGTATCCTTTTATTTAATAAATGTTTGCATACTTCATGAAGGCCATTTGAAATTGGTATAAGCTACGATGCCGTTGAATAAGCTTTATCTCTCCACTGATAAGCTTTGTGAGGCTTTCGAATGGTTTTAAAACCTAGCATAGCTGCTTCGAAGCCTCCCATTCAGTGCTCGTCAAAAGTGCAAGATCATGCTTAACAACAGCAGCCGTACTTTTAATGGCGTCCTCTAAAAGAAAAAAAAGCTCTACCATGCAATACACTGAATTCCAACGCGTCTTGACTTCTTGGATCGACTTAAGGATCGTTTTTCCATTTTGTTCTTGGTATTTCATAAGTTTTTCGTTGGAAATATTGCTTCTTTTGAAGAACGTCACAGTGTGTTTAATTTTTTCAATGCAAGAAGCTATTTCGGGTGTTTCTGTAGCTTTTTGGAGAATCAGATTTAGTGGAAACCAATTTCTGGACATTTCAAAATTCTCTGAAATATAGTGAGCAGTTTAAAGAAGACCAGCAATCTGTCAAGTATACCGACTTGGCGTTTCTTATGAGATCCCGACACTCATTGTAGCATTCTTCGTGTTTAGCGGAAACAAGGGTTTTCGAAATGAATTTTCTATTCGAGAGCTGATAGGCCGGATATAACGCACTGACAAACTCCTTAAATCCACTGTCTTCAACAACACTGAATAGCTAAAGGTCAGTTGTAAACATTTTTATTAAGGATTCATTGATGTTTTTTTTTTGGATGACCCTGTTATTCTTCGTGGTAAGAAGTCTGTCATTCTTGGCTGCGTTGTTTTTTGAACGGCAAAAGGTGTTATAAAGGTTCGTTTGAATTGCTTTGTTGCGGTGTTATAATGCTGCTAGTTTCTGAAATTGGAACTGGATGTGGTCTGACAGTTGAAGTAGAAGGTTCTTCAAGAGCTATAGCAGAAGGTTGTTGGCTTTGAGGCAGCGACCGTGAACGTTCTGGTGCCAAGTTAATTTCAACTGTTGGGTGACGCGACATAAAATGTTTTTTTCAGATTGGAACTTGTTGATTTATAGGAAATTTGTTTCTTGCATAGATTGCACCTTGCTATCGAATCCAAGTTTTCGACTGGAGTGCAAAAATTCCAAATCAAGCTTGTCCTCATTCTCTTAGCTAGAGAGGCCATGTTTTCGTCCTATTGTACAGAGAAGTTGGAGAAAATTATATTTTATATAGCTATATTTTGTTTATATCTTTTTATCATGAAAATAAGTACGAAACAGCTCCAGCATCCTTAATTCTTTAATTTAATAAAAAAACTCTCTAAAGATATACCATTTAAAAACTTATAGAAACTCGCTAAGGTGATTTTCTAAGAAATTAAATTTTCCATAAATAATTTCAAAAAATATGTTTAAAGTTTAAAGATAAAAGTCTGTTTTTCAAATCATGTGATACAGCGATTGAAAGGTGGCACTTCCTAGATCACGAATATGCATAAGAATTTATGCTCTGTAATGTTTTATGAATATAAACAACCGTAAACTTTATACAACTAATTGAAAATATCATCGTTTACACAATTTAATTACAATCTCCAATAAATTTAAACTGTGTAATGGACTCTTTCTTCTAACTCCATTTGTGGTTAACTACAAGAGTCAAGATTGTCACATTCTGCGACATTCTGGCAGGTTTCATTTTGTTATATTTTTTTAATAATGTTATCGGTAAAGGTCTTCAAGAAAATTTTTAATTTGAAAGCAATTGACAGTTATTGTTGAGCAAATTTGTCTATGCCTTCACGCGTCTAAGAAAATATTAACAAAACCCTTACTTTCCTTGTCAAGATGGCAAGATACAGCCAGCGCCTTATAATGTTAGTGGTAAATATTTCTTTGTTTCTTCATTTATTCATATCCCGAAAGATCTTAAACCCTTAGACTATTTAATAACATTTTCCAAAACTATTGTAGAATTACTAGAAAATTTTGTATTGCCTAGTTGAAATCTCTCACAACAACGAATTTCATGTCATTCATTTTTAATTGAACTACGATTAAAAAAGTCAATTAATTTGAAACGGAACTAAGGTAGAATATCAAATTTTTCTGGGTGTCAATCTTTTTGAAAAGAATGGAAACCAATTTCTGGACATTACTCAAATGAAGCCTATTTCTGTTTTCATAAAAAATGTAAAGTTCAACAAAAATTGCGGTGGCTTTTTTTAAACGGATAACGAAGATTGTGCCATCAACAGTTCTTTTTCGCCAACCAAAAAAATTCTATTACAAGACCGGCTCAAGATACTCAAAAGAAAACTAACTGTTGGTTTGTGGTTAGTAAAAAAATATTTAAAAAAAAGGGGATCTACGATATCAAATCTCATACTCTCCAGTTCGGTTTTAGCTTTTGAAGAGAAACGTTGTATAGTGAAGTGCTCTCGAAAAAAAAAAAAAAAAAAAAAAATTTTTGTGTAACCCGGGAAATAAAAACAGATAAAAAATGGCCAATCTTTTGTTTGATAATATGAGAAATTTGATCAATATATCACCTGGACCAAAATTCCTAATCATGGAAAGATCAGACCACCCAAGGAGCATTTTAGAGCTACAGAACATTTACTGAACGTTTACATCGTAACTGTAATGTTTCAGGCGTATATGAAATGTTTACTCACTGTACACAAAATGTAAACGGTTTTGGGGAATGAAATGTCGTGTTGACAGTATATGAACAAATTCTATTTGATGTACTTGATTTGTACATTTACAAATGTAAACGTTCAAAAACTCTTCAAAACACATACAAGACAAACTACTTTTTAGTAACAAATCGTTTACAGATACTATTCCTGGAATAGGTATATGAACGTTTACAAATGTAAACGTTCAAATACACTTCGAAATAAATAACATAAAAACTAACTTAGGTACAAATCGTTTACAGAAAAATATTAAACTGTATAGGTAAATACGTAATGCCATTTGGGATCATATTACAATATGTATACAAACCAAAACTTAAACAATTTCCATCTTATTCTTGACATTATTATTATTATATGGGAGGTATAAAAATAATCAATAATTATATTTTTTGTGCAAGTAAAGGCAAAATATCGAACGCGAGAAATATTTTCTACCAGTTTTGTAAAACAGGTCGATAAAAATAAGGGGCCTGTAAAAACTTTCTTATTTTAGAAATGATTTCTTATAAAAATATTTGAGATCATTTTTTTTTCCCACAAAAACCATATTTTTCAATATTTTGTAAGATAAATTTCCAAGTCCTATTTTAATCAAATCCGTAACATTCTTTGTTTTTACTAAATATCAATAAAAATAGATTTTCAATGTTTTTGGTTTTCTAATTTGATAAAAAATGGAAACATTATAATGGCCGATCAATGCTATACGTGTTACATTATCTGTAAATGAAATGTTTTACAGTATGCTTACGTTTGAAGATGTGATGTGACTATACACTGTAAACGTTTTGTAAGAGTAAAGTTTTGATAATGGTTTTACAAAACTGCTACAAATGTAAACGTTTCGTGATATTGAATTTACATTAACGATATTTGATTTACAGTACGTTTACGTTTGAAGATTTGATGTGACTATACACTGTAAACGTTTTGTAAGAGTAAAGTTTTGATAATGGCTTTACAAAACTGCTACAAATGTAAACGTTTCGTGATATTGAATTACATTAACGATATTTGATTTACAGTACGTTTACGTTTGAAGATGTGATGTGACTATACACTGTAAACGTTTTGTAAGAGTAAAGATTTGATAATGGTTTTACAAAAGTGCTACAAATGTAAACGTTTCGTGATATTGAATTTACATTAACGATATTAAATTTACAGTACGTTTACGTTTGAAGATGTGATGTGACTATACACTGTAAACGTTTTGTAAGAGTAAGGATTTGATAATGGTTTTACAAAACTGCTACAAATGTAAACGTTTCGTGATATTGAATTTACATTAACGATATTTGATTTACAGTACGTTTACGTTTGAAGATTTGATGTGACTATACACTGTAAACGTTTTGTAAGAGTAAAGTTTTGATAATGGCTTTACAAAACTGCTACAAATGTAAATAATTTGTGATATTGGTTTTACACTCTCGAAATTTCGTTTACAGTACGTCTACGTTTGAAGATGTGTTGTTTCAGCAACATTTTGTGTGTTACAATTTGTTTACCAATCATTCAATTAGTTAATGTAAAAATACAAAACATTTTTTCAGCAACTGTATATGAATTGTAAACGACATACAATAAATTTGTAACATAAAAGGTACAAAATGCTACTTGGGCAAAACAATAACATGGAAAAAGTGTCGCCATTTTTGCTAAAAAAAATTATTTCTAATGTGTGGTGATGTTATAAAGTGTGCTAAATTAAAAAACGGAACGGTACTTATTTATACGAAAGACAATGCTCAAGCTAATAAACTAATTAAGCTTAAAAATCTCGACACGAATATCAACATTAACGTATGTGAACATCCTCAATAATGTGAAAGGTGTAATTTATTGCCCTGATTTCAATTACATGCAAAAAGAATACATTCTTGAAAATTTGAGCGATCAAAATGTAATTGACATAAAAAAAATGAAAACGAAAAACAAGTCTACAGGCGCCATAGAAGACAGCAATCTGTACACCGTAGTTTTTTCTACATCTACTATTCCGGACGCAATCGACATATTATACATCAAGCAAAGGTAAGACCATAGGTCCCTTCTCCACTTAGATGTATGAAGTGCCTACACTTTGGCCATATTGCTATAGTTTGCAAATCCTCCAAAACTTGTTCAAACTGTGGTGAAGTATTTCATCTAACGGAAGAACAAGAAAAATGCAAAAAAGAGACTAAATGCTGTAACTGTTTTGGCTGCCATCATGCATTCTCAAATTTGTGTCCAATATTCATTAAAGAGAAACAAATTCAGCAAATAAGAGCACTCGAGAAAGTAGATATGAGAGAAGCTAACAAACGGTATCGCGAGAGAAACCCACTTATGCTTTCTCGAATCTCATTACCACCTACACCTACAACCTTATATACACAGAAAAAACGCAACAAAACGAAGGCAACTCCGTATTAAGCAGATCCCAACTTATGACGTCAGAAGCAGAGGAAAACATACCACAGACAAAACCTATACCTATGGACACATGTATGCAGCCGGTAACCACAAATAAGCGCCCGATGAAATCATCAGATGATAATTCAACTAAAGATCTTCCTACCAAGAAAATTATCACAGAAAAAAAAAGGTACAGTTAATATATTTCCAGCTAAAATGTCAAACAGAACAAAACGTAATATAAAAAATAAAAATAAAAATGTAAATATGAATGATAATTATAGTTTGTCAAGTGACTTTACATTCAGAATCAGAGTTACTATGAGTACATTAAATATTATTCAATGGAATTGTGATGGCTTCTATAGTCATTTCAATGAATTCCAACTACTTACCAGTAAATATAAGCCATTAATTTGTTGTATACAAGAAACTAAATTCAAATACGATCACTGTCCAAAAATTAAAAACTATAAAACCTTTTTTAAAAATCAGCCCTCAACTACAGTTTCTCATGGTGGTGTTGCTTTGTTAATTGAAAATTCCTTTTGTTGTGATGAATTTATCCTCCAAACCAATCTTCAAGCCGTAGCAGTACGAATGTATTTTCCCTTGAAATATATTATTTGTTGTGTTTATTTGCCTGGTTCTGAAAATATTTCCAATTCTGACATTGAAAATCTCATTCACCAGTTTGACTCCCCCTTTTGCTATTAGGGGACTTCAATGCACACAACATTGTATGGGGATCTGAGAAATTTGATACAAGGGGAAAATATATAGAAGACATAATACACAACTTTGATTTAAATTTGTTAAATAATGGTGATCCGACACATTTTAGCTTAGCTTATAAAACGTATAGTTGTATTGACCTCACACTTATTTCACCTGCTTTAGAAAGTTATTTTGACTGGTTTGTTTGTGATGATTTGTATAGCAGTGATCATTTTCCCATTATAAAGCAATTATTAGAATCACTTAACATTAATATAACTTCCAACCAGTCAGACACTTATAACCGCCCGTTCTCTTTTCATGAACTTCAAAATGCTCTCTCTGAATGCAAAGGATCATCAGCAGGACCTGATATGATACATTACGATATGATAAAAAATATGGAGGTATCTGATTTGAACTGTCTCTCAATTTTTTATAATAAAATTTATTGTTTTGGAACCTTTCCAATTATGTGGAAAAAAGCTTTATTAATCCCAATTTTAAAGGGGGGGAAAGATCCAATCAAAACCAATAACTACCGTCCTATCTCTCTAACTAATTGTCTTTGCAAAGTTTTAGAAAGAATGATAAATAAAAGGCTTCAATGGTTCCTTGAAAGTAATTATTTAATTAATATTTTTCAATCTGGTTTCCGCAAGCACAGGAGCACTATCGACAATCTTTTGTATCTCGAGTCTGAAATTATGGAAGCTTTTTGTACTAAAAAAATTCTCATTGCTGTATTTTTTGATATGAAAAAAGCCTACGATACTGTATGGAGAAGAAACGTAGTCAATGAGCTACTAAAAATTGGTTTAAGAGGGAACATCATAAAATTTATAGAAAATTTTCTTTCAGAAAAAACTTTTCAGGTGCTTATAGGTGATACTTTTTCCAAAGAAAACATACTTGAAAATGGCATACCTCAAGGTTCAATCATAAGTGTAACACTGTTTTCAATTGCCATAAATAGTATTTTTGTTCAGGTCCAAGATCCATTAAAATTTGCAATGTATGCCGATGATTTGGTAATATTTAGCTCTAGTAAAAATATAAAAACTGTACAAAAACATTTACAAACATGTCTAGATAAGTTAAAACATTGGTGTAATACTACAGGATTTAGTTTTTCAGAAGAAAAAACTGTTGCAATGATATTTTCAAGAAAAAGAAAATTAATAAATCCACCTGATTTATAACTAAATGGAACAATATTAAATTTCGAAGAAAAATATAAATTTTTAGGAATGACTTTTGACAAAAAACTCAAATGGAACTACCACATAAAAGAAATAAAAGCTAAAGCCACCAAAAACCTCAATGTGCTTAAACTTCTTGCCAATACAGATTATGGATCCGATAGAAAACTTTTGCTTAGATTGCATAATATGATAGTTTTACCAATATTAGATTACGGCAGCATTATATATCTTTCGGCAGGAAAGTCATTGCTAAAGTCACTCGATTCTGTACACAATGCCGGTATTCGAATAAGCACAGGAGCTTTCAGAACCAGCCCAGTGGAAAGCTTAATGGTAGATGCTGGAACGCACCCTTTAAAGTACAGAAGAGAAAGACAAGAATTATCTGCCTTTTCCAAAATATGCTCCTTCATTTCACATCCTTTGACTGATAAAATTAAAGATGATCAAATGTTTAGAAAAATGAAACTCCGTCCACTTAACTACCAACCATCATACATTCGGCTTAAATTTTCATATTAACAGAACATAACTCAGAATATTATATTTAATAAGCAAAAAATCCAGATTTCCCCACCATGGCTTTCGACTTCACTTAAAATAGACTCATCACTTTCAAAATTTAAAAAACGAGAAACCCTCCCCGAACAATACATCTCATATTTCCGTGAAAAATGTAGTTTAGAATATTCTGGCTTTGAAAAAATCTATACAGATGGATCTGTTTTAAGATCTGTGACAGGTTGTGCATTCAAACATAATTTAGTGGAAAGAAAATTTCATTTAAGCAAGTTTTCAAATATTTGTACAGCTGAACTATATGCTATTCAAAAATCTATCGAATATGCTGTCTCAACCAATCATTTAAACTTTCTTATTTGTACTGATTCGTTGAGCTCTATTCAAATATTAAAAAAAATATATAGTACCCATCCAATTGCTTACAAAATTAAAGATCTTATTTACCAGTCCCCCAAAAATTTTGTCCTCTTTTGGATTCCCAGTCATATGAATATTGGTTTCAACCAAAGAGCTGATGAACTAGCCAAAGATTCTATACATGATATTTTTGATGAATCATTTCTATTTTGCTACAAAGATTTGGATGAGAATATTAAATTTACAATAAACGATAAATGGAAACATAAATGGCAACAAGTCCCTTTTTCCAACAAACTCCGATCCCTTAAAGAGACGACTGAAGATTGGCTTGCTATTGGAAACTTTAAAAGAAAAGATTCAGTTGTGTTAACAAGATTAAGAATAGGGCACACCTACTTTACTCATGAATTTTTAATTAATAAAACTGAACCAACTGTTTGTATATGTAGTAACTCTGTTTCAATAAAACATATTTTTTCTGACTGTCCTTACTACACAAATTCAAGAAAAGATTTTAAAATTCAAAACTTTAAAGTATTAGCCTCTGATGATTTTCAAGATTGTAAAAATATTTTAGATTTTGTGAAATCAATTGGACTCTACAACAAAATTTGAAACTAATATTGTTAAATCAAGAAAAATAATAAATATTTAAAGCTTTTATACAAAATGCTATGAACTATTTTTAATTTACGTTTATCTCATATTTTTATAAAAATGAACTATAAATTGTTTCAATTTTTTGTATCTCATTTTTCTTTTTCGATATTATAAATATATACCTAATTTTCTAGTATTTAAATTGTTTGTAAACGAAACAAAACAAAATTAAAATAAACGAACTACATATATATTAATAAGCTAAGTTATAAATAGGAATTACTGTTTAGATAAGTATGTATTATTTAATTTAAAAACAAAAACATGTAAATATTTTAAATTGAAATCAATGTAAAAATGAATTGTATCTTAATTGGAATAAGGGCCTAAAAAACCTTAAGTGTTGAAGGCCAAATAAAAATATCTTTAATCTTAATCTCATACTCTCAAATTTTCATGATTTACTTCCGATTATTTTTCAAACACATTTGGATTTTCACTCACTTCAACCCAAACACTTACAAACTAACTTATCAAATTTACACTTACATACTAACAAACACATTCCGGACGTCTCCGGAAATTCAATTTTGAATTTCACACATTAATAAAACCAAAAACTTTAATTTAAAACAACACGAAAGCATGAGACTTATCAACCGTACCGACGGATCCCCAGGGTGCTTTGAAATTAATTTGATTTTGTTCGTAAAATTTCGAAAAAAACTGTGAATTATATCAAATGAAAAATTCGTATGGAACTTCAAATCAGTTTTGAAGCTTGAAAAAGTCAAAGCTTCAAAAGCTTTGACAAATTTAAAGCATAGACAAATTCAAATAAAAATTAGTATATTTTTTTTTTGTTATCCTTGTGGTATTTGAATTGGAAAAAACCTTCCTAATCTGATCTGGACACGGAACGAAGATAATAATAGCTACATCCCAATAACCGCCTCCAATATTAACGAATACACTCTAATAGATGGAATGTCTTCATTTGGAATGACTCAATTTAATGGTACAACCAATTCCTCAGGTAAAACATTAGATCTTGTTTTTTTCTCTGAAAATGTTAACTCTGATGCTGCTGTTTTGGCCACCGCTGCTGAATTGACTAAAGAGGATCGTCACCATCCAGCACTAGACATATCCTTAAACTTAAACATGAATTCTTCTTTTAACAAAGCTAGTAACAAACTTGAATTTAACTTTAAAAAATGTAATTTTGTCGAACTCTCTAATCTACTACAAGATATTCAATGGAATCAATTGTTTGCTAACTGTGATATTAATGTTATGTGTAATATATTTTATTGTGAATTATTTGATGTATTCTATAAAACTATTCCAATCAAATCATCTTATAAAGAATTTAACGATCCACCATGGTTTGATCGTCAACTTAAAAACTTAAAAAATAGAAGAAACAAAGCTTGGCTAAAGTTTAACGAATCCAAGGCTGCCGAAGATTATAATACTTTCCTGAATTTGAAAGATCTTTTTATCGATTACCACGAAATGCTACACAAAAATTATATTGCTAAAACAGAAATGGAATTAAAAACCAATCCTAAATTATTTTGGCAACTTGTTGATGCAAAAAGAAAAAACGGTGGCTATCCAAGTTCTATGACATACTTAAACTCTACAGGCCAAACATCAGAAGAAATTGCAAATATATTTGCAAATTTCTTTAAAAACGCGTTTGCGGATACTAATGACCTTAACACTGATGTTAATATCTCTTCCTCCGTACCATTTACTCATCTTAGCTCCATTAATTTCCACATTACTGAAGATTTAATCACTCAAAGTATTTTAAATTTAGAAGATAACTACAGTCCGGGTCCTGATTATATTCCAGCTTCTATCTTGAAGAAGTGTGTCTCTCATTTGTGTTATCCTCTATTTATACTATTTAATGAATCATTAAGTAGCTCTATTTTTCCCGATCTTTGGAAAAGTGCTTATATAACCCCTGTACATAAAAAGGGATTAAAAACTGAAATCAAAAACTATCGCCCGATTGCTAAACTATCTGTAATTCCCAAATTGTTTGAATCCATTGTATGTAATGTCCTCTCTTTTCATTGTAATTCAATTTTATGTAGTAATCAACACGGTTTTGTTAAAAAAAAATCCACTGTGACAAACTTATTTAATTTCACTTCTTTTTGTTTTGATGCTTTTGAAGACCGTGCTCAAGTTGACTGCATCTTTACTGATTTTAGTAAGGCATTTGACAAGTTGAGTCACAATACCCTTATTAATAAATTAAATAGCTTAGGATTTAACAATAACTTCCGTCAATGGATCTCATCGTATTTAAATAACAGACATTACAGTGTTGTTTTTCGCAATGCTTGTTCTAATCAATTTATTGTAAATTCAGGAGTACCTCAAGGCAGCCATCTAGGTCCTATTTTGTTTATACTTTTTATAAATGACATCGTCTCAATAGTCCAAAACTCTTGCGTTCTTATCTATGCTGATGACATTAAACTTTACAAAAGAATAAAATCTGTTGCCGATTGCACACTTTTACAAGACGATCTTTTAAGATTTAGAGACTGGTGCAGTAATAACAGACTTTTACTAAACATTGATAAGTGTAAAGTAATGAGCTTTACACGTAAAAAAAGTCCCATAACTTACATTTACTCATTTGATTCGAACCCTCTAATTAAAGTCTCAGTATTTTCAGATTTAGGAATTATATTAGATTCAAAGTTGACCTTTATCGATCACTTAGATCACATTATTAAAAGAGCCAATAAAACATTAGGATTTATTAAAAGATTCTCACGCGACTTTAAAGATCCCTATGTTCTCAAGCTTCTGTTAATTTCTTTTGTGAGGCCTATTCTTGAATATGGCTGTGTAGTATGGGCACCTCACTACTCTATACACATATCGCGGCTTGAAGCAGTCCAACGAAGGTTTTTGCGATTTTGTTTCCGTTCCCTTCCTTGGTCTCATGAGTCACCACTTCCATTATATTTACATAGGTTGGTTTTGATAAATCTTCCATCACTTGAAAGCCATCGAAAATATATCCAATTCTGTTTCATTGCTGGTATTATAAATGGAAATATTTCATCTTCGTCAATCCTTTGTAGGCTAAATTTTAACTTTAGCCAAGCTAGCATAAGATTACGGCAGCCTTAACGTCAAATTTTCAGCAGATCAAACTATGGTGCAAATAGTCCTTTGAATCAATTAATTGTAATATTTAATAAATTTTACTTTCTGTTATATTCAGTAAATGACAATTTAAAAAGTATAAATTTTAAGATTATATTTTTTAGAGCAATAGAAAATTAGATTTAATTAGATTTAATAAATTTCAAATTGTAACGTTAGTATTTAACAGTCTCCAATAAATAAATCTGTTGGTATCCATTCAAGATCAAACATTGAAAAGAATTCTGTCACAAACTCGTCATGCTTATAACAATTTGTTAGTTTGTAGATATGGTTTTCCACGTATGCCATCTTGAGTTTCCTACAATAGAAGGGCTAACCAATGAGATTTACTTCGATCGCAAAAAAAATTTCGGGGGGGTTTTCAAAAAATATGTTTAAAGTTTAAAGATAAAAGTCTGTTTTTCAAATCATGTGATACAGCGATTCAAAGGTGGCACTCCCTAGATCACGAATATGCATTTAAGTCGCTAGGACGCTTAGTTTACCCGTAAATAAAGTTTAAAGATGTCAACTTTGATGCCCGTAGGACGCTTAGTTTAGCCGCAAATCAAGTTTAAAGAACAAAGTCTGTTTTTTCAAATCATGTGATACAGAGATTGAAAGGTGTCACGAATATGCATTTTTTAAGTAGGACGCTTAGTTTAGCCGCAAATCCAGTTTAAAGATAAAAGTCTGTTTTTTTTTCAAATCATGTGATACAGCGATTAAAAGGTTGCACTTCCTAGATCACGAATATTCATTTTTTAAGTCGCTATGACGCTTAGTTTAGCCGCAAATCAAGTTTAAAGATGTCAACTTTGATGCCCGTAGGACGCTTAGTTTAGCCGCAAATCCAGTTTAAAGAAAAAAGTCTGTTTTTTTTTTCAAATCATGTGATACAGGGATTGAAAGGTTGCACTTCCTAGATCACGAATATTAATTTTTTAAGTCGCTATGACGCTTAGTTTAGCCGCAAATCAAGTTTAAAGATGTCAACTTTGATGTCCGTAGGACGCTTAGTTTAGCCGCAAATCAAGTTTAAAGATGTCAACTTTGATGCCCGTAAGACGCTTAGTTTAGTCGCAAATCAAGTTTAAAGATAAAAGTCTGTTTTTCAAATCATGTGATACAGCGATTGAAAGCAGGCACTCCCTATATCACGAATATGCATTTTTTAAGTCGCTAGGACGCTTAGTTTAGCCGCAAATCAAGTTAAAAGAAATGTTCAAATAGAAGGATTTTGGTTTTTTTTTTCTGAAGTTAAAAAACTTAAAGAACTCATGTAAAGTTTTTTTTTCAAAAAACGTCATGAGCACTGATTTTTGAGTAACTCATAAAATTTCATAAATTTTTCATAACTGTGTTTTTCATTACTTTTTCTCAAAAATCTTAAGTCCCGAGACCACAAAACAACATTTGAGCAAGTTTGTGCGGCCAGATTATTTATTATCTTTAAAAAAAATTTTGTTTGCTTGTAACCGAACAAATAGGTACTTATTTTTTTAATGGTATGAATTTCAACAAAATCTGTTATTTCATCTGGAAATGTTACCTAGTTACTTTTTTTTACTCAAAATTTGCAAAAACCAAAATTTTATTTTGGTTTTTGAAAACAAATTATAAAAACTCAAAACGAAAATAATATCTATTTTTATACGCAAAATTCATTCAATCGTAAGTGTCCCTTGTATATTTACATGTACATATATGTATATGTATATGTACATAAGTTTACTAGAATGTCTTTACATCTAATCTAATGCGATAAGATCTCTTTTCTTTACGATTTCTGAAATCGTTTATAAAAATGTTCATTCAAACCTTCATAGTAATTAGTAACTTTTGATGTGGATTGGATACCGGTAACAAGAAGTATTGATATCTTCAGTTATTTTTAACCCTGTTACTAAACGGTTACAAGAAATATTAATATCTTCAGAGTTATTTTTTTTTAACCCTGTTACTAAAGGTTATAAGAAGTATTAATATCTTCAGAGATAGTTTTTGTAACCATGTTACTAAAATAACTATTAACAAATAACTACTAACTTGAATATCTAGTAACCGGTTATAACAGTTATCGGTGAATATTAGGTTATTGTTAATAGTTATCGCCCATCACTAATTCAAAATCTAATGATGCAAATAGTAGCGCTAGCTCATTTAGAGTCAGGAAGTGCTAAAATGTTGTCTCTGAGTCAAACCGTTCGGACTTGGCACCAAAATATGTTCCTGACATTACCCAGTTGTTCGTTTATTTTTCATTTTTTTATGAAAATTTAGGTAATGTCTTAAACATATTTTGGTGCCATGTCCGAACGGTTTGACTCAGAGACAAAATTTTTGCACATCCTGACTCCAAATGAGTTAGCGCTACTATTTCCATCATTACATTTAGAATCCAGACAATATTAAAGAAAAAAGTTACTGCAAAAGCAAATATCATATCAAAATGTCTGAGTACTGCTTGTAAATTATCTTAGGCATACAGTTTTTTTTAAATTTTTATCTGAAACCAAAATGTAATGACGTAATCAGTAGCACTAACTCATTTAGAGTCAGGAAGTGCAAGAAATTTGTCTCTAAGTCAAACCCTTCGCACCAAAATATGTTTAAGACATTACCTAAATTTCCATAAAAAAGTGAAAAATAAACGAAAAACTGGGTAATGTCATGAACATTATTTGGTGCCATGTCCGAACGGTTTGACTCACAGACAAAATGTATGCACTTCCTGACTCTTAATAAGTAAGCGCTACTGATTGCATCATAACATTTTGATTTCAGACAAAAATAAAAATAAACTGTATAACTAAGATAATTTATAAGCAGTATGCGAAAACGCAAGAAAAGAAAAACAGGCCTTTAAACTCAAAAGACCTTTATTCAGTTGGCATCAGAAATGGAAAAATATATAGCCGCAATGTTATAAATAATAATTTATATTAAAAAAAACTAGAAATAATCTTTTGAATATAACAAAGTTATTAAAAAACAAAGTTTGAAAGAACCAAAAGTCAAAAGTGATTTCAATTATTCATACACTTAAACTGTTCTGTTGTTGTTGTACTATTCGTTATTGTTGCAAGTATTGTACACAAATTTTATATTTTAGAATTGTATTTTTTAATGTTATCAAATTCGGAATCCAACAAGGCGAAAAAGGTGGAAAATCGAAATTAATGTGCTGCTGGTGAACCGTATCAGATTCCTCTGCCTACTGCGTTGACTGGAATTATTCCTGAAGCAAAGCCATTTTAATCTAAAAAAATGCGGAATTTACCTTTAAATTAATTAAAAATTAAGAATTCGTTGTAGGTCATTACAATTTGTGCAGATCATTAAAATGTTGTTAATTCTTTAAAATAAATTTGACAAACAACAAGAAATAAATATAAATATTAGAAGATAATGAATGGTTTCTATGAAAACCATCTTTGAGAGACGTTACATAAAATAAACAAACCAACTAAATGTTATCTTCAAATGGGCACACAAAAACTTTTATACCTTCTATGGGATTAACTATCCAGTTATATATTGAGATCAGTGCTCTAAATGGTATGGTTGGTAGCTATTAGCCTTAAGCCACTGTTGCACCGCCACATATACATATACATATGTATGTTTAGATTAGATTATGAATTCATTTATTATTTCGATTTGTTTGATACAATATTTATAATTTTTATGAATGTATAGCTAAGGCATTGACGTCAGCTCGGTTAGGAAATTATGTACATTGTATGTTCGGTAATAGTGAAAATTTAACTTGAAATATTTAAGAAAATTCTATTATAAGTAACATCCTATATTTACAAGTGACTTTTAAGAAGTTATAAAACATTTTCCAATCAGAATCGTTAAGCACTGAAATTGTTTCCATCATCGTCATAATTTTCTTTCCGAAGAATATTTTTCTATTGTCAGCAAAGATGGGACATACTGGAAACAGTCCTTTTTTGCCTTCAAATTACATAACGTACAAAATTGGTTAAAACTGAAATTCTATGGGGATCCGTTAAGTCCAAGGACTGCGCATCTTGTTTTAAAAATCAAAGATATTTCTCTGTAACTTAGAGAATCATTGAAGTAGCTTGACTCCATAAGGTTTAATTCAGGTTGTGAGTGTAGAAGTCTACTTTCGGATTTTCGAGCCTCTTGTATTAATTTATCACGTTCTGAATTTTCATGCGTTTGTATTACTTCATAGAGTTGATCTTTTACTTGATTTAAATTATGTTGGTTCAACGTTACCACTTCACCACAATGTATGTACATATGTATATTTATGTATACAGGGTGATTGGTATAAGGTGCACCAAAAAGATTGAGCGTGTAGGTGGAGTTAAGACAAGAAAAAAATCGTACAGGAGGGGGGTCTATTTCCCCCCGTTTGGGCTGGAGGGGCAATTTTCTAAAAACTTGACTTAAATCAGAAAAAAAAATATTAAAAAACAACGGTGAATGATACAAAGCCTTGTTATATCTGTTTGGAAAGCCAAAAAACTACTCTTTTATTTTATTTTTATTTTCAAATTAAGTTATTTAAGTGAACAGTTTTAAAAAAATTAATTTTCAAACTCAAAATTTTGAAAAAAAAATTTAAACTAATTTTTTTCTAAATTTTATGTAATTAACTATTATTTTAATTTTTTTTAACCAGATTACCCAGATTTCACCTTTTTTAAAAAAGTGCTTTTAGTATTTTCTTAATTTCTCAAAAACTAACATACATTTTGGCATACGGTTTTCTGTTTTTGACTAAAAATTAATAAGAGCATTGAATTTTAAAAATAAAAATAGTTAATCACATAAAATTTTTAAAAAAAATTAGTTTAAAAATTTTTTTTTAGTTTGTTTTTCAAAATTTTGAGTTTGAAAATTAATTTTTTTTAAACTGTTCACTTAAACAACTTAATTTGAAAATAAAATAAAAGAGTAGTTTTCTGGCTTTCCGAAAAGATATAACAATAAGGCTTTGTATCATTCACCGTTTTTTTTATATAATTTTTTTTCTGATTTAACTCAATTTTTTTTAGAAAAATTGCCCCTCCCTTCTAAACGGGGGAAAATAGACCCCCCTCCCACACGATTTTTTCTTGTCTTAACTCCACCTACATGCTCAAGCTTTTTGGTGCACCTTAAACCAATCACCATGTATAAGGGGCGAAAAACGAAAAGTTAAACGATTCAAAAATTTACAGAAGTACCTATGTACATACCTATTTTTTTATTTAAACATCCATCAATATATTCCGCAAATAAATAAATTTCCGCCATCCCAAACTAAAAGCAATATTAGATACTATTTGTTAACATAATCACACAGAAAAATACGTGAAAATCCGCACACACAGAACATTTGTCTCCATCTCCATGCTAATTCTAACAAGAGCAACGACGAAAAATGTGAGTCGAATGCACAAAAGCTTATACAGGGTGATTGTTATAAGATGCACCAATAAGCTTGAGCGTGTAGGTGGGGTTAAGACAAGAAAAAAAATGTATGGGAGGGGGGTCTATTTCCCCCCGTTTAGGCAGGAGGGGCAATTTTCGAAAAATTGACTTAAATCAGAAAAAAAATTATTCAAAAACAACGGTGAATGACACAAAGACTTGTTATATCTTTTTCAAAGGCCAGAAAACTACTCTTTTATTTATTTTAAATTAAGTTGTTTAAGTGAACAGTTTTAAAAAAATTAATTTTCAAACTCAAAATTTAAAAGAAAAACTAAAAAAAAATGTTTTTCAAAATTTTATGTAATTAACTATTATTTTTATTTTCAAAATTCAATGCTCTTATTAATTTTTAGTCAAAAACAGAAAACCGGATGCCAAAATGTACCTTAGTTTTTGAGAAATTAAAAAAAAATTAGAAGTAAAACTAGTAAAATAAGTAAAAAGTTAATTCGTTTTTTTTTATTATTTGATTAAAATCGGATGGTATGTAATAAAAAATAAAAAAGGGATAGTTCCCTTATTAATAATTGACCTGTGCAGGTCAAAAAAAAAGTGTTTTTCTTGGAAAAAAATACTCAAAAACTAAGATACATTTCGGCATCCGGTTTTCTGCTTTTAACTAAAAATTAATGAGAGCATTGAGTTTCGAAAATAAAAATTATAGTTAATTACATAAAATTTTGAAAAAAATTAGTTTAAAATTTTTTTTTTTTAATTTTTTTTTCAAAATTTTGAGTTAGAAAATTAATTTTTTTAAAACTGTTCACTCAAACAACTTAATTTAAAAATAAAATAAAAGAGTAGTTTTCTGGCTTTTTAAAAAGATATAACAAGTCTTTGTATCATTCACCGTTGTTTTTAAATAATTTTTTTTCTGGTTTAAGTCAATTTTTTTAGAAAATTGCCCCTCCTGCCTAAACGGGTTGAAATAGACCCCCCCCTCCCATTCGATTTTTTTCTTGTCTTAACCCCACCTACACGCTCAAGCTTTTTGGTTCATCTTATACCAATCACCCTGTTTTGCAATAGCATTCTTTATATCGCCTTTTCAGCTCAAATCCCACTCCAAAATAAAGAAAAATCTATTCGATTCCATCCGTTTGACAAACGCGTGAAGAATGAGTTCAGTTTATTGCTTATTCCATACGAAAGCAACTCAATTTCAATCAAGAAAAACTGAGTTTTTTACTTTCTCAAAACTAAAACTGATAATGAGTTCAATTTTAAAGAAAAAAAAGGGTAGGATTTTTTTTACTTGTCTTTTGTCTGTTTTGTTTGTGCGTTTGTGCAAATTTGAAACGTAATTTTTAATTGCCATTACAAAATCTAAAATCTTTGGATTTGTGCAAAAAAAATTTAAATAGCAATAAAACATGACATAACGATGATAAATATATAGGGATAAAATATAATAGAGCGGGCGGCGGCTGCAAGAATGCTTAAAACTCATCGAGTTAAAGAAAATATCAATATTGTAGCGGAAGATATCTGTGTCGGTCATTATAACATAGATAGATAGATAGATATATTCTTTATTATTTTCATAAAACAATATACTTAAAATTATAATAAAAGAAATACAAGCATGGCTAATGCCGTCTGCCGTAAAATTTCAACTCTAAAAAAAACATTTTGAGAGGAAACAAGAAAAAAAAAATAATATATAATTTAAATTCAAAGAATTATTAAGAAAATTAAATAACATAAGTTACATATAAATATAAAATAAAACTAAACATTATTGAAATAATTATTATAAGAGAAGAGATTGGAAATTAGCAAACAAAATTCTATTTTAATTTAACTTATTGTTTATTGGTTATTAGAAATCAAAGATGGATTAACATATATATACTTTGCAGGAGCTTTTAGATTAGCAAAATCAAAATCAAAAAAATCAAAATCATTATAATAGTGGTCTAACTCCATTTTTTTTAAATATGGTTTTTTTGCTGCATGATATCCCTTTCTTTAATACCTTTTAGTGAAATAGCGAATCAACTCCAAATGTTTAGTATTTTTTGCATAGTAAGCGATTTTTGTTTTTCTAGTGAACTTTAATGCATAATTTTTCATTATAACAGTGAAGTAAGTCGCAAGTCCGTTCAATAGTGAAGTAAATTCGGAGTTGATTCACTATTACTCTGACAAATTTGTTCAAACACATAAAAACAGCGAAATCGACTAGCAAAAAAAAAAACAATAACAAAACTCAAGATGGATTATAATATTCCGTAAAATTATTATTCCCTTTAAAGGACATGTTATAATTATTTACTATCCTGGAAAAAACCCAAACCCAATTTTTCGTTCATAATGTTAACGGGATAACCCAACAAATTCGCACAGGTAACACTTTTTGGAAGAGGGGTAAAATTTGCATTAACATTCATCCCCTTTAAAGAACACAATGAAATTTTCATTCATACAAAAAACCTGAGGTCCTTTTTTTTCATTCAGGTATTGGGGACAATCATTTAAGTTTAAGTCGCAGGTCAATATAAATTAATCCACTTACTTCAAGGGTAAGCAACCTAATTAGCAGGTTCATACTACGCCTGCCTGCCTGTGTGCAATTCTTTGATTATTCATAGTTTCAATACGATATCCCTAAAATCTAACTGATAATAACTTTCTTTGTCTTTATCCTGTTATATAAACACTTAACTATTCTTCATCAATCAATTAAATTTTTTGTCTCAGAGTGAACGGAATAAACGGAGTGCATAAGATAAAAATTAAAAACGGTGCTAATTAGCTACTAAAATGAATGTCTGGGATGAAGTTGATGGTGGCAGAGGATCTCAGGATATTGCATTTTGTCATCTAAAACACATAAGAACCCATACTATCGATCAAACTCATGTTATCATATAGCCCAGAAGAATGGATCAACATAATAAAGACAGCCAAAAGCAAAACACCGCATTTCATTACAATAGAAATAAAAAATGCAGAATTCTTAAACAATGCTGCATCAATAACAAACAGAAAATAGACGAAATGTGGTTATGACTTTAGTTGGCTTAACATTAGATGGCTGAGATTTGAAGATGGTCATCCTCTTCAGTTTAGAAAGAAACACTCAATCCAGATACACCGTTTTATGAAGTTGATTTAAGTAAAAAAAAGAAAATACCAAAAATTACTAATTTAACCAACATTGAACAGGCCCGACTCAATCCATCAAGAAGACCTGTCACTAGTGCAAAGAAGAGAGATATGCTTGATCTCCTACCATACATTCCACCAGTTTATCACCAGTACTATAAAAACCTTCCCTCAGACCTTACGACTCGTTCAAGCCGAAATAATGAGGATGTGCGTTCATCTGATGATGAAATCCTGTATGATTAAAATGGAAAATGTCACTCTAACAGTGAAGTAGTTAGTTTTATTTCTCTACATCATTTTGCAAAAGTCCAATTATCTCGGAATGCAATAACATGTAGATAATTCACTATTATATTGACCGACACCTAATAGTAGATACAAATAAGACAACTCTTCCCGCCCGCATCCTGAAGCCATCGGCGGGAGGAGGTAAAGAATTTGCCATTTTTGGGGGGAGGTTTACTCATCGAGTTAAAGAAAATTTCATTATTGTAGCGGAAGATATTTATTAGTAGATACAAAAAATACAACTCTTCCCGGCCGCATCCTGGTGCTATCGGCGGGGGGAGGTTAAGAAGTTGCCACATTTTGGGGGGTGTTTACTCATCGGATTAAACGATGAATTTGGTGTCAAATTAAAGGTAATAACATTTCCTTTTAGAATTTTGAACTCTTCCTCGTCAAAGCTTGGCAGTTTTTTCACTCAGCCTGATTTGGTGTCTTTAGTGTTTTTCGTTAAAAATCATTTTTTCGTGTCTTTTAAGGAATTAAAACAAAAATGTATAATCGAATAAAAGGTAAGGTTCATCAAAAAATAATTTAAATCGGAGAAGTGTCTCTCTCCTCCCGTTTGGGTGGGGGGTAAATTTGTTTAGAAAGTGACTTAAAATAAAAAAGAAAATCATTAAACATCAACTAAAGCACATACGATGATTTTATATAACTTTTTTTAAAGCTAAGACCCCATGATTATTTTTAAGTTTGAATCAAGTTGTTTCAGCAAAGGGTTTTCGAGGAAAAAAAAATCAAATTCAAAACTTTAAATAAAAAATATTTTTTCCACAATTTTGAATTGTTTGGTGAAATATTTTAACAGTATTCATCGCTCATAATAACAGTATTCATCGCTCATAATAATGGGATAGACAAGAATGAAATATTAAAAAATGACAATGTTTTAAGCGGCATATACTCAGTTCAAAATCTCATCATGCATGGCAGCTCACGTATACGTTGTGTGTTTGATTGAAGCAAAATCAATTTTTGTTGATTTTTGCTCAAGCATAAAAATTGAATATTGAATTTGAAGTTTCGAATAAAAATTTACTAATACATTCTCACATGCATGATGAGAATGATTGACCCTTTGTATATGCCGCTTATAAGAGACAGCCGATAATATTTGCGTATACTTAGTAACAGTATTTACTCTTTCGTCAACACAAAAGAAATTAAAGGAGAGAACATTCATTAAAACACCGAGTTTCATTATTGAAACTTCATTAAAAATTAACCTGTCTCTCTCGGACAGTCTTTCATTACTTCGCTTATGTGGCCCGGCACAACGAAATTGTGCTAAAATTTTTTTTAGTTCTATTTCTTACCAAAAATACTACAACTCGTTTGCCTTATTTTTTTTTTTTATTTAGGGGTAATATTTATTGCGTACTCTGAAATTCTTAGGGAACCAGGTTTTGGTCTGTGCCCGCAGTTTCACGGCAAAAACTTAGCTCACACTGTATGCTGGGTGGTTCATTGTGGCTGAGATCCAGCCAAATAACCTTATACTATAACTATATGGGGCTTGGTCCGTTCAAAGGCAGGCATTAATAGTGCTGTCAAATTGTCGTCTGATTGTTTGGGGTTGTGAGCGTCAAATCCGACGATTCTAATTTTTTGCAGACTTGTTTATGATGTTGGCCTAATGAAAAATTCAAGTTTGTGGCCTCGAGCGCAGAACGCAACAGTAGATACTGGGGCACTTCAGCCTGGGAACTAAATTTGTTAACATTTGAGGTAAAAACAACATCATCGGTGTATGTGACGTAGGGAATTCCATGTGTGGGCCTAACATAGAATTGTTTTTTTTTTTTTTTTTTTTTTAGATGGGGAAAAGGATGGATTAATAATCAGTGGTTTGTCTTTAGTCTGAAAATTAGATTTTTCATTTTTATTTTATATGCATGCATTCTCTTGGCATTGAAATGTTTAAGTTAGCAAAGTATCTTCTTATCATCACGCACACGAGATTGTGTAAACAATATTCTTGAAAGAATAAGAGGATTGAAATTCACTGTCAGCGTAGACAATATCGTCTGGAAATTTTAGATGGGTGATTTTTTTTATTATGATTATATTAAGATAAGAAATGCTGTCAGTTCGATGTATGTTAGCTGATGACCAGTAGTCGAAGGTTTTTTTATTGGTTTTTAATAAATGTATGATCTGTTGTTTTCTTTTTTTTATTATGTTAGCGTTTTGATTATTGAATGCTCTCGATCGTTTTGCTAAGAAGTATATTAAATTTGTCTTTGTAGTTATGGAAGCGTTGTTAGTGAATATTTTTGTTTGAATGAATATGGGATCATAGATGGGTGATATGGTTCGTTTTCAAAAACAAAATTTGTTGAAAGGGTAGAAGAAAAAGATAATGAGATGAAGGTGTTTATTATGAGTTAAATAAACCTCAAAAAGATGCATGCACAGTGAATGATGAATTTAAAGTTTTCTGATATAACTGTGTTGCAAAATGCAATTGATATTACTATGATTGTTGATAGAGGTTTTGTATTTTTTCTTATGACTGATAAACATTAATTGGATTAATCTTTGTTGTGTCTAAGGAGTATTATTGTTGGATAATTAAATTTTGATTGGTATGAGGTTGCGATTTCAAAGGAGTTGCGATTTAATATTGGAAACCTGAATAAACAAGAGTTGTTCAAAACTATACCTATATTATTAATGTGAGAGAGTGAGTGTCATATTAAATTTTTGTTTTGAATGGAGAATAAATTGATACAGTTACAGTTAGGATAAAGAACAAACATGGTAGGATATTATATTTGTTTAAGAACTTAATTAAAAAACCTATGGTTCGTCTTTTAGTTACGTCTTGGGTGGGTTTAATTAACGGATGTTGCGACTTCACATGAAGAAAAGTGGGGATAAGTTTTTGAAAGTATAAAAACCAAACTGTTTAGTAGCTATGGTATCAGTTTTAAATTTATTTTCAAACCCTGCACTCAATAAAAAAATCAAAAAAAGATGTTCCTGAGCAAACTAAACTCCATTGGCAAGAACCAGGACCAGAAGCTTACCAAAAGCCTGAAGATGTTGGAGCTGAAGAAGAAGTTCGCCATAAGTAAGTCTGAAAAAGTTTCTTCCCAGTTTGGCCAACAAATTTTATTGGAGCTCTCGGAATGTAAAGTTTATCTTCCGAAACGTTTTACCGAGAAGATATCGAAGGATGAGCTCAAAGATCTGGAGGGTTGTTTCATGGAGCTGTTGGAACCTATGGGGCAGTCATTTGCAATTGAGTTCCATCAAATGGAACAAGCTGCTCCCGCAAATTTTGCTACTTTCAATAATGAGGTAGATATTTTAAATTCTCAAAAACATGCCTTTTACGGCTATAAATAAAGTATTTCAAATGAAATAACAAAAATTTGAGTTTTTATTTCACTTTTTTCTTCAACTCGTGTCGATAGTTATTCAGATTTTGCTTTTCTTGTTTCTGAAATTTATTTTTTAGCGAATCGAGGTGTTGCGGGATTTTGAGACTCGCGTTCATCGATTCAACTTAAGAAGACGAAAATTGGAATTTAAAATAAAAACAGTTCCAGTAAATGAAGAGCCTATTTCGTGGACAAAGGAAGCTATAAATGATATGCTTAAGTACGCCTTAGTAGGTCTTAACTCTACAGATAAGGTTGGCATCACTTTTGGTGGAAAGAGTTTTGCCGAACGGGGAAATGGCTGGATAACATTTCGCGATTGTTCCGAGCTAAAATTTAGCGATGTATGGGACATGATAAGCAAGATATTTCAGAGTAACTCAGAAGGTCTAAGCACAGATGATTTTTGCTTGTCAGTAACATCTGTTAAGCTACCATCAGGAGCAGGAAAAACTCGTTCTGGAGCATTTAACACATTTGAGGCAGAATGCATTAGAAAAAAAGGTATAATACATATTAACAACATAGATAATTTATGTTTACCTCGTGCCTTGGTCGTAGCAAAATCATATGCTGACAATGAAGTTGATTTTAGAAAGGTTAGACGAGACATTAATAAGATTCAAACTCAAAGAACCTTAAAGCTTATCAATGATGTACAACTCAGTATACCATCTGAAGGATGTGGAATTCCAGAGCTGAGAGCACTTCAGAACCATTTAAAAGAGTACAAGATTACAGTCTACGAATACGGAACAAAAGGGAAAAATGTTATTTTTGAAGGTACTTCTTGTACTTATGGAGAGAAAAAGATAAATTTATCGTATCATGATAACCATTTTAATGTAATATTATCATTGACTGCAGCATTTTGCTGTAGCTATTATTGTGAAACTTGTCACATACCATTCAATACGAAAAGAAATCATAAATGTGCAAAATCATGTCCTCAATGTACACTTGAACCAGGCTGCAGCAAGACCCCAAACGAGATATTATGTGAAGATTGTAATCGAAACTTTAGAGGGAAGCAATGTTTTGACAATCACAAAGCGAGATGCTCGTCAAGAAAAAATTCCATATGTGAACAGATGAAAAGATGCCTTTTATGCTTAAAAACACACAGAGCAGGTCGAGAACATATTTGTGATGAATACTTCTGTAAACTCTGTCATAAACATGTACCCAAGGACCATTTATGCTATATTATTCCGGATAATAAAACTCCTAATTGTGAAAAATGTTTATATATATTCTATGATTTGGAGAGTCGGCAAGAGAAAGTAATCGGAGAAAAAATAATGATTGGTGAAAAAGATGAAGGAACAATTCACTCAGCAATAAAAATTCACGAACCGAATTTATGTGTATTTCAACACAAGTGTGATCAGTGTTTAGATGTTCCAAATTTGTACTTTTGTCAACAACGTAAATTTTCACTGCACGTTATAAGAGAAGGGAAAGAGGATGTAGTAGAGGAATTTGTGAGGCACATACTAAACGTTCGGCAAAATTTTAAAAATGTTGTTGTGATAGCTCATAATGGTCAAGCGTATGATCACCAATTTATATTGAAGTACATATTGCAAAAAACAAAACTGAGTCCAAAATTGATAATGCGAGGAACAAAAATAATATTAATGCAAATAGAAAATGTCAGATTCATAGACTCATTAAACTACTGTCCCATGGCATTGTCAAAACTTCCAAAAGCGTTTGACCTATCGCCTGTTTTAAAAAAAGGCTATTTTCCTCATTTCTTCAATACCAAAGAAAATGAAAATTACATCGGAAAGCTACCTGCTATTGAATATTACAGTCCAGACACAATGTGGAGGGAAGACCGTGCTGTCTTCATTAAATGGTTTGCAAAACATAAAAACGATCGTTTTGACATGCAGCATGAACTTGTGGAATATTGTATTAGTGATGTTAAAATTTTGAACGAGGCTTGTTTAAAATTTAGAAAATTATTTCTTAATCAGAGTAATGTGGAACCGTTTTTGGAAGCAACTACAATAGCATCAGCATGTAATCTTGTCTTTCGTCGTAACTTTCTTCAACCAAACACTATTGGGTTAATACCTAAAAATGGCTACAGTTGTGTAGATAATCAATCTACAGAAGCAATCAAGTGGATGATTTGGGAGGAAAAAAAGCGAAAAATTTATATTAAGCATGCATATAAAGGAAAAGAAGCAGTTGTCAATGGAGTGAGAGTTGATGGTTTTTGTGAGGAAAGTCGGCAAATATTTGAATTCCATGGTTGTTACTATCACGGTCACCCCCTCTGTTTGAAACACAATCGTGATCAACCTCTATACGAAAACAATAACGATACCTTAAATAACAGATATGAGAGAACACAATTCAAAACTGAACGGTTAAGACAATTTAATTACGAAGTCTTTGAAATGTGGTCTTGTGAGTTTCAAAGACTGATGAAATCATTAAGTGAGGTAGATATGAATTTTTTAAAAACGCATACACTGATACAAAATTCTCCATTGAATCCACGTGATGCTTTTTATGGTGGAAGAACTGGAAATTCATACAATTATTATAAATGTAGAGAAGGTGAAAAAATCAAGTACATAGATGTTTGTTCTCTTTACTCATGGGTTTGTAAAAATGGAAAATTCCCCATAGGGCATCCAAAAGTTGACGTCAATATCACCTGCACTGATATAAAATTGGAGGGTATAAATGGACTTGTCAAGTGTAAAATTCTTCCACCCGAGTATCTACTTCACCCCGTCCTACCAATCAAGCAAAACAATAAGCTTATGTTTTCGTTGTGCAGAAGTTGCAGCTATGAAAAAAACCAACAACAAATGTGCACACATTCTGATGAGGAGAGATCATTACTTGGAACCTGGGTAATTGATGAAGTTGTTAAAGCAATTGAAAAAGGCTACAAGTTACTTTCTATTACTGAAATATGGGAATATGACGTAATCCAGTACGATCCAAGTACAAATACTAAAGGTCTTTTCACCTCAATGATGAATACATTTCTGAAAATAAAACAAGAATCATCAGGTTGGCCAAGTAAATGTACATCGAACCAAGAAAAAGAAAAATATATTGCTGATTTTCTTAATAAAGAGAACATTAAACTGGAAATATCAGAAATTTGTAACAATCCTGGTAAAAGATCGTTAGCAAAGCTAATTTTGAATTCGTTTTGGGGAAAATTTGGACAACGTGAAAATCAAGAACAAACTTGTATTTTAAACAACCCATCTGATTTGTTTCAACTGCTAACACATCCTTCTATAGAAGTCTTGCATATTCTACCAGTTAATCGTCGTTAGTTTTGAAATGAAAGAAGAAGCAGCTGACTCTCTGTCTACAGTCAATGTTTCTGTTGCCGCGTATACAACTACTCTAGCTCGCCTAAAATTATACAACTACCTGGAAAAATTAGGTGAGAGAGTTCTTTATTATGATACCGAGAATTTGAACCTTCTACAGGAGAATTTATCGGTGACATGACTGATGAACTAGAAAGCTATGGCAATGGAAGTTATATAACTGAATTTGTAAGCGGAGGCCCTAAAAATTACGCGTATAAAGTCTTTAGCACTAGGGATAATAATAATGAAAACATAGTCTGCAAAGTTAAGGGTATCTTTCTTAACTATGAGTCATCACAAAAAATAAATTTTAATTCAATTAAGGAAGCAGTATTAAATAATTCTACAAGCGAAGGTATAATCATAAAAACAAACAATATTCGACGAACACATGATCATGAAGTAGTAACTATGCCAGAAGTTAAGACCTACAACCAAGAGCAGAAAAACGCCGTTTTCTCGAAGACCATAGTTCCATACCTTATGGATATCAGAGAAAACATTTTCGGGGCACCAATTCTTCTTCTTCTATATAAAATGACAAATAATAACAAATAAAAAAAATGTTTAAACATAAAATATATATTTTGTTTTATTTAAAATAGTGAAATTTGTATAGGTATGCTAATTGTTGTTTGCTTCACTTATGAATTTACTTAAAATATTAACATTTTCAAGAGAAAGAAATTTTCCTTGATTCGGACATTTTAGTGGATCAGAATAAATTCGTTTTAATTCCTTAAAGTTGGGGCAGTTATGGATATCTTCCAAATTGATGACTTCTACGCTATCATTTTGAAGAAGTTCTTTTAGATAATGTTTTTTTTCTGATCCCTTTACATAAACAACGGCATTTTGAATTTGTCTTTGAATAAATAACTTGACTTGGTGAAAATCTGTGTATCCACTGTTCCAGGTTAACCCATAGCAGTTGTGGTATATCCAGTGAGTTTGTTTTTTAAGTGATGTGGGTAGCCGACTAAAATCAGGAGGAGGAGGAGTACCAATGAAAAGGTGATAATGTCCATCATGAAATACTGTTACTTCCTTCATAATGAACTCTTTGTTGAAACTTCGGAATCGACAATATACGTGTTCATATTTACGATGTGTTCTCGACAAATTCACTTTCTGCTATGAGGTTAATATATCATGCAACTCAATTTATGTAAATTTGTGAACTTCTCCAGTTAAGGGGTTGTGTTCAATTATACGATCATGAAGAATAAGACAATACATAGTTGTTGAAGGTGGTACTGCATTTGATGTTTTGAGTTCGATTTTTACATCGACAGGTCCGGATTTTATAGTCTCATTTTGCCGAGAACAATCAATTACCATAATTGGAGCGATATCTTTAAATTCTTGTCGAGACAAAAGTGGTTCTGATTGTTTTTGATAGTAGGATTGTTGAAATTTACTGTACATATCATAGAGGATGGCATAGCGGTCAAGCTCAAATTTAAGATTCAAATCTTCTCGGGGGTAAGACTCTGAGTTTAAATGCACCTTTACATTAGTCACTTCACAATGATCAAATTTGCTAGAATCTTTATCGCGTTGGTTTTTACGATCGGTTTGTAAGGCAATAATAACATATCTGGGTTTTTCAAGATGGTTTGAAGTTTTAACATTCCATAAATGATCAGTGGTGGTAGATAGTGTTGGATATTCATACATTTCCCAACTTCGAAAATGAATTTGAATTGGTTTTGATTGTATTTGTTTGAATAACGTAAGCTTATTTGAATCGGATAAAGTAATATGTGGAACCCTCCATTGCAGTTTTGAAATTGTAAGTTTTAATTCATCTGCATCATTCGAAATATAAGCGTTCTCGTTACTTCGAGTTCGAATCAGAATTAATTCATGTCTTGCATTTGTTATAATCTTTTTGTAGTCTTCAGCAAATCCCAATAAATTCTTTAACGGAATACAAAAGTTAAAAGTACCCTTTACAGGTGATATACTATTGTTTCCAGTCCATGCCGCATTTCCTAAACTTTTACTTTCATTAGCGTTTAAAGATATATAGTTTTTTAATGATGTCGTAATGCCGACGTTTTTATTGCTATCGATTTCCACACCATTAATTTCATAATGTATTGCCTCAAAAAGGCTAGCCATGGCATTATTAGATAATTCTACTGTTGACGAAACTGTTCCATCTAATTTTTTCACCTCACCTTGAATGTAAATATCACTATCACTGGGTAAAATGCTCAAGTCTTGTTGTTGTATGAGAATACGAATTTCATCACTTGGATTGTAGGACTGAACAAATGTGAATAACTGTGGTACTCAACCTTAGATATGCTATTGTCGTAGCTAGGTCCATGAGTTATATTCAATATATCTTTCATATTGTTTATTTTAATTTAAATCCTAATGCTTTTAGATAAGATTTGTTTTCAGGGGAGAGGTTTGGTCTTGTCAGTTTTGCTGTTGTAGTGTGACTAATTGCACGGTCAATTTTGTGGCCGGATATATAATTATAGATCAGCATTGTGTGTGGATTAAGGGGTTAAATGCAATCGAACAGTTATTCTTTCTCCTCTAAAATTAATCAAGTCTCCGTCTTGGTCTACGAGTTTCAACGTTAGAGTACTTATGTGCTTGACATTCACTGGCAAATAGATGACATTTTTTGGAACTTCTATTATTTTATACCCAACTCCTGCTTCTGGTGAAAATTCATGTATTGTATGCACAGGAGTATTGTTTAGATAAGAGCCAGTAATTATATTACACTCAATGCGTACTACATTTACCTTGTTTACATCAACAGGTAAATCTGATAAGTGTGATTCATCGGCCCCAAGGACACGTTTACTGAAACCCAGTAATTTTCCAATACTTCTTTTCCTATCGAAATATATTTTTTCATTACTTTCGATCTCAGTTACTAATGTATTGTTATTAGCTTGTATTTTAACGGTTGTAGTAGAATTTTTTGATATTAATAAGTCGTCAGAAATATATGCAGCTATATCATCGATTTCGTACGCCCCTGTTGGTATTTCAATTGTCTCCTACATGAAACATATTGTTTCGCTCATCAACATTAGGTATAGAATTGTATGTTTGAAAATCCATCAAGCCACAAACGTAGTCCTGATCTAAGTTCAGAGGTGGAAAATATTCAGTTGTAAGATGAGAGGTTCTCCCACTTAATGTAAGTGTCATCGCCATGGTAACAAAAAGACAATGAATTCATTTTATTTAAAACGTTTTATTTATAGAAAATAACAGTCACATAAAAATCTTAAACATAAATGACCACAATAGAAAGAGTCATAATTTTGATATTTAGTATAATTAAATCTAATTTTGGCTCCCAAATAGTTGATAATTTCAATTGCGGGTTGAAGATTACCAAAGCTATCAAAATATTCAATCTGAGCGCCTTTTTGAGAATACGCTACCCAGTGTGTTCCAGGACCATTTGAAGAATCAAGATTTACAATTCCGCACTCGTTTCTCAAAGGTTTAGTCTTTGGTAAATTATCGCGCATGTAAACTCCTCGAAAATGTGGAATCAAGTTCTTTGCGAAATTTCTCAAACCCATTTCATTTAATGCACAATTGGGTAGCGAACTTAGGAGTTTTTTGTCTGTGGATTAAAAAAAAGACCAAGCCCTTTTCTATATGGTCTAAGATGTAAACCATGTCCAACTGCAATCGATTCCATTTTTAGATTGTGTCGTTTTTTCACTTCTAGATCTTTTTTGGCCATACTAATGTTGTTGACAGCTTTAGCTATTCCGGCCGCTCCTCCAGATAAAGCTCCAAGAGCTGAAAGTCCAGCAAATAGAGGAACAAGAAATGGAATTACTCCACCAATTTTGGGTAAAGAAATTACTCTAGGTGTCTTAATTTTATTGTTGTTATTCTTGAATGTTTTCTTAGCAGATGATAATGCTGTTTTGATTGCCTTTTTGAGGTTGAATGGTTTCTTTTGTTTTAGTACTTTTTCAATATTTTTTATAGATTTTTTAAAAGAAAGTTGCTTAGTCGCTCCTTTTACGGACTTCTTATCTTCTTTTTTATTTGAACACCCCATACCTAATTTGATTTTTCCCTTCATAAGATTAGTCACCAATAGTGCATTTGCTCTCTCAGCTATACTGGCGTCCTTGGACTTAACTCGTTGCCACGCTTTTTCAGATAAAATTTTATCGGCTATATGTCGATCAAATGATTTTTTTTAATTTCGAATAAGAAATATCATGCTGTTTGCACGCTTGATCAAGTAAATTTATTCCTGGATCTCCTCTTGCTAAACGTTTTTGGAGTTTTGTTCCAGGTCCACAATATTGATAACCAGGTAAATGTAGTTCAAGGGGTAGCTTGTTTATTATAGAATTTAATAAACCGTCTCCCTTCACGATACTTTGATGACTGTTTAACTTTTTTGAAAAATCAATCATTTCATATTATGATAAGTGTGATGCTGATACTGATAGTGTACAATTCTTTAAGACGGATAGTAACGTTATGACACTTTCAAATATAAACTTCACATTTATAGGAAATCATCTAGTTTGTATCATTATGAGGTTCATTAAACAACAACATCAGTTGTCAATAAAAAACATGGATTTGACTAAAAATATTAAAACAAAAAAACATGGTACACTGTTTCCAGATAGTATAAGAGGATTAATTACGGGGCCCTCAAATTGTGGAAAAACAAATGTTATGATGAGTTTGCTACAACACCCGAATGGATTAAAATTTGAAAATATCTATATATATTCCAAATCTCTTCATCAGCCAAAATATGAGTTTCTACGAAAAGCCGTAATACCAATAAAAAATATGGGTTTTTTTACCTTTTCCAACAATAGTGATGTTGTTCCATCGTCAGAGGCTAAACCCAATTCTATATTTATCTTTGATGACATTGCCTGTGAAAAGCAGGACACCATACGGGCGTACTTTAGTATGGGGCGACATCATCAAATAGACAGCTTTTATTTATGTCAAACGTATACAAGAATACCTAAACATTTAATTCGGGACAGTGCAAATTTTCTCATTGTCTTCAAACAGGATGATATGAACTTGAAACACATTTATAATGATCACGTCAATTCGGATATGACATTCAGCACATTTCAAAAGGTATGTGCAGAATGTTGGAACACCAATTATGGGTTTTTAGTAATTGACAAGGACACCTCTTTAAATGAAGGTCGTTATAGAAAAGGATTCGATTGTTTTCTTAAGTTATAAAACACATACAATTAAGAATAGACTAGTTATGTTCTATAAGAGCAGTAAAATGAAGTACGAAGCGGTTAAATTAGTATAACGTAATTTAAATACGGTTAAAAACAGTTAAAAAGCGGTTAATATCAGTTAAAAAGCAGTAAAAACGGTTTAGAAGCTGTTAAAAAGCAGTAAAAAGTGGTTTAGAAACAATTAAAAGCGATTGGTTTCTTAATCTATAAAACACATACAATTATAACTTTAATATCATACGCATAGTTATGTTCTGCAAGAGCAGTACAAAACAGTTCAGTGAGCAGAAAGTAATAGTAAGAAGCGGTTCAAACCAATACGATTCTCAGTTTACTTCCCTAAATACCAGTAACCTTAATATTAAACTCAGTCTAAAACCTATTGAAAGATTTGTTCAAGGTATACAAAAATTGTTTTGTCTCTGTAAAACAAAAAAAAGTAATAACACATCAATATAATGAACATAGCTAGATTTCAAACTAACAAAGGAGCTAATTAAAACGACCGATGCTCTACGTAAGAAATACAGAGCTCTCAAGACTGGAAAAGAAGCGTACGAAATTCAAATTGAAGAATCTCTTAAACCTATTACTAAACCACTAAGAGAGTTAGTGACAAAATCAAACATCAAGCAGAAAGATCGATATTATAGTTACGTCGATGAAAGTCCAGCAAAGAGAATAAAACATGACTTAGAAGAACAACAACAATATTTTGATTTTGAAACTCCTATGAAGACAAAATATACTAAAGACGAATTTAACACACCCAATACTTCTATAAATGATAACAATTCTCTTATTTTAACTGAAAGCACTACCCCTAAGAGGACAAAGAAACGCTTTGGCCTTAGTCATGGTCATCGTCGTTTTGCGGAACAATTATCACAGGAAAAATTTCATGATATACCCAAAAAGTACATAGATTTATTTGTTAATAATTCAACAACCCTTGATAAAACGTATGGTATACATTTAAAAAATGGAAAGTGGCATATCGGTAACGCAGAGTTAAAAATTCTCGGGGAAAACATAGAAATTAAAAACAAAAATTTTGAAGGAACGAACGGTTTATACGAGTTAATATTAAAGAAAACCCCTAATAAAGCGATTTATACCAACGAAGATTTAAAAAACTATCAGATCATATTAAATGATACCAATGCATATAGAATTGCCCACGATTCGAAGAATCAAATACGTGGCAATCGTGGATATAAATATAAACAAATAATAAGTAAATTGGCTGGAAATGCTACCAATATTCCTAATACTTTATCATCGCATACACCTACAGGGAGTGGATTAATGCAACTATCAAAAATGAAAAAAGACTATATATTTTGGGATAATCCTAATGAGCTCATAGATCGAATGAGACTTCTGATTGCTTCACATCAAGCTTCACATCATTCTAATGAGATTGTTTCAATCATTGAAGAATTAAAAGAGGCTAATATTATTGAATAGACAAAAAAAAAATTAGTGTTGAAAAATTCGGACGTTTTTCAAAAAGAGCAGCTCCCAGAGGACCAAGGGGACAGCAAGGAGAGCAAGGACCAATAGGGCCATCTGGTGAAGGTTTTCAGAAAACAGAAAGCGAAGATTACAGCTTAAACGGAAAACAATTAAAAAATGTTCACGACCCACAAGAACAAAAAGACGCTGCTACCAAAAACTATGTTGACAAACAAATTGACGAAATGAGGCAACACTTTAGAATTGAAATCGATAAACTTACAACTTCGAAATTCCCTACTACATAACAACATCTGTTGAAAACTTAAAAAAGAAAAAAAGCTTTAGTCACTGCTTGATTATCAACGTAACAAGTCATTCATTCATTTATCATGTCTCACATTAACTATAAATTGATGATGGATGAAATTGTTAAATTTTTTAACGAAAATCGGAGTTTTATACTAAACGAACATTATGAGGAGCTTATGTACTGTATAGACTTCTCGCAAAAATTTGTCAACGTACCTTCCACATTATCTAATTACGGATGTCATTTCTGAACTGTCCATGGTCTGTTAATTCATGTCAAGAAGGACCGGATACATGTGCTTGCCATATTTTTAGAAATAACTTTAAAAGAATACAAACATTGACATCGCTCTATAAAAGGGTAATTGAATAGTTTCACCTACAACTTTTTTTAAATTTAGTCAACATTATCATGTCAATTAAAACCATGTCTCTTCGTAACATTAATACAATTGTGGATGAAATTGAAGCTTTTCAAGAATGTAATCAACACATTATACTTGAAAGACACAATTGTGAAATTATCGAAAGTGTTTCGTTTATAAGAAGATTCGCAAGAAACAGCTGGATTTTACCTACAAATGAAACTCTTTCCTCAACTGTGAAACAAATTTATCACCAAATATCTGTGAAAATGGACCAAATTCTTGTGCATGCCAACTTATCAAGTTAAAACTTGTTAAAATCAATAGAATAATGTATTACTATAACAACATTTTAAATGAATAAAAATGTATAAAAGACCTATTACTTTGTTGTTTTAATTGGTCTATATAAAAATGAGCAAAAGAGACGTTGTTGAGGAGCTACATAAGCCTGCTCGAAGGAACTTTCCAAAAAGACGAGTCATTATTAAGGGTCTAGATGATTTATGGCAAGCTGATCTAGTCGAAATGGGAGTCTATTCATCAGAAAACGAAAATTTTAACTATCTTCTAACGGTTATCGATACATTTTCTAAATATGCTTGGACAGCCCCTATAAAAAATAAAACAGGAACGAATATTTCTGTAGCAATGCAAAATATATTTAATAAAGGCCGAATCCCAAAGAATTTACAAACAGATGATGGAAAAGAATTTTTCAATTCAACCTTTCAAAGGCTTATTCAAAAATATAAAATAAATCATTACTCTACATTTAGTGTTCTCAAAGCTTCGATTGTTGAACGATTTAATCGTACCTTAAAGACTCTTATGTGGAAAGAATTCAGTATCAATGGTTCGTATTACTGGATTGATATGATAGATTCACTTACTGAAACTTAAAATAATTCAAAACATCGTACAATAAAAATGAAACCTTCTCAAGTTGTTGTGACTCGCAGTCCCAACCAACCTCAATCCCATACAAAACCTCTTTTTGTATACATTCCATATAATCCATACGCGCATGAAACCACCCAGAAACCAGAATAATAATAATCCATAATCGTCATAATTATGTAAACAAAACAAATACTAATTATAGAACATTGGTTTGCCTACACAACGTAAACAAAACAATGCGCTTCTTCAAAGTGCATTGTGTAATGTGACACCTTCCAACTGCAAACTGCGATCGATTATGACACACACCGAAGTACTTGAGTGGGTCACCATACGATCAGCAGAATTAATGCATTGAAGACACATTGTTTATGTTGCTATGACAAGTGGAATTTGGTATATTATGAATATTATGAAATATAGATCATGATGTGTGGCCTGGTTATGGTAAACAAAACCCATTGTTAAGTGACATAGTTCTTACTATGTCAAATGTCATATGGATTGTAGTGCATGGTATTAAGAGGGAGGATAGATTCTAAAATGTATAAAAGAGGAACCAAATGCGAGGAAGGGCAGAGTTGATCTAACAGAGTGTAGAGTAAAGGTTGCAGCCATAAGCATTGAGACAGCGAACCTTTTACTCTAATAAAAAATATTATTTAAATCAAAACACTTTGTTTTATTTCTAAAGACAACTCTCCGTCGTCTGCTCTTCCATCTTGAAGCACGGCAGAAGCGTTACATTGGTGGCAGCGGTGGGATATACCAAAATCTCTCTACCAATTATACAAGAGCTATCTGACTCTTGAGGCGTATCTGGGGCTATACACCAGATTAAAAAATTTTTTTTTGAAAATTATAACAAAAAGTGCAAGTGAAAAAAAGTAAAAGTAAAGAATTTGTGTTTGTGAAAAAATAAGTGTTAGAAGACCTGCAATAGTAAGACCTTGCTAGCTTTAGAGCGAAAGCATTTGGCCAACGGCAGGCAGTGAAAAAAGACCCAGGGATATACAACTTTAGGGCGCGAAGCCTACTGGGCAGTATACAACATCAAACAGGAATAACAACAACAATTGGAGCAACACTATCAACAACAATATCAACAACAATATCAACAACAATATCAACAACAATATCAACAACAATATCAACAACAATATTAACAACAATATCAACAACAATATCAACAACAATATCAACAACAATATTAACAACAATATCAACAACAATGTCAACAACAAAACTAACAGAAGTAAGCTTTATTTAAACTTATATATATATAAAACAAAACAAAAAAAACAAAAAAGAAAAAAAAAATAAAAAAAATTTATTTTTCTACAATACATACACAAAATTTTTATACAAATATCAATATATATAATATCACTTGGACAATTTAAAAAAAAAAAAAATTTTTTTTTTGCTCTTACCATTCCCTTGCTTTTTGAGTAGGAACGCCTACATTCGATTGTTTTTTATTTTTTTATTCTGTTTAAATATTTGCCAAAATTACTACGCGTAATCAATCTCACAAGGTTTCGTTATTTAAGGAATTACCTTTTCATTCGCATATAGAAGTAAAAATGACTACCACAGAGTATAAAATCAGTTTAAACGATATAATCGCGATAGTGCCGGTATTTAACGGGAAACCGGGAGATTTACCTAAGTTTTTAGCATGCGGAGACATTTTGTTCAAATCCGTTAAAACGGACGCTGAGCATAAAATGTTCTTGAGTATAGTCAAGACTAGGCTCGAAGGTCCCGCTTTTGAACTTATCCAATTTAAAACTGTAGAAAAGTGGGACGATTTACAGTCAACTCTTAAGAAGGAATATACGGTAGTTAAGTCAAGATCTTCTGCACAGAACGAGCTTCTGGCTGCTCGCCAACGAATGAAAGAATCCGTAAAAGAGTTTGGCGACCGCATAAGCCAACTCCTAAATTCATTGAACTCCGCAACTTATTCCAGCTCCACGGAAGAGGCCGATAGGGATTTTCTTTTTAAAGAAAATGACAAACTGGCTATCCAAACTTTCGAGGATGGCATAAGAAACCAAAACTTAAGGTTTATGGTTCAAGCGCATGGCGAAACAGATTTGAAAAAATCCATTGCTTATGCAGAAGAGCACTCTAATCGTTTAGAGCGAGTAGGACCTTCTACCAGTTCCAACCACACTCATCAATATTCAAATTATACACCTTCGACACGCCCCACTTGCCAATTCTGTAAAAAGATTGGTCACTCTAGTGAAAATTGTTTCACTAATCCAAATAGGAAAAACAGTTCACCAAACCCTATTCACATAAAGAAAGAGGTGCAGCGTCTCACCTGTGGTTATTGTAAAAAACCCAACCATCGAGAAGTTGACTGCAGACTTAAACGGTCAGAGGCTAACTCAAATAATCCACAAAACCCATTTAGGGATAACTCCCACAATAGATCTAATCAAAATCCAACGAATGTCCGGCAATACAATGTTAGGCCAGGACATACGAATTGGAGTTCTGGTGAAGATTTTTACCCTCAAAATTCGGGAAACGCATATGTTCGGGAGGAAGAGATGGGTCATCCATCCCGGATAAATCAGAATGCCGACCCGCAACAATAAAAACAAAAAGCATAACTGTTACGCTTTGCCCAGAATTCAACGAACCTGTCATACGAATTCAGTTTCAGCCCTCTGACAAGAAATATTCCACATTCCTAGTCGACACAGGAGCTGAAATCAGTTTGTTTAAATACAAACCAAAGGCAAACGCGAACCTGAACAATACCTGCTCTCTACCTCTATCAACAATTTCAGGTGATTCAATCTTCACCCTTGGAGAGATAACTGGTAAAATAATAATTAACGAGATAGAAAATCTCTCACTTAAACACCCTTTCCATGTCCTAACGGAAAGAATCAACTTATCTTACGATGGTATATTAGGAAATGATTTCCTTAAGAAATATAAATGTAAGGTGAATTACAAACAAAGAGTTATACAAATCAACGAGATGAGTTTAAGTGTCGACTCTGTAGCCGAAAAAGGTATCCAAAAAGCTACCCCTCTCGAGGTGGTGTCTACGGGCTATGATTTGGTTTCAAAAGGGGATGTAAAGGCAGAGGAGAACAATTTTGTTTCGCACTCCAAAGCTTCCATCAACCTAGATTCCAATAAGCAAAAATTGGATGCTGATTTAAGCAGCAGAGAAGCATCACCATCTCCAATAAGAGAAGAAAATTTAAGTAAGACTTTAGCAAACGACAGCCAAAAGAGCAAGGAAACTAAAGCAGCTAAGAATAAAAATAAGACTTTAGAAAACGACAGCCAAAAGAGCAAAGAAACTAAAGCAGCAAAGAATAAAAATAAGACTTTAGAAAACGACAGCCAAAAGAGCAAAGAAACTAAAGCAGCAAAGAATAAAAATAAGACTTTAGAAAACGACAGCCAAAAGAGCAAGGAAACTAAAGCAATTATTCATAAAGAAGTAGCAATCCATAAGACTACATCAAAAAATTATTCCAATTTCTATATAACTCTTAAACCTAGAAGTCATCAAATGGTTGAAATTCCATTCGACATAGGTAATAACGAAATTAAAGATATCGTTATAGAAAAAAAAGAAATATGTCCAGGAGGATATGTAGGCGAGTCAATAGTAAGACCTACAAAGAACAAAATCAAGGTTCTTACCATGAATACTCTGGAAACAGAAAAAGTAATAAAAATCAACAACCTAAATCTAAATTATGAAAACCTTGATCAATACGATGAGTCTGATACAAGAGATTTTAATAACAAAATCGAAAAACGATTGGAAAAGTTAGAATCCATGTTGGTATTAGACCATTGCAATAAAGAGGAAAAAGAATCCATTTTAAAAATTTGTAGGGAATATAACGATCTTTTCTACCTTGAGGGAGATCACCTCACCCATACGGATTCAATGACACACAAGATTGTCACTGACGAATTCAAACCTCCTCTCTATACCAAACCTTATCGACTTCCAGAAAGCCAAAAGGAAGAAATTCATAAACAGGTACAAGAAATGTTGGATGACGACATTGTTCGCCCAAGCTCGAGTCCCTGGAATTCACCCTTGCTACTCGTTCCAAAAAAGGCTGGAAGTAATGGAAGCAAACGTTGGAGGGTGGTTGTAGATTTCAGGAAACTGAATGACCTAACCGTGGGTGATGCTTATCCATTGCCAAATATAAGCGACATCTTCGATCAATTAGGAAGATCAAAATATTTCAGCACTTTAGATTTGGCTAAAGGATTTCATCAAATTCTAATGGACGAGGAAGATCGATGCAGGACCGCATTTAGCACTCCCTTTGGTCATTACGAGTATAATCGAATACCATTTGGTTTGAAAAATGCTCGTGCTACCTTTCAACGTCTCATGAATAACGTTTTAACTGGGTTGCAAGGTTTTGACTGTTTTGTCTACATGGATGATATAGTTCTTTATGGATATGATCTTAAAGATCATAACTCCAAATTAAGAAAAGTGCTTAACCAAATAAGTATGCACAAGCTTAAACTTCAGCCTGAAAAGTGAGATTTTCTGAAGCATAAATTGTTGTATCTAGGACACCTTATTTCTGAAGAGGGACTAAAACCTGATCCAGAAAAAATTAAAGCAGTCAAAACATACCCCACACCTAAAAATGTTAAAGGCATAAAATCATTTCTTGGTTTTGTAGGATACTATAGGAAATTCATCGAAAACTTTTCCACTATAGCAAAACCTCTAACTAAGTTGTTAAAGAAAAACTGTTTTTTTTAAATGGGATGCCTTCTGCGATGAAGCCTTTAGAATTCTAAAAAATAAATTGATAAATCCTCCAATTTTAATTTACCCTAACTTTAAGGAGAAATTTATTGTAACCACAGATGCTAGTGATGTCGGGATAGGAGCCATTTTGTCGCAAGGTGAGATTGGACAAGACAAACCGATTTGTTTTGCAAGTAAGACGTTGAATGAGGCAGAAGTCAGATACAATACAACTGAAAAAGAATTACTCGCAATTGTCTATGGCATAACACAATTTCGCCCCTACCTTTACGGTAATCTTTTTATAATATGTACCGACCACAAACCTTTACAATGGTTATTTGCACGAACAGATCCTATGTCCAGACTAGCAAGATGGAAAATTCTATTATCTGAATACGAGTATCTAATTAAACATAAACCGGGTAAAATAAATTTAAACGCAGATGCCTTAAGCAGAAACATAGGTTCACAAGAAAATGGAGAAAATACAATAATGGTTGTAACTCGAGGTCAAAAGCAAAAACTGAACGAAGACAATATTCTAAGTAATACAGTCGCTATTAATGACTCGAGACCCAAATACAACGTTATTGAAAAATTTCAATCCATTTATACAAACAAAAATTCAAGCCTAAAAATTATAATTTTACCACTGATTGACTCAACAGATGAGCAAACTTTAATTAAGAAAATAGATAATTTTTCAAAACCCGCCATATTCAAAATTCAAATTTACGATTCTATAATTGTTATAACATTACCCATACCATTCCGAACGGAAAAAGATGAAGAGACTGCTGAAAAAAGTCTTCAATTGATTAAAAAGCAAGTCAATATGGGAAACAAAATTTCTGTGTCATTACCTATCCCAGATAATCAAGTCAAACATATATTCAAAAACATATTGAGTAAAGTTTTCGGGGATATGACATTAGATGTGAATTTACACATCGATGAAATAATAACGCTAGACGATTCAGAAACTATAGCTAAAATTCTATCCGAGTACCATGATTCCCCTTTCGGAGGACATCAAGGTGTTGGAAGAATGTATAACCGGCTAAAGTCAAAATATTTCTGGCCCAATATGAGAACAGATGTACAAAATCATGTCAACAAATGTACATCATGTCAACGGAATAAAAGTAGGAAAAATCCACCAGTTCCAATGAGAATAACTACTACTAGTGTTAGACCATTTGAAAGAGTCGCCCTAGACATAGTAGGACCTCTCCCCGTGAGCTACAATGGAAACAAATACCTACTTACATTCCAGGATGATTTGACAAAATTCTCAGAAGCGATGCCAATACAAAATGCCGAAGCCGCGACTGTAGCTAGAACATTTGTAGAAATCATAATCTGTCGCCACGGAATTCCCCATTCTATCTTAACAGATCAAGGAACAAATTTCCTGAGTGATCTTTTCAAAGAAATGTGTAGTGTCATGAAAATTAAAAAATTGAATACAACGCCTTACCATCCTCAAACAAATGGAGCGTTGGAGCGAAGTCACATTACATTAGCAGAATACTTAAGGCACTATGTAAACAAAGATCCTTTATCATGGGATACTTGGATCCCTTACTCTATGTTTGTATATAATACAACACCACATAGTAGTACTGGATTCTCGCCTTATGAACTCCTGTACGGATTTCCTGCTAACATCCCAAGTGTTTTATCCCAAAAACCTAAGATATCTTATAACTACGACAACTATGTTAATGAACTTAAAGCTAGATTGCAATGCGGTTATGAAACAGCAAACTCTATCCTAATAAAGAAAAAGGAAAAGTCAAAAACCCTTTACGATAGAAATGCAAAATCTAAAACATTTAACGTAGGTGATAAGGTTCTACTTAAAAATCAAACTAGCCAAAATAAGCTTTCGACCCTATGGGATGGACCATATGAAGTCATAAGAATCCATTCGGATGAGAACACGGTAGTCAGGATCGGGAAAAAATCTAACCTCATGCATAATAACAATTTGCAACATTTCAACGAATAATCTATCTATACAAAAACACTCACATACACACACACACAAAAACAGAAATAAAAATAAACCTAAACATTACTATAGGAAACCATCCATTTTCTTTGGTATTATAGGTCATGGGTCTCCTTATACTCATTTTTCTACCAGTTTTAACCAGCGCAGCTTTAAAGATAAGCCAAATAGGAAATCACCCAGGCATCTACTTTGAAGAAATAGGTAAGGTTGAACTCTATACGACACAATGAAAACTAGTCGCGTACTACGACTTAACATTGTTTAATGAAGCGCTAACACACGCGGAATTTTATGTTCATGAAATAAATATCCTGTGTAAGCAATTAGAAGGTAAACCAAATTTCGATCTTCTATGTAGTAGTGCAGTCGCAGAAGTATCGCACCTAATGGAAGACATAAAATTAAAGTTTAGCCTTATACAGTCCAAACCTAAACCTAAATCTAGAAGTAAAAGGGCATTGGTAAATGTTGTCGGAACAATCAGCAAAACTTTATTCGGAACACTGGATGAAGATGATGCTAAGTTCTACGATAAACAAATAGAAAAATTAAGGTACAATGAGAATTATCTTTTAGACCTAGTAAAAAACCAAACAATAATAATAGAGACAACAACTAATATGTTTAATAAATCAGAAACCACTATTGAGTCTCAATTTAAAGCGATAAACTCAAAGATAGGAGACGTGAAAGAAGCAGTTGACAGACTCGCCAATCAAACGTCTGACCAATCCACTTTATTAAAAATAGAATCTCTTACCTCACTTCTAACTCTTCTGATTATAAGGTATCAAAATACCATTTCTGACATCTTAGACGTGTTAATAAACGCAAAAAACGGCACACCCCATCCGACAATCATTACACCTGAACAACTTAAAAATGTTTTGTTAAAAATAAAACAAGAACTACCTGGTGACCTGCAGTTACCGTACTTGGGCAATACAAATGATGTTTTACCTCTCTATGAAATAAGCAGCATGAGTGCAACAATTCGAAAAGAAAAAATTATTTACGAATTTAAAATCCCTCTACCTTTCAGAGAACATTTCCAACTATACAAAATCATCCCTTTACCAACACGTTTAAATAACAAACTTGTATTCGTACAACCAACTTCCAAATTTGTTATAATTGATTTTAAAAAAGAACATTTCTATAATATAGAAAGTGAAGAAATGAACCATTGTAAAAATTTGGATAACAATTTTTTATGCGAAATGACACAAATAACAATAACCCTAAATGTGAAATTCAACTTTTGCAAAGAGTCCAATCTTTTCCGGATTCTTGTGAAATAAAAGAATCTAACATTTCCACTGTTTTCATACAAGTATCACAGCCCAATACATGGTTATTTTCTTCTTTAGGGAAATATATCATAGACGAAATATGCCAAGACAGAATCATAACTCACTCTTTAGAAGGAACATCTATCCTAGAACTTACAGGAGATTGTTTCCTAAAGTCGAAAGATCTAACTATACGATCTAAAAACGAGAAATTGACTTATGTTTATAGTTCATTTATTTGTAACGGTAAAAAGCTCGATCTACATTAAATTAATCCACCTAAACAAAACAACGCGCCAACAGGGACCGAAACTCTAAAATCATACACAAAAAGTTATAACATAGAACTCCGTCTTGCGACAATTTCCGCTCATGCGAAATTACGCAGCCCCACGTTGGGCGCCATTTATGTAACGGTCTCCCGTTACCCTCCGTCAATCTTTACGGAATATGGGCCTAACCACATCTCATACCCCATATCGACTTGACCTACAAGAGAAAACTACACTATTCAAAGTGTCTACAGAACGAAACCAGGAACACAATAAAAACGATCATTGTCGATTTCTAATTCCGTTCTGATGAAATTTCCATTCTACGAAACTTCACAGCCTCCACTCATATGTCATCTATGCCAGACTTACACGGAGAATAACTCAGGAGAGGATTAATAATAATCAAACCTCCAACATTTTCTTAAAACATACAACCTCATTTCGAAATTGTGACCTGCCACGTCTATATTCCGACTTATGATTGTATTCAGTCTTAAGAACCTTTCCTCTAACCCTTCTCAACTCCATCTCCTCCTACACGAGTATCCACCATTCACTACACCAACCAGAGATTGCTATCAAACCCTACTCAGCTTATGAATCTTCAAAAAGCACTCATACGCCCCGTGTTACCATGTAGAAAGACTCAAAATTGAAATTAATTAAAGTAGTTGGGAACATAAAAAAAAAGGAGACGAAATAGAATAAAATGAAAAATCATCTGAGCATTAACCCTCAGAGAATTTCCACCTCATATCCATTACCATCTCTACGTGCCTAGTTGACATACACGTAATTCAATCGTAACCGTAAAGATAAACGACCTTACTTCTGATCGTTTATTCTAGTAAAGTATAATCCATCAGTGCATTCACGCCACTATCGACTATCCCTCACCAGAAATTTACGATACTTGAATAAAACAAACCAAAAGAAAAGACGAAGACAAAGTAAGTAAAAGGGTAACCGTTAAGTATTGTTACCTACGAAGGATTCTAACCCCTCTATACCTTTCATAAACGAAAGAGAAAATTAATTACCACTTTCACTAACCTACGTCGACACCTATGAACTTAATCCTTACCCTCACCAAGCTTTATCCACCTTTAGTACCTACTATCTTGCGAAGATAGGCACGTCCAGGCAGAGATTGATGAAGGCCGTTTCCACTCAACCACTGCATTAGGCCTGCTGGGTGCTCGATCGCCACGCTCGCCGGATGGGGTGGGGTTCTTGCTATGGGAGAAAGAAACGAGTGTTACATACTATTTACAGACCTAAAGATCAGGATGTTCTTGATCAACCAAATTTATAAAAGCTTGGGCCCGAGTTAAAATGGTATATTTTTCAGAGAAATTCAAGAGATAAAAAGAAAACAACCCTAGTCAATAAAAGAGGAGACATAGATGGTAATGTTCCTATGAGCGAAGACGATTCCCTTCCCGCCATGTTTCCAGAGCTCACAACGATATTCGGAAACCCTATTGTCGAGGATGTTGATGTTGTACACCCTCTAGTGCTTAACTTCCCAACCATGAGAACGTCTTTAAACTTACGAAAGAATATCAACTGTTCCCCCATAATTTTCAACTGCACTTAATTTTATATTGAAAACTCCCATATGGAAAAGAAAGAGGAAATCATCTCTCCCTCTCACTTCACCATGTCGTTACCTTGTACTTCATGTTTGTCCAGCCGCCAACTCCTCCCCTTCACGATCCTAAACTGCCATCAAAAAAAAAAATGTCAACTGAAAAATTAATGTTCAGAGAATTCACTTCTCTATCACGAACGAAATCTCTCAGCCAATCCAGATCTCAATCAAAAAAAAATCTTCTTTTTCATTGAGGCCTTATACATCTTTTTATTGATAAACAAAAATACTCTACTTATTATCTAACAAGATGATTCAAAAAAAATTTTATATCTAAATTCTAACTTACTAGAATATCAAAGATTAAGAATTCCATTAACTGAATTTTCAATCATTGATGTTCCATAAGAGATCGTTACATAACTTGAACGAATCTCTGGCCTAAACTATACTAAAGTTCTCTAACTTGATTTTATTTTCTATTCGTGACTTTAAGAATTCCCCCTAACCAAACTATCGCTCGAGGAAATTTCTAAATCAATATGGACTTTAAACGTTATTTAAAATTTACAACTTGAATACTTCAAATATGCATTCAACTTGTAATCAAACAAAAACTATCGACTTGAAGCTAAGTTGTTATAACTCAGTTCAAGTTACGCGAAATACTAATTAAATTACAGTCTGATCCAAGTAAAATTGTTACTTGAGGTCAAACGTTGAACAAATAACAACAAATTTCAAACTTTTGTTTCAATTATCAAAATTTCAGAAATAGGTAGGGATCAAGGACGAGAATAAGGTCACCCACAACTTCCTCTTCACATCCCAGAAACACAACAGTATGAATTATGGTTCAATAGACCATGTATCAACAATTAATAAAAATATTTAATTTCAAAAATACAATATAATTTTATAATAAAATGGTATGCAAAAATATCTGCATAACCAAGTAATGAAATGAAAATTTTATGTTTATATGTTATTATAAATAAAATTAATGATAAACCCTAGGATAAGTGCACTTCCCTTGAGCTTCTAAAAAAAAATTATTTTTAGACGCTATTACTTTTTGCTGTTTATATAGGGGTTTGATTCAGAAAATGTTTTGATGAGTGACTCTTAGTGATTCTGATCCAAATAAGAATCTACGTAGTTCACTAGAGCGACCGTCTTTACACTTCTAAATCACTTATACTTATATATGGGAATTCTTCAAAAAAAATTATTTACAAACTATGTTCGTGATACAAAATGTAATCACGTATATGTTGATAATTTTGCCATGTAGGTAATCGATAATGACTTTAAACAAGATTGTTTATTAAATTTACAAAAATTTACTTTAATATTTAACTATATACGGACTGACTAAACTGACTCGAAATGATAATTATATTTGTGATTCAAACACAATTAATGAATCTTACAATTCTTCAAAAATACAAACAAAAGATACTCAAAAGGATGTATCTGTACCTAGGTAGGTATACGATTTTACTTTAACTTTAATTTGAATGATAATCTCTTTAAATTTGAATTTTATTTTTAGACAGACTTGACTTGATATGTAAATATCGTAATTCAATTACTTTTATATTTTATTATTACAAAAGATTTTGACAAATTTTTATTTCAGACCGACTTGACTTATTTAACTTGACGTGTAAGTAATGTTACTAAATTGACTTTATATTATTACAAAAAAATATGAATTAATTTTTGTTTCAGACAGACTTGACTTAATTTTGAAATGTAGGTAAGTAATATTAATTTTATGATGTTAATTCGTAATCAATTTCAAATATTTTTCTTTTTCAGGTATTTAGATTTCTAATTCAATGATTCTATAATATAGCTTTTCAATAATGTAGCAAAATGTATTAACGATGAATTTGTTTTTATACGATTTATGTTTTTAGATGATTTTAATTTTAAATTGTGTCGATAGACATACGATATTAAATCAATATGTCATATCTCGCTTTCTAATGAATTGAATATTTAGATTTGTTATTTTAATTTTTACTTTTCGAATAAATTCCTATCTGTACCAGTATTATTTCATATGTAGGTACTAAATTTGTGCTTCTTAAAATTCAATGAAGCATGAATTAAGGATTTTTAAATTTATCAAAATTATTCTGATAGCAAACTAAACTACCTATCTATATGACCTATTCATAATCTGAGTATTATTTATATTCGACAAAAAAATTTAATTTTCAAAAAAAATATATTTGTAGCATAACTTAAATGACTGAAATGGTACCTTGTCTTGGTTATGTAATTGTTTCTTTGAATTTACAAAACCTTTCGCGCGCAGAATATCCAACGGTATAATCATTCTCCAAAGTCCCGTATTTTCAGGATTGCTGTTCTGGTCCCGTTACTGTCCAACTGTGTAATTTTCTGCATCTCAAGAAACTTTTAACGAAGTCGAGCCGCCTTCGTTTCGTTATAATTTTCCTCAGACGATCAGATGAATCCAGCTTGCCTCCTGGATTACACTTAGGGTGGACAGAACGACTCCCAAGCCCTTGAGGTTGATTATATCTTCCCACAGAATCAAACTCTCAACACTCCTTGAGATGATTCTGGCACAAAAATTCCAAAAAGACCAAGTAGCACTTCAAATCACTTGGTGGTATTTATATGGTACTGTGGTGGATTTCGTTTGGTCGCATGAATTGTTGGCGACCATGTGTTCGCCTATGGCAACACTTTTTTTATGTTCCACCCACCATGTACTTTTATGGCTACCTATCGTAGAAATACATAATTTATATTAGCACTTTATATATGTATATTTTTCATCTTTAAATCTTTCTAGCTATCATTTAGAATTTTGGGAATCTTATGATCCCTAATCTACCTAACTACAATAGCCTCACAAAACAAAAATATAAAAAAAACGAGTACGTGACATACCTGGTCTAATCCAATGACGCAACACGATGTTTTTTTTTGCAATTTTTATTTCCTTTGTAACTTTTCCAATTTTTGCCCGATTTTCTTCAAATTTAGGATTTAAATCATTTTTAGCTGGGCGAATATCTGGGAAACGTTTTATTCGTAAAATTCCAGATTTTTCGTTCGTCGGGGTGAGACTGTTCTTAAGAAAAAAAAATTTTTCACTGCCTGTTTGTTGGCCACTCATAATTTCCTACTTACTTGTAAAAACACTGTTTTGTATATATATTTTTACATACCGACACGACCCGTACTATATTTAACTATATTAACTTATTTTTACGATTTTAACTGATCAGGCGGACGTATAAAGTGGAAAAGAAATTCCACCGCGCGAATTTCGGCTCGGCAAATATTCTTTTCTATACTATCTTATTGGTTGAGGAAAAATGCTTCTTTACAATGCCGCATGAAATGTAGTAGATTTTTGGTTGAAACTGTTCGACTTGTTTATGACGATCATGTTCTGTTTGTACGCATTTGTTATAGATCTGGATTTATATTTTCAGATGTATTTAAATTTCTTTTTATTTTCAGGTTTTTTTTTTATCTTTTTCATTTCAGATTGTTTTCTCTTTTCTTTTCAGGCTTTCTTTCTTTTTCTTTGCAGCTTTTTAGAATAATCTTTGGACATGATTTTCTTTTCGAGTTGTAAGTGTAGTAAATATTTTTGACATTTGGACGTGGAGTAAATGTAGATGTGATGACATTTCGTACTTTTAAGAACATTTCAGTTGCTTCAGATGTTAACAAAGGCATTTCGCAGTTATTTTTCAGAGTGCGATTTAATTCGGTTCTGCGTGAAAAGACGAGTTTGAACATGACGTTTTCATACATTGTAGTGAATTTTAACTTTTACTTCGCTACTTTTCATCTTGTTCTAACTTTCTCAATTTCTTTTGCAGAACGCTTTCACCTTCACTAGATGTCAATTTTGAACACTACTAATATTACTATTACCAACTTTACTACATAACTCTAGTTAATTAATTCCTAAATTTTTTTCTCTATGATAAATAAAAGAATACTTTTACTAAAATCAGTGTATTTTCTTCCGTCTACTTATTTTTCCCTGATTTAGCTCCGACGTTGATTATTGACTTTATCAGTCTGGGCTACTTAAATTCAGCTGTCTTTTAACGTTTTCTCACCCTAGCATATAGAATAACTCTAAACATTTTCCCAATTAGTACTGTTCGTTTCGGTTGGACCTATCTATCAAGAATGTCGCCATTCGGTAGTGTGTTGTGACGTCGTAGTTCGATTCTCTCCTCTAGATGTAGTCCACTTGTGATTCGTGAACCAACTAACTCTCTAGGTATCGAACTAGTATTCTCGACAGAGGTCGTGTGCTGTAACAAACGAGTACTAAATAACTAGCTGCTATAAAATTACTGGGTTGTTGACTTGTCTACTTCATTCTAGCAAAAATATAAATTCTAGCAAATTCTCCTATAATTCGGAATTCAGTATTCGGACAAATGTTCGAACAGATTTATTTCATTACTTCTATTGCCTATTTGTAGGATGTTTTTATTCATTGAAGATGTTAATAAAATATGTAGGTTAATTGCTTAACAAGGTGTTTTCCTACAAAGCTTGCCCGTTTGATCAGTTTCTAACTTATCAAAAGGGTAAGAAAAGAAACCACCTTCACTGATAGACTCAAAAAAAAAACTAAACATCTGTGACCTAAAAATAAAAGAACTTAGAACCCACGACCCTTCTGTCTCATGCACAGACTAGCTATGCCGGACTATATCTTGAAATCGTCAATTCGAATTTAAACCTCGTCATCATTTACGAATATCTTTCGTATGGACTACGGTTTCAAACCCACTATCATCTTTTACTTTGTATAGGTTATTACCTACTACTTTGATTACTTGAGTTTTTATGAATTTTCTACAAAGTTTCGCATTTCGATGTTTTGAGGCATCACTCAATACAAAGTTGCGTCTTAAAACCTTATCTCCTACGTTATAAGTTATAACTCTACTGCGTAAATTATAAGTTTTTTCATAGCTGTCGTGCGCTTGGTTTAATGCAGTTTTTAAGTACGTGTGTAAAATATTCATCTTAGCCGCCTTGGGTAGCCATTCTATCTCGGACTGGTTGAGTCCGCCAAGTTTCCTTAGTAAAGTGTAGTCTGCCCCGTGTTCCACCATTCTTTGGCCGAATAAGGCTTCGTGAGGGGTCATACCTATAGTACTATGGACTGATGTGCGTAAAGCACTACTAATAGACGAGAGATGTTCGTCCCAATTATACTGTTTTTCATCAATGTATGCCCTTACGGCACTCAAAATCGAGCGATTAACACGCTCACTTGCATTCGCTTGTGGTGCGTATGCTGCTGTTCTTATGTGGTTAACACCAAAATTATTTAAAAACGTTCCGAACTCTTTACTGATGAACTGAGAACCATTATCTGAGAGAAGACTCTCTGGTACACCAAATAATAAAAATACATCATCGATCAGGAATTTCACTACTTCAGCAGTATTAGCTTTTTTTAATGGTTTTAATAAAACGAACTTCGTTAATTGGTCTAAAACGATAACTATGAACGTGTTGCCTTTTTTTGAGCGTGGATAAGGGCCTAGAAAGTCTACATATAAATGTTGAAACGGTCTATCAACTATGAAACCCTTACCCATCTCTGTTCTAAGAACTGAGTTTGGCGCTTTAGTTTGTTTGCAAATTTCACAATTATTTACGAATAGTTTTGTTTGCGATGCCATTGCTGGCCAAAAATACTGCTGTCGCAGGCGGTATAGGGTCTTGGTGATCCCTCCGTGAGCTGCTTGTGGTGGACAATGAGCCTGAATTAGCAACTTTTCGGTTAGCTGTGAAGGAATCCAAAGCTTCCAGGCCAAATCGTCCTGTATTGGATTTCCTGTAGCGTGTCTGACTTTTTTGTAAATGAACTTATCAGATACTTGCAAATCAGGTAGACGCTCTTTATTTTTATTGATATGTTCAGCAATCGAAAGGTATTCTTCCGACTTAAAGGCCGGATCCTCAAGATCTACGTGTAACATTACATTCGAAGGATTCGAATTTTCTAACAAAACACTCGTGGTGTCAGCATTTAAAGCATCTATTTCAAACATGCGCGACAGTGCGTCAGGCGCGGCATGCTGACTTCCACGGCGATGTTCTATCGAGAACTCGAAACCTTGAAGCTTTAAACTCCATCGGGCTAACCGGCCAGTTGGGTCTTTGAGACTCATCAACCACTTTAGGCTCGCGTGATCTGTTATCACCAGGAACCTATACCCCTCGATGTACGGACGGAATTTATATATTCCCTTAACTGCTGCTAAGCATTCCCTTTCTGTGACTGAATAGTTGCGTTGAGCGGTGTTTAATTTTTGAGAATAGTAGTAAATCGGATACTCTGCACCTGTTTCATCTCTCTGGCAAAGTACGCATCCGATTCCGGTAGCTGACGCGTCACACAAAATGACAAATTGCTTACCGAAATCGGGGTTGCGGAGCACAGGTGCCGAGGTTAATACCTTCTTCATCGTATTAAATGCCTTCAACGCCTCTTCTCCAAAATCGAATTTATTTCCCTTCTTCAACGTATCGCTCATCGGGCCGGCTACCTCAGAGAAATTCTTTATGAATCTCCGGTACCACCCTGCCATTCCTAAGAATCTTCGCACCTGACGTACAGTCGTTGGTACCGGAAACTCCAGAATTGCAGATATTTTGCCCGGATCTGCTTTGAGGCAGCCCTGGCCTACAACATATCCAAGATACTGTAGCTCTTGGAAACAAAATCGTGACTTCTCTACGTTAATTGTTAAGCCTGCTTCGGTCAATCTTTTCGCTACAACCTTTAATATTTCTATATGCTCATTGAATGTTTTCGATATTACCAGTAAATCATCTAAGTAGATAAATACTTGATCACGCAAAGAAGATGGTATGACTTTGTTCATTAAGTTTGTCAGACTCTGAGCAGCGTTCGAGAGCCCGAACGGCATTACCTTAAATTGATACAGGGGGCGGTTGGGTACGGTAAAGGCTGTCTTTTCCCTTGATTCTTTCTCCAAGGGTACTTGCCAGTAAGCATCTTTCAAATCCACGCTAGAGATATAACGTGTCTCTGAAAGTCTTGCTAGCAAACCCTCTATGTGTCCGATTGGACTCGCATCCTTCTTTGTGACGGAGTTAACTTTCCGAAAGTCCAAGCACATGCGGTTTTTCCCTGGTTTCCTCACTAAAACTACTGGTGAGGACCATGGGCTTGAACTTTCTTCGATTACTCCCAAAGAAATCATGCGGTCCAATTCAGCGTACACTAGGGCTTGTACCGCTGGAGATATAGGGTAATGACGTTGCTTTATGGGCAACGCCTCCCCCGTTTCAATCTTGTGTTCGATAAGGTGAGTCCGTCCGAGTCCTCGCTCAGAGAAAGACGGAAACTGCCTTATCGTATCATTCAATATTCTATCTTCATTAGAAGACAATTCACATCGCAAAAATTTAGGTTTTTCGCAATCTATCTCGGAAATTGAGTTTTGATACGGAATTAGGTTCGGCGCTAGTTGGAACAATGCCCAGAAGTTCACGCCTAGATATAGTTTTTGAGTTAATGATGGCACAATAAATAAATCTAAAATATGTGATTTTTCATCAAAAGTAACCTTAGCTTTGACAACGCCCATAACTGGTTGTTTCTTGCCGTCAGCTGTAGATATACTAGTTGCAAACTTACGGAACGGTATGTTCCGTTTTTCCAAAAATTCAATTGCTCCACTCCCGAGACAGCTTATGCTTGCTCCTGAATCGAGCAATCCTTCCCATTCTTGGTCGAAAATATCGACCTTGACATAAGGTCGTGGATCGTTAATTTTATTTGACAATTTGGCTGATGAAACAGTCTTATATAATTTACGATAATTGTCAAATCTCAGTCGTAAAGACTCGATTTTCTTAAGATGTTGAGGGTACGTATAAATACGTTTCCTCGCTATACTATATTCGATCTGTCTTTGGTGTAAAGACTTAAGAGGTCTAAGTTTAGGGATTTTTGACTGAAAAGATGTTGGTTTCAGTATACTTTTTATTTCAGTATTTTTAAAATTGGTAATTTTGTTGGTTTCTTCCAGTTTAGTGTTAATATTTAGTTCGGACTTCCCGAGTTGCCCGTCCTTGCCAGTTCCATCCCGGATTGGTACTGACTCTTCTGCTGGTTTCCCGAACAAACTGGACATTTGGGTGTAACTGTGTCAGGTAACCCGCATCGGTAGCAGAATAGTCGCCGGTGAGGATCGATGCAATCTCGAAAAACGTGTCCTTGTCCTAAACAATTCCAGCACTTTAAGTTATCAATAGTTCGGTTAGTATCTCGATTTCGGTCTCGATGGAATGCTTCCACCGACATTGACGTATCCATAATTGGAGGTTCATTAGTATGTATTTCCACCTCACTCACTTGTCTTCGTTGTTGTTGATTGGTGTAGATTGGTGGAACACGGATACGCGTTTGGTCGTACTGCCCCAAAAACTTCTCCATCTCCCTACAGGTGAAAACTAAATCAGATAGCTTCGTTGATTTAAATGTGAGCAAAAGCTCACCCATGCGTCTCTTTACGTTTTGTTTTACGATCTCGACTATCTCAAGGTTTGGTCTTGGTGTTCGCATTCTCGAGTTTAACCTTAGAATGTCCTCGTAAAAGGAATCAAAAGATTCTCCTAGCTGTTGTTTACGTTCTGCCATTTGGCGAACTAGTTCCGAGTCCGTTTCTAGACTTCGATATTGCTCGAGTAATGCTAACCGTAAAGATACCCATGACGATCTCGGGTTGTTCTTGAGGTACATCCAAAACCATGTCTCAACAGGTCCGCTGACGAATTGGTGGAAATTGGCCACTACCTCTTCCCAAGTGACATTGTAACTATCCTTGACTCTGTCGAGTCGAAACAAAAATTCATCAACCGTCATATTCTTACCGTTAAAATTTATTCCCCACTTGTGATAGTGTGGAAAACGAACGTAAGTACCAGCTGGTGACGGTGTTGGTAAATGAGTATGAGGTTGAGTAGACGGATCGTCAAAACGCATTCTGTTAATCCTTTCGAAAAAGTCGTTTTCGTGTGCGCTAGGCGCGTCGATACGATAAGTGGTTGGCTCTATATTAGGTAAATCACGAGAAAAAGCCGGTCTAGTATTAGGTCGATTGACCTGTCTAAGACCTCTATCTGGACTTGATCTGGTTAAATATGGTGTTGGTTGGTCGTATAGTTCTGCTAAAGGAGGATTAATAGGACGAATCGGCTGCAACGGATGAGCGGCTTGAATAGGTTGTGAAGGTTGTGCTGGTGGTAGTGCATTTTGTAAAGCTGTCTTTACTATATCACCTACTCGCTCCAACACTTGAGCTTGACTTAGAGCCAGAGCTTCTTGAAATGTTTTCCGTTCATTCTCCTTAGTAGCTTCTACCGTCGCCTGAGTGATTTCTCTAATATAGGCTTCCATCTGTACACCATCATCTGATGTGAAACTAACCGTTGGGCTGTGTCTAACTGAGGGAGATGGCCGTCGTTCTACTGCATGGACGTCTGCTTGGACATTTACTATTGGAGCTTGACGTTCTCCTATAGAACTAGGTCTACCCTCGGCTTGACTAATATCTGCTCTACTAGCAGCTTCCATCGTCAAATTTCGATTTATATCAAAATGTCGACTACGATTTCGTAAGAAATGATGACTGGGTAATGTTGGAAGTCTAGGATTTTGTTTCGACATTGACTTTAACTTGCTTATCCCCACGACTGAAACTTATTACTTTTTCACAAATCTGAGAAAACTAAATTCACTTAAATTTCTATAACTCTGTATTCAAAATGTATATATATAAAAAAAAAGAAGAAACTTACTATCTATTATTCACAAGATTCTTATTTATCGACTAAGCGATTTACAATTCTTCCTTACTAACTACTTCTTAACTAATCTACTATATAACTCTAAACTAAAACTACCTAACTTACTAACTATCCCTACGATACTTATCTACTAACCTTAACCTAATTTCTATTCAGGGTAAACCCTCAACAAAACTCAAAACTAAACTAAAGCAAAAACTAAACTAAAGGCCACCAGGCAACTTAACTAAACTAAAGGCCACCAGGCAAAAAAAACTAAACTAAACGCCACCAGGCAACTTAACTAAATGGGCCACCAGGCAACTTAAATACTCAAAAAACTAAATCCATAAGCCACCAGGCAATCCTAAACCAAAAACTCAAAATAACTAAATACTTAACTCAACTAAGCCACCAGGCACTTAATCTAAACTAAAAACTAACCTACTTCAAAAATTTCTAAATCTAAAACTTCCTAATCCTCGATACTAAGCTTCTCAAGAATTTTTCCGTCTTAAATTTATGAAACTTTCTACTAAAACTAAATTCCAAATTTTCAAGACTCAATACTAATAAATTGAATCTCAAAATTTTTCAAACTAAACTAAATTTGCAAAAATTTTACTCAAAATTTTCTCAAATTTTACTCTTAAACATACCGGTTCAGAGCTGCGACTGGACATCTACATGTTCAAAGTAACGACTCCAAAAAAATTAGTTTTCCGAATGAAAACTTTAACTACTGACTTTCAGACTACATATCGACTGGGTTTCTGTACCTCTACAGATACAAGGTTTCCTTCGTCTAATCTATCTCGCTACATACTAACCTAAAGAAGAATAATATCAATCCCTTAGAGGATAACGTATCAAGACTATCGAATGAAAACCAAACTACCAAAAAAAAAGGTTAAATTATTTTTAAAGAGTATAAGATGACATTAACGACTAATGCGTTAGACTGTCTTTAATCACAAAAACTTTATAGGCTTCCGCTACTGACATAGATAGGACCACTATCAACCATCTACCGGTCGGAAGAACTAACAATCTTCACAACAAAAACTTAACTTCCCTTGATGACAAAAAAAAATTTATTAAATTTTCAATTTTAACTAGTTCTAGTCAAATGCTACTGACTACCGGAATAAACATCCAAATACGGTCATTTGTACTTCACACTAGCTAAATAAACCAAAAGAATTTAAACTTCTTCGAGAATAGATAAAAGCCTAATCCGATCACTACTACAGACGTACATCGAGAATAAAATCTATCAACTACCGGTTAATGCTTGGGACTAACTTCTATCCAGATGTGAAATCTCAGAAGAACTCTAACAACAAAAATTTAAACTTTTCCAAAAAAAAATTTTGAAAAAAATTTCTAACTCAAAAAAAAAATTTTCTTAAATCTCACAAAAAATTCTAAAAACCAAATTAACTTCGGGCCCCACGTTGGGCGCCATTTATGTAACGGTAAAAAGCTCGATCTACATTAAATTAATCCACCTAAACAAAACAACGCGCCAACAGGGACCGAAACTCTAAAATCATACACAAAAAGTTATAACATAGAACTCCGTCTTGCGACAATTTCCGCTCATGCGAAATTACGCAGCCCCACGTTGGGCGCCATTTATGTAACGGTCTCCCGTTACCCTCCGTCAATCTTTACGGAATATGGGCCTAACCACATCTCATACCCCATATCGACTTGACCTACAAGAGAAAACTACACTATTCAAAGTGTCTACAGAACGAAACCAGGAACACAATAAAAACGATCATTGTCGATTTCTAATTCCGTTCTGATGAAATTTCCATTCTACGAAACTTCACAGCCTCCACTCATATGTCATCTATGCCAGACTTACACGGAGAATAACTCAGGAGAGGATTAATAATAATCAAACCTCCAACATTTTCTTAAAACATACAACCTCATTTCGAAATTGTGACCTGCCACGTCTATATTCCGACTTATGATTGTATTCAGTCTTAAGAACCTTTCCTCTAACCCTTCTCAACTCCATCTCCTCCTACACGAGTATCCACCATTCACTACACCAACCAGAGATTGCTATCAAACCCTACTCAGCTTATGAATCTTCAAAAAGCACTCATACGCCCCGTGTTACCATGTAGAAAGACTCAAAATTGAAATTAATTAAAGTAGTTGGGAACATAAAAAAAAGGAGACGCAATAGAATAAAATGAAAAATCATCTGAGCATTAACCCTCAGAGAATTTCCACCTCATATCCATTACCATCTCTACGTGCCTAGTTGACATACACGTAATTCAATCGTAACCGTAAAGATAAACGACCTTACTTCTGATCGTTTATTCTAGTAAAGTATAATCCATCAGTGCATTCACGCCACTATCGACTATCCCTCACCAGAAATTTACGATACTTGAATAAAACAAACCAAAAGAAAAGACGAAGACAAAGTAAGTAAAAGGGTAACCGTTAAGTATTGTTACCTACGAAGGATTCTAACCCCTCTATACCTTTCATAAACGAAAGAGAAAATTAATTACCACTTTCACTAACCTACGTCGACACCTATGAACTTAATCCTTACCCTCACCAAGCTTTATCCACCTTTAGTACCTACTATCTTGCGAAGATAGGCACGTCCAGGCAGAGATTGATGAAGGCCGTTTCCACTCAACCACTGCATTAGGCCTGCTGGGTGCTCGATCGCCACGCTCGCCGGATGGGGTGGGGTTCTTGCTATGGGAGAAAGAAACGAGTGTTACATACTATTTACAGACCTAAAGATCAGGATGTTCTTGATCAACCAAATTTATAAAAGCTTGGGCCCGAGTTAAAATGGTATATTTTTCAGAGAAATTCAAGAGATAAAAAGAAAACAACCCTAGTCAATAAAAGAGGAGACATAGATGGTAATGTTCCTATGAGCGAAGACGATTCCCTTCCCGCCATGTTTCCAGAGCTCACAACGATATTCGGAAACCCTATTGTCGAGGATGTTGATGTTGTACACCCTCTAGTGCTTAACTTCCCAACCATGAGAACGTCTTTAAACTTACGAAAGAATATCAACTGTTCCCCCATAATTTTCAACTGCACTTAATTTTATATTGAAAACTCCCATATGGAAAAGAAAGAGGAAATCATCTCTCCCTCTCACTTCACCATGTCGTTACCTTGTTCTTCATGTTTTTCCAGCCGCCAACTCCTCCCCTTCACGATCCTAAACTGCCATCAAAAAAAAAAATGTCAACTGAAAAATTAATGTTCAGAGAATTCACTTCTCTATCACGAACGAAATCTCTCAGCCAATCCAGATCTCAATCAAAAAAAAATCTTCTTTTTCATTGAGGCCTTATACATCTTTTTATTGATAAACAAAAATACTCTACTTATTATCTAACAAGATGATTCAAAAAAAATTTTATATCTAAATTCTAACTTACTAGAATATCAAAGATTAAGAATTCCATTAACTGAATTTTCAATCATTGATGTTCCATAAGAGATCGTTACATAACTTGAACGAATCTCTGGCCTAAACTATACTAAAGTTCTCTAACTTGATTTTATTTTCTATTCGTGACTTTAAGAATTCCCCCTAACCAAACTATCGCTCGAGGAAATTTCTAAATCAATATGGACTTTAAACGTTATTTAAAATTTACAACTTGAATACTTCAAATATGCATTCAACTTGTAATCAAACAAAAACTATCGACTTGAAGCTAAGTTGTTATAACTCAGTTCAAGTTACGCGAAATACTAATTAAATTACAGTCTGATCCAAGTAAAATTGTTACTTGAGGTCAAACGTTGAACAAATAACAACAAATTTCAAACTTTTGTTTCAATTATCAAAATTTCAGAAATAGGTAAGGATCAAGGACGAGAATAAGGTCACCCACAACTTCCTCTTCACATCCCAGAAACACAACAGTATGAATTATGGTTCAATAGACCATGTATCAACAATTAATAAAAATATTTAATTTCAAAAATACAATATAATTTTATAATAAAATGGTATGCAAAAATATCTGCATAACCAAGTAATGAAATGAAAATTTTATGTTTATATGTTATTATAAATAAAATTAATGATAAACCCTAGGATAAGTGCACTTCCCTTGAGCTTCTAAAAAAAAATTATTTTTAGACGCTATTACTTTTTGCTGTTTATATAGGGGTTTGATTCAGAAAATGTTTTGATGAGTGACTCTTAGTGATTCTGATCCAAATAAGAATCTACGTAGTTCACTAGAGCGACCGTCTTTACACTTCTAAATCACTTATACTTATATATGGGAATTCTTCAAAAAAAATTATTTACAAACTATGTTCGTGATACAAAATGTAATCACGTATATGTTGATAATTTTGCCATGTAGGTAATCGATAATGACTTTAAACAAGATTGTTTATTAAATTTACAAAAATTTACTTTAATATTTAACTATATACGGACTGACTAAACTGACTCGAAATGATAATTATATTTGTGATTCAAACACAATTAATGAATCTTACAATTCTTCAAAAATACAAACAAAAGATACTCAAAAGGATGTATCTGTACCTAGGTAGGTATACGATTTTACTTTAACTTTAATTTGAATGATAATCTCTTTAAATTTGAATTTTATTTTTAGACAGACTTGACTTGATATGTAAATATCGTAATTCAATTACTTTTATATTTTATTATTACAAAAGATTTTGACAAATTTTTATTTCAGACCGACTTGACTTATTTAACTTGACGTGTAAGTAATGTTACTAAATTGACTTTATATTATTACAAAAAAAAATGAATTAATTTTTGTTTCAGACAGACTTGACTTAATTTTGAAATGTAGGTAAGTAATATTAATTTTATGATGTTAATTCGTAATCAATTTCAAATATTTTTCTTTTTCAGGTATTTAGATTTCTAATTCAATGATTCTATAATATAGCTTTTCAATAATGTAGCAAAATGTATTAACGATGAATTTGTTTTTATACGATTTATGTTTTTAGATGATTTTAATTTTAAATTGTGTCGATAGACATACGATATTAAATCAATATGTCATATCTCGCTTTCTAATGAATTGAATATTTAGATTTGTTATTTTAATTTTTACTTTTCGAATAAATTCCTATCTGTACCAGTATTATTTCATATGTAGGTACTAAATTTGTGCTTCTTAAAATTCAATGAAGCATGAATTAAGGATTTTTAAATTTATCAAAATTATTCTGATAGCAAACTAAACTACCTATCTATATGACCTATTCATAATCTGAGTATTATTTATATTCGACAAAAAAATTTTATTTTCAAAAAAAATATATTTGTAGCATAACTTAAATGACTGAAATGGTACCTTGTCTTGGTTATGTAATTGTTTCTTTGAATTTACAAAACCTTTCGCGCGCAGAATATCCAACGGTATAATCATTCTCCAAAGTCCCGTATTTTCAGGATTGCTGTTCTGGTCCCGTTACTGTCCAACTGTGTAATTTTCTGCATCTCAAGAAACTTTTAACGAAGTCGAGCCGCCTTCGTTTCGTTATAATTTTCCTCAGACGATCAGATGAATCCAGCTTGCCTCCTGGATTACACTTAGGGTGGACAGAACGACTCCCAAGCCCTTGAGGTTGATTATATCTTCCCACAGAATCAAACTCTCAACACTCCTTGAGATGATTCTGGCACAAAAATTCCAAAAAGACCAAGTAGCACTTCAAATCACTTGGTGGTATTTATATGGTACTGTGGTGGATTTCGTTTGGTCGCATGAATTGTTGGCGACCATGTGTTCGCCTATGGCAACACTTTTTTTATGTTCCACCCACCATGTACTTTTATGGCTACCTATCGTAGAAATACATAATTTATATTAGCACTTTATATATGTATATTTTTCATCTTTAAATCTTTCTAGCTATCATTTAGAATTTTGGGAATCTTATGATCCCTAATCTACCTAACTACAATAGCCTCACAAAACAAAAATATAAAAAAAACGAGTACGTGACATACCTGGTCTAATCCAATGACGCAACACGATGTTTTTTTTTGCAATTTTTATTTCCTTTGTAACTTTTCCAATTTTTGCCCGATTTTCTTCAAATTTAGGATTTAAATCATTTTTAGCTGGGCGAATATCTGGGAAACGTTTTATTCGTAAAATTCCAGATTTTTCGTTCGTCGGGGTGAGACTGTTCTTAAGAAAAAAAAATTTTTCACTGCCTATTTGTTGGCCACTCATAATTTCCTACTTACTTGTAAAAACACTGTTTTGTATATATATTTTTACATACCGACACGACCCGTACTATATTTAACTATATTAACTTATTTTTACGATTTTAACTGATCAGGCGGACGTATAAAGTGGAAAAGAAATTCCACCGCGCGAATTGCCACCATTTCGGCTCGGCAAATATTCTTTTCTATACTATCTTATTGGTTGAGGAAAAATGCTTCTTTACAATGCCGCATGAAATGTAGTAGATTTTTGGTTGAAACTGTTCGACTTGTTTATGACGATCATGTTCTGTTTGTACGCATTTGTTATAGATCTGGATTTATATTTTCAGATGTATTTAAATTTCTTTTTATTTTCAGGTTTTTTTTTTATCTTTTTCATTTCAGATTGTTTTCTCTTTTCTTTTCAGGCTTTCTTTCTTTTTCTTTGCAGCTTTTTAGAATAATCTTTGGACATGATTTTCTTTTCGAGTTGTAAGTGTAGTAAATATTTTTGACATTTGGACGTGGAGTAAATGTAGATGTGATGACATTTCGTACTTTTAAGAACATTTCAGTTGCTTCAGATGTTAACAAAGGCATTTCGCAGTTATTTTTCAGAGTGCGATTTAATTCGGTTCTGCGTGAAAAGACGAGTTTGAACATGACGTTTTCATACATTGTAGTGAATTTTAACTTTTACTTCGCTACTTTTCATCTTGTTCTAACTTTCTCAATTTCTTTTGCAGAACGCTTTCACCTTCACTAGATGTCAATTTTGAACATTACTAATATTACTATTACCAACTTTACTACATAACTCTAGTTAATTAATTCCTAAATTTTTTTCTCTATGATAAATAAAAGAATACTTTTACTAAAATCAGTGTATTTTCTTCCGTCTACTTATTTTTCCCTGATTTAGCTCCGACGTTGATTATTGACTTTATCAGTCTGGGCTACTTAAATTCAGCTGTCTTTTAACGTTTTCTCACCCTAGCATATAGAATAACTCTAAACATTTTCCCAATTAGTACTGTTCGTTTCGGTTGGACCTATCTATCAAGAATGTCGCCATTCGGTAGTGTGTTGTGACGTCGTAGTTCGATTCTCTCCTCTAGATGTAGTCCACTTGTGATTCGTGAACCAACTAACTCTCTAGGTATCGAACTAGTATTCTCGACAGAGGTCGTGTGCTGTAACAAACGAGTACTAAATAACTAGCTGCTATAAAATTACTGGGTTGTTGACTTGTCTACTTCATTCTAGCAAAAATATAAATTCTAGCAAATTCTCCTATAATTCGGAATTCAGTATTCGGACAAATGTTCGAACAGATTTATTTCATTACTTCTATTGCCTATTTGTAGGATGTTTTTATTCATTGAAGATGTTAATAAAATATGTAGGTTAATTGCTTAACAAGGTGTTTTCCTACATATTCCTGCCTTGAATATTTCCGAAGTAAAGGTTAATTACTTGAAAAACGAAACTATCCCAGAAGTCACATTCATCAAATACTCTAGTCGAGATGAACTAAAACTTCTATCCAAAAACATTCAATTTCAAAAAGCAAAAGAACTAACTCCCTTTTTAACAATAGACAAACATGATATTCATCACTATATAGTCATATATATAGTATTCATAATTCTTTTAATATCGCTTTGTTACAAGCGATACCAAATATATAAACTAAAGCATGCGAAAAATAAGAGCATAGAGAAGGGTAAGATTGTCCAAGTAGATACAAATAGTAATGAAATGCCAATTTTTGTCCTATCACATTGAGTCAATAAAAAAAAAAATTAAATAAATAAAAGCACTTAAAGCTAGATTGCAATGCGGTTATGAAACAGCAAACTCTATCCTAATAAAGAAAAAGGAAAAGTCAAAAACCCTTTACGATAGAAATGCAAAATCTAAAACATTTAACGTAGGTGATAAGGTTCTACTTAAAAATCAAACTAGCCAAAATAAGCTTTCGACCCTATGGGATGGACCATATGAAGTCATAAGAATCCATTCGGATGAGAACACGGTAGTCAGGATCGGGAAAAAATCTAACCTCATGCATAATAACAATTTGCAACATTTCAACGAATAATCTATCTATACAAAAACACTCACATACACACACACACAAAAACAGAAATAAAAATAAACCTAAACATTACTATAGGAAACCATCCATTTTCTTTGGTATTATAGGTCATGGGTCTCCTTATACTCATTTTTCTACCAGTTTTAACCAGCGCAGCTTTAAAGATAAGCCAAATAGGAAATCACCCAGGCATCTACTTTGAAGAAATAGGTAAGGTTGAACTCTATACGACACAATGAAAACTAGTCGCGTACTACGACTTAACATTGTTTAATGAAGCGCTAACACACGCGGAATTTTATGTTCATGAAATAAATATCCTGTGTTAGCAATTAGAAGGTAAACCAAATTTCGATCTTCTATGTAGTAGTGCAGTCGCAGAAGTATCGCACCTAATGGAAGACATAAAATTAAAGTTTAGCCTTATACAGTCCAAACCTAAACCTAAATCTAGAAGTAAAAGGGCATTGGTAAATGTTGTCGGAACAATCAGCAAAACTTTATTCGGAACACTGGATGAAGATGATGCTAAGTTCTACGATAAACAAATAGAAAAATTAAGGTACAATGAGAATTATCTTTTAGACCTAGTAAAAAACCAAACAATAATAATAGAGACAACAACTAATATGTTTAATAAATCAGAAACCACTATTGAGTCTCAATTTAAAGCGATAAACTCAAAGATAGGAGACGTGAAAGAAGCAGTTGACAGACTCGCCAATCAAACGTCTGACCAATCCACTTTATTAAAAATAGAATCTCTTACCTCACTTCTAACTCTTCTGATTATAAGGTATCAAAATACCATTTCTGACATCTTAGACGTGTTAATAAACGCAAAAAACGGCACACCCCATCCGACAATCATTACACCTGAACAACTTAAAAATGTTTTGTTAAAAATAAAACAAGAACTACCTGGTGACCTGCAGTTACCGTACTTGGGCAATACAAATGATGTTTTACCTCTCTATGAAATAAGCAGCATGAGTGCAACAATTCGAAAAGAAAAAATTATTTACGAATTTAAAATCCCTCTACCTTTCAGAGAACATTTCCAACTATACAAAATCATCCCTTTACCAACACGTTTAAATAACAAACTTGTATTCGTACAACCAACTTCCAAATTTGTTATAATTGATTTTAAAAAAGAACATTTCTATAATATAGAAAGTGAAGAAATGAACCATTGTAAAAATTTGGATAACAATTTTTTATGCGAAATGACACATCCATTATTCAACACAAATAACAATAACCCTAAATGTGAAATTCAACTTTTGCAAAGAGTCCAATCTTTTCCGGATTCTTGTGAAATAAAAGAATCTAACATTTCCACTGTTTTCATACAAGTATCACAGCCCAATACATGGTTATTTTCTTCTTTAGGGAAATATATCATAGACGAAATATGCCAAGACAGAATCATAACTCACTCTTTAGAAGGAACATCTATCCTAGAACTTACAGGAGATTGTTTCCTAAAGTCGAAAGATCTAACTATACGATCTAAAAACGAGAAATTGACTTATGTTTATAGTTCATTTATTCCTGCCTTGAATATTTCCGAAGTAAAGGTTAATTACTTGAAAAACGAAACTATCCCAGAAGTCACATTCATCAAATACTCTAGTCGAGATGAACTAAAACTTCTATCCAAAAACATTCAATTTCAAAAAGCAAAAGAACTAACTCCCTTTTTAACAATAGACAAACATGATATTCATCACTATATAGTCATATATATAGTATTCATAATTCTTTTAATATCGCTTTGTTACAAGCGATACCAAATATATAAACTAAAGCATGCGAAAAATAAGAGCATAGAGAAGGGTAAGATTGTCCAAGTAGATACAAATAGTAATGAAATGCCAATTTTTGTCCTATCACATTGAGTCAATAAAAAAAAAAATTAAATAAATAAAAGCATTGTAAAATTAAGTTAAGATATCAACGAAAAACCAATTTTTATTGTAAGTTACTCATAAGAATCAATAAATTCAAAATATATTAAATTTCAGTGACATATATATATATAAAAAAAAAAAAAAAAAATCTATATCATTTAAAAATAATAAATAAATGTTCACATGTAGTTACATGTACGAATTCGATGATACAACGATATCCATAATGTATAAAAAAAAAAAAAAAAATTAATAATAATAACATTGAAAAATATCTGTCGTATAAACAAAAAAAAAAAAAAATGCAAACTCCATGTTAATTATACCATGAAAAAAAAAAAAAAACTTAAAAACGTATGAATTGTAATTTTAGTACCTAAGCATAAAATTGTTCACACTATTTAAAAATAAGTATCACACATACAAACATACATAATTATTAATACAAAAAATGTTAATTAATTTTTTTACAGCTCTGACCTCGTCGCACTTGGTTCAACTCTACGCGTTTCTTTTTACGAAAATTCCTAACCTTTTTCGTTAGGCCATGAATTTTCTTTTTTCAAGAGGGGGAGGATGTTGTGACCCGCAGTCCCAACCAACCTCAATCCCATACAAAACCTCTTTTTGTATACATTCCATATAATCCATACGCGCATGAAACCACCCAGAAACCAGAATAATAATAATCCATAATCGTCATAATTATGTAAACAAAACAAATACTAATTATAGAACATTGGTTTGCCTACACAACGTAAACAAAACAATGCGCTTCTTCAAAGTGCATTGTGTAATGTGACACCTTCCAACTGCAAACTGCGATCGATTATGACACACACCGAAGTATTTGAGTGGGTCACCATACGATCAGCAGAATTAATGCATTGAAGACACATTGTTTATGTTGCTATGACAAGTGGAATTTGGTATATTATGAATATTATGAAATATAGATCATGATGTGTGGCCTGGTTATGGTAAACAAAACGCATTGTTAAGTGACATAGTTCTTACTATGTCAAATGACATATGGATTGTAGGGCATGGTATTAAGAGGGAGGATAGATTCTAAAATGTATAAAAGAGGAACCAAATGCGAGGAAGGGCAGAGTTGATCTAACAGAGTGTAGAGTAAAGGTTGCAGCCATAAGCATTGAGACAGCGAGCCTTTTACTCTAATAAAAAATATTATTTAAATCAAAACACTTTGTTATATTTCTAAAGACAACTCTCCGTCGTCTGCTCTTCCATCTTGAAGCACGGCAGAAGCGTTACAAAGTCAACACGACAAATGAGCAGCAATTGCTTTCTAAAATATATAATCACATTAAAATTCGTATAAATCCGAAATTCAAGGTTGGAGACTTTGTCAGAATTAGTAAATATAAGCATGTATTTGATAAAGGATACACACCAAACTGGACAACAGAAATTTTTAAAATAATAAAAACTCAACGCACAAATCCAGAAGACAAATGTTAGAAGACTATCAAGGTCATCCAATCAAAGGTGGATTCTATGAGCTAGAACTGCAAAAAACAAAGTTTCCCGATACATATCTAATCGAAAAAGTACTCCAAAGAAAGAAAGATAAATTGTTTGTAAAATGGCTTGGTTTTGAATCTAATCATAACTCTTGGATACCTATTCCAAAAGAATAAACAATATTTTTGTATATTAAAGAAAAAAAAGAAAAAACATTACTTATATAATTGAGTTTAAATCTATACAAAATGTCTTGTATTACCTAAGTCTAATATTCTTTCCAACATGTGTCTTTAAAACCAATGAACAATAAATATGTATGTACCTATCTACTTTATAAACAATAAAACAACTATAAAATTCAATAATCAGTTTTTTACTCTCTTTCTACTCCCAATTCACCATGACCTATATTTTCTGTCAACCTACCAACCAAATAAAATAAACAAAACATTACGGATGATCTTTTTTCGCCGCATCACTTAGGTTTGCTTATGAAATCTTAAAACGAATAGCGTAAAGGGTACAATGGTTGGCACCCCCGATTTTTGTACCAATTATTGGCACCTTTCATGCAATAACGAATTTTACAAAAACTACTAATTCCTGGAACAAAAAAATGTGTTTTTACATAATCTGTATCTATTCTCTACAATACTGCATTTTTGTTTATGTTTATTTCATTCTCTGTTCCTTTTTGTCGGTTAAAGAGTAAAGACGTTCGGAATTCGCGAAAAAAGTGCTTAAAATACAGTGTTCCCGCTAAGGAAACATAATTTGGTAAGCGTGCGTTTTTAATGATTTTTTGAGTTTTTAGATGAAGATTTATTGTTTTTAATATAACAATTTATTAAATTAAATATTTTTAATTGTTTTTTTGTAAAACAAGTTGTTTAATTTGTTAAAAAAGGGGTGCCAATAATTGGTCCCATATAAAGTAGTGGTTCAATTGTTGGCAGGGGGGTGCCAACAATTGGTGCGCTGGGGTTACAATTATTGGCACTGCCAATAATTGTACTTTATACACTGCCAATAATTGTACCTTGTATCCGTTATAAATTTCAGTTTAAAAAATGGGGAAAAAAATGCAGAATTATGGAGAGGAAAACATCCAGCAAGCTTTAACGGAAATAAGAAGAGGGTTTATATCCAAAAAAGCAGCTCCTTTAAAGTTCAACGTGCCCAGATCTACGTTACAATTTCGTTTAAGCTCTAAATTTTCGAAAACACGTCCTGGACCAGAAACTGTTTTAACCGAAGCAGAGGAATTAATAATTGTTTATTGGTTAAAGGTATGTCAAGAAAAAGGATTCCCCAAACGAAAGGAGGATCTCTTTTATGCTTTACAGGAGTTCTTGAAACAAAACCAGAGAGAAACTCCATTCGGAGTCGATTCAATGCCAGGAAGAGGGTGGTTTAGATCCTTTTTAAAACGTCATCCCTCCGTGACCATCAGGACAGTTGATCCTGTTTCATCGGCTAGCGCAAATGTGTCTGTGACTGATTTATTCCATTGGTTTGATTCCATACAGGACTACTTAATCAAAAACAATTTTTTTTCAATTCTCGAAGACCCTAGTCGTGCATTCAACGGAGACGAAACTAATTTTCTACTCTGTCCGAAAGCTAAATCTGTTCTAGCGGCAAAGGGAGCTAGAAATATTTATGAAGTCGAGAGAGGTCAAGCAAAGGCAAACTTAACGGTTATGTTTTCTTTCAACGCTTTAGGATCAATGTGCCCTCCGATGATAATTTATCCTTTTAAGAGAATAAAGGATGAAATTCGTCAAAGCATTCCCGAAACGTGGGGATACGGTATTAGTGATAATGGTTGGATGACAAAGCAAAAAAAAGTATTCTTTTTATTAAATTTTAATATTTTGTTTCTCTGTTAAACAAGCAATTTAAATAAAAAATGTGATTTTTTTTTAAATGTTTTTAATTAAAAGAGATTTATGATTTATTTAATTATTTTTTTATTTATTTACTTTTTTGTATTATTATTTTTTTAATTATGTTAATTGAAGTGTTTTTGTTATAATAAACCGTTTTTTTATTAAAGTTTTGTACAAATTTAGACAAAAAACAATTGTATTTCTTTCATTTTTAATGAAGCCAATAATTGTACCCTTGGGTGCCACCAATTGTACCTGGATGCCAATGATTGTACCTTTTGGCTGGCTTTTCCTATTTTGATATTTTTATGAAATTCTTTGTCAATTAAACATGTTTTTCTTTTTACTTTCAAGTAAGAAATTCTTTAAATTTCAATTTGATATGTAAAACATATTCCTAACTCCTTAAATGCAAGAGAAATTCGCAATTTAAAGTGCAAAAATGCTTAGGGGTGCCAACCATTGTACCCTTTACGCTACCTACCTATTCAGTGGACGCATGAGTGCCATGACCTTCTTTCAATCGAACTCCTTGGGCAAAAAAATAAAAATAAAATTTCAGACGATACTGTTTCTGCTGACAATGAATTTCAATCCTCTTATTCTTTCAAGAATATTGTTTACACAATCTCGTGTGCGTGATAATAAGAAGATACTTTGCTAACTTAAACATTTCAATGCCAAGAGAATGCATGCATTTAAAATAAAAATGAAAAATAAAATTTTCAGGCAAAAGTCAAAAACAACCACTGATTATTAATCCATCCTTCTCCCCATCTATTCGCAAACCACACAGCAAACTTCCAAACACACGAAAATGTTGACCTCATTTCAAAATCCAATTAACTTAATCTAAACAAACAATTCTATGTTAAGCCCACACATGGAATTCCCTACGTCACATACACCGATGATGTTGTTTTTACCTCAAATGTAAACAAATTTAGTTCCCAGGCTGAAGTGCCCCAGTATCTACTCGCAACTTTGTCAAAAATCGAAAAAACTGCTAAAATTTAGCAGTTTTTCAAAATTTTATTGATTTTAACCCTAAGACTGCGGTTCCGGTGCCAACGAAAGGAAGTGAATGAATTCGCAAAGTACCTACGCATTTACTATCTTGTGGTTCCAGTGAAAAAAATTTACTCGCGCGAACTTAGCGATTTTTAGGAAGTAAAATGTTTGATATTTTAATAGCTTAGGTACGACCACAGTCTAAAGGACTAGTCTAACAAGTTAGTAACAAGTAAAAAAATAAAAAAAAATTGATTAGGTACAATCTACTTATTTGGATAAATTAGAATCTTGGCTGCAGACTGCACTAGCCATAATATTGAATTTGCAGTTTTGTAGTTCTTAATAATAAACATTTGCATTCATCAATTAGTAAAATATATAATTTGTTTTGTAAATATCGATGGTAATTTAAGGCATAAATCTGGTTGATTTAAGAAAACTATCAGGCTGATAACCTTAGCGATGTATATGTATATTTGTTAAGTATTCGTCGATTTATACGGACTTAAAAATGAACATTTCAATAAAAAAAATTCTCTATTATAATTACTCTATCAACGCCAGCGAAAAATTAAGTTTTTAAGAAGATCCATTATTTGATTGCTTCTGGAAAATAGAAAATCCTCCTTCCCAAGAAATATATTGGTGAAGGTAGTTAGTATTAAGAATAATTTAATTTTCAGTATCGAACCAGTACGTTTTGGGAAGAGGAAGTGGTTGAAAGTGATGACCACTTCTTTTAAGAAAATTTCAAAATGCAACGGTCTACGTTTTCTGTATTATGTCGTGAATTAAAATGCATTGAGAAAAGTGACACAAAATTCAGACAATGTATTCCACTGCCAAAATGAATCGCTTAGATCTTCAGCAGAATACCGAAGCAATGCAAATTTATTTGGAGTCTGGAGAATACTTAAACATAAATATTTAAATAAATATCCCTTGACAAAAAGTGATATTCACGAACTTGTAAGCGGATTTGACCGATTAGGATTTCCTCAATGTATTGGAGCTATTGGTAAGATCATGTCAATTCTTTTCATATTATGTAACAACATTCAGATTATTTGTTTTACTTTCCTAGATGGATGTCATATTGAAGTAAGACCCTAGGCTTAAGATGCTGTAGATTATTATAATTATGAAGGATGGTACTCTATTCTTTTACATGCCTTGGTAGATTTTAGGTATGACATCAAATAAAATATATAATAGTTTTCCCTTGACATTCGTTTTGTGTTCACAGATATAGATTTCTTTACAAAAATGTGGGAAGCCCTGGACGATGCAAAGATTCCCAAATTTTGGAAAAGTCTTTCCTCAAAAAAGAACACCTAAAACCAAAAAACAAAACTATTTTCAAAAGAAATATGTGGGATCAATGTTCCAGCCGTCATAATCGTAGATTCTGCTTTTCGATTTTCGGATATCCTTATGAAACCCTACGCATTTAGCACAACATCAAGTTTTAATGAAAAAAAACGTTTAATTATCGGTTGTCTAAATGTAGAAGGGTAGTGGAGAATGTTTTCGGACACCTAAAAGCAGGGTTTAAAAGGATAGGCAAAGGATTGGATAACCGGATTGAGAATAGCAATTTGATAACTAATAGTGTTGTGTTCTGCATAATTTTTTGAATGAAAACAACGACAATATTGACAACCAATGGCTTAACATCGAACGACATTAAAGTGAGATACGGAATAGATCCGAACCAACGTTTAACTCTACACTTACTGATCATGACCTATCGCGAACTATATAAAGAACGCTTTAAAAAACTGTTCCTTTGCTCCTCGATTTGGAAAAGTCTGTCTGTCACTAATTTGTTTTCCAATCGCTCTCTTCTGAACTCCTCTTTAAGTGCAGATAGTTCTTCTGCCACACTTACTGTTTTTTTTTTTCCGACCAAGGAGATGGAGATGCCATTGGACTCATTCTCAGACATCTCTATAGAATCTCGAACTCTGATCCAATATATTCGTTATCATTATCTAATTTATAAAAAGAATATAAAAAAAGGTCAAAAACAAAAGGAAATAATGTAGTTTACCTTGATCTATGCTCTCAATCACCAACGTTTCAACGTTGCTCATTTTGAAGCTCCAAATTATGGCCTTTATTTTTTCTTTTCCCTTCTGTAATAAAACAACAGTAAATTTTTATAATTAAAATTTGTTAGTAAATATATCTATAAAATATCATCAATCGTTTGGAGCCAAAAACTCGTAAATTTTGCATGCGTCTATGGCATGTTAAATAGATTAGATTAGATTATTAGATTAGATTATAGATTTACTAGCTGACCCGGTGAACTTCGTATCACCTAGTTCGTTACTTACAACTTTTAATTGGTTGCACTATGTAGGTTTAAGATATTTCGTTATTTACTCAAATTTATTCATAACTAAAAAAAAAAATTGGAAAACAGTGGACTTGACGGGCCATCCCTGCAACTTCCCCCTATTTTTGGACATTGGGTGCATACAATTTTGTGAATTTTAGTGCTTCTGACTTCGCAAAGCTTTTAATTAAAAAAAACATTATTTTTTGAAATTTTAAATTAAAATAAGCTGACTCGGCAAACATTAACTATCTACTATAAGTGTGTGAGGATGTAGTACTTATAATCGAAAGCGTTATAAGCAATAAAAGTATGCTTTATTTAGGTTAATGAATTAATATTTATTAAAATAACGACTATATTTTGAATTATAATTTCTGATAGCTATCTAAACATCAAAAATAATTATTTACATTGTTACTATCAATTATGGCAGTTGAAAAAAAAATTATCTCTCAGTGCAATAGAGTGTACAATATTCTTGGTTAGTCCGTCTTTAGCCAACACAAACAAACTGGATGGTTTCCCCACGCGAGAACATGCCACATATAGTTGTCCGTGGGAAAAGCATGGTGTTCCCAAATCTAAGCCACATACAGAGGACAAACTTTTTTCATAAACGCACAAAAAATTAAGAGCGAATACCTAATTTTAATTAAAACACTTGTAGTTCTTTTTACATTATTTTCATTGTAAGCTAACATAGTACCTACTGATTTAAGGCAAAATAAGGAGTCACCCTGGAAACTCGTATACAGCTACATATTCAAAGGATAATGGCACTGACGGCTCCGAAGAACCACGGCCTAGTGACATACACCCAATTCTTTTGTGTGCGTTGTTAGTTCTACAAAGATTGAAGGGGAAGTACAATATTTCGTGGAAACGAACGACTAAGATGAGATGCACTTTTCATGACAATTATAGTTTTGGAAAATTTGTCACTTCCTCGCAAGAGGCCGGAGCAGGACCCCTGAAAAAACATTAGATGTACTCAGGGCTCGGACCCAGAACTACGAAAAGTTAGTTATTCAATGTCAAAAGTAACAATAACCGCGTGTTTCGCGATTATCTCTGTTTCTCTCAAATAAGTTATGCTATTCAATATCTAGCTGATGAGCCCACCATCAAACTAGGGCGAAACGCAATGCTTGGAGTAAAGGCCACAAAACCTTTAATATTGAATTTCATTCATAAATACTCCATTTAATAAAATCTAATTCGACTATTTTTAGTCTTTTTATTGTTTTTATTTTCTTATAACTTCGCTTGGCCACGAGCATAACATCATAATTTTTCTAATGTCTAACTTTAATCAAAGTTCTTTAGAATAATATAATTCACAGGGAGTTTTCTCTGTAAATTTTATAAAGCAGTCGGTAATCATCGACAATTATTGCGTATTAGATTGGGTTTGATGTCATCTATCGCAATGATTAATAATTTTGTTTAAGTTACAGTTTTGTTTTACAAAAAATCGGTTAGCATGGCTTTGCCGTCTGCCTGATTGACATAAAGTTAAACATTTAATACAATTAAAATATAGTAAAGTTGAAAATTAATACCAAATAAATATTGCGAATAATTTACAATTTTTTTTTTTTTTTTTTTTTTCAATAGGTTAAAAATCTTCATTGATAATTTGATTTCGATAGCCAATTGCAAGTTTATAAAAATAGAAAAGCGGGTTTATATCTTTTTCGCAATTGAGATGTGCTAAAACATCATGTTCTGTTAGGAGGTCGCTTCCCAGGAAGTATCTTCGAATCTCTTTCAAAATAGGACATCTGCCGATAAAATGGATAACATCTTCCCTCTCCGATAGGTTGCAAAGGTTACATAGAATTTATAAATCTGGACGGTGGGGGATATAATTAAGCCGAATAAGTTCTCCTCTCATTTTAAAAATAGCCGATATTTTGTCTGCCTTATTTTCATTGTGGAAGTAATTCCTTTCACATATATTGTGGTTTAGCACACTGTATGTAGATCTGTGAACGGACGATGATGCTAAATTAATGCAATCTGATCTGAGTTTTTGATCAAGTTTAGACACAAGATTATGCAGTACATCTTTGCAGTATCTTCCATTTTCATTCACAAAGTTAAATGCAAAACCACAGTACGATGATAGATCCTCTAATTGTTTATACCATAAGGCTCTTCTTTCTATTGTCCTTAACGCAATTATTTTTGGAAGTCTATCGCTGGGCAATTCTAGCACTTTAATGACATAACTCACGTGAAGCTTAAGGGTTTTTATAAAAAGAGTTGACAATCCTGTTTCAATATTTAACATGTAGTTGGGCGTCGTGTTTGGTAGATTGTAATATCTTTTGATGTAATATCTCAGTAGTTTCTCCACTGTTTCATACTGATAGTAACCCCAAGATTGTGCTGCGTACATCATGATAGACTCAGATACAGCTTGAAAGACTTTATATTTTACACTATGGTCTACTAAGTGGTTTGAGAAACATTTCTTCCACGTTGCGGACATGGCACATTTAGCTTTAATTAGTTTTTCCCTTAAGTGAGGTTCCATACTAAGATTACTAGTTATTCTCACTCCGAGGTACCTGTGTGCTTTGACAATTTCAATTTGCTTTCTATTAATAAAACATTTTTCATTATTGCAGGCTCTTCCAGACCCCTTTTTGAAAATCATTATTTTTGATTTAGATAAGTTCACTGTAAGATTCCATAATTGGCAGTAAGCATCCAGGCGATTAATCATAAGCTGCAAGGAATCTGGTGAATACGAAAATAAAACTACATCGTCTGCAAATAAAATGGCCTTTATCAAAACTCCGGATATCTCTATGCCTCCTGGTAGAAAGTCGGTGAGGTTATTGATATACATGGCAAAGGGATATGGGCTAAGAGTACATCCTTGTCGTACTCCCATTGTGGTCTGAAACCATTCTGAAATCTCAGTACCGCTCCACACAGCCGATTGGTTATCTTCGTAAAGGTTTTCGAGGACCTTTCCAAACTTTTGACTCATCCCAGCGTTGTAGAGTTTATATATTAGAGCTCTTTGATCGATGTTATCGAATGCTGCTTTGAAATCCACGAAGAAGGCAAATAATTTCTTTTTTTGGTCTAAGAATGTTCCAGCGATGTTTTGCAGTACGAAAATGTTATCTATAGTGGAATAACCATTCCGAAACCCAGCCTGACATTCTTTAATAAGTTTGTTGTTTTCGATCCAAGCCGACATACGATCATTTAAAAGTTTGGTAAATACTTTATACGACGCGTTCAAAAAGGATATTCCTCTGTAGTTAGTGGGATCACCTGCATCGCCTTTTTTATGAATCGGATATATAATTGCTTGCTTAAACTGTTGCGTAATTTTGCCTGTTTCAAACATTTCATTAAAAATCTCTGTCATTTTGTTTATGAAGCTATTCGTAGCGTATTTTAAAAATTCTATGGGGATCCTGTCAGATCCCGGTGCTTTCCCGTCTTTGAGCTTATTCAAAACCCTTACGACTTCTTCCTGAGTTATAGGTGCATCTAACGTTTCGTTTGTAATAAAGGGTTTTGCATAATAAATAGGTGGGTTATTAGCTAATGGGTTTAAAAGCATTTCAAAGTGATTCTTCAATGTGCTGGCGTCTAATTGTATGCCAATTTTGGGTGTCTTACCATTGAATTTATTTATAGCAAGCCAGAAGTGCTTAGTATCTTTACAGCATGTGAGCTTAAGGGCTTCATTTTCTAGATACCTTCTCTTTTTTTCCCTGCAGATTTGTTTAAAGGCTGTATTAGTTTGAATGTATAGTCTTTTGAAATATTGTTCTCCAAATTTTCGAAAAACCTTGAGCCAACCAAAGGATTTTCGTCTTGCATTTTCACACTCAACATCAAACCAGTTTTCTTTATAACTTTTCATTCTTGCATGATCTTGTCTCCTGAACGGGTATGATGTTTTAATAAGATTTTCAATGCCATTTATGCCATCCTCTAAATTTCTGCGTAAATTAAGATGGAGATTACGTCTGTACTCAATTGCATTGGTTTCTTTCCACATTAACTTTGGCGGTAGTTGTATGGCTCTTGTGTCTTCCCTTTCAATCGGAGCCGTACTAAACTCTGCAACAATCGGCATATGATCTGAATACTGTTCCGACAAAACTTTAAAATCATTTATCAAAGATAGCCATTCACCTCTTATTAAACAGTAGTCTATTACTGAGCAGCCTTGTTGTCCTATGAATGTATACTTTCCATTTGTATCAAATGTACTCGTTCCATTAAGAATACGAAATCCAAAAGAATTGCATAACTCCAACAGTCTTATCCCCTTTGCATTTGTGGTTTCATCTTCAGAATTTCTTATATTGCCAGAAAACTGATTTTCTCTTCCCTCATCTTTTCCTATTCTGGCATTAAGATCACCTATTATCATTATATTGTTGTATTGGATGTGTTCAATTAGGTCATTTAATACACCAAAATCTCGGTCCCAGTGATTACAGTTGATATATATCGGCACAATCATTGACGTACTAGATATGGACCGCCAGTCGGTTGAAATTTTCATACAACCAGCCAAGAAAAGTTGTTCATGCTAAAAACAGCCTAAAAACGCCATCATCTTTTAGTGTTAAATACGTGTACTAATTTCGCCATTAGAATTTAAATGAAAACGATGATATATTCATCTGTAAGTAACTCATGGCATAAGGAGTGGATGTGTTTTGTAAAATAAAAGTAGTTTGATAATAATTTCCACCAAAATATTTCAATAGTAAATAATTAATTAAAGAAATCATATCACTGCTACGCAGATTCCCTGCTAGTAGTTGATGGCGCCCCTAGTTATGTTGGAACACGCGTGAAGTTGGCTACTGGCGGTCCATACCTAATACGTCAATGGGCACAATAACTAACTTGGTTGAACCCAGAGATATTTTGAAAAGATTTATTTCATCTACTGATTCAAATTCACAGAAGATTTTGTTTGTATTTTGTTTTTTGTATCCGAAGAAACATCCACCGCTTGCTCTTCCTCTTATATTTTGTTTTGTTGCTGGTATCCACAGAAATTCAAAGCTTTTAAAACGATTTAAGTATAATTTATATTGCTCTTCTATCAAAAATGTTTCATAAAGAAACACAATATCATATTTATTTATAAGTTCATAAAATCCTGCGATATTATAACTTAGTATTTTAATTTTATTTATTTTTTCAGTTTTTTTAGTATTATTTTGGTAGACGGCAACTACACCCTATGATAAAGCACTAGAATTGGTTGATGTCCTTGCTGTGTGATTTGCATTTAAAGTTGATGGTGGCGTTGCTGGTTCAGCTCTGACGTTTTCATCTGTCATCTGCCACTCCACGCTGAGAGACAGCTGGGGGTCGATTCCCGATCTGTGAAAATGTGAAATGATAAACTTTTTCACGCCTTAGCGTTAAATTCGATTCCCGATTTGTGAAAACAAACTTCAAAACTTTTCATAATGATAAATATCTTATCACAGTAAAATCGTTCTGTGAAGAGCAGTGAAAACGCGCTGATAGATCTTACACTGAGAGACAAAAAGGCAAATTAAAATTTAATAGATTAAATTTGATTTCCGTTTTATAATGGTATTTTAGCTCGAGTAAATTTGATTTAATTATGCTTCGTTCTCAATTTTTTTTTCCCAAACTTTGATTTTAAAACATTCGTATTCGAAGCAATTTTTTTTTTTAAATAGGCTTAAATCAAAGTGGTTTTCTCTGATTGAACGTTGTTTTTTGCTCTGGGTGTATCATTTAGTACTTTTTAGTACACACATTGGCAGCTGTTTATCATAATAAGTTCGAGAATCGCATTATGCGAGTTCATGAAGTGATAAAATGAAAAATCGCTGTGAAAAGTAAAATGATAATTTTTTTATCACTTCACAGCTTCACAGATCGGGAATTGACCCCCTGTTCGCTTAAATCGGTTCGATACATTTCATTAAGCACTGAAATTGCATTTCTGTTGTTATGTAAAAGTCCCAACGAAGAACTCCAAATAAAAACTTTTGTATCTATATACATAGTGTCATCTGTTACTAATACTTTTATTTGTGGATTGATTTCGTTTAGTTTTCTTCTTATATTCAAGAGTTTGTTTTGTTTCTGTCGTATTGACAAAGGTAGATCTTTAGAGATGGTGACACCTGTACCTTGCAATATTTTTGATGCTTTAAGTGCTGTGATAACCTGTTGTTTTGATTCAAGCTTAACGATAAAGTTCTTTGCATTAGCATTGGTAGATCTTATTTCTCGAATATCTTCATTTTTAACAGGCGGGCTTGTTTTAATAAGCTTTGTGAGAGTATTTTTGATGAGATCTTTTTCATTTCCAACTTCTTTCGATGGGATTCGTTGTACTAGATTGTTTTCTGTATTCTTTTTTTGTATTAGTTCAATTTGGTTTTCTAGGATTTCATTTTTTTTTCCAAAGCAACAATTTTGTTAGACAATTGAAGGTTAAGGTCTATAATTTTTTGGTTAGCGATTGTGATTGCTTCGATGTCACTCTTAGACGCCGTGTTTTTCATTTTGGAGTCAAGCAGATCACAAAACAATTTTGTAAGCTCGAACTTGCTCATAGATCCGACTAGTTCTTCAGGCATTTTTTCAAAGTGAAGTGGTCTTTTTACAAGCTTCAGGAGAAGTCTCAGCTATATTTCTTTTGTTCTTCGCTGACATATATATGTATAGGTGTTCGTATACTGAAGTTTTATTTGGCGGTAGGTATACCACTCAGATTAAAGGTTTATTTATAGTTCTTATAGGTCTAGGACTCACATAAATTTATAAAGCTGATGTTATATATCTTCTCTGAACACTTTTAAAGACTTTTAAAGTTTTTTGCGTTTATAAATATAACAATTTGGTATTTTTTTAGCAGGAGCTACTTGAAAACAAACTTTTCTGAATTTTGACATTTTGACTGAAATTTGGCATGTAAAATAAGGTTTTTAGTAAGAATTGGTGAAGGCATACATCATTCCCAAATAATAAGTACATAGTTTAGAAGGTAAATGGAAATACAAGTTTGAATTTTTTGCATTTCTATTCAAACTTATGAAAAAATTGAAAATTCAGTCGATATATACCTCTATCGATTCCTTTTAACATCCAAAACGAACTTGCATCCAAAGTTTTTGATTCTAGTCAAAATAAAAAAAAAATCGTTACAAAAACTTTTTTAACCCTATGACAATGTGAGCTAAGTTCTTCACTAGAGACCGATTTTTTTATATTTTGATTAAAATCAAAAACTTTAAACGCGATTTTGTTGGTGATTTTAAAAGGAATCGATAGAGGTATCAATCATTCTTATCGGATTAACAGTTTTGCAGAAAAGTGGAAAAACAATTAGGAATTTTCGGCATTTCTGATCCAACTGAAGAAATTGTTTTTAAACTTTTCTGCAAAACTATTAACTCGATAAGAATGATTTATCGATTCCTTTTAACATCCACAACAAATTCGCGTTTAAAGTTCTTGGTTTTAATCAAAATATAAATAAAGGGCTCGACTGGGTCGCAAGAACTTGCTCTTGGGGCAAGTTACTTTCGTGTTTACGACTGGATAATTCATTTGACCAGCTTTTTTTATAAAGAAAAGATTTTCAGTATTTTATATTTTGAAATATTTGTCTTTTAAAAAGATCTTTTATAAACAAATGTATGGAATAAAAAAAAAGGTTTATATGAAAGATATATACCTACATAGTTTTCGGTAAAAATATAATTAATTGAAATTTTATAAAAGTTTATAGTATTTTTTCGAGAAAATTAGATTTATCGGTTTTGGCAAAAAAAAAACTTTTTCAAAGATTATTTTTTAAAATTTTTTTTTTGCAATTTTATTTTAGTTAAGCAGTAGTTTTTGAATATTAAATTTATTAAATCAGTACCGTTAATAAGCCGATTCTGAAAAAAACGGAATATTTCACTAAAAATAGTTTATGCCAAGTTTGAAGAAAATCGGCCAAACGGTTTAGGCTGCAGGTGTCGATACATCCAGACAGACAGACAGAATTGTCGGCCTTCTTTTTTCGTCTTCTCCATCATCGTAATGTCATGTTTTATTGTTATCTCGAAACTTTTTTTTTACGAATGCATAACTTGCCTTATAGACGTTATAGAACCTATAATCGCAAGTAAAAAATCGGTCTCTAGTGAAGAACTTAGCTAACATTGTCAGTTAGACATAGGGTTTTTTTTTTTTTTTTTTTTTTTTTCAATACACTCACAGATCAATTTTTAAATGGAGCTTAAAGCAAGCATCAACATATGAAAGAAAGATTTGCCAACACATATAATGTGTCCCACTCTGGCTCATCACTTAGTGCAGGTGTTAGTTGTTAGTAAGCACAATGGTACAAAAACAAAAACACATGCACATAAATACAACATAAATACATATTACAATACAACACAGAAACAATTATGATCGTGGAGCACTGGTTCTAAAGAGAGTTTTATTATTTTTATTTAAATTAAAGTCTATAAGGCTCTCATTCAAGTTATAAAACTTACTTATCCGTGTGAGAGGCTCATGCATGCCATAATTAGTTCTGTGGAGTTCAATATTCAAAAGTTCAGATCTTCGTAGGTGGTAAGACCCTCCGCGGTAGTTTAAGCCAATAGAAGCTAACAGGTCCGAAGCATCAATTTGTCCGCTGATAAGTTGATGAAGAAAAATTAAATCATTATTTACCCTTCGTTGGTGTAAAGATTGATTCTGCAAAATCTGTATCCGATGTTCATAAGGTGGCAGATTATAAGGATCGGCCCAAGGAAGGCCTTTAAGAGCAAAGCGAATAAACTTATGCTGCACTGATTCAATACGGTTCTTATGGAAATCATAAAAAGGAGTCCATACTTGTGAGGCATATTCAAGATGAGGCCTAACGTAGCAGTTGTACAATGAGAGAGTGACGTACGGATCGTTAAATTCTTTTGCCCACCGTTTTATGAATCCAAGCATAGAGTTCGCTTTATTTACAATAAAATTAATATGTTCAGAAAATTCTAGATTAGCACTAAAATTTACACATAGGTCTTTAAAACTAAACACGCGACTGATTTTATTTTGAGATATACAATAATCAAAGAAACTTGGGGATCTTTTCTTTGAGAAGGTCAAGTTAAAAAAGTTTTTGTAACGTTTTTTTTTTATTTTGACTAGAATCGAAAATTTTGGATGCAAGTTCGTTGTGGATCTTAAAAGAAATCGATGGAGGTGTAAATCGTAAAAATACAAGTCCGAATTTTCAATTTTTTCAAACTTGTGTTTTCATTTTTGTGCTTAAGTTCAAAAGGAATGATTTATACTTTCACCGATTCCTACTAATTTGTGTTCTACGGATTCGCTTTCATAATTTGTATCCTCATAAATAATTTTTTAAATTAAATTCGAACTACGTATGTATGTATGAGTTCCGTTCTTCAACTGATTTGTTTTTATATCTAATGCATAGTCTAATGAGTTTGAATGAATTAAAAACTCACCTGAATCTGGTCGTCAAGTTGTTTATTTTTACCTTGACCTTTTCCGCCGACCAGGAAAATCCTATTTCTGTTAAAGCTGCAGCCATTTCCTGGTAAACATGACTATTTTTTCTGGATCCCCTTAGCTCCTCAATATGCTCTTCCCACAGCTCGAACAACAGCTCCTCCTCCGGCAGTGACCAATTTTTTTTTTTGTATTTATTTTCTTTTTGCCGCCGCCGTAGTAGATGACATTGTTATTTTAATATATTTGAATTTTTATTTTTTATTGTTATTTGAATTTTCAAACAATCAGCAAACTTGACTTTGGCAGCTTATTTGCTTGTCTCTTAAGATCTGTTCGTTAAGAAATTCAAATAATAGGTGTACATATATTGTAATTATATCATACCGATTTCAACGCAATTTCGTAGATTTCGGAATTGATTTCAGATTTTTTGCTGAAATTGCGCAATTTCGTTAGGTGGGAACATAGGTACTATTAGAAAAAACCTAAATTAAATTTTAGTGAGAGACATTTAAAGGTTGTTTTGATCTCTTTCTTCCCACTAGTTCAAAAAAAAAGCTCAAATAAATCGGTTCACTTAGACGCACGGATTTATTATTAGCTTGTTTCTTAATGCTGGGAAATGCAAATTATATTTGGTTAATCAGTGTACGTTACTAAAGTTTCTCCGAGTGTTTAACGTGAAAATGGGTTAAAAAAAAATTAGCGGTGACGAAAAAAGCAAAAATTGAGGCCTACCACTCAGAAGGGTTTTCTATGCGGATAATTGCAAGTAAAATAGGACGAAGTGATAACGCAGTTCGATTTTATTTTATCAAAGCCTACTACTTACAGGAAAAATAACAAAGGAATGATAAAAACAGCCTTAACACTGCACGAGAAGCGACAAATAATAAGAATTGCCTCAAATTCAGCACACTCCACGATGAAAATCAGACAATTAGCGGGGTAGAGTGCCAGCAAACCAGCGGTTCGTCGAGCTAATTTAGGTGCTCCACACTTGACATTCAAGAATTTAAAAAAAAACACCACTAAACGCTGCAAGAAAGAAACTTCGGTTGGAATTCGCGCGTCGGTCGCCGTAGTATGAAATGGCCTCCCATTTTCCCTTACCATTACTTATCCTTTTTTAGAATTATTGCCATTCAAAAAGCATTAGTCTTTGCGAATGTCATGGAAATGAAAATTATACCCATCATGGAAATGATAATTACACCACACTTCTCCAATTTTAAAAACTCCCAGTATCACATATCATGTGAAGACACGCGAATTCCAACCGAAGTTCCTTTCTTGCAGCGTTAAGCTAAATAAATCCCTGCGTCTAACCAAGTGAACCGATTTATTTGAGCTTTTTTTTGGACTAGTGGGAAGAAAGAGATCAAAACAACCTTTAAACGTCTCTCACTAATATGAATTTAGTTTTTTTCTAAAGGAAATTTAATAACCTTTCAGATAAAGGCATTGTTTGGTAGTTCATGAAACAAAACAAACAGAAAAACTACAATTTATTGAAAGAAAAATGGTGCGGCTAACCAAGTAAACCACACTGTACCTACATTACGCAGGAACCTATACATTATGAGTGTTGGGTATTTTTTATTTATATACAAACAAAGACACAGTTGTTTGAGATTTAAATACTCTACATTTGTATACTGTGTGATAATGAAATCATTTTTATTCTACTTATCAATCATTTTATCTTATAAATAATTTTTCAATTTTATTCATTCGATTTTATAGTTTCAATAGAGCAGTTTGTTTTTTTTAATGATTATATTTTTGTTAAAAAAATTTAATTTTCAAATGTTCTAGAATTATACATACATACATATCTGTTTTCTTCAACATTTTTTGGTGCCTCATGTGAGGAATGAATTCATGACCTCTGAATGGAATTTAACAAAAGAACAAACAAGACCCCTGAATGGAATAAAGGCTATTTCAACAATAGAAAAATAGCTATTCTCGGATAAATTATGAAATTTTTTTGGTTTCATCCCTGAAATTGAATTCTGGAACTATCGATACGTTCTACAACTTGAATTGGAAATATTCACATCTACAACAAGATTGAATCACACTTAATATACAAAACTTGAGCACCATCTACAATTTGGATTGGAATACAACATTCAACTTGGATTGACAAAATCATCAACAACTGAAACTAAGCTGGGACAATAACCTACAACATCTACAACAATTAAGGTAGCTTTATACAGCAAAAACAGACATAGCAGAACTTAACAAGAGGATCTCAGCGGTTACATCAATTGATCGGATTCTAGCTAAAATATCGGCTGAAAACTATGATGCGGATAAACACTCTTTCTCAGGGAAAATTATCTCTTTAATTACACCATTGTATATACATTTCTATAGTATTTTCATGCTGAATAATCACCGCCTGGCCATCTTGAGAAACTTGTGATAAACACATTCTTAGGTTCGTGCATTTAATAGTTGTCTATTCTGTAACCCTGACAACAGTCGTAAACATATATTATTTTTGTTTTGTTTACGACTCTTGTCAAGGAAATATGGATTTTAGAGCCAATAAAATACATTATATATTATTAATTTGTTTCGTAGACGACTATTGTTAGGGTAAAAGAATAGACACTTGATAAATGTAAGAACCTCCAAATGTGCAGTTAACAACTTTCTTTAGATGGCGCTGCTCCATGGTTGCTGTGGTGTCTTTATGACACCAACTGTCTTTTGTGATAGCAACTGAGTAGGCCCTTGTTCTGTCAAAACAAAACTCAACAAACAACAAGAAAACACTTCAATAATTTTTTCACATATAAAATGTCTTTGTTTTATTGTAACTATCAAATAAATACTTAGGGTTTATTAACACTTAAACTTCAATTAAAGAACTAGTAAAAAGATATTTATTTTCGCACAAGTTGACAAGTTGACTTTATCCGTTGACTGCCGAGGAAGATTTTATTATTTTCCAAAGATGCTTCTGGAACGTTCGGTTATTTTTCAAAACGACCAAACAACGCTTGTTCGGGAACTTGGTGTTTGGTAATTAGTGTAACTGTAAATTTCGTTTGGCAAGCTTGGTTTGGAATTTCCATTGGTTTGTAGGGGCGCATCTGTCGACGCAGTGTCGCCACAGTCACTCCCCCCCGAGTGGGTTTCATCTTTCGTCAGGGAGATGAAAATGCACGGATCTTCTTTGACTCTGCTGGTACGTGCGTTGCGGTGGATCCATCGTTGAACCCCAAAGATGTGGCTGGATTTTCTGACTGGTGGATGGAGAAGAGTCTTCAGCGTATTGATCATCAGTTTTGTTTATGTAACATGGTTTCAGTCTCTCGATAGATGTATGTTTTGCTTGACCATTGACAAGTATCTTATAGACTCTGTCAGATGTTCTTTCAAGGACTTTATATGGACCTTGGTATGGTGGTTCCAGTGGAGCTTTAACATGGTCGCAGCGCAACCAAACATGAGAGCAGGTGTTGATGTCTTTTAGGATGAACATTCTTGATTTGGTGTGGTGGGCTGTTGGTGTTGGTCGGATTCCATTCATATACTCTCTGTGTTTCAGGATGAAAGTGGAGGAATCTGGCAACATATCTGATGAAACAAAGAACGATCCCGGTATTCTTAAGCAGGTTCCAAATAACATCTCTGCTGGAGTAGATTGGATGTCTTCCTTGAAAGATGTTCTTAGTCCGAGTAGTACTGTTGGAAGAATATCGATCCAGGGTTTCGGTGAACACATGAGTGCTGCTTTCAATGTCCTGTGCATTCGCTCTACTATGCCGTTGGATTGTGGGTGGTATGGCGTTGTTCTTGTCTTTTTGCTTCCTACCAGATTTGTGAGAGCGTGAAAGAGAGCTGACTCGAATTGTGTTCCTTGGTCGGATGTTATTGTGACAGGAGAACCGTAGTGAGATATCCAATGGTCGAAAAGATTTGTAGCGACAGTGTCTGCGGTCATGTCTTTGATGGGAACTGCTACTGGCCATCTTGAAAACCGATCTATCATCGTGAGGCAATATTGATACTCTTTGACCATCGGGAGAAAAATGATGTCGATATGTAGGTGGTTGAATCTGGAATCTGGAACGGTAATGTGTTCAGGTTGAACTTTGTTGTGACGGTGTACCTTGGCTCTTTGACATGCTATGCATTCTCGAGACCATTGTACTGCGTCTTTCCGGATTCCAGGCCATATGAATTTCTCTCTCAGGAGACGTGACGTAGTTCTGCCACTGGGATGTGCGGTGTTGTGCATGATTTCGAATGCTGTTCTTCGAAGTGACAGTGGAATGTATGGTCTCACTATTCCTGTTGAGACGTCGCAGTATATTTTAATATTTGGTTCTGCTTGCAGTTCATGGAGATGAAGCGATGCTGGATTGGCAATCAGGTCACGGAGATGTTCATCGTTGAGCTGTTCGTTCCTTATCGTCTCTGGGCTTAGTATGGTCGGCATGCTGATTGTATTTACCCGTGATAAGGCGTCTGCTACTACATTGTCTTCACCCTTTACATAGACTATGTCTGTAGTAAATTGTGAGATGTAGTCTAGTTGTCTGATTCTTCGGTCTGAAGCTTTATCATGCTTTTGTTTGAAAGCGTATATTAGAGGCTTATGGTCAGTTTTGATGTTGAAGCTGCGACATTCTAGAAGATGGTGGAAGAACTTTATGGAGGCGAAGATGGCAAGTAGCTCACGGTCGTAGGTGCTGTAGCGTTGTTCTGCTGGGCTGAGCTTTCTTGAAAAGAATCCAAGCGGCTGCCAGTCATCATTGACAAATTGTTCCAGCTTGGCACCAATAGCGGTGGATGATGCGTCGGTGGTAAGTGTCATCGCAGCGTTGAGTGACGGATATGCAAGAAGTGTTGTTGTTGCAATTTTGTTCTTGCATTCTTCGAAGGCTTTTGTTGCTTCTTCGGTCCATATTATTTTTGTCTTGTCTCTTTTGATTGATTTTTTCAGGTAGTTGTTGAGTGGAATTTGTGAATGTGCAGCCTGAGGTATGCATCGCCTGTAGTAATTTGTAACTCCGAGGAAGCGTCTCAGTTCTTCTATGGTCTCTGGTTTGGTGTAATTTATGATGGCATCGACTCGCTCGTTCACTGGTGCGTAACCTTGGGCATTTATCATGTAGCCAAGGAAATTTATCTCTCGTTGGCCAAACATACACTTCTTGAGGTTGATGCTTAGTGATGCTGCTGTTAGACGTTTGAACACTGTTCGCAAGTGTTGGTGGTGTTCTTTTTCGTCTTTTGACATGATGAGGATGTCATCGATGTAAACAAAGACGAACTCAAGGTCTCTAAAAATGGAGTCCATGAATCGTTGGAACGTCTGAGTGGCATTTCGTAGACCGAATGGCATCACTAAATATTCGAAGAGTCCCCAAGGTGTTATAATGGCTGTTTTGTGGATGTCGTCAGGATGCATTGGTACTTGATAGTAAGCTCTGTGCATGTCAAGCTTAGTGAAGATGCAAGTACCATTCAAGCGGAGGAAAAGGTTTTGTACGAGTGGAGGATTGTACATATCAGCTTCAGTGTTGGCGTTGAGCAGTCTGTAGTCTCCACAGAGTCGCCATTCGTTGTTCTTTTTCTTCGCTAGATGAATGGGACTTGCATACGGGCTACTGGAAGGTCTGATTATGCCCTGTTCAAGCATTTCTGTGATTTGGGCTTTTGCTGCTGTTGATTTCTCTCCTGCTATCTTGTATGGACGAGTGGATACTGGAGGCCCTTTTGTGATAATGCGGTGTGCGAATTGAATGTTGTTGAGGTTCGGACTGGTTGAAGGCTTTGTTATGTTGACGTATTGTTTTAGGAGTTCGGCATATTGTTGTGGAAGAGAGTTGTCTATTGTTGATATGTTGTATGTGCTGGTCGCCAGTGATTCGCCTTTGGTTGAAAGTTGGGTGAGTGGATCGATGAGTCGCTGGTGTTTTAGGTCCACAAGAAGATTGAAATTGGACAAAAAGTCTGCGCCAATAATTGCGGTTTGGACGTCTGCAATTATGAACGGCCAGGGAAAACTTCTTTGAAGGTTTAGGTCCAATTTCAAGATTTTGCATCCGTAAGTTGATATGGGTGATGAATTTGCTGCGTATAGTGTTAGATGATTTGCTTCGGGTTTATTGCGGAGAAAACTGGTTGGAATGATGGAAACTATTGAGCCGGAGTCTATTAGGAAAGTTTTATTGGTTGTGTGGTCATGTATGTGCAGACGGATTTCTTTTTGTGGTGAAATGGCTATGCTGTCGTCACCAACTGCTCCAATCAGTGACAGCGCAGTTAGTTTTCCTGGTTATTTGCGGTGTTTGATGGAAATTTGCAGGGTTTTGTGCAGTGTCGTGCTTCGTTGCCCCATCTGTTATGGTAGTAGCAGATACCATTGCGATTGGGTGTGATTGACCTGCCTCTGGAACGACGTGCTTGGAAATATTGCTCCTGCTGCTGGCTTTGTCTCTGCTGTGGCGCTCCACCGAAAGCTTGATGTTGTTGCCGAAGCTGTAGTTCCAAGAGCTGGTTCTGAGTTTGTTGTTGTGCAAGATGCAAACTCTGCAGCTCGTTTTGAAACGTCTTCACAGTGACGTGCAGCTCTTGAATTTGCCGCTCCAGTCTAAGGATCTCGTGGTTGTTGGACGGAAGTGCTGTCTGAGGCGTTGTTGACGGCATGATGCCTCTTGAGTGGACAGCCATAACAGACGCACCACCCAATGCATCCATGATGCGATCTGCAGTTTCTGCTAATGCTTTCAGGTCTTTCAGGTTGTCTGAGACCACAAGTAACGGACGTATTTTTTCCGGAAGGCGTTCTGTCCACAGCTGGTGTAGAACCTCATCACTGACCGAGTTTTTTGCCAGCTCTCTCATTTCTCTTAGAAGCTGAGAAGGTTTTTTGTTGCCGAGCACCTTTTCTCTCAGAAGCTTTTGTATTTGCTTCTCTCGTGACTCAGAGAAACGCTCGAGAATCGCAGTTTTTAGTGTCTTGTACTTGTCGCTTGCCGGGGTGTTGTTTACGATGTCGATCAATTGACTCGCAATGTGCAGTGGCAGGGCTTTTAAGAGCTGATTATATTTCTGTGCGTCACTGGATATCCTGTTTGCTGTAAAATCCGCTTCCGCTATCGCGAACCATAGGTCTGGGGATTCCGGTGAGAATTGCGGAAGATGAAGATTTACAGCGTATACATACTCCTGCTGCTGCTGCACATTGTTGTAACGCGGAGCAAAAAACGAAGTTGTCGGCATTATCTTTTGGGATTCTGCGTTTTGATACAAGCCAGGCAAAGTGCCACCACCAGAAGATGGATATGGGAATGTGTCGTTCAGAGGAGGGTTGTTTAAGTCCAACAGACTTTCATTAAGTTTGTCGGCTGCTCCTTCGGTGTCATCGACTGGGTCTTCTGCTTGACCGTTCTTTGCTGGCGTTCTGATGGTGGCCATTTTGGCAAGGAGAAGATGGAATAAGTTGTGTATAGATATTGTCTTTTGTTTGTTTGTACTCAGTTGAGATCACGTCGGGGTCACCAATTTGTGGTGTCTTTATGACACCAACTGTCTTTTGTGATAGCAACTGAGTATGCCCTTGTTCTGTCAAAACAAAACTCAACAAACAACAAGAAAACACTTCAATAATTTTTTCACATATAAAATGTCTTTGTTTTATTGTAACTATCAAATAAATACTTAGGGTTTATTAACACCTAAACTTCAATTAAAGAACTAGTAAAAAGATATTTATTTTCGCACAAGTTGACAAGTTGACTTTATCCGTTGACTGCCGAGGAAGATTTTATTATTTTCCAAAGATGCTTCTGGAACGTTCGGTTATTTTTCAAAACGACCAAACAACGCTTGTTCAGGAACTTGGTGTTTGGTAATTAGTGTAACTGTAAATTTCGTTTGGCAAGCTTGGTTTGGAATTTCCATTGATTTGTAGGGGCGCATCTGTCGACGCAGTGTCGCCACATTGCCATGGTTGTACTATAGAAATTTATATACAATGATTACACTACCAAAACTGCGTCACTGCTCACGATTCTCTTATCATCGTTGCTAATGCAAGAGACTTAAATGCTCATGATGAATTATTAGCTGGCGTCGAGGATAAATATAAAACAGGTATGGCAAAACTTAACCGAATTTCGAAATTTCCTTCAAATGACGCAGATACCTCAATACATTCAATGAATACGACTCAAATGAAATTAGAACGACTTTCTATGCCAAAATTCGATGGTACCTTGCAAAACTCGCTTTCGTTCAAGGATGCATATGAATCTGTGGTTCATAATAGTGACTATCCAAAGCCGTACAAACTCCACAAATTACGTGTATAAAAGGAGATGCAGTGTCATTGGTTGGTGAATTGTATACCGGTGGTTATAATGAAGTGCGGAAGGCTCTGAAAGATCGATACGACAGTCCAAAACAACTGGCTCGATTTATCAATTTTTACCTTTAACAATTGAATCGACAACATCATTGCTCTTTGTGGTGGAAACAGTACGAGAATCACTTCGTGCATTGAAAGTTATGGAGTTACCTGTCGAAAATTGGGATGCTTTGGCCGTTCCTATCGTGACGTCAAAATTACCAATAACAACACAACAAGCTTGGGGTATGGCTCGTATCTTTTTTTGGACGAAAAACAGTACTTTTTCCTCAAAAATTGAAAATAGCAGTACGTCTATAAAAAAAAACAGTATTTTTCGCAGTACATTTTTTTTTTAATTTTTATTTTTTTTATTTCCTTAAAACATGAAATTTATTGTGTTCATAATTGAATTCCTTTGAGTTTTAGATGCCAATGACGAACCGCTGAATGTTTGCATTACTTTTAATGAGTGAAATCAGAGAACTTCATCTCATATATAAAAGTGGTATAAATTGCACCAAGAAATTTTTCATTGCGGAGCAAATTTCTTACTCGGAGACATTGTATATAAATTTCTATAGTACAACCATGGAGCAGCGCCATCTAAAGAAAGTTGTTAACTACACATTTGGAGGTTCTTACATTTACTAAGTGTCTATTCTGTTACCCTAACAATAGTCGTCTACGAAACAAATTAATAATATGTAATGTATTTTATTGGCTCTAAAATCCATATTTCCTTGACAAGAGTCGTAAACAAAACAAAAATAATATATGTTTACGACTGTTGTCAGGGTTACAGAATAGACAACTATTAAATGCACGAACCTAAAAATGTGTTTATCACACGTTTCTCAAGATGGCCAGGCGGTGATTATTCAGCATGAAAATACTATAGAAATGTATATACAATGTCGGAGATTAACAATGTAAAGATGGAAATATCCCACTGTCATTGACGTTTGCTTACAAGCTCAAAAAACTGCTGATTTGAAGTTCTGTATATCTCAAAATAAAAGCAGTATTTTTGAAAAAAAAAAAAAAAAAAAACAGTACGCAGTTTTACGCAGTTTTTGAGAGCACAAAACAGTACAATACTGCGAAAAACAGTACAGATACGAGCGTTAAGTATGACGTATGACTCTTACAACAGAACATACCAAAACTCGAAGAATTACTAACATTTGTGGAAAAACGTGCACATAGCTTGACATCTGACACTTTGAAATGGCCGAATTGCCAGCAAACATCAACAAATCAAGACAAAAAGAATACAGAAGTTCCAAGACACTTGGTCAAAAGCAATTTTGTTCATATTACAAAGATCACTCACATCGAGTTAGCAGTTGTATGTCGCTGGTTTTCAATAGTTGATTGTAAATTCATAAAAGCATTAATTGTGATCGAAAAAAGGTACTCACGATTTTTTTTTTTTTTAATAAAGTGTTGCCAAACTAAAAAATAACTTAATGGGTTCCTTGTTTAATAGTTTTTGAATGTGGGCTGATATTAAAAAAAAAACTAGTCGTCGTACAAAAAAAATGTGTTACTATTTTTGTTGCAAATTTAATTCTCAATTTAAAAAGTACAATTAAGGTTTTAAAAATCTGATTTTTCAATACGATCTTTCTATAGACTCTACAATACATTTTACAGAATTTCAAATGCACTGTAAATAGCAGAACAAAAATATTTATTTTTTTAACAAATTAAAAAAAGTGGCAACCATGAAAAACGTCCATAACTACTTAACGGTAAGTTATTATTTTTTTTTTTTTTTGATAAAACAACATTTTAAAATAAACCTTATTTCTGTAATTTGTTAATAACTTTTTATGCTTGCAAACAAATAACAAGCAAACAATTTTATTGAACGCAAATCTTAAATTTTTAATCGGTGGGCCTCCCCATGACCAAATCCTTGATCCGCTACTGCTATAAAGGTAATTGATTCTGTGCAAAACTTGCTATTGGCTAACTTCCTTCACGGTTCACTGTTCAGATCAGATAAGACTGAACTCCAGAAGAACAAATTCTCTCATTTATACTTTTTTCTGAATGACAATTAAATTGAAACAAATATTAATTCAATGATCTACTGATTATAAATATAATAATCATATTAAATGCATATATGCACATGATTTGTGTTATGTTTTTACAGATGACAAAAAATGTGGAACGCTTCACGATTTTGTGTGTCATCCTTGCGCAGGGGCCATGCTAATCTTCTCTGTATCGTTCCAATTTTAGTATATGTTCTGCCGAAGCAAGAACAAACTTTATCAAACAATTATGTGTTATATTTCTTATAACTAAAAAACCGTGAACTATACGAGAACTTTAAAACTTTCAAGTGACATCTTTTCTTCACATTTCGTATCACCAGATAAACTGTTTACTACTAAGCTTAGCAAATACAAGAACCTCATATATGAAACATTTTTATCAGAGATGAACTGTTATAATATCTTTTATTTATTAACAAAACATTATCTATTTTGATGTGGTTTCCGTGGTGTAGTGGTTATCACATCCGCCTAACACGCGGAAGGCCCCCGGTTCGATCCCGGGCGGAAACAATCTATTTTTTTTAATTTCTTTTCAAGAATTTTATTACACAAAAGTAAAGTAAAAAAAAGTTGATATCTTATATCAAGCATTTTTAAGGAGAACGATTTTAAACTTTGGTCACATTGCAAGAGCGATGACCTCGACCAATGGACTTATTTTTGGGGTATAGTGAAAAAAATGATGAGTATAGTGAAAGTGTACGTCTTAACGGTTTCATCCCGCCCGAGACATTCCTCTTTTTAGACAGTCGTGGGCTGATACAGGATAGATTGGCGGTTCCGTTAATCTACCACGTCAGCCGTAGGACTGTGGATCGGCGACTTCTTTACGATCGGGACGTCGGCTCAGGGAACGGAGCAGAGCGTCTGCGGTTCAGTAGAGCTGTGCCCCTTCGGGACAGAAAGGACTTAGTTAAGCAAGTCAAAAAATTCTGGTGGTTGGGTGACCACCGTGATATGGAAAGTTGACCATATTGTTGCTTTGGCCGACTTACATAGTTCTAAGGTAAAGATAAGTAGAGTAGGTAGAACAGTGACGGTGGCACCAAAAAAAAAAAAAAAAGTACATAAATAAATGTATTTGTATATGTGGGTACTTGCGGTTGCGAATGTATATGTATGTATGTATATGATCATATATACATGTGTATGGGCGTACGCGAGTGTGCATATGCGTATGCAAAAAAAAAAAAAAAAAAAAGTTGCTGGTGGCTGTTCTAGTTTTTAAGTTATTTTAAGTAGTTTTAATTAGATATAATGTAGTTTAAGTTAGTTTAATTTAGTTTTAATTAGTTTTATTAGGTAAAGGGTAGCTTTAAGTTTTACAAAAAATTAAAAAATGATATAGAAAATGAGTTTTTTTTAATAATTTTCTCGTTAGTTTTAAGAAATCATGAATTCTAATAATAAGTTATTTTTTGTCGAAAGACATTTTTTAAGTATAGTCATAGTTTAATTTAGAGCGCCCGCATGGGGCCAGTAAGTTAGTTAAGTTAATATGGTAAGCTAGTTGTTTAAGATTTTTTGTCTAGCATTAATATAGATATAAGGAAATGAAAAAATAAAAATGAATTAAAAATGAAAAATGAAACATCCGCCTAACACGTGGAAGGCCACCGGTTCGATCCCGGGCGGAAACAATCTATTTTTTTTAATTTCTTTTCAAGAATTTTATTACACAAAAGTAAAGTAAAAAAAAATTGATATCTTATATCAAGCATTTTTAAGGAGAACGATTTCAAACTTTTAAAAATATTAAAGGAACTGTTTTCAAGTAGAAGGTTAAAATTTTAACGAAAATATGAGCATTATTCTTTCCTTTTTACTTGCGATTATTATTAGGTAGGTAGATACATGCGCGAAAAAAAAGAAATTTTGCGATAACTCAAACATGACATTACAATGATGGAGAACGAAACAAGTGGGTCCGGAAATTCTGCATGTCTGTCTGTCTGTCACTCTTGTTGTTTAAAAATCTGGTTGTATAAGAACATTCTCGATTATTAAAAAGAGCTACAAAAAAAGGATTTTGAGAAAAATAGATCCACAGCTGAATAAAGAATTATTTGAAATGCTATTATTACAAGTACCTACTTGTATATCATGTCCTATATGTCTTATGTAGGTATCCTGAATTTTTAAAAGATTTCATAAAAAAATAATTTTGAAATAAACACCAATAAGTAGGTATAATTATGTCCACGTTTTCCAAATTATAGTCAAATTATCCGCCTTATTAATAAAACATAAACTGTCAATTTAAGTGTTACTTCCGAGTTAACTAATCCATGGATTAAACAAATTTCACACTCAATGTAAAGGCAGTTATTTAATCAAGTTGGTTCGTTCCAGAACATTAGTAATACATGTACCCTGCCGCGTGCTGGCTATACGGGAAACCGGGACTTTTTCCAGGGCGTTTCATTTTTAGGGGCGTTTTTTTCAGGAAAAAGTAAGCTACAGTTTGACTGACTCAACTGTTAATCATAGACACTTTCTAGAAACTCTTTCTAGCTGTGGCAGGCCTGTGCGCAGGGGGGGAGGGTTCTAACCCCCTCCATGGGAATAATAAGCATACTGAAGTATATACCTTTCCTTAACAGAATGAAAATTTACAATAAAAAGTGGACTATTTGCACCGCATGCTCTTCAATTATGCATGATGATGATACTCGTGGCTTCTGGATAAACGAAACTCAACTTTAGCGTCGACGCCTTAAAATGCACTCCGAACACTGGACAATTGCAACGAAAATGGGTTTCCATTTTTCAAATTTCAATCAAATACTTAACGTTCTGTCAATTTTGCCTGTGAAAAACAGAAAAAAAATGAACGGTCTTTTTCAATACATGTTCGTATAGAAACCAGGCGGTTTTTCAAAGAATGTGGGCAAAATGGACAGAGAAGGTTTTTAAATTGAAATTTATTCATTCCAAAACAATTTTTACAAAAGCAGACAAAGTTCGACCATGGGAGCACCTAAAAAAATCCAAAAAAATGGCGGTTTTGAAGGTTCTAAGCGTGTTATAATAGGCTGCAATTTTTACTTACTCTTTGGTGTTATGTGTTAAAGTCAGAATGTAGGCCTATTGAAGGCCTATTCGCTGAAACTTATTTCAGCCAAATATTAACGATTATAGCCACAGTCCTACAGGCTGACACTCGATTTTTGTCCTTGACTGGGAAAACAGTTACAGGGTGTATTTGCATTACTTTTTTTGACATTAATCGTTAAAATGACTCTCTAAAATGGATGACGTCCAATAGCGCTAATAGGTATTGAATATGCCAACACGCTGACACTAATTTCTATTTCTTTTGCCGACACTTACGTCGACTTTTTGTTTGACTGGGGAAATAGTTATAGGGTATAAATCGGTGTTAATCGTGATGTTAAAATCGTTTATCCATATTTTTTGGAATAATGTAAGCCTACCTAGTGCGTGCTTCATGTAAAATTAAACTTTTATTTATGAAAAATTAAAAATTTCTTGTCATGTTAAATGAACTTTATAACCATGAAAAAAGCAAACACCCCCCCCCCCCCCATGAGAAGTTCCTGCGCACAGGCCTGAGCTGTGGGACAATGCGAACCGATTATTAACGAACATTTGTAAACAAAAGTTGGCTGATGTGCTGTTTTACTTTAAAGAAAATTTTATTTGAACAATATAATCACTTTGATTAAACAAGAAATTAATGAGAAAAAGACTAAATTTAATTTTAATTTTAAATGAAAACGATGTTTTTATTTTTATTATAAATTTAATATATAAAACAAATTAAAATTTCACAACATAAATAATAAAATTAATATATTGTTTTCGCGACGCGTTTCGGACGACGTGCGTCCATCATCGGGCGTAAGTACAAGCATTGCATATATATTTCTATAGTACGTCCATCGTATGCACTAAATTTTCGAATTTTTCGATTGCTTGAAGCGCCATCTGGATATGTTGGGAGCTCTAGCTCTTTGGGGAGTGGCTTGTTGTTGGGAGATATTTTGAGGGATACAAACTGGGGAATATTATAACGAGAAGGCATATAGAAAATTTCAAAGAGTTGGAAGAAGATGAAAATTATAATTGTTGACTTTTTCTCTTTGAGCTTCTTCGTTTTTATTTTGATAATGAATGTTCATAAGAATTGGAAGTTATTTATTTATTATGTATGGCTGTATGCATGGTGGAAAATAAATATTTGGCTGCTTCTGAATGTGTAGGTGCTAGCTTTAATGCTGAACTATATGAAATGTGGCAAGCTACATATTAGAATAGAATGTAGCTGCTGACGAAACAATGTGACGTCACAATTACATATTCCATTGAAAATGCTTGTGTTGTTGTTGTATACATACATTTTGCGATGCAAATTTTTAAAAAAGTTAATAATTTAATAAAATTTACAAATTTTATAGAAATAAAGTTATAAATTGGTAATGCAAAACTTGCTTTATTGGAAGAAAATCATGGATACGGGCATCAAAGTTGACATCTTTAAACTTGATTTGCGGCTTAACTAAGCGTCTTAGCGACTTAAAAAATACATATTCGTGATCTAGGGAGTGCCACCTTTCAAACGCTGTATCACTTGTTTTGAAAAACAGACTTTTATCTTTAAACTTGATTTGCGGCTAAACTAAGCGTCCTACGGGTATCAAAGTTGACATCTTTAAACTTGATTTGCGGCTAAACTAAGCGTCTTAGCGACTTAAAAAATACATATTCGTGATCTAGGGAGTGCCACCTTTCAATCGCTGTATCACATGATTTAAAAAACAGACTTTTATTTTTTAACTTGATTTCTTATAGCTAGGTACCTTACATCAAAACTAAACAGGAAATTTAAAATCTTCATTGTTTCCGCAAAGAGATACTGAAATGTGGCAACATATAACTGAATGATATCTTTTAATATGATTTTGTATACAAATTTTAGTTATGTAACCATGGTTGCCATATGAAAAAATTAACGTACCTATATTTATTTTCCTCACTTAAGTAGGTAAAATGCGAGAATTGTTTGGCATCGACTCGGTTCGATTTTCAATTTTCCGAAAATACAACCGAGCCTGCGAAGCCACTTCAAACCATACGTATGTACACGATGATAAATTTGTCTCATAACTCTATCCTGTACCTATATACGGCTAGCTTAAAATTTTATTAAAAGTAATTTTTGTTTGTTTTGATTAAGTTTTAAACTTTATTAAACAGCTTTTATTATTGTTTAATACAAAACACGAATTCTTAAAGTATGCAAAACTTATTAAGAAAAAAAAAAATTGATACAAATTTATCAATATGGTAACCATTTGTGATAAATCCCTTTTTCATTTTCATTCATCTGCAACAAAAACAAAATATAAATTTTTTGAGGAAATTAATCCGAAATAATAAGTATATCAATAAAATACCTATATGTGCTTATCTATTTACGATTTTTTTTTCGGTTATAAAATATAAATAAAATATAATTGGCCAAGTAGCCAATAAAAAATGCTTCTCCCCTTGTTTTTAATCTGTCAAGAAACGGAAATTTTTCAAACTGCTCACCCTCGTTATTGTTGTCAGAGCCAAAATAATATAGTCAACTCTTTCGCACAATATATGTTTACACTAATTCCTTTGTGCGAACAGCGCTATTTACGAAAATTTTTAGAAAGAATAAATCGTCGACGACGAAGCTACTATAGTTTCTATAAGCAAAGGTTTTTGGTCTTAAAAATTGTTGTATGTTGTTTTTGGTTTTATATGAAACACTGATATTGAGCTTTTTAAATTCGTAATTAATTATTTGAGGTAATAAATTTGTGTACTCTATTGATATGTATTTTTTGTCAATATTGTTGTCTCTTGTGTTGTTGTTGTTTCTATTTTGGAGTATTTTCTTCTTCTTTTGATGAATTAATTTATCTATTGTTTGAGTGGTGTATCCGTTAGCAAGTGCGATTTGTTTAATTATGTCTATTTCTTTGTTGTATTCTTCTTTATCCATGGGTACATTTAATAATCTATTTATGAATGCGTTGAAATATGACATTTTTTGTGAGAATGGGTGGTGGGAGTTTTTGTGTATAACTATATCTGTCGTTGTGGGTTTCCTGTAAATTTTATATTTGAGATTGTTGTTACTTTTGCTGATGCTTAAGTCAAAGAAGTTTATGGTATTGTCTTCTTCAATTTCTGCTGTAAATTTGATTTTGTTATTTAGATTGTTGATGTACCTACTTTATTAATATATCTATTTGTCTGTTTTTGCCGTTGAAGACAATGAAGGTGTCGTCGACATACCTTGCGTAAAATATTATTTGTTTGAGAGTTATTTGTAATATGATTATTAATTCGTCTATTTGATCCTTGTTGAGAGTTGCGGTGGTGGTTAAGTTTTCTTTTAATATTTGTACTGTTTCTTTAATGGGGATATTTGTAGGTATACATATTAGTGACGTCAAGTGATATGAGTTTATATTGAGTTGATATTGTTAGATTTTTGGTTTTGTAAATTAATTCTGTGTAATTTTTAACGCTTTGGTTATTTTGTATTGTTATGTTATTTTTTTTTTTTTTTTTTTTTTTTTTTTTATTATATTAAACGATAAACTCACAATTAAAAATAACTCACTATATAATACTGCCATCAACTTTCAAACTAAACAGAGAAGATAAAAGAAGACAAACACACATCTTATTTAAATTCAACAGCGAAACAAAAAATAATAAACAAAAAAAAACGAAAGAGAACAAAACACCTTCTCTTTTTAGCACCTTGTACTTACGCCCGATGATGGACGCACGTCGTCCGAAACGCGTCCGAAACGTCGTCCGAAACGCGTGGCGAAAACAATACAGGGTGAGTCATGAGCAATGCGACAAAATGCTAGGGCGTGTAGATTGCGTTGAGACAAGAAAAAAATCGTATTGGAGTGGGGGGTCTATTCCCCTCCGTTTAGCCGGGAGGGGCAATTTTCGAAAAAACTGACTTAAAATGGGAAAAAAATTATTTAAAATCAACGGCTTCATTCACAATGCTGAATTCACAATGCTGAAATTAAAAAAAAACCAAAACCACCTTTTTCTAAGAAAAACATTTATTTTTATTGTAACGAAGCAATTTAAGAAGCATTAATCTTAGTTTTTTTAGTTTTTTTTATTCCTTTTATTTTTACTATGTTTTTTATTGGAAGTACTTATAAAAAATTCTCGATATGATCTCCATTGTTTAGAAGGCATAGATTATATCTCCTTGTAATGGCTTCACATAAGTTTATGCTTGACAAATTTTCCTGCAATTTGACTCCAGCGACTTCAATTCGTTCCTTCGTAAACATAATTCTTCATAAATCCCCATGCATAGAAATCTAGGGGAGTTAAACCTGGTGACTTAGGCGGCCATTCCGTGGGGCCCCTTCTTCCGATCCACCGGTCACTAAAATGATCATCCAGCCAGTTTCTCACCTGTAAGCTGTAGTGTGCTGGAGCACCATCTTGTTGGTAGATTAAAGTATCTGCTATAACCAATGGAACGCTGTCTAATAAATCGGGTAAAAGGTCTCGTAGGAATTGCAGGTATGATTCTCCATTAATAATTCTCCATTAATAACCGGGGCCCGATCACAGTGTGTCCAACAATACCAAGCCAAACATTACAACTAAAGCGGTGTTGTGATTTGTTTTGTTTTTTTTTTTTGTGGATTGGCGCTACTCCAATAATGTAAATTGTGGAAGTAAGTAACCCCATCCCTAGTAAACTGTGCTTCATCCGTCCAGAATATTCTTCTAAAATAGTTTTGTTCGGTTTCATTTCTAAGTAGTAATGTTCTACAAAATTCGGTTCTCAATAACTTGTCGTTTGAGGTGAGTTCCTGAACAGGCGTAAAGTGGTACGGGTGTAAATTTTCCGCCCGAAGTACTCGACATGCTCTAGATTGGGACACTCCAAGCATAGTGGATATCCTTCTTGTACTGACGGAGGGATTATTTCGGACTAAATCCAGAATTCTTTCATCTAAGATTCTTGACTCATCAGAAACTGGCCTTTCGCTTCTTCGATGCTCCAGCACTCCATGATCTCTTAGACGTCGGTGGATTCTTGGAAACGTGCTATGATGGGGACACCTCCTATCGGGATATCTTTCAGCGTACAGTCTTTCGGCTTCACGACTTCGACCATTAGCTAAACCGTAGCAGAAATGCATGTCCGTTAATTCTTCTCGGGTGTATGAGCTTGACATCGTTACGTGTTAATGAGTTAATATTCAAATTTGAAATAATTACTAAGCAAAACTGCAATGCCTTTTATTTATCTTGCGTTGCAATTTTCTTTTTTTTTTTTCATTAAAAAAAATGCGGTTTTATTGTCCCTATTGTCCCCATAACAGGTAGAACCCATGGGCTGCGGGCAGGCCAAGGCAAAAATATTGACAGGTCAGTTTTCAGAAGTTATCAATGAAAATAATATTAATCCAGGGTTATTCCAATACTATTTAATTTTATTACGTTCTCATAAAACTCCAATTAAAAAAAAAGTAAAAAAAACTAAGATTAATGCTAAATAAATAAATAAATTGCTTCGTTACAATAAAAATAAATGTTTTTCTTAGAAAAAGGTGGTCTTGGTTTTTTTTTAATTTCTTGAGAACGACATAAAATTTTTGCATCTGGTTTTCTTACTTAGACTGAAAATTAATGACAGCATTGCATTTTGAAATTAAAATTAGCACTTAACTACGTAAAATTTTGAAAAAAATGAATTTGAAATTTTTTTTTCAATTTTTTTTCTTCAAAATTTTGACTTTGAAAATTAATATTTTAAAAACTATTTCTTAGAATAGATTTATTTAAACACAAAATGAAATAAAAAGTTATTGGCTTTTCAAAAACGTATCGCACAGCATTGTGAATGAAGCCGTTGATTTTAAATAATTTTTTTCCCATTTTAAGTCAGTTTTTTCGAAAATTGCCCCTCCCGGCTAAACGGAGTGGAATAGACCCCCTCCTCCCATACGATTTTTTTCTTGTCTCAACGCAACCTACACGCCCTAGCATTTTGTCGCATTGCTCATGACTCACCCTGTATATTAATTTTATTATTTATGTTGTGAAATTTTAATTTGTTTTATATATTAAATTTATAATAAAAATAAAAACATCGTTTTCATTTAAAATTAAAATTAAATTTAGTCTTTTTCACATACTCACACAAGATGGAGACAACAAATCTTAATTATAAAGAAATTAATGCAAGTGTCTCAAATTCGTTAAGAAATGTTGGTATCTGCTCTTATGATGGACATCTAGAGATGTGAGTACTTTTTGTGTTAGTAGTTGTACAGGCGGGAGATTCACGCACAGTCTTGGGATCAGTGTTTTTTTTTTGTCATCAGATTTGATTGAAGTAAAGGTAAAGTTTAAATTCAATATTAAAGGTTTTGTGGCCTTTACTCCAAAAGCATTGCGTTTCGCCCTAGTTTGGAGTAAAGGCCACAAAACCTTTAATATTGAATTTCATTCATAAATACTCCACTAAATACATTTTAATTCGACTATTTTTAGTCTTTTTATTGTTTTTATTTATTCATTCTGGTAAAGTTTAAAGTAAACATTTTATCAAGTTTTCAAAATAGTTCAACACTTGCCACTTGCTGCTTCCATAATTATGTTACCAACATTTAAACCATTTTCGAGCAAGTAAAATTTAATTTTTTTTAAATAGGAACGTTTTATACCTTATTGATGTAGGACTCCAGTAAGCCATTCGCTTAAAATATTGTTCAAGCTGCTCAAGTAGTTAACATACTAAAAGTCCTGATCCCTGGGAGGTTATCCAAAGGAGGGCGAGGCGTATAAAGCCCCCAAAAAGGGGCTTTTGGGGACTTACTCTTGCATTCAAGAATCTATTTTTAATGGGTTATTCTTTGTACTAAATCTAATTTTCTTTAACTTTATCGAAGAATTTTTTTTGTCAGATTAACAGTTTAGAAGATAATATAATGGAATGCTTGATGAAAAATATAAATAAAACACTTGTTTTTGTAATTTTTCTCCCTTGCGATGCCTGTATCTCGGAACCGGTTAATATTAGAAATAAAGTGATCATCCTCCTCCGAATAACCTCCCAAGGATCAGGACTTTTAGTATGTTAACTACTTGAGTAGCTTGAACAATATTTTAAGCGAATGGCTTACTGGAGTCCTACATCAATAAGGTATAAAACGTTCCTATTTAAAAAAAAAATAAAATTTTACTTGCTCGAAAATGGTTAAAATGTTAGTAGCATAATTATGGAAGCAGCAAGTAGCAAGTGTTGAACTATTTTGAAAACCTAATAAAATGGGCCAATTTTTTAAATAACTTGCCGTGGGTAGTGTCCTACATTTTTTTTTTAAATATGATGTGTTAAAGTTTGTTTACAAAATTTGTTTGAAAAATGACTCAGTCAAACTTCACTTTTCTTGCGAAACTTACAATATTTATTTCGGATTTCGAAATTGCATTCAGTAGCATGGTTATTAAGGATTACGTAGAAAAAAAATCACTGATTTTCATATTTTTTCTAAATATTGCTATTATTACGTAACCCAGCCAGATAATTTTTTTTTCTTACTATTTGCAGTACGGGTAGAACCTACCCTATCACCCGGTACCCACTTGACGTTGAGGTCCGGGACACCCTGTATACCCTATCGATGATGCCACTATTAAAGTGTGAAAGGAGTTTTTCCAAACTATAAAAATGGAAAATAAAGAAACGCTCAAAAATGTGGGTGCGTCGTACGAGTTGGGTGGTATGCAAAGTGTCCCACTCTTATATTTAAGCGTTATCACGTTATGCCATTTGTGCTTTGCTACGTCGACAAAGTTTTTGGGGCTATTTTTCATGTTTAAGTTTTATGAGATAGTTTTTGGGCGATTTCCGGCATTGCCGTTGATATGTCACAAGCAAAAATTAAATCGCGAAAACCATAGGTACAATTTACAGTAATGTAATAGAAAATATATGTAAAAAAAAGATAATTGTTCCAGCACGTCTATTTTGCATAAAATAAGGTACTGGGAAGTTAATTTAGAGTTTATATGGTAAACTCAGAAATGTCAACTATTAGTGCAATGAGCAGTGATGCGGCATCAGATGCTTTTTGGCGATGCTGATGCCTTAATTGATCCTTCCCCCATTGTATAAAAATTTCTATAGTACAATTATGGAGCAGCGCCATCTAAAGAAAGTTGTGAATCGCACATTTGAAGGTTCTTGCATTTACTAAGTGTCTATTCTGTTACCCTAACAATAGTCGTCAACAAAACAAATTAACAATATTTAATGAGTTTTATAGGTTCTAAAGTCCAAGTTAACACACGCCAGCGACATTGACCTCGGAAAGACGATCCCGTTCGCATGTCGATGAACTGAAATGGATGCATGGGAAATAGCCTGGTCAGCAGTTTGATTGGCCAGGCAGCTAACTATGAATAGGTGAACGCATAACTGCATCGACTGCATATGCATGAACGGATATTTGATATACGACGACCAACGATATGGGAAATAGCCTGGTCAGCAGTTTGATTGGCCAGGCAGCTAACTACGAATAGGAGGGTTAGGCAGTTAGTCTTTTGGTGACCGCAATATAGTAAAGTTGATATTAATAAACTTGTATCATTTAGAAAGTAATCTATCTCGTTTTATTTTATAAGTACGAACCGTTGGGCCAGCCTCCGGGCTGGCGTTCGATATTTTTTTAAGATATGCCTTCCGCAAATCATTAAGTGGCGCCCGAGCAGGGACCGGCTGCAAAACGGTATCCTTTTCGCCTAAGGATTGTTGACAAGCCCAATACGCTCCTTAAGGAGTGCAAGTCGCTGTTCACATGGGAACACAGTTGACCATTTTGAGGCCAATGTCACGAAATTCCGCATACACATGGGAACATGTGGATATCCTGATAGGCTAAAGGATACGACGGTGATGGTCGATCGTGCCATTAGTAGGTTGCTTGCAACTAAACGGGATTAACACGACACCTCCCACGCACGCCGGTTTCCGTTTGAGAACCATCGCGATTAAAATAAAAAAGAAATTAATTACTTTTGTAATACGCAGATACGATTGGAAAACTGAACTATCAAAAAAGAATACTTAAATTAAGAACAATGATGCTTAAATTACTTACCTGCTTAACCTGCCTAACAAGAGTCCAAAGCCTACAACTATTTCCATACACATCACACCTTGTTTCGATTAAAGAGAGTAAAGCCTGGATAATCAACGGCAACTTTAACCTCATCCATGTCATCGACCTGGGTCAATTCGAGCGTCAACTAGATGAGCTGACTGACTCCATTAAGAAAAACTTCAGGGATCTAGACAGGAAGCAGCTGGTAAGCTTTCTTCTAACTCAAATAACGGATCGCATCCAGCTACTGAAAGCAAAGCCACTGCGAAATCCAAGGTTGGATGGATTGGCTCAGCACTGAAATGGGTTGCAGGAAATCCAGATGCGCCAGATTGGAACAAAATCTTACAAAGCCAACAAGAAATTGTGGAAAATAATAACCAACAGTACAAACTGAATGAAAAGGTCTCACACGTTATAGAAGACATGACAAGAAAAATCAACTGGGTCATCGACAATTCGAATCACGAAATAATGGTGGCCGATATCCAAAAGTTTGAACAGGACATCATTCATCAGGTCCTACTTATCAAAGAAGAGGTAAACGAAATCGTAAGAGCTTGTCAGATGGCAAAAAGTGGTATTATCAACACAAACTTACTGAACCACGATGAGATTAATATGCTGATAAACGAGTTTGAGACACTGCCTTATGAAAATGAAGTTGAAGCAATCGAATTTGGAACTCCGTCAGTCTATGCGAACAATTCAATGCTCCTGTATGTGCTGTCAATACCGAAGGTGAGAAAGGACGATTATAACATGCTCGTTGTTAGACCTACAATCCTGAATGGGAAACAGGTGAATGTCGAGTTCAGCAAAGTCTTAGTCAACCAGGAAGAAACCTACGGGATTCTGGCTAGCTGTCTTTTTATAAACAATTCTACTGTCTGCAAGGAAGAAGCCCCTGAAAAAATACCTGAAGATCATGTAGCATGTACTTACCGTACTAACACCAATGAAATCATCGAACTCATCCGAGAGGACACAATCTTCCTGACAAACTTTCATGGTGAACTTTTATCAAAAAACTCAAACCAAAACCTGTCGGGGACCTTTATTGTGCGATTCAATAATGAAACCATCCATATTAAGAACAGGACATTTACAAGTTCAAGCGTTACTACTCTACAAGCTCTACCACCGATCATGACGAACATCACAAGTGAAGGACACAAAGTAGATTTGCAGTTTGTCCATAGCCTCAGTCTCCAAAATATAGAACGTCTTGGGAACCTCACAAATAAGGTACGGATATCCACGGTTTCAGACGCCATCATACTCCTGTTAATCATCTCCTTCGCATATGTCATATGGCGGAAAATCGGGAGGAAGCTAAATCTCCCAAGAATAGAATTACCGCAAAAAACCGCAACCAAAAATTAGAAGGACACTTGGGTCACCTAAAATGCTGACGGCACTGATCTACGGGACGTAGATTTTCGAAGGGTGAAAAGTTAACACACGCCAGCGACATTGACCTCGGAAAGACGATCCCGTTCGCATGTCGATGAACTGAAATGGATGCATGGGAAATAGCCTGGTCAGCAGTTTGATTGGCCAGGCAGCTAACTATGAATAGGTGAACGCATAACTGCATCGACTGCATATGCATGAACCCAGCCTCCGGGCTGGCGTTCGATATTTTTTTAAGATATGCCTTCCGCAAATCATTAAGTTCCATATTTCTTTGACAAGAGTCGTAAACAAAACAAAAATCATATGTGTTTACGACTGTTGTCAAGGTAACAGAATAGACAACTAGTAAATTCACGAACCTAAAAATGTGTTATTCACAATTTTCTGAAGATGGCCAGGCGGTGATTATTCAGCATGAAAATACTATAGAAATGTATATACAATGCTTCCACGTTCAGTCAGAGGACATCATTCAAAATCAAAAGGGTTTTTATTTTTCGTCAAACAAATGCACGCATACAGACTTATTTTTACAAAAAATTACACAAACATTATTACAGATTGATGTCAAATGACGGACCGTGTAAAGGTCGCTTTACAGTTGTTGCCGGTGAGATTTCGATCGATTATCTATTTGTTTCCGTTAAAAAACGCTTATTTTTAATGGTGAAGAAAGTAGTAAAATAAACTTTTATTGACATTATTGAATAAAAAATTCGCGAAGAACTGCATTATACCTAGACATTAATAAAAAAAAAATGGAAAAGAATTCCAAAAAATAATTCTAATAACTTCCTTAAAGTTATTAAAAAATTATTCAGATTTATGTGTTTCATTACAATTTTTGGTGCTAAATGACTGCCTGAAATTAAAAAAATAACAAAAACTTTATAAAATACTTACCATTTTTAATTGTTTAGGTACTCATTTTCCTGTACCAATAGTATCAGTCGATCACCGCCATAAACTGCTTACCAATCACTATTTTTTTACGATTCTTATTTGCTTAAATTTTGCTCATCTGCTCATAATAATTTTGCAATTGAAAACTTGACGATTGAAGTGATGCCAATTGTTTGAATTTGTGAACGTTTTACAATATGGCTTAGGCATCATTCATGCCTTTGCGTCAATGAATTTACCCATAGTTTTATAGGTAAAAACTTATCATATAAATATATTATCAAATAAAGTTGTGTTTATAAGTAAATCGACTAAAATCCTTAAGATTTTCATGAACTATTTAGTTTTCAAAGAGTTATTTTTAAGGAAAAATTTAACTATTAAGGCACGAACAAAATATGCAAAAATTAATTTTCAAGTTAAGCTAACATGATTCTTAAAAGAGGATATTGAAACACCATAATCAAAAAAAGAGCGAATTTTCTATTAGGAGGAATTGAATTTTCTCAAAAAATAACGGCACCTACCATATAACAGTTTTGAAAAAGCTTAATTTTCCCAAAAACGGCTCCAACGATTTTCTTCAAAAAAATTACTGATGGTTTTTGTCAGATAACTTATTGTTGAATTGCAAAAAAAAATTTGGCAAGCCTATTAACGGTACCTTCTATAGAACCGTTATTTTTTCTTGAGCTATCTCATGAACGGGTTAATAGATTTGAAACCAAACATTTTTTTTTTGGAAATATCTAGATCTAGAAATATCTAGATGATTTGATTTTCAATACCAAAATTTTGCAAAATAGCTTAATTTTAGTTTTAATTAATTTTTTAGTTTTGTTTTTGTAAATTCAACAGTAATTGGAAAACGGCTTTTTTTTTAATTTTGTGGATAAAATGCAAACTATAAAGCTCTTAAAATTGGCGTTCTTCGAATTTGTAAAAAAAAGTTTTTTTATAAAAAATATTAAGTAAACATCGATTTACTTAAAAACCGCTCTAAAGATTTTGGAATAATTTTTTGATAAACTTAAGGCAACAAAATTTTCTGCATACTTTGATTTTGGCTTGAATCTTTGTAAAAAGAAAGAAGTCTTAGCAATTTTGTGAAAAATTCAGACTTTTTTTTCTTTTATATTTAAAAATAAAGGGCACGACTGGCAAGTTAAGTTACCTAAGGGTTTAATGTACAAACGGAATATACGAAAAATCGTATGAAATTTTTTTAAAACATCTAAATGCGTATCTTACAAAGATTAAAACCTAAATCAAAGTATGCAGGAAATCCATTTTTCTAAATATAAGCTTAATACAATTTTTTTTTCAAAATCATTTAACCGGTTTTCGAATAAATCGATGTTATCAATATTTTTGTCGAAAACTTTTTTCTAAAAAAAATGAGTATGCAGGTTTTTAAAATTAATTTATTGCACCTCTGAGAACTAAACTTTATGAAAATCAGTCAACTAGTTTTTGAAATATTGAATTCACAAAAACAGTTTTTCAAAAATTATTTAAAACTTAACATAAACATTTTTGAAAAATAATTTTATGGTATGTTATTTAAAATAGCTAGGAAAATTTCATTATTGAATTTCAATCAAATCGCTTCAGCCGTTATCGAGATAGTCGAAATTTAAAAATACCGTTATATGGCAGGTACCGTTAATCGAATTTTCTTTAAAGTTTGGTTTCACAATTTGATAGATCTTCTAGATTTTATTACACATGTGAAATTTGGTTGAAATCGTCGGAGCCGTTTTCGAGAAAAAGAAAATTTTCTATAACCGTTATAAGGCAGGTACCGTTATTTTTAGACTTATAGTGACCTACAAAAAAAGCTCCGGGCTTATTACCCTAAAAACCATACCTACCTACCTACAGACAGACAGACAGACAGACAGACAGACAGACAGACAGACAGACAGACAGACAGACAGACAGACAGACGGACAGAATTGCCTTACCCACTTTTTTCTTCTTCTCTATCTCTTGACTTATAGTACAAGTAAAAAATTATTAAATGTATTTTTATAAAATTTTATTTTTTTTTCGCATGTGCGACCAGTCGTGCACCACAAGAGCAAGTTCGTGGGACCCAGTCGTGCACTTTATTTTCTTCAGCTATATCATGAACGGGTTACCCGATCTTATCTCAAAAAATATTTTAAGAAATGTCTAGATGATAAGATCAAATTTTAGTACCAGAACTTTGCAAAAGTTCTACTTAGTGTTATTTTAAAACACATTGAGTGCCAAGCCTATTTTCTGTATATTTCACTGGGTGCCAACAACTTTTTTTGCTATATTAAGTGTTTTTGTTGTATAAATATATTTTTGTTTATATATATTTATGTTTGAGTTGTCCTGGGAAGTCCTGGGAAGGAATTTTGTCTGGCAATCAAATATGATAGCCGTGGCACAGCACAATAAGTTAGACATCTATCTGTCTGCCGGAAGCCATGGTTATTATATATGATAGCCAGTTATTATTTTATTATTTTTTTTATTTTCGGTTATTTTCATTTGTCGCTTTATTTGGTTTTCAGATTTCAATACTAAACTAATTCATAATGCGTAGAAGACATATTGCTCAAACTGAAACTGATACAATGTCGTCCGATTCGGAATCCCACTTGGATTTTGGCTCCGATGATTCTCATGAAGATCAAATTTGGCACCCAGAAGGAAACTCATCCGATGAAGATGGGAATGTTTCGAATGTCATTAGAGACATCCTGTTAAAAGAAGAGAATGAAGATCTGCATTCGGATGATGATGGCGGTGCAAGAAGTCTTCATCAGTCGACTGAGTACGTAGGTAGACACAAAGTCTTCGAGTTCATCGGGAAAAAAGGTCTCAAAATCGAAATTTCGAATCAAGCCTCACCAAGTGATATCTATTCACATATCGTAGATGAAGGGTTGATAAAATATACAGTTGACGACACTAACCGTTTTGCTGAACAAACCATAGCAGCCAAACGAAGATCCAAGCATGGTCGAATGAACTAGTGGATTCCAACTGATTCATTTGAAATGAAGAAATTCTTTAGATTGATGGTGTGGATGGGTTTGATACCTCTTGGCCGCATCGAAGATTACTGGGAAACAAAAGGCGTGTATACAACATAGCGCTACCAAGAACAATTATGTCCAGAAATCGTTTTCAGGCCTTGATTTCGACGCTACATTTTGAAAATATTGAAACAAGTAGCCAAAGCAATCGACTTCACAAGATTGAAAAACTTATTGATCATCTTCAGACCAATTTCAAAGCCCTTTTTACCCTGTTCAAGTTTTTGTTATTGACGAAACTCTTGTGCCATGAAGAGGTCGCCTTGTATTTAGGCAGTATTCTATATTATATTGTACTATTTGTACTATAGAATGTCAATTTTATTATTGACCATTCTGTCAATTTTTCATTGAATGTTTGAACAACAACAACAACTTTAGGCAGTACATACCAAATAAAACTCATCGGTATGGAGTGAAATTGTTCAAACTCTGCTCCACTGATGGTAACACTTGTGCACTTCGAGTTTACACCGGAAAATCTGCTACTGGTGAAAGAGAAATCGGACTGGCCAAAAATCTATGCACCGAACTCTGCCAATGACTTCTCAATGAAGGAAGATGTCTTTATGTTGACAACTTTTACACAATGAGTTAGCTAAGTCCTTCTTGCAACAGAAGACCCATGTTGTAGGCACTTACAAAACGTCTCTTACAAAACGTTTATACAGTGAATAGTCATATCACATTTTCAAACGTAAACGTGCTGTAAATCAAATATCGTTAATGTAAAATCAATATTACGAAACCTTTACATTTGTAGCAGTTTTGTAAAGCCATTATATCAAAACTTTACTCCTACAAAACGTTTACAGTGAATAGTCACATCACATTTTCAAACGTAAACGTACTGTAAATCAAATATCGTTAATGTGAAATCAGTATCAGGAAACGTTTACATTTGTAGCAGTTTTGTAAAGCTATTATCGAAACATTACTCTTACAAAACGTTTACAGTGAAAAGTCACATCACATTTTCAAACGTAAGCGTACTGTAAATCAAATATCGTTAATGTGAAATCAGTATCACGAAACGTTTACATTTGTAGCAGTTTTGTAAAGCCATTATCAAAACTTTACTCTTACAAAACGTTTACAGTGAATAGTCACATCACATCTTCGAACGTAAATGTACTGTTAATCAAATATCGTTAATGTAAAATCAATATCACGAAACGTTTACATTTGTAGCAGTTTTGTAAGGCCATTATCAAAACTTTACTCTTACAAAACGTTTACAGTGAATAGTCACATCGCATTTTCCAACGTAAACGTACTGTAAATCAAATATCGTTAACGTAAAATCAATATTACGAAACGTTTACATTTGTAGCAGTTTTGTAAAAACATTATTAAATCTTAACTCTTAAGGCAGAACCATAATAGACGAAATGGCACGTACGGCGCCGTACGAAATCAGCGAGAACAAGCAAATCGTATAGTGCGCACATAATGTTGGACTGCTCAGTTTCGGCAAGTTTTCGTTCACTTTTGCCTCCGTACGTAAAGAGCGCTCCAGAGCGCAGTTTACGTACGTAAATCTGACAGCCAGCCAAATACATGTGAAATTGGCTTGCGTGTGCGTTCGGCCATTATGGTCGACTGAAGGTAATGGCGGCACTTAAGGAAACTTGACGTAGAACTATGACATTAGCTTTCGTTTGCTTACGACTATTATGGTTGGCACATCTTCGAACGTAAGCATACTGTAAAACAAAAATCGTCAATATAACGAAACATTAAATTTGTAGCAGTTTTGTAAAACTATTATTAAAACTTAACACTCACTATTACAGTGCAAATGTATAATAACAATCACCAAACGAGATAAATTTATTTGTATTAAATTTGTCTTCATATGTAAGTAGATGATTTTGATACCAAAACCTGGTGGTCGTGGGTTGTGTGTTGTGTTATGGATTACTAGCGTATACGTTGTTCAATAATTGTAAATATACTTCTACGTGATTTAAAATAATTTGGAATGTCTACATTTCATTTACAGATAATTAAACCTCGTATAGCATTGATCGGCCATTAATATTTGCATTTTTTATCAAATTAGAAAACCAAACATATTAAAAATCTATTTTTGTTAATATGTAGAAAAAAAAAAACAAAGCACATGTTTAGGTTTTGATTGAAATAAGCCTTTGAATTTTATCTTACAAAATAATAAAAAATATTTGTTTTGTGGAAAAAAAAATGGTCTCAAATACTTTTATATAAGAAATCATTCTTAAAATAAGAAAGTTTTTACAGGCCCCTTATTTTTATCGACCTGTTTTACAAAACTGGTAGAAAATATTTCTCGCGTTCGATATTTTGCCTTTACTTGCACAAAAATATAATTATTGATTATTTTTATACCTCCCATATTATAGTAATAATGTCAATGAACAAGAGATGGAAATTGTTTAAGTTTTGGTTTGTATAAGTACGTAATAGTAATATGATCTCAAATGGCATTACGTATTTACCTATACAGTTTAATATTTTTCTGTAAACGATTTGTACCTTAGTTAGTTTTTTCGAAGTGTTTTTGAACGTATTTATTTCTAAACGTTCATATACCTATTCCAGTAATAGTATCTGTAAACGATTTGTTCCTAAAAAAATTTGGGTACAGTGAGTAAACATTTGATATACGTCTGAAACATTACAGCTACGGTGTTAATATTCAGTAAATGTTCTGTAGCTCTGAAATGTTCCTTGTTATGACGGAATCGTGGCTTTGAAGTGGAAAGACACCAGAGCTGTAAGAATGCTTTCTACCAAAAACGCTCCAGTTTTGATACCTGTTTCAAACACACGCACTGCACGCATACAAGAAGATAGTGTCCAGCTTTCCACAAGGTACAAGACAGAGAAGAACGATTGTCAACTAAGCCTGAAACAATTCTAGCCTACAATAAAGGCAAATCTGAAATTGATTTGTCCGACCAAATGGTTTCATACGCAACAACTCTCAGAAAAGGCGTGAAGTGGTACAGCAAACTATGTATTGAGTTGTTGCTGGGAACTTCAGTAGTTAACGCTTGGGTGGTTTACAAAAATTTAACCAAAAACAAAATTTGCATACAAAAATTCAGAAAAAAACTTGTCGCCGAGCTTCTCAATATGCCATCATCTTCATCTCGACCAGAGCAACCCCGAACCAAGCATCAAATGGTGATGAACAGGGTGAATGATTCTGGGACTAATATTCGCAGAAAGTGTAGTGCTTGCTATAACCGCATAAACAAGGAAAGAAGCTCGGAAAGAAGCAAAACAAAACTACACATTTTGTGAAGATTGTCCAGAACAGCCCCAAATGTGCCGCGATTGATTCAATCTGCAACATAAGTAAAACCTCCATCAACATTCTAGTTTCTTAAAAAATAGAAGCAAGCAAAAAAGTTTCTAAATATTTCCATAATATTCCTGAAGTATTACTATAGATATATGTAAGATAAAAACGCACTGAAAATAAGATAAAAATTGAATTTTTGAAAAGTTTCTTTATTTTTTAGTTATATTTTGTTATGAAATTGAAAATTTATTTTATTTATACATATATTTATAAGAATTAATAATTAAAAACAAAAAAATGTGTTTCAAAGAAAAAAACGGCTGTAAAATCTGTACATTCATGAAATTACCAAGTTTACCTAGCACATCACTGGGTACTAGGGTTTTCCATTCGTATTAAAATTTCTTCCTAGAAGCTATCAATTTTGATAGCCAAAGCATTATATGAATACATACCTGGCTATCATATTTGATAGCCACGGCACCACAGGAGACAAATGCGATCAAATGCGATATAGCCATGGCAGTAAATTTTTCAATTTATTTTTTTGTAAATTTGGAATACGGCTTGACCTTATACAATAAATTTAAACTATTTAGGACTTTCAATTTCCATACTTAAAATTTGCATATTTTTTGGGAAGTTTTTAGGATAGATACCAACTGTGTAAAACCAAGTTTGCAGCTTCGAAAAGCTTGTGCTAACCTGGGGGTGGTCAAAAAACCTTTTTGGACCTTTTTCAGTTTTTGCCTTATAACTTCATAAAAGTGCATCTTTTAAATCAAACACCAATATTTGCTATAATTAAAGCCTTACAGCAGTTCTGTTTTCTATTCTTCTATTCTTTTCTTACCCAGAAAATCTGCGATTTTTGTGACCTAAAGCGATTTTTTTGTCTTTATTGACTGGCCTAAAAGCTCAAAATATCAAAATAGAAATATGTTATTAAAAAAAATGTGTCTGGGGTCAGAACTTTAGTACTAACTATTCCAAAGCATCATCTTCGCCTTCTTCTGTCAAGTCCGGATAAAAGTCTGGCTTTGATTCTGTGCATAGACTCTTATAAAAATCATGGAATTGCTCATCGATCAAATGGAGTTAATTTAGAAGGTCTTCTTTTCTTGCTTCACTAATTTTATTCGGTCCATCGTTAAGAATTCAAGACATTCTAAGTTAACTTGGTTGGGTCGGACAAACTTGCACTTGTGTAAGATTACTAACCTTTGGCTTAGGATACTAAGCAAGAAACCATAATAAATAATTGGAAGCAAAAACAGTTTCTTAACCAGGTACCGTTAATAAGGTGATTTTGAAAAAAAAAAAATCTAACGAAAAACTCCGTCATTGGAAACAAATCAGTCACACAAAATTTTATAAAAATCGATAGTATTTTTTACGAGAAAAATGAAATTGTCTAAAACGCTTGTATGGCAGGTATCATTAAAAATATAGTTGCAAAAAAAAATTTTTGTCGAAAAACATCACCGTTTTCAGTCCTGTTAAATTTTATCAAAATCGATCGTATTTTTTTCGAGAAAAATTGAATTATGTGTTACGTTTATATGGAAGGTACCGTTATTTTCAGACCTAGGATAAAAATCAAAAACACACCTGGGCATTTTACTCTAAAAATACAGAGTACCAAGTTTGAGGAAAATCGGCCCAACCGTTTAGACTGTAGGTGTCGATACATCCAGACTGACAGACAGACATACAGAATTGTCGGAATTACTTTTTTCGTGTTCTCTATCATCGTAATGTCATGTTTGATAAAAAAGCTACCCCAACTAACTCAAACAAACACAAACAGCCGTTTTAGAACTTGGGGGTCTCGAGCTCAAGTATCTGAGTTCCCTCTTAATTTCTGAGAGTTACAAAAAAGTAAAGGGGGGGCTTGAGTCCCCTGAGCTCTTTCCCTCCCTAAATACGCAACTGATCGAGGGATACCGATAAAAACAGCCGACTTATCCCCTTTCAGTACCGTTCCTGTTGCTCGATCTTAAAGCTCATCGTCTCTTCAAGGTATTTTTACGGTACCGTGCCGTTTAATTGACAAAAAAATATATTGGGGCATGTTCATAGACTATGTTTAAGTTGAGTTTAATACCTGTGAGACACTGGTGGTATAGATACCACGCTATACGGGTAAACCACCAGTGTGTCAGGGAATACCACGCTAATACCACACGAGCAAATTTGGCATTAGCGTGGTATAGATACTATAGGGTTTTTACTGTATAGTATACACCGTATGTATACGCATTTTTTTTAACGCAGCACCATTTTTGACCATTCTTTTTTTATAAATATTCTTTAAAATAAGTTTTGTTGCTGATTGAGCAGGTTAAAATAGTATATTTTGTTCAAAAATTGCCTACATCAAAAATTCTTCAATTAAATGATTTTTTAAGGTTATATGTTCCAGAATCAAGAGAAAACAATCAAAATGTACATGTTTGCATCATAATAAAAAAACATCAATCACTATTTGTTACAGAGTTGTCAACGCATACTACACATGGTGTGTGTCACCCTCCCTGGTATTGGCAATACCATGGTATCTACACCAGCAGTGTGTCCAAGGACAAGGTATAAGAAAAACTCAAGTTTATCCTATTTAAATTACATTGTATAAACACAGTCTAAGAAAAACTCGAATTTAAAAACAGCTATGAATATGTCCCATTATTATTGAACTTTGAATTCGAAACCGCCTCTAACTAAAATCTAAATTTTCCAAGGGGATGTAGTTATGGTAACTGTATAAGAAACGAAGAACATAGCTGACAAAAATATTGACGAATGAAGCATCGATTCGATGTGTGAAAATTTAAAATTCGCGCGAATTTTTAATTTTAAGCTACTTTTTGTGTCGCTCTTAAAAATTTTCATAACAAATGTATGGCTGAAAATCGCAAAAAGATAAAGGCCATATGACACTTTGCCAAAGCTACATATAGTCATATATTTGAATATGAAAAATAAATGAATTTTACGAAATAAATAAAGATAAACCTATACCCATACAAACATTAAAAAATTGAGTAAACTTATATTAGAATTTTACATAAATATCTACGATTATAACGAAAACTTAATTGCTTAATATTCTGATATATTAAAACGTTACAAGTTACAACCCGTTTAGTTGAACATGTTTTTTAAAGTTTTGACTCTTCAAAAAACCCATTTTGTTTTTTTACTTCTTATAGGTTTTATAGGTTAACATATACATATGTATAAACATTCTTCAACAAAAACACTGCCTCTTATGTGGAAAAAAAATGACTCATGGGCCACGGCCCTCGACACACCAAAAATGCAGTTCCCCTTGACGTAATGCACTCTCAATTTTGCATAAAGTCGCTTTTACAATAGCTTGCCATTTAAAACCTAAAGTCCTAAACACTTATCCTGCTCTACTGAGGAGATAGGGTTGAGGTTAAATTGCGGATGGAGTAATAGATCTTCACGAAACAAAACACAGCAAACAAAAATAATCCAAAAGAAGAAATAATGCACCCAAAACAACACACGATGCTGTATCAAGATCTGCTACATTCCTTCGCAGGCCACCTGTGTGGGCAGACTACAAAAATTAGCTATAACATACCACCAAACCACCGCGCGGTCATCGCGTCGAGACTCGAGCGTCGTTGCACTGCTGCAATATGTAATCTGCAATAAAAATAGAAAAGCGAAAACATGCGCTTGCGCACCTACAACTTCGGATGCGATGGGACTATGAGAGTCATAGAAGCGTGCGCCAAGACGTCAGCATACTAGCGACGATGTTTTGTCAAATTGCCGGGCTTTAGACTTTTACACTTTCTAGTACCTACATAAAAAGCGGCGAATAGCTTTCAATTTGTTTCATTACGCAACGTGTGCTGGTTATATAATTGACAGTAGCTTCAGAGCTACAGATAACCTGGCGTAAAGGCTGCTGCTAAAATGAAAGTGGTATCACTTTATCAGTAAGGAGAATAATTAAAATTTTTCGAGTGGTTGTGCAGGTGGATATGGATAAAGGTTGAACCATATGTGATAAAACCCACGCAAATATATAGCTTTGTTTGTAACGTATAGACATTTTTCGACATTGCCACAGTGCATTCATGTTGCGGCTTCGTCTCTCTGTCTTCACATTGGCTAGAGAATGTTTTAGTATTTGATGTTGGATTCCAATCTACTATGTTAAATAGGAATAATTTTCTGTCGGCTTTTCTTATGATAAGTTACGGGCAGTGAAACTTAAAAATACTAACGGTATTCACAGGTGATATTAATTTTTTTTATATGCATGTTATTTTTTCAAGTCATGGTGGGGTAAAATGGATAATATAGTTCAGTTCATTGAATCCCGTTAAACCTGAGGTATGAATAAAAGAAAACAGGATTACGATAACTTGGTTTTTTTCAAATAATTATTGTTGTTTTTTTGTTACTTGTGCAAGGTGCTTACGTCACAAGTGAAAATACTGTCACAAATGAAACAAGAACAAAGTGAATATGCCAAAGTGTCGTAATCTTGTATTCTGAAAAAATTATACGAGTTTGCATTAAACTTTTCTATTTACACATAAATAAAACATAGCCAAGTCAATAAATCCAAGGTCGAAAAAAATAGCAGGTCGCTCATTATTTTGGGAAGATGTTAGGATAGATACCAACAGTGTAAAACTAAGTTTGCAGGTTCGAAAAGCTTGTGCTAACTTGCGGTGGTGCAAAAACATCAACATTTTTGGACTTTTTTCAATTTTTGCCATATAACTAAGTGCATCGGAGGAAAAATAATTGTACCTATGCACTTTTAAGGTCTTAACAATTTGCTAAAATTTAAGCGCAACAACTGTTCTCTAAAAATATTCATTTAGTATTCTTTTTCTTTAATTAAGTGCGATTTTGCAAAATTTAAACATCTTTACTACATTTACTTCATTAAGGAGATCCAAAATTTCGCTATCTGTTAAATAGTTACTGCCCAATATACATCTTCTTGTTTCCCTTAGAACAGGGCACCTTTTCCGACAAAATGAAAAACATCTTAACTTTCAGATATATTGCGCATCTTGTAAAGTAACGGTAAATCTTCCCGATGGGGTATAAAGTTAATATTTATCAATTCTCCTCCCAGTCAAAACGTGTTAAAAATTTGTTAGATGGAAAAATCATCTCGAAAGTAGTTTCTCTCATTCAGATTAGGATTCCGCCTGTTATAAATCATAAGATGCAGTGAATTTGAAGCCTCTTCCATGTACACCTGTCTAAAGTTGCCATCTTAATGAATTATTATCTGGTATAGTGATTCTTTCAAAGTACTCTTCTGATCATTAATATTTAGAGTGACATTGGCTTCTTGTGCTAGATCTATGCACTCTTTAACCCATCCTATCTTACTTCTTATAGCTCGTAGAGCAACTTTTTTCGGAAGTCAATCATTTTGCCTACTCAACATTTGGACTTTCTACGTCTTCATAAATAGTTGTAAGCCTGTTTCCAGCATTATCATGTAATTTGGAGTGCTTGTGAAATGTTCTTTTTATATAAAATCTTAGCAATTTTTCCACAGTCTCGTATTTTCTTGCTCTCCATCACACACCTGAGCCGCATAAAACAGAATTGATTGAGAAACTGATTCAAACACTTCGTATATTTGCTGCTGTGGGTAGGGTTACTATTCGCCCCGCTTTTGGAGGGACTGTCCCCCATTTTATCTTAAACTATGTTTTGTCCCCCAAAACCAAAAATGAAAAAGGGGGACGCCTTTGTCCCTCTTTTTTACAAATTTCTATTTAGTTTTTCATCATAGCAATATTTACTTTTTCATACTATATGAAAATAATTTTATCATAGTTAATACATTTTTAGTACTCGATACATACATTTTCTTCATTTAACTTCACTTCAGTATTTTTCTATATGTCACATCGTGTTTAATGTTCAGCATGTATCCTTATTACGAAATCACCCCTGAAAGTCTTGACGGATTTTGTAAAATTTCATTAGGTAGAATAACTTTATTTGTTTTCATCTCGGATAGTTAACAGTTTATGACTAGACTAGACTTGTTCTTCTATTACGGTGTAAAGTTTGTCTAATATAAAGCAGGGCACGAATGCCATAAGAGTCTGCCAGGTTTCTAAACGGCGGGCAGGGCACGAATGCCATATGAGTCTGCCAAAAAGAGAAACAACTTAGTTTGAATGCAAAATTGAATCTGAATTTTATTTCCAATTTGTATCGCTTAAATACTATTTTGATTGACCTATTGTCAATCTATAATTCTAATAATAACCTACTTTATTATTATATCTATTTTTATTGCACTTTGTTTTGGACTACTCAGTTACATTTCTTAACATGATTTTGTCAGCAGTTTTCAGGTTGTATAGTCATCGGTCGTAGTCTTCGTCATAGTGGCTTCAGTTGATTGTTGCATCCAATTTCATTGTTAATATTTGGGTTGAATGGTAAGTCGTCGGTCGTCGTCATCGTGGCTTCGTCATCGTCGTCATCGTGGCTTCGATTGATGCATTAAATTTCATTGTTATTGTTTGTAAAGTATGTTGGGATGAGGTAGGTTTTGTGATGAGTATAGGAACACTACACCCTCACCCTCAAGCGAAAAATTATCAGGAGAATAATTTATTATTTAGGGAATAATTTTTCAAGATACATTTGAAATTGTTGTAGTCGCAAGTGCTTTACATGTGGCGTGCTTATGTAGTCATTAAAGTGCAGTTTAAATTTATATTAGTGTCTTAATTATTTTACTTATTTCATTCATCTATATTATATTTCTTAAGGCTATTATTGAGGAGTTTTTTGTGTTCTCCTTTTATCTCTACTATTGTGTTTACATTATTTGTTTCAATTATTTTATATGGTCCATGGTAGGGGCTTTGTAATTTTTTCTTACTTTCTAGTTTTACAAATACTAAGTCTCCTATTTTAAAATCTGAAATTTTTATCGTATTCTAATTTTCTTTTACTTTTCACATTGTCAATAATTGAATGAGTTTTTGTAATTGCGTACTTAAGTCTAGTTTTTATTTCATTTACATAGTTTTCTAAATCGTATATTTTTTTATTATTATTTATTACATCATTAGGTAAATAATATAGTTTTCCATATATTAATTCGTATGGTGTATAATTAGTGTCTATATGTGGTGTTGTGTTATATGAAAATGCGTAATATGGAATCCAAATATCCCATTCATGGTCTTCGGTAAAATTTAAAAGAAATTCATTGAGAACTCTATGATTTCTTTCTATAGAACCTATGCTTTGATGGTGATAAGGTGATGAATGAACTTGTTTTATTTTTAACATCTCGCATATATTTTTCATTAGTTCATTTTTGAATTCGGTTCCGTTATCGGATTTAAGAATTTTAAAACATCCGTATTTTAAAATGAATTCTTCTACTAATGTTTTGGCTTTATTTTCAATAGGGTGTGCAACAACATATTTGGTGAGTTCACATTGCATTGTCAATATATATCTATATCCATTTGATATTCTAAGAGGTCCTACTGTATCTATTTGTATGGTTTCAAAACTAGTTGTAGGCGTATCTGTTATTATCATTTTTTCTTTAATGTGTCTAGTTTGTTTATTTTTAGTGCATAGTTCACAAGCGTTTACAAATTTCTTTACCATTTGTCTCATATTTTTCCAGACGTATTTTTGTTTAAGTTTTGTTACTGTCTTTCGTATGCCTAAATGTCCTCCATGCGGTGTGTTGTGGTAATCCTTTATAATGTTCAATTTTTCTTCATTTTTAATTATTCTTTTAGGGGGTTTATATATAAGTATTTTCATGGGCGAGTGGTTATCATATGGTTGCAACCTATTATAAATATCTTTTAATTTTTCTTTTTCAATATATGTGAATATTAAATCTTCTTCACTAAGCGCTATTTCTTTTATGGGTACCCTTTTTAAATCTGATACGAGCTTCTCCAGGGTCGAAACGTGTTTCGCTGGATTATCGCTGCATCTCACAATAACTTCATTTTTATTTATTTCAATATTAATATTATTTCTCTTATTACAACTCGCTATTTCAATTTTTAAATTTTTCATATTTCTGACGTCAGTTATGGATGTACAATCCCACATATGAAGGTACGCCTGGCCATGCGAATTCCGTCGGTGAGATGTGTAGTTCTCCTTAGTGTTATTATTTTTATTGGCAATGTTTTTTGCCATACCCCTTGTTATTGCCATGATCCGCTCCTTGGAGTCGCAATCACTTTGGCTTTTATTATTATCGTTATTTACCAACATGGATTTTAGGATGTCACTGTCATCCTTTATTCTTGAGAGTGCATCGGCATTCGTATTTGCTGAACCTTGTTTGTAGATTATCTCAAAATCATAGTCTGATAAGTCTATTCTGATTCTTGTTAATTTTGAAGATGGATTTTTATGCGAAAATAAAGATATTAACGGCCTATGATCAGTTACAACTATAAATTTTCTTCCGTAAAGATAAGGTCGGAAAAAGTTTATACCCCAATGGATAGCTAATAATTCTTTTTCTATAATCGGCTTATTTATGTCATGTTTTTGTAGAGCTTTGCTTGCATAAGATATTGGCAAATCATGACCTATTTCACCTTGTGAGAGTACTGCGCCTAATGCGAAATCGGATGCGTCAGTGGTGAGTATGAAAGGTTTGTCGAAATTTGGGTATTGTAGGATTGGTGGGTTAATTAAATTTTGTTTTAAATCTTTAAAAGCTGTGTCACATTCGTTTGACCAAATGAAAGGTTGATTCTTTTTTAGAAGAGAATTTACACTTTTTGCAACTTCTGCAAAATTGGGAATAAATCGTCTGTAATAATTACAGAAAGCAACGAATCGTCTAACTTCATCTGCATTTGTTGGGATGGGATAATTTTCTATTGTTTTATATTTAGATGGGTCAGTTTGTATGCCTTTGCTTGTAATCAGATGACCTAAATATATTACCTCAGATTTAAGAAAATGGCACTTGCTGGCGTTTAGTTTAAGATTGTACTTTCTTAGACGTTCAAAAACGTTGATTAAGTTCTGGTTGTGATGCTGTATGCCGCAGCCGAAAATAATTATATCATCTACATATAAGAATGCTTCTGATTCTAAACCACTAAGTGCTATTGTAAGCATTCTCTGGAAGCTATTTGAGGATATTTTGAGTCCGAATGGTAGTCTTTTAAATTGGTAGTGTCCGTCTGATGTTGAGAATGCAGTAATGGGTCTTGACTCACTTTCTAAAGGGATTTGGTGAAAAGAACTAGTCATATCAAGTGTAGAAAAATATTTTGCTCTGCCTAGTCTGTCGAGGACATCTTCTATTCTAGTTAATGGGAATTTATCATTTACTATCTTGTCGTTTAATTTACGGAAATCTACTACTAGGCGCCATTTTTTGTATTATCTTCGCTTTTCTTAGGCACTAAAAGTATTGGTGAATTTTAAGGACTAACTGAATGTTCTATAATATCATTATCTAGCAGATCGACTACTTGTTTTTTTATTTCTGAATTTTGTGTCTGTGGTAGTCTGTAGGTTTTTATGTAAACTGGGTTTTTATCCGTAATATTTAGTCTTTGTGTGTAAAAATTATTGGTTGTTAGAGGTTCATCTTTGAGATGAAAAATGTCTTGATATTTTTCGCATATTTGTTGTAGGGCTGTTTTTGAATTCGTGTCAGTTTGAGCATTTTTTAATTATTTTAGCAATGTTTGTATTCTCTTTAAATCGTATCTAGTCTTTGTTTTAAGTACATTGTAGTTGGCTAATCTTTCTATTTTGGGTTCTATACTGTTAATTACTATTTCAAAATCGTTTACGTTTAGTAATTTTATGTGACATATACCTTTTGCAGGTATAATTGAGTTTGCTATGAAAACTCCAGTCTCTATTTCACTGTTTAAAATAACACTGTCTTCTTCTACTGATAAACTAATGGGGCATACTATTTCTGTTCTAGGCGGTATTTTGATTGTTTTTTTAAATTTTGTAATGATGGGTATAACAATTTCATTCTCATTTATAATTGTAGTGATTGTATATGTTTCATAATCTATTTTACACATGTATTTTGATAGAAAATCTCTACCTAAAATACCATTTGTCGTAATTGGAAAATTAGATTCGACTATATGAAAAATATGAGATATTGTGGTATTTGCAAATTTAAGATTCAGTTCTTTTGTGCCTAAAGACAAAATGTCTTCTTTTGATATTCCTGTGAGTTTACATCTTTCTTTTGCAAGGTCTGCTGTATCTATGTTATCTTCTTTGTATATGGATATATCTGCACCCGTATCTATGAGGAATGTCTGATATTGGTTCAATTTTGTTATATATATTGATACATAGTTTGTCATATCATTTGAAATATTTAAGACTATTGATTTTGGTGTCCCGGATAATTGCTTTCTGCGATTTCCGGACCTTCTACGTTTCCCTGATTGTTCAAAATGTTAACTCTTCTGTTATTTATCATTCTGTTGTTATGAGTATTTTGGTTTCTGTTATGGTTTGATCTTCGTTGTTGATTGATAAAGTTGTTGTTATGATAGCTACGTTGTTGGTAATTGTTATGGAATCTATGATTGTTGTTCCATTGTTGTTGTTGATTTTGAAAATATTGTCTGTTGTTGTTATAATTCGGCTGCTGGGAGCTGAATCTAGGTGTGTAGTTGTTTGTGCGTCCCTTATTATAGCTAAAACGATTGTTGTTTTCTTGTCTCATGAACAGCATTTGGTTTGAACTGGTTTCTCTTTTCAGTTCAAGTGAAAGGTTAATTGCTTCTGATAAAGTTTTCGGTTGTGCAGCAAATAATGTTGGTTTTATGCCTTCATTTATGCCATTCTTGAAAACAGTTAGAGCATAGCTTTCGTTCATTTTGCTGATTACCTTTTTCTCAGCATCGGTTGCAGTATCGGGTAATTCCCCTATTTGAAGGTTGTTTAAATCAGTGATTAATGAAACTAATCTGTCTTTGTATATTGTTACTGATTGGTTCCTTTGTGTGATCTGTGCTAATTTTGTATGAACTTGTGATATTGTAGAAGTGTGTTTGTATTTGTCTTTTAAGTTTGTTTTGAGAGCTTCTAATGTTTCAAATTTAGTTGTGAGCCCTAGCGTAGTTTTTACATTTTCTGACAGTTTAACATGAAAAATGAATTTTAAAAATTGAACTTTTGAGGTTTCTTTCAGGTCATCATGCAGAATTCCCACGATTGTTAAAAATGAGTCAAGTTCCTTGAAATTTCCCGTGAAAATTGGAACAATTTTCATGGTAGTCTCAATGTTGAAGTCTGTCATTTTGACTTGTTTGCTTATATTTATTTCTATAGTATTTTTTATTACTCTGTATATTTGTGTGAATGTGTCTATAAGTGAAGTGTATGCTGTGTCTGATTTCGAATTATCTACAAGATCTAAAAATTCTTTCTTAAGTGTTTTTATTTCTTCTAGTTTGCCTAACCATGTATTTTCTTTGTATCCTCTACTTCCACATTTTTTATATTTGTGTGAATATTTTCGAGCGCCTTGAGTTTTTCTTCCATTGAAAAAAAAATATGTTTTATACTATACCATTTATGTATTATTTCCTGTTATTATTTTTTTTACATAATTTTTGAGATAATTGTAAATCTTGATTATGAAAAATATTATTAATATTATGATTATAATGGTTACTAATAAGTGTTCTAAATTTAAACCTCCTTGTATTTTTTCTTTTGATTTGGTTACTAAAGGTGTTTTCCAATTCATATTTTATTATACTGTATTTATATTATTATCTCTTATTTTACTCTTAACGTAATTTTTATAGTGTGTATTAATTTTTCTCACAATATACAATATGATAAAAATAATTGCTACTGTGTAAATTATTAATTTTATAGGGTCTTCATTACCTACTATAATTTTTTCTTTAACATTATTGTTTCCCATTGTTTGGATATTTGGTTATAGTATTTTTCAAAATGTCGATTTCAGAAAAAATCTTGTTTGCGATCTCCCAAGGAAGCGGGTTTGTATCTTGTTCCTTTATTAGATTCTGCAGGTATGCTAATCTCTTACGGTCTTTGACTTGTTTGCCGCCTCTCTTTTTTTTTTTTGTCTATCTCTATTTTATTTATGTTTGTTCTCCTGGCCTCTTGGTTCCTTAATTGTCTTCTTTTATATTCCTCTATGGTCAACTTTTTTGGTCCAGCTGTTTGGGGCGTTGGAATATATTTTGGTGCTCCCACGACTGTATCCGGTATGTACTCTTCCATTAATCCATATGTTCGGGTTTATGCAGGATCGCCATGTAAAGTTTGTCTAATATAAAGCAGGGCACGAATGCCATAAGAGTCTGCCAGGTTTCTAAACGGCGGGCAGGGCACGAATGCCATATGAGTCTGCCAAAAAGAGAAACAACTTAGTTTGAATGCAAAATTGAATCTGAATTTTATTTCCAATTTGTATCGCTTAAATACTATTTTGATTGACCTATTGTCAATCTATAATTCTAATAATAACCTACTTTATTATTATATCTATTTTTATTGCACTTTGTTTTGGACTACTCAGTTACATTTCTTAACATGATTTTGTCAGCAGTTTTCAGGTTGTATAGTCATCGGTCGTAGTCTTCGTCATAGTGGCTTCAGTTGATTGTTGCATCCAATTTCATTGTTAATATTTGGGTTGAATGGTAAGTCGTCGGTCGTCGTCATCGTGGCTTCGTCATCGTCGTCATCGTGGCTTCGATTGATGCATTAAATTTCATTGTTATTGTTTGTAAAGTATGTTGGGATGAGGTAGGTTTTGTGATGAGTATAGGAACACTACAACGGTTCAACAACAGAACGTGGTTGGAGAACTGGATTAGCACATATGTAGGTAGAATATTTTCGTCCCGGAAAACGCATGTTTCCTGTGGGAGAGGCTTAAGTGTAAAATAAATATTTACTTGGGCGGCTTACCAACGGCGGGTACCGGCTAGTTCTAAATAAAGCAAGTTTAGACTTTTGTTCCCCCAAGAACGCAATTGTTCCACCTGAAATGGTAACCCTAGCTGTGGACTATGTTACTGTTGCTGAAACACTGTCTTCATTATAGATTAACAGCGGTTTTTTCCATCCACAGTTTTTCCGAGAGAAGACTTTCCATTTGTAAGTTCTGAGTAAAATAGACTTCTAAGTATTTATATTCTTTTACTACTTCTATTCTTTCATTATAGAAGCACCAACGTTCGTGTCCGCTAGATGTTCCGCCTCCTCTCTTGAAGACCATTATATCTGTGACTTATTCAGGTGAATGACCAAATTCCATCGCATGCAATACTGAGACAGCTTATTTATCATAAGCTGGAGCGATTCTGGGGTGTATGCCAGCAGGAAAATGTCGTCTGCAAAGAGTAGGGCTTTAATCACTGTTTCAGCGTAGTTTACACCTCCGGGTGTATCATCAATATAAATAATGGAAATAGGTACCCCTGTCTCACATCTGAGTTTATCTGGAACCACTCGGATACATATTTACCATTCCACACTGCTACTCTGGTCTCTATATACAAATTCTGAAGAGATTTTTATTTAAGCTGTTACTTTGATTATTAGTACAGCCCATAGAGAAATCATGTGTAAGTTTCAAACACTACTCGTGGGATGTCGTTACTATCGACTTGTTTTTTATCGATTTGTTATTATTGTAATCTATATATCCTCTCAATAATAAAAACCAGTCTATATGCGATGTTTTAAGTCTGTGTTTCAGGCGATTGTTATTTATATAAAAAGTTTTTGGGTCTATGTTTTAGGCGGTGTTATTATATTAAAGCTTACCTGAAATTTAAACCGGAGACAAAATTTTAATTTTAAATTTTGACCGCAAGCTAAGAATTTTTCGGAGATTCGGTAGACTTATCTTAATGCGTCTGTATTTCAGCAGTCACTGGAACGATTTATAAGGCGCACACGTTGTTGAAAGGGAAATATGTCAAACTTGGTCATGGGAACTATATTTCCATTCAGATATCAACGGTTTGGCTGGCTAACGACCCCACAGTTGCACTTCTGGTCTTCCGGAACAAAACAACTAAAGCCATTATTGATATTTTTTTAGAAAAACTGACTTAGCAGAGACAACCACTAAAATGAGCTTTAGCACATTTTTCGTTTACTTTAAATCCGAACCACTGTATAAACAACGAAAAATTGCGTTTATGTTTGAGGAAATAAGAGAAATAAGTTTGTCCAAATTAAGCTTATTGGAAATCCAAACCGAATAGGGTGTTTCATATAAGGTGTGCCAAGAAGATTGAGCGAGTAGGTTGGGTCGAGTCAAGAAAAATATCGTATGGGAGGGGGTCCCCCGTTTAGGCTGGAGGGGCATTTTTCTAAAAAGTTGGCTTAAAACAGAAAAAAAGTTATTAAACAAAACGGTACAAGTTTAAGTGTCGTGCTGTATCTTTTTAAAAAAGCTACAAATCAAATCTTTTACATTATTTTTAAATAAAGTTGTATCATGGATACACATATCTAGTTATGCGTGTTTGTATATATATGTATGTAGGGTAGAAGGGGGTGCATTTGCCAGGATTTAGAAAAATCGAACCTACGTATATAGCTTTTCCATGGTTTAAATTTTCTTGATATCTTACGACTCTTGACTATATTATCATCGTTTTAAAGTACGATTTCATCTTGATACCTTAATAATTTCTATTTTTTATGATTAAATGAAAAATAAGAAAAGTCATGGGGCAAGGCCTCCCTCATGGTGGGGGTGGAGGAGGTTTTGCCAGGTACCTAAAGAAATTAAACACAATTAAAACACTAGCCATGCTTTTTAAAGATGCCTCTTAAAAACGCACCCTTGTAAGTAATTTAATTCACTTTTCACACATAAGGAAATATTTTGAACAAATGATATTTGTATTCAACAGTGGTTTAACTGGAAATAAACTGAAAATTTACAGAGGCTATTTACCTAATAACTTTTGTCTCCCGAAGCATTGTAAATATATTTTAATAGTTAAGTTTATAACTAAATTTCCCACGTGGCCATCTAGTGGCCAAATTAGTGAATTGGTTTTGGGACTTTTTATACTAAAGAATGTGAAAACAAAACAGACACGGAAATGTAATTGTTTGTTTTTTGCAAATGTATTGTTATACAACAATAATGCAATATCTTTTTTATTGCATTATTGTTGTCAGAATTTCTACATAACCGTCTCTTTCCAAGCAATTATCTTCAATTCTTTCATTTTACATGAAATGCCCACGCCAAATAAAGTCGATGCTAGCTCTGCTCTGCTAGCGGTGCCACGATACCCTAAAAGTTTCTAGTTGCAATCGTACTATAGTTTCCCGGAGACAAAAAACAAACAGAGTTTTATTTTTATTGAAATGTAAGTTGAAGATGAAAATAGACAGTTTCGCCAGAATGGACCGATTTATATTGTTTTACACACTGGCGTTAATTTAAAGCTCGAATATCAAACGACATTATATATGTTAGGTAGGTAGGTAAGATGGCGGTTTCGCAGAACAACTGTTCCGAAGAAACCCAATTAGCGCGGAAAAGCGCCGTTTTGATACCATAACTCGTTTGACCTAATTTTTGTGATATAGTGGTAGTGACTGTTAAGCTGAGGGGACTAGTTTTTGGTCTGTGCCCGCAGTCACAAGGGAAGAACCTGGCTCACACTGTGTGCTGGGTGGTTCCATTTGGACTGAGAGACGACCAATTAACTTTACACCAGATCTATATGAGGCTAGGCCCGTTCAAAGGCGGTACACCTGCCAGGTGTAAATCCGTGTTTTGATGCTTTCGCCGCAAGACAGAGTAAGTGCTAGTCCGAAAAGCTATTCCTAAAGGTAAGTTCCAGAAACTTAAAAGGTGAAAGTTGAAATGGAAAGTGAGTGAGTGCTTTGAAAAGCTAAGGGGACCAGTTTTTGGTCTGTGAAACGGGCTACCAAATGCCTGGAGGCGAGATCTAGCCAGGGCCGGACAGTGGCAGAGGAAATGCTCAATAGTTTCCTTCTCCAGCGGATTTCTACAACTACGGCAGTAGCTGTTAAAAGGTATGCGCAGTTTAGCTGCGTGTTCGCCTATTGGCTAATGGCCAGTGACGATTGCAACGACCCTGGCCGTGTCTATTCTGTTTCGTTTTATTAAATCATTCGATCTGTTTTTGTCATAGGTTGGCCATATCTTTCTAGTTATTTTACAGGTTGCCAAACCTTGCCACCTCTTTGTTGATTCTGAAAGGAAATGGTCATATATTCTGCCCTTCACGAAACCCAGTGGAAGATCTACTGATTCCGCCTGAGAGACGAGAAGGGCTGATCCTTGCCTAGCAAGATCATCTGCTCGCTCATTGCCTTGGATGTCGCTATGGCCTGGGACCCATACGAGAGAAATTTTTATACTATCACTGAAACCTGAGAGCTCTGCTCTGCATTGATGAACTATCTTTGAAGACACCAGGCAGCTGTTAATTGCCTTAATTGCAGCTTGGCTATCTACACAAATGGCTACATTGTGAATATTATGGTTAGATATTGTTTTTTGTTTGAGTATCCTACAGGCTTCCTTAATAGCAAGCACTTCAGCTTGAAATATGCTGGCAGCGTCGGGCAGGCGGAACGATTGACTAATTTTAAGTTTGTCGGAGTAAACACCCGCCCCAACTCCGTCAACCATCTTTGAGCCGTCAGTGAAAATTGTGGTGTCATATTCATTTGTCACCGTATCGTTTTTCCATTCGTTTCTGGTAGGAAAAAGCACATTGAAACTTTTATCAAAGTCAAGACAAGGGTATTGGTAGTCAATATGGACTGAGCGAAGATCTATCGGCAACAGTTTTAAAATTTGTCCATGACCATAGGGTCTTTCTGCCCAACAGCTTGCTTCTTTAAGCCTGGTTGCACTGCAGGATACCATGTATTTGATGTGAAGGTCTAGAGGCAAAAGATTAAGAATAACGCTTAAGGCATCGGTTGGGCAAGATCTAATTGCACCTGTGGAACCTATGCTGGCTGTTCTTTGAATCTTTTTCAGTTTGTCTATATTATATTTTTTACTTAGGGCTGGCCACCATACGATCGATCCGTATGTTAGAATTGGACGAACTACAGCTGTGTAAGTCCATAAAATCATTTTAGGCTTCAGACCCCATTTTTTCCCGAAAGTTTTACTACATGCATAGAAGGCTATACTTGCTTTCTTCACACGTTCTTCGATATTGATTTTCCAGCTGAGCTTAGGGTCCAGAATAACTCCTAGGTATTTAGCTTTTGTTGATAGAGAAAGAGTGTGACCGTTCAACTGGGGTAGGGTGAAGGGGGGAATTTTAGTCCTAGTGGTGAAGAGCATCAATTCGGTTTTATTTGGATTGACACCTAGTCCACAACTAGTAGCCCAGATGTCAACTCTTTTCAAGGCAGTTTCCATGATATCACTTAACACTGTAGGAAACGCCCCTGATGTCATAACCACCAGGTCATACGCATACGCCACCGCCTTTACACCACAGTTGTCCAGTTCACAAAGGATTGTGTTCATGACAAGCAACCATAGTAAGGGGGATAGAAATCCTCCCTGAGGTGTACCCCTATCTACGAGTTTAATAATGTGGTCATTACCCAACGTTGCTTGAATGATTCTTGATCTTAACATGGATAAAATCCATTTTGTAATGTAAGCATCGACGCCGAACTTGACAAGAGATCCCTGAATCGAATTAGCAAGAACGTTATTGAAAGCTCCCTCGACGTCAAGGAAGGTTGCAAGGGTATATTCTTTATATTGAATTGTTTTTTCAATGGTGCGCACCACCTCGTGAAGAGCCGTTTCCGTGGACCTTCCCTTAAGGTAGGCGTGTTGTGATTTGGAAAGAGGATTTCTATCTAAAATCCCTCTTATGTATATGTCAATTATTCTTTCCAGTGTTTTCATGACGAAGGAAGTGAGGCTGATGGGCCTAAAGTCTTTTGGGGCTTCGTGTCCCCGTCTCCCCACCTTCGGAATGAAAATAACTTTAACTTGTCTCCACGACTTGGGGACGTAGTCAAACTGGAAGCAATTTGTGAAGAATACTTCTAACCAGGGTACAGCCGTGTTATGCAACTTTTGTAGCATTATGGGAATAATGCCATCTACACCTGGAGATTTGTATGGGGAGAAGCTATTAATAGACCAGGAAATCTTTTCCTTGGTTATAATACCATGAATATTTTCTAAGTGTTCTGACTGAGCACTAAGGGCATTGTCTGTTACTAGGCTGTAATCCTTACAGCCTGGAAAATGGGTTGTCATTAAAGCCTCTAGAGATTCGGCTGAATCCACTGTCCAAGTACCATCCTCCTTTTTGAGGAGAGATGGACATGAGTGTTGTTTTGACAGTATTTTGCCTAGCCTAGCAGAGTCTTTTATATTTTCAATTGATTCACAGTATTCTTTCCAAGCCAGCCTTTTGGCTGAGGATACCGCTTTTTTGTAATCTTTGAGGCAGTCCTTGTACGGTTGCCATTGTTTGCTAACGTAGCAGATATTGAAGGTCTTTCTTGTAATCTTCCTAAGATTTGAGAGATCCTCATTCCACCATGGAGGGAAAGTTTTTTTACTGTACCTAACTGGACAGGAAGCTTTGAATGCTACATTCAGAGCCGTTTCAAAAGTGCTTACTTTCGCCTCCAGTTCTTCTACAGAATCTAAAACAAGATTCGGTACAGTTCTTAATTTGGAACTTACAACTTGACTGAATTTGTTCCAGTCGGTTTTTTTGGGGTTTCTAAACGGGACAGGGGGCTTAGTGTTAAGACCTAATTCGTAAAGTATATACCTGTGATCGGAGAATGATCTCAGTGTAGATACTTTCCAGTTTTCCAGCCTGACCTGTTCACTATTGTTAGTTAGTGTAACGTCTAGCACATCTTCCCACCCTTCAAACGTATCCGTACTCGGGAAAATGAAGGTGGAGATATTGCCTCTGTTACAAATAGACATGTTGTTAGAAATAATGAAATCAAATAAAGACTCACCTCTTTCGTTGATTTCGGAACTGCCCCATACCGTGTGCCTAGCATTGGCATCACAACCCAGTATGAGGTTGGCATTGTTGATATTATGGACCAGAGTGGCAACTTCCTCGGGTGGTGCAATACGATCGTTGGCCATATACGCCGATCCTACGTATAGTCCACCTACACCTTCTGTTTCCAGTCTGACAACTGTCAGGTCTGGAGTGCTAAAATTAGGACATAAAAATACTTTTAAATGTTTTTTAGCAATAATACATGTGCGAGGGTTACCTTGGTTATTGTTGTTTGAGTTGTAATAGAGATTGTAGAGCTGGTCTTGAAGCCCGAAGATCTTATGGCTTCGAACCCATGGCTCTTGAATGATGCCGAAATCCACATCTTCCTCCCTAAGAAAGATTCTGAGATTGTCTGAAGCACTTTTTGAGTGCTTCAGATTAATCTGTGTGAATTTCAGCATTTTGGGTTGTGGTTGCGGCCACACTCAAAGGTTCCAACGTCACGTCGGATGTTTCGACAACTCCTGTGTCGTCCCCTTGAGGTGGCAAGATCCTCACTTTGGCTTCCCTGATGCCAAAATTTAATCGATGAGACCTTACAATCGATAACCTTCCTGCCTCATCAATCAAGAGCAGGAAGGACATCGTTGTTTTATTGGCATTGGCCCCTTCGGCTTTAATGACGACCCAGTCGTCCATAGCAACCCCCGGGTTTTGGCATTTTAGGACTTTGAGAAAGCTCTCACCATCCAACTTTTCCATATACGGTACCCAAATGCGAGCCTTTGGTCGTCTGGGAATGTCCTTGGCTTGGATTAGCTTGAGCTTCATGCCTTTCCATGCATCACTAATCTTAGTGACGCAATTGCCAAGGAATTCCTTCGACAACTGATCCTTGCACTTGATCACCCTATATCCTCTTACCGTCTCAGCAGAGCTGAAGGATGGAGAGGGCCCTCCCTTACCCTCTAGGATATGTTCCACCACCATACCCTGCAGTCGAGCCTCAATAGCGTTCCACGCTTCAAGGACTGGTTTCCCTGTAGAGGAAAACTCGTCCGTCAGCGCAACTTGAAGGTCGTCCCTGACGATCTCACTCAAAGTTTTCGCCACTGGCTGACTGCCGGATGTGGATGGTGGAGTGTTTTTTTTATTCCTGGCAAGAACTGGAAGAGCCTTACTCTTTTTCGAGGGCCGAGTAGTCTCGTCCTGAGACCTGTTGCGCTTTGCAACTTGCTCTTTCCTCTGAAGAGTAGCGCCCTCCAAGAACTTGCTATATTCTTCAACAATTTTGGAGAACTTCTCCCTGTCCTCACGATCGCGTTCGCTTAATGCTTGCGTTTCTTGAATATATATATGTTACCAAACACAAAACTTTTGCCGAAAACTTTCTACTTGGTAGTGATCTGCTTAAGTCTTTATATTGCAAGTTTACTATCAAGTTACTCATCTTCGACCGAGATCATAAGTCGGTGACTGGTCAGGAAAAATGTGGTGAGGCTTTTTTACGTATTTGGACTCTTGCTAAGCATACCTATGTGAAACCGTTTACTGATGCTGACGTAGTTAAAGAATGCTTTCTCGAGGCGTGTAATGATTTATTTGAAAACAAAAAAGAATGTTGTTGAGACGATACGACGGATTCCGTTATCTGCTTCTAACTACTAGCACCAGAAATATACACGTTTTCGCAGAAGAAAATCATAGTGGTGTGAAGCCGCAGTTAAATAATGCACATTTTTACTTGGCTATGGATAATTGAAGGAAAAAGCTTTTATCGGTAACTAACTGACGGTGCGCCAGGAAATAAAAAAGGTCTAGTTCACACCTTTTGAGTAGCAATGCAAAATGTAATGAACATTTGATTTCCTACCACTGTATTATTCACCAAACTGTGCTTCGCTGCAAACTCAATCATAATTTTGGGCGTATTATACAAAATGTGATGAAAATAGTAAATTTTGTTCGTGCAACATCGTGAATTTAAATCATTTATTGCATAATAATGTGAGATGGTTAAGAAAAAGCTGCGTTTTGGAAAGATTCTTCAGCATTTTGGAACACTTCTTGAAGACATATCTTTTCTACAGTGATCAGACTTTAGCAAACGCCTACCTACTGATATTTTCAAAACGAAAAAGAAAAGGTAGCTGCCATTGCTTTCATGGCGAATATTTTTAAACATATCAATAACTTGAACCTTAAATTTCAAGGCAAGGAAAACTTGTATGAGGAGCTCGTGTCAGAACTAAAAAGTTTTAATGAATGCTTCCACTTCCCCAATTTAAATAATATATTCAGAAGTAACAACAAGATTGACGTCGGCCAATACAAGACGTTCATTACGGATCTAAAATCGGTATTTAAAAACAGGTTCGCAGATTTTAAGAAAATTGTTAGTGTTGTAGAAAACCTAAGCAGTATTTACTCTCTGCATTCTGATGGTGAATGATAGTCATTTTATTTCTTAGAACGGACCGCGAGCGAAACTAATTGGTGACCCCTGATCTATAGTATAGGTTTCCTTAATATTGCATAGGTATGACCTATATAGGTACCTACCTGAATTCGAAGCTTTCAAACTCACCGGCCATGGCAACCTTCAAATAACCACTGATGACAATACTTACACCTGATACACAATAATATAGAAAATGTAGATACACAAGTAAAAATAAACAAAGCGGTTTGTGAATGATGGACTGGTGAATGAAGGTACATACCTAAACATAAAATGTTATCCTGAAAAGGAAACAAATCTTCTATAAAATTATTGTTGTTTGGGTTAGCGGCTGTACAATCAATGCAAACAACATCCGAATCAGCTAGGTACCTATAAGACCTTTTCTAAAAACAAAACAAGAACTAAAAATACAACTTCTTCCGATGTGTTATAAATGGTTGATTTGATAAGTATCTCTTAAATCAAGGTTTTTACGTAGTTTTCCTTCAAATGTAATTCAATAGAAAAAAAATGTTCAATAATTATGTAGATACTAAAATTATATTTCAGCTGTAAGATTATAAATCAAATATCAAATACCAAATGTGTATTCACAAACTTTACCATCTGTAACGATTTTACTACGAAAATAAAATGTACATAAGTATATCTATCTATCTATTTGTTAGGTAGGTATACCCGTCTCCTCTTAATGTTGATAAGCCCGCCAAGCATGTTAACCTTTTTACCGGCAAACGGAACCCTACTTATATTTGTGTCACAATCACAACCCTCATCCCCATACCTTACAACAGTAAATAACGCGCTCAACAGTACCACTACCAACATAAGCTCACACGATTTCATAACGGAGCGGAGCGGAGTAGGTATACATATACATATGTGTAAGCTTTTACAAAAACAAAACAAAAAAAAATCCAACATCTACCTAGGTATAGGTACAAGGTACTCATATTTGCACTTGTATATTTAACTATAGGTAGGTATACCCGTCTCCTCTTAATGTTGATAAGCCCGCCAAGAATGTTAACCTTTTTACCGGCAAACGGAACCCTACTTATATTTGTGTCACAATCACAACCCTCATCCCCATACCTTACAACAGTAAATAACGCGCTCAACAGTACCACTATCAACATAAGCTCACACGATTTCATAACGGAGCGGAGCGGAGTAGGTATACATATACATATGTGTAAGCTTTTACAAAAACAAAACAAAACAAAATCCAACATCTACCTAGGTACACTGATCTAAATATATACCTGGATAGCGGATGCATATACAAAAGATGAAGCAATTTGAAGATGTGTTATATTATGAAAAAGTCCCCAATTTTTTATAACAGTATACCACTATAACAGTTTAACAAATGTCACAATTGACAATACTCAAAAATGTGGTTGTTTGTTTAGTTTTCTGTTTTTAGAAAACATATTATTTTTATATTATTTATTTACGTTGTTTTTACATCTTTTGATTTATATTATTATTAAAATTAAAATGTCTTCTAATAAAGATAATCTTTTACAAACATTTATAAGCATCTGTGATAAAGTAGCAAATGTTTCAAGTTACATTAGTAAATCTAATATTCTTCAGGAATTTTTTCAAAAGGTAAATAGAAAATGTTTATTAACTTTTACTAAAGTTGTTTGGTTTTAGGTTTCTAGTGGCAAAGGCTTCAAAGGTGATATCCATCTGTGGATAAATATGCTCCTACCCACAGCTAGTCAAAGAGTCTACAATTTACAAAACAAACAAATCATTAAACTTTTTTCCAGAATTTTCCGTACGAATGTAGAAGATATGTTGGTCGATTTAGAGCAAGGTATGTTCCGAAAGATTGTAATAAAATTTATGTTAATAAATTCAACTTTAAGGTGATGACTCTGAAACTATTCGCAAATACTTTGAGTTATCAAAAGGAGTCACTCCAAGCACGTAAAGTACTCTAACTTTACAACAAGTTGAAGACACTCTTATTAATCTTACAACGTCAGGAAAAGAAGATTATCAAGTTGATATTTTCAGTATATTATGTAAAATGGCAACCGCTGAAGACTTGAAAATGGTAAGTTCTAAAAATCATTCTCTTTGCAAAAATCATCATAACATTTTTCACCATTTTAGGGTAATTCGCCTGATCAAACAGGACTTAAAGATAAATGCCAAAGGAAGACATGTATTAGATGCCTTTGGTCCAGATGCATATCCCGCGTATCAGTCCTCACGAGATCTAGATGCGGTTGTTGATCAATTTGCATCAAAAACTGCTGCCAAAAGTCCACTGAAGGGTAAAAAGGCGAAAAAGATGATATATTAAGTAACTATTGAAATTCCGTTTACTATTCTAACATCCTTTCATAGACAGCTGCAGGATCTGTTAATGTCAAACTCATGACTATTTAATCAGCCCAATGATTGCAAATGCCTGTAATTCAGTTGATACTGCTTTTAAGAAAAACCCTGAGGGACTGTTTAGCGAAATAAAATACGATGGCGAACGAGTTCAAATTTACAAACAAGGAAATTAATATCGTTTCTTCTCGAGAAATTTAAAGCCTGTTTTTTTATAGTAACAGTAACAGTAACAGGGGAACATGTTATTTTGGTATTTTTCGGGCATATCGCCGACCCCAATGTATATTTATAATGTATATTTATAAAACTTATATTAAATATAGCATACGTAAAGCAAACAAATGCACTTTTATTTGCATTTCTTAGGCCACCAACAAAAGAGGACCTTGTGCGTAATCTACTATTTGCATCATTACATTTTGAATCTCCAAAAGCAAATATCATATCAAAATGTCTGAATACTGCTTATAAATTATCTTAGGTATACAGTTTTTTGTATTTTTGTCTGAAACCAAAATGTAATGATGCAATCAGTAGCGCTAACTTATTTAGAGTCAGGAATTGCAAAAATTTTATCTCTGAGTCAAACCGTTCGGGCATGGCACCAAAATATGTTTAAGACATTACCAAAATTTTCATAAAAAAATTAGAAATGAACGAAAAACTCTTACCACCACTGTGAGAGTTTCCCACAGGCGTTGAACTACCGTGTATGGATCTACTATCTATGTTCTGTACTTCAGGAGTTTTTTGTCCTTGGCCATAAATTCAATTGTCGCTGAGTAACTAGACTTGGGTTGAATAATTCGTGGCTTATGAACCCATATCAACCTAAATACATGTTTATCTGTTAAGTAACAGTGCGGACATATCTCTACCACCTTCAAAGGAAGCGAAAGTTTTGTGTTCTTTGAAACCGTCAGATTTGATATGAAGAAGTCCACAAGCAGTGGCGTATCTGAAGGATTGTTTAGAACAATTGAACTTGGCCGATTTCAACGGTCGGTAGAGTTTGAACGCCACTCACTTATCTTGGCCAGATAATATCCACCGTTAAGTTGAACTTGAATAGGCGAACTTCACTGGTGTTCACGGTAAAGGTAATTGTCCTCAAGTAATACTTGAAGTGACGAAATATTTCAGTTCGTCTACGCAGCTCTGTTTCATCGAAATTTAAATGGCTCTCCAGTGAGGTGAACATGGACGAGAGATTTTGATTGAAAGGGATGTAACATCGGGATTGACATAGGGATCTTGGATCGAAGTAAACATTTGTCACAGTATTTGGCATTATCCAAGTGCCCTCAGTTTCATTATCCTCGAACTGAAGGCCAGAATCACTGAATATAATTGAGTTAACTCTCATTGGTTTGATGAAGGTTGAGTGGAAGGATATTTCAGCGGAACAGCGTTTGCCCTGAAAAAAGATTAATACAAAAATCATGTTAGAACGAGAATCTTTAAATTATTTAATTCGTTTAATTTTGTATTTTTTATCACAGAAAAACCCACCTTGCTTTTAAATTGTTTGGTAAACATTGAAATATTTTTTTTTTTCCCAAAGTAGACGTCAAATTATGATAAAATCCACCATCTGTCATCTTCAATTTGCTTCACAAAAACTGTTATACATTGTATGGAATACGCTATCCAGTTATATATTGAGATCAGTGCCTAGGTATAGGTACAAGGTACTCATATTTGCACTTGTATATTTAACTATAGTTTGTCCTCTATAAATTGGCAGTACAGGCCTTAAGGGCCAACCATAGTAGTCGTAAGCAAACGAAAGCTAATGTCATAGTTCTACGTCAAGTTTCCTTAAGTGCCGCCATTACCTTCAGTCGACCATAATGGTGGAACGCACACGCAAGCCAATTTCACATGTATTTGGCTGGCTGTCAGATTTACGTACGTAAACTGCGCTCTGGAGCGCTCTTTACGTACGGAGGCAAAAGTGAACGAAAACTTGCCGAAACTGAGCAGTCCGACATTATGTGCGCACTGTACGATTTGCTTGTTCTCGCTGATTTCGTACGGCGCCGTACGTGCCATTTCGTCTATTATGGTTCTGCCTTTATGGGGAAGGTTTTTCAAAATCAGTAGCGCACCTTATTTGTGCACCATACTGAATTGAATGAAACCCCATTTAAAAAATGTTTATTCGCCAATGATTTTTCGATCGCATCCGGCATAGATCCCATAACAACCTGCCTAGCGTACAGTTGAATACGCACTGATTGGCTAATGCATTTCAACCCTCTTTTAACATCCATTCGATCAGAGATACCTTTGTCAACTTGGTAACTCGTTTCGTATTTTTTTATATTGAGTTTCTATTGAGGAACTTTTGATTTTAGAGCTTAAAAATACCTTTTATTGATGAAATGATAATGAGATATTGAGATGAGCATATTACTACTACTAGTACAAAAGTGTTATCGTGCAGTGTTTTTGTTGATCAGGTTTGTGTTTTTTATGTGGGGAAAATCTTAAAATGCAGTTACAAAAATGTAGGTAAGCTGTTGTCTTTCAAAAATTTATTTGCGTACATTCTCGTGCCGGTCGGTCGGTTGATATTTCGTGTATATTTTTTCTTATTTGCGTAGATTTTTAAAGCGCGCGGGCGGTCGGTATTGATGTTTCGTGTACCTATTTTTGTGATTAGTGTTTTGATATTAATGTGAAGTGAAGTGTTGTAAATATAACTTTTTTTAAAAACGTACATTTTTTGAGAAGTTTGCTACTGTTGTGCTCCTTCATCTAGTTTATAATGGATTCAAAAACATCGAAAGACTTAAGCGCCGAAAAAAAAAGAGAAATTGTAGAAGCGACAAAAAAGATTTACAAGAACCTGCAAAATAAAATGGAAACTGTGAAGCAAGTAGCAGGCATTTTTTTGGTGTCTACAGACTTCTCAGCGAAAATGATACCAAAGGCCACAACTCACCACCAAAAAAGAAAAACCAATCTGGCCCCAAAAGGAAAATAGATGATTTTGATAAGTGCGCCATCAGACAAATCGTGCATCAGTTTTTTTCAAATAATGAACTTCCAACGCTTGATAAAATACTGCATGAGGTAAGACTCAATGCAAATATCACAAAAATAAGCAGATCTCTTACCTGCATACGATTTTAAGAAAGATAAAGAGAGCAGCAACAGCAGCAATAACTTCTCGAGTGATTAAATTACATTTACTTATATATAAATGTACATATTTTTATTTAAAAGATGAATTTATATTTATTTTTGTTATGCTTGTTTATTGAATTTGCTTGTTATATTAATCTTTATGAATAAATTCTTTATTTTTTGTTTGATTTTTTATTTAAAAGGGATTAGGCCTACTGGGGATAACCTTGAAAAACGCGCCTACTATCTTACCTCTTGGTGGTGTGGAAAAAGATAAATTTCATTTCATTTTAATAAATAAAAATTAAGAAAATAATTTTAATTAAAAAAGAAGAAAGGTAACCCTACATCATATTTTTTCAGTTTTTTCCAATTCAAAATGCTTACTACGGCAACCCTGTTAGAGCTTTTGAAAGAAGATAACCTTATGGAAAGCAAAGAAGTGCGAATGAGAGACAAACATCCCTATCTTCCCTGTACTGCCAATTTTTAGTGGACAGACTATAATCGTGATAGGAAGATTGAACTGGTTCTGGTTGAGCACCTTGAAAAAGCTAATTAGGTATAGGTGATAACAAAACTCTCTTTCGAATATATGAAATAGGTTCAGATTTGCCAATCTGCCAATAAGCCAACCCCTTCGAGCATTATCCAAAAACCAATACATTTGGGCCTTCACCTCAACTCAATATTTTCAAAAGCTCCAAAGCTAAATCGATGTCTGTCTTACAAGAACAAAACTTCCTCTTTGCTCCCCAGCCAGCGTTCTCCACTAAAATATCTATCGGAAAATTAAACTTTACCTAGCCCTATACATACATAAGGAAAGGGAATACGAAAAGTAGGCCAAGCAAAGCATTTCAAATGGATGCATGTCAAAATGTAACATTGAAATGCGTTCTCTTGCTTACATGGCTAGGGCATCTCGCACCCAGTACCAGAGATGTTATATTGATTTGTTTTCTCTACTTTTCGAAGATTTTCAGTTTTCATAATGACCGTTTGTCTTTCCTTGGTCACGCTGAGTCTTAAAGTGTTCGGTTAGTGTTATTTTGTTTTATTTTATTAAAAATTACAGTTACTGCCGAAATTCTTGACCAAAGGCCAATTCTCGCTTTTTATCCTGAATTTCGCCAAAAAGATTATGGAAACGTTACGTATAAACAATATTTTCCGACAAAAAATAACAAATATGCGTTGGTACTTGGTATCCACCATATAAATGTTTTAATAAATACGATCCCGTATTTTTAGCCAACTGGGGTCATAACTTGTTGGGAATTAAACAAGATGATTTAATAATTCCAGTCAACTTAGTAGGTACATACTAAAAAAAGGGTCAAATCTGTAACAAATTAATTACAAGTTGAAACCATTTTTAAAAATTTTCTATTTGTAAAAAAAATAGGGAAAAAAAAGTCTTACGCTTTTTTTTGCAAGCATAAAAAGTTATTAACAAATTAAAAAAAAAATATTTTTAATTTACAACAAAAAACAATGTATAGCTTTGTATTTTTGACTTACCGTTTAGTAAATGTGGATGTTTTTCATGATTACCACATTTTAAATTGCTAAAAATAAAATATTTTTTCGGCTTATTTGCAGTGCAGTTAAAATTCTGTAAAAGGTTTTAGGTAATAATGCATACGTCCTCCTAGACGATAATGCATAAGTACGTCCTCCCTAGACGATTTTGTTTGATTTAAATTTTTAATATCTTTGGTGACGTTTTCCGAGACAACCCGGTGAACCCCGCCAGGCATATCCTTAATTTAAAACAGATTATAACATCTTCGGAAAGAAGGAAAGATATTTTATTATTTAAAACAAAATGCTTACATATGCAGAGGAGTACCGAGAGGGGGGTGTGGGAGGTGTCTCACACCCCCAAGAATTTCCAAAGTCGACAATTTTGAAAATTTTAAAATTTATAAAACTGCAGTCGGCATTTTCAAGAGTTTCAAAATAAGTTCAGCAAGTCAGCATTAATGAAAGGTTTTTAAATTTACAAAACAAGAAAGTCGGCATTTCCAATTTTTTTAATTCATGTTTTATGTATTTTGTATTGTTAAATTATATGTTTTATTGTATTATAGTGCTCGTGTTATTGTAGTGATTTGTTTTACATTACTAACAACTAACACCAGCACTAAGTGATGAGCCAGTGGAACACATATTGTTCAGGGTGAAAATATGATGCCGCACTAAACTATGCGCAATGAGTTTGCTGCCTAAGCATTGTGTTCACCCTGTTCGTTATTTGCCGCGCGAGCCGCTAGCCGGGTGGCAAACGTCAAATAAGAAATATCTAGAATTTTGCAGTCTTTGTTTACCACCCAGCCGAGCCAGTTGTCTAAAAGTTAAAAAGAGAAAAAGACCACCAGACCCCATCCCTACGCAAAGAAAAAAAAAGAAAACATTGTTAATAAATTAAAGTTAATGTATACCTACTTAGTAAAGTTCTTTAATGAAATAAAACGAAACTAAAACCCAATAAAGTGTTTTAAGTGTAGTCTGGTGCATAGGAAAATATCCAACCCCTTGTCGGCATTAAGTTGCCGTTTTTGGTCGAACCCATTGGATGGCAGACATCAAAGCTTGGGCAATCCCAAATTAGAAACAAAAAAAACTATACAACTGAACATTTTGGTCCATTCGGCCGGATAGTTTTTGCGAAAAACTAGTTAAGTGCGCAGATTAATTTATTTGCAATTACTGGCAAAGTGAGCCAGCGTTATTGCATTAAATCATTGTCCAGCCAGCGCCAGCGAGTCCATCATCATTGTACACAGCCGAGTCAACAGTAGCAGCCAACATAAATCTAGAATTTGTACAGGTATAAAATAAATTTTTTTTAATTTATGAGTATTTTGAATTTTGATTGACTTGTGTATATAAGAAAATTTAATCGCTGAAACGGTACAGTTTGGCATGCGGTAAAATTGGAACGGTGCTAACTGTACGCGTATATTCTCCAAATTACATTATATATTACCAAATTTTAAACGCTAAAACGGTGCAGTTAGCATACGGTAAAATTGGAACGGTGCTAACTGTACGCGTATTTCCTAGTGGTTAATGATAATAAAAGGTGAACATTTTGCAAGGTGCCAACGGTGGTGATTTCGGTTTTTTCAGTGCATTCGGTTAAATTAAAGCCAACAAAGTGCGACTTTTATTTGAAGGCATGAGTTTAGAAGAATTAATTTTGGCGTGCGATACGCTTGTTGAATTCCACGCGTCTTTTAAAGAAAAACAAAAGGATGTCTCAAAGTCAGTTGCGGAGGCATACCGCCCTGAACTTACGGAACTGTGGCTCAACGTTAAAGAGCAATACAGTCTATATATTCGTGCGGCAAAAGAAGATGACGAGCTCAAGGCGTCACTCGTTGAGGTACGGGATAAGTATAGGAAATCCTCCGATACTTATATAGAATTTCTTAGTGAAATTTCAGAATTCGCGCGGTCGCATGAAGTAAAGTCGAAACTTAATGTTGAAGATTTCCAATCGGGTGATGTAGAAAAATTAGTAACGCATAGTATGCATGTGCCTCCAAGTGAAACCGAATTTTTTTGTGGGGATTATTTAAAATGGCCAGCATTTAGGGACATGTTTACAGCTCTTTACATCCGGCATGCAAGATTAGGTCCCGTTCAAAAACTTTTTCACTTGCGTGCTCGGACTAAAGATCAAGCTTTAAGCATTGTCTCTAAATTTGAAATTACTGATGACAATTTTGCGGCAGCTTGGTCAGCTCTTAAAGAGCATTATGAAAACAAACGCGTGTTAGTGAACAGCCATCTTAATATTTTGCTCGGCCAATCACATATTACGGTTGAATCTCCTTCGGCATTAAAAGAAATGCAGAGCAACATTAATGATGCGCTTTTAGCTTTAGGTTCATACGGCATTGAGGTTGACAAATGGGATGCTTTCATCACATACTTGTGTGCTACTCGCCTCCCAGCACAAACTCTAGCGCTTTGGGAACAATCCCTAAATAAACCGACAGAAGTTCAAACTTGGGAAAGCATGAACACTTTCCTTACCAATAGGTACCGCGTATTAGAGAATGTTGCTGACATGCAACAGGGAGGTAAAGGGCCACGTCTGTCAAACAAACCACAGTATCCAACCACAAGCACACATAATTCACCTCGTGTTCGCACGAATCATGCACAAATGGGTTCGCAATGTAAAATTTGCCAAGGAAATCACTCGCTGAGACTATGTCCAGAATTTTTGAAGATGAATGTTTCTAAAAAGAGAAACACGATACGCAGACTCAAATATTGTTATAATTGTCTAGCATTCACTCATATGGTACCGGCTTGCCAGAGTGAGAACACATGTTTCCAGTGTAAAGGAAGACATCATTCGCTCCTACATTTTGAAATGACACCGGTGCCAGGGAATACATCCCAAAAAATACAGTCCACTTCAAGGTCCCCTTCAAATTTTAAATCAAGTTTTAATTTAAATGCCATTCCAAACTTTGTTCCAAGTTCAAGTCACAACTCTTTTCAGACCATAAACCCAGTGCCATATCCCAATGCTCAATTTTCTTCGCCAAGTGAGAACTCGAATACGGCTCAGTTTTCAAATGCGAATGAAAATCACAACGTTGTAACAAAAACATTTTTTTCAACAACAAGATGCACTGCCCTTCTCGCTACTGCGATAGTTCGTATCCGCCATCATCAAACCGATTTTGAATGGCGAGCTCTTATAGACCCGGGTTCTGAAGTTTCATTCGTTTCAGAAGAAATTCAGGCAAAATTAGGGTTGCCAACCCGAGCAGTTAGAGCCACGGTCGCAGGTGTTAATTCTTCGGTAACCGCGAGTTCCTCTAAGTTGTGCTCATTCACTCTTAGTTCAAGGCTTGATAAAAATTTTGTGTTATCGGCCGAAGCATTGGTTCTGAAAAGGGTGACTGACAATTTGCCTTCAATCTCCATAGAGGTAGGAGATTCTCAACAATATTTTGATTTTCCTCTAGCGGATCCATTTTTTAATCGAAGTTCAAAGATAGACCTACTGATTGGTGCAGATTTGTACCCCTTTATTATCCGAGATGGATTAAAACCAAAAGTGTTTCAAAGGGTTATGGCACAAAATACGGTATTTGGGTGGGTATTGCTAGGTCCTCTGGAGAAACAAACCCCTAGTAATAAATCAGAGTTCACAAAATCGGTATCGTTTTTTAACGAAATAACCTTAGAGGAAGAAATTGAAAAATTTTGGAAGCAAGAAGAACTTCCACAAACCCCCATACTCACGACTGTGGAACAATATTGCGAGACTCTTTTTGAAGAATCGACTTACCGAGATGACACGGGCCGGTACGTAGTGCGATTGCCTTTTACAGAAGATTTTCTCCAAAATCCATGGTTAGGTGCTTCGCGTGAAAACGCGCAAAGGCAATTCTTAAGAATTGAAAAACGTCTTCTCTGTAATCCCAACGCAAAACAAGAGTACGATGCTGTGTTGTCGGAATACCTTGACCTAGGTCACATGAAGCCAGCCACTCCATGCGAAGGGAACGAAGTTTTTTCACATAAAATGAAGTCTTAATTTATGCCCCATCATGCGGTCATAAAACCAGATAGCCTCACAACAAAGGTACGTGTGGTGTTCAATGCTTCTTTTGCTTCTTCAAACGGGAAGAGCTTAAATGACGTTTTGTACCCGGGCCCAGCTTTGCAGACAGATATCACCCTTTTAATTTTGAATTGGCGGCTTTATCGATACGTGTTCAACAGCGATATTGAGAAAATGTACCGACAAATTAAAATACATCCCGATCAAACGCCATTTCAAAGAATTTTTTATCGTGAAAATATGGGAGATCCCCTAACAATATTTGAAATGTTAACACTTACTTTTGGAGTAACGTGTTCCCCATATCTAGCAATCCGTACGTTGCAAAAGTTGGCCTTGGAAGTTAAAGAGTCTCATCCGCTCGCGTCTGATGTTCTTTTACGAGAATTATTTGTGGATGACGTCCTATCAGGAGCTCATGAAATTTCTAGCGCTATCTTGGCACAATCGGAGCTGGTATCTGTTCTGCAATCGGCTGGCTTCCATTTACGAAAATGGACTTCTAATACAGCTGAGTTCACTCTTAAATAAGGATTTTCTAAAATTCGATGATAAAAGCACAGTCAAAACTCTAGGTATACAGTGGCAGGCAAACCAGGACACATTCTCTTTTTCGGTTCAAAAAAATGTACCACAGTCAGATCTCATTACAAAACGGTCAGTCTTGTCTGTAATCGCAAAGTTGTATGACCCGTTAGGGTGGTTGGCCCCTATCGTGGTTATTGCAAAAATATTAATGCAACAAATTTGGAAAGACAAGACCGAATGGGATAAATGTCTTTTTCCCACGACCGAACAAAGTTGGAGAATTTTTGTGTCCAAGTTGCCAGAAATTTCAAGCTTGAATATTCCGCGGTGGGTGGAATATACTCCCGATTCCGTAACGCAGATACATGGGTTTTGCGATGCCTCAGAAAAGGCTTACGCTGCTTGTATTTTTCTTCGCGTGCAAAAGAAAAGCAAAATAACTGCCCACTTATTATGGGCCAAATCGAAAGTCGCTCCTGTAAATACGATCTCTCTTCCAAGGTTGGAGTTACAGGGTGCAGTTCTCTTATCAAAAATGATTCAGCTCGCTTCGACTTCTCTTCATATAAGAAATATATCTTCGATCAAATTGTGGACAGATTCCACTATTGTGCTGGCATGGCTTAAAAAACATCCAAGTTCATGGAAAACCTTCGTGGCAAACAGAACGGCCGAAATTTTAAAAAAATACTTCAGTCAACAATTGGTCACACGTAGTTTCAGCGGAAAATCCGGCTGATTTAGCCACACGAGGGGTCTATCCTTCAGATTTAAAACAAAATGGTTTATGGTGGGGGGGGGGGTCCTCAGTGGTTATCACAACCAGAATCCAATTGGCCTAGTTCAAAATGTGAACCAGTTGACGCAGCATTGCTAGAAATCAAAACAGTTAAAACCTTTATAAATCAAATTCCGCACGACTTCGAAAATGATATTTGCAAATTTTCCAATTGGCATAAGGTTATTTGTGTAACAGCATATATGTTGAGATTTTACCATGCCACAGCAAAAAGTGCTGAGAGAAAAACAAACCGAACAGCAGAGCTCTCATATGAAGAAATAGTATTAGCAAAACAGAAATTGATTATGTTGACGCAAAAGAAATATTTTTATGCTGAATACCGGGCATTAACAAAAGGAGAACAGGTAGCTCAAAAAAGTTGGTTGAGTAAATTTAATCTATTTCTGGATAAAAAAGGTATCGTTCGTGCAAATGGAAGATTATCGTCTTCGACATTGCCGTACAATGAAAAGTTTCCACTTTTATTACCAGCCAATTCTCTTTATATACAACTTTATGTGAAATATGTTCATGAACTTTCTCTGCATGGTGAAATCCAACTCATGATGCGTATGATAAGATCCTAGTATTGGATACCTAGTTTGAAAAAACTTATCAAAAAATGCATTTTTGAATGCACAATTTGTACGCGATACAAAAAACACGTTCAAACACAACTAATGGGTTCGTTACCAGTAGAACGGACAGTATTAAGTCGACCTTTTACAAATATAGGAGTTGATTTTGCAGGACCTTTCCTGATAAAGACTTATTACGGTCGAAAATGTCGCCTAAATAAGGGGTATGTGTCAATCTTCGTATGTTTTGCAACACGAGCCCTGCACCTAGAATATTGGTTAATGATCTAACTACGCAAGCGTTTTTAGCGGCATTTACGCGTTTTGTTTCACGTCGAGGTACCCCTGAACAAGTTTTTTTCAGACACGGTACAAACTTTGTCGGCGCTTCTAAAGTTCTTTTACACGACTTCCACAAATATCTCATACATTGCCTAGCTCCGGTTCATCAATTTGCACATATAAAGTGGAATTTTATCCCTCCCGGCTCACCTCATATGGGCGGATTATGGGAAGCGGGTGTTAAAAGTTTTAAGTTGCACTTCAGAAAGTTAGCTGGCAATGAAAAGTTCACTTTCGAAGAATTTACCACTTTACTCGCCAGAATTGAATGCAGCTTAAATTCACGCCCTTCGTCACCCATGTCCGAAAATGTGTCGGATATAGTTCCTCTTACCCCAGGCAAGGCCGTAACCAGGGGGGGTTCACAGGGGTTCAAACCCCCCCCCCCCCCCGAATTTTTTTAGAAATGCATCTGTAAATCAACCTTTTCCGCATAAGTATGAAATTTGTGCTCAAATAATTAGTGATTATGTTCAAAACATTCCGATTTTAGTTTAAGGCCTACGTAGTTAGGTACCAACATAATTTTCGATGAATTTAGTAAGGTAGCTCTAACAGTTTTTAAATACAACCTCAAACAACACAGCCTCAGGATGCCATAGGTTACTTTTGCTTCGATTGCACATGATGAATAATTAAACGCCTCAAGGAAATTAAGTATACCTAGATAGGTATGTGTATGCATCTACAATGAAACAATATGTATAGTATAAACGTATATTCTTATTTCCCTTCCAAATAAACTAATGGTGTCCTTGTGCGCATTAGTCTTCAACTTCGTTATTCCACTTATATAGTTGCAATTGTAACTTGCAACATTTTAGCCGGTTCATTCCATGCGTTTCTATTCTCTTGCCAGCAATAGGAAAAAGGAATGAGCAACAACGTAATATGTGTTGTGGATGAAAAACTCCAAATTCCACGAATTGTGTCAAAGCAACAGCACAGACAAAACTTGAGCACAACGGATCCTGAAACCTATTTTAGGATAAGTATAATGATTCCTCTTTTAGATGATTTTTTAATTCAGCTTAAAATAAGATTTGAAAATCATAAGTCCATACTTTCTTTCCTCTTTGTGCATTTTAATTCCATCGATCTTTGGCGGCAAATATGAACAAAATTACAACGAAGAAAACTTCAAATTTTATAGATCTTTTTTGGATTGGGACACTTTAGAAGCTGAGTTTACGTTATGGAAGACAAAATGCCACAGACAAAAAGATACAGAGCGTTCAAAGAGTGCAATAACAGCTCTTGGGGAATGCAATAAGAATCTGTTTCCTAACATCCACAAGCTTCTCAAAATTTTGGCGATACTACCGGTTTCAACGTGTACACCGGAAAGAACATTTTCGACAGTGAAACGTCTAAAAACTTACCTTAGAAATTCTACCGGCGAAGAAAGACTAACAGGATTGGCATTAATGTCAATTCATCGACAAATTGAGATTGACACTGAGGAAGTTTTAGACATATTTGCAGCACAGAAGGCCAGAAGATTAAATTTAATTTTATAAAAATGATATACTTACATGTTATTTAATACTTTTTTTATAATAAAATCTTAAAGAGTGATGATAAAAATTACCTACCTAATAAATAATAACTTAAAATTATTTTAAAAAAATATTGGAAAAATCTTTTAGTTTTTCAAATTTGTTTGAGAGTTTTCTTGAAAAACTAAGTATGCAATTGTATTTTATTAGCAGTACTCTACCTAGGAAAAAATATTGAAAATCGTTAAAGCAGTTTTTTTTAAACCGTTTTCTTTTCTAATTTTTGAAAAACATTTTGCAATTTTTTGAGTATTTCAATACATCGAAATCTGTAGTTCATCTGGAAAAAAATCTGAAAAAATTCGATATTCGCGTTTCCAACATATTCAAAAAATCTAAAAAGTTATGTATATGAATTTGGAAATAAAAACCTTCCTAAATTTTAAATTTAATTGAAATCGATTTTGTTGTTAGCGAGAAATTCTGATTTTAAAAAATCGGTTCTATGGGAGGTACTGTTTTAAGATAAATCTCGACTGTTTTATCAAAATCGTAAAGGCCATTCTTAGAAAAATTAAGTTTTAACAAACTGTTATATGACATTTACCATTGTTTTAGAGCTAAAATTATAATTTCAACAACGCCTAGTGCGAGACTACTAAATAAACACTCTGAACCAAGTTTGCAAATCAGCCTATCCATTTAGGCTGCAGATCTGCAAACAGGCAGTCGGACGAACAGAATTTTCCAACACACTTTTGTCTACTTCCCTATCATCGCAATATCATGTTTATTTGTTATCTCAATTTTTTTTTTTTGACGAATCCATAACTTGCCTTATACATAGAATAGTATCATTATCGCAATTAAAAGTCGTGTTTGGTGGATTTTGGGTGAATGGGCTGTACTAATTTTATTTATTACATCTACAGAAAGGTACAGATTGATTGGTGTATGGAATAAGTATAAACCCCCTCCCCCCCCCCGAAATAATTGTCTGGCTACGGCCTTGACCCCAGGTCATTTTCTGACTGGTGGATTGCTATTAGGTTTGCCAGAACCCTCACTTCAAAATCAATCGTTAAGCGTGATGAACCGATGGAGAAAGTTGCAAATTCTTCATCATCAATTTTGTGCAAGGTGGAAAGAAGAATATTTGAAGGAGCTCCACAAGCGTTATAAGTGGAAAAATCCGCAACGAAATCTTCAAATTGATGATCTAGTTATTATTCGTAATGAAAATTTGCCCCCCAACGAGTGGCGTCTTGGACGAGTCGTCAAAATACATGCCGGAAATGATAGTAAAATTAGAGTCGCCGCGGTAAAAACTGAAAAGGGAATCGTCACACTATCAATCGCTAAACTTTGTGTTCTTCTACCTCAATAAGTCCAAATACTTTATATTTTTCGCCTAACTAATTGTAACTCAAATAAATAGAAAGAGTTTGTTAGACAAAGGTGTATGAGGAAGCGCAAATCACCATCGTTCGCATCAAGATTTGTTTCCTTTTATTCTTCAGCAAAATTGCAATTTCAAAAGGTCTATAACAGTCGATAAAAATGCTCATATATTGGAAAAGGTTTGTTAATGTCCTTTTAATTTTTTGCCACAATTACACTGTAATCTATTCATTTATATTTCTTATATCAAAAAAAAAAAAAAAAAATTAATAAAATTTGAACTATTTTTGTACTTTTAGCATTTAACTCTCATTAACAAAATATGTAATTTAATTGAGCGATTCATGATCAGATGGTTTAAAGGTCTAGCTAGTGGTCTCTTGCTCACGCGTTCTTAATTGGTTGCATCCGAGGTTGCAAGGCGGGCGGTAATGTTCAGGGTGAAAATATGATGCCGCACTAAACTATGCGCAATGAGTTTGCTGCCTAAGCATTGTGTTCACCCTGTTCGTTATTTGCCGCGCGAGCCGCTAGCCGGGTGGCAAACGTCAAATAAGAAATATCTAGAATTTTGCAGTCTTTGTTTACCACCCAGCCGAGCCAGTTGTCTAAAAGTTAAAAAGAGAAAAAGACCACCAGACCCCATCCCTACGCAAAGAAAAAAAAAAGAAAACATTGTTAATAAATTAAAGTTAATGTATACCTACTAAGTAAAGTTCTTTAATGAAATAAAACGAAACTAAAACCCAATAAAGTGTTTTAAGTGTAGTCTGGTGCATAGGAAAATATCCAACCCCTTGTCGGCATTAAGTTGCCGTTTTTGGTCGAACCCATTGGATGGCAGACATCAAAGCTTGGGCAATCCCAAATTAGAAACAAAAAAAACTATACAACTGAACACATATAATGTGTTGGCAAATCTTTGTTCATAAGCTGAAGCTTGCTCTAAGCTCCTTATGAACAGGATCTGATAGTGTAAAAAAAAAAAAAAAGAAAGTTGGCATTTTCATAGGTTTTTATACTTATTCTAACAAGAAAGTCGGCATTTTCAATAATTCCAATTTTAAGCGGCATATTCACAGGTTTTTATACATATTCTAAGAAAAAAGTCGGCATTTTCAATTTTTACGAATTTTAAGTGTGAAAGTCGGTATTTTTGCAGGTTTTTATATTCTAACAAGAAAGTCGTCATTTTCAATTTTTCGAATTTTCAGTGGGAAAGTCGGCATTTTTGCAGGTTTTTTATACATATTCTAGCAAGAAAGTCGGCATTTTCAATTTTTCAAATTTATCGTGTGAATTGCTGGCTTTTTTTATACATACTCTAGCAAGAAAGTCGGCATTTTTAATTTTTTCGAATTTTAAGTGTGAAAGTCGGTATTTTTGCAGGTTTTTATACATATTCTAACAAGAAAGTCGGCATTTTCAATTTTTGGAATTTTCAGTGTGAAAGTCCGCATTTTTGCAGGTTTTTATACATATTCTAGCAAGAAAGTCTGCATTTTCAATTTTTCGTATTTATCGTGTGAATTGCTGGCTTTTATACGTACACAGCAAAAACTATCAGAAAAGTGAAATAAAAAAATACTTTACACTCCATGTCAAGCACATCATCATATCAATATATTCGTAGAAACAGCATGCAATGCGAGTGTTTTAATTAAAGAGTTTTTCAATGTTTTGGAAGCATTGTATGTGTTCTTCTATGGCAGCACAAAACGTTATCAACGCATGCGTGAAGAATTCAAAAACATTGAAAATTCATTGCAATTAAAAAACTTATCAAAAACTCGATGGACAGCTAGAGCTAAAACAGGCTGTGTGGATTTCTTTCGAAGGTATTGTTCATGCTTTCACGTACATCCGCTTCTGGTCTGCTCAAAAAAATCTAGCATTTCGATTTTATCAGTTCCTTATATTTTTGTAAAAATGTCATGTTTAAAGTCAAAAATTTGACAGAAAATTTAGAAGGTGAAGAGTTGAACGTCATTGATGCTCTACTGTTGATTCAAAGCACATCAGGGTCATTCCAACAAATGAACGACGGTGACAGCCAAATCGATGCTTTAATAAAAAGTTCCTCCTCATTCGCTGAAAAATTACAGATAAATCCCGAGAATGATTTTTTGAAACATCACAGAAGAATTGATGAAAATCCAGAAACTGCTTTCGATTTTGATTTTCTTACGTTTTATAGAAAAGAGTTTAGAACGGTTTTGCAAATTTTTACCACGTGCATTACAAATAATTTGAAAGAACTTTCGAATCTCTTCAAAAGATTTTTGATATTCCAGTTAACAGAAGCAATGTTACGATAGAATCAGTCGAGTCCGTTTCGCAATTGGAACCCAAATTATTTCAAGAGGAACCAGAGTGTTTGCTTTCTGAGCTGCAAATACTTCTTGATTCATGTACAAAGTGTACGAACTTCGAAGACATTTCCAAAGTAGTGTTCAATTTAAAAAATGTATTTCCGTTGGCGTACAAACTTGGGTGATGACCGTTTAAATGCATTGATGCTGCTCTATTCTTCAAAAGATATAATGGACAAACTTCATCTAAGTGAAGTCGTAAAAGAATGGTCCTTACTTAAAACCGCCGAATTAAAATCCGACATGGAGCAGTCTAATATAAAAAAATTATAATTGTTGTTTTATTATTATTTACATAATGCATCGAATTGTGTATAAAGAATTTATAACTTTACTGTAAAAATAATAATAAGTAGTAAATAAGTAACAAATGCATTTATTAACAAAATGTATTTAGTTTTTTTTAATAATTTGTGAATTTTAAAGCTATAATAATTATATATACCTATATAAGTTATAATACATATAATTGTGTGTACAATTATAAAATGTTTAATCAAATAACTTTAAAATCAAAAACATTCATTAAAAATAATAAATATTCCCTTGTACCTATTATATATATGTATTATATAAATGTATTATATAGGTAAATCTAAATTCTTGACGCTATTTCATTATTATTTTCTTCTTATACCTATAAAACACTGTTGCATTAGTTATTTATTTATTTATTCCATTTATATTATTGAAAAAAATTCATAAAAACAAATTCTTTTAACTAGATAGTACATACCTATTTATTAATATTTTAAATAAATACATTGCTCTTAAAAGAATTCACGTGTTATATTTTTTTCAATATTACAGTTAATACTCAAAATTTTTCATAGTTTCATTGAAATTTATTGATTATTCAAAACATCCAGTAATTTTTTTACTTTTTAGTATAGCGATGACTGCAGTCGGCAAATTCACTAAATAAGTCGGCAAATTCCTAATAAAAGTCGGCATTTCAGTAAAACTCACCCCCCCCCCACGGCTCGACCTCTCGGTACGCCACTGATGCTCTTATTAATTTTTAGTCAAAAACAGAAAACCGTATGCCAAAATATATCTTAGTTTTTGAGAAATTAAGAAAATACTAAAAGCACTTTTTTAAGAAAAGGTGAAATCTGGTTAATCCAGTTAATTGTTTTTAACCAGATATATATATATGATGTCATAGGTACCTATTATATACCTACTACTCACACATTTGCAGATACCGACAGCTACTAGCTACTACTAAATTTTTGTTTGTCCACCCCCTGTTAATTAAAATAAAAATACGGATGTCATACTGATAGTGCGTGTCTTTATTTTTGACAAATGGGCCAGTTATACCTACCTTGCCATCATTGAAAGTCATCATTGAAAATTTTCTTTTTTTCAATTTAAAGGCAAAACTTTCTGACAAAACAAACCAACGACGCAATAACAAAAATAGAAACCTAACAAACAAAACGAACAAAGGAACAAAATACACTCTTTCCATTTCATAGAAAATAGGCAAGTCTCAAAGAGCATCCCGATTCAGAACCAGCAAAAAGACGACCAAACAATGCACCACCACTAAACATTCTGGATTGCACTGGCTTTGGCAACTAACACACTGAAATATTTTATGTTGCTATTTCTATACGAAACCAGTTTCACTATTTTTCTATTTCTTTATATCATCATGGGTTGTGTACTTGTATGATATGATTTATAGGTATGTAATACCCAATGTAGGTACATATGTATCTACAATTCAATATCCAAACAAATCAGATGAGTAAAAATGTATCTGCGAACAAAATAAACAATGGATAATATTATTTTTTAGAATAATTAGGTACGTAGCTACCTATATTATGTACCTATTTACGTTGGCACCTATATTATGTGCCTAATACCTTTTAGGATTAGGTAGGTACCTACCTAATCATATTTTTTTGGAAAACAATTAAGGTAAAGGTAGGTATGAACCTGAGTGTATTTGGAACTGCAAATTATAAACAAAACAAAAACTCATTTTCGTATAGGTACCTGCCAAACTATTAAGTATTTTAACACCCACACAAGTAAAGATTCTTTGCAATAAAAATATGGATAAGAGCAAGCAAATGCAAGCAACCATTCCCGCTACAAAGCCAGCTGTTTCTAATAATGTCTGAATGAAATGCAACGAAAACATTGACCTCTCCGTTTCACTCATACTCACAAGGATGGCCACCCCCTCCTTTCTAATCAACAAAAGATACAACGAATATGAAAATTATAAAAGAGAGTACATAAATTCCCCATGCAATGAAAGAGAACCAACAAAACCAAAGTACAGTATGTTCCTGCTCTGGTTTTCCATTTTAGTAATCACTTACTTAACTTGTTTGGAATGTTGATAACGTAAATGTTGCCAAACCGTTCTCTTTTGTGTGGTGAAATTCAATGATGATGATGAATGATGACAGATGAATTGATGATGAAAATTTTTGAAAAGGCATGCTTTAGCTGTTGTAGGTATGAAGTTATTTAGCGAAATATCTAAAATATGGATGCCGGATGGTGGTGCCGTGGTGAAGATAAAATAATGACGATGACGAACTTCTAAGGAGGCAGATAAAAATTCTTGATTAGTTCTTTTTCTAATTATTTTTTGTAATGGAAATGGAAATGAAGTGAACGAACGAGTGGTTGAGAAAATGAGAAAATGAAAAAAACTTTGTTCTCTTTCTCTTAATGAATAAACAAGAGAACTTTTGTCACTATTTACTTGACCTAATTTTAAAAAAAGCTATGTTGCCGACTTTCGCGTGTTATTTATTTTACTTTGTGATGCTTTTACCCATATAGGTGAATATTCTAATATGGGCCAAGCTAAATAAGTAGGTAGGTATCTATTATTTTTCCTACGTTCGCTTATGCGTATGCTTTGGTTTGGTGTTATTGTTTGGTAGCGATTGTTAATTAAATCACGAGTGAAAAATTCAAAAATCGATTTTAATTTTTGAATAGGGTAAAACTACGTAGGTACCTACCTAGGTATAGATTCACAGTAACAAGTTAAGTGTTGTTTGTAAATATGATTGCGTTTTTAATTCATTTAGGTATAAGCTTTTGGACTTAAAAGGTTGCAAGCTTTTTCTTAATGCAATGCGACTCAAGGTCTTTTTTGGCATGGGTGACCTATTAAATTGAGCAGATGCAGAATATCAGAGCCAGGCAGGTAGGTATAGGTACCTAATTGCGGCCCCCTCCGGTAGCCGGCCACCTCTCAGAAAAATCGTCATAACTAATAAACACGTAGTTCTTTTTCTGAGTTTTTGGTCTTAAATTGTTCCCTTAAATTTTTCTCTAAATCTTCCAAAATTCTTGATGTACATAGTTATGTGTTCAGTCACTTTATAGAAAATATTTTATTTCAGACCAGTTCTGTTGTAGTCAGAGGGGTAGTTTTTAGGAATTTCCTGTCAAAATCATTTCTGAAGTTGATGTCGGGATTAGTTTTTTGTGTGAAAAATATGTGGCTAAATGTTTTCAAATGATATTATTCTTTTAAAACATGTTGTTTTTTATAATAAATAAAATTTGTATTTATTGTTTGTTTTGACGGGGCCGGAAATAGGCAACTCAATTTTTTTAAAATTTTTTTAACTGAGTAAGCAAAATGAAAAAGCCACAGATAAAGAAAAAGACTCATTTGAAATCTATGAATATATACTGCCACACACAGCTGCGGCAAGGTTTAAGATTCCAGGGACGACTCTTCAGGACTCAGTTCACTGAAGAATGTCAAATAATCTTGGGTACTTTGGAACCTATCCCGTGCTCTCTTCAGAAAAAGAAAAAAAAAGCTGGAAAACTGGCTATAAATCAAGCGAATTGCGGCTTTCCGCAAACTTGTGAAAAATTCTTGGAAACAGTGCAAGATATTAACAAAGTTGAAGGGCGCAAAACTCATTTCAAAGACATCAAACACGTTAATTTCTACGGACCGGGTTCAAAATGTTTGTATATATATTGTTGTTGTTCAAATGAGAGCCGTTCAAAATTCTGGCTTCGAAATTCTGCATTTCAAAATTATGCTCTCTTTTTCAAAATTCTGCTTTTTTTTCATTCTGGTTGATAAAATTCTGCTTTTCATAATTCTGCCTCTCAAAATACTGGCTAAAAATTTTTGTTTTTTATTCAATTATTTTATTTACAAAACATCAAACTAATTATGGTCAACAAATAATCAAACAGTTATATTTTAAAACAAAATTCCCTACTACAAAAAAAGTAAGCTACGTTCATATTAAACTCTTAAGTAGGAGAACGCTCTGATTATCATTCTGCAAATAATAAAGAAAAGAATAGGTTTGGAAAATGTTAAAAAAGCGCGCTTTTTCCAAACCTATTCTTTTCTTTATTATTAAATAATATTATTAAATAATAAAGAAAAGAATAGGTTTGGAAAATGTTAAAAAAAGCGCGTTTTTGCCAAACCTATTCTTTTCTTTATTATTTGCAGAATTTTGAAAAGCAGAATTTTGAAAAGCTGAATTTTGAAAGGCAGAATTTTGAATAGCAGAAATCTAAAAGCAGAATTTGTTCAAATACATGGTTGTATCATGTAAGGCTAGCATTAGACATTATATAGGGACATTTTTCTTCTAGCAGATGATGTTACACATTCTTAAAAGTGTACCTTTTAAAAAATAATATAAACTTGTTTAATTGCTTTAATAATTATAAGCTTAGAAGAAAAATGTTTCTAACTGATTAAAAATGTATTTGTTATAAATATTTATCACTTTTATTCACTGGATACCCAAAAATTAATAAAATTAATTTTATTTTTATTTTAATTATTTTCCTTATTTTGTATGCGCATGTGCATGTGTTAACTATTTATTTAAATATAAACAATTTCTCAATTTTTAAATAATGTTTCAATATTAATTGAGAAAAAATTGTTTAAATATAAATATGAAAAATATTTCTTACTAAGTTATATTGTATTTATTTATTTTTTATATTATTTAGGACTATAATTTGAGAAAACTAATTAAATTATATTTGTATTCTATTAATCCTAATTACTTTTTTCTAGCTGTTCTTCAATAAAACATTTATTTAAAAATATAAAACAAATAAACCCTTTTATTTAAAAGGGATTTACAGATGGCCAGCCACTGGAAAAAATGGCTTATTTTACAAAAATCTAAATAACTATTTTGTTGGCGATAACAAAAAAACAAAATTTATTTCATCGACGAAGAGATTAATAATGAACAACTTTTTTCAATAATTCATTCAAAATGTTAGTATTTGTGGATTTTGTAGTACATTTTATAACGAAAAATTCTCAAGGGGCCGGCCACTGGCGACTCTAACCTACCTCATGGCCGAATTCCAGCATAAGTTGGGGAGTCCAATTACAGAAATTCTGCTTAATTGGGTCGTAGAATCAGTTGAGAAAATCCCGTTTAATTGCATCATCACAAATACACAATAGGGCTTTTAAAAGCTAAGACATTTAATCTGGCGTTCACATAGTTGGCGGCGCAAAATCGTATCGTCACCTCCATGTGGTGCCCGCTGGATAGCCGAAAGGTGAACTAACGACGAACGTGGATCCACTGGATCCAGAGCTGTGTCACCTGAGTTATCTTTTCAGGAACTAGGAGAAAAATATCACTCTGAATGTACCAGCTGAACATTAAATCCAAGAGCGTCTGACACAAATTGTGCGGCACACTGGTCAGCGTCTGATCCCAGAGGGACGGCTGAATATAAAACTGTGAATAGAATTAACTGAACTATTTATAGCAAAAAGCAAAGTTAAACATGTATTTATGGCAATGAACAAAACAAACAGATTAAATACCCCAGGTGGCACTCCAGCAAAACTGGAAAATCCACTCTCTAATGAGATCGGTCCTACGGATTCTGGGGAGGACCAATTATTGCATATAAAATTTGATAGGAGTACAAGAACACCGAAAACTCCGCTAAAAACGCTAAGGGTTAATTCACCTTTAACTCAGACAACTACAAATGATGTAATAATCATTAACGAAAATGGAACCAATGACTATGAAAAGATCGACAAAATCGACGATATAGATCAAGAGAGTTCTAGAGAAAAGTGCCAAGTTGAATCCAAACACTACTTTGATGAATGGCAAATAGAAATAAAAGCTAGAAAAAAACTTGAAGTTTTAGTTCAGAATCTTCAACAACAGGTCAAAAAACTCGAAGAGAAAATTTCCTTGCTAGACGAGGAAAAGTCGGAGTCTACAATACAGACAAATGCAAACAATTCTGCAACTGTATATCAAACTGATGAAGAAGAACTTTTGATTGAAACCGAAAGTAAAAGAAAGAGGCGTAATGCTAAAAAAAGAAAAGCGGAAGGTAGCCCTGAGATTGATCCCATTAATCACAAAAGTTCTCCAACCGAAAATAAAAAACAATTGAGTACATAAAAACAAAAAGTAAAAGATGTGCCAGCTAATGTGCGAGCAGAATCTAACTCTAGAGGCAATAGAAAAGCATTGCCACCTCCAATTATGATCTCTGGATTGCCAATATTTGGAAATTTGAAGAAAATAATTGAGAATGTAACAAAAAAAGAGTGTAAATACACATCTTACAATAAAAACAATTGGAAAGTCACTGTCGAAGACGCCGATGAGTATAGATCTGTCACTGAAGAACTAAGCAAGCACGAATTTCAGTGGCACTCGTACGAGAACAAAGCTACAAGAGCCGTAAAAGTAGTGGCCAGAGGCCTCCATTCTTCATGCTGTGCTGAAGAAATAGTTGAGGACCTTGTTCAAAAAGGCTTTCAAGCAGTTGATGCAGTCAATCTTTTTAAGAATGAAACAACGAAAGACTCCTTTGGGGAAACCAAGACAAGAAAAAGATCTCTTCCTTTATTCATGCTCACTTTTGACAACAAAGAAAGTCTCGAAAAGATCTATAATATTAGATCGATTATGGGCATAATTGTTAAAATTGAACCTTTGCGAAAGCCGAAGATTGTTCCACAATGCGTTTGGTCACACTCAAAAATACTGCAACCATGAGTTTGCTTGTGTAAAGTGTGGAGGAAAACATGCAACGAAAAGCTGTACAGTGAGCAAAGAAGTTAAAGCAAAATGTGTGAACTGCCAAGGTAATCACCCTGCTAGTTATAGAGGATGTCCTGTTGCTAAAAAATTCCAAGAATATAAAGGCAGTAATTTAAGAAAAAACACGTCTGCTGGAAAAAAACTTATTAACGCAGAAAAAGTAAAAATAGCTGTGAAAAATAAAACTAAGAGAGAGCCCTCTAAGGAAGTTACCCAAAGCAGAACTGTTGAAAAAACATACTCGACTATAGTAAAAAATGCACGGAAAAATGAAGAAACTTCCGTAAAAGAAATGCTGCAACTTATTCTCAAAAGGATCGACCAACAGGATTTAACCATCAAACAGCTAAGCGAAGAAGTCGCTCTTAAAAAACAATGATGGACAGAACACTTAAAATTGCTACTTGGAATGCAAACGGCCTTTTGCAACATGCATCCGAATTAAACATCATTTTAGACGTAGAGAATGTAGACATTTGTCTCGTGTCTGAAACACACTTTGCCACTGGACAAAGTTTTGAGAATAAAATGCCAAACTATACGTGCTATCACGCTCCGCATCCAGCTGACAAAGCTAGAGGAGGATCGGCAATACTAATAAAAAAGTGCTTGGTACATCATGAGGAAGCCGGGTTAATAAATGAAAATATGCAAGTGGCAACAATCAGTATAGGCATGAAAAAGAAAGAGTTTAAAATAGCTGCAATATACTGTCCACCGAGGCGCTCTCCAACAGAAGAAGAATATAAAGAACTCCTTAATTCGCTTGGAAATAACTTTATTGTTGGTGGTGACTTCAATGCTAAACATACCCAATGGGGATCTAGGCTCATAAATACAAAAGGTAAACGACTTTATCTAGCAGGTCGCAAACACAAATGTGAATTTTTTTCCTCTGGAACGCCAACTTACTGGCCATCTGATCCTAACAAAATACCAGACCTTATAGACTTTTTCGTGGCCAAAGGTATAAAGCGAAATCATGTAAGTGTTGTAGGTAGTTACGATCTTTCATCAGATCATACTCCAGCTATTTTATCACTGAGTGAAGTAGAAATAAAAGAAAAAAGTAATCCAAAGCTCGTGAATAAAAGAACAAATTGGGAGGAATTTAAAGTAAAACTGGAAAGTTTTATTGACCTTAGATCCCCAATGGAAACTAGTGAACAAATTGACCACGAAGTTGAACAATTTATTGCTGATGTGCAACAGGCTGCAGAAGAAAGCACGCCAACTATTTTGAACAGAAGAGAAACAGAAATAAAATACCCTGTAGAAATAACAGAGTTAATATTGGAAAAAAGAAGGGCTCGAAGAAAATGGCAAACTTCGAGATTTCCGGGCGATAAGAGAGTATTTAATCGACTAAATAACGAATTGAAAAAAAGAATCTATGAATTCAAAAATGATTCACTTAGCAGTTTTCTTGAAAGTTTGACGACGGATGCTTCTACTGATTACTCACTGTGGAAAGCTACCAAACGTCTGAATAGACCGCAACAACAAAATCCGCCCATAAAAGCACAAGACGGAAAATGGACTGCAAATCCGAAACAAAAAGCTGACCTCTTCGCAGATCATCTCTCGAATGTCTTTAAGCCGTTTCCACAAAGTGCAGGGGCAAATAACTTACAATTTGTTAATAAAAATGATGACTTAGAAATTCCCTTAGTAAGGCTCAAAGAAGTAAAAAGCATGTGCGATCAAAAGTTATCAAATAAAAAATCACCCGGGTATGATCTAATTACGGCTCAGGTCTTGAAAGAAATGCCAACAATAGCCTTCAAAAAATTCCAATACATAATAAATGCATGCCTTAAGCTCCGTTATGTTCCACATCATTGGAAAATTGCAGAAGTCATTGTTATACCAAAGCAAGGTAAGCCACCAACCGAAGTTACATCTTACAGACCAATATCGCTTATACCAATTATGGCAAAAGTTTTCGAAAAACTGCTTTTAAATAGACTAAGCAAAATAATAGAAGAACGAAAACTAATACCAAATCATCAGTTTGGATTTAGAAACAAACATTCCACGATAGACCAAGTACATCGAATTACGGATGTTGTTGAAAAAGCACTTGAAGAAAAACAAGTATGTTCCGCTCTATTTCTAGATGTTGCTCAAGCCTTTGACAAGGTTTGGCATTTGGGGCTCGAGTACAAACTGCACAGGGACCTTCCCAGGCAGTTCTATGAAATACTCAAATCATATATTACCGACCGACTTTTTAGAGTACGGTACGAGCAAGAGTATTCGGAACTTAAGAAAATCGAAGCCGGCGTACCACAAGGAAGTGTCTTAGGACCAACCCTGTATTTGTTGTATACAAGGGATATTCCAGTGGACAACAATGCGATCATGGCCACTTTTGCAGATGATACTGCGATATTAGTGTCAGATAAATGCGTTGTAAAGGCAACAGAAAAACTGCAATATGCAGTCGACAAGATAAGAGAATGGACGCAACAGTGGCGTATCAGACTCAATGAAACAAAATCAACGCATATAAACTTTACTAATAAAAAGATTAATAATGTTCCACTTTTTATTAATAGTAAAGTAGTACCTTACTCCAATACGGCCAAATACCTTGGGATGACTTTGGATGCAAAGCTAAAATGGAAAGAGCACATCAAGAAAAAAAGGGAAGAACTTAACTTAAAATATAGAAAAATGTACTGGTTACTGGGAAAAACCTCTGCCCTATCAATTGAAAACAAATTAATGTTGTATAAGCAGGTATTAAAACCTGTTTGGACGTATGGCATCCAACTTTGGGGTTGTACAAAGAAAACAAATGCGGAAACCATCCAAACATTCCAAAACAAAGTCCTTCGTGGAATAGTAAACGCCCCTTGGTATATAAGAAACAGCGATTTACATCGTGACCTTCAAGTAGAAATGGTTACAGAAGTAATTAGAAAACACGCTGTATCACACAATCAGCGACTGCTTAGTCACACTAACTCCGAAATGGAGACAGTCTTAAATGTACGTACCAATGTTCGGAGACTAAGAAGAACCAAGCCTCATGAGCTGATGGTCTAAAAGCGATGGGAAAGTATTAAATCATCAAACTTCCCAAAATGTGAACTAAAAATTGAGAAACTAAAATCATTTGTCGATCTTTTATAGATTGGTCATGATTCTAGGTGGTTTTAGTGCGGTAGAAGTCCCACACTACTTGATACCGAATATTATCAAGTGTCTTTTGAAGATTTCCACCTATCGAAAGAAAAAAAAAAAAAAAAACATAGTTTTTAAATTTTACATATAATAATAATTTTTAAAAATTAAATTTAGTTCTCGGACACTTTATTTTTAGTGTCCGGGAAACGAATTTTTGTATTGGATGTTGTTTTTTTTTTTTTGCTAAAAATGTCTATGTTAACTTTTTTTTAAATTAAAGAACCTAGGATTTGTATAGCCAATATTATATATATATATAAATTATCTGCTCAATTTCGAATGGACCATCGTAGTTTTTCAAAATGTTTACTAACTTGAGAATATTAAAAGCCTTACGGAAAAAGAATTAAGTCCAGTTGTAAAAACGGGTGTTGAGCAATAACGCCCAAGGCAATAGCGCCCAAAACGATTTGGAAATATCGCCCAAAAAAATGCTGAACAAATTGTTGTTGTAATATTAAAATATCACCCAAAACAACAGATTCGTTAGAAAAAGCACCCAAATGTAGGAAATATTGCCACTTCGCGTCTTCGCAGCGAGCTTGCACGACACGCCTCCCCCGCGCTGTTATATTTGGACAATAAAGAATATTGCTCAGATAGAAAGATAAAATAAACATTACCTCTCTATACGTATTCTACTTGTAGAATTGGCATCGTTTAAAAGCACCACAGAGGTAAACACTGCGGTTTTTAATTTCCTCTAAGGCTTTTAATTCTTTACATAGACGTTCTTGGCTGCTGTGGTTGTTGTGCTCAATTTTGGTTAATTTGAAACAAATATTTTCACTGGTGACTTCAACGCGAAATGTTTTTGGGCGAGAAATAAATGATTTTGTGCAAAACTTTTAATTCAAAAAAACTAAGATTACATACATATAATTATGTAGGTATGTGTAACTTGAAAAGACAGTAATTTGTGTTTATTTTTATTAATATCTTAATTGTTATTAGGTGTTTACTTAATAAAAGAACATATCTAATATATAGCGCTTAGGTTTTTTGTTATATTTTGACTTTGAATAGGAATGTGTTAAATTTTTGATTTTTCAACATAAATATATAGAAAATGAGGCATAATTTCACGACAAAAGCATAATATTTTTCCAAGTGAGGCATAATTTTGCCGAAAGTGAGTGGCAACGCTGGTTCTATACGGTAAAACTGTTCAGGTATGTTTTGTACAACGTTAAATTTGCTACAATATTGACTTTGAAAGTTTGTTTCTATATCACGTCGGTCGTTACCGAGATATCGCGCTCCGAGCACCTCAGAGCATGATCTGTGTGCTCGGGCTCTACTCGGTGCTCTGTACAGAGATAAAAAAGAAAAACGCCTTACCTATAGGTACACAAATTTAAAATTGACAATTTTTATACATACATTTTAATATTTTAATAATTTTTAAGACTTTTTAATACATTTAAACAAAGTTGCATTCATCAGATTATCATTCATATAAATAAAAATGGATTCAAATGCATCAAACTCGGAACTGTTGTTTGTATATTTTAAAAGCTTCGCAGGTTATCTTCTATTGCATTTATTTTGTTTCGAAATTGTTGAAGCTGCTGATTGCGAATATAAATTAAATTTTAAATACAAGTAGGTTTGGTATAATTAGGCTGGTACATAGGTAGGTACCCGCACCTATCTTACAGTCTTTGAGTTATTATAGAAAAACAAAAAAGGAGGACATTTTGTTACACTTCCTTATCCAACTACCTACTAGGTACCTTTATTTTAAAAATTGATAGTCAGATTTTTTTACATCATAGGTACCTATACTACGAATATATGTAGGTAGGTACCTAATAAAAGAAAACAAATGCCTCGATATTATTGAACCTATACCTAAAGGATCTTGTATTTATATGAGTATATCTGAACAGTTGGTCAAACAATCAAGGTAGCGGAGCACGAATTTGAAGTGGTGCAATCCTTTAAATATCTTGGGTCAATAGTAGCAGCCGATAACAATATAGAAGAAGAAATACGCGGGCGGCTTCTCAAATCCAACAGAGTCTGTCAAAGCGCTTCAAATCCAGAAATCTCACCATAACTTCAAAACTACTGCTGTACAGGACCATGGTCCTGCTAGTACTCACATATGGATCCGAGACTTGGGTGCTTAGCAAAAGGCACTCTGACCTCTTAGCCGCGTTCGAGAAAAAAGTCTTAAGGAGAATTGTTGGTCCCATATGTGAGGAAGGACGATTCCGGATACGGTACAATCATTAATTGTACGCAATCTACAGTCTGTCAAAGCTCTTCAAATCCAGAAATCTCACCATAACTTCAAAACTACTGCTGTACAGGAACATGGTCCTGCCAGTACTCACATATGGATCCGAGACTTGGGTGCTTAGCAAAAGGCACTCTGACCTCTTAGCCGCGTTCGAGAGAAAAGTCTTAAGGAGAATTGTTGGCCCTATATGTGAGGAAGGACGATTCCGGATACGGTACAATCATTAATTGTACGCAATCTACCTTGAAGCAGATATCGTGACAAAAATTAGGCTCGGTAGACTCCGGTGGGCAGGGCACCTAGCTCGCATGAGTGAAGAGGAACCTGCTCGGAAAGTTCTTTGTGGTACATTCTATGGCAGACGACAGCGTGGTGGACCATGCTTGTGCTGGAGAGATAGCGTAGACCAGGACGCCCGGAGCCTTGGGGTGCGCAACTGGATGGCGTCGGCTCGAGACCGGGAAAGGTGGAGAGACTTGTTGAAGAGGGCCAGGACCGGACCCCGGTTGTCGAGCCGATGATGATGATAATGATATCTGAACGGGCTTATACTTTTGCTGTCAAACGTCGTCGTTATCAAAAATTAAAAAGTAGAATTAAATTCTGCTTTTGCAACTGTCCCTTTTGATTTTGATTTGATATTTTGTTTTGTTTGAATTGTTGATAAATGTATGGAATAGATGTGAATAACGATCCCATCTATCCTGTAATCCGCAGGATTATCCTGTTTTTTCATTGAAAATCCTTCGAAACATGCTGTAAAGCAGAGAATCAAGATTCAGTGAGGTCAGAATTAATATCACTGTTTTTGATAATCTACCGAAAAGCCGAAAACTAAATTAACATAAATTGTTCCAAACTTACCTACATGCTAAGTTTGGCATAAATGCATAATTTTCGAAAACAAACAGGTCGTCTGTGCCTGTGCATCACTCTGTTTCACCATTGGATTTTAACTTTTGGTGTGTACATGTGTGTCATTCAAATTTCTGTTATTGAAATCTAAAAAAAACAGCTTTGAATAAAATACTGACTTGGAAACATGGTGGAAGCAATAACGCGAAAATTTAAAGAACGAAAGTTGTAGAACGGAAAAAGATTATATTTGGACAAGGAATTACACAATGGAAAGAATAAAAAATTCTAATTACAAAGCGGTAGAATCATGTGTTCATCATTTAGCCATTGAATTAATTTACTATGCAAGGAAATAGTGATTATTAGGGATTCTTATGTCTCTCTTGTTTGACTGATTAACTCCATTGCATGATCTACATTTTAATGAAATCGAATTGAAATCGATTTTCACTTCCACCCGAATCTAAATTTCTCATGTTCTACATACCGATCTTTTCCGAAGTATCTAAAACACTTTAAACGGTCATATACACGTTTTTTATTTAATTTTAAAGTAAATATTCTAGAAAACGCATACATACATATTAAAATAAAAAAAAATTGTAGCTACAAGAAAAATAAGTCCTTAATTTTCCTTTGTTTTAAATTCAAAGCAAAGCTAAAATTTTTTTTAAGAATATGGCAAGAAGCCTCTTGAATACATATGAATCTAAAAAAAAACTAAAATGAGTAGCTTGAAAATTATCCACTTGTTGAAGAAGAAAAAATGTTGGAAAAATTGTAATCTAGTGAAAATTATTTACCTGTAAAACTGTATTTACCTAAACAGACTACGGAGCCGAAATCGAAAATTTGGAAAATCATAAAAACCCAGTTATCCATGCGGAACAAAGTTCGCCGGAACAGCTAGTTAAACAAAAATAATAAAAATAAACATCCTCAAAAATCCTGCGTAGGTAGGTAGGGTAGAGTCGCCTCAATTCGAACACTCCCAGTAGTCGAACACTTTTTGGGAAAACTTGTGTAAACTGTGTTATTTCTCAGATTTTCAATTTCTGCTGACGCCAAATTCTTAATGTGTTATTGGGGTATAAGCCTTGTTAAGTTATCATTTACTGCAATGAATTCCAACGTTTTAAAAAACCTGGTTTGTAGTGATACATCAGAGTGTGCTATCATTTACTGCTTTTGGTAGATAAAAAAAAAACTGTTGAGTTTTCTCTCGTTCAGCCCTGAAATAATATAGAGAAATGAGTACTTGTTATCTTTTTCTATCAATAGAGGGAACACAATCTTTGGGGCCAGTATTCGAACACGTTTTTCTTCAGACTTTGTTCAAGAAAGCAATACAAAAGTTAATAGATTGGTTGTTCGGATCAAGGAAACTAAAGAAAAACTTGGTTTTCTTGATTATATTCTATTTATTTATTATTATTAATATTGTTGGTAATTATAAAAATAAATATTATCATTATTATTATTATGTTTTCAAGTTTAATCCATGCAGAAAATCCAGTGTTCGAAATCAAGAAACTTCATGATCGGCTTAAGGGAACGAGTGTTCGATTATAAGGGAATTATGCTTTTTTTCAGTTTGTATTTGTTGAATTTTGTTGTTAAAAGTGCAATATTTTAATAAAGTGAACTAAAGTGAATTGTTTAGATCGCGTCTATAAAATATACACCACACAATTACAGAAAAAAAGGAACTTTGTTTTTCAACATCCATGGGAAGGAAAAAAAAGTTGTCCGATCAAATCTGGAAAAATCCAAGAAATTCGACATTAAATTTTATGCAAATATTTTGAGTTTGAGTATTTTATTAATTTTACAGTTCATTTTAACTTCGAAGGGTTGCTTCTTGATTAACGATTACTTTATATCAAACCACTAAGTGTTCGACTACTTGGGACATGACCCTACCTACCTACCTAGGTATTTCGCCTTTTATCCTGTATTTCACCAAAAAGATCATCGGAACGTTGTATGAATGATTATTCAATTTTAGTAAAAACAAAATTTAAATAGGTAGGTAAGTAGGAACCTCTACGTACCTAGGTACATAGGTATTTAATTCGAAACAAGAGGTTTCATGTTATGTTCAATCTGGGACAATTTTATATGCTACAAACAACTTCACTAGGAGGTATCTACATACGTTTCAACACGAACGTTTTCGACCTTCAAACAAATGCCTTTTTGAACGCACTTCATTTTCCCAATCACCACCCACCAGTTCCCCATCCAACCAATCTATGCTATGTGCTATCTGTACTGTAAATAGTAAATCTGGCAACATGTCCTATTTAAAAAGAGCATCCAAATCCAAGTCCAACTAAACTTTAGGTAGGTAGATAACTTGCATTGGATTGCATTGCATTTAAGTTATACAAAAACACAATCATTTTCTCTTCGTAGATAAATGATTTTCTCTTACTTTCTTATCAACATTTTCTTAAATGGAATATGGATTTTGGAACTTAATACTTATGTTATAAACAAAAACACCCTGGTTGAAGCTGAAAAAACTGTTATTGAAAATAGGGGGAAAGAGAGAGAAAAAGTAAAACGACCGACAGTCGTGTCTCGCGTAAGTCGATTTTCCTATCATCTGCAACTGCAACTGCAACAGCTGATCGATAGAAAATAAAACAAAAAGTTGCTTTAAAATAATATTACGAAGGGGCAAAACAAAGTATGTATATGTAGAATGTACAGGTATTGATAAACTTCAAAAGTTGAGACTGGGAGAGACCTCTCTTATAAAAGCTTTAAAATAAAATTGTGACTGGACTTTTAACAGTAAAAGAAAACTAGAAAAATGTCTCTCATCTCTCTTCTTATCAGTAACTTTGTATTGCTGCTTTGTGTTTGTGATTGTAATTTTAAGTAATATAAATATAACTGTTAAGCCCGAAGAGTTCCACAAACCATACATAATATACTAACACACTAGAGTTATAATGCCAATGTATGCAGCTTAGTTATATTATTCAATAATGTCGTATCCGTATGTAGTTTGAAACATTGAAGCAAATGAAGATACATTCCCCATGCCCATGCCCAACTGTGTTCTGTGTATAGATGTATGAAATGTATCTAACACAATGGGGATTTTTTCGTTTTCAATTTCAGCATTTTTCAGTCGTTGACAGCCAATTCTCGTGTTCAGTCGGGTAGCCTCAAGTTTATATGTATAGATACTTAAAGAAATCGTATAAAAATATTTTAATTTGAACAACACAAAATATAATACAGCTTTTGACTTCATTAGACAGAAATCTGATCAATTGGAATAAATTCTCTGTATTCAAGTTGCACGTGTGTGTGATATAACAATCACCACTGACGTAGTTGATTTAAATAAACAATCATAAGAAAAATATCAACAATTCTTTTGAAACACCGGGCTTTTAGCAGAACAAGGATTAATCTGCAGAAGTTTATACCATTTTCTTCATAACAGATCATCAATAATTATAAAAAAAAAGTTGATTTTGTGTATTGTTGGTTTTAAAAATACTTCATATAGCTACCTAGGTAGGTTTCTACCTATCAACAAAATCTTAAGAAATATCGATGAAAATCCTTTGTGCATTTCGTTTTCATAAAATTATCTTTATTTATCACTCGTCAGATACAAATGTATGTACCTTTATGTAAAGTAAACAATCAAGAGTATAGGTAATATATTTAATCACAAACATTGCATCGCTTCGCTAAAAAAAGGTATCTACCTATATCTTGTTTTCTCCCAAGTTCTTCCTCAGTTTTGTATAGTTTTTTTCATACAAAAAACGTAAAGTATTTAACATTTCGTATATTATGGTTGATAATATTATGTGCAACAAAAGTTTTAATGTAACGTTTCCACTTAAAAAAAATGTTTCGATATCTAATTTTGGTGTGACAAAAAAAATTGTTAATAACAACAACAATAATTATAACATCAATATCAACAACATTGCTAATTCTTTAAGTGCTAAATTAATTATAATTACAATAATACTGTTATTAATTAAACAATTGGACATATCGGTCTTAATCACAGTTTTCATCGTCGGTTCTCGTTTATCTAAAATAATATCTAAGTCGTTGGCAGCGTCATCGACATTATTATCATCGTCACCACTGTCAACAATATCGCCAGCAATAATTACTGCTCGAAATGCCCTCAGTGTTAACAGTTTCCGAATTAATTAATTTAAAGTGAATACATAAATTGCAGTGCAAAAGATACTAAATTTATACATACACACAAAAAACACATTGATTTGTGTTTTCTTTGCAACAAGTGTTTTGGTATTGAGTAAATGTTGAGCAACATTTAACTGTGGTGAATCCACTTTCATCTTTCTTAAATTTTTGTAGTGTTTTGTTAAAAAAAATATACCTTTTCGGTCTTATTTTACCTATTTTACCCTCTCCTTCTACTTTCGTTCATTTATGAAGTAATAAGAGAAAGTGATTAAAATTAAACTTAACCATCAGAAAGTGTTATACAGTGAATGAAATAAAACTTCCGGTGTTTTTCACTTCATATACAAACAAAAAATATTAAGTGAAGTATATAAATAGAAAATACATAATATAATCCAATCAAAATTAATTCTTCACTTTTCCCTTTTTTTTTCTGTTTATTTTTTAAATAAAAAAAATAATGTCAACTGGTAGGCGATTAGCAAAACGTTCGATTATCGGTACAAGAGTTTGTGCACCGGGTCCAGACGGTCTGTGGTATTCGGGCGTTATACAAGACGTTAAAACGCCCCCCAGTCCATCGCAACCAAGTGAGAATAATAATTGTATTAATCTAACGCCAGATACAAAATATACGGTGCGTTTTGATTTTAAAACAACATCGTCAACAAGTGCAACAATGCAACAACAATCAAACGATAATAATATTCATAAGGTCTCGGTGCCATCGCCATTGGCAGTAAGTGGAACCGGAAACGGCACCGGAACCGGAGCTGGTGCAGCATCTTCATCGTCGTCGGTATCGGTATCAAGTTCAATGGCTGCTTCTTCATCGGGCCGAAGTAATGGCGGCAATAACGGTACCGGTGGTGTCATCATGGATGCTCGCCAACACAGTGTTCGTTCGTCAAATTTGCTCATAAACAGCCCAGCACAATCGTTGCGTCGCAGTGTTATGATGAAAGAATTTCGTGAAACGGATTTGATTGGACCCGGATTTCGTTCGATTATAGGCGTGCAAATGCATCCCAGTCAACGGGTATTTTTGACTTATAACGGACGCGAAACTTCAGGCGATGTTGTTAGCCATGATTTGGTCAAGGACGAAGTTATTGTCAGGATTATGACCATTGGAAGTGAGGTGAGTGCAATAAAAATAAAATAATAGGTATATCCCTACCTACATAAATTTTCTGGGTATCTATATACCTACCTATCTCTAACTATGTAATGAAAAGTAGGTCAAAGATATAAATGTAGGCCATGGGCGTTGTAATAGAGGTGTATTGTTTTTTTTTTTTAATTTTTCTTTCAGGGCTACTTTTGTTCTAGAAAATGCGTTAAAGTAATTTTAATAGGTACCTACCTATGTATGTATCTATTCTTAAAACTTTTTTGTAAAAAAATGTTAGAAAGCTTTGTTATATTTATTGAAATTATTGCCGAATTTTTGATTTTCAATTGAATTAAAAGCAAAAAGTTCTTAAATAAAGTTTAAATGACAAAAATTTTAATAATCTATAAACAAATTTAAATAGGTAGGAATATATTACCTACCTAGGTAGCTAGTTGCCCAGGGATAAAAAACATCGCTTCATACAAACTTCTAAATAATTTGAATAGATTTGATACTTACATTATGTAGGGAAGGTAGGTATATTATTATACGTAATATACGACATAGCTTTAGTAACTGCTTGTAGGAAAAATTAAAAGTTCTTTCTTTTGTTTGTAGGTTCTTTTTATGTAGGTACCTATTATACTATATTTCTATATTTCGAAATTATTTCTTAAAAAATCCTGTTTTAGAATTACGCAAAAAAATTAAGAAAACAAAACTTAAAGCACAAGCTTGCAAAACTGCTTAAATTACGCAGGATAAATTTATTTCATTTTCATTTTCTATCAAAAAAATTGTTTTAATTAATTTTTTTCAGTTTTGGCTCAATTAAACTTATTTAGGGACTTTTAATTTTTTTAACCCAACTTACCTACCTAGGTAAGTAATTTTGGCACGATTTTTTGTTCACTAAATTATACATTGTTTGAAACGTTTAAAATAATAATGTATAGCTGCCATAAATTTATCAGCCGGAAAAGGTTTGCCAGAGCAACTAAAAAAATTCAATATATATTTTTTTTAAGTGTTTTCATACCGTTTTTTGAGTTGCTATGGCAACCGCTTTTCGGGCTTGATAATGTTATGGTCGTTATACATTATTATTTTAAACGTTTCAAACTACATTTTTGTGAAAAAAAATTTCACGTCAAAATTACTTACCATAGTTTTCTGCATTTCGAAGAGCTGTATCTTTGCTTTCTAGCCATTTCCGGTAGCCATAATTGTCAGTCATTAATGAGTGGCTATGAAGCAATAACTGAACAAAAATTCAGGCGCGCCAAAATAATGTCCCAAAATCGGTCGCTAGCTCTCCTACTATTATGTTTACACGTACCTATTTATATTTTAAAGGTTTGTTTTAAATAAAATTTTAACGGCTTGTAGCAAATGTATGAGCTCAATTTGTGGTCTAAAAATATTAAACAAAAAAAAGGACACAATGCACTTTTTTTTTAACTTCCACTCAAAGTTAACCTTAAATAATGTTCCTGTCTTTTTAGGTATTTATTTAAAATTTGTGATGGCAATTGGCAATTAGTTATAGCCATAGGTTATAGCCATAGGTAAATGTGTTAGTTTGGTAAATAGGTATCTACTATGCTGATATTTCTTGACGTTTTTGTGATGAACAAATTTGTATCTAAATTAAATATTATTAGGTAACCTATGTAGGTATTGAGAGAAAATAAATTGATTATTTATTTAGATTGTGGGTATGTATTTAGCAATTATATTGTTTTTTTTATTGTTTTAGGCTTGGTCAAAATGACAATTTCCTTTGCTTTGTGGTTGAACCGGGTACCTACCCAATCGCAATTTCGTCAAGTTTTTGAAGAATAAGGTACCTTCCTCCCTATTGTTTTAAAAGAGAGTGTGTCATTAAATTTAAAAAGAGGCCCGACAAAATGCACGGTTCCTGTGAGAGTCTTAAATGTGAACAGTTATACATTAGTAGGTACTTAAGCAATTTAATCAAAGTTAAATAAATATTGAAATTTTTTGCACAGTTAGGTTCCAAAAAGGTATAGCACAAAGCATTGTAAGTTTTACCGTTTTTCTTTAATATTTTAAGTAATTTTTTTTAGAAAATTACCACTCCCGCCTGTAAACGGACGGAAATAGACGTTTTTTTTCTTGTCTCAACCCAACCTACTCTCTCTAGCTTTTTGGTGCACCTTATATACCATTCACTATGTATATATGTGATATACCAAGTACGTGATGACAAGTACCTAAGTATAGCAATATATTAAAATTAATCAATTTTTTATCTATAAACTCTGGATTCTGAAAATGGTGGTCCTTAGTTATTTTTATTATTTTAACTGATTATATAAAATAATTCTTTCAAATAAAATATTTGCTGGAAAAATTACTGCGTCCAAAGCAAATAATTGCACCTTAGCTTAACTGCCGTGACTTTTTTTTATGTTGGTAGGTACAATATAGGTACTTATTTTAAATTTGACGCTTTTTTAAACATTCTACGTACCTACCTACGATTTTTATGTGTGTAATGAACCTTTTTTTTATTTAAACATTATTTTAGAAAAAATACTTGTTATATTTTATTATACTAAAATATTTTAAAGACATAAATATCTTCCTTACATATAATTATTTTTCGTTAAATAAAACCTTGTAAACACACAGAAAAATGTTGCATACACAATAGTGACCCGACTATAGGGAATACGTTTTCAATTCGATATCTCCTTTTTGACTCACCTAGATTTGTTTGATTATTTAATTCGAATCTGATCCTTCCAATTAACAGTTTGTTACCCTCTCTTCAGAAACCGTTTATGAAGTCTCTAAATACAAAACTACCAAGTCTAAATATCTTACGAAATCATTCACTGTCAAGATCGCATCGGTCGCACGAATTTCTCAAAAACTAAGATACATTTTGGCATCAGTTTTCTGTTTTTGACTAAAAATTAATAAGAGTATTGAATTTTGAAAATAAAAATAGTAGTTAATTACATAAAATTTTGAAAAAAATTATTTAAAAAATTTTTTTTGTAGTTTTTTTTTCAAAATTTTGAATTTGAAAATTAATTTTTTTAAAACTGTTCACTTAAACAACTTGACTTAGAAATTAAATAAAAGAGTAGTTTTCTGGCTTTCCAAAAAAATATAACAAGGCTTTGTATCATTCACCGTTGTTTTTAAATAATTTTTTTTCTGATTTAAGTCAATGTTTTAGAAAATTGCCCCTCCTGCCTAAACGGGGGGAAATAGACCCCCCCCTCACATACGATTTTTTTCTTGTCTTAACTCCACCTACACGCTCAAGCTTACATATACCTAAATTATATTGTAAAACAATAAACTACCTACTTTAACTTTCGGAATTATTGTACTTCAACAAAAAGAAAATAATAACGGAAGTCATAAAATGCCCCAAAAAAGCACACACAACGTAACCAATTAGACAATTTCTTACTTTTAAGTTTCCCTATATATAGTCTCATAAAACCGGAAACCCAAAACCAAGCTTTCACGACTTTTAATATGTCGGCCTTCATGCAGTTTTGGTATGTTTTAAATACCTATTTTTTTGTTTTCCATTCGAGTTAAAAAAAAAACTAAGAATAGCCACACATTCCAAAAGACTAAAATATTATAATACATAGGTATGTAATGTACATATTTATATACAGTGTCAGCTCTAATGTGGTCATATAATATGACAGAGAGAACTCTATGCTGGTCTTAAGTCAAATACCTACCTACTAATTTGCATTCACGTTTATTTGCTTGACCCATAGAATAGATTGAATATTTATTGAATTCAAATATCTGTATTATGTATGTTTATGTAAAATAAGTAGCTACAATCTCGAAGATACAACGGTTTCATTTTCACTTTATTAATGCGTTTGATTTTTTTTTTGAAAGGGAACATTGTAGATACCTACCCAAAACAATTTGAATGCGAGTCAGATACCACTTCAAACTTTGTATGCAGTTTTGACGACTTTTTTCTTGTATTTCGTTGATTTCTATTTTTTTTTTAACTTTTATATATATTTTCTAATAAAGTTCTGTTAGCTTGTGTGGTACTGTTACCTTGATTGCATTTTTTTTATTCAAATTGAATAGTTTTAATTCAACATCAGGTTGGTAATTTCGATGTTGTTATATGAAACTTTGATCAAATTTCGTCAGAGGAATTTTTATTCGCTGTGTATGTTCTGTTTAATTTTCTTCGAAAATACCTGTCATTTTAAATCTTTAATTGAAAAGATAAAAATCAAAATTATCTCAACAGATTTAACAATAAGCTTACATGTTGCGAGTGAGACGCCCTTCACTTAGTGGCCCAATTTTAATCGCAAACAACTCATAAATAAATAAAATACAGACAAATAAAAATAAGTAAACTCTTTCAACTCAACTCATAAAGATAAAATTAAATAATGTTAAACGGTGAGCAAATGGGAGTAAATCAACGGTCGTCATCGTTGTTTTTTGTATCAGAGTAATGTGTGCTTCGAAAGTTGTGTTACCATTATATTACATGTCGTGTTTATTTGTTGGTTTTCTTGTTTATTTATAGGTTTTTCCTTTTTTTTAAATTTAAAGTTGACCTACATAGGTAATTTCTGTTGACAAAAATGTTTTTTTATAGGTGTAGGTATCTATGTATATTTGTATGTACACATTTACAATTGGAATTTTTTTTAGCTTATACAATTAATAACATTAATTTGTGATTAAAAAAAATATTATTCAATATTTATGTAGTTTAGTTTCATCAAGTATTAGCTTTACTAAAATATGAAATTCGCTTGTTGCTATAAGGTCTAAAACCATCCAACTACGGAGAGATCTCATCCTGGAGCGAAGAAACTGCAATATCCTGGGTTGTCATAATATGTTTCATTAAAGAAACCAAGAGCCTGATCTGCATTAGCTCACTCATCCCCATCTCTTAGCTGGTTTAGATTTCGGATTATATTATAACATTCGATGCTGCGATGAGTTCAACAGAAATCAAACATTATTCTGAACTAAGTAACTACAACTAACTTTTAGGGTATAATCTATTTGTTGGGATGGTGCATATCAGCATATGTCAAACATCACTTATCAGAAGAAAATAAGTTACCTTATAGCTGCTCAAAAGCCTTTTAAGCATTAATCATCTCCAGGCCATAATCACTTATAGGTACATACTATTAAGAGATTGTAATTTTCTACGTTCCAGGATTAGCTGGTATCTTACGTATGTTCTAGCTTTTGGATTGAGATGTGTTGCTTATCAATTTCGGTGAACAGTTCATGTTGAAATTTTTTCATCATTAATGCAAAATCGTATGTTAAAAAGCGGTTTTTTGTTTTTTTTTATTGCAATTGATCAATTTAAAAGTTACCCATTGAGTGGAATTGTCACTACTAGCAAAAGGCACTCCACAAAGGGACTTTGCCAGACAAAATTGCGAAAGCCCCTAATAGTCCAGTGTCTCCTGATTTTATGGGTTAGTGTGCCTGAAATCCGATGTTTCTGATTTTTTCAGACTTGTTCATGAATTTGGCCTAATGAATAATTAAAGTGTTTGACCTCAAGCACCGAACGCAAATTTGTCAAAAATCGAAAAAACTGCTAACATTTCGGATTTTTTTTCACATTTTGGCAAATATAATCCTGAAAGACTACTTTTAGACAATACCTTCTCCGGACGTTTTTTAGGTAAACTATATGCATCTCATAATGTATGAGATTATAATTGACTCTGTAAACCCAATAGTTTTCGAGATACATCAGCTTTTCAAAGTTTATCAATTTTTCGAACTTTGCTATTTTTCGCAATACCCTATATTGGGTAACAGAGACAGTTATAGTCTCATATTGTAAAAAATTTATAAATGTTCTGAGAAGGTGCTGTCAAAATCTAGTCCTTTAATGCGTGTTCATATGAGAGCGACCGACGACCAACGAAAGGACGAATATTCGGTAATTTTGACGTTCCATTCACATGATAATTTTTTATTTGCTGCAACGAGCACGGTCAACTCGTCTCAAAACAAACAAAATTAACATGAGGTTATGTACGACGGTAGTCGCGCTCGAACAATTGATTCATTCGAATGTGGATCGTATGTGGAAGGCGAATACAGCTTGGCAGTTCGCTGCAATCACCTTGTATTTCGCGACGAAAAATTTGTTTTATCAAAATTTACTTATTTAAGGAATGAAAGTGCATATTTTAAAGACTTAATATATTTTAAAATTCATTCATGTTGTTTTAGTCAAAAAAATATTTTGTGAAAATGCTTGAAATCTCGTTTGTCTATTCGTTCATTTGTTGGTCGCTCTCATATGAATACTCCTTTAGGGTTATAATCGCCAAAATGTGAAAAAAACGAAATTTTCGCAGTTTTTTCGATTTTTGACAAAATTGCGTTCGGCGCTCGAGGCCACAAACTTGGATTATTCATTAGGCCAACATTATAATTAAGTCTGCAAAAAATCAGAAACAACGGATTTCACGCATACACAATTTGCGACCTTAGGACAAGAAGGTTTTTATTTGCACTCACATCACTTTCGAGAAAACGAAGCCTCAATATTTGATCGTGTATAACTTTGGTACCCTTATTTCATTTCAAATGTGCTTTTAACTTAATACATTAAATTCTTCCGATGATTAAATAACTACTAATATATTTAAAATATATCGCATAGTTATTCAGTAATTTATGTTTAAAAAAATCGATAGAACTTTGTTGCTTTGATAAGGTACCCACCACAGGACAAGAAGGTTGTGAGTGCCTTATAGAACTTTGTTTCACGTTAATATATTTCTTTTTCCAGATAGAACTTTATTAAATTATCTGTAAAGGTATAAAGGTATATAATCAAATTCAAATAAGATACAATAACATAGAGATAAAGAAATAAGAGTGCAAACATTAGTTTAATATATTTCATATGAGCTTATTTTGTTGTTTTTTAATAGTATTTTGTAATTTTATTAAAAGCGTAAATACAATACCAACCATATTTAAGAATAATTTTATACTTTGTCAGCAGAACTCTTGTGTTTAAGAAAGAACGTAAATGTAGATAGGAAGAAGGTGTTTCGATTTTTCTTGCTATTCAAGGTAACAGTTCTTCGTTTTCAAGGTAACAGTCTCAATGTCCGATAGTATTGGTGGAATTTACTGCTTTTCTTCGTTGTCAAGGTACAGTTCGATTTATCACTCTCAAGTTCCGTGTATTAAAATCCAACGAGTATTGAAGTGCCTGAAGCCTAATTCAGGTTCAGGGCCTTTAATCTTTCATCATTTGCATCATTTAGTTCAAGGTCGGTCTGATTTTCCTTTTTTCTTTTCACTAGTAATATTTTTATCGCGTATTTTTAAAATCGCGAGTCATGTTTCCAGACAGATCTACAAACGAGCAGAACGAGTTGTTTCGTGGCTAGGTTTCCGATTTATTACTTTTCCAAACACTTTCAACACTCGTAGTTATATCAAAATCAATTTGATTTCCACTAGTAATAGAGTAGAAAGCTAGTACCCCTAGAACAGTTTTTCACCCTCGGTTTTGAATTACACTATTTATGCAAAATTTGTTTAATTTCTTTAGTGACTGCATGATCCAAACTAATAAAATTTTGAATAACGATAACGACCGCTGAATCTGCTCAAAAAGAAGTCTAATGATTGGCGGTGGCGGTCGCTATCAAATAGCTTTAACTCCTGCCAAAAATAGTGTTAGTTTCCACAGGGGTTGAATCGGATACGGTGATTTATGATATGTGACAGTCAAAATCTACATTTTCTGCCTGCGTAAGGTGATCATCACAGTGATAGCTAAAAACCAATCACAAAAATATTGTGATAGGCACCTTCTCATGAAATTGACGTTTCATTTTTATTTTTGTGGCAATTTGACTAGAGTTACCACACGTTTACAAAACATTTTAAAATTTTCAACTTTTTTTCAATTTTAGTCACCAAATCAACAAAAACAATATTTCTTTTACCATATGAGTACACAACAATCGAAAATAAATGGTTAAATTTAGAATTATTGCATTTATTCACTAAAGAATTAACAATTTCAATGAATTTACTTGAAAATATGACTACGGTAACAATGCTTTTCACAAATGTCACTGACGAATCGAACAAAGTTGAATTGGCGGATGTGATCACCTTACGCAGAAGTTAAAATCAATGTGATCACAAGTGGTGATCAAAAATGTGACACCCCATTTTATTGTTGTCTAATTCACCCAATGTAAATTGAATTTCGCAGCTTAACTGCAGTATGTAATCATACAAACTACCTTTAAAAGTAAATAGTTTTGTCAAAAAAGTTTCCAGTCAATATTTGGCGTGCGTGACTTAAAAATCATAGATACTTCACATTGCAACTGGTTCTATTTGTCCAATTTCAAATCCAGTATCCAAGCAACATGGTTCTATTTGCATTTAAAGGTACCGCATGGTTCTAGGTAGGTAGGTAAGATGGCGGTTTCGCAGAACAACTGTTCCGAAGAAACTCAATTAGCGCGGAAAAGCGCCGTTTTGATACCATAACTCGTTTGACCTAATTTTTGTGATATAGTGGTAGTGACTGTTAAGCTGAGGGGACTAGTTTTTGGTCTGTGCCCGCAGTCACAAGGGAAGAACCTGGCTCACACTGTGTGCTGGGTGGTTCCATTTGGACTGAGAGACGACCAATTAACTTTACACCAGATCTATATGAGGCTAGGCCCGTTCAAAGGCGGTACACCTGCCAGGTGTAAATCCTTGTTTTGATGCTTTCGCCGCAAGATAGAGTAAGTGCTAGTCCGAAAAGCTATTCCTAAAGGTAAGTTCCAGAAACTAAAAAGGTGAAAGTAGAAATGGAAAGTGAGTGAGTGCTTTGAAAAGCTAAGGGGACCAGTTTTTGGTCTGTGCCCGCAGTCACAAGGGAAGAACCTAGCTCACACTGTGTGCTGGGTGGTTCCATTTGGACTGAGAGCCTGCCCAATAACTTTACACTAGATCTATATGAGGCAGGTATGAATCAGTACTCTGATGCTATTGCCAAAGATAGAGTAAGTGCTAGTCCGAATAGCCAGTCCTAAATGAAAGTTCCAAAAACTTCCAAGGTGAAAGTTGAAATAGAGATATTGCTTGGTTTGTTAGAGCCAACTGGTGCTGTTGAGAAAAGCGGTAAAATCATTTATCCTTTTGTTCGACAGCACGTTTAGGTTGTCGAGAAACAGGCTACCAAATGCCTGGAGGCGAGATCTAGCCAGGGCCGGACAGTGGCAGAGGAAATGCTCAATAGTTTCCTTCTCCAGCGGATTTCTACAACTACGGCAGTAGCTGTTAAAAGGTATGCGCAGTTTAGCTGCGTGTTCGCCTATTGGCCAATGGCCAGTGACGATTGCAACGACCCTGGCCGTGTCTATTCTGTTTCGTTTTATTAAATCATTCGATCTGTTTTTGTCATAGGTTGGCCATATCTTTCTAGTTATTTTGCAGGTTGCCAAACCTTGCCACCTCTTTGTTGATTCTGAAAGGAAATGGTCATATTTTCTGCCCTTCACGAAGCCCAGTGGAAGATCTACTGATTCCGCCTGAGAGACGAGAAGGGCTGATCCTTGCCTAGCAAGATCATCTGCTCGCTCATTGCCTTGGATGTCGCTATGGCCTGGGACCCATACGAGAGAAATTTTTATACTATCACTGAAACCTGAGAGCTCTGCTCTGCATTGATGAACTATCTTTGAAGACACCAAGCAGCTGTTAATTGCCTTAATTGCAGCTTGGCTATCTACACAAATGGCTACATTGTGAATATTATGGTTAGATATTGTTTTTTGTTTGAGTATCCTACAGGCTTCCTTAATAGCAAGCACTTCAGCTTGAAATATGCTGGCAGCGTCGGGCAGGCGGAACGATTGACTAATTTTAAGTTTGTCGGAGTAAACACCCGCCCCAACTCCGTCAACCATCTTTTAGCCGTCAGTGAAAATTGTGGTGTCATATTCATTTGTCACCGTATCGTTTTTCCATTCGTCTCTGGTAGGAAAAAGCACATTGAAACTTTTATCAAAGTCAAGACAAGGGTATTGGTAGTCAATATGGACTGAGCGAAGATCTATCGGCAACAGTTTTAAAATTTGTCCATGACCATAGGGTCTTTCTGCCCAACAGCTTGCTTCTTTAAGCCTGGTTGCACTGCAGGATACCATGTATTTGATGTGAAGGTCAAAGATTAAAAATAACGCTTAAGGCATCGGTTGGGCAAGATCTAATTGCACCTGTGGAACCTATGCTGGCTGTTCTTTGAATCTTTTTCAGTTTGTCTATATTATATTTTTTACTTATAGGGCTGGCCACCATACGATCGATCCGTATGTTAGAATTGGACGAACTACAGCTATGTAAGTCCATAAAATCATTTTAGGCTTCAGACCCCATTTTTTCCCGAAAGTTTTACTACATGCATAGAAGGCTATACTTGCTTTCTTCACACGTTCTTCGATATTGATTTTCCAGCTAAGCTTAGGGTCCAGAATAACTCCTAGGTATTTAGCTTTTGTTGATAGAGAAAGAGTGTGACCGTTCAACTGGGGTAGGGTGAAGGGGGGAATTTTAGTCCTAGTGGTGAAGAGCATCAATTCGGTTTTATTTGGATTGACACCTAGTCCACAACTAGTAGCCCAGATGTCAACTCTTTTCAAGGCAGTTTCCATGATATCACTTATCACTGTAGGAAACGCCCCTGATGTCATAACCACCAGGTCATCCGCATACGCCACCGCCTTTACACCACAGTTGTCCAGTTCACAAAGGATTGTGTCCATGACAAGCAACCATAGTAAGGGGGATAGAACTCCTCCCTGAGGTGTACCCCTATCTACGAGTTTAATAATGTGGTCATTACCCAACGTTGCTTGAATGATTCTTGATCTTAACATGGATAAAATCCATTTTGTAATGTAAGCATCGACGCCGAACTTGACAAGAGATCCCTGAATCGAATTAGCAAGAACGTTATTGAAAGCTCCCTCGACGTCAAGGAAGGTTGCAAGGGTATATTCTTTATATTGAATTGTTTTTTCAATGGTGCGCACCACCTCGTGAAGAGCCGTTTCCGTGGACCTTCCCTTAAGGTAGGCGTGTTGTGATTTGGAAAGAGGATTTCTATCTAAAATCCCTCTAATGTATATGTCAATTATTCTTTCCAGTGTTTTCATGACGAAGGAAGTGAGGCTGATGGGCCTAAAATCTTTTGGGGCTTCGTGTCCCCGTCTCCCCACCTTCGGAATGAAAATAACTTTAACTTGTCTCCACGACTTGGGGACGTAGTCAAACCGGAAGCAATTTGTGGAGAATACTTCTAACCAGGGTACAGCCGTGTTATGCAACTTCTGTAGCATTATGGGAATAATGCCATCTACACCTGGAGATTTGTATGGGGAGAAGCTATTAATAGACCAGGAAATCTTTTCCTTGGTTATAATACCATGAATATTTTCTAAGTGTTCTGACTGAGCACTAAGGGCATTGTCTGTTACTAGGCTGTAATCCTTACAGCCTGGGAAATGGGTTGTCATTAAAGCCTCTAGAGATTCGGCTGAATCCACTGTCCAAGTACCATCCTCCTTTTTGAGGAGAGATGGACATGAGTGTTGTTTTGACAGTATTTTGCCTAGCCTAGCAGAGTCTTTTATATTTTCAATTGATTCACAGTATTCTTTCCAAGCCAGCCTTTTGGCTGAGGATACCGCTTTTTTGTAATCTTTGAGGCAGTCCTTGTACGGTTGCCATTGTTTGCTAACGTAGCAGATATTGAATGTCTTTCTTGTAATCTTCCTAAGATTTGAGAGATCTTCATTCCACCATGGAGGGAAAGTTTTTTTTACTGTACCTAACTGGACAGGAAGCTTTGAATGCTTCATTCAGAGCCGTTTCAAAAGTGCTTACTTTCGCCTCCAGTTCTTCTACAGAATCTAAAACAAGATTCGGTACAGTTCTTAATTTGGAACTTACAACTTGACTGAATTTGTTCCAGTCGGTTTTTTTGGGGTTTCTAAACGGGACAGGGGGCTTAGTGTTAAGACCTAATTCGTAAAGTATATACCTGTGATCGGAGAATGATCTCAGTGTAGATACTTTCCAGTTTTCCAACCTGACCTGTTCACTATTGTTAGTTAGTGTAACGTCTAGCACATCTTCCCACCCTTCAAACGTATCCGTACTCGGGAAAATGAAGGTGGAGATATTGCCTCTGTTACAAATAGACATGTTGTTAGAAATAATGAAATCAAATAAAGACTCACCTCTTTCGTTGATTTCGGAACTGCCCCATACCGTGTGCCTAGCATTGGCATCACAACCCAGTATGAGGTTGGCATTGTTGATATTATGGACCAGAGTGGCAACTTCCTCGGGTGATGCAATACGATCGTGGGCCATATACGCCGATCCTACGTATAGTCCACCTACACCTTCTGTTTCCAGTCTGACAACTGTCAGGTCTGGAGTGCTAAAATTAGGACATAAAAATACTTTTAAATGTTTTTTAGCAATAATACATGTGCGAGGGTTACCTTGGTTATTGTTGTTTGAGTTGTAATAGAGATTGTAGAGCTGGTCTTGAAGCCCGCAGATCTTATGGCTTCGAACCCATGGCTCTTGAATGATGCCGAAATCCACATCTTCCTCCCTAAGAAAGATTCTGAGATTGTCTGAAGCACTTTTTGAGTGCTTCAGATTAATCTGTGTGAATTTCAGCATTTTGGGTTGTGGTTGCGGCCACACTCAAAGGTTCCAACGTCACGTCGGACGTTTCGACAACTCCTGTGTCGTCCCCTTGAGGTGGCAAGATCCTCACTTTGGCTTCCCTGATGCCAAAATTTAATCGATGAGACCTTACAATCGATAACCTTCCTGCCTCATCAATCAAGAGCAGGAAGGACATCGTTGTTTTGTTGGCATTGGCTCCTTCGGCTTTAATGACGACCCACTCGGCCATAGCAACCCCCGGGTTTTGGCATTTTAGGACTTTGAGAAAGCTCTCACCATCCAACTTTTCCATATACGGTACCCAAATGCGAGCCTTTGGTCGTCTGGGAATGTCCTTGGCTTGGATTAGCTTGAGCTTCATGCCTTTCCATGCATCACTAATCTTAGTGACGCAATTTGCAAGGAATTCCTTCGACAACTGATCCTTGCACTTGATCACCCTATATCCTTTTACCGTCTCAGCAGAGCTGAAGGTTGGAGAGGGCCCTCCCTTACTCTCTAGGATATGTTCCACCACCATACCCTGCAGTCGAGCCTCAATAGCGTTCCACGCTTCGAGGACTGGTTTCCCTGTAGAGGAAAACTGGTCCCACGAGTAGTACGGAAAGGAGGTCAGCCCCGGCAGAGCCGATATACCGGGGTAAGGTAAAGAATATTTCGGGCCTTGTACCTAGGCACCCGAAAGAGCTCGTTAATGACTGGCTTTTCCCCCAGCCTTCCATTTCTTCAGCACGGATTGTGTTCTAAGAACGCTCACACCACCTTGAAAATCAGGAACCTCGTATCAATGGTCAGATTGCATTTCTGAAGAGTTGAACTATTAAAGAGTAAAGGAACTCCTCAGCAATTTCAACCTGACCTTAGCTAACCACCTGTTATTGCCAAAATCGCACAAAACAACTGTAGTGATCATTGCCCGCCCGGCACCCACTTGGAGGGTTAGAAACGAGGATTTATGCCGAGCACCGCATGGTTCTATTTGCAAAAAAAATTTAAGCTTTCTCGGGTTACAAGGTTCTATCAGTCTATTAGAACCATGTTAACTGAATCTCAAACTGAAAACCTGTAGTTAGAACCTTTGAGTATTGAATATCTCAGGAACAGTAAAAGATAGACAAAAACTGAGGCCGTTTTATGGTGATGCGAATATGCGATGTATAACTCATTTAAAAAAAAAAGAACCTTGTTGTCCGAAGGTCGCAAATTGTATAGATTTTGTAGTATAAGCTGTTTTTGTTTGAAAACTATTTGATAATTTTTGTCTTTGTTAGAAAATAATAAACTTCTACATACCTACTACAGCAAATATATTAACAAAAAGATATGTGTATGGAAAAGAAAGGAGAAATATGCATGATGTGTATACTACAAATGTATGACGACCTTTTACCTTGTTATTTTCGTTTCCGGGTGACGAAAAAAAAACCATCGGTGTCTATAGCTGAGAACTGTAAAACTTTGTTGGTAGTTTTCAATCAGAGATGTGTATTGTGTAACCATAATCGGGCTTTCAATATTTTCCATTTTGTTGGTTTCACTTAGAGCTAGATTGACAGATGTACCCCACTAGCAAATGGTTCCCCTTCTACCCTACATACATAGATAATTAGTTTGTGAATTAAAATTATCCGATTTGATACAATTTTGGGCATATTTTTATTAGAACTTAATTTTGACCATGCTACAGTCTTATTTTTTAGCTATCGCCAAAAAGAATTATTGATACAAATCAAAGAACTACCTTCATTATATAAAACTATCAAATTATTTCTTGCTATCATCTCAACACCAAAAAATCTGTAGGGATGTTTCGAAGCTAGTTCCTATACTACATACTATTAAATACTGACATACACATAATAGAGTAATTCTTTAAAAAAAAAATTGTTTAAAATTTTAATCTGCATGCCAACATGCCGGAAGTTAAATGCACGACATGTCTAATTGATTTTTTAAATAAATTTTTCTCAAAGCAAAACTTGTTTTGCATTATACTTCTGATTTTTTCAAAGAAAACTGAAATAAAACCAGACCAGACGTTAAATTGCATTTTTCGATCCCTACAAAATTCTTATATAAAAACTAATGTTTGTACTGAGACTGGTGGCTATCCATCTCGATTCTGTCAGCATAATTGTTGTGAAAGTATTTATTTTAATATTTAGTTAGGTACTTATGTCAAAGTGACATTTCTTGAAATGCTTGAAATAATGAAAGAAATATTTTGCCACCGAAGGCCAGTTCCTACTTCCAACACAATTTCAATTAAGCTAATCCCATTTTGACAAATGACCTAGAAGATCAACTGACAACACAAGATGAGATCGCAACGCTTTAAATACCGCTCCTCTTTTCAGTTCGCGGTGCGTTTTAATATTCTTGACTTCGTGTTTTATTTTTATTTATTTCATTCTCCTTGGCTTCATTTGTCTTTCTACTTAAATATACTTAAATAATTCTATTTTTTTTCTCCACCCTCCTCCTAAGTAATGTTCAATATCATAAGAGTTATAACATGTTTCTATATGAAACAGAACACAGAGCATCCACAAGAGTGTTTACTGACGCGGTAGCACAACAAAAATGATAGCAACAACGACGGCAATCATAATTATTATTCTACAACTGTCACAGTTCAAAAGGTCAGTTTCCATATTCATCATTCCATTTTTGAGCACTTATATGCGACAGAATCGAATTATGGTCGACTATTTTTTGTATGACGTTTGCACACAGCTAATTGAAGTACACAATTTTATCATAATAAAATAATGAAACAAGTGAATACAAATAAAAATGTGGAAGGCATTTATATGATCATACATATAGGCTTGTATCGACATACCTAAGGTAGGTACCTATTTAATGTGGAGCTGTAACATTTTTTAAAAATTTGTTTGACATATTACATATAGCAGTTTGTATAGCCATGTTTGAAATGTGTCATTAAATTGTTTTTAGTATTTTTTTAAATGATAACCATAAATATTGATTCTACATTCTATATTAGATTATTCTACAAGAAATATTTTATTTATATTGAAAAATACAAAAACAAACATAAAATTTATTATCTAATTAATAAATTTAAATTATTTAAGATGATTACAAACACCACCAGAACAAAATGGCTGTCCCTATTGAACAAATAGGTCTTGTTGTTTTGTAATCATTAGTGGGTATAGGTACCTATACTTAGTTTTAAAATTTTGGGCACTTATTCACACTTATTAAAAAAAATGGAAGAATTGGAAGAAAATAAAATACCAAACCCACTTTCAATCTGTGACTACTGAATTGTTGTGGATTTAATTTTGCCTGTTCTATTGATATTTAGATCAAGACTCTATATCCATACGCATGTTGTCACTTGGTACCTAGCTACTTAATCCTGTGATAAATTTTAAACATATTTTTCTGTTTTTTGTTTGTGCTTTCTAGATACTTGTAGTTGCTCAAATTATTCGGAGTACTGATGGATTTCTCTATAGCTAGTAATGGATTTAAATAAAAAGACTGATAATTTAAAAAAGTCTCAATTTGAAAAATTGTCTGATATTTTTGTTGACAAATACATATGTATGTACGATCAATTTTTATTGCTGAATCAAACATATTCTTATATGTATAAATTATTATAAAGTTTCTTTGCGAAGCACTTTAAAAATAGATGCAAGGTTGATCAAATGAAAGCTGTTCAAACATTGTCATATAGAAAACCATGAGCACTTACTTGGATTAAGGTGTGCATATACTTGTATTTTTATTTCTAAAATCAAATATTATGTTGGTATATTTATATTTATATATTTTCTTCATTTATCCGCCTTTGAATATGCCTAATGAATACCTATGTTTTTTAAAGATTATAAGAATTTCTTTCCATTCAATTGTGTTAAGATTTGTAATTAAAATTCTTTTCATACCAAAAGGAATCTTTAATATTTTCAAACACAGTTTATAGGTACCTACTATTCTGATTAATTTTGACGAGTTATCGAACACTTTATAGAATTACTTATTGAATTTTAGCCAAATTGTTTTGCTAAAAGGCTATATAATATAGGTAGGTACCTATCTATACATATTTAGACGCTTAATATTTTTCAAATTGGGCTGTTAATTCGATTAAATGAAATAAAAACCGTATTGAATCTGCTATCAAAAAATATGCAGGAACTTTGATATTTTTAGTAATAAAATTCTTATTGAATGCGCAGGTACCTACCGATTTTCGGAGGAATAATCTAGTGGGCTGGAAACTTTTTTCATACTAAGTTAATGTTAAGGTCCAATCAGTGATTCCCGCGGAGAAAAATAAAAATAGGTACAAACCTAGGTATAGGGTCAAGTATCTTTAAAATAAAAATTCTTTTCTGTTAAAAATTTATTAAAATTCCTCTTTTTATGATTAATCATGGTGTAACAAACTGCTATTTTTATTGTTTTTTTTTTCTATTTACTTGTAGATATCTATATGCAACTATTATGTATACCTATCCGTAAAATAATGTACTGTGTTGTAATTATTCCGCAATATAACTGTTATACTAATATTTTATATTTATATACCTAGGTATCTACATATATCTAGACGTTTGTATTGTTCATATACAAATGTCTATGAAGTTAGAAAGACAGAATTTTCTTTAGATGTTTCATGTTATGTGTCTCTTTTTACTTGCGATTAAAGGTACTATAAGGCAAGTTATGCATTCTAAAAAAAAAGTTTAGAGATAACAATCAAACATGACACTATGATAGAGAAGACGAAAAAAGTAGGTCCGACAATTCTATCTGTCTGTCTGTCTGTCTGGATGTATCGACACCTGCAGCCTAAACCGTTTGGCCGATTTTCTTCAAACTTGTCATAAACTATTTTTAGTGAAATATCCCCGGACGTTTTTTTTTTTTATTTTTGACCTAGGTATAAAAATAACGGTACCTACACAAGCATAACCGATAATTCTATCTTTCTCTATAAAAATACTATCGATTTTGATAAAATTTTATCTAAATTTTTTTTTTAGTATCAGCTTATTAACCGCTTTTTACTACTCCGACTATCGTTTGAACGGCTTAAGCGATATTAACGAAATTTAATATTCAAAAACTTATGCTAAACTGAAATGAAACTGCAAAAAAAATTGAAAAAAAGTAATTTTTGAAAGAGTTTTTTTTTTGTCAAAACCGATAATTCCAATTTTATCGAAAAAATACGATCAATTTCGATAAATTTACATGAATTGGTAACTAAATGGTGATGTCTTTTGTCTGTAATTTTTTTTCCGAATCGGCTTATTAACGGTACCTGCCATAGATTTTTTGAACGGCTTAACCGATTTTAACGAAATTTAATATTCAAATACTAATGCTAAACTTAAATGAAATTGCATAAAAAATTTGAAAAAAAGGAATTTTAGAAAAAGTTTTTTTTTTGGTTAAAACCGATATTTTCAATTTTATAGAAAAAAAACCATCACTTTCGATAAAATTTTACATGAGTGATTTGTTACCAATGGTGATGTCTTTTGTCTGAAATTTTTTGTTCAGAATCGGCTTATTAACGGTACCTGCCATAGAACCGTTTTTTAATACTACAACCATCTTTTGAAAGGCTAGACTGATTGCAACGAAATTTAATATTCAAAAACTCCTGCTAAACTGAAATAAAATTGCAAAAAAAAAAAATTTAAAAAGTAATCTAATTTTCTCGAAAAAAAAACTATAAACTTTGGTAAAATTGCAATTAATTATATTTTACCGAAAACTATGTATGTCTTTCATATAAATCTTTTTTATTCCATACATTTGTTTATAAAAGATTTTTTTAAAAGACAAATATTTCAAAATATAAAATACTAAAAATCTTTTCTTTATAAAAAAAGCTAGTCAAATGAATTTTCCAGTCATAAACACGTAAGAAACTTACCCCAAGAGCCAGTTTGTACTCTTACCTGCCTCACATTAAATAGGTAGGTATTTAAGTTTGAATTTCCTCAAACTATTTTTTTTATACAGGTAGATAGTACCTACTTTCATATAATTTGAAAAGCAGATAATCATCGACAATTATTGCGTAGGTACCTACCTACCTACATATGTGAGATATTTACGTATGTCGTCATCTAAATGATGACGATGAGCCCACAATCAATACTACCAGGACAAATAATTTATTTTGAAATAAAACAAAGTCTTTTTAATTGAAATTCATTCATAAATAAAAACAGAGCTAAGTGAAAATAAAAAAAAATTGTCTTGTCTGTTTAATGCTTTCTACTTTTTCAACTTAAGTTCTTTTTTAGCACTCAAACATTAGATAGGTACCCATTATTTGAATGCAGCATTTCCAAATCTACCATATTTAATTACGATCTTCCTAGATTCCTACTTTGGTTTTCAATGCAAAAAAACAAATTTCGTTCCAGCATTGACTTTGTAATCGTAAATACATGTATAGGTACATTTTTGTATACATAACATGACCTAGTTTCTTGGTTTTTCGCATCCGCCCTGGATACCTACCTATATGTAAAACCACTGCAAATGTGAAGCAAGACGTACATAGGAATGAGGGACAAATGTATATCAATTGAAAGAAAGTTTCATATTTGCAAAATTATTTACAAAAATATTTAAAACAATTTATATGAAAAATAAAGGTACTTTTCTATATAAACAATCGCATAAAAAAGTAATCTCAAGTCATTTCCAATTAGGTTTTCTATTTTCATAAATATTTGCAAGCAAACAAGGACAGAAGTAAATATTTACTTCGCTAACCTAACCCTTAACCACATTACCACGCAAACTCATCACATCCAGTGATAATTGCAAGAAATTTTCTTACGAAAACAACTCGTTGTATGTATAAAAAAAATACTATTATATAAGATGCAGAATACATACCTATATATAATTTCATATCCAAGAAATTTTACTCCACTGTTTTGGTTGAGTCTATACTACACCTACCCAACCACCCCACTCAACCTTCAGTTAACATTGAAAGTCCTGAATGAAAATTCTTACTTACACCCCCTTCCCTTTTATACGGAGAAAACTAGGACGCAGTAATATTGCCGGCCGCCATAGTAATATAAATCCCTCGCACTTTTTCTATTTCGCCTGAAGTCTGTACGGTATTTTAATTTCAACTAAAGTAAACATCCCTTAAAGGCAAAGCTCTTTTTCGGTTTTCGGTGATGTGTGAAGTGTTAAGTGAGTGCCTAATTCGTTTACTTATTTCGTAGGTAGGTTCGTTTGGCCATTTTTATTTTTGTTTTTCGCTTTATCAGGTCGTTCGTAACATGGAAGAGAGTTAGAAAAAACGCACTTTTGTATAGCATAACAAACTGGGAGAAAGTTTGAAACAAAAACAGAAGTAGGTAGGTAGACTTTTGAAATTGAATATCGGATCGGAATACCTTTTTATTGCTAAAAGCTTTTTAAAGATTTTGGTTGTGCACCGGTAAACACCTAGGTAGTTAAATAATGAATATAGCCGGTGAACATAACGATATGGATGACGTGTTTAATCGTTTTAAAAGATACCAACACAACTAGATAATTTATTTATGATTTCTACCCACGCAACCTCATTCACGCATTTATTTAATTTTTGTTATTCGTGTGTTTTAGTTTAATCTATTGTGCTTTCTGGCACCCTTCGCCCTGCACTCCTTCTTCAGAACCTCATCGACTACCCTTTATTCACACACACAAATAATCAAGCCCTAGAAATCTCCAAAAACAAAGTAGATAGATGAGAAATTGAGTGAGTAAGCAATCATATTATAGCAAGCAGCATTAACATACATTCTTGTGCTTTTATTTTTAGTTGAGTGAGTATAGTTCAGTTCAGTGGTTCTGTCTCAGAGTCAGTCCCTTTGAATTAAGGAAAAAGAGATGGAAAATACCTATTCCTATAAGTAGGTTTGCACCAAAAAAATAAAAAAAACATAAATGATACAGGACTGTGCCAAAAATATTATAAAGAGATTATTTTTCTTTCGTAGGTTTCGTAGCGAAGTTTATACCGAATCCGATTTCCTTTCCATAATTAGGCCTTCTGAACATATGTAGTGTAGGCTGTTTTTAAATTTCTATTTCGGAGTTACTTTACTACCCATGAAGCCATACACGATACACTTTTACGAACCTTACTCAGACAGAACCTTACTCACTTTGTTTATTGAGTAGGTATACCTATACTAGCGCAGTGTCAGCACTTTCAAAACCAAACCATATATATAGCCCACCTTTAGCTGAATTAAGAATATTAACAGAGATCCACTAAAACTTGAGATTCGAATAAAAATACAATTTTCAATAAAAATGATAAATTTTACGTCCCGAACAGCATGCAATAGTTAAATAAAACTGAAATATTGGGACATGTTAAAAAACCTTAGCGTGAATATCGTTTTCTCGAATATCATTGGCTCAAATGTGATTGCTCATATAAAGACTGCTCGAACGATTAACTACTTTTGTAGTTATGAGTTCCTATGGTTCCTATTTCAACAGTTTATTTTTTAACTCTGCCTGGGTGGTCCGCATCTCTGTCATTTCCGTTTACAGAGATTTGTTGACCCACTAAAAGGTATGTCAAGCACGGTTGGAAAACACGATACAATTGAATGTGCACAAGTACGCAAGTACACTTTCATGAAATTCAGTACAATTTTCCGCAGCCACTGAATAAGATGCATTTAGGTGGTATTTTCATTGATAATCCCATATAACACAATTTGTTCGATCATTTATTGCACTGAAGAAGTTTTGTTTTTATTGTGTCATCCATCTGTCTCTATTATCGTCCTTTGTGTTTTGCTCTTTCTTTCATTAATTGTTTTCATGACTTTGTGACTTTGTCTAAAGTTGCGTTATTACAAATCAAAACTAAAATCTGGTGCTTGTTCTTGAATCCGGCGCTTGTTCTTGTTTTATAATTTTTGTATCTTATCTACTACAGCCATTACAGCGGCAGCAAGTGTAAGACATAAACCCTGTTTTTCAGTGCGAGATTCCTCCAGGGTTTGATTAACCTCGAGTCAATAATGCTGATGGAAACACAGTTTTAAGTCAGTTCGAGATCACGAATTTATTAATTTAGAGTTAACTCCGGACCTCAAAACTAACTGAAAACCCTCATCACCAGTTAACTCGTGGTTTCTCTAGCCCTGGAATAATCTCGAACTGAAAAACTGAGCCTTAATGTACAAATCCTATACAAATTGAGTTTTTTTTTATTTCTCAGCATTAATTTAACACATCATTTAATTAATCCTAACTGTTGTTATGTTGTTATTATGTTATTTTTGAACAAGAAGAACTATTGGAGTCAATGCTGGTTCTGTTTTTCACAGAACTAGAACTAGCCTTTTGTACTAAAAAGTTGTTAGTTGTGTGGTCAGTGGCAAAATGATATACCTAAGTACATTTTTCAAATTTTACGAAGAAGCATTATTAAACTGTTATAAGCAATAATAAACTTGTTTTAAAATTAAAAAAAAGTCAAAATTTCAAAATAAAGAATGAAAAAAATTGTTTTAAACAAATGAAAAAGTACAATTCAATACACTTTGTAAGGTTCATTTTCCATGCCTGATGTCAAGTACTTTCTCAGTCAGACGACTGTGTCAACAGAATTTGTAATTCATCAGTAGTTGCATGGGTTATTTATAAGATAAAGAAATCTAGATATTTTTGTATTTAGAACTACCTACGTATTTAAGATTGTAATTTAAGCATCTTATTTCGTACTATTCGAACATTTTTGTCATTTGAAAATAAGTTATTTGATAATATTAACCAAAATTTGAAGCATTACGGTTCAACTTAATACCCAAACCCAAAACAAGATAGCTTTTTCGTTTAATTTGGACGTCCATTTTTGTTTTATTTCTTTAGGTATCTTGTACCTACCTTTTTATGTTACCTATACTAAATCATTTTAACTATTTTAATTATTTCGAATGCTAGACTACAACTCTCCACACGGGTTGATTCATGAAAACATTGACAACTCCGATCCTGAGACCCACTAAATGCTCTTTGTCTTAGGTGTTTTGAGACCAGTCTCCTCTTCGCACTTGTATCAAAACGTCATAAAATTACGTTTTCTGAACGATTATTTGGATAAAAAAGAAAATTTATGATTGTCGGTTAAATAAACTGTAAAAAATTTTTTGCAAGAGTCTTGTTTACACCATTTCTTTACGTTCCCAGCTTACAGCTTACATATTTTCCTTGATTTACTGTAAATTACCTACACCATTGTTTATTTTATAGTAAATTCTTCAGAATTTAAGTAATGTATAGTAACTAGGTAGATACATCTTATTTCAAACTCAAATAATTTTATACTAATAATAGTTTTTGTCACGAGAGCTCTTAAAGAACTAAAGATACCTAGGTAAAACGGCGTGTAGAACGCCTGTTCCCGGAGAACCCAATCGGATCTATTATATTCAATGGATTAAGTAATAAGGGACAAACTCATAGAACGCGTTGCGTGCGTTGCGTTGTCGCTTTAAATTTTTTTCCACAGCAATGTAAAAATAATAAAAAAGTGCGTAGCACTTTTTAGTGTGTCATGGAATACCTAGATTATTGCGTCGATATATGTATGTATGCTCAACTATCCCACATCAAACATCACCCCCTGATTTCAATTTAAAATTCACATCCACGAAAAAACAAGTTTGAGCATAAAGTGAATAAAAATCTTATAGATCTTTTAAACGAGCCACATGTATGCGTGTGACGCAGAATTCAACAACAAAATATTACTATGATGCGTAGTATGGCGTTTCTGTGATGTCCTACTATATAGAACTTGAGTTAGGTGACGAAAATTAGGTCACATGGAGAGTTGGAATTCAATCAATTTAAGTGTTACGCACTCGGAATTTATACAAACAAAAATACATGTATAGTACGCGCATTTACGAAATAAAGAAGCAACGCAGATACATTTTATTTGCTTCTGCTGGTAGATAGATAGATACTTTTTGAGTACGCGCGAACAAAGTTCGTGTACATTGTTCGGTATTTGCGATAATTGGACAAGGGGAGAAAGATTGGGTGTTTTGCTGGGTTGAAAAGGGCTACCAGCAGCGGGCGTTGGCTCGGAGAAAGATTGTTTACGTATTTTTTTTCCAAGTTCGTTTGTATATTTCCTCAAAAAAGTTAATCATTATATTGATAGAAAAAACCTGAATAGAATACAAAGGAGTTAGAAGAGTACTGGGAGTGGGGAGCGGTGGCAGTGGGCAGTTGTTTTTGAATTGTGATATGTATGTATGTGTAGATAAGCTTTATGTTTGAAGATGATTGTGACGAAATATTTTCTTCTTTTTGTTGTTGTTGATTTTCTTTTTGGTATTTTATGATTTTTCAGCAATAAAAGCTGCGAATATGAGGACAAGAATTTAAAGGAATAATATTGGATCATGATGTGTTTATTTGAACGGTATCAGCTGCTGGCTGGGGTTGTTCTCGGCGTGGAAGAATAAAACACTAAAATGAAACCTGTTATGGTGTGTAGGTGTACAAATAGTGAAAATACGCATAAAAGCATTTTTAGACTTTTGATGACAGAATGTTGTAATTGTAATATTGGTGCAAAGTAGGTGGTAGGTATAGGTACCTACATCTGTTTCGAAAATGTTTTTCATACCGCATTCCTTCTTATAAAAGGTAGGTATATTGTCATTCATGCACATAATAATTTAAAAACACAAAATTAAATTCAGATAAAAAATTAAAAGACCATTGATCAGCTGGTAGTTTAAAGTCGCTTCATTAATTGCAGTAGGTATTTGCCATTTTCCTCGCCATTTTCTCATTTCTTTCTCTTATGTTCTTTTGCTTTTTATTTTTACTTACTTTTTTATCTTAATGCTAGCGGATAAACAAGATTTTTCGGTGTTCCAACTGTAGAGCAAGCTACATAATTTTCGTGCGAAAAACAGGAGTTTTCTAAATTCAAACCAGCAACAATTATGGCGATTAGCATAGAACCTTGTTGATGGTTGTGGCGAAAGCTTGACGCACTGGGGCCCAACTATGTAACTCGATTCTACTTTTGATTCTATTCGCAAATCACTTCCGATTCTACTTTCAACTGGCACTATGTATGAAATGAGAATCGAATAAAATAAGTCCCAAAAATATCCCACAATATTTCCGATTTTTGAACGAGTCTCGCATTGTATTTGACAGATGAATTGAAAAAAGAAGTCAATAAACATTTTTTTTTTGTGAAACATTTTAAATTAAATCAAGTTTTTGAATGAAAATATTAACTTAAGTTGTTGAGTTTTATCAGATTTTTTCCAATGGAAAGTAAATTGGAACAAGAAAAAACGCTATAAATGCAATACATTGTACTTTGTACAAAACATGGAGGTAGGTATAATGGTGCTTATCGCAAAAAGAATTATTAAAAATGCAAGTACATAATATTAAAGCGATTACAGAGTGAAATGTTTTATTTTCAGTTTTGCAATAAAAATAGCGCTTTTAGAAGATGAATTTATGTGTTCATCCTTGAATTTTTTTTTGTAAAAATCGGTGCGTTTCGTCATTGTGTTAGCCAAGAACATTGAATTGAGAAGCTTTTGTTTTTGCACTTTTAAGTGAGTCCTTACGTTGAAAATGTATAATTGATTAGTTAAAAACAGTTAAATAAATATTAACAATTACAAAAAATATGTTTTCATGCATATTGTATGCTTTCGTTTAATTTTAAAGGATTGCTCGCAAACACATTTGCATGCGAACAATATTATGCGAATTCGAATGGTTTTGACATCTACTTTCGAGTAAGGTAGTGCCAAATTTGCGAAAGGAAATTTGTTTCATTCGACTTTCGTTTATTAGAGCGTTCTTATAGAATTACAGAGTTCGGATTTTGCGAATTCGATTATTTTAATTGTAGAATCGAGTTACATAGTTGGGCCCCTGGAAACTGTAACCGCTTGAAATCAATAGGCAAATCGGTTGAAATCAATGGAATTCGTGGTATTAGCACATCTTCTCCTTCACATTTGCCGATGATGAATTGTCTGTCTTTTGGTTCTCCAACTTCAAGCTCATATATTTCAAACACCAATTTTGAAAATATTTGGCAGTCTTATAAAGCTCAAAACCAGTTTTCATTTGGCATTTTTGTATGGGTATATATTTCACCTATATGTACACATTGGGCACGTTTTCATTCAAAAAAGGGACATCTCCTTTTTGTATAAAAAAGTCGAAAATCAACTTCATGAATGGACCGAATGTGTCTAATGCGTAGATTTATTCGTTCGAACCTATCTTGGTATGATTGTCTGTTTTATGAAACTGGTTTGAGGCTGGGTTGGTTGGTATTAAAGTCTATAACGAACATAGACAGGTAGAAACATTTTTTGTGTTTTATATAAGATTAATTGAGCCTTCGAAGAACTACGGGTTCCTGAGTTGCTTCTTCCAAATCATGTGTTACCAACATTTAAACCGTTTTTTTGAAACTACTTATACTCTTTTAAGTAGAACCTAGCTAAAACCAATATACCTATAGAAGGTCAATGATAAGGTCTCTTAAATATCGAAATTGTAAATTTTATTTAAATACAATTTCATGTTAACTACCTACGTAAATTATATTCCCTGATGTGGATTGAAATCAATGTCATGCGCCCATTAAAATTATTTCGAACAGTCATTGAAGCGGGTAATTATGCTAATTTGTAAATGAGTCTGTGACCTAGACGAGAATTAGTTGTAAATTATACAGTTAACACAGTTGAATTATACACACCCTAAAATGGTTTAAATAAATAAAGAACAACAAACATTTGCTATTAAAAAATAAGTTAACATTTAAGCATTGTATATACATTTCTATAGTATTTTCATGCTGAATAATTACCGCCTGGCCATCTTAAGAAACTTGTGAAAAACACATTTTTAGGTTCGTGCATTTACTAGTTGTCTATTCTGTAACCCTGAAAGTCGTAAACATACATATATATTTTTTGTTTTGTTTACGACTCTTGACAGGGGAATATGGATTTTAGAGCCAATAAAATACATTATATATTATTAATTTGTTTCGTAGACGACTATTGTTAGGGTAACAGAAAAGACACTTAGTAAATGTAAGAACCTCCAAAAGTGCAGTTCACAACTTTCTTTAGATGGCGCTGCTCCATGGTTGTACCCATTGTATATACATTTCTATAGTATTTTCATTGTATATACATTTCTATAGTACAATCATGGATCAGCGCCATCTAAAGAAAGTTGTTATAAGCACATTTGGAGGTTCTTACATTTACTAAATGTCTTTTCTGTTACCCTAACAATAGTCGTCAACAAAACAAATTAACAATATTTAATGTATTTTATTGGCTCTAAAATCCACATTTCCTTGACAAGAGTCGTAAACAAAACAAAAATCAAGTATGTTTACGGCTGTTGTTAGGGTTACAGAATAGACACCTAGTAAATGCACGAACCTAAAAATGTGTTACTCACAAGTTTGTTAAGATGGCCAGGCGGTGATTATTCAGCATGAACATACTATAGAAATGTATATACAATGGTATTTTCATGCTGAATAATCACCGCCTGGCCATCTTGAGAAACGTGTGATAAACACATTTTTAGGTTCGTGCATTTAATAGTTGTCTATTCTGTAACCCTGACAACAGTCGTAAACATATATTATTTTTGTTTTGTTTACGACTCTTGTCAAGGAAATATGGATTTTAGTGCCAATAAAATACATTATATATTATTAATTTGTTTCGTAGACGACTATTGTTAGGGTAACAGTATAGACACTTAGTAAATGTAAGAACCTCCAAATGTGCAGTTAACAACTTTCTTTAGATGGCGCTGCTCCATGGTTGTACTCTAGAAATTTATATACAATGGTTGTACCATTGTATATATATTTCTATAGTACGTCCATCGTATGTGGAACACATTGTAATTTCTCGATTGCTCGAAGCGCCATCTGGATATGTTGGGAGCTCTAGCTCTTTGGGGAGTGGCTTGTTGTTGGGAGATATTTTGAGGGATGCAAACTGGGGAATATTATAACGAGAAGGCATATAGAAAATTTCAAAGAGTTGGAAGAAGACGAAAATTATAATTGTTGACTTTTTCTCTTTGAGCTTCTTCGTTTTTATTTTGATAATGAATGTTCATAAGAAAAGGGAATTGAAAGTTATTTATTTATAATGTATGACTGTATGCATGGTGGAAAATAAATATTTGGCTGCTTCTGAATGTGTAGGTGCTAGCTTTAATGCTGAACTATATGAAATGTGGCAAGCTACCTATTAGAATAGAATGTAGCTGCTGACGAAACAATGTGACGTCACAATTACATATTCCATTGAAAATGCTTCTTACTAGCATCTGATCCGGATGCTATGCAAATTTAGTTAAGTTATAAATTGGTTATAAATGGGTGATGCAAAATTGGTGATGCAAAACTTGCTTTATTGGAAGAAAATCATGCAAGAAAATCATGAATGCGGGTATCAAAGTTGACATCTTTAAACTTGATTTGCCGCTAAACTAAGCGTCCTAGCGACTTAAAAAATACGTATTCGTAATCTAGGGAGTGACACCTTTCAATCGCTGTATCACATGATTTGAAAAACAGACTTTTATTTTTCAACTTGATTTCTTATAGGTACCTACCTACCTACCTTACATCAAAACTAAACAGGAAATTTAAAATCTACATTGTTTCCACAAAGAGATACTGAAATGTGGCATACAACATATAACTGAATGGTATCTTTAAATAACTAAACATAAGATGATTTTGTATACAAATTTTAGTTATGTAACCATGGTTGCCATATGAAAAAATTAAAGTACCTATATTTATTTTCCTCACTGAAGTAGGTATAATGCGAGAATTGTTTGGCATCGACTCGGTTCGATTCAAACCATACGTATGTACATGATGATGAATTTGTCTCATAACTCTATCCTGTACCTATATAGGTACGGCTAGCTTAAAATTTTATTAAAAGTAATTTTTGTTTGTTTTGATTAAGTTTTAAACTTTATTAAACAGCTTTTATTATTGTTTAATACAAAACACGAATTCTTAAAGTATACAAAACTTATTAGGAAAAAAAAAATTGATACAAATTTATCAATATGGTAACCATTTTTTGATAAATCCCTTTTTCATTTTAATTCATCTGCAACAAAAACAAAATATAAATTTTTTGAAGAAACAGTAAAGGATTTCACCTTCGAATGATAAAAAAAAAATTAGAACGCCAACTCGAAGTTGGCCCAACTTGTTCTATTAGAAATGAAACGAGTAGCTCTTATTCCGGTTGTCACAAGACTAACTTTTAATGTTCCCAATCTTATAATCCAAACTTAAGAGCTACGGAAAATATTACAAATAATCAGAAATAATTTAAACCTAAAGTTCACGGCCGCCGCAGGTTTCCGATGTCATCGTTCGTCGTCGTCCAGCGTTCCCACGGGAACTTGTTGACATCAGCAAAAGCACGTCTGCGCGTGCATCGACTTCACATTATTTGTTGGCTGAAAATGCACGTAAGCGTGTGAATGATTGATTTGCTAACGGTGCATTTTCACAGGGTGTTAACTGAAACTAATCTAAAATAAACTTATCTGTGCCCGAGTCTTGGCATAAAATATATATAAGTACATATAGGTATATCAATAATATACCTATATGTGCTTATCTATTTACGATTTTTTTTTTCGGTTATAAAATATAAATTACATACCTACCTACTTACTTTTTTATTATTTCATTTCGTCTACAAGGTCGTGGCAGCAGCCAAGCAGCCAATAAAAAATGCTTCTCCCCTTGTTTTTAATCTGTCAAGAAACGGAAATTTTTCAAACTGCTCACCCTCGTTATTGTTATCAGAGCCAAAATAATATAGTCAACTCTTTCGCACAATATATGTCTTCACTAATTCCTTTGTGCGAACAGCGCTAGTTTACGCAAATTGTTAGAAAGAATAAATCGTCGACGACGAAGCTACTATAGTTTCTATATGCAAAGGATTGGGCTGCATAACACGAAAGTATAACAATAATATGTTGCTGATGAAATAAATACCTAAAAAGTTTTTTGCAATTTAAAATTTCGGATTTCCATATAAATTGCTTATTTCTATTTATTCAACTGCTAGAAGTTTGCTATGTTTTTGATTAAATGTTCAAAGTTGAATCAAAAACCTTCTACCCAAAATCGAACCAACAAATATTTTTTTTTGTGCCTATATCATGTGAAGACGACTTTATTGTTTGACCAAGAATTTATCTCATATAGATAAGAATATAACTTTACGGGAAATAACATTTCTTAAGATGACAAATAATTTAACTTTTTTCTAAGAAATAATTTATCTTTCTAAAAAATAAAGTTCATCTAAAACTGTTTTTTTAAACAATAAAATAAATAAATGGCAACACATGTTTTGTATGGCTTTGAAATAAACGAACACAAAAAAACGTCACAAAACAGACCGGTGGCCGTTTTCTGACCAAACTTACCTGAAAAGCTTGTCAGGCAAGTTTTGCAAATGATTAGACTAAACGTATCGGTTAGTGTCAGATTATCCAAAAGCCGCGATTAGATATATGTATAGCAAGTCACCTCATGGAATAATTTATTAATGTAGGTAGGAAGCTCCAAAAAAAAAGAAAAAAACAACGTCGATTAAAACGAGACATACATAGCTATATGCATCGAAAGGGCATTATTTGTCGATATACAGGGTGATTGGTTTAAGGTGCACTAAAAAGCTTGAGCGTGTAGGTGGGGTTAAGACAAGAAAAAAATCGTATGCGAGAAATCAGAAAATATTAAATCAGAAAAAAAATATTTAAAAACAACGGTGAATGATACAAAGCCTTGTTATATCTTTTTAGAAAGCCAGAAAACTACTCTTTTACGATTTTTTTCTTGTCTTAACCTCAACTACCTATACACTCAAGCTTTTTGGTGCACCTTAAACCAATCACCCTGTATAACGAATATGATATTATTTTCTTTTAAAGTTATCCCCGGGACTGGCTTTTTCTCCTTTTGATGTTTTAATCGACGCTGGGTTTTTTGCCCATACATTTTTGGGCATTCTCTTTTGCTGTGAAGTTTTTTTTACTATCATCTGGCTATTAAAGTTAATTGTTGAGAAATTTGTCATGTTCGAATAATGATCTATTGTAGTTTTTTCTTACTCATGGTGCCGGCGGATAATAAGGCCTACCAGTGCAAAACTTAACGCTTTGTGTGAGGAGTGTCTGTGTCTGTTCCTCAGCGAATGGTACAGATACAACAAAAGTTCAATGATGGCTGTTAAATAAAGAAAACTTTTTAATTTTAAGACTTTAAAGCATCGTTATGATGAAAACCTATGATGATTCATCTACATTAACATATAAACCAAGTTAATTTGGAAAATTTTAGTATGTAAAAGTATTAGGCCTTATTACCCTACCATAGTATAACAAGGACTATTTATAAGGGTTTACAAAATGATAAATTTTCTTTTTGTTTACTGCAGAACTTGCAATTTTTTGTTTATTTTTGTTAGTAATTAAACTTTATACTTTAAATAAATGAAATATGTAATAGAATAGTTTTTTTGGATAAACAGTTTTTATTTTGTTTCAAACCGCCCTTAAATAGGCCTTATTATCCGCACCTACCTTACATAAAGGCAGTTCTATACTCGACTAGATGACTTCAGTAACTTGTGATAGACTCAAACCTTTATAATTTCTTATGTTTTTCATATTTAATCATCTTCATGTTTCATTCATGAATATCGAACCCATCACTTGAAGCGTTTTGTACTCTACATATACCTACCTACCTTACTTCCAAAAAACCTCCAACGCAAAAACCTTTCGAAGTCTACACCTGTTCAATTGAATCTTAATTTAAAAGAATGTGTTCTCGTTGTGAGTGATCTTCTTTTTTGTTTTGTGTTTATAACCTCGAATACGTCCGGTAGACGGTTCATTTTAAATGCCACAATCAACAGACTAGGTATCTATCTGAAAATTCTCGCTCATCATTACTTCTTTTTTTAAACTTACAAAATATACGAATACATAGGTATATGCAATATTTTATGTGTGTGTGGGTTGCTTTTTTATTCGCTTTATTAATTTTTTTGTATCAAGTCTTACTATTTTCTTGTAAATTTGAATGTAATGTGAGATTGCCAGTACTATACCGCCACAATATCGTTTGTATAGTAAGGGACACATTGTGAGGACCATCATTGTTTTGCTTATTTTTTGACAATTAAGGTCGTTAAGTCCGATCCCGTACAGTTTAGATGTTATTTTGTTTTATTATTATATTTTTGTCCAGCCGATTTTTTTTCTTAAACCCAACGCCGATGTTTTGCAGTGGTGGACTTAGGCATATGGAGAGCAAAGGCCTTATTATATAAACAAATTCGAGCACAGTGACACAACTCAAAGAAAATATTTAAGCCGAAGTCCGCAGGATTCCTCAGTGGCTCTGTAAACGCCTTTTTGAAATTATGCTAAAATCGAAGAGTGTTTCAGTGTCGATGTTCGCCATTTGCAGAATGTGGTATCTTAAATATAAAATTCGTGTTATTTGATATTTGATATTTATTCATATTTTTCATATTAACAAAATACAACAAGATTAAAGAATAGAAAGAAAAAAAAATAAAGATAGAACTTCATTGGGATTGATTTAAGAAATACAAGAAAATCTTCTCTTTAAAATTGGTTGGTGATAGAATTGTCTGCAATTCGATTGGAAGACTGTTCCATAATCGAAGAGCAGCTACAAAAAAAGACCGTTCTGCAATCTTTAAATGACAATAAACATGTATAATTTGTATTAAATAGGTATATAGTTTTTGGGTCATAATTTTTTTGAAGCTTGATACATATACAGAAACTTGAAACTCTGACTTTATAATAGTTGGACTTTGACTGAGAACATCTATAAATATATCTACCAAGTCTCCATTAAAAAAAACTATTATAATTGTGGATTTTGGATGAAATCTTATTCTTCCTTCGGCTTATTTGGTCATTAGTAGTGACAATGAAACAAAGTTTACATTGATTTTCCCAACGTCAGAGATTTCTGTCCTCTTCAGGGGATTTTAAAACAGATGAAAAAAATAAAATAAACAATCAAACATTTAAAAAAACAAAATTATTTAAAATTTAAATAATTAAATAAAAAAAACAATTGATTTAAATGAAAAAACTTTATATAAAAAAAAAATTCTTTGTTTTTTCATTTAACTCAATTGTTTTTTTGTGTTTTTTTATTTAATTATTTAAATTTTAAATAATTTTGTTTTTTTAAATGTTTGATTGTTTATTTTATTTTTTTCATCTGTTTTAAAATCCCCTGAAGAGGAAAGAAATCTCTGTCGAAACGTTGGGAAAATCAATGTAAACTTTGTTTCATTGTCACTACTAATGACCAAATAAGCCGAAGGAAGAATAAGATTTCATCCAAAATCCACAATTATAATCTAAATTGGTCAAAAGTTCCCTTTTGACGGAACTTAATTTAATCTTGTTAGTATTATGAAATTAAGAAAAACTCTTTCTCAAAAGTTACAACCGAAGCATTCTGTCATTCGCAAGACAAAAATATGGTAAAAATAGTCCAGGAACTTGACGAATTCATTAAAAAATCATTCCAGAATTCATTATAACATCAAATAAATTTGGAGCCCCGCTATTGCGGTCGTTTTATTTAACTATGAATCCGTCGCTGTCTCGAATGTTACTACATTATATAGATTTCGTCATCATTTTCTTGGCAGCCTTATTCCCCAGGGGTATCCATAAATTATCATGTGTAGGCACATTTTGTGTTTTGTTGTCCTTTTCTTTTGATCTTCACTGGGAATTCGTTGTTATTGTTGTTGGACTTTGTACCTACTCTGTGCAGTGTGCATGCGTGTAGAATCTTAAATCTAAGGTTTTTGACCTTAATGAAGATTTTGTGTGTTTGGATATACCTAGATGTTGAATGAGTTGACACACCTGTTGCACGTCTGCGGGCATCCATCAATCCAACGAATCTACCAAAGAAGTTGGTTTCTCAATTATGTCTTTGCTCACTCATTTAATATTAAAGTTTATGTGTTATTGAATTTTTATTTCCATTAAACAATTCAGAAATGCTATAGAACACGTAGAGGTATGCTTCCATGTTTGGGGCGTGATTCTTCTTTTAATCACGGATACTCAATATGTGATAAACTTCTTTTTCGGAATTCGATCTCTCATCTGTGTATTTGTTAGCATCTGCATCAAGAAGGCGACCCCGACGATGCCGTTTATGTGTAGTGCAACTAAAAACTCAGATAGTCACTTAAATTGGATTTCTAAAAATATACCTACCTTATCCAGAATTTAACATATAAAATAGGTTTGGGTTATTCAACTTTGAACTATTACCTACTTTGAGGTAGAATACTTATTTGATTTTTTGTTTGTTTTTGATGAAATTTTAAAGGAAAGAACTTATCGGTGGTGGATTTTTGGTGGAAATTATGTGTTAATTTCTGTAAATTGTTTTTATGGAAAAGGGGTAACACATTCTTGTACGGTATTTTAATTTTAATTATGACCTATACCTATTCATTTCATAAAGAAGTAATGTGTTAGGTTTTTCTGTTTTAATTTGCTTTCGATCCCATCAAGAATTTCTGAAGGATTTATACGTAAGTACTTTATACCTGTAGATGTAGTATGGCGATTAATTATTAGAGAAACAGTTAATTGAAACACGACAGTTCTTCTTAACATCTACTTTATTTCTAGATTATTCTTTTCATTTTACAATACAAGTAAGCTTTGTATATAGTAAATTAAATTATGTAATATATGCACAGTGACAGTATGAACAAAAGTCTTTTTGAGCTACAGGTTATAGAGGCATGTTTACATTAGTTTTAAATTAGCTAAAGGTGGACTCAGTTGAGTCCCCACATACCTATTGTTGAATTGTTAGACGATGATTTTTGATGGCGACAATACATTTTTTGTAAATTTGATAATATTAAAATGAAAGAGTCTGCTTTGCTAACTGCGTTATAAGTGCTGGATGTGTGGATTAAAATAATAAACAAAAAATTTCTGATTATAGATTCGGAGTTGTCCTTGGATCAAATTAAAAAAAATTAAAGGCATGACAGCGTCGCACGAATTTGCTCTTGCTCTTCTTGTGTAAAACCTGAAAATATCAAATTTTAAAATGAAATGGATGACAAGTGCTCTGAGAAACAACAGAACGTTATTTGCCTAAGATTAATTACACAGTTAGGTATAAGTTATATAATTATACATACATTATAAAAATGTCAATTTACCAGTAAATTAAAATCGTTTGACTATATTTTTAAAACTGGCTTTTATTTAAGTTAGAATCTCGCACTGAAAAAAGACCTTCCAATATTCAATTTTGGTGCAGCCGACCCTGGTAAACATTTTTTTAAATATATGTATCGTATTTATTTCAGGAAAAGAAGGTACAAATTTTTTTTTCTAAAAAAATCGAATATTATTTTTTGTCAGTTTAATCAAACTGACCAGAGCTTTAAGAATATTATATTTTGTCAAAAATGCGTGACTGGGTATAGACGTCTCTTATCTTAGCAGACGAGAGTTTGCGGAATTGAATGATTTATGTAGGTATATCTTAAAAATTTTATGCCAATTAGATGCAATTATAACTGCGGAAAATAATTTTTTTGTTATGACTGTTTCCGCTAAAATATGACTAAATATGACAAAATTTTAAAATTTTTGAAAACTCCAAATATCTCAAAAATTTTATGCGACAATTAAAAAAAAAAATAATTAAATTTTGTTTATTAAATTTAATTTTATTTTTGTGACAGTTTGCCACAAGAGTTAGTTCGTGAGACCCAGTCGTGCAATAATTTGTATGTATCTACCTACATATGTAATTAAATAATTCGATAACATGTCTGGAAAAAATAAAAACAGATTTCCATAGGCAATAATATTATCTAATGTCCATGTCAGTGAAAATATTTCATAAATTCACTTTTCCTGATGTTTTTGGATATTTCGTTCATTTTTCCAAATTTTTCTATAACCTACCTTAGTATGTATACATACATACATAATTTAAATATATAGATACCTATATACTCATCTCAAAATGAAATGAACGAAATGCACTCATTCATAACAAAAAATATGTGTCACCATTAAACATGACTAAAATATTATATGTTTCTTGCTCTATTAAGATTAATTAAATATAGCCATAAACTTTCAATCTACCAAAACAAAAAAATCGTGTCACTGCCATATTAATCCAGCTCAAAAAGTACATGCCAAACATACCGAGCTATTCATATCGGCTACTGTGTCCCCATAGTAAGTCAAAAAAATATCTAGAATAAAAAAATATTCTCAATTTATTTTGCTGGCCAACATTGCTGTTGCATTTATCGAAAAAGCCAATAAATATGTTCACCTTTCGCGTACGGAACGTGACCTATTTGGCTAAACTTAGAATTGTACATATATAATGTATGTACATAGATACCTACGTATGTATACTTATTTACGAAATAAAGTGACATAACGACACACACAACCCATTGAATAAAACACAAACGAAAAATAATGTAAACGCTGGCATCCAGATACATTTTCTACCCCAACCTGTTGCAATGCCAAATTCATACCTATCAACAACGTTATGTCACATTCGCCGCTACACACACGCCCCTAGCCACAGCCTAGCTACAATGGCGAAAATTGTACCCGGCCTAACTGTCTCAAATCGACCCTGCTATTATGCACTAATTGCATGCAACAAGGTTGAGTTCCACTTTGTTTCGGAGCACAACCAAATAATGAACGCACATCACATTCACAATTCTCAACTAGAAAACATCATGAGCTGAGCACTGATAGTATCCCCGCACCCGTATAAACGTCAAATAGTAAATACGAATCTAATTCTATTTAAAAATTCAAACATTACAGATATGTACTAGATATTAATGTATCTTAAAATATAAAAATACCGCTAGGCTTGTCGTGTCGTCTTAAGAGTTAACAATAATATTATGCCGGCCGGCTAAATATGCGCACAACAAATACAAGTAGCAAGAAAAAACACAACCTCAAATTCAGAGACTGAGTGACATATTAGAAGAAGAGACGCAATGTTTAACAAATAATAATGTTTCGTATCTATGCGTCACTCGGTGTCGCTCGGTGTGTATCTGTAGGGTTGAACAGAGCCCAAACAAGTATCTGTTCTATAGAAATTAATTCAGTAGATTAGCTGTGACCCAGTTAGGCAAACAAAATCCGACAATGATGATGGTTGTGGGCAATATTATTGCTTACAAATGCTTTGGTTTTGTTCCACTTTTGGAAAATGTATCTATACTATAAAAGGGTGCCAGTGCATATGCTAAACGAGAAATAGAACTTCAAATTGGGACTGGCTAAAGTCCGAGTGTAGCAATATGGGATTGGGGTTCCTATATATAAAATGTAATAAACTTTTGGCACAGCTCCATCTCTATCTGTATTACATACAGATGTATGTATGTTTGTTATATGTTATAACTTATAAGCAGTTTTATCGTTGATAGATATGCAATGCAGATGCGGACGGACGCTTGCCGGCCTAACCCATATTTTGTAAATGCAGGCATCGTATCTAAATGTACTCCATTTGTATTATTGCGTTTGTTTAAATGTTTATTGTATAAATATCTAAAATATGGGACAAAAAGAATGGTTTGAATTTCAATATATAGAACTATAACGGTATCGGTCTTTTTAATATGAAGAATGCCATGTCATGTGTGTGAATTGATCTTTGTATAAGAATGATTTACATTAAATAAGTAATCGATATTTGTCGTATTTAGCAAGCTACTCAAAGAACCGATAAATTGTAATTGACTAATTAAGTTTGGCTCAAACGAGAGAAGAGATGTCTTCTAATAACGAATTAGTCCAGTCAATAAAGAGAAAAAAACAGCTAAACTTGGAAAAATTCCTGGAAATGTGAATTTTGGAACAAAGCTTTCTAATAGTGTTCTAAGGAAACTGTGAAAAGTCCCTAGCGATATTACGGGGGTTAAAGCCCCCCCATTACCGCTTTTCCTCAATATCTGCCTAACTTTCACTGCTAGAAAAAAAAGCAAATGGTAATCTTGTAGCTTAGACAATTTCCTACAAAAAATGTCTTAATAATTTTTTTCCTAAAATTAACGGTTTACAAAATAAATCGATAGCTAGATACGACCGTAACTGTTTTTATAGGAAACCCATCCCCCTGACCTGGCGTGACTCTTCCTCTCTTATCCTATCGCTACCAAACCTCACAGGATTACACATCGATTTCTATATACAGGGTGATCCACATAAGGTGTGCTAAAAAGGCTCAAGGATTTTAACTCCCTTTATGTAGTCCAGTCTTACTTACGAAACTTTGCTGCTCCGCTTAGGGTTTGTCCAGTCCAGTAGTCTAGAAGGCGCTTTGTGAACAGTTATCTTATTAAACGGTACCGGAGTGTATCTGTATGCAAATCACATTCTGGATATTTAAAAAAATTATGAAAGAAAGGTTAATCCTTTATTATTCATAAGATTATAACTTACAAACATTCCAGGTGATTACCAAAAAAATGGTTTTTCTTATAAGAGGTGGTTATGTTATTTTTAATTTTCTCAAAAAGTACAAGAAACTTCGGCTTCTGTTTATCTATTATTGACTAAAAGTTAATAGAAAAATTGAATTTTAAAAACAAAAATATTATCTTACTACGTTAAATTTTGAGAAAAATTAGTTTAAAGTTTTAAGTTTTTTTTTTTAATTTTGTTTGAAAATTAATTTTTCAAAACTATTCACTAAATCAACTTTATTTAAAAAGAACATAAGAAAATAGATTTTTGGCTTTTCAAAAAGGTATAGCATGGCAATTTAGGTTTTTTTTGTTTTAAGTTAATTGTTTGCCCACCTGCTTAAACGGGGGGGAGATAGAATTCCATATGAATTTTACTTGCTCTATAGGTACTATCAGGCAAGTTATGCATTTGTACAAAAACAAAAGTTTTAAGATAACAATTAAACATGGCATTATAGAGAAAACAAAAAAAGTGGATCCGAAAATTCTGTGTCTTGACACGTACAGCCTAAACGACTGGCCGATTTTCTTCAAACTTTGTAGGTTGTGTTTTAAGGGTTATGTACCCGCACGTATTTTTAATTGGCGTTCTAGACCTAAAAATAACGACACCTGCCATATATCCGATATGTATTGATAAAGTTAATTATCTCGAGAGCGGCTCTAACGATTTCAATCAAATTTCACAAGTTTAATAAGGCATAAGAGGTCTATCAGTAAGTTGGAATGAATCATTTAGGAAACTTTGTTTATCCCTGCCATATAACGGTTTTTTTGAATTTCCACTTTCGCGATAACGGCTTAAGCGATCAAAATTAAAAAAAATACTGAAATTAAGATAGCAGCTATTAAAAATAAGATGGCATTTTGTTTACTAAATGTTTTTGTTAAATTTAAAATATTTTTTTTAAACTTTTTTTGCTCATACAATATTTTCAAAACATGTTGACGAATTTTTATTAAACTTAAAACCAAGATGTAACAAATTTAGTTCTCAAAACATGCATACTTAATTAAAAAAAAAAAATGTTTCCAAAAAATGATTTGAAAAAAACAATTTTTTTTTTAAACCGTCCGTCGACGATTTTGATTTTTTTTTCTGATGTTGTATTTACCAAAGACATTTTTTTGCATACTTTTCTTTCGGTTTGAATCTTTAGAAAATATTGATTTTGCACTTTTAATAAAATTTCATATATTTTTTCGTATAATATTTTTTTTTATTTTTTTGTTGAGCTTTTATGTAATTTGCCACAAGAGTAAGTTTGTGCAAGCCAGTCGTGCCCTTTATTTTTTTGTTTCGACCCAACCAACTCGCTCTATCTTTTTGGCCCACCTCATGCGAATCACCATGTATAAAGAAATCGAAGTGCGTATGGATTTCTGGTATGGATTCCAAACCATCTAGACCGATTTTGCTGAAATTTTCAGGCAGTCTTCAGATAGACCCAGCGAGTAATGTTGTGAGGTTTGGTAACGCCAGGCCAGGGGGAGGGGGTTTCCTATAAAAACAGTTAAGGCCGTATCTAGCGATCGATTTTTTTTGAAAACCGTTAGTTTTAGGAAAAAATGATTCATTCATTTTTTGTAGGAAATTGTCTAAGCTAAACGATTACCATTTACTTTTTTTTCTAGCAATGATAGTTAGGGAGATATTGAGGAAAAGTGGTTTTGGGGGGCCTTTCACCCCCCATAAAATCGTTAGTAGTGCTCATATCGATGGGGACTTTTCACAGTTTCCTTAGAACACCATTAGAAAGCTATGTATGTATGCAAAATTCAGCTTTCCCGGTATTTTGTCCAAGTTGAATGCTTTATGGAGTGGACTAAATACAAAGTAAAAGGAACCTCATTTATGGTTATTACAAGCTTAATTTGTATTGTATATTAGTTAGGTCCAGAAAGAAAGATTGAAATGTTCTTATTACTTATTATAAACAAAGAAATAAAATTAATAATGAAAAAAAATCTATATACTAATATGAAAATTCATTGAAAAATATTCAAGCAGAAGACTTAGCATCATTTTATTTTAAGTAGGCTTTTCTGAATTATTATTCAAAATTAAAGCGTTAAGTGCCTTGAGTCCAAGAAAATATGCATGTCGTATGACGTCCAACAATTACGCAATTTAAATATTTTCTAGCTCAGCTTACATAACTTTTTTGACAATAAGCTAAGGTGTATACCAGCAAGATCACGGTCAACTGGAGATGTTGTTTTTGTTTTACCTCGTGGCCAGGCTAAGAAGATTATAAACAAAGAAATAAAATTAATAATGATACAAATGAATTTTCATAGTAGGTAGTATACAGAACTTGTATCATAATTGATCTTGCTGGTATAGTTCACATAAGCTTTTTTGTCATAAAGGGTAGCTGAGGTAGAAAAGCCTTTAAATTGCGCAATGACAAGGTGCTTTTTGCTGGACGTCATGTGACGAGCCTACAAGCTAGCACCCGGGCGAAACGCATTTTTTCTTGAGGTATAGTAAAGTCCACTTAATATTTTTTACTTATATTATAATTTGTATATTTTGTAAACGAAGAAAGAGAAAATACTATATTTTGAATGCATTGATGCGATGATATGCTTCAGGGAGTCGAATTCTAATTTGGAAAACATGAATAGTTTTAAGTATAAGGTTTAGTCACAATACCACGAGGATATGAAAAGGCACATACAAATAATATTAATAGATTTCTTTCATTTTACAGGGTGAATGTCTTTTGCTTTGACAACAAAATCCGTCATTAGCTTTGAAGGCCTTACTTTATATACCTCTACCTATAGGTACCTTAACCATATCCATAAACGCCTTGATTGGCAGAACCAACTTTATAATTAATTCATTACAATTTCTATTAAAAACATGCGGCTATATCATTCTATTATAATATAATATCTCATATCTATATCGTTTGAACGACAAATATTATGAAGTTGTTACAACAGAACCCGGAAAAAATAAACGCCCATACCTATATACGCACACAAAACAAATATCTATACTTAGCTATATGTGTTGGGAAAACAAATACAAACACTTTGTAATCATTATGGTTATTTTTTTTTATTCTGTCACGTGCTTTTAACAAAAATATTTTTTTTATCTGAAACAAAAATACTACCAAACATGCTTTTATAATACAAATGAAAATAAAATCAAAAGTTTCAAGACGAAAATACGTAACCTTTCAAGGTTGTCCCTTACCATATATGTATAGTATTTTATACGAGCTTACAAACAGTCATATGGTTGAAAATAAAAACTCTAAAGGTTCGGTACTATCGTAATTATATCTATGCCTTTGCGTTTAGTCAACTAAAAAACATTGTTTTATGTATAATTGTATAATAATGTACATACAATATACCTACGTATTTATTTTTATTTTTATAAATTGGAGAAAAAGCTACTGGCCACATCAGAACACTAGGATCTAATACAAATAATTACTTAACAATATAACTAATTAACAAATTAAGGAACTAAAAATAAGATCCAAACTGCATTCTAAACATTGTATGTAAAAAAAAATCTTTAGTATGTAATTAATGAGAGCATTAAATATTAATTCAATAAATGTTGTTCACTTTATATATTTTTTTAAAATAAAGTAATATCATGGAAAAACATATTTTAAAGGGCTTTGCTTCAATAAAGTGATATCAAATAAAAAATATTTTAACGGGCTCCGTCTAAAAAAATGTTTGTGATAAAATAACTAATCGTCGTGCAATAAAATCAGAAATTAATAAATTTTGTTTGAAAATTAATCATGAACGCAAAAAATATTTTTTAATGTAGGTAGGTACCTATATGTGTTATTTTACCCAACTAAAATTTACACACAGTTAAAATATTATTATTATCATTATTTTTATTATTAGTATAATATTTTACTTATATTATTTTTTTTTTGTTTTTAAACAATTAAGGGACACTTGCAAGAAAACAAAGGATGTACCTACGTTTGTAAAATCATAGATAACTAGACAGGATTAAATAGGTACATAAATTTTTACTTTTCAATTTGACTTTGCACAAATGAAAACTCAGCTAACCAAAGATACAAAAATAAAAACAGGAACGAAACAGAAAACCCCCACAAAACAACAACAACAATCGTTGCATACACAAAAGTGAACTTCATTTACATTTAACTTATTGTCAAATTCTATTTGACAGATGTAAAAAGTTATCCATAGAAATATGAGTGGATAAAATTTTTGCAGATTTATCTATAGATAGAGCGCTAAATGTAGTCGTTCAACGGGTTTATATTTTTATGTAGATTAAGTGCCTATTCATGGATAAATCTGTGGTTACTACTTTCAAAAAAGTTTCGTCCAAAAGGCGTTAAAAATCTCATTCTTCGAAAAAATCTTCATTTGTTTTATACCATACATGAATTTCTCTCATTAGTTTTTACTGCCCTGCAAGCAGGCGAACTATTTTATTTATTAACAATTTAAAATTTGGCAACCACTTTGATCTTTTGTTGTTAATTTACACTCACATTCATATTTTATTTGATAAAATATATGCTCATGTCAAAATGTTGTAGCTTTCAACTTGTTAATTATTTCTACGGCAGTTTTGACCCTATTTAAGTTCCGATGAATGTGAAACTTAACTGATTTGAGAATTTCAATTAACTCTACATTGCCTAAATATTATCGAACTACATATGTTTATATATATTATTATATACATATACATTTTTTCGACAACAACTATTTTTTTTTTTTTTGAAGATGTCGACTGATGTGTGTTTTTATGTTAACACACTCATAAATTTAAAAAAGATCAGTCAGATCTCTATCTTTAAAATAGGTAATTTGGGTCTTAGGCTGGGTTTCTCTGGCGTAGGAACACTGCACACTAACCACTTACACGAATCCTTGCGTTAAATTTTATAACGTTAAAACTCATCTAGTCATCTACGAAAACTCAAATACTCAATAAACAAAATACCGATTTAATCACCCTACTAAAAATATCAAGGGCCTCGTATTGTGTATCCCTCCAATGAATTTATGCTTATTGATTACACTTCTATTGACTGATTTTATTTTGTAAATTAATTTTTTTTCAGTTACACTATGGTGTCTATAAAATTACCAACAAGTATTTGGCAATCCAGCACTATCAATTCTATTGTTAAAGAATCTAGTGAGTTTTTCCTTTCATTCGGTTTTATTTATTTGTTCTCTTAAACTTTGATTGAATTTTAATGGGAATTTTATTACAAACAAAAATGCTGGTCAAGGATTGAATTAACGTATGTCATCGAATGAATAAAGAACAGAAAAGGGAAGAATATAAAAATAGAAGATATAAATAAGAACAATTGACGTTGACAATCCTACATATTCAGAGTTTTTCATTTAAATTTAATTTGATTAAATTAGCTAAAATGTTTAGGGCTTAATATTTTACGAATATGTGATTGAGTTTTAGTTGTTGGTATACTATATAGCTAATACACACAAAAAACTGCATCACACACTAAAAAAAGGAATTTTAATATTTTTTTTGTTTTTAATAAGTTAGTCGTCAGCGTTAAACAATAAGTAGCGCTCAAGGAAATATCGCCCAAATTATTTTGAAAATAACGCACAAAAAGTGCTACTCAAAAACCAAAATAAACAAAGTGCACGACTAAGTCGTACGTACTTGCTCTTTTGCTACAAGAGCAAGTACGCACGACTTAGTTGCCTTTAAAATAAAATAAAATTTAGTAAAAATAAATTTAATAATTTTTTTAATATAAATATAAAATAGGAACAAAATCTTATGAATTGTTCCTAAAACTTCTTTTAAGGAAGATTCAAACAAAATCAAAGAATGCATAAAATTTTGTTTCCTAAATACAAGTTTACCAAAAAAATAATTACAAAATCGTTACAGCGGTTTTTAAATAAATCGATGTTTACTTAATAATTTTTATAAAAAAAACTTTTTACGAATTTGAAAAACTCCACTTTAAAGCGACAAATAGTTTGCATTTTATGCGCAAAAAACAAATTTTTTGAATCATCAGTCATTTTTCAAATATTGAAATTACAAAAAAAAAAAAATTCAAAAAATAATTAAAACTAAATCTAAACTTGCAAAATTTTGGTTTCGAAATTTTATCTGATCATCTTCTAGATCTTTCTAAAAAAGTTTTAAATTAAAATCGATTAACCCGTGCACGAGATAGCTCCATTAAATTATATGAATTTTTCACAAAAGTGCTAAAATTTCTTTTTAAGAAGATTCAAGTCAAAATCAAAATGCAAAAAATTTTGTTGCTTAAATATAAATTTACCAAAAAAATAATTCCAAAATCGTTAGAGCAGTTTTTAAATAAATATAATATTTTTATAAATTTTATTTTTTGCAAATTTTAAGTAAGGCAATTTAAAGTGCTAAATAGTTTACAATTACTGTACAAAAAATAAAATTTTTGGTCAAGCCGTTTTCCAAATATTGAATTTACAAAAAAATAAATTCAAAAATTAATTAAAATTAAAACTTAACACTTTTGCAAAATTTTAGTACTAAAATTCGGTCTTATTATCTAGAGCTTTCTGAAAATATTTTTGAAGTTAAGATTCATGAGATAGCTCAAGAGAAAAATAACTGTTCTGTCTTATCATCTAGACCTTTCTGAAAATATTTTTTAAGTTAAAATCGAGTAAACCGTTCATGAGATAGCTCAGGAGACAAATAACGGTTCTATGGGAGGTACCCTTAATTGGCGTGGCAATTTTTTTTTTGCAATTTGTCAAAAGAAAACCATTTCGATTTTTTTTGAAGAAAATCATTGGAATCGTTTTCGAGAAAACTAAGGTTCTTCATTACGGTTATATGGCAGGTACCGTTATTTTTTCAGCTAAACAAAAATTTAATTTCCCTCTAAAGAATGGTCCACAAACCTTACATACCAAATTTGAAGCAAATCGTTTCTGCCGTTTAGGCTTTAGTTACAGATACAACCAGACGGACAGACAGACAGAATTTTCGGACCCACTTTTTTCGTCTTCTCTATCATCGTAATGTCATGTTTGATTGTTATCCCAATTTTTTTGTTTGCACGAATGCATAACTTGCCTTATAGTACCTATAATCAAAAGTAAAAATGGAAAGATGTCCACAAAATGTTACCTTAGTGTCCAAAATTCTATCTCGCCAATATAGTTAGTATAGTTTAGTAACAGGTTACAAAAATCTCAATCTAAAATCTATTTTGTCTAAAGTTTGTAGATTTTATTTAAGCTGTTATTAAATTTGATTCTACGTAAGGCCTATTATAACTTTATGTGAAAATTTTATTTGTAAGATTTGGTTGCTATTTCCAAAATTTTGGGCGGTATTTCCAATCAGTGTTTTATATAAAAATATTGAATATTGATCGCCCAAATTTCTTATTTTGTGCTAATTCCTTTTCAACTGTTTATGATTCATATTTTGGGATTAATTAACTGCTAAGCGACCTTTACACAGTCAGTCAGAGGACATCAGTCATCTTAACATATAATCAGACATCAGGCAAAATAGAAAGGGTTTTGATTTGTTCGTCAAACAAATGCACGCATACAGACTTATTTTTAAAAACACTATATTACAGATTGATGTCGAATGGCTGCCCGTGTAAAGGACGCTTCATAAAAATTGATTTCAACAATGAAACAGAACTCCAAATGGACAATAATACAACAACAATTTGTTCAGCATTTTGCCTCAAGCCTAATCTTGATGTTCATTTGACAGCAAAGAATGAAAATAATATCTTCTTTACACAACATAGAAAACTTATCACCAACATTGTTGGATAATTTGACTTAAAATTAAAAAAGAAAATTTTCAATGATGCGTTTCAATGATAGCTGGCCCCTAAGCGTTATAAATAACTTATCTTAACAATTAAATTAATATTGTCTAATTAACAATTAACATTGCTTACTTAATATATTTTATAGTTGTAAGTGTACCGATTATGGAATAGCTAAATATAAACTCATTTTTAAAACGGAAAAAAAATAATTTTATTTAGTCTTTTAATTACATATTGATGAAAATACTATAAACTAATTGTTAAACAGAACCAAAAATTTAAAAAAATCTTACACTTTAAATTAACAAAAAGTAAAAAAAACACAAAATGGACACATTTAAAAAAGGACCCTATCCGGATTTTGTTTGTAAATCCCCATAACAAAAGTAGAAATTTAATTTGATGTTCATGATTTTTATTTGTATCTGTCTATTATATGTTTTTCATTGTTTTTATTCGTTTTTGTATTTCATAGTTTAGAGAATTCCCTTGTTCCTAATATAGAATACTATTTTGCTAATGTGAAATCCTATTCCATATTAGGAACACGCTGGTATTCTATATTACAAACAAGGGGGTTCGCTGAACTCACTGATTATTTAACTGGTATTAATTATTTATTTTATATTATCCTAGAGGTTGAGCTTTTACATAGTGCTTATGAAAAAAAACTTGTTTAAAAATGACCCAATTACATAAGTAAAATAAAATAACAATAATATGTGATGCACTTAAACAAAAAAACTACTTTTAATAATTGTGCACGTCTACCAGCCGTTGCCAACCACAAAAAATACCAAATTTTCATGTTTCAAATTGATTTAACACACAAACTAATTACAGCTTTTTAAAACAAAAGAATTTAACAGTAAAATACGAAATAAAAATTAATATAAACTTGACGATGACTCTTTTATCCACTCTCTGATTTTCAAGTCTTAAACAAATTCTTAAGAATGGCGTCATCTATTCAAAAATTACTCTTTTACTACAAAAGCCTCAGTCACAATAGCGGATTAATAAATTGTCTTTGAAAATTATGGAAAGCACATAAAGAAGATGCTTGCAACATGCATTTGTATTGTTTTTTTTGTTTCTTTATACCTATTCTGTACTTGATCGTATCTATTCATTCATCAATTATTATGGCCTTTAGAATTAGAATTATTAGAATAAGCTCTTATCAAAAAATCAATGTTTTTATAAAACCATCCACATGTGATTATTTAAGCTCCAAAGATTAAAACAGATAAGTAGGTACCTATCTTACTTACTTACACGCAAGAAACTATAGTATCTTTCTATCTAACTATATGAGGGCAATTGAAATTGACATTGCATACTTAGTTTTAATTTATATTCTTTCCACGTTAAATTTAACTACAAACTTGAAAAAAAATATGTATGTATATATGATTTGTATCTTTTATTTGTATATGTTAGAAATGATATTGCTTGCCAGAGCCTTCCCCAATATGGGCATTGTTCTAATACGAACTTTAATTTCCTGTGGCTCAAATTCACTGTCCGCAAGCATATCATTCATTACTGTTTTATTTACAGGAGTCCGAATCTTGACAGCATGTCTACTTGTGATGAGTTAGATGTTCTGTCAGATTCAATTTCCCGAATTGTTTCCCATTGTCCTCACACTGAAGTCGTGATTACGGGCGACTTCAATGTACACAATTCAAGTTGGCTCCGCTATTCTGGCCAGACAACACTCGAAGGAAGGTATACCGAGATCTTTGCTGAGTATAACCATCTTACTCAGCTTGTCGATGAGCCTACCCGTATACCGGATGTTGATGGGCATTCCGCCCATACTCTTGACTTGTTCCTTACTTCCCACCCTGATAAATATACTATTAAAGTAACTTCTCCATTTGGCACTTCGGACCATTGTGTCATTTCAGCTAATTTCTCGATCTCCAATCATCCAGTTAAAGAAAAAATTCCCACTAGGACCGTTTGGCAATACGAGAAAGCCAACTGGGACGGTCTGAATAATTTCTTTCGCAACTTTAACTGGTCATTATGCTTCTTCGATAACGACATTGATGCCAGTGCTGAAATGATTACAGAAGTGATTTTTCTTGGAATGAGAACTTTTGTCCCTCACAGAACAAAATGTATCAAACCAAAAGAAAAGTCTTGGTTTACCGAAGAGTGTAAAGAAGCTATCAGGTTGAAAGAAGTAAGCTTCCGATCCTATAAAGCCAACCCATCTGAGGAAAATCGGAAGAAATATAAACAAGTTAGGAACTCGTGCAACTCCGTTATACACAAAACGAAATTTTTACATGACCAGAAATTACGGCAAAAAATTCTGCAATGTCCCAAAGGCAGTAAAAACTTCTGGTCATTTGTAAAAAACGTCAAGAACTCAACGTCATCATCAGTTCCAACGCTCATCGTCGACAATAATCCAATTGTCAGCTCTTCAGAGAAGGCGAATATGCTCGCAGCTCATTTTGCTGCAAGTTCTACGTTGCCTGCAAGCAACAATGTCCCTCATGTACTTGAGAACGTTAATTTTTCTATGGGACAGGTATTTTTCCGCACTCGTACAGTAGCAAGAGTTCTTCAAGATCTTGATATACACAAATCCGCTGGCCCGGATGGTATACCCCCTATACTTCTGAAGAGGTGTTCTTCATCGCTGGCAAAACCATTGCGTAAGCTTTTCCATAGCTCCTATCGTTCAGGTATCTTTCCTAGTAAATGGAAAACAGCATTTGTCCAGCCCGTCCCTATAAAAGGTGATTCCTCCTCCCCCTCCTCCTACCGACCAATTGCACTTACGTCCCTTCTTTCCAAGGTCATGGAAACGCTGATAAATCGTCAGCTCAAGAAATATCTCGAAGATCGGAAGCTTTGAAATGACCGGCAATACGGCTTTCGTAGCAATCGTTCCACTGGTCATCTGATGGCATATCTCACCGAACAGTGGAACAAATCTGTGCATCGCTTTGGCGAAAGCAAGATTATTGCGCTTGATATTTCAAAGGCGTTTGATAGAGTTTGGCATGAAGCTCTTTTATCGAAAATGCGTGCATTTGGTATCGATGATACTCTTATTCGTTGGATTAGAAGCTATCTTCTGGACCGTTCAATACAAGTTGTATTAGACGGTTTCAAGTCTGATCTCCACAAAATAAATGCTGGTGTGCCCCAGGGCTCCGTTCTGTCTCCGACTCTCTTTCTCATTTTTATAAATGATCTCTTGTCTGTGACTTCTAATCCATTAAATTGTTTTGCTGACGACTCAACCCTCAGCTTTTCATATACGTTTGATAATTCACGGCCTTCGCCTTCGGACGTGTTATTACAACGACACCGTATGATAAGCTCATTAAACTCCGATTTAAACAGCATTGTGAATTGGGGTATCAGAAATCGAGTGGAGTTTAATGCGTCGAAAACTCAATGCTGTCTTTTGTCGTTAAAGTTAAACATACCCCCTATGCCATTATCCATGAATGGTACTTGCATCGAGGAGGCCGAAAAGCTTTCAGTACTCGGTATGTGTATCAGTGACAACCTTCGTTGGAATGATCATATACTTGAGATTGCTAAGAATGCTGCAAGATGCTTAGGCTTTCTTAATAGATGCAAGAAGTTTTTCACCCCTTCTGATCTGGCTACAATTTACAAGGCGTTTATACGCCCTAAACTCGAGTATAATTCCCATCTCTGGGCAGGTGCTTCTCAAACTTTTCTTCACCTGCTCGACAGAGTTCAGAAAAAGGCGTTAAAATTGATAGGAGAGAGAAACATTGAGGAAACATTTCCATCACTCGAACATCGTCGAAATGTTTCTTGTCTTTCTTTATTTTACAGGTTCTTTTACAAAAAATGTTCACTTGAGGTAGCCAGCTGCGTTCCACCCCTTAAACATTTCTCCCGTAACACTCGTCTTGCTAGGAACGCTCATCAGTTTACACTTGAGCCCAATTTCGGTCGTACCGTGAAATATAGAGATTCTTTCTTTAGCCGTACAACACGAATGTGGAATGAATTGCCTGGCACAATTTTTCCTTGCCATTTTGATCTGCAGACATTCAAGATCAATGTTCATCGACACCTCCTTTCCCTTCCTCCCTAAATTCCTATCGCTCGCGCTGTGAATTATCATTAAAAGGGCTATAACAAACCCCTTGAGCGCGTGTGCATTATAAAAAAAAAAAAAAAAATCTTAATCGTTCTATTTTAAGAAATAAGTACCTATATGAGATGTATCTGACTTGAATATAAGTATAACATAATAGCTATGAAGATGCAATTAAAAGTTGCATTAGTTCTATGCTGCACTAAAAAACAACGTTACCTTAAATACCACCACAACTAATTCAAAATCTAGATTAACAACAACTCAGAAACAGCTGTAATAGAGCAACAGTTTAAAAACAAAACAAAAAATGTATCTGTAAGTCAGAAAAAAAAAAATTGTATCTATCACTATCAGCGGTGCTGGTTGTGGCATTTACAACAAAGCGGCCAAGTAGGAAATTAGGTTAATGGGTCATGATTCAGTTCGAGTTCTCAATATTTAGCTGCTCGTTTCGTTTGTTGCGGAGCACTCGATTTTGTTGTTAGCTGTTGTGCCCGCTCGCCTGCACGACGAATCTATTTTGCTATTTTCTACTTTGAACTGTGCCGGTTATTATAATTGTGTGGTTTAAGTTTTTTTTAAATATATTTATTTTTATATTTTTTTTTTTTAATTTTCATTATAAGTTTCTACGTGTTCTTGTGTTATACTTTTGATATCTGACACTAATTAGGTTACATACAGAGTTGATTATGACTTTTTCCCCAACCGATTCTGCGTTTCTTTTAACAGAAAGTACCTATCTCATATGGGAAAAAAACACTTCCAACTGTTTACATTGAGCTTTGAGCATCGACGAAGCGTAACCTTAAGAAATGTTAGGTAAACAAAACATTTACTTCTCCTTTCAAACTTAAAAAAATAAAAATATATAACTATATAAATTAGAAACCTATATAACTATACAAACTATGCGGAAAAGAAAGGTGTATTGTATCTGTATGACGTCGAGGATTTGAATTTTCATCTACTCCTTTCTTTTATGTTCTGTCTACTGTATGTAGTTCCACTTTGTGGGTAAAAATATATTCATCCACTACTGATGGGGTTAAATTGGATTTCAAAAGTATCCCAAAAGTGGGAACGAAACGAAAGGTTTTCTTTGTTTTTTTTTTTTTTTTCTAAATTTATGCCTGACATAATTGGAATTGGAGTCAGTCATTAAGTCGCATGGATTGTAGCATTAAGTTATCAAAATAATTCAAAACAAAGGGGTGCCGCTGTCGTCTAAAACATGAGGAAGGAAAATTACGTTCGGCTCTTAAGATCTATGATTTGTGCAAATGCAACAAGGTACCGCTGAGACCAGACCGGCTGGTGGCTCGGCAGCGGATAATGATTTGCAAACGAATCAGGTATTTTTAGTTATGAAGATAATAGTGTGTCTATTATTTGCAAAATACCAATTTGTGGAAAATTGGTTGAATATTTTTGTTTTTAAATGTTTGAGCTATTATCCTCTCTCGCTATATGAAGATACCTGAGTTGAAATGTGTATTGGCATATTTGCTATCGGCTAGAGAAATTAAATTATGTAACGGAGGTACTTAAATTTAAGAATCGGAAAAGTAAAAGTATACATAGGTGTAGTACATTTTTAATATGAGGTTAATTCAAATTATACGATATAAAAATGGTTTCAAAAATGCTTATAGTTATGACATTTATGTAGGTACTAGGTACATGTATAATTATATGAACCTGCGTTTATAGTTACAAAATGCAAGTTATTAATATCAAAAAAAAAACTACAACAATTAAACATCACGTTATATATTATAAGATTATAAGTGACGAAGACGAAACCAGTACTTTTGTATGTACTAAGACTAACCATCAATCATATGTATATGTTGTCAGATCCATAAGCAAATTAGTTAATAAAAAAAACGGCTTGAAAAAAGCCCAGAGTTTTGCAATAAAATAATGGGATGCTTATGATTTTAATATACAAGATTGTATGTAACAATTTTTTTTTTAACAAAAATCATACATAAATAAAAAAAAAATAAATCGCTGTTTTTAAATAACTTTAAATGAAATATTTTTTTTTTGTTTGGGGAACCTAATTATTTTCACATGTGTATAGGTACATAATAACAAAGTTTGAAAATTATTCATCAAATTGTTTCCAAAATATTGAATTTAAAACTTATAGAATTAATTGAGTTAAAAAAAAGTCTGTCAGTCTGTCTTTAGAATGTGCATCGTAAACGGATGGGCCGACATCCTTAAAACTTGGCATGTAGGGTATTTAGGATGACCGTCAGGTGAATTTTTGGAATTTTTGTTCTATAAACTAACGGTACCTGCCATATAAAGGTTATGAAAAAGCTTGTTTTTCTCGAAAACGACTCTAACGATTTTGATAAAAATTGACATAAGTGATACAGCGTCAAAGACCTTTAAGATGGTTTAAATCGTTGTTCTTAAAAAACAGTTTTAAAGGTACCTACCTGCCATATAAGGTTTTTTTTAAGTTTGACATTCTCGTTAACAACGCTACGGATCTTTACGAAATTTTGTTTTGTAAAGGCCTAGATAGCCGAACGATAACAGAGTACCTACTTATTTTTTTTAATAACTTTTCTAAAAAAAATTATATTAATTAAAGAACATTTTTTTTTTCAAAATTTAATATCTTGAAAACCAATTGATGAACTTTTTTACTTTTTTTTTTGCATGAATATTATTAATTTGCTGAAATTGGCATGCACAATTGTTTTTTAATATTTTAAGAAAGTTGTTTGAAAAACATCCATTTTTTCAAAAACTGGTCGTACGATTTTGGAAAAAAAAACTCTTAAATATATTGTAATAAGTATTTAATAATTATTGAAAATCAAAATTATTTGAAAATCAATTTAAATTTGAAAGAATTTAAGAAATAATAAAGTTCTTTTAAGGTTTTGGTAACTTGTCATAAGAGCAAGTTTTTGCGACCCTGTCGTGCCTTTTATTTGATTTAAAATTTGGTTAAGCAAAATAATTTAATTTGAAAAATTAATTTAAAAAATCCAATTCCAACTCCGAAACCCCCTCTGTATGTTTGATTTGGAATATGTAAATATGGCAATAACAAAACAATTAAACATCAAGAATACCATTTTTTCCCAGAAAGTTTAAGCTCAACGACATTCAGCACCATATTTTCAAATTGCTTCCTTGTTCTAATAAATCATTTATTTGTTTTCTCTTTTCAGGTGAGTCATAAAAACTTTGAACTTAACTACATTTCGTTGGTAAGAAATACACAATAAGTCTGTCACCATTAAATTGCTTACGTCAAAATAAAATTAAAGTAGAAAAAAATTAAATGAATGATATAACCCATAATAATTCTTAAGAAAATGTAAATAAATCAAAATCAAATAGAAAACCCGCGCTTTATGCATCACTAAACAATCTAATCTCCACATAAAACAGAATCCGTGACTAAACGGCAGGAGCGTACAAAAAAACTAAAGTATTGTTTACTCTAAAAATTTACAGTCTGACAAAAAAAAATGCCTCACAGAAACGAACAAATAAACTAAAACGAAAAAGCATTTGCATTCAAACTTATAAAAAGCTGCATTTGTTTGATCTATGGTATCTGAAGAAAAATACCTTTGCTCTTTATAGAGTTAATACTTAGACACACAAACGCTGCCGGCCAGCGGGCACGGGTATAAAAATAAAAATTCCATTATGCAATATGCAATCAATCTAAAGCCAATCAGACCAGATGGCGGCACAAAGTTGTTTAAGCATTTTTATCATTTAGATTTCGATACTTCCACATCTTCGTTTTGACGATTGAGTATCTTTATTCAAACTCTGTTATAGTGTTTTTGGGCTTAAAGTGAAAGGAATGTAACGTTGCAAGAGGGCTCCAAAGTAAGACATTGCCTTGGAAAATAAAAAATTAACTTCCATGAATAGAGGATTCATGAAAATCCAAAAATGAGTTCCAGTTATTGATGCGAGACAAAAACCAACAAAAAGAAGGACGTACATTTGAACGAATATTCAGTCGAATTAAAAAAAATATTGTTGAAACCACAATATCTATTTTTGCTTAGTTTCGATTATTTTCTGTTGGCTTGTTTAAAAAAAACTGGAGAGAACAATGATATTTTAGAGAATAATTCTGCCAACAGGGTCCGATAGTCAGATTTTCGATTGAACTTATCTGATTTTAGATAATTTTTGATATGTTTGATATGTTATAGCATTTATTTATTAGAATATAAAACTTAGAAAGTTTTTTCAAAGGTATTTTTTTATAAGGAATTTTTTTAAAAATGTTCAGTCTAGTACATATCTTCGCTGTAAAAAACGAATATTTCCAGGAAGTCTACTCTGTATCTTAAAATTCGAAAACGAAAATATTACTTTGTTTTGTTTTTGTAATCAGCCCTTTCACACAGTCAATTCGGGGATTTCACCGAATTAATGCTACAGAATTTATGCTACAGAATTAAGGCTATATATTTTTATTTATTTTTGTTCAGAAAAAAATGTTGTTCTTACTTACTTACTTAAGATGGCGCTCACAATCCAGGATGGACTTCGGCCTCAACCAACATTCCTCTCCAGCCAGCTCTGTTCATAGCTAGCCGCTTCCAATTTCGCACCGCAAGTTGGCTGAGGTCGTTCTCCACTTGTGTGCGCCATCTGTTCCGGGGTCTTTCAATGCTGCGGACACCATCTGGATTGGATTCGAAGACTCGTCGGGCTGGTGCGTTGGTGTCCATACGCTCTACGTGACCCAGCCATCTCAGCCGTTGTATTTTTAGCTTCTTGACCAGGTTAATATCGCTGTATAGCCCGTATAGTTCGTCATTGAATCTTTTCCTCCATACTCCTTTGATACACACAGGACCAAAAATCACTCGAAGAATCTTTCTCTCAAAGCACCCAAGTAACTTCTCATCCGAGTCCTTCAACGCCCATGCTTCCGCCCCATAGATCAGGACTGGAATGATCAGGGTCTTATATAGCTTCTCTTTGGTTCTATGAGAGAGGGCTTTACTACTTAAATGCTTTCTCAGCCCGAAGAAACAGCGATTGGCAAGAGTAATTCTTCGTTTGATCTCTGCACTGATGTCATTCCGCTTAGTTATAGTGGATCCCAGGTAGACAAAGTCCTTGACTACTTCGAAGTTATAGCTATCCATCTCGACATTTTGCCCGAGTCGCAGATTTTCAGATTCCTTTCTTGTTGATAGCATATACTTCGTTTTGTCTTCGTTAACAGCCAATCCCATTTTTGCCGCCTCCGATTCAATACTGGCAAATGCACCAGCCACAGCTCGCTTGTTTCGGCCGATTATATCTATGTCATCTGCATATGCAAGTAGTTGAACGGACTTTTGATAAATTGTACCAGTGGTGTTGATTGCATGATAACGCGTCGCCTTGTCTTAAGCCTTTCTCAACATCAAAAGGTTCGGTGGTGTTCCTACCGACTTTAACAGAGCAGCGAGATTTCTCCATTGTAATCCTGCACAAGCGGACGAGTTTGGCAGGGATGCCGAGATATGACATGGCTCTGTACAGTTCGTCTCTATCCACGCTATCATACGCGACTTTAAAATCGATAAAGAGGTGGTGGGTATCGATCTGGAATTCCTGAGTTTTTTCTAAAATTTGTCGGAGTGTGAATATTTGATCGGTGGTTGACTTGCCTGGCCTAAAACCACACTGATAGGGGCCAATCTCCTCCCTTCTTTTTTGCCCGTAGAGTTCCCGGGCTGCTCTCTCATTGCCTCTTGTTCGAGACTGCAGCATCGCCTAGTAGGCCTCGTTTTTCGCTGCATGCGCCAACCGGCATTCTTCATCAAACCAGGAGTTTCGTTGTGGACGCCTAGTGAAACCCAGCACATCAGAGGCGGCATTTCTGATGGCTTGTTGACAGTGTCTCCACTGGTCTTCTGTACTTGCTGCTGGTGGCAGACTCGTTGAGAGATTGGTTGAAACGCGGTCAGCAAAGGTTCTTGCAGTCTCTTGCGATTTAAGCTTCGCGACATCATATTTTCTGACAGCAACAGCTCTGCGTTGTGGCGCCATGGAAATCCGCATTCGCACTCGCGACACTACCAAGTAGTGGTCCGAGTCTATGTTGGCCGTGCGGAAAGTTCGAACATCCAAGATGCTGGAAGCATGTCTGGCGTCTATCGCGATGTGATCAATTTGATTGACTGTTTTATGATCACTGCTCCTCCAAGTTCCTTTGTTTATATCACGGTGTGGGAAATGGGTACTCGATACGATAAGATTTCTCCCCGCCGCGAAGTCTATCATCCTGTACCCGTTGTCGGAAGTGTCATCGTGCAGGCTGTGGTCCCCGATGGTTGAACCAAATTTGCCCTCTTTTCCGAATCTGGCATTGAAGTCACCCAGAATAATTTTGACGTCGTACTTTGGGCACAAATCGTATGCGCTCTCTAAGAGGTCGTAAAACTCGTCCTTGGTTTTATCATCCTTCGTTTCGTGGGGGGCATGGACACAAATCAGCGTGATGTTCTTAAATTTTGCCTTGATACGGATTGTGACCAAACGCTCGCTAAAACTGCGAAAGCCTAAGACTTCTTGCCTGAGTCTTCCCCTTATCACAAAACCGCACCCAAATAGCCGCTGACCCTGCTCCTGACAACACGGTCCGTGGTAGATGTCACACGTTGTCATCCTTCTTACATTCTCCCCATCCCATCGCACTTCCTGGATAATTGTTACATCAGCCTTAAGCCTGTCCAGGGTCTCCACTAATTGTTCGGCTGCACGTGGTCTGAACAACGACAATACATTCCACGTACAGATCCGAAATTCGTTGTCCTTGTTTCGTTTGCTGGGTTCGTCAACATTTTGATCATCCTTATCCGAGGCTTGTTGGTTTTTCGGAACAAAATTTTTTTTACAATGGTAGGAAAGTTAACCCGCCGCACAACCCCCAACCTGGAGGACCAGGCTCTTACTAAAACTCCAAGAGCGGGGAGCCGGATAGACCGCTCCTTATCGGCCTGAGCTTCAAATATGTCGGAGTAGCCCGTATAAGGTGTTCACTAAGTAGTTCAACCTGACTGGAACTGTAGACGCCACCGTTGACTCCATCTGGGGAATTCCTCCGCTGCCGTCTCGATGAAAGGAGAAGTGCCTTAGTGGAAACACCCCTCCCCCCCCCTCTCTCGTTAGCTGCCGCCAGAACCGTCCAAAGGGGTTGGTTACCCAGATCTCAGGTTAAGGTACTAGGCACTCGATGTTCACCACGGGAAGGTGAGAGTAGGAGTTGATAGTCAGAGGTTGGTTTGGGAAAACCTGCGGACGTATTGTCCTCTTGAATGCACATAACTACCTTTTGAATATCAAAAAAAAAAAAAATTGTTGTTCTGTTTGTTTAAAAAAAAATATTGTAAATTATTCGTTTAAGCGTATCTCAGTTATATTCTTTTAAAGATAAAAAACAATCTGTCGAAACGCAATTAAAGTGAATTGTGTGAAAAGTGAAAACAAAGTACTACATGACAAAAATGCTAAAACTAAAAAAAAACACACTACTACTACATTTTATTAAATTTATACAATATAAAGTCTTCTATGTTACATTTATATATGTTCTCTTAATATTCTTAAATTATGTAAAATTTAATAAAACATCTATCTTTCTTCTGCTAAGACGGATCTGGGACGTCGAAGAAATTCTCGGAGAAATGTTTGTTTTTTTTAACGCTTCATTCGGATTTACTGATAGATATTTCCACTAATTTCGAAATTCGTAGACATTTTTCACTACGAATGGTTTCGGTGATCATTATTTCGGGATTCGGGAAATACTTTCGAATACGATAGAACTTGTGATAGGGCTGAATATAGACACAAATTGTTCGTTTTTGTTTTTTTTTTACAGAGTAGACGCCCGAAACTATTTTGTACTACCACCACGTCAATCAGGCAGCATTTTGTTTTGTTGATTCTGACAGGAACCATTTTGACTTGAGGGAAAGCAGTGGTATTTACCGACAACCATAGTTTTAAATCTTCTTAATATAAAATTTCTTCGGGTTGTAACTCGATGACGTTATAGGTCGATAACCGCTGGACCGATTTTCACTATTCGTTTTTTGTTTTGTTCGTGTTGCTTTATATTAGGTTTATAAAGAACACAAATTTGTCAAAATCGACAATCAGTTGAGTGCATTTGTTATCACTTCTTAACCACTGGGCCGATTTTAATGATTCTTTTTGTGGTTTGTTCGTATTTCTGTATATTAGTAAGTTATGAAAAGAATTTAAGGTTATGAAACTATACCATGGCGCTACTTTGCTCTGTGAAAAACGAAAAAAATCTATCCCGCGGGAACCGTAAATTTTTCGGGATAAAAAGTAACCTATGTGCCATTCCAGACTATAATCTATCTCTGTGCCAAATTGTATCTAGATCACTTCAGTCGTTTTGGCGTTATTGAGTAACAAACATACATCCTAGTCAAAGATCACAAAATATTTAGGTATTTATTTATTGCATGTACCGACATGAACTCTTATTTAATGATATTAACTCGTATTTCTAAGTTTAACAAATTCATAAAAAATTCTTTTCTCAAAATAATTCAACTTACCGTATCAACCAAAAGAACTGTTCAACATATTTCCGCTGGTATATGTATAAGTGCATCCCACAAAACCTTTCAAGTTCACCGCAACGTAATAAAACAAGAAACCGACATTAAAAAACAAAGAACAAAATCTTAAAAGAAAAAAACCTGCTACAGTTTTATATTCAGTTAGCATAATAAAGCGGTCAATAGGGTGTATAGTATGTGTATTAAAAAAAATCACCCTCTCTCCTCATACACTCTAGCATTCGATTCACAAATATCGAATATCGAATAATAATACCAAAAGAAGGAAAGCAAAACGTTACAACCGCATCATGAGTATGTTTACAAAGAATAACATAAGTTAGAATCATGAAAAATTGTTTACTGGTATTATGTTTCACAAAGTAACAATGTACATTGTACAATGCAAATGAATACATCATTCATGTTCTGAGTGCTTTTGGAAACCCTGAAACAACATATACTACCTGACATTGGTCAGCAACAAAAAAAATTCACTAAACAAAACAAATAAGCACATACAATACATACCTAGTCGCACTCTTTCTCTCTGTCGTTTTGGATAATGCATTGAATTTAAAAGAATCAGAACCAAATGACCCGCCTTGTGGGACCTTTAAAGTTTAAAATCACTTCTTTGCTAAAGCTAAAGCATAATGTTTTAATGGATATCTAATAGGAATTTGATATCAATGTGTAATTACATTTAGTTGGATTAAATGCCTTGCACTCTTCCTTAGACCAGACTAGAGATTTTTTTTTACATAAAACAGAGACAGCACCACACATTTTAACAAATTGCTTGGTTGCCGCTCATTTTTAATTTATATAATGTAGGCCAGTTTGATATTATTTTTTATGGGGAAATAATTACATTTCCTCCCTTGAGTGGGTTTTGATGTTGTGGTAATTTCATCACAATATTTTCTGGTTGGACATTTGAATTTGTGTTTCGTTGTAAATGGCCATATGTACAAATGGCGATATGACGCATTGTGATAGTGTCATATGGCCAAATTTGTAAATATGGCCATATGACGCTTGGCCAAATGTCATGGCACCGCAATCCACACTAAAGTGTCGAAATTGGGTGCCTATTTTCTATTAAAAACAAGCTAAACAAGTTTTGAAACTGACGCATTGCATGAGGTCTCTTTGCCAGTTTGTTGAGTATGTTGCGTGGGTACTTATACTTACTTCCAATGAAATAAAAGAAATACTAATATAAAAGAATTCAGGTTTTATTAAGTGATAGGAAACTGATAAGTTTATGACCAGATGGGTTGGAAGTCAGCAGCAGAAGAAAGATAAAATATCGTTGGCTATTTGACACAAGTTAAGATTTTTGCCGTCTCGCATTATTTCCGACAGGCTCGCAGCTAACTTCTCTTCAAACAAGCGTTTTGAAATACGTAACAATCCTCACCACAAAAATTGAGTATATTCTAGACGTTCCACAGGTCTCCTTGTCCGGGTGCTCCGTCTAAGTGTTGGCTGACTATCCAAACTCGGGTTGTGGTCACTCCTTCTTACTTCAACATCTGCATTTAAATTGTCTGATGGTTCTATAGTCGGCTCATCTCTTTCTGAGTTCTTAAGAGTTGCTTCAGGGTTATTATCTGTGAAAGAAGATGGAGTTTTAGTTAGAGGAAACAAAGATGTTATCTCGAAATCAGAATCGTTCGTTATATTTGATGGATCTATGTTGCAACTTCTTATTTGGTCCACATGTCTTCGCCAAAGTTTCCCATTAACGTTTATAAAGTAGTGAAGCATACCATCTCTGCGTGTTATCTTACCGAATTCCCACTTCTTGTTCTTGGATGTATAATTTCTCACCTGTACGAAATCGCCAGGGTAGTACTGTGTTCCGCTTACGTATGGCGTGCGCTCTAGTTTCTGCTGAACAGTTTCCTTTGTTCCGGAACGGACTAGAACCAGACGTACACGGATCTCTCTCTGCAGGAACAAAACACATGGAGCTATCCCAGTTGTTGAATTTGGAGTTTTTCGGTATTGCATCAGGTAGTTGGAGAGCTTAAGATTCAAGTTTCCAGAGTCCATAACCATCTTGCGAAGTGCCACTTTCATGTTCTGTACGAATCTTTCCGCCTGTCCATTAGTAGCCGGATGATATGGTGCTGAGAACTTGTGAAAAATACCGTTTGCTCTGATAAATTCCTTGAACTCCCCCGACGTAAAAGTCGACCCGTTATCGCTGACTAATGTAACAGGTAAACCAAAACGAGCAAAAATCCCTCGTAGCACTGCTATTGTTTTCGATGCAGTCATAAACGTCATCGGAATTATCTCCGGCCACTTCGAATGCGCATCGACCACGATCAGAAAATATTTGTCCATAAATGGTCCAGCAAAATTAATGTGGACTCTCTGCCAGGCACTAATTGGATACTCCCATGGATGCTGTATCTTTTTTGTAGACTGCTTCAAAGTACATCTGCATGCAAAGCATTCGTGAGACAGATTCTCAATATCCAAATCGATGCGCGGCCACCAGACATAGCTTCTTGCAAGAGCTTTCATCTTAAATATTCCTAGGTGTGCCACGTGCAATTCATTCAAAATGAGTTTCCTCAAAGTTGTGGGTATCACTACTATACTATTTCTTAAAATAACTCCATCCGCTAACGAGAACAGCTCATCCTTACCTATAAAATCCGGATGCAGGAGCTTTTTCCCTGCCAACAAGGAAAAATAAACCTCCTTTAGCACTTCATCTTTTGTTGTCTCCTTTGCAATGTTCCTGTGCGTAACCGGAAAAGTATCAAACTGCTGCAATTGGTATAATGTGATTTCATCTATCTCCTTATGACTTTTATCTTTCAGCGGTAAACGCGAAAGAGCATCTGCATTGGAATGCTCATCTGTCGACCGGTATACAATGTCGTAGGTGAAACCTTGCAAGAACTGAGCATAATGCAGCCTACGTGTTGCCACCATGCTTGGTAGATTTTTGTCTGGATGAAAATAGCTACCAAAGGTTTATGGTCAGTAATTAAGGTGAACTTACGTCCATAGCAGTACTGGAAAAACCGTTTTAGAGCCCAAAAAATTGCGGTGGCCTCCTTGTCCATTTAGCTATAGTTCCTTTCGGACGCTGACAAAGATCGGGAAGCATAAGCAATCGGATGTTCGTGTCCATTAGGCAATAGGTGCGACAGCACGGCACCCAGTCCATATGGACTTGCATCCGTGGCCAACGTCAAAGGCAGCGCTGGATCTTCGCAACTAGGACCACATCCGAAGTAACTTCGTCTTTGATGAGATTAAACGCGTTCTCGCATTCCTTGTCCCAGTTGAACACAACGTCTTTTTGCAACAGGCGGTGGAGCGGGTGCAGTTTGGCTGAAAATTTTTTTAGAAACCTTCCATAATAATTGACCAACCCTAGCCAACTTCGGACCTCCGTGATATTCTTAGATGTAGGCGCATCCATGATTGCCGGAACTTTATCCTCGCTCTTCTCTAGTCCTCTAGCCGAAATCACATGGCCTAGGTAAGTAATAGACTTTTCGAAAAATTTACATTTGTTAAAATTTACCCGCAAGCCAACTTTGTTTAGTCGGCTAAGCACATCCTCTACACGAGCTAAATGTTCTTGAAAATTTCTCCCCTGGATTTTGATGTCATCAAGGAAAACATATACTCCATTTACTCCTTTCAACGTCTGATGGATGTACCTCTGCCAAATAGCCGGTGCCATCTTTGGATGGTAGAGATTGCTTGCATTTGTGCGCTTTGCTGATGCATCGGCATGTGTAGATAAGCCTCACTGATGTCCAGTGTTGTAAAAATTTTCCATCGACTTGGCGAAAATGTCTTCAATTGCTGGGATCGGAAAGTTGTCACTTTTAAGAACCTTGTTGAGGGTGATTTTGTAGTCCGCGCACAACCTGATTGATCCATCCTTCTTAAGAATTGGCACAACGGGCGTGCCCCATTCACTAAACTGCATCTTCGTAATGATTCCTGCTTTCTCCAAACGATCGATCTCTTGCTCCATTTTAGCTCGCATAGCGTGCGGAACCTTACGTGCAGGGATGTAAACAGGTCGAGTGTTTTCTTGAAGGTACAAATTGGCTTCGTAGTTGTTAATTTTTCCAACCCCAGGTTGAAAAACTTCCGCGAACTTTGACTTTAAAACATGCATAGTTTCCTCCTTTACCTCAGGTGTCACCTCGTCTTTTATTTGGTCTATTTTTGGCAGTACTACATTGAAAAGCTTGAGCCACTCTCTGCCAAAAATTGCGTCAACCTTCCCGGGCATTATGTAAATGTTCGCAATGGATATCTGTGCACCGTATTGAACTTGCATGGTGGCGTAGCCCAAAGGAGAGATCAGTTCGCCTGTGTAAGTCTGAAAAGGAAGAGTGTATTCATTTATTAGTTTTTTGGGCCACGAACTTAGAAAATCCTCATGTGAAATTAATGAAACCGCTGCTCCTGTGTCTAGCTCTAGACATTCGCATACCCCATCTTATTTTACTTCCAACATAATTTTGTTCGGTTTCTTTTTCTCTTCTGGGAGAAAAACTTCGCTCAGATTATTTATGTAGTATGGATCGTCATCATCTGATGATTGATAATCCGGGGACTGCAACTGTATTTTGTTTTTGTGAAATGCCTAGTGAACCTCTCATGCAAACACGTGCTAAATGTCCAATTTTCTTGCACTTTGAACAAATTGTTTTTGTATGCTGACATTCATTAGCCAGATGCTGTTTGTATCCACAGCGAAAACAACTAGTAGAGTTCTTATGTACTTGATTTCTTGAGAATTTTTGCTGTTTTTTTGTATTTTTTTTTTTATTAAGTTGGGGATTATATTTTGCTACTTGATTTTGGTGATTCGATGACGTCGTAGCTTGTAGATTTTGTATTTCTTTTGAGTCTTTCTGTGCTGACTTCATTGCCAGTGTAGCCGTGACGCAGTCAACGAATTTGTTGTTAGGTTCTTTTAGCTGAATTAGTTTCTCCAACCAGTGAACATTTCGGAGACCACTAATAAATTGTGCATTTAAAGTCGCAATTTTTGCACATTTTCTTCAAATCTGCAACAAAATTTGATATGCTTTCACCCTCGTGTTGGATACGCTTGGAAAACCGTTCAGCGATTACACTGGGTGCTGGATGTAAGTGATCCTGTACTAATTTTACCAACTCATCGTAATCTTTCATTTGGGGATCATCGGGACTCGTGAAATTACAAAGAAGTTGCAATGTTTTTGCGCCGATTGCATGTATGAGCCAATCCTTTTTGCTTTTTTTTACTTCTTCCGTGGATCCAGTTAATTTCTTCAAATTGAAGAAATTTTCCAGTCTTTTAACGAAGATTTCCCAACTTTCGTTGTCTTCATTGAAAGTCTCAATTTGGATACTTTCTTGCTGTGATGATTGACCGATATTGTTTTACCCCTAATCGCAGTTTGGAAACTGATAAGTTTATGACCAGATACGTTGGAAGTCAGCAGCAGAAGAAAGATAAAACCTCGTTGGCTATTTGACACAAGTTAAGATTTTTGACGTCTCGCATTATTTCCGACAGGCTCGCAGCTAACTTCTCTTCAAACAGTGGGGCGCGTTTTGAAATACGTAACACAGATATTCCAAAGAAATATGACAATGAAAAAGAGATTAATAAACGCTCGCTGGATTATCAATAAATATGCTCACTAAAGTCAAATAAAATCACAATTAAAAGAAAAGACTAATAGAAATCTTTATTAATTGGCTCTGCGGAAATACTGCTCCAGGATATTTTTGGTAAATTGTCTTTCTCAAACATATATGTGGTTTCATACACCATTCCATTAATTAACAATAAAAAGAAGCCTATTTCATCCAGATCCGTTCAGCCGGTATCCATATGAATATACTCTTAATAAAGCCCATTTCAGATTTTTTGGCTAAAAATGCACATAACGAAGAATTGGTGTTAACGCTTTTACAAAATTTCCCTAAACAACCGTTTAATGATAGCTACCATTACAATATGACTTGGTCTCAAGTTTATCCCATTTTTTAAGTTTTTCGCCTTTAAAGATCTCTGTAATAAAAGCCAGTCTATGGGATTTTTTTAATGGTATGTTTTCATTCGAGTTTTTGGGGCGATGTTAATATAATAATAGAGGTGATAATGTATATGCTAGCATAGATAAGCACCGCAGTTATTAGTTCAAACTAAGCTTATGTAAAATCCGCACCGGTAACATATCATTTTAGGCGCAGGGCCAGAAGTCCACGGGCCAAAAGTCCATAATGAACTTCTGACCCACTAGGGTGGGTCAGAAGTCCACAAATACATTATGGACTTATGACCCACCCAAAGTACACAAGAAGTTCCTGTGAACTTTTGGCCCATCGATTATGGACTTTTGACCCACTGAGGTGAGCCAATAGTCCATAATGGTGTACAAGTAGAGCTCTCAATTTATTTATTTTTTCGACTTAAATGAGTCGGAATTCTTTATTGTACTCTCCATGAAGGGTGATCATGATCAAAATTCTTGGCATAGCTACTCCATTTTCATGGCAACGAAAATGTGTGAGGAAATTCAACTCTTGTCTGAATCTGAGAGGAACTACTTTATTGATGGCACCTTCAGCGTTCTTCCATCAGGCGAATTGAAGCAATTAGTGATTATTTGTGTAGCACATTCAGAGCACGTAAGTACCTACTTATTAGTATTAGTTATTTAGAATTACTTTTCCAAATTGCAATGAGGTATTTTGATTTTGATTTTTTAATAAATAAGTGTAGTAATCAATTAATATAATCAATTAAAAAATCGCGCGATTTTCTAAATTCTAAATAACTAATACTAAGTAGGTACTTACGTGCTCTGAATGTGCTACACAAATAATCACTAATTGCTTCCATTCGCCTAATGGAAGAACGCTGAAGGTGCCATCAATAAAATAGTTCCTCTCAGATTCAGACAAGAGTTGAATTTCCTCACACATTTTCGTTGCCATGAAAATGGAGTAGCTATGCCCATTTTGCAGGCAAATTGTTAGTAATAGCACAAAAGTTTTTTTGTAACTATTTCTTGTCTTTGTTACTGAATTTACTTAATTTTGTTTTTTTTTTCGTTTTTTGTATTGATATAATTTATGTTAATTAATTTTGTTATTTTCTTTAAAAATAAATAGGTATCTATGATTTCATAATTGTTTTAGTTTTATTGTGGACTTGTGACCCACTTCTCCTTAAAAGTTATGAACTTGTGGCCCACTTTCTTGTGTACTTTAGACCCACCATGGTGGGTCATAAGTCCATAATGTATTTGTGGACTTCTGACCCACCCTAGTGGGTCAGAAGTCCATTATGGACTTTTGGCCCGTGGTCTTCTGGCCCTGCGCCATCATTTTAACTTCAAATATTGACCAGAAGTAAGCACATCGTAATCGGTCTGTATTTTTTTTTTTTTAATATGCGCGCACTCAAGGGGTTATGAATAAATACTCATATAATAAACAGTGCAAGCGGTAAGGAAAATTGAAAGGTAGATGAAAGAAGATACCGATGCACATTAGTTTTGAATGTCTGAACATCACAATGGGAAGGAAAAATCGAGCCAGGCAAAGCATTCCACATTCGTGTAGTGCGACTAAAGAAAGAATCTCTATACTTCACTGTGCTTCCGAAGTTGGGCTCGAGGTTAAAACGATGAGCATTCCTTGCTGCGCGAGTATAACGGTTCAATTGTTTCAGGGGAGGAATGCGGCTATTTCTTCGGAACATTCTTTATAAAAATACCGGTAAAATAAAGAAAGACAAGAAACATTTGTATTTCAACAATCACTGCAACGATTTACATGCTAGGTCGTGAGAACTATATATCTGGTCAGATATCAACGATTTGGATGGCAAAGTTCCCTAAAGTTGTATTTCCGGAACAAAACAATTAAAACTATTTGTTGTGATTTGTTAGAAAAACTGACTAAGCAGGGACAAGAACCAAAATTGGCTTCAGAACACTTTTCGCTTACTTCATATCCGAACCTCATGAAAATATCATCTCACCTTATTCGTTCGGATTCGACGAAAAATTGTAGGTTCCCTCCAATTCTCATACAAGAGGCCGTGGTTCTTCGGTGCTGTCGGAGCCACTTAATTTGTTTATTTTTTTATCATGATACCAACCTTTTATTGCTGGCTGTCTTAAATAAAATTAGCACAAATTGGTGAATGTTATTTGGGTTTGTTGAAATGAAATTTACAAATATATATTTGAAAGTTGTAAAGTGAAAACTTGTTGGTCTTTTATTTAGCTTTTTCAAAAATAAAAAGTACATAGTTTAATTAACTGTTTTAAAGTTAAATTTTTTAAACTAGAGTTGTAGCATATTAAAAAATTGTACTTATTAATTTATTTAATTTAATTTTATTAATTTGTGACTTGAAGTTTTAAATTATGTATGCAAGCTGAGATAAAACAACAACATTAAGCTAACAAAAATAGCAGTAGGTATGTAAGCAATTGTGCATCTCATTTCCAATGCCGCATTGAAAAAAAAAATATAAAGCCACAACATCAGCAACAAAAAGAAAACATTTTTAACTTGTTAGTGGCAGCATAATCAAAAATTCACTTTCTATCAAGTTAAATCTTCAGATAAAAAAGTCTTCAATTATATGACTTTTATGCGCGACATCATTTAGCGATGGGATTCACTGATTAAAAGAAGACAACCATGCCACAACCAGCCACATACAAACTGATGACTTGTGAAAACTGTCAAATAAAATGCAAATTATGTCAAAACGTGTGCAAGATTGAGTTGTCGTTTTAAGTAAACAATTTAAATTGCCGACAGCTCCTACCTACGCATGAGACACGTAGTGGGCGTGCAAAGTATTTGTATCTACAGCTCATCGATAAAATATTTCTTTTAATGCAAGCCTTATTTTTTATGAAAAGCCTTCTCCATCCGATTTCACTCACATTCATGAGTATTTTGTGTACCATTTTATTGATTATTTTCTGCCTCTTTCTTTCCGCTTCACTTTAACGATTTCAGCGAAAAATATTCCAAGTATAGTTACAAGTTTATAATAAACCTCATTAAACGATTTTTATTCGTTTTCTTTTACGATGTTGCAACCTAGGTGAATATCAGAAACAATATTGCCAGCCGTAATTTGTCTTCACATTGTTTTCTATTTCATTGGAGGTTACCAGTGCAAGGTTTACATGGAATTATTGGGGGTCTTACGCAACTGAAACAAATCATAAGTAAGTGAGATACACATTTTACAAAACCACTCTGGCTTACAAGGTGTACAAAAGTGGTCGATTGAAAATGACAACTAATGCACTTGAACGGGGATTCATTGCGTAGCTTTAATGGACTGGACAGTGACAGAAAGAAAGAATGATTTACTTGTAGAAGCCATTTCAGTGCTTCCTTCTTAAATCATAGTTTTGAATGAGTTTTTTTTTTTCTTCCGTCGAGGAAATCCACTGGCAAGGATTTTGTATGTTAAATTTGCTGAATTGCGGAATTAAAAGCAAAGATTTAACATGCGAAATAAAAAAGAAAGAATTTGTTGGTTTATGGTTTACTGCATAAAAGATAATTTAGTGAAGTTAAAATGGTTATCTTCCATATAAAATATCTGAATATGTATCACCCAATTGGAAGTTTCAAAACAGTAAGTAAACAGATACAAAATACAAGATTCAAGATTTCAGAGATATTGTGACAATTATTATTTTAAGAAATCATCAGTTTGTGAGGCTCAGTTGATTGTTGGAAACACTGAAAATATTCGAGTCTAATTATTGCAGCTTGTTCTTTTACATGTTTTTTCTTGCTTTGCTGAGTAGCCGAAAATAAAAGTTGTTTATTATATGATCAGCAAAGCCGAATTGAGTGACTTTTGCTTAAAAAAATCAATGTAAACTGAATGAACGCAGCAATAGATTCATCTTTTTGTTCATAACATATAGTTTCCCAGGTTCCAAGCTTAAAATGGCTCAAAGTATCAATTCATTCTAGTCTAGGTATATTATTTTCAACTTCATTTATGATATAATGTGTAGTTTTGGTGGACCGTTGCATCTCCCATAAGGTTTGACTATTTTCCTCCAATAGAAATGCTTGAAAAATACACTTCCGTTTGATATTCAAATTGATAATAATGTATCTTTAATTAAAAAAAAAAACTCAAGAATATGATTCAAGGTTGTCTTATTAATATTTGACATTCATTTTATTGTTTACTAAAGCAATTGTATCAATCCAGACCTTCAATAGAGATGATTCCGGTAGACAATTTTAAATCAAAATCTATTGTGGTTCTTGTGCGTAGGTTGCACTCTTGATGGCCATGAAAGACAATCTATTTAGTAGTTACTATACCTAATCAAATCATAAAAACAAATTTCAAAGCATTTAAAATATTGACTTCAATGCTATAATGATAACCTCAACCTAATGTGTATAAAATAAATGTTATCCATTATATTGATTGAATGCAGCTATAAAACCTTGAAAAAGTCTTCCGCGTTATTTTGGGATTGCATTGTATGAATAAGCATTTGACACAATGATTTGTAGTTTTTTTGTATTCAAAGAGCTTCCGCATTAAATTATAATTACACATTATAGAAGACTTCAAGGTGAGGTGAACGCATCATGTATCATATCATTTCAATGATATCGATATCATCATATTTCAGTTATCTAGCGAAACCTTAATTGCATAAGCGGTTGTGGCTGAAAAAGACTTGTTTAGGAATCAATTCGTGTTTTGTTAGGGTTTTAAATAGGTAAAGTTGTTTGACAAATATCATTCGCCAACAACAAAAACCTTTTCAATCAAAAAGCTAACTACTCAATCCGTCAAATATCCTTTCACTTCCAGGTTGTGTGCTTGACACCACCAGCTAAAATTTTACTGCAGTTCACAAAGGAATGCGTTGTATTTTGTGCGGTGCTTGTGCATAAAAACTTCTTTCAAATACCCTAAAGTCCAAAACAGCAAAAAAAAAACACCTGTGACAGCATAACATGACAGGTTGTGCGCTCGTTTCGTTCCCAATTAGAACAACAACAACCAAATACTAGTATTTCTCGAAACAGGCTCTCTTGCAACAAGTTAAACCACAAAGATACCCAACCCGCTATAGCAATATACATATGTACTACCTATGGTATTTGATAGATAGATACAAATTAGACCGACTCCCTACCAAAAAGATTCACACAAAGACCGTCATCAAGAAAATCAAAATACAATGGAAAAAAACCAAATCATTCCGAGAGCAGCTAATCACCGATAGATTCTGTATTGTTTGTTTGTACATAATTACTACTTGCTAGAAGTTTTAAGGTATAGAAGAAGTTTGAACAAAACAACCTTTTCTTGCCAGCACCACCACTACGCGCAACATTGCCGTCCCTTCCTCCACCACTTTGCTTGTTCTGTCAACATAAATTTGCGTTCGATTTGCGTATTTGTTGCAACTTAAGCGGAAACCGCTCTCTCCAGATGATTGCACAAATAAAAAACATAAACAGTCACGAAAATGTCATTTTTGTGTCAGTGGTAGGATTACGTTGCTTCACTTTCAGTTTTCATTCCCATTGATATATAATTACACACACGACGCGTTTATTGTGAATTTTACCAAATTTTAAAAAAGGAAAAAAAAAATTAGGTACAAGAAATGTTTTGTAACGTTCTAACTTCTCAATAAACGTAACAAATTATTTTGTTCTTATCTCTGTTTTCAAAAAATCAGTTTTAAAAAATAGTAGGTAATCGTTTTTAAAATAAAAAAAATAAAATTAAAAGGTAACTTGAAGTTATTTCAAATATATTCCAGCAACAATCTTCTTAGACAACCTAATAAAATAATATCTTTAGCCAGAAACGTATCATATCATAACGTAACATTAATAATTTACTTTTGCTATCAAGTAATAGATTCTAGTTTAGTAATCTTTTACGTAACGATATTTTGACTAGATTTATTGGTGCAAAATTATAGTCATCCTAAGTTTAAGGAATTAACGCCATACTTCTTAACTTAATTTTAATTTTGAAACAGTTCTCTAACTTTAAAGTAATTATAGACTCTTTCTGAAGCACTGACAACTAGTGTGGGGTTTGAAACATTTCTCTAACTTATTTGTGCTGAACAAGCCTTGAACAGTGACAGATCGCTCAAAAAACAAAGCAAACACACCTTTCTATCTGTCGTCAAATGTCATCAGCCCGGAATGTGTCAATTAAATGATAATTTTCTGTTTAATTTTAATTTTCTCCGTCTTCGAAAATAAAATTAATTTAATTTTTTGAAGAACTTATATATGTATATATCGTTAAAAAGTTGATCTTTGCAAAGAATGTAATGCTGTAATGCCGCTTCACAAAATAAAGGGTATTTCAGTTTCATGTCGTCAAACAATTCAAAATCTTCGTCCTCTGAAAACATTTTGCAGATTTTTTTTTGGCTTATAGAAAATGACAAATTGACAGGAGTCAGAAAGAAGCAAGTGTGACACTATCAAAGTTAAAATAGGGTTTTCATGATTTTAATTTTGATTCAAGTATTTAAAGTAAAGTTTAACTTGTCTATAATTGCCCAAAATTTAATTTTAGACTAGTGTCAAACTAAATTTGATTTAGCTTCGAGTTAAATGGTCTATAATTTTTCGTCATTGTATTTTATTAAACTATGACTCAAAATAAAAAAAACTATACCTACATATATTATAAAGATCGGTCTTATTCAAAAAAAGACGGATTAAAGTTTTTTCTTTACGTAATACATATTTAAAAACTACAATAATTTCGAAAACAATGGATCATTTTGAAAAACCATTTTTTATTAGTTATTTTAGCTATCATCAAAACTCATAATTGAAAATTTACTTTTTCTCAATTTTAAGGCAAATTATCCAACAAAGTTGGTGTTGATTATAATTCAAATGAAGGAAATAAATTATGCCATTGTTCTATTGGAGTGAATTTCAATGATAGCTATAAATGGCCCCTTAAGATGCCGAAAATAATTTAAATGATATGTGGAGGAGGAACAACTTGTTTGATTTATATATTTTAAAAATCTTTTTAACCAAATTCTATCCATTTATTTGAGAATCAGCAGAAGGGTTTTAATGATTAGGTAAATACTATGACCCATTCATACTCATAGTCATATTGTGAGCTCGAGTTCATCTGAACTGGAGTCTAACGTTAAAACTCAGGTTAGAGGCTGCTGTTGTTATTCATAAATGTTTTGATAAGACGAGTGGAGCGTGTATTCTCCTATAACTATACTATAATTTACTTCGCAATAGGTTGATCTTTTTTTTAAAGTAAGAAAGTGAAGGGTTGAAAATAATACATGCCATATATTTAATATATTTTTTTTTATTCATAATTGTTGTCCCTGAACAGAAAATTATGAAATTTAGGATAAGCACAATCGGCGATAAATATATCAAATGAAAACTATGAAATGTCTGATAAAATGCCGCAGTATCTAGTTTCTCGTTTTTTATTATTTCAGTGCACAATTATATCCGGATCTGCGGGAATACCTATGTATACATACACTCCTCGCCACTTAAATAGGACACCCCTCAAGTGCATTTTCTATCGTTCTTTGCTCCCAAACTAAGCAAGCTACAGAATTATTAACCAACAACCGGCAAAATGCAAGGGCATATTTTTGCGCCACATGAAGGACACAATAAAAAAACATTTTTTAGAATTCATCGTATTTTAATTTCAAACAATACTTACAATGTAAGGACTGAGGGAGATATTCTGCTGTAGAACTGATTTGAAAATATTTTTTGAGAGAGGTAGGCTAAAAGCCATTACAGAGATGAGGTTTAAAATTCAGAAACATCTTATTATTATAAGACTAACGGGACATGATATTTAGAAAGTTTAAACATCAGTATTTAGCTTTGTTTATACATTATCAAGAACAAGTATTTAATTGGCAGATACAATGCAGATATAAAGAATAAACTCATAATAATGGTTAAAGTTAAAGTATTTTATTGATTTTAATTCAAATTTTCTGAGCAATATAAATTTTTAAAAATCTGAAATGCTCGATTTAAAATACACTGAAAAGCTTTGCAGAAAGCCTCATCATCAAAACTATCAATACATTGAAAACAAACAGCTCTACACTAAAAGAAATAAGGGATGATCTAAACTTTGTAGGGGATATTTTAATGTTACATTACATTATATTTTGAAGAAAAAAAAAATTCATGCGACCTTCAAAAATGTATTTCATTTTTTCGTTTGAACTTTGGTTTGAATTTTCTTTGAATAGCAAAAACTCGAGAAAAAGAACTTAAAAAGAACTTGTCAAACATCTATAAATATGCCCCTTTATTTTTGTTTCTGCATAAAATACCAAGAAATGAATTCACTCAAATACAAAATCAGTACGCATTAAGTTAAACTGGCGAAATCCTACTCTATAGCGATTTGTTTTGTGTGTGATGATGACAAGAGACTTAGATACTTTTGCATTGGCTCAAACTGCGGCTGCGTTGCTGTCATCGGGATGGCTGAGCTAGTTTTTAAGCTCATTGTTAAACACGATGGTACTTCTTCTAATGGTTTCGCTTGCTTTTAGTGTTATTTTGTTTTGCTCTTTACCACTCTTTTTCTTCGTTTTCGTTTTTAATCTTAAGAAACGACTTAGTTATATCCACCTTCATGTTTACAAGACAAAGACGATGAAAAGTTTCTCTTCGTGCTGGTTGCGCTACTTTTTCGAAAGCCAAGAACCAACAACAACTTACCAATATAATAATAATGTAATCGCATTCAGGGTGGGTGAAGAGAGCCTTGCAGCTAACTAACACTGCTGAAACTGAAACCGAAGGCAAAGCCTTCCAAAGCCAAGTTGCGTAAATAAACGGGAATGTTGTATAGAGAACAGTTATTTTTTTTTTAAGTTTCTTTTTTATCATTTAGTTTTTTTTTATGTCTTCACGTCAGATTTCGAACATTTGCCTGAAGTTGTTTTTTTTTATTTATTGCCAACACTTTTGTGTGTGTCTCAATTGATGGGAAAAGTTTCGTGTTGACAAGGTTATTGCAGCTAGAGTTAAGATAGTTATAAGAGGTAAAACATAGCTTGGGCCATTGTTTTGAATGTTGGAGATTTATTGGCAACATATGAGGTTGAAGTTGTAATAGATCTTTCACTTAATGGTAAAGGACGGCAACAATACGAGTGGCACTGCACGAGTAAAAAATATACTTTTCCATTCAATTGTTACACTTAATTAATTTTGAATTTAATGGGCTTTTTGATTTTTGACCTTTTTACTTGCGACTATAATATAGGTACTATATGCGACTATTTATAGTTACTATGAAGCAAGTCTTGGATTCGTGTAAAAAAAAGTTTTGAGATAACAATCAAAAATGACATTACGGTGATAGAGAAGACGAAAAAAGTGGGTCCGGCAATTCGGTCTGTCAGTCTGTCTCGACACCTACAGCCTAAACGGGTAGGCCGATTTACATCAAATTTGGTATGTATGGTTTTTAGGGTAATATGCTAAGAGCTTTTTTTGTAGGTCATTGTAAGTCAAAAAATAACGGTACCTGCCATATTTTTATTTTTTTTTATTTTATTTTATTTTATTTTATTCATTATTCAGAGATCATAACAAGATCATTAATACTAAGATAATTCACAATAAGAGATCAAGAATAAGTAGTGATAAATTATATTTACAAGTAAATAGTGTTATAATTACTTCAGAAATTATATGTAATTCTTAAGACAATAATTGGATATAAGTACAAAATTTTATGAGTTTTATTAGTTGTGGGGTGAACACATTATTACATTATTCTTTATTTTATGGTTTACAATTTGTATTGAATTTAAAATAAAAAGAGAAGCACAGTTAACGTTATTTTACTAAAATAATTTGACTTAAAAGCATAATAATATAGTTAAGTTACGTAAGGAAGCAGAGTTTCAATTTCATTGTGGTCAAAAGCAAGAAGCCATTGCTTGATTTTTTTTAAGTATAGATTAAGGATTCTTATAACACGAAATTCAAAAGGCAGTCTATTGAAAAATTTACAGGCTACTACAGTGTAAAAGTTTCTGAAATGAGTAGTTCGGAAAGAAGGAATAGAAACAGTGAAAGAAGAATTACTGCGCAGGTAATGCCTTTCATTAATAGGGCTTTCAAAGAAACCACTCTTCATAAAAAATACTTTAGTTACTTTATAGTAATATAAATGTTTTACTGGGAGAATACTCAACTTTCTAAAAAGGAGTATAGAATGATCTAGACGATTTGCACCCGAAATTTTTCTTACAGCACATTTTTGCAACATATTGAGTGGGTGGAGCTTTGAATGGTATGCACCACCCCAACAGGAAATACCGTACTGTAATCTTGAATGAAAGATTGCAAAATATACTGTTCTAAGGGTTTTGTTGTCTGTTAGCTTTTCAAGGCGGTAAAAGCAACGAAGACCAATTCTGAGCTGTTGTTTCAAATAAGAAATATGATCAAGCCAGCTCATATTTTTATCGATCAGCACACCCAAGTATTTAAAATTGCTAACAGTTTCTATCTTGAAGCACTTAGACGAACAGTTTCCGAAAAAGTTAAAATTATTATTCATATTCAAATTACAAGAACAGAATGATGAGCTAAGTTTCTGGCACTCAAATGAGTGAAAATGAAGTCTAAATCGGAACTTCTCTCGTTAATCAAACTAAAAAACATCAACTTTGTTTTGCTACTTATAACAAGTCTATGAGCAGCAAACCAAGATCCTAATAAACTTAAATCATTGTTAATATCAGCAGCGAGATCAAGTGGGTTATTAGAGTTATAGGCAATACCTAAGTCATCAGCAAAAGCTGTAACATGTCCTTTGAACTTTAACGCAAATATTGAATTAATATATACTAAGAAAAAAAGTGGGCCAAGGACAGAACCTTGCAGTACACCCAAGTTATTTACTTCAGTTTTACTCAGGCATCCACTAACTTTAACTTGTTGAGGTCTATCTTTAAGGTATGAAAGAAACCAGCTCAGCATTGGACCTCGAAAACCAGCAGAAAACAGCTTATTTAACAATATCTTGTGGTTCACCATGTCAAAAGCCTTGGTTATGTCAACCGATATAACGGTTATCGGTAATTTTTCTCGAAAACGGCTCTACCGATTTCAACCAAATTTCACATGTGTAATAAACTGTAGAAAATCTATCAAAAAGTGGAAACCAAACCTTCAAGAAAATTCGTTTAACGGTACCTGTCATATAACGGTATTTTTAAATTCCGGTTAATACTGAACTTGTCGTAGCTATTCTAAATAGCATGGCATAGTATAAAATTTATATTAAATATTTTTAAATTTCGGTTACCTATACAACGGCTGAAGCGATTTGAACGAAATTAAATACTGAACTTGAGCTATTCTAAATAGCATGGCATCAAAATTTTTTTTCAAATTTTTATTTGTTAAGTTTTAAATAATTTTTGTAAAACTGTTTTTGTGAATTAGATGATAGATAGATAGATAGATAAAAACATTTTATTTTCATAGTACAAGTATACAGATTGCAACATAACATTAACGTTAAAGACATGGTTTAACACCGTCTGTCCAAATACAATACAGTTAAGCGCTCATTGAGTAGTTTATAATACATTAAGGTTCTTGGCAACCGGTATACAAACAAAACAAAAAAAAGTTTATGAATTCAATATTTCAAAAACCCGTTGACAGATTTTTATGAAATTTTGTTTTAAGGTGTAATAAATTAAGTTTAAAAGATCTTCAATTTCAATTTTTTTTAGCAAAATGTTTTCAAAAAATTTTTTTTGAAAAACTCGATTTTTTTAGAAACCGGTGCAACGATTTTGAAATTTTTTTCCATACTATGATTTTGGTTTGAATCTTTGTAAGATATGGTTTTCAAGCTTTTAAAAAAAATTCATACAATTTTTTCGTATTATTCCGTTTGTACTTTAAACTCTGCCACGAGAGCAAGTTTGTGCGACCCAGTCTTGCCCTTTATTTTAAAGCAGTTTTATGGTTTATTAAGGTTCTGTTCTTAAAATCACACTACTAGAGACAATGTTGATAAACAAATTTAATCGATTTTTTATTCCTTAAAAAAACACTCATACACCATATAGTGTACCTGCTTTATCTATGTACAAAATAAATATTATCAAATCCTAGTATGCAGCTGAAGTGAAACGAAATTTTTCGTCGGCTCCAAAAACATAGACGAAATGATAACGAAACGGAATCTGACAAATTGTTATGTAGAGTTTCGCCATTTGCAAAAAAAATATTTTTCAAAACACACAAAAAAACAAATAAAAAGAACAGAAATCCATTTTATAACAAAAATAACCACAAAAAAACACGAACAAAATACAAACGTCAAAGTTTCGCGAGAAATTAATATCCCGGTCAATTAAATTGTGTGCGAAAAAAATGTGTAGAGAATAGTGGAGACTTGAACCGGTTATCAACCATTTTACCGTGGAGCTGCGTACCACAAAACGAAAAGAAAGACGAAAAATTTCGTTTATGATTTCACTGTGTCATTTTTGTATGGGATTTTTCGTTTCACTTCAGCTGCAAACTAGGCTTAACAAGATTTTACACAAATGTAGAAGTAAGAAAAATCTAAATAACACATTATTGAATTGCCTGGGCCAGGAATCGAACCTCTGCCTCCCAGACACGGTCCTCGCACTACGCAATTCCGTCATTGTAGGTAAAGGCTAAGCTCAACTCAATTGTGTTTATCCATCCACTGAGAAGACGGCTATTTTATTATTGACGTACATTTTATTGTTTCATTTTACGTAATTTTTTTTCCCGTTCAATTTATATGCCAATTCAATTCAATTTATGTGCCATTTCAATTCGTCGAGCGGATAAAGGAAGGTAATTTAAGTGGAAGGTTTGACACGGGTCAAGAACTTATCAGGTCATTAGAATTTGAAAGGTTTTGCTGGTAAGATTACAGATTGAAGTTAGGCTGCGTAAGTTGTGCTCCATAATTCAATGTACATTGAGAAATGGACGAATAAGCCAACAACAAACTGTTGACATCAACACTATTTTAGCAGAAGTTATGTATATTTAGGTATTTCATGACTGACCAATATCAGGTTAATTCGAAAAACAAGTAATTGAATTGCCTGTGCCAGGAATTGAGCCAACCCAGGGTCATTGCACTTATCAATTCTTGACTATACTGTATTGTATAATTACCAAAACCGTTAAAAAATAAATTTCATGTTTTTCTGTGAACCATTTATCTGATTTTCTTTTTGATTTTTTCATAATATCTAATATCTCTTTAGAAGTTTTAGAAGACTAGGGAAATACTGTCAAGTTTTTTCGCCTCATTTTCGAGCTTTGGACACTTTTAACCTTCTCTAAACGTAATGTAGTATTACTATTTCAGAGATTTTCAATTTTTGAAGTTTAAAAAAAAATTATTGATTTATATCTTAAAAATATATTGCAAATTTACTGCACTAAACTGCGGAAAGATTAAATGTTTAGCATTTTTTTTTATGTATATAATTTTTACGCAAAAATATAACAGTTAGCGGAGAAAATTTTTAAATTTTTTAAAAATTTAATGATTTATATTCTAAAAATTCGCTGCACACTGCGGAAAGATTACATTTTTAGAATTTTTTTTATTAAAACTTTTTCCGCGTAAGCGGAAAAAGTTGAATGTTTAGATTTAATACTATACGAACATCGGCCGTTATCAGTTTATTGCGAAATTTGTAAAAAATCAAAAATTTATAAAAAATCATTAATTAATAAAAACCTGAAATGCAGTTATATTTGAACTTTACTAAAAACATTACCTACAATAATTTTTATCAAAATGGTTAGAACCTTTATGCACATCCGCACAGGCATAAACCTACTTTTTTGGGCTTCTCTACCATGGTAATTAAAACCTCGAATTTTGTTTTTTACAGGAAACCAATATTTTCCCTTATTGAGCAAGTAAAAAAGAAATGTTATGCTACACAAAAAGTTTATTCCAAGCTTCTGTGAAAAAAATTTAAGTAGGTACTTACCATGCAAAATCATTGATCACCTACCCTAAGCACACTTTGATTAGGTAATGTTTTTATTTTCATCTCTAAGAACTTAATAAGTTTTCTCGAATAGGTATGTATAAATACAATGTTACAACTAGCTCAAAAACGAGCGTCGCTCAGCTTCTAGTGTGCTATCCTATAGAAACTCAAATAAGAGCTGAGCTGGTCTTATTTGAGCTTCTAAAGGATAGCACACATCATTTGAGCTAAAAATGAAGTAAATTTTTAAGATATAATGCATTCAATTCCCCCAACTTTCGCATGCTAAGGTAAGACGTCTTTTACTTAAATGGAAGAAACAACGTCTTTTTACTTAAATGGAAGAAACAACTAAACGATATCAGCATGATTTACGTGATAAGATAGCATTATATTGTACTTAATTTACTCTGAAAGTGCTTCTAAAATAAGGATTTATAGCTTCAATATCGCCGTTAAAAGGTTTTGTTGGATCATCGATTTAAGATTGCATAGCAAAACCCTCGGGAAAACCCATTAAAATGCATCATCTTCTGAAAATTTCTCAGACCTCTGGATAGAATTCTAGTCCCTTTTTCATAAAATTTCCAGGGGACTGAGTTTTTTTGTATTTTTTAACCAAAAAACATAAAAACGTTTTATTTGAAAGAATAAAAAACAGGAAATATACTATGTTTTACTTAGTCTATTATAAAATACTAACAAATATGCCTATTTATGTACATATATACACAAATTATATGGATGTAATTACTAACCAGGGGACTGATAAATAAAAGGGACAATACACGACCTCTCGCACAAATGTATTTTTTAAAAGTGACATAACAAATATTATATTCGCGGACATCAAAAATTCCATTGCTTGTAACCAATAAATGCATTTTTATGTATTTAACTGTAATATTTTCGTGTTTTCGTGTATTGAATATTCATTTATCAAACTTAATTGTCAGAACAGAAAAAAGTAACAGTTAATAACAGAAAAATGCGTTTAAACCAAGAGACCCAAAATGTAGATAGGTACGTCGTTTGAAGTTAACACGGCAGTATTGTGAATGATTTATCGCCAGTCAGAATTACTAGAGATAAAAGAAGAAATAAGAGTTACTCGCTATAGAGCAATGTTTTTCAAACTATGGGTCGCGACCCACTGGGGGTTCGCCAAGATTTTCTCAGGGGGTCGTTGTACAAACTATTTTTAACGCTAGCTAGCATTTCAATAAATGCTAATCAGTGGAATCCCATTTAATGAGAATGATGGGTTCAGTGTATGTTGCTCATTAAATAACTGACAAAGTATTATTATGAATTCGGGGGTCGCCAAATTATTTTTACTAGCAAAGGGGTCGCGAATTGGAAAAAATTGAAAAACACTGAGTAATTGTTGTTTTTGTAGTGCATGTAAATTTTACTCTACTTTATATAAAGTAAAATAGTTTTTTCAATAAAACACGCCTAGTGATAAATATCTAAAAACGTATTTACATTTCAGAATGACAGCCTCGGAACGTCCATGTCACAAATTTGTTAAATAAAAATTCCAAGATAACACTCGCTGTATACTGAGTGTGCAAATCCTTCAAAAGCCAAGCAAATATTTTTATTATAATTACTCGCCCGCATTTAGCATCTGTATTTTTATCTATATTAGTAATGCAATCATGAGTTTTGCTCTGTGATCGTCATACAACTACGTCGTGATCAAATACCCGGGCCGAGCAAAAGTGCACAAAGCCACAGAACACACAAAAGCCGGTATCGTTACCTAGACCTACTCTCCTAGTTCAGTTTTGCCACACACTCAAGAGGTGTGCGCGTTGTTTAAACACAAAAAAAACAGCAAACAAACAACAACAACGACGACACTATTGCGCAAACAAAATGCATTTATAATATCATTAATGACGCGGCAAAAGTAAATCACAGAGAAAGAGACAGAGAAACGATATAACGACGACAACTTTTGTGCCAGATCGTGTCGTCAACGAGCTATCGTGTCGATGGATGATTTTATTCGTACGTCAACAATTTTTAGTGCTGCACTTTCTGAGTGTAAACAAGGCAATTAACTGCCAATAAAATGTCAAGAGTGTGCTTGCTAGCATAAAATGAAGAACTACGATCTTCATCGAGAGATCGCTTAATGGTGAGACTCAATATTGCAAAATGATATCATGTATGGAGTGTTGTGTGGTAAAGTTTTGCAAAAAAAATTCAGAATAAAGATTGAAAATTTATCAGATTTTTTTTAAAGGAAATAGAAACAAATATATATTTGTATATACAGGGTGAGTCATGAGCAATGCGACAAAATGCTAGGGCGTGTAGGTTGCGTTGAGACAAGAAAAAAATCGTATTAGAGGGGGGGTCTATTCCCCTCCGTTTAGCCGGGAGGGGCAATTTTCGAAAAAACTGACTTAAAATGGAAAAAAAAATATTTAAAATCAACGGCTTCATTCACAATGCTGTGCGATACGTTTTTGAAAAGCCAATAACTTTTTCTTTCATTCTGTGTTTAAATAAATCTATTCTAAGAAATAGTTTTTGAAATATTAATTTTCAAAGTCAAAATTTTGAAAAAAAAATTGAAAAAAAAATTTCAAATTCATTTTTTTCAAAATTTTACGTAGTTAAGTGCTAATTTTAATTTCAAAATTCAATGCTGTTATTAATTTTAAGTCTAAATAAGAAAACCGGATGCAAAAATTTTATGTCGTTCTCAAGAAATTAAAAAAAAACCAAAACCACCTTTTTCTAAGAAAAACATTTATTTTTATTGTAACGAAGCAATTTATTTATTTATTTAGCATTAATCTTAGTTTTTTTTACTTTTTTTTTAATTGGAGTTTTATGAGAACGTAATAAAATTAAATAGTATTGGAATAACCCTGGATTAATATTATTTTCATTGATAACTTCTGAAAACTGACCTGTCAATATTTTTGCCTTGGCCTGCCCGCAGCCCATGGGTTCTACCTGTTATGGGGACAATAGGGACAATAAAACCGCATTTTTTTTTTAATGAAAAAAAAAGAAAATTGCAACGCAAGATAAATAAAAGGCATTGCAGTTTTGCTTAGTAATTATTTTCAATTTGAATATTAACTCATTAACACGTAACGATGTCAAGCTCATACACCCGAGAAGAATTAACGGACATGCATTTCTGCTACGGTTTAGCTAATGGTCGAAGTCGTGAAGCCGAAAGACTGTACGCTGAAAGATATCCCGATAGGAGGTGTCCCCATCATAGCACGTTTCCAAGAATCCACCGACGTCTAAGAGATCATGGAGTGCTGGAGCATCGAAGAAGCGAAAGGCCAGTTTCTGATGAGTCAAGAATCTTAGATGAAAGAATTCTGGATTTAGTCCGAAATAATCCCTCCGTCAGTACAAGAAGGATATCCACTATGCTTGGAGTGTCCCAATCTAGAGCATGTCGAGTACTTCGGGCGGAAAATTTACACCCGTACCACTTTACGCCTGTTCAGGAACTCACCTCAAACGACAAGTTATTGAGAACCGAATTTTGTAGAACATTACTACTTAGAAATGAAACCGAACAAAACTATTTTAGAAGAATATTCTGGACGGATGAAGCACAGTTTACTAGGGATGGGGTTACTTACTTCCACAATTTACATTATTGGAGTAGCGCCAATCCACAAAAAAAAAACAAAACAAATCACAACACCGCTTTAGTTGTAATGTTTGGCTTGGTATTGTTGGACACACTGTGATCGGGCCCCGGTTTTTGAATTCCATTATTAATGGAGAATCATACCTGCAATTCCTACGAGACCTTTTACCCTATTTATTAGACAGCGTTCCATTGGTTATAGCAGATACTTTAATCTACCAACAAGATGGTGCTCCAGCACACTACAGCTTACAGGTGAGAAACTGGCTGGATGATCATTTTAGTGACCGGTGGATCGGAAGAAGGGGCCCCACGGAATGGCCGCCTAGGTCACCAGATTTAACTCCCCTAGATTTCTATGCATGGGGATTTATGAAGAATTATGTTTACGAAGTGGAAATAGTATCATTGGAACAACTGAAGGAACGAATTGAAGTCGCTGGAGTCAAATTGCAGGAAAATTTGTCAAGCATAAACTTATGTGAAGCCATTACAAGGAGATATAATCTATGCCTTCTAAACAATGGAGATCATATCGAGAATTTTTTATAAGTACTTCCAATAAAAAACATAGTAAAAATAAAAGGAATAAAAAAAACTAAAAAAACTAAGATTAATGCTTCTTAAATTGCTTCGTTACAATAAAAATAAATGTTTTTCTTAGAAAAAGGTGGTTTTGGTTTTTTTTTAATTTCTTGAGAACGACATAAAATTTTTGCATCCAGTTTTCTTATTTAGACTTAAAATTAATAACAGCATTGAATTTTGAAATTAAAATTAGCACTTAATTACGTAAAATTTTGAAAAAAATGAATTTGAAATTTTTTTTTCAATTTTTTTTTTCAAAATTTTGACTTTGAAAATTAATATTTCAAAAACTAATTCTTAGAATAGATTTATTTAAACACAGAATGAAAGAAAAAGTTATTGGCTTTTCAAAAACGTATCGCACAGCATTGTGAATGAAGCCGTTGATTTTAAATAATTTTTTTCCCATTTTAAGTCAGTTTTTTCGAAAATTGCCCCTCCCGGCTAAACGGAGGGGAATAGACCCCCCCTCCACCCCCCCCCTCCCATACGATTTTTTTCTTGTCTCAACGCAACCTACACGCCCTAGCATTTTGTCGCATTGCTCATGACTCACCCTGTATATTATGTAGATTTATATATGTATATTAATAACCAAAATAGTGCATGAATCAGTTTTAAAGATATTAAAAAGTCATGATTGTAAAACTGATGCATGTGGCTTGAACCTTCTTTCTATGGCCTACATTGACAATGAAGATGAAACATAAAAGGAGCATAATTTAAAATATTGAATCTAAAAGATGCATTCGAAAACTTGAAAAATTGGCCGAACCTACCTCACAGCGAAATAAATACGATTATCAATGAGTTGTGCCGAGGCGACGACGTACATAATACATGTAGGTAGGCTTGATCCTCATTTTGCACACGAACTATTTTGTAATGAGCATTTAATTATTTTTTTCCTAAATCGATTAGGTTAGGTTAGTATTGATTTTCGATTAGATCAGCAATACCGTGTTAAAATATAAAAAGCTACCTATAGATTATAATGTTTTTTTTTATATTTATATTTAAATAATTACAATTTATCTCAAAACTATCTTGTGAATAAAAAAAATAAAAGCTAAAACTTGAATTTCTTAGGAAATAGCTAGGTTTTGCGTGCAAAAAGGCCTAGCTAAAATTTAAGTTTCAGCTTTAGCTTTTTTTCACAAAACCCATTATTGGCTCGAAAATTTTTATTTTTTAGTCTGAAAAATAAGAGCAAATGCTCACCAAGGAAAATGAAAAAAATACGATTAAAACGAACCATATGTAATAAAAAAAACTCTTTCTTCATATGACCAATTAAACATAATAATTATCGTTATATTTAAAATTAAATTTTTTTAAGATATCAGAAAATTTGATTACATCCGTCTTTTGTAATTCATTTTCGGTAAAACTAGTTCCAGCAATGATTTATAGTTATTTTCATTCAACTTTGTGTTTTGTATAACCAAGTTAATAGTTGAATTTTGGACTCCAGATCATTGTTTTGTCCTTCTTCTTGTGTCTTTTTGAAGTTTTAGTTCAGCAACCGTATTTGTTTTGTGATATAGTTTAAATATTTATTTCAGCCATCCAAGTTAAACTTTTTTTTTCATAAAAAAAAATTATTTCCGGCAGTCGTTTGAGCGTAGCCCTTCTTGGATATTTCACGTAGATATTTGGGAGAAACGCAAGTGTTTCTTCCTTCTGAACTCATTTATGGGTTAGTTTCTTTAAACTTAAGCTTTAGACCCTTTAAATGTTAAGCACGAAAAACAGTTGATACTTTTGTCTGGAACTACTATAATCCCTGATCTTAGCTGCTGACAGTTGGTGTTGCAACTAATTCATCAGCGTTACTGGCTGACTTCCAAAAGACAGTTTTTGGCCAACGCCTTTTGGTTGCAGAGTTCTTGCCCAAGTTGAAAACTAAAATAAATATTTTGATTGGAAATAAAATTGACATTTCTCAAATACGTACATATTGTAACGTGTTGTAAAAGTAATACGAAATACTTTTGTTTACTTCTTAAATTTGATGTGTAAACCCACCAAAACCATGTAAATTCAACTTTAGTTACCTAGTTTATATGCAGGGTGGAAAGATCGAGTTTGATTTGAAACGAAATTCCAACCCAGGTATTTCAGCCAACTAGTTGAATGCTTGAGGAGTTGAGTTAAGTGCGAAAAAGTTGAAATGACAGGAGAATACCTGCGTTGCTTTGTAGACATTAAGACCAAAAGATTAAATTTTCGAGAAAAAAATATTTGTATTGCTTTTAAAAGTTATGCGCATACTTTTCAACAAAAAATATTCATTCGTTAATATGCAATTGATCACGTGCAGTAATAATTGTGTATTCACCATTTCGACCCAGGTATTTCATTTAATTTTCGACTCAACACCATACTGCTCGAGTGCGATCGAGTCGAATTCCATTTCGTTCCAACTCATCCCCGTTTACAAATGGGTGAACCTAAAATCAAGCTCGCTTAAACCATGCATATAAACTAGGTAAGTATCAACGAAAACATCTTAGCACATACACAAACCTTACATGTTTTTGTGTAGTCTGGACACGAACCATTTAACGATTTCGTTAAGTTTCAGTAATACGTTGCTAGAAACGTCAAGAGGGTTTTGAACTGCGAACGTCTAATTGCGTTTTTCGCTTTTATGAAAAAAAACCATTGGCATCCAATGAAAATCTAAGATATTTCTTTGTTCTCAGCAGTGAAGTAGTTTTCCACAAGAGCAAGTTCGTGCGACTCCGTCATGCACTTTATTTAATAAAACATATCTGTTAAATCATCCTGTTGAATCGAATCATTTCTTTTTATTCATTTTTGTATACTTTATGTAGGTACATATACCGTTTTCATTAAAAAAAAAAAAACAATACCTTCCATCACAGAATCAGAACAAAAGAACTGGATTCAGCAACAACAACTTATGCGGAAGAACTTATATTCGCAGTTTTTTTTCCACTTAATATGACCTTGTTCTTTAAAGGAAAGGCATGCAATTTATAAACTGGAAGTTCTTTCTTTTACAATAAATCTTTTAGGGTCGACCCCATAAAACACTTATTTTTACTTTTATAATATAGGCCAAATCTTTGAGATCTGACTCGTTGATATTTAGGTCACCATAACCACGAAGACCATACAATTTTATAAAAGATGCAATCACCTAGAACAACAAAAATGTAAAAAAAAAAACAGTGGACCTACCTGATTCCTTTAATTTTAAACTACCGACGAAAGTATAGTATACCATAAAAAACGGGGTATCAATAATAAAAAAAAACGAAAAAAGGAAAAGTAAATCCTGTCAGATGGTAGTGGCTGACATAAATTCCATCCTGGCTAAATCCGCTGAATATCAAATGAGCTTATTGGTGAATTCTTATGTTTTGTATGAGTTTATAAGGACCAACATTGTATATACCTACGGAATGGTGCGTTGATTTTACATTCATGTTGCGTTCGGAATGTAAAATGTTCGCACGATCAAATTAATGCATTTTGTTTTGTGTTTTGATTGATGGCTGAATTATTTTTTTTTGGTTTGGTTGACTTTGGTTTATTAATGAAGGGCCAGTGCTACCTATTATGTTAAAGTTGGGCCAGTTGTTTTTCTGGAATACATACATATATCTACTTATAAAGCATTAATTGATGACCAAAAGGAAATATGTATGTAGTATATCATTATTTACCTAAATGATGAAAGTTTAGTTTAGTTTATTTTATTTCAGGTAAAACTAACACAGTAAGATAATTCTTATAAGCTAGTGATAGTTTATGAATTTACAAAGTTCAAATGTATCAATAAAAAAAACATACTTACATGAAAGTGTTTGAATTGTGCGCCTTCAATCTTTTAAAAAGGATAGAGAGAGATTAATTAAGTTGTTGTTGACAGAGGTTAATCCTTGTTTTTTTTAAAGAACGTTTGTTTTTAAAAATGTAACATAAAAATATTATATATGTATGTTTCTTATTTGTTATTATGACATCGACTGATATCCTTTCCTGTTTATATATTCTTATATTCCTCCTGTAGTTGCAAACTCACAAAACTCTATTCTCTACATAGATGGGGACTTCAATTGCCGAAAATCAGCTGGATTCCTGATCCTGAAAATGAAGCTTTTCTCATACCAGTTTTATCAGAAATTATAATAATGACGATGCTCACTGTTTCAAAGATGAATGCTCCATTAATGCCATTGCACAATTTAATAATTTTAAATTCGAATTGGAAAAGTTTGGATCTTATTTTTACTGACGATATAAGAAACAAACAACAGTATCAACAGTCGTCATCTGTTTTTGACTATGTTAAGTATAGTACCGTCAGAAGGGAACTTCAAGCGTGTTTAAATGTATCTTATGATAATTATGTAGCAAGTGTTCGATGTGAAATCCCAAAAAATCCACGGAAGTTTTGTTTTGTTTTGGAACTTTGTTAATACAAAAAGGAAGCCTTCAAAGTAACCAATCGTGATGAACTACTGTGATAATTCCGAGGATAATTCAACCAATGATGCTGTTTTAATCTGTGATATGTTTTTTGACTTTTTTTTCAACAAGTTTATACAAAACCTGATTCTTGTGATACTATTAGCTGTGATTCTTGTGATACTATTAGCTGTGATACTTTCAAAGAAAATGTCCAATACTTTCCGCAACTATAGGCTTTCCTCCTCCGGTAATCAACGAAACTGTGATAAAAGACTATATTTTAAAACTGAAAAACTCTATTTTCTATGGACCTGACAAAATTCGATATTGTGTTGTAAAGTAATTCGTATCTATCCTAGTACGTCCTTTATGTTATTTATTTAATTTATCGTTGAATGTTACTGTTTTTCCGTCACAATGGAAAAGTTCGTATATTGTTGTACCCTTACACAAAAAAGGAAATACAAAAGTTATTTTTTTAATTTTAATAGCCGCTTTACATTATCTTATTCAAAATATACAAAATTATAGAGGAATTGTCAAACTGTGTTGCATTCCTAAAATGTTTGAGAAAATTGTATTCGATGCCACAAAAAATAATTGGAAACAAATCATTTCTCCTTATCAGCATGGATTCACTCAAGAAAAATCTACGGCTACAAATTTAATGGAATATGGCTCTGATGTTATAAATACAAATCAAGAAGGATACCAAACTGATACTATTTATATATAATTTATTTGTCATTCCATTCTACTGCGAAAACTAAAATTCATTGGACTGCCTGGGTTTTAAATTGGTTAGAATCTTTTTTATCAGATAGAACAAGGTTTCAAAACAAATAAATGTGTATTCTGGAGTTCCTCAACGAAGTCAATTGGGACCCCCGTTTTTGTTATTTATTAATGATATGTGCAATGTTATTGTCCGGTCTAATATCCAAATGGTCGCTGACGATGCTAAATTGTATTTATCTTTTAAAATGAGGATTTAACATTAATTACAATCTGAGGAGAATACATGGTTCTTTTTTAAAACATTTGAAAAATTTTTTTAATAATAAATTTAATAATAAATAAAATAATGATAAAAGAATAACTTTTAAATAATAAATAAAATAATGACAAAAGAATAACGAAAAAATATAGAACGGTAGAATTTTTTTTTTTTTTTCAAATGTGTTGCTTTTTATTTTTATAAATGCCAAGAGTTAATCTTGATTTTAATTCTGGATCTGAAAATAACGGTACATGACTTATTTATTATAAGTCTTAACAGGTTATTGGATTTTGATAATATTTTATATGAGTGATTTGCCAATGGTGATTTTTGTCGTAGAAATTATTTTTTCGTAAATAAACGTTATTAACGGTGTCTGCCACAGTATCGTATTTATTTATATGGGCTATGCCTGAAACGCTAACACATATTTTGACAAAATAAAAAAAAAATGTTGCCAATTTTTAAAACGTCTGTCAGAATCACTGCCACACTTAAAACGTCTTGTGTCTCATTTAAAAAACAAATCATTTTTTAAGCTACTATAACTATAAGTTACAAGAGCCGCGATCATGACCTTATGTAGACGGTTGAATGAAATTATTTTTTTTTTTATATTAAGACATGTACAAGTCATGTCATAGTCATGTTAACGGTGACGTGAAATAACGCCAAATGAAATAAGACTGAATTTCAATTTTGGTCTTATTTCGTCTTTAAAAACGAAATAACGCCAATTTGCCTTTGGTAAACGAAATTATGCCAAAAATGTTTTGTTTAATTTTGGAAATAGAGCCAAATAATTTTATAATAAAAAGTAAGGTATGTATGAAGGGCCTTCCTGTAACCCTCCTGTCTGGGCCTACGATAGGATTTGGGGTGGGTGTGAGTTTGGGTAAATGCAAAGTTTTGAATAAAAGAACTCTGTATATACCCAAACTTCCACGCACCCCAAATCCTATCGGCCCAGGCAGGGGGTTGCAGGCAGCATGCCCCCAAACACCAAGTTCACTGTTTATACGCTGCACACCTGAAATACCTTATTCTTGTTGATTGGAAAGTCTAATTGGCCTTATTTCGATTTATACTTGGAAATTAAGCCAAACTCCAAATTTGGTGTTATTTCGTTTGGGAAAACGCAATAAGGCCAATTTGGCGTTGTACAATATGGCTTGTACATGCATACTTGTAAAATTTGCAGTTACGTGTGTACCCGTCTTAAGATATAAATTTTAATTATATTTATTGTATTCTTTAAACAGCTAAGAATTGTAATTTGTATAGCTTAAATAAATAAATGAGTAGACTAGCGATAAGTTTCAACATAATTCTTTCAACATATCCATTTTTGACACGAACCTCCGATCATTCCCGTTCCGAAATTCCGTCAGACAAACTGGATGTCCATGAGCTCTATCATCTGGATGCAGATGTTGTGCAATACTATCGCCCGTATACATCATGCAGCAACTCAGGTGCACACCGGTAACCAGCTTAACCACGTTAGTCGGTGTACACCTTAAGGTGCCGTGCAACCCCAAAGTATGCTGCTGCTGCTCACTCAATGAAGGTTCCAATTCAGATTTTTGTATTCGTGGTGAGCGCTGTGATCTTGTTGAACGTTTACTGGTTATGCTGAATGTTTCTTGACTTTTTTTTTTGTTTGTTATTCAGTTTTAAGATCTTTGCCTACGTGCGGAATTGCTCGAAACGTGATTTCATCCCAGTTAAGTCTACTAGTGTGCTACTTTTTGTTTGGCCTCAAGAGTGCTAACATGCGATAGATATTCTTTTATTTTGTTGATGTAAAATTAATCGTAATAAATATATACTATATAATAGAGTTTTAAATGTTTATGTGTACTTTGTTTTTATTTGTTTTAACGTATTTTATGATGGTTATAACAGTAGTAGATGGCGAAACTCCATCCGTAGTACAGCTTTTCAACAAGTTTTCTCTGATGCAAATAATTAATTTGATTTGCATCTTTATTAAAAATTGCTGACAACTAAAAAGTATCATAAAATTGAAAATAAGTTTTCTGGAATTTAATCCAATTTTATTTGTTTTCTATATGAGTTTATTTAGATTAAACTAGGTATGCAGTTGATGTGCCTGCTGAGGTTTGATTTCGAAAAACAAGGATTGGTCGTTCTTGATTTGGATCATTAAGTACCGCAAACTAAGAAACAAGAAAATTGATTGTTGAGTTTTCGTCTGTCTTTTAGTTAATAATAGAATATTCTATTCCGAAAATTTTTGGAATTGGTGTTCTCGATCTCATATAAAAATGAGACATATATGATACATATTCTCAAAATGCTGAAGGTCAAATGAAGACAAGAGCGTGAATACTTTTAATATGAAAACGACAGCGTGTTTTTTTAGGCTAAGCAAACTGTCGTTTAAAAATAATTATGAATGTATGCCTAATAATGTCCATGGACCTTATGACTATTTTTTAAGTGGTCATAATGACATTGTGCATATTTGGAGCAGATATTTCAAGTATTTCAAGTATTTTCAATTTGGACTTTTTTGTTTAAAAGTGGAATAAGACCCAATTCGTTTTCGACTTTATTGCATTGGACTTTATTTTATGGCACTTGCCTTTTAATCTTTTTTACTTATATTCATATAAATCAAGTTTTGCATTCGAGTTGGGTACGAAATCTCGACTGCCTAAATCCCGACGGGACAAAATCCCGACTGAGGAAATCCCGACTGTGAGAATTCCGACTGAGAAAAGAAGTAAGGCAAAGGCAGGTATGAAGGGGCATGCTTTCTCCCTGCAACCCTCCTGCCTGTGCTAACTTTAAGATTTGGGGTGGGTGCAAGTTTGGGTATATGCACTTTTTTTGTTCAAGTTTGATAAAAATATTATAAATCATACTGTTCTGAGTTGGGATTTCGGCAGTAGGTTGTCTCTATCCCCTTGGATTCGTGGAAAAAAAATTGAGATAACAATCAAATATCAAACATGACATTCTACTATGATAGAGAATACGAAAAAAGTAGGTCTGACAATTCTGTCTGTCTCTATCGACACTTTCAGCCTAAACAGGTCCGCCGATTTGCTTAAAATTTGGTGGATAGTATTTTTAGGGCGTACCCGAAGTCCCGAACGTATTTTTAATCGGCATTCTAGGCCTACTGAGAGAGCAGCCCCGGGAGCTCTACGGCAAAAATAGGATTTTCACTGGATCCTAGCTAAGCAGACGCAACGGTCAAAATCCCACCCTGTTATCTAAAACAGACCATAGGGAAAAAAATGCTCCAAATAAATATCGATTTTAAAGTCGCGTATGATAGCGTGTGGATAAAGAAGAATTGTACAGAGCCATGTCGTATCTCTGCATCCCTGCCAAACTCTTCCGCTTGTGCAGGATGACGCTGGAGAAATCTCGCCGCTCTGTCAAAGCTTGTAAGAACACCACGGAACTGTTTGATGTTGAGAAAGGTCTAAGACAAGGCGACGCGCTATCATGCAACCTATTTTTTAGCAACTGTACGAAAATCGCAAGTCAACACCACAGGTACAATCTATCTATCAAAAGTCCGTTCATCTACTCGCGTATAATGACATAGACATAATCGGCCGAAATAAGCGAGCTGTGGGCTGTGGCTGGTGCATTTGCCAGTATTGAATAGGAAGCGGCAACAATGGAATTGGCTGTTAACGAAGACAAAACAAAATATATGCTATCAACGAGAAAGGTAGATATAATTTTGAAGTAGTCAAGGACTTTGTCTACTTGGAATCCACTATAACAACGCAGAATGACATCAGTGCTGAGATCTAACGAAGAATTACACTTGCCAATTGCTAGAAGCTGTACAAAAACTTGATCATCCCAGTCCTGCTGTATGGAGCGGAAGCATGGCGTTTATGGGCGCAGATGAAAAGTTACTTGGGTGCTTTGGGAGAAAGATTCTTCGAGTAATATTTGGTCCTGTGTGTATTGATGGAATATGAAAAAGAAGATTCAACGACGAGCTATACGGGTTATACAGCTATATAAACCTGATCAAGAAGCTGAAAATACAGCGGCTGAGATGGCTGGGTCACTCGGAGCGAATGGACACCAACGCACTAGCCCGACGAGTCTTCGAGGCCAATGGACGGTGTACGCAGCATTGGAAGACCCCCCAATAGATGTAGCTTAAAGTGGAAAACGACCTCAGCCAACTTGCGGTGCGAAATTGGAAACGGCTAGCTAGGAACAGAGCTGGCTGAAGAGACTTGTTGGTTGAGGCTGAAGTCTATACTGGACTGTGAGTGCCATCTAAAGTAAAGTAAAGTAATTAAGTATTCTAGTTTTCTCGAAAACGGCGCTAACGTTTTCAACTAAATTTTGTAGATATAATGAGGCATTGAGTGTCTATGTATATCAAATAGTGCAAATGAAACTTTCAGAAAAATTCGTTAACCGGTTTAAGCGATCTTGAAAAAAATTATACTGAAATTCCACTGTTAGAAAAAAGATGGCGTATCTAAAACTTTTTTTTTAACTCAATTTTTTTTTATACAGCTTAGTTTTCAGATAAAGAAAATTTATAGTTCTTACGCAAGTCACGCATGTTGTACCCACTTTTCTTCAAAAAATGTTTTCGAAAAATTATTAAAAAAAAAAATAATTTTTTTTAATTTATTTTGAATTTTTTTTTCAATATATTCATATTTACTAATAAAATGTTTGTCTATACTTCGATTTCGGTTTGAATCTTTATTAGATATAGATTTAGCCCTTTATTTTTATAAATAAAAATCGTCACTAATAATAGACGATTATTATACGCTAAACGGCTAAAGGTTCCTACTACAGGATCACTATTTTCATTTTGCTATTATATGTTTTGACAATTTTAACACATTCAACGATTCATAATACATCCATATTGTAAAAATGGCAAACCCTTATCTAAAAATATCTACATTCTTTAGTCACAGTTCGGTTTAACATTTGATTGGAAGATATATGTCAAATCCCGGCAACGAATTGGATGACCATTTATTGTACTAAAACGCCATAGTATTATAGGAAGCGTAAATGAACGTAAGGTACTTACGTATTTGCGAGCATAGTTTAAAAAAAATCATTTCCGTTTTTTTTTATTTGGAAAATCTTTAAACGCGCACCGATATATATAATATGTACAATTTCAGACAACCGTTAAAATGCGGAAATAATAATATGGTGCATCAAATTTAATTTGTTTCTATTATTTCAATGTTGACTCGATATTTCACTGAGTTACTTACGCTCTTATACAGTACACAATTTGTTAACTACTTTCCAATTTAAAAGGAAAACATTTTCGTTGTTATATTGTACTAATCGTACTAGAATGTCAGTTTCATTTAACCTTTTTCTTGTACAAATATACTGTTTCAGTTACCGGGCGAATAATTACTTACTTTATTTCATCTTGTTCAAATAAGAGGTAACATCGAAAAACATAAGCAAATAAAAATATGACACTTAAAATAGTAGCAAAATACAGTTTTAACGAATTTTTTTCCGGTCGTTTCCTGGACTGTATTTTTGTGTGATTAAATCTTAAGATAACGTTTCGAGTAACAATTATAATGTTGTGTTGTTTCTGCATTCGAGAAAGTACGCAACAATTAAAATGATAAAAAGAAACATATAATTGAAACTGACAACATACACAGTTACAAGGAGAGGATAAACAAGCAACAAGCACGTGATGCCATAGAGAAGAACAATTAAAATAATTCACATATTATTATGCACTATCGTTCGCCGTATAATGAATAATGATTAAGAAAAACAACATTTTTCACATTTCACTCGAATTCCTGACATTTAAGCTATAATTTTACTTTTAGTGAATACTTTTTCTTACTTGTAATTCAATACTTCTCTCAATTAAACTGTTATTGTTTTGTAATGAGAGTACGTAGGAAGGTAGTTCTGATAATACTTTTGATGACTTTGTAAGTATGTGTGATACTGTCTGAGTGCTACCTATAAACTGATATCCATAAATCAAATCGTGTTTGAACTTTTGTTATCTTCGGGGCTATACAGGGTGATTGGTTTAGGGTGCACCAAAAAGCTTGAGCGTGTAGGTTAAGTTAACCCAAGAAAAAAATCGTATGGGAGGGGGGTCTATTTCCCCCAGTTTAGGCGGGAGGGGCAATTTTCTAAAAAAATGACTTAAATCAGAAAAAAATTATTTAAAAACAACGGTGAATGATACAAAGTCATGTTATACCTTTTTGGAAAGCCAGAAAACTACTCTTTTATTTTATTTTTTATTTAAGTTGTTTAAGTGAACAGTTTTAAAAAAATTAATTTTCAAACTCGAAATTTTGAAAAAAAAATATTTAAAAAAAAACTATTTTTTTTCAAAATTTTATGTAATTAACTATTATTTTTATTTTCAAAATTCAATGCTCTTATTGATTTTTAGTAAAAAACAGAAAACCGGATGCCAAAATGTATCTTAGGTTTTGAGAAATAAAAAAATAAATAAAGTAAGTAAAGTAATAATAATAATAATAATAATAATAATAATAATAATAATAAAGTAATTCGTTTTTTTTTTATTATTTGCTTAAAATCGGATAGTATGTAATAAAAAATAAAAAAGGGATAATCGCTTAATTAATAATTGACCTAAGCAGGTCAAGCAGGATGGGAAAGCCAAAAAAAAGTGTTTTTCTTAGAAAAAAGTACTTTTAGTTTTTCTTGATTTCTGCCTTAACTTTGGATTTTTTTCGTTAATATCTTAATATAGCAAATATGTGTTTATGCAAAGAAATGTTTTCTATAAATTACAAATTTGAGGTTGAGTCAATTATTAGCCAGAAAAGAGGAAAGAAAAGATCCATAATTTACATTTCGTCTGTGTTTTTGGAGACGACGGAAAATTTCGTTTTATTCAGCTGCATACTAGGCTTTAAACTCAAAGATGACAGTGCCATTTGAACCTCAAAGACGCTATGTTTGCGTTGTTAAGCCTAGAAGGTAAGCTGATGTAAAACTAAAAATCCCATACCAAAATGACACAATGACACATCATAAACGAAATTTTCCGTTCTTCTCTCCATTCACTTTTCGCACACATTTTAATCGACGGGCACATTATTTGCTCGCGAAATTTTGACGTTTTTATTTTGTTCGTGTTTTTTTTTTTGTGGATATTTTTTTTTGTTATTTTGGGTGTTTGAAAAACATATGAAAAAATAATTTGTTTCCTACACAGTTCACTGATAAAACTCGATAATATACAAAATACGTACCTTTAATAATTTTTTTTTTTTTTTTATTTTAAAAATGTATGTTTGCTGGTTCAAGTTGTAAAACACATCACTGTATCTCCAAAACTTAATATATTTAAAATATGAATATATGGACTATGCCAGCTTGCTACACCTGAATAATTGATATTCCATGTCAAACGAACTATACAAACGAACTAATTTTTTTCTGAGTCGATCGATAAGTGCTCGGTTGCTCTGGCCATAAGCAAAGATCAGCAGGGTTCTTCTGCTTTTGTGACCTGGAAGCTGAAGTCATAGCGCTTTTCATATGCCACACAATACTTCATGTTCCACACATTGCGTTTTGATTAAAGTCTAGTACATAGCTGAAGTGAAACGAAAAATCCCATACAAAAATGACACAGCGAAATCAAAAATGAAATTTTCCGTTCTTCTTTCCGTTTTGTCAGTGGTGAGCTGCTATATGACGGAATAATGGTAACGGCACATTAATTGCTCGTGAAATTTTGACGTTTATTCGTGTTTTTTTATGGTTAATATTGTAATGAATTGGATTTCTGTTCTTTTTATTGTTTGTTTTGTGTGTTTTGAAAAATATTTTTTTATAAATGGTGAAACTCTACATAAAAATTGTCCGGTACCATTTGTCCATTTCGTCGGTGTTTTTGGATACGACGGAAAATTTAGCCAAACATTTTCACACATTGCTACTTTTTGAAATACATGTATTCTCGTCTGTGATACAACTTTGTAGAAATTTGTTAAACTTTTGAATTCGAGCTTTCTTGAACAAAAATCACTGTTGCCCCGCATACTTTAACTTACAGTATCTGGCCAGCAGTGTCTATTTTCAATCAAAGGGTCTTCTATGGCAGACCGCAGTAGTTGCAGAAATGGACAAATCTGTTTTTGTTCCGATATTTCAGTATTTTGTTGTTGGTAACTGTAATCATTTTATATAATTTCACTAACCCAAACTTCAGCCCCCCCCCCCCCACCCTCTACTGCACAAGAAAATAAGTCACAATTCACAAATAAAATTAAAACATCAACAAAGCCAACCACAATGCCAACAATTAGTGAAAAATGTCAATACCTAACAAATTTCATTGTCTCTAATTTCTTGTACGTACACATTGCTACCGATTAAGTGAGAGTGTGTTATGTCGTTGTTAACACTGTAACAATCTTGTTTTAAAACAATTAAATATATGTATATTTAATTGAAATTACAAAAACCTGTAAGTTTTTCTAATTGTTTTCTCTTTTTTTCTCATTTCAGGTGTGTAACAACATTTTTTATGGAAACTATTTTTATGCGATAAGTATATATACATTATTTATCTAGTAAAGACTTGTTGGTTGGTGGGTTTATTATCTATGACTAGATCCAATTCAAAAACCGCATCCACATGGTATCTGCGTACAAACATAAATATCTATAAAAAGAAAAAAATACTTATATTTTACCTTGTCAACGATCTGTATCGTTTCCGGTTCTTTATAATAATTAATTTTACATCAATTAACATAAATATATCACTCATTTAATGTCAGTCAAAGATTGAAGGGAAATATACTTTGTGTGGTATAGGAAAACCATACGCACAACAACATAATCAATTCACCCTCCACACCAAACGAGCAACTTGTTAGCCGTCGCAGCAATCAAATACGTCGTCATTCACACATTGCATTGGAAACGTATGATCTAAAGCATTCTATCTAACCTCATTTAATCAAAAACGTATCTGTCAGATTTAGATTATGAATTTGAAGTATCTGATAGATATCACATGCATCGAAGAATATGCACTGATTGAGTATAGTGCAACACTCTCTTTCCCACTTAAATGCCAATGCAGTTTTTTTTTCCTGTATTATTGGCTAACTTGATGTTGCATGCATTGGTAGTATGAAGCATGCGGAATGGAGGTAAACGAAAATGGAGGTGTAGGTATGTGCCATGCTTAAATTGTGCACTCTACATGTTGCATTTGCATTGCTAATTTGTATTTCATTAAGAAAATGTTTCGTTTTTTACTATTTCCCTTTTTTTTTTTTTTTGTATTATTTTTTGCTATGCAATTCAACTAATTATGGTTGCATATAAAAATTCCATCAATTGAAAATTGATCTTCATATATAATATTTGCGTTTTGCAAAGTAGGAGTTTTTTTTGTGTGTGTTTTGTACATAGATTATTCCGCCGCGGGAATAGATAAATATTAGTCATTGATAAGTTGAAGGTTCTTCCTGATTTTATTAGAAAATTAATTAAATGCTTATACTTGGAAATAAATTAAGGGCTTTTAATTGCATACATTTGGTAGATTATATTGTTGATTTAGTAGTTCAAAGTTTAATTGTTCGTTTTGTAATTCTAGTTGATAGATTTAAGGAATAGACGCTTACGAAACATTTTTAAAAGTTATATCAAAAAAAGGTTTAGATAAAAACGAAGCGTCCTTTAAGAAGGCAGTATACTACGATTGCCTCATAGCAGGCGTAGTTTACTGCTTTTGACTAGGTTTTTATAAATAAATGCACAAATGGATTACAAATAATAATTATACATATCTGTAAAGCCTATAACCATAACCATATGAAGAAATATCTTAACCTTATTTTTTTTATTTCTTTGTAAATTTCCTACATTGAAAATATAACATCATTTTTTGATTAGAATGTAAGTAGTTTTTATTTCAATTCAATTTCATTCAAATCACTAACTGAATGATTGGAATTATCACTTATTTAAGAGCTAAGAAATAAACGTTGGTTAGGAGTACCGAATATAAATATAAAACAAAAGATTTTGCTTAATGAAGTAATTAATCATTTTGTTTGGATATTTTATACATTGTTCGTCGTTGTTCTTCTAAATTTCTTTTGTGTAAACTACTCATTGCACATGTTTGCCTTTGATATCGAACATTTTTTATCTTTTCACCTAAAAAGCTTTTGATGAATTTAAAAAACGATGCTATCGAAGTTTTATCAATCAATTTAAATTGAATTGCTTAGAATTAAAATAACCTTTTAGGGCCGGAAGCCTTTGCTGCTAGTTGCTCTTATCTATATTAGTAACAATTTTTAATTGTAAATTTTAAAAATAAAACAAAAAACATAAATAAAATAAATAATAAAAATAATCTTTACCCAGATTAATTGCTGAAATCGTTTTTTCACCATTACAATTAGAATTGTCGATGTGGAAAATATTGTTAACAAATATTTTAACTGTATTATAATATCTACATAAAACAAGTAAAAAAAATTGATTTGAAAAGAATTCTGAATTGATACAGAAAATATTCCAAGATCATATGTTCGATTAAAAACTAATTTTTTAAAACGTAAGAGTTGTTTTAAAATAAATCGATTTTTATTTGATAATTTAAAAATTATTTCCAAATCTACGCCAATTTTAAGTTTTTAGTAGTTTGCACAAAAATAGAAAATTTAAAGAAATTAAATAAAACAAGAAATCAGATTTTCCCAATTAAGGATTTTTTGTTTTTTATTTCCAAACAGTTTTGTTAAATGTTAATTCTATGGCTTTTATCACGCTATTCAGATAAAAAGTTCAAGAAAATAAAAAGGTTCTCTTATTGAAAGCACTGGTAAGGAGGCATTTAAACATTTGTTGATCCCATAATACAGACAATTCGGAAAGTGGTCAAGACGTATAAGTTAAAATGCTGAATTTTGAAACCAGCGAGAGTTAACAAAAAACAGCTTTTCTATAATTTAATTACGAAATCATCAACGTTTCTATACTCTTTTCTACCTGGTTCATCTTAAATGTTCTACTCTTCTTCTTCATTATTATTATTTCTTTTCTTTATTTTTATGTAAAATTCTATTACATATTGTATAATGTAATATAATTGATATTTGTGATAAATTGACAATGAAATTAATATTATGAAATCGAGTTTAACTGTGGATGTAAGCACTTAGACTCAAATGCAAAGAGTAGTTTAAACTCAAACTGGATTTAATTGCCTTTAATATTAAAAACAAACAATTAATAACTATCTACATTGTGTTGTAATGAAATCCGTTAAAAAATATTAAAAGTATTCGGATACCATTAAATCGACCTTTCACTTTTCGATCTTACCCACTGAAAATAGTTTTCTATTATACCAATTCATAATTAATTATTGAATAGCTTGGTCTAAAATATATATCTCCATTTTATGCAAATAATATCATAATGACTTAGTCTGCAATATCTATTATACACTCGTGTTTTTTATATAAAAAAAAAACTGTGCCTTAAACTTTTTTAAACCGGTCGTGTCTAGGTACTTAAATACAAAACAAAGCAAAATTAGTATATTTTAGTAGTTATAACGGGACTTCTGATTTGTTTTTAAATTGTTTCTCAATAGGCCTGATTTTTTATAAAACATAAAAAATAAATTAAAACAAAGGTTTCCAATTATAATTTACATAACTTTTATTAGTCACAAAAAGTAGATATCTTGTATCTAAACACATCAGCTGAGTATTGTTTTGATTTAGTCTTTTTCTTTTATGTCCAATTTTTTTTTTTTTTTATTCGTCTTGTTTCTGGTTTTTATTTCAGAAGTATTTAAACGGTTTGGCCGCATTGCTAAATTTGTTGATTAATGTTAAACAAAACTTGTATTGATCTGAACAACAATTACCCCACGTCAACTTATGACATGACCTATCATTTACATTCTTTACAATGCCGGTACAACTTAGGTAAAAGTTGAAAAGCAACTTGAAGTCTCCTTCATCGTTTATGAATCATGGTATTTTTGGATTGAGGAATCGGTTATGAATCTTTTTTTTATTTGGGGCAAACCAATTCAGTGATGTATTCATTTATTTTTTTTTTGCCAAATATAAAAAAAAAATATAAACAGGTTAGACTTTCGATTGTTGTTGTTGATGGAGATGTACGGCCAAACAAAGTGAACATTTTTTAAAGTGGATGATCATTAAGTAACCAATTTATAATTTGTTTGAATTAAAACAAATAGTGTGTATTTAGGAAATCTTTTTGCAACTATATGCATATTACAGTATAGATAGATTTTAAATTATTTTATTTAAAGTGAAAGGTAACGTTTATATTACAGCAAAAATAAGTAAAATATAAAAGATTCATAACAATATTTAAGTTTATACAAAGAAAAAAACGAAACAAATGTAATTCACAGTCGCTCACAATTAAGCTCAGGTTAGATGGGTGAGATCGATAGAAAGTGATTTACTAACAGAACAAACTTTTCTTTCTTTTAACAGCAATGCCAATTTTGAAGGTATAGTGGAAAAACAAAACGATTTTGTTTTAAATTTTACGCATTAAGTTTAGTTCACAACATAAAATAACATACAAACATGGAAGTTATTTGATATGGGTCAAAATATATTCACACATTTAAAACGGTTTGTAAAATGTTAAGTACTTACTGCTTATTAAGGTAACCATCCATTATATTAGTGAATAAAATTTCAAAAGATTTGAATGTCTCTGATCATCTAACAGTTGAGAGGCTCTTACTCTGATAGTACGCCAAATCAGTTGATAAAATTGGCCCCGCATCTGAGTGTTACTGAAAATCGAAAAAAAATGAAAATTGTAGCAACCAGAATTATTTTGCCTGTTCACTCAAACAAACGGACGATTTTACTATGTTTCCCTGTGCCTACATAAAGTACTAATATATTTGCTCGTGAGCTACATTATGAAATTAAAATTTTGAAAATTTATTAATATTTATGCTGCAAGGCATTTAGGAAAATGGCGTAAATATGAGATCAAGTTGTATTCGGTAGCTGATTTAGCTAACAGTCGTTTAGTCAAAAACTTGGAAAAAAATAGTTTCAGTCGTTATCAATTGATGACCAACTTCGTAAAGAATTGTTGATACCATACCTGAGTTATGTGCGTTTTTAGCCAAAAATCGAAAATGCCATCTTGTTGGAATTTAAACATACTCAGCCTTATTGTGAAGTTCAACCGGAAATTATTTCGCCTGGCGAAAATCGGTTCCCCCGGGATTTTAAAAGCTATTGGGAATTTCGCCCGAACGAATTTTCACTTCGAATCAACAATGACATTCTGAATGAACGAGGCGTGTATATGCACTCCTTAACGAACCTTCAGTTTACTCCGGAGCATGCTCATTGTTTTTGTTTTTCATTTCTTACAAACAAAATTAATTTATCTTGATTTTGCAATCTTTTGACATTTATATAATTAAATAGCTTATACAACTTTCTAAAATATCGTTTATTATGATTTTCTTTCTCTGCGAAAATGCTTTCTACTCCTTCAAGTTCGACAAGTTACTTGAAAAAATAAATGAACAAACCTAATTTGCGCTCTTTCAGAAGATGAGATTTTTATGTCTCGTCTGTCGTGTGGTTTATTTAAAAAAAAATTTACTATACAAAATTATATTTAAAACAACCTATTACCTAGCTGAAACAATTCTAGGTAACAATTGAATCATAAATAAGCAGCTTCGTTGTTTCAAGATCAAAAGAAAAAAGTCAACTTTTCTGTTCAACGTTGACAAAATCAAAGGCATTCGACATTTAAGTACATTCAAAATCGCTTATAACGAACTCGATGGAACTGGAGAATTTGTTCGTTATATCCGGTGTTTTGTTATAACCGATTAGTACAACTTGTCTTGTATGAACCTTTGACGGGACTTCAAAATTAGTTCGCAATAACCGATATTTCGTTATAATAGATTTTAATCTTATAAAGTAAAAAAAACTTTGTTTTTGTAGCAAAATATATTTTTTGTTTAATTAAAAAGTTCAAAGTCAAAACAAAGAGATCCAAAATGTATACAATTATGAGGGATGTTTTTAATCCTTTGGCATTGTATACTTAAATTTTTTTTTGAGTTTTTTAAAATAAATATATGTAAATTATAATTAATGTAAGTATGTCTGTTTGTCCTCTATCAGTTCCTAAACCATTCCTCCGACTGTACTGAAACTTATAAGTTACTAGAATAGGTTTAGAAAGTACTTTGATTGAAATCGGATAGTAAAAAATTTCATTTTTTCTTTGTTTCTTATACTTTCAATCGATTCCGTTGAATCGACAATATTTCCTATATAGCTCTTAATTTTTTAAATTTAGTAGGTAATTTCAAGTCTATTTGAATCGAACATAGAATATCTTCCAGATGATCTAAATTTATTTGGTGATGTCTTTATATTAATGGCCGGTGATTTTCATCAAATATTTTCAGTTATTTCACGATCAACTGTAATTTGTTGAGATAGGTGTTCGAAACAATCAGATTAAAAATAAATATGCTAGTCCAATATGATTCATAAGATTCTAATTTTTCGAAGCAGTTGCTGGATATTAGAGATTACAAAATGCTCATTGATAATTCATTAATAACATTGTCAGAACATTATTGTAACACTTCCCAACCCAAACCAAAGAAGAATCGGTTTTAAAAGTTATTACAAACATTGGACGGTGGAAAAGGAAACATCATTATTTCATATTAACTATATATTTTTGCGGAGATGTTTGATAAACAACACTTGCCACCAGATGTAGCGCAATCAATTAATCATTATGTTCGAATGTAAGTCAAGCAAAGATTTGCTATCGAAATTATATTTGCTGTTAAGCACAGCAACAATTTAAAAAGGAGAATTTAAGAGTGATACATATTTTAATACATTTTTTAATTTAATTTAAACGGTTTAAATTTCCGATTACTCTTGCTTTTGCAATGACAATCAAGAAAGTTCCACATGGGCAGTTATACATTACGGTGCATGCTATAAAGCAGTTTTTTTTTACTTTACGTTTTTCACATATTTTTTTTTATATTTTTAACTTTAGTTTTTCTCTCGCAGAATGTTTACTACGCTTATATAAAAAACGCAAAAATAAGTAAAAAAGGAAGTAAAAAACTCGAAAACATAGCCAACAATTTTTTTTCATCAAAATGTTGTTCATATTGAATTTGTGTTGTTAAAATAGTTTTCCGCCCGAAAAAGTTTTTCGGGTGAAACTCACAATAGGCGGAAAATGAAACTTCATTTTTTCCGGGTGGAATGTTGTTTGAGCGAGCTACACAATAAAGCTGAACAGATACCTTCAAAATTTCATCAAAATCGTTAGTCGATTCCGGAAAAAAAATAAAAAAGTTATATCAATGGTTAGGGGTACCTGTGATATAACTTTTTTGTTTTTTTTTTTATTTTTTTTGGGCCAAAACTAAAATTAAAAATTCACCAAAAAGTCATAGACAAGATGAAATACTGCCAAATTGTTAAGGCTGTAGCTCGGTGAGCAACAACCGCACCTATGCACATCCGCATAGAAAGGGCAGACTATGTAATTTAGTGGCACTGACAGTTTTGAAGAACAACTCTTAACCAATCCTTTTGTGTGCATTATTAGTTCTACAGAATTGGAGGGGACCTATACAATTTTACGGCGAATCCGAATGACTAATGTGAGATGCACTTTTCATGACAATGATAGAAAAACAAGGTGTTCTACAATTTGTTTTAATTAGGTGTCCTTAATAATTATTTTTTGAAAAACAAAAGAGTAGATAACTTATAAATTTTTTTTTATTTCATATTAAGTTTCATACTACTTTTGTTTTTAATGTCTATACGGTGTTATCATTTATAAGCTAAATACTGAAAACCACGACTTGTGAGTTTTTTTCTTCAAAGATTAAAAACAAAATAAAAAAAACAAGTTCAAAACTTTTAATACCGTACGGCGACACCTTACATAATAGATGTTTTTTGTCCGAATATTTATATAAATTTTAAATTTATGATATTAATATTAATAAAAAGTTTATAAAAAACATGTTAGTTGATAAAAGCTATTTATTAATAGGTATAACAATGTTTGTGAATAACAACAACTTACAATCTAACTGCCGAATCTGTTCTTGAAGTTGTTTATCCACAAGATCGCAGCGCAACAATTCGTGTATGGTGTATGAATACCTTAACATGTTCTTCATACCTAACTAGCAGCAAATTTTTATCAAGCATCAGGTAGAAAATAAAAACATGTGAATAAATAGTTTCCCAATATTAAGGTTCAATCTAAATTGAGCCAATACAACATTCAAACATAATTTCCATTGGTTGTCGATCATTACTTGTTATTGTAATCAAAATCACACGATCAAATTGAAAAAAATTTACAAATTATATTTACAATAGCCCTCGGTTGCGGTATATGTATGTATATGTTCCTCCAGTTATCATGTTAACAATGCCACAACAATGTAATATCTTTCGAACTACAAACGCATAAAATAAATTCTAAACAAGTAATATACATATATAGAGAGATATTTTATAGCTAACGCACATTGACATTGGACAAAGTATAATCATACACGATAGTATTTTCTGATGTAATACAACAATACTGTTGGCCTCCAACAATGTGATGTTTATTTTTCAAAAAGTTGGCACTTATCCCGTGATGAAGTGTTGTTTACGGAAATGATGCAACGGGCGGTATAATGGTGGCCTTCTTTTTTTTATTTCGAATAATTTTTGTTACACGTTTTTGCCTTTTGATTAAGTGATCTGATGTTATGATGACGCTGCTATGTTTACCGAGCAAGCTATGTTTGTGTCGCAGAAGACCATTTCAGTTTAAATAGTTTCCGATAGATAAGTGCAATTACGTAATGGTTTTCTAAAAGTTTAATGGTTATTTCAACATGAAAATTAAAAAAAAAGTTATTAAATCAAGTAAGAATAGATAAGCAAATGTTTCGATTTTCCATACTACAAATATCTAATCATCGATGTTATGCGGGATTCATCGTTGTTTACTCACGAGCAAATCAATTAATTCACGAAAAGAATATACATATTAATTTCATGAACACATTAAATAACTAGTGCCCCGAACAATAACTGAAAGGGTTTTCGTTCTTTTCACCTAATAAAACTGGAACTCAGACTACTACTTTGATTTGAACCCGCAACCGCAAAGCGGCCTTTTTCGGCGCAGGGACATAAATCCTGGGACATAAGTCCAAATGCTGTTTTTTTTACTTATGTCCCACTTTGATGGGATATAAGTCCAAAATCGAGTTTTGAAATTATGTCCCACCAAAGTGAGATATAATTTATTTTTAAAGTGAGACATAAGTTCAAAACTGACATAGATACCTAACTTGCACCAACCCAAACTTGCACCCACCCCAAATCCTATAGTGGGCCAAGCAAGAAGTTGCAGGGGGGCAGCATGAGTCCCCCTTTCCAATCTCAACTGTTGAGAAATACAGGTGGGCCACCCAGGTACTGTGGCTCCTCGGAACATAAGTCCAAAATCTTTTTGTTTGCACTTATATCCCACTTTGGTAGGACATAATTTCAAATTTCGATTTGCGCCGCCTTTTTCTGCTTTGAACTTATAACACATCACTTCCATTCCATGTATCAACACATGTACAACAACAAAATTGCCCGGTGTTTTAGTTTCAGAAAAGTGGGGAACCCGTACCGGCATGTAATGACGTAACCACAAATGAATCAGTTATTCTTTGCTGACGAAAGTGAAGATCCTTCATCATTGCAATGAGCAATTTGTGTATGGGTGGACGTTTTTGAAAAAATGACAGAATACTTATGCTGATGCCCACTCAGGCCTATTCTTGGCATAAATTTAAATGCAACAGTGCTTTCCTAAAGCCTAATTACGTTTGAATTAATGATCAGTTCATAAATTGGCGTAAGAACTTGACCATTTTCTGTAGACCAAAAAATTTCTCCGAAACTGAAATAACACTGCATACGGTTCACAATGTTACATTAACAAGAAGTATGAGAGAAAATTGATGGCAACTGAGATGAAGATGACTTTTGCATGACAGCAGGAGTGACAAAGCTTGATGGAATTAGAAATAACAGGAAGCCTTCACTTCAAAAATACCACCGTGAGAAAAATACAGAATGCAAACTCAACTCAGCTAGTGCTGTCATGTACATACGATGAACGTCATCAGTTCTAGTGAATGTCTCTGTACTAATAAACTTGCTGTAGGTACCATAAACTCGTTGATCATATATGTTTTCAAGAATTTGTGCTGTTGGAAAAATGTCCATATATTTTTCGCTATGGTTTCTTGTATTAAATATTAGTTTCCGTTAAAAAACTTCATGGTTTTTGGGTTGAAAATTTGACTACGACAACAATTTTTTCACAAATGTCAGTGACAAACCAAAAAAAAACATTTGAACCAAATGTTGTTAAAGAATGTGATCCTGGATCATCTTAACATAGTTGCAACCAATCTTACGCAATATCAACACACGATTAAATAATTTATTTCACGACGATCGTTTGATATTTGTTGAATTGATTTTAATATTTAAAATATTATTGCAAATGTCAATAAACTGAAATACATTTAATTTCTTTTTTAATATAATACATTTTAGAATTTTAAATCAAAACGTTTACAAAGTTTTTGTTAATACTAGCGGATACCCGGCGTGTGCTACTACTCTAAAAAAAGAAATAAATGTTACTTATTTGTTTAAAAAAAAGAAGAAATTTAATTTATTTAATAACTATTTAAAGGAAAAACTATCTGAACAAAAAATAATTGGCAAAAGTTTGTCTGAAAAGATATTTGACGTGTATTCGGATCAAAAAAAAGTTTTCCGTTGCCCATATCCAAAAGCAGTTTGGCGAATATTTGCGCAGCGTTATCTTTAAGTAATTGTACGCATAGATATTTATTGACAATGTAGGTTTTTCAACGTGCCTCCAAAGATAATAATGATTTCATACAATCATTTTGTTGAACGGTTATTGTTGATCTTGGAATTACTAACAAAGTTTTTCGAAAATCAACAGCAAGAAGCAATAGAGCAATTGTGTTTTAAATATATAGATTTTTGTTCACCTCAAAAACAAAACATTCCTGAGACGAGGTCATGGAATTATCAACCACCTACACCCAAAAAAATTATATGTACCAAAAACATTCAAGCAGTACAATCTTTGAAGTACAGCAAATTAACAACAATTATCAAATATCAAACGTCAGTCTAATTTGCGTCGGGAAAAAAGAAACAAATATTTCCATGAAATAATCCGAATAAGTTCTGAAAAACATTAAATTAATAAAATTGATATGAGTGAATTAGAATCTCCTCACAACAACTACCACATTAAAAAAAGTTGGACAATTAAAAGCATAAGCAACAACACCCTTGGGATTCTTTTATCTATAACCATCAGTTTTTTTTATGTTGAAATGAAATTTATTGAGGCGACTCAAAAGCAATTAATCAATTTAGCATGCACGCCCTACTTACTGCAAACAAAATTTTATTTTGTTCAAAAAACATCATAAATCTATTTTATTGAAAATAAAATACTCATGATACACTTTCACTCTCAACTTAAAACAGTGCTGCCAACAATTTAAATAAGTTTTCTCATTAATCAGTTACGCATTCTTAGTCGCTTGACCGGATTGAAAAAAAATCCTAGACAAATAGGAGCAGATTTTTTGTATTATTTTTTCTATTTCAAATTATATAATTCAAAATAAAAGCTCAAGGATCATACAAAAAATGGAATACTATCAGATTATTAAATATTTTGATTTTAATGTGTATTTCTTGTGTTTCAAAAAACTAAATCAACCATAAAAAGGTAAAAATTCTACACAAATTTGTGCGAAAAAAATACGAATTGGAAGCAATTACCATTCACCACTACTTGCAGCTATAGTATAGCCACCTTCGACGAACAACACCGAACCGAATGCTTGATTAATCAAGTAGTCCAAGGTGCTATAAAATAAATTAAAATATAATAAGTTCATTTAGGTTGGTGCAATTCACTTGCTCTCGTTTGCACCATACACCTCATTGGCACCACCGCCCGCTACCGACATAACTGTAGGCCTCACCGATCGCTTGCTAAGCAACACCGCCATCTACCGAGATACCGGTAGTCCCATTCATTCCGTGAGACATTTTTGTTTTTGTGATAAAAGAAAAAAAGAAAGCGTAAAGAGCAACATAGTTTGTTGCGCAGCTCTACGGACGTATTAGCTGCGCAATGTGCACGCAGCAAAGATTTTGCGTCTTAGTTTCCATTTCTTCGCTGTTTTTCTTTCAGAGTTTTTTACTCTTTACCCAGTCACATAGTATTTTGTATAGATAGCCCCTCGCGCACCATTATCTTGTTGGACTTGATTGACTCCAACCATCCAACTTAACGTTGCTGGTAGTTTGGTGTTTCAGTATGTGGAGTGTTTTAGTATGTGGAATCTAGTCGACCACTCTTGTACGTTACGTACATGAAACGCATACGAAATTTATTGGATGCGGAAGTCGTGAACAGTTAGTGAAATGCGTTGGCACACACCTCGCGTCTTTCGCTTTGTGATGATTAGATATGATTTTTCCCCCAGAACCATGCCAGCAGCAACCGCCTCTATTGCACGTAGCTATTAGCGTTTAATTATGTGTAAATTACTGGGTGATATATCATTTTTGAACGTTTAAATTAAAACTGTCTTTTATGGCTGCACGAGTGTTAGGTTTTGGGAAAGCTTTAAGTTATTATGTTGACGCACAGGCTATCTTTTTAGTCAAATGATATTGATGTTGCACAAATTAGTCAAATTACTAACCATAATAGGCAGGTAGATATAGTATAGCGAGATTTTTAAATGACAAAAACAATATAACTGATGTTTTCTTGGTTGAATGTTCTTCATGGTTGCTTTGAATGTGAAATAAAAAAACTGAACAAAATTAGAACAAAATTAGAACAAGAACATTCGCCATTTATAGGCAAGCTACGCACTAAATCAGTCTTTCATCTTTTTTGATGCAAGTTGGTATTGGTACAGATAAGAATGCAACAGTTGGCTTTCCTTCAATGTTAATCTGCAGCGGTTTTTACATGAAATAATCCTTATTTTACAAGAACCAAAATAGTTTTTTGGAAGGTAGTAAAAGGGGAGAGCAGGTACGAACGTAGATAACCAGGGGTGGAATCGGCTAAGGGAATTTTTGATAATTGACAGTCAAAATCTACACTTTCGGTCTGCGTGAGGTTACCAGAGTGATAGCTAAACACCAATCACAAAAACATTGTGACTGTCACCTTCACGTGAAATTGATTTTCATTTTTATATTTGTGGCAATGTGACTAAAGTTACCACACGCAAACGAAATATATTAAAATTTTAAACATATATTCAAATTTAGTTACCAAATCAAAAAAATCTTATTTCTGTTACCAGATTAGTTTACTACAGTTGAAAATGAATGGTTTTATTAAGAATCATTGCATTTATTCATTGAAAAAGTTGAATTGAGTTCAATTAGTGGATGTGATCACCGCCTTATACCATAGAATAATAAATAAATAGAACATCATCTCAGGAGGCTCCACCCACGTTTGCCAACAAACTTTCAAAACTGCAGAGTTTTAATTTTGTATGCGTGCCCGTACATTTCAAATGGGACTGTCAAATTTTTCTAGACAATACATTCTTAATATTTGGCACTGAGCTGCTCACACGTATTCACGTATATAGAAGATCGCGTGTAAAATTGTTTTTCTACGGAAGAGACGGAGGAGTAGGTACAAGTTGATTACCTGTGCCTTATACGCAGACGGAAAACTCAATGTGATCACTGATCACAAATGATGATAAAAAATGTGAGAATCAACTATCATTTTACGCGATTCCATCCCTGGTGTCCCTTTGAGGAAGGTTTCATAGAATGCAAGATAGCATTCTATTAAAATAAAGCATTAAAAGCATTTTTTTAATGCAAAATTGTGTGCAAAGACTAGCAGCACTCCAAAAATTATAGGTCTGTTAAATACTATTTGTAAAAAAGTTCAAACAAAAATTCGAGTGTAAAACCTTTTTTTGATCATATTTTTTAAAGTAAAAAATATATACATGCATATTTTTAGATACTGTATCTAGTTTTACTCTTGAAAAAATGCAAATTACGTTTTTATTATGTAGTAAACTTTTGTTTTCGATGGATATACATATTTAGTTCTTATTTAATTTTAAATTTAACAAAATGGGGTGAGGACATTGTAACATTTTTTTTTTGTTGAGGATAGTAACATGATTTTAACTTGAATTTCTTTGAAAAAACAGCAATCATTCCACGACAAAAAAGTGCTCCCAGAATATTAAAAAAAATAGAGAGAATTCGGGAGCTCAAAATGACTTAAAAAAGTGTTTCCAGCTGCGTTTACTCGAGGTTTATCTAACCCTGATATGATCTCTCACTGAAAAACAGGGCCTAAATTTGATGTTAGGCCCAACGACAAAGAAAACAAGTGTAATTAAAATAAAAAAAAACTCAAGCGGCGCAAACAAATGAAATACCGGTTTATCACCAGCTGAAGTCGCAACCGAACAAAGTAACAAAATGAAAACGCTTCGAGACATATTTTGCGAAGTTACTAAGTACGGCGGGTTTATCCTTTTTTGTCAACAAAAAAATCAGCATTAAGTATATAACATAGTATACTTGCAATGTAACACTTTTACATTACAAAATAAAACAGAAAACACTAAATACTTCTTTTGTGTATGCCAAAAACAATAAATCAAATACATATGTACATATATACATATGTACCCAAAAAAAAAATCTAGCTCATCGTTTAAATAAGATTGGCCATTAAAAAAAAGCATTATAGTCTTAGCTCATTAACGCATTTACAATGTAATGATCACTTGTGGTCTTTTAATTGCTTCGCATCGTATTTTTATATTCAAAATAAATCAACATACCCTACCTATAGACTTTCATATAAATTGAACTAAGTATCTGCAAATACAATGTTGCAGAACGCAATGTTTTGTGTTGTAGACATTATAAATTATTTGAAATATTTTTGGCTGAATGCTGCTGAATCATTGAAACACCACACGGCTGTTTATAACTACATATCTAAAATTTATTGCCTTGAGATAATCTTATTTTCGAACACAAGTGATTAGTTAAAACGCATTGTTTTTGGGACTATTTTTATCAAATCAATTTTAATTGATATTAGAGATAAGTAATTGTTTTAAATGATAGTTTTGAGTGCCAGTTTTATGTTGGCATTGAAGGATTAAGCAAATAATAGATAGATAGATTGGGTCACGCAGGTATTGTTCAGTAAAAGTTAAATTATTTCTCACTGTCAGTGGGAAACAATTCCACTTTAGTTAGCTACTTTCTCACTTAAAAGTGCAATAAATCCCATCTTCAGTGGGAAATTAATCCACATTGAAAAGTGGAGCAGATCCCCACTAAAAGTGGAATAAATTTTCATGTTGAGCACTTGCCCGTCGAGTTATTTCTCTGCACCAAGTACTATACCTCCATAAATTGAACTTTAGAAAACTTCTCTAATTCGAACGATAAAAGTTTTGAATTACTGTATATTTTTTTTTATAGTAAATGTTTAAAATTTCCGAATTACGAGATACGTACATACTTATATCAAAAAAGGGGGTATTCGAAATAGTGAAGCGTTTGAAACCGAGTGTTTAAATTACCGAGGAAGTTTAGGTACTTTATATAAAAATCTCAAATCACATCTTCTCGTTTTTATAATAATAATAATAATAATTTTTTTTAGCTTTGTTTTTGACAAATTAAGCTATACAAACTGTATTTAAATTTGAATCATTTATATGATTGTTGTAATATAATTCCTTCGTTTGCATGGTTGAGCTACATATATGGGAAGCCAGAGCGGCGCATTACGGGCCCTTAAGATTTTTTTTCAATAAAAAACTGCAAAAACGTGGTTATTATCTCCAAAACAACTTTATTAAAATAAAACACTATTAATTTGAATGACAGATAAATGAAATAAGTATAGTAAATTAATTTTAGTAAATCATTGTACCCCGGTCCTGCGACACAATGAAAATTTTTTTTTATTGACCATTTACTTTAAAAAGTTACAATGATTGCTTTTTTGCTCTCGCCCAGTTTACACAGAGTTGTGGTTAGAACTACCTTACTTCTGAAAAGAAGTATATTTGTACACAATTTATTTTATATAAATAATTTCTCAGGAGGGAAAGGTCATTGAAAACCTCCTATTCAATCCATAAATCCAAAAATTATTTTTAGATTGTGATTAATATCACAGAATTCAAAATTAGTATTTTAATTAATATAAATTCTTAATATCACAGCAGTTTTAAGGAAAAATTCACAAGGGTGGAATTGAACAATGAAATTTATAAATAACAAATACATTTCGATAAAAAAAAATATAATTAAACAAAAAACAAAAAAAAAATTTAAACTAAATAAGAGAGAAAAAAAAAAAACAATAAATTGTCCTGCGACACAATGGCACAAAGCTAAACATCCTTCTGTAGAGTATGGGAGTAAAGAAAGTGTCCATATGGCACGTAGCGCAGTCCAATGTTGATATTATCCAAATCGAAAGAAAATAATTGGTTATTATCGAACTATTGCGCTCACCGTTTAAGGCTGATTTCCAAAGTCGCGTTGGCGTTAGTGCCGCTTACGTTACATTTAGCTAGCGTTACTGGCGCGTTGAGATGACAGAAGAACTGAAGTGAAATAGCATATTAAAATTATTTTTTCCAAAAACAGTCTTCAAAACTTGTTTTACCATTTTGATATTAATATCACGTGTTTTTCCTCATTATAAAAACAATATTATACTACAAAATCTATTTATTTCCCTTTAAACACACACATCTGTTTATCAAAATATCAGAGACAGGCCCATATCCAGAAAAAATATTTCGGAGGGGTATACTGTCGGTGAAAATACTCAAACAAGGTGAAAAAAAAAATGATTATATGGTTTGTCTGTGTTTGTATATCAACAATTCAGGCACTTTTGTGTTAAAAAAAATATTTTTACTTAAACCAAAGATGAATCGGGTACAACTAACCCTGCTTTCCTACTCTGCATGGCTACGGATCTTGTTCAACGCGCGCAACTGCGTCGAGCTGGCTTACATTAAGTTGGTTTGTGTACCTGCTAGTGGATGCCAAATCGTAACGATAACGCTCCACGCGGCATTGTAATTACAATACATGAATTCCTATAGCTGAACTTTTGCGTTGACATAAAATTATGTCAACGCGACGCCCAACGCGACATTGGAAGCCTTTAGAGTGATGGCCGGACCAACGTCTTTCGCAAAGAAGTATCAAACAATGACTTTCTCTGGATGCAAATTTTGAAAATTTTGCTTGTTAACGAAGCCATTAGGATTCATTCAGAAATAGGACTCATAGTTAAAAATTATTTTTTCAACAGAAATTGGGGCCAACTTTCTTGAACTGAGGAATCAAAGTTCATGAAATTTTATTATTTCCACATGTTTTGAATGGCAAAAGAGACTAAATAAATGGCAGTCGTTCGACAGATGACAAGAGTCGTAAACAAAACAAAAATCATATATGTTTACGACTGTTGTCATGGTTTCAGAATAGACAACTAGTAAATGCACGAACCTAAAAATGTGTTTTTCACAAGTTTCTTAAGATGGCCAGGCGGTGATTATTCAGCACGAAAATACTATAGAAATGTATATGCAATGATAAAAAAGAAACGGCGAAAAGAGTAAAAAAAAAAATAGATTTTTGGTATCTGTGTTTCGATCGGTGGCGGTCAGCCATCAGACGAATAGGGGGAATAACATGTAGCATATGAAAACATGCACGTGCCGTAACTATTCGGGACTGGTGGAAGTGTGATCATAGCCTCTTTGCGGCGGCCGCTAGTAACAAGCCTTTTAAAAAAGGTTTGGTTATATGATCAGGCTAGTTCCTCAGGTTGGCAACAGGTTAATTCCCTGTTCCGTAAAATTTAGAATTACGAACCCGACAACAAGCCTCGGAAACGGACTGATCTCACGACGAAAACCAACGCAACGAAAACGGCAAAACGATTTACGAATTTTCTTATGGAACGTACGATCGCTCTATAGAGCTCAGCAGCTAGCCGATGCCCTGTCAAAATATAGAGCTGACATAACAGCACTACAAGAAATCAGATGGACAGGGAATGGTGTTTTACAGAAGAAAGAATATGACGTATACTACAGCTGTCATACAAAACACCATGTGCTCGGGGAAGGCTTCCTAGTCAGCGAAAAAATGAAGTCTACCATCATCGGCTTTAACGCTATAAGCGAAAGGCTATGCACCCTTCGCGTGCGAGGCAAATTTACGAACATTAGCCTCATTAACGTTCACGGACCTACGGAGGAGTCCTCAGACGAAGAAAAAGAGACTTAATGCGAACAAGTCGAGAGGACCCTCAATGCCTGTCCAAGGTATGACGTAAAAATCATCCTTGGGGATTTGAACGCAAAAATAGGTCGGGAGCCGGTATTCAGGCATTACGCAGGCACCCATAGTTTGCATGAGAACTCTAATGACAATGGACTTCGAGTCTTAGAATTGGCAGCATCGAAAAACATGGTCGTTGCGAGTACCAGGTTCCCGCGAAAAGATATCTACAAAGCCACCTGGGTATCACCTGATGTAGTCACTCGTAACCAAATAGACCACGTGTTGATAGACCGTCGCCACTACTCGAACTTGATGACGGTACGAACGTACCGAGGCGCCAATATCGGCTCGGATCACTATCTTGTTGGTATGGTCTTCCGAGGGCGGATTGCCTTGCGAAGACGTATTGCATCCGCCGATCAAGTTCGAATCAACACGGCTGCCCTGCGCAATGAAAATGCCAGTAACACCTTTGGTAATGCGTTAGGACTCGCCCTAGAATCGCTTGATTTAGGGAGAGTATGTCCTGGGGCCAGTTTGCTGGGCGTAGATGAGAAGTGGACACGCCTTAAGAATACTGTCATTAGTACTGCCAACTCCATCTTAGGCAGCAGTCGTAGAAATCGGAACGACTGGTTTGATGATGAATGCAAGCTAGCGACTGAACGTAAGAATGTTGCGTACCGAGCAATGCAACAATCTCAAAGAACGCGGGCACGCGAAGAAGAATATAAAGAGCTCAGAAGAATAGAAAAACGGCTTCACAGACAGAAAAAATCAGCCTGGGAGAAGAACTTAATCTGTGAAATAGAAAAAAGCCGAGAGCGAGGTCCGCACCAGGCGCGGAAGTTCTACCAATCCGTCCGAAACATGACGCAGTACACACCACGCTGCACATACTGCAAGGACGGAGAGGGAAATCTGATCACCGATCCACAAAGCATACTGGAGCGATGGGAAGTGTACTTTAATGAATTGCTAAATGGTCAACTCACTGCAGAAGTGGAGGCTCCACTGCTTCAAGACGAATACCCTATGTTGCCGTCACCAAGCATAGAAGAGGTTGAGAAGGCTATAGACCGGCTAAAGAAAAACAAAGCCCCGGAAGCTGATGTTATACCAGCCGAATTATTTCAACACGGTGGGCCAGCTCTACGTCAGGCAATTCATGATATTATAGTGCACGTGTGGGAGCATGAAGAAATGCCAGAAGACTGGCGAAAAGGTATAATATGCCCCATACATAAGAAAGGAGATGTCACAACGTGCAGCAACTATAGAGGTATCACGTTGTTGAGTACCGCCTATAAGATACTCTCCTCTATCCTACAAGACCGGATAACCCCATACGCTAAAACTATCATCGGACAATATCAGTGTGGTTTCATTCCAGGCAAATCAACAACTGATCAGATCTTTACCCTTAGGCAGGTGGAAAAATGTCTAGAATTTAACATCCCAACATACCACCTGTTTATAGACTTTAAGGCCGCCTATGATAGCATAGCCAGGGTAGAACTTTACAAAGCCATGAGAGAATTCGGCATCCCAAATAAATTAACACTGGCAAAACCATTGCGTAAGCTTTTCCATAGCTCCTATCGTTCAGGAATCTTTCCTAGTAGATGGAAAATAGCATTTGTCCAGCCCGTCCCTAAAAAAGGTGATTCCTCCTCCCCCTCGTCCTACCGACCAATTGCACTTACGTCCCTTCTTTCCAAGGTCATGGAAACGCTGATAAATCGTCAGCTCAAGAAATATCTCGAAGATCGGGAGCTTTTAAATGACCGTCAATACGGCTTTCGCAGCAATCGTTCCACTGGTGATCTGATGGCATATCTCACCGAACAGTGGAACAAATCTGTGCATCGCTTTTTCGAAAGCAAGATTATTGCGCTTGATATTTCAAAGGCATTTGATAGAGTTTGGCATGAAGCTCTTTTATCGATACCAAATGCGTGCATTTGGTATCGATGATACTCTTATTCGCTGGATTAGAAGCTATCTTCTGGACCGCTCAATACAAGTTGTATTAAACGGTTTCAAGTCTGATCTCCACAAAATAAATGCTGGTGTGCCCCAGGGCTCCGTTCTGTCTCCGACTCTCTTTCTCATTTTTATAAATGATCTCTTGTCTGTGACTTCTAATCCATTAAATTGTTTTGCTGACGACTCAACCCTCAGCTTTTCATATACGTTTGATAATTCACGGCCTTCGCCTTCGGACGTGTTATTACAACGACACCGTATGATAAGCTCATTAAACTCCGATTTAAACAGCATTGTGAATTGGGGTATCAGAAATCGTGTGGAGTTTAATGCGTCGAAAACTCAATGCTGTCTTTTGTCGTTAAAGTTAAACATACCCCCTATGCCATTATCCATGAATGGTACTTGCATCGAGGAGGCCGAAAAGCTTTCAGTACTCGGTATGTGTATCAGTGACAACCTTCGTTGGAATGATCATATACTTGAGATTGCTAAGAATGCTGCAAGATGCTTAGGCTTTCTTAATAGATGCAAGAAGTTTTTCACCCCTTCTGATCTGGCTACAATTTACAAGGCGTTTATACGCCCTAAACTTGAGTATAACTCCCATCTCTGGGCAGGTGCTTCTCAAACTTTTCTTCACCTGCTCGACAGAGTTCAGAAAAAGGCGTTAAAATTGATAGGAGAGAGAAACATTAAGGAAACATTTCCATCACTCGAACATCGTCGAAATGTTTCATGTCTTTCTTTATTTTACAGGTTCTTTTACAAAAAATGTTCACTTGAGGTAGCCAGCTGCGTTCCACCCCTTAAACATTTCTCCCGTAACACTCGCTAGGAACGCTCATCAGTTTACACTTGAGCCCAATTTCGGTCGTACCGTGAAATATAGGGATTCTTTCTTTAGCCGTACAACACGAATGTGGAATGAATTGCCTGGCACAATTTTTCCTTGCCATTTTGATCTGCAGACATTCAAGATCAATGTTCATCGACACCTCCTTTCCTTTCCTCCCTAAATTCCTATCGCTAGCGCTGTGAATTATCATTAAAAGGGCTATAACAAACCCCTTGAGCGCGTGTGCATTATAAAAAAAAAAAAAAAAAAAAACACTACTATGTAGGTTGACCATGACCAACGTAACAAGCCAAGTAAAAATAGCCGGATTGCTATCCAGACCAATCAACATCTTTAATGGACTCCGACAAGGGGATGGTTTGGCCTGCCTCCTCTTCAACCTGGCGTTGGAGAAAGCAATCCGTGACTCTGGCACGGCAACAAGAGGGACCATCGTCAACAGGCCCAGCCAGATACTGGCTTACGCAGACGACATTGACATCATCGGAAGAACCGAGCAAGCTGTACACGATTCCTTCATCCAGATCGAGCAGGCGGCACAAAATCTGGGGCTACACATTAGTGAAGCTAAAACAAAGTACATGGTTGCGTCGAATGCGAGAGGAACAGTTGGTCAAACAATCAAGGTAGCGGAGCACGAATTTGAAGTGGTGCAATCCTTTAAATACCTTGGGTCAATAGTAGCAGCCGATAACAATATAGAAGAAGAAATACGCGGGCGGCTTCTCAAATCCAACAGAGCCTACTACAGTCTGTCAAAGCTCTTCAAATCCAGAAATCTCACCATAACTTCAAAACTACTGGTGTACAGGACCATGGTCCTGCCAGTACTCACATATGGATCCGAGACTTGGGTGCTTAGCAAAAGGCACTCTGACCTCTTAGCCGCGTTCGAGAGAAAAGTCTTAAGGAGAATTGTTGGCCCCATATGTGAGGAAGGACGATTCCGGAGACGGTACAATCATGAATTGTACTCAATCTACCTTGAAGCAGATATAGTGACAAAAATTAGGCTCGGTAGACTTCGGTGGGCAGGGCACCTAGCTCGCATGAGCGAAGAGGAACCTGCTCGGAAAGTTCTTTGTGGTACATTCTATGGCAGACGACAGCGTGGTAGACCATGCTTGCGCTGGAGAGATGGCGTAGACCAGGACGCCCGGAGCCTTGGGGTGCGCAACTGGATGGCGTCGGCTCGAGACCGGGATAGGTGGAGAGACTTGTTGAAGGAGGCCAGGACCGGACCCCGGTTGTCGAGCCGATGATGATGATGTTTCGATCGGTATCATGTCCCAAAAAATTGTTTTGGAACTTATGTCCCTGCGCCCGCTAATAAAGGTAGTACTGTCATGTAAAAATAAGAGGTGCTGAGAACCCCTTCCGAAAGGTGTTATTATTCGAAGACATTACGTTACAATCGCGAAGAAGAGGCAAGCATAACAACACTTCGACACGTCGTCGTCGTCGATACGACGATAGCAACATTCAGTTGGCGTCAAATATGAAACAATCTAAAACCGGAAGGCTTACCGACGTTTTCTGAGTCTATCAACCCAACGAACTCTAAAAGCAGACCCCCTGGTGAAGCGGTGGGAAAGATGTCGTCTCAATTAAGACCACTACTGTCGTCCGAAGAGAAGAAGAAGTTACCCGCCTTTGAAACGAAAACATAAGCATATGTAGTTCTATGCATTGTTTTGTTAGTTCTAGAAAAGAAGATGACCAAATGCATAAAATGTAAAAGTCATAAAACATTCCAAGTCAATTTTCGTATTCAACTTCAATATAATGTGGGTTACTTTCAAGAACTTTTGACTCATTAGTCATTTCTCATTTCTTAACCCGAAGAAATGAGAAATGACTAATAAAACTAACTAAAAACATATTGTTATGCACCGATGCGACACCACCATGCATTTTGTATAAAAAAAAGTAAAACAGTAGCACGAACCCCGACATCAATTTGATGTATAAGTAGATACATATTTTGTGTGTTGTGACACTTTTTACTTGCGATTGTGATTTTGCTTACGTTTATAAAGTGAGTGAGAGTAAGATCATTCTAGATATCAAGAAACCCCATTATTATTTTTTACGGAATAGGTATGTGACGACAAAATTAAGTGGTTGGTAAAAAGTTTTTCCTTTGTTCCTGTGTGTACTTGATTTTATATATACCTATTGTTTTTCCATAGTGCAAATCGGACTCATTCTTCCAAATGCAATATTACTTGTAAATAAACAATGCGATTTCGTTGCAATAATGTAATGAGGTACTGTGTAATGTTTGTATCGCCATTGCAGTATTGCATCGATTACACCAACGATATTTGAGGTTAAGTTAATATAATATCCCATATTCGGAATGAATGTGCCCTCAATGATGAAGAAATACAGGAAGAAGTGTTCTGCAAAAGAATACAGGAAGAAGTGTTCTGCAAAAAGAATGCGCCACTTTTATTTTATTGTGAGTTGTTTTTTTACACGCATTTGACAGCAGAGGTGTGAAGTAACTCGCGTGCAAACATTTTGGTGCCGCACGCATGTACTCTATACGTGTGAACAAAACGTTAAATAATGATTAAACTTTGAACTTTGCTTTGTAAAATTCAACATACTCTCGAACTAAATTGTCACAACAAATCTCATTGTTCCATAATTAACTGATTAAAGTGACATATAAGTTGATCGCTTATCAACAAGGACGCTGCCGCACTTGTGTGAAATTAAACAAATAAATAAGAAAAAATCACACAAAGAAGAGTTAAATAGAGGAAAAAACTCCCTCACTTCCGGGATGAGAATGGGATGCCTTCGTGTGCTGGTCTCATATTTGACGCGATCGGTCTGTTCACACTCTTTCAAGTGCGGAATGCAGCACTCTCTACCCTCCCAGAGTGGTTTTTACCACACACTCATTCAGGGGTCTAATATACTAAGCCAGGGGAGGTCGGTATTTTCGTGACGACTTGTGAGCAATGAAGTCAGAATACTTTATTGGAGGAGTATTGTATTCTATAGCTAGCCTATATGGCTTCCTCTTTGTTAATATTTTTAGTCATTTTGTTCGTTTTATTTTGAAATTCAAATGCGGTCGTCGGCCTTTTCCCCCAATTTCGTTTCCTATGCCGTATCGTTCAGGACTTTTTTGTTTCTTATAATTTTATTCTCCTGTCTTTTATTCTCCGGTTGTTGTACTCCGCGCATTGTGTGTTTGTGTTCTACAGTATAGGTAGGTAAGGTATAATGACTTCTATCGTTGTATCAACGGGGTGTGGTGAAGTCAGATAGAAAAAGGATAGAAGTATTATGCAAAGGTAGCTCACGATCACACGTGTGGTATATGGCAATTAAGGCAAACACAACACACTATAAGCAAACTCGTAAATTGCTATCAGAAAGGGGGGGTGCTATTAACACCAGTGTTATATTTACATAAGTGTACTATATTTGCTTGCAGGTCAATTTTGTTTATTTTTTACGCGTAACAATCTTATGGAAGAAATAGAATTATTAAATTGAATACAATTTCAACTGAGAGCGGGAGAAAAATGAGGATTTGTGAGTCACAAACTCACAACACAAGTTACAATTTGCTGTGCCATATTGTTGGCTTTGTATCAGAATTTTGTATTTACTGATGTGATTAATCACACGATCGGGGCCAATCTGGGGTTGTTCACATCTGTTGTGATTTAAAATTGTTTTTGTTTTTTGTGATCATATCAATAGAGTGTGGTACTGCGCTGGGGTATGAATGGAGAAATAGATGGCAAGTAGCGTATTAAGAGTACCTACCTATTAAAATGTGAAATTTTGTTAGAGATGTAAACATTGTTAACATTCGAATCGAAGTCTAAATGTTCCAATGATAATAATTAGGTGCCATGACATAATGTCATGCGTCATATGGCCATATTTACAAATAAAGGCCACATGACACTTTCACAATGCCAAAATTTGTCAAAGTGTAATATGGCCGTATCTTTCTGCGACTTTAAGCCATATAAAGAAAGAAGAAAGACGGATTTAAAGTATGTTATGCTAAAATGATCACGTTTTTAAATTCAATCTAAAAATGCTTTAAATTTGACATCCATTTTTCTCTGGGGTGTACAATAAATGGAATGTGCGGATGTGCATATTTGCGGTTGCCTGTTCACCGAGCTACAGCCGTTTGACGGTTTTTTTTTCAAACTTAGTACTTTTTGGTAATTCCCTATGACGACAAATTTGAATTTTTGTTTTAGCTCGGCTATAACGGGTACCTCACCTCCCATATAACAGTTTTAGTTTTTTCGAATTTTCTCGATAACGGCTGTAACGATTTTGATTAAACTTGAGGTACGTTATATTTACAGTAGTCTTAATATAACTGCATTTCACGTTTTTGGCAAAAAATGCATGTAACGGAGATTTGGTGTTAAATTAATAATAAAGTTTTATATATCTGGTTTGGATTTCCAATAAGCTTAATTTTGACAACTTATTGTGTTATCTCAGCTTAGCACTTCCTCAAAAACATAAACGCAATTTTTCGTTGTTTATGGTGGTTCTGATATTAAATAAACGTAAAAGGTGCTAAAGATGAAGCCTATAGTCAGTTTTTCTAATAACATGAGAAGAAGTCATTTCAGATCAGACATAACAGGCCGTGATGACGCCTTTTGTGGGAACATCGCCGTGTTGTTAGATGTTTAAAATATTGCGTTTACCATGCGAAGGAAACATACCATACTGTACGAAAAGAGCTTAGGAATGCAATTAATAATACCAGCCCTCAGTTTGTGTTCAAACTCCGTGTGTAGTAGATACCTTTAAGTAATTCCCTAAAACAGAATTTGAGATTCAATTTCTCGTAAACGGCTCTGACGATTTTGATAAAACTGTTTTTGAGATAATAAATATGTTTTTTTTTTATAAATTAATAACTGATTTGCTGATTCGATTTTATTCACTATAAATACATTTACACCATAAAAACTTAATATTATATCAGGACAGCCTCAATAATAGGTACATGGGAAAGAATCGCACATTTTGTTTGTGTAGAAAATTTATCAGATAAAGTGAAGTGGAGTTTCTACAAATGTTAAGATTTTAAATTAACTGGAGCTCATAACTTTCCATGCTGCATTGAACAACAAACGCCCAACGATTTCATTTACAAAAAAATACTTCTTTACCTCAGTTATAAAAAAATGCAATCTTTTTAAGATGAGTTATGAGATGAATTCAGTTAGGTATTCCTAACATGATTTTGAGACTTAAAAATGCATTTAATCAACATTCATTGAGCTTTAATGTTGTTCACCCTTAAATCTACTGCAATAAAAAGAACACATTAAGTGAGTTCGTGAAGACTTTTTCACTCTTTCCATTCCTCCTTCTGTATACATTCTTAGCATTACTGCTTTCCTTTTAAGTCTTTGAATGTGTTAACTCAAACGATGCAATCTTGAAATTCATTGAATGCTTTTAAAAGAACTCAGTACCAAATGATTGCATTCTTTTCTTTTTACATAACCATAAAAAGTTCTCCAATATATTTTAGTAGCCGTAAGACTAAAAAAAAAATCCAAAACAAAATCTAGGATGTCACGACACATTGTTGTGTCTATAGAAAAAAAACACTTGGTACATCTGGCTGCAACAATGTTGCTTCTTAAATCTATGAGTCGGAAGAAAGACTCTCCTGGCCGCTTGGATGTTCATGATTTCCGTGACGAAATCCCACAAGCATACACCGTGTAAGCTGTTTGTTTTGCAACATGCCATTGCTATTAATTGGCTCTAATGAGAAAAATTGTTCTCCGTTTAAGTACTATCGATACATTGTAAAAAAGTATACTGATGGCCCCTGTGATCGTTCACAATGGATGATATATTGTTTAATCGTAATGGATGTTTCATTGCATTCACGTCATACATTTTATATATGTAGATATATCTACATTTTAAATCCACTTGGCATTAATTTGTCATTTTTAAATGTCAAGAACAAAACAGTTTAATCTAGGTCACACATTCAAACTAGGTCACAATAGATTCCGAATCTTCTTTAAACATTGATCAGATAGAACTACTCACTAACTCATCGAAATAAAAAATGTTGTTTCTTTATATGGTTTATCATTTACACATTTTCAGTCACAATATTTTAATATCCATTACCCAGGCTATAGGCGATCGACCAAACATGGAAGGAAACTGCACCGGCAAAAATAAAACAAACACATACACACTACAACAAACTAAAATCAACAACATAAAAGTTCTACAGAAAATTATACTGAGAAACGTGTGCGAAATGATGTCAATGCCTTTTTGTGGATTGCCGAAGACCTTGTTTACACCATGACTACTTTGACTGATTTTATTATGATGGTTTCTCCATTTTGTGTTTGCATTTTATTTGATGCATTCGATTAGAAGGTACTGAATGCAGCTCACAATAAATAATACAATTGCGCATATAAAATAAGATACGCTTGAGCTGACTAATTGAGTCGAAGTGAAGTAGTGATATTCCTATACCTACATTTTTTCAGGAAGATTGTCACACGTCTTCCATTGTTAGTCAATTTTTGTGTTGTTGATGTATCTATTCAGAAGCTTACAGTAACTATCGGTGCAGTGCGTCGTGGTGATGGTGAAATGGTCCTAACGCACATGCAACTATCACGTCCGTCGTGCACTCAAGCATGATTGCTATCACTTTATGGACTTGGTAATAAGGTTTCCTGGTGTTCACTGTTGGGCTATTTTATTTCTTAATTTTAATTTATTTTCCTAAGAGTGAATTTATTAAGTGATGAAGGTGTAGTGTACGCATTTTCTTTTAATTTAAATGATTGATCTCCACATAATACCATTTCCGGAAAAGCCCATAACAGTGGTAAAATATTATAATTTTGTATAAGGCTTTATACAACATGTTAGTCGTTAAGGTAAGTCAAGAGCATATAATATCCCTAGTGTGTATCATAAGAATATGTACATATGTAGATATAGATCCACTTAGGTAAGATGATTATAAAATTCAAAATATATGTTAAAGAAAAAGGATATAAAACAGCTCACCGAATATGTAACTGAAACTTTCATTTTATTCACTGTAAGATAAAAATTATTCAAGGCAATTAAGTATACATACTCAGGTGACTTAATTTTATAGTCGGGTGTCTCATAGTTGGGCCAAAAACACTTTATTGTCCTATGTAATAGAATCAAAGCTATGTAATAAAGTATGCAAAACATAGTTTGCAGCAGCCTTCAGAAACGCAACATACTTGCACAGTATAACTAATTTACCTTTAGGCCCAGTGTACAGCATTAACAAGAACACTCTTGGCTGCGCCTGGACCCGATTAGAAGTTGGTTTGTCCGGTATCTACACAATCTTCTTAAACAAAAACTTCTTCCCCAACACAACAATTTATCTTCCAACCACCACTACATTTTGTGTCAAGGTCTTAAATTTTTAAAAGTTTAGAGTGGGAATACGGTAGTTGATTTCGAAGTAAAATCCGCGGGATGCCGTGAAATAACCCCCAGCGAAATAAAGCCCAGCGAAATAAAGCCAACTTTCGCAATGCGGCCTTATTAAACCTACCAAAGTGAAATAATGGTGAAATTCAATGTTCGGCTTTAGTTCGTTTTGAGAAAGTGAAATAAAACCGGTTCGGCTTTATTTCAATTTGGCCTTTGCATATAAATAGAATATATATGCAAAGCTTTGGCGTAGGTATATAGAAACAGTGAAAGATGCAGCAAAGATTTTTACTTATTTTTCGTATAAGTTAATTCCACTCACACAGCTTCATTACACCGCTTAGGGCAGATACAAGTCACGAATTCATGTTTCACTGAGCAAAAAAGCCCAGTTCAATTGTATGTTTTGGGCAGTTTCGGTTACTCCTTGAATCGGTCATTTCCGTTTCGAGCAAAAAGTTCATTGGTGGCCAGTTGCAAGAACAACCACAGCAATTAACGCTTTTCGGCATTCGGCGTTGTTTCGCACACACACCCATTTCTATTTAGCTCGGCTTCGGATTTTGGTCATCGTTGTTTCAGAGTTTTGTTTCTATAATATATTAAAATAATAAGTAGTTACTATGTGAATGGAGGCATCGTACATATTTATACATTATTATGTATTTTATTTCCGGTGTTCTAAAAAGATTGTAATTACTGCAGGAAATAGTCGCTCCTATTCATTATCTGTTTTTTTAACGTGCCAGACATCGTTTCGAGCAACTATTTAGGTCTTTTTAGATGCACTTAAATGTCTTCCATAATCTAATAATATAGGAAGCTTAAACCTGAAACCGTTCTTTATGATTATTTTTCTTTAGATTAATTTTATGTTTGGAAGTGATGAATTAATTTCCAATAATGCTTTATCTTTCGAAGTACTATTATTTAACTATAGGCACTGTATCTCAAACACTGCTAGATATATCAAGTACTGCGACATTCTTGGACCCAAAATCAAATACAAATTCGATTCACCATTGTCAAACCCTCAAAGTAGTTTCTTTTATAGTTATACATATTTCCTTTCAAAATGAAAATGAAAAAATTGCAAAGCTGAAAATGTAAGCCAAGGCTTTAATTTGGCCTTCGATTCTTTTAGCCTGCAAGACCGTAAACCAAATGCAATGGCATTGCGTTGGTGGTAATAATTGTGACTGACGTTAGTTGTTATTTTTCTCTGCACTCTACGCTCCCACTTGCATACGAGTATAGATTCCTATACTATTAATAGTATACATCGCATTACACCGTGCACGATCATTTATACCACTCCCGCATATCGATATTGTAGTTTAAAACCAATTCAAAGCTGAACTGACAGATGAGGTGAATTGAATTTTCAGTTATCGAAGCGAACACCAATACGAGCGCAGCCGCTAGCAAAAACAATCACCTTGTTTTTGTGTTGTGTATGGTGTATATACTATATAAAAAGGGTGTTACAAAATCCAAGCAACACAAGTTATCAATATTAATTTATTTTATTTATCTATTAAGGAATACTGTATATTTGCGTGTCATAATTCCGCATTGTTACGGGTTGCTACCTCAGTTTTGAGATACAAAATAACACTTTTGCATATGCTTTTGAACCAATTTTGAAGTTTTTTTCCATTTTGATTGAGGTATAGAAACCTCCAAAGCATACATTTTTGCTTCGGGATCCAACAACTTTTGTTGTACTTGGCTCACAGTGCGGCGCCGAGGTGTAGTGGCTAGTTTTGTCGGAATATCACGCCAGAGTTCTGGGTTCAAATACTGACATACTCTTAAGGGAAACAAATTTTTTTTCAAGGGCACTCTCTCCAAGAGCATATCATTTTCATGATAAAGTGCATTTTACCTTAGGCGTTCTAAGTGAAATTTCAGGACCCTTCCAATTCTGTAGAACTATCAAAGCACACAAAAGGATTGGTTAAAAGTGTAAGTCACTTAGGACTAGGCTCTCCCTTAGTTCTTTTAAACTACTGGTGCCCATTAATGTATTTAAGCATTTATGGGCGAAACATTTTAAACATTTAAAATGTTTCGTCTAGCAAGACCCCTATAATACGGGAGACGGACATAATACCGAAATCTAAAAGACCGAAAACCCAAAAGGCCGAAAACCCAAAATGCCGAAAACCCAAAAGACCGAAAACCCAAAAGACAGAAAACTCAAAAGACCCAAAGGCCAAATGACTGAAATTAAGATACAATTTTTTTTTCCAAAATTTTAATAGGTAATTTTATTGAACAAAAACAAAATAATTTTTTTGAAATCATAAACAAAATTCTCTGTCACCTCAATTCAGAAAAAATGTTCTTATAAATACCAAAACAATAGCCCTACTTTAATTCCAGGTAGGATTTCTTTTGTTTTCGGTTTTTTTGCTTTTCGGTCTTTAGGGTTTTCGGTCATTTGGCTTTTCGGTCTTTTGCCTTTCGGGATTTTGAACCCAACCCATACAATACAATAGATTTTTTTTTTATTTTCGATTTTATAAGCAAAGACTCATGATATTCGCTTTCTTAGATTTTATAAACCTATTTTGAAGCAACGCTATTAAATTTTGTCAAGGTTTTTCGACACCAATCGACCCGAGCCGCGTTTCTTAAGCAGTTGTCTAATTATGTGGTATCATTGAGTTTAAACACATATAGAGAAATCATGTGGAAGTTTTAAATACGTCTCGTAAGATGTCGTTACTATCGACTTAGGGCAATAATAATTACTCGATATGCTCGTTTAGCGACATCTACTTCGGTGAGTTTGAAACCATCTTGATTCCTCTATGTGTATAAACTCAACGAAAGTATCCAATCCAAACATATCCTTTTGACGTCTGAATTTGCATGCAATATTAAGTGTATGCGAGTGGAACTAATGTTCAAGCTCGGCTTATGTTATTTTCTCTTACGACAACAGAGTTCATTGCACGAAATTGTTCTTGTAATTCCATTCAAAAAACTGTAAACATCATGCATAGCATAACACTTGTATGACAAAATGTTTTGAAAATAAAAATGTCAAACTTGATGACAATATCAAATTTGGCATATTCACACTATACTTACCACTTACGTATAGTGAACTACGTATATTTCGTTAATACAGGGCTAAATTGGGGCATTTTTATGACAATGATTTTGTTTGAAACCTCGTTATTCAAAGTCAAATTGAAATCTTGTCTGATTTTTGGGACACCCTTTATGTTTATATTGTAACCGGAGAGATCAGTGGTTTATTATTACATTTATTTTGTTGTTTAATAAGTAATGCAGGTTTTGGCATTTAAGGCTCACACCGTCATAGTATTTTTAAAATTCATTTGTATCCATGAGATACACATTGAACATTAATAAACAGCAGTGGAAAAAACAAATTTCGCAATTTGGTTTTATTGGTAATTTTGAAATGTGTCTTAACACGATTGGGGCTGCACTCTCAGATAAATGCCAATCAGTGCTAGCGGCAGCTTTTCAGCTGCTGGTAGCTTGTTTTATCGACGACTATCGCAGATACAATTTTGGCCTGCAGTATGTAGAAATTAATGCAACACGAAAGGCCAATTTGTCGTAAAGCATTTTTCTTATTAATCGATTAATTACTTTTCTGTCAAAAGGAGATAAATGAATTGTGGACAATTTTTCTGGAAGAAGTACATAGATAGGAGAAAGGAATTATTTTTTTGTTTCCTGTTTGACTCATATCCAGTATAAACATAACACTAACATCATCAGCACAAAAGAAGTACCTGTAAAATTAAGCAGAGACTTTCATTTCTGGGCCAGGTTATTTGGGTGTAGACGTGATAAAATTGTTTAATAAGCATTGTGGGACGTGCGTTTAACTCCTTGTGTAGATATGAATGCAATGTTTGAGAACACACAGCTCATATGGATATTCCACGGAGTTAATACCAACAAACACCGTGCCGTCACCTGTTGCGGTCTTTGTGCGCTAAGTGGCAGCATCAGTCAAATGCATTATTGGACTCACAGATGTAGTGGATATGTGTTATTTGTACGCCAGAAAATTCCCACGCGTGTAATCATGCGAAGAAAAGCTTGGAATGTTGTATTTTTTTTTTCAGGGGAAGATAAAGGTGTTATTATAAGTGCGAACTGCTGGATGTAGGCAGAGCTTAAGAGGATGTTGACAAATTCTGACAATTTTGTGATATTTTTCTTACATTGATCCTCCTATATGAATTCACATTGGCAATTCTACATTTCAAAATTTAACTGACGATTATCTCGAGTAATAAAAAGGAAAAGGTATACAGGTAGTTACATATACAATATTGAAGTGGTATCCAAGACTGCGAAGACGGTTTTTATTTTATAATTCTTATAAATTATGTTACATTGTGTTATATCTGTATATCATGAAGCTCTTTAAACTAGTTAGTAGACATGGTGTATATAATAAGTATTCCTTATTTAATTAATGTCCGTAAAGTTAGCATTACCACTTTGAAATTCTATAAGTTCAACTATTGGATTGATTATCGTGAATTTGTCGTGCAACAAAAAAATTTATGGCTCTTAATTTTTACTTGCGATTATACTATAACTATAAGGCAAGTTTCTTGAGCTATTTCATGAACGGGTTACGCGATTTTAATAAAAAAATATTTCTAGGAAGGTCTAAATGATTAGATCAAATTAAAGTACAAAATCTTTGCAAAAGTGCTTAGTTTCATTTATTTAATTTTTTTAGTTGCATGACGTAGATATTTACGACAAAAAAGCGACAATTATTTCTGTTAAAACAAGAGACCTGAAAATTAAAAATCACATACAAAATATTCGTCTTTTAGAAACAATCGGTGTTGTGTGTACTTTAATTGCACATCGATTATCAATAGGAAAAGTTAAACGCATAATTTACAAAGTTGAGAGTTTTTGATGTTTTTATTTCTTGGTATTTTCCTTTACCCGTTTTGGAATTGTTTTGTGTCCAATTTTGAGCCGGGTTGGTTGTTACACTTTTTCGGTTCTTGCGGTGCAAGTTGTATTGTTTTTTTTTTTTTTTATTGTATCTTTTAAAAATACTTATGGGTATAGCAAAAATTTAATAATTCTATAATTCTAGATTACTGACCCCAAACGGGTACTCTAAATTATACCTGTTCTTATAAGCCTCTAAACCATAGAATAATAAAATGAATATAGAACATCATCTCAGGAGGCTTCACCCACTTTTGCCAACAAACTTTCCAAACTGCAAAGTTTTAACTCTGTATGCGTGCCCGTGCATATCAAATAGGACTGTCACATTTGGCCAAACAATACTTTCTTATAATTTTGTTCCCACGTATTTAATTTTGTTCCCACGTATTTACGTATAGAAACGGAGGAGTACGAGTTGGCGACCTGTGGCCTATATTGTTTTTTTTTATAGATAATATCCGAACCGAACACAGAATTCAAATATTCGAAGATTTATTTTACAACTTAAATTTCGAGCCCTAACCGCCAATAAGCGACATGTTTTACAAAACCGAATTAATGATGCAACTCGAAAGATTTTATTTGTCTGCATCTATCGACATTATTAGTTTGCACAAAAAAACGCTTTAAAAAAAAGTTACCTACAGAGAAAACAAATTTATCGTAAGTGACATTTACATTTTTCTGTGAACAAAGTTTTATATCGCAAACGACTTTTGCTTTTTCCTGCTTTATATCGCATAGTATTTATTGCTATAAACTGCATTTCTGCATAAGTGCGTAGTACATTTATATCTAATGTACAATAATGTTTTGAAATGTATGATTACATCTTACTGATATAAGTGGACTATCAGAGAATGAGATTCTATAAGAGTACAGTTTATAAGTCATAATTTTTGATATTCGCGGAGCTCAACGTTTTCAGGTCAAAAAAGTTTTTCTCATACCTTAATATCCCACTATGATTTCTAAAGCAAAAACTAGTCCATCATCCTATATAACCGTATCACTTAAGTTGAGACTTTTCTTAGCTCCTATAGGTTGAAACAAGAACTTAAAAGCATTTTCTGAAGCGATCATTTGAGAAAAATCTTGTATTGATTAAAATGACGTTTGTAACCATTTACTTTTACTTGAGAAAAAATCGACTTGAGACGACTATGCATTCCACCCTAAATGAAAGAGAAGAAGAACATTCCTTTACTTTAAATATTATTAACTTTGAAATATGTTTTTTAATTAATTATCATTATTAATACTTTTTTTTTAGTTGTTGTTTTTGTAAAACAACTAGCTAAGCTAAATTTTCCTTAAAAATGGAAGTTAAGCGAGTTTTTCATTTTCATACATACATTTTGTTACTTTTTTATTTTATTGTAAATGCCGCAATTTTGTCAAGAGAGAAAATATCGTAAACGCCAAAAACGTCTAAAATTGCTTAAATTAGCAAAACAAATTTTTTTTCGTATATTTCCATTTGATTATGCCTGATTATGCTAATAAAATACAGCTTATTTCTGGAATATAGGTAGGCCGATCGGTTTCGTTTCTCAGGAAAAAAACAAAAAAAAAAGTGTTTCCTGTAAAATTTACTTTTTGTCGCTTTCGATAAATTGGCAGTAAGGGCTCGATTTCTTTTAAAAGTTGTAAGTTCTAATGAGTTTTATTAAAAAATAAAAATAAAATAAAATACATTTATATACGAAATATAGGTATACTTGTTTACTCAATTCATTTAGTGTAACCTCAAATTCCTAACTGATGTTATTAAAAGTATGCAGGTAAGTACTTACATTATATTAAACATTGTTACTAACTACAATTTGTGCGTACATATCTCCAGATAATCGCTACACAAACTTCGTAGTTCAGATTATTTCAGCTCAACTGACAGCTCAACTCAAATGATAGATCAGCTCAAACAAAGTTCAGCTTAACTGACAGCTCAGCTCACTTATTTATGTCTGTCAAGTTATCATTACCACTTTCAAATTTCAAAAGTTTAACTTTTGGATTAACTGTCGTGAATTAAAAATGTCGCGCGAATATTTTAGAAAATAACCCCTGGTAATGCTAACTGGACTGTCAAGTTAGCATTTACCAGGGGTAATTAAAAAAAAAAAAAAAAAAGTGCGACAAATTTAATAGTTGCACAAAAAATTCCACGACAAAAAACTGAAATTATTAGCGTTATCCTGTTTTAATTCGATTAGATTTGATCCTTTTTCTGGAGTGGTAAACCTTACTTGACCAACAAATTAGATTTTTGGGGTCTTTTATAAAAGAACTGCGGAACAATTTTTTTAGTTGCATATTTACGACAAAAAAGCGACAATTATTTAATTATTCCGATTACATTGAATCCATTTTTGGGGGTGGTAGTGCTAACTTGACTATCATTACCTAGGGGTATTTAAAAAAGAAATGAGCGACATATTTTTTAGTTGCACGACAAATTCACCACAAAAAAACTGAAATTATTTGCGTTATCCTTTTTTAATTCGATTAGATTTGATCCTTTTTCTGGGATGGTAAGCATATTACTTGACCAAAAATTAGTTTTTTGGGTTATTAAAAAAAAATTGCGTGATAAATTTTTTAGTTGCATATTTACGACAAAAAAGCGACAATTTTTTCCGTTGTCCTTTTTAATTTTCGATTACATATAATCCTTTTTCTGAGGTGAAAGTGCTAACTTGAAAACAAAACTCTTGCTGCAATTAACATAAAAGGCAGAACAACGCTTGGAGGACGAGTTAAGTGTAATGTATAAATGAAAAATTCTGCCTTAAAGTAATCTCCGTTACCAATCCAATTTAATTACAAAGATCGCAACCTTGAAGATCAAGATTTCATCCGTCTTAAAAAAAAAAGAAGAAAAAAACCATTAAAATATCTGCCAACATTAGTACCCATCACCATGAAGCCGTAATTTAAATTTCTCACACAATCGTGTACCACATTTCAAAAATAATTTCAATCCAATTTCAAATTCCATCCATGAGTGTGTCGTCGTTAGAAAAAAATTGCAGTTTACCTCGCACACAACTGTTGAACAAATATAAGAGTCTTCGCTTGTCCTTTCTATACAATCTCCTGAGTTCTCAAGCCTCAACTACATAGTTTGCCGTAATATATATAAAATAAAACGAAATAGTAAAATTATCTCGAAAATCGCTCGCTCGCGCGCACTTCATAGATTCATCCAAGTAAGACAAGGCCGGACCTCATTCCTTTATGAATTATTGCAGCAATTGTCTTGTGGTGTCTCTAACCCCGCTCCTTATTCCTACTTCAATCGTAGAGCATACAATTATCTGTACCGTTGTTATAGAAAAGATCATTCGTAAGATCGCACACTACTCGTTTTCTTTTTTTTACAACTGTTGCATTTGCTATGACTAACCTCTAGACTAGGATAGTGTGTATATTGTATCTTTGTAAAATGTTGTTGTTTACACGAGGCGTTAGTACACACGCTGACGATCTCACAAGCTTCCTCATCAAATTGTACGATAGTATTGTGATCAACGAAGATACCACACTCATGTCATGATCATTGGAGCATTACAATATCAAATAGCACCCAGATCAAGAAAAGCTGTTTCACCACACACTGCGAGTTTTCCGTGAAATTTTTGCTGTCCGAGAAAAAAATTGTTGATACTGTATAAACAAATGCAAACAAAAATTCACTCAGCATTTTTCGATTGCGTTACATATAGGATAGGTATATAAAATTATGTACTTCTTTAAGTAGTTAAGAAGACTCCCTCTTCTGCTATGGTTCTATAAGACGCACTGACATGAATAATTATAATTGAGTTCCGAAAACCACTACGACTACAGGCATTTGGCAAATTTGCTTCAAGTGCGCACTGTCGGTCGTCACAATTACCTCCGTGCGTCGCCGCCATCCGAATTCTGTAAAAAATGAGTTCTGTGGTTTTGCTATCTAACGTTCATTTATATAGGTTTAAACATTATAGCTCACCTAATTTGGGAAATGAAACCACTTCCCAGTGGTGGTAAGATATACTGTAACTTCATTGTAGCCTCTCAGAACAAAACAGAATTGCAAACTGAAAAATCCGTTACTGGGTTAAGTTTATCGTGTCATTATCATTTGCCTTAACGTCTATGGTCGATGTGGTGTGTTCGAAAACAATGGCAATGATCTTCACATAATGGTTGGGGGTAATTTGCCTGAAGTAGCTTTTTAGAGGGCCCGCGTGAAGACTTCGGTGATCTCTAACCAGAAATTGTGTGTATTTGCCTTCTGTGATGTTATGCCAAACGTTACATCATGCTTGAAGAAGGTATAGGTATTATTTATATAAGTTTTAAGTGTAAGTTTTTTAAGTGATAGATAAGGTTTGTTTCGCACCTATGAAGTTTCTCATTCGCTGAGTTCGCTTTTGGGTTTATGTTCGCTTCTGCCTCACAAGTATGAATCGATGAAAACGGCAGAATAAGAACCCAATAGAAACCTAAAGATACCTTATAGACACAACGTTGCACCAAATGCTCCCTTGACACCAATAGGTTTAATTTGGTTTCAATTGTCTGATTTATCCTCGGATTTGACTCTCAATAACTCGGGATCTGAAACTGACTGACAAACATTTTTCCAACTGAGTTAACGCGTGGTTAGCAATGACCCTTGGGTGATCTTGAACTGGGCCTTGAATTGTATAAGGCTTCCGGTACAAACGTCTTACCAACCGAATTCTTCAAAGCTTCAACCGATTTGCTTCAAATTTGGTATAAAGGGTTCATAGACCATTCTTTAGGGGAGAAATTAAATTTTTTTGTTCTATAGCTTAAAAAACAACGGTTGTTGCCATATAACCGTTAACGAAAATTCAATTTTTTTCGAAAAATACGATCAATTTTGATAAAATTTCATATGAGTTGGCAACGATAATGTCTTTCATCAAAACAAAATTTTTGAATAAAAGCTTTTAAACGGTAATTTCCATAGAATCGTTTTTACTTGCGATTATAGGTACTATAAGGGAAGTTATGAATTCGTGCAAAACAAAAGTTTTAAGATAAGAATCAAACATGACGTTACGATGATAGCGAAGTCGAAAAAAGTGGGTCTGGCAATTCTGTCTGTCAGTCTGTCAGTCCGTCAGTCTTTCAGTATGTCAGTCTGTCTGTCTGTCATTCGCACCTGCAGCCTAAACGGTTGGACCGATATCCCTTAAACTCGGTGCACAGGATTTTTAGGGTGACAGTCAGAGTTATTTTTTTAATTTTTGATCTAGGCTTAAAACTAACGGTACCTGCCATATAACGGTTATGAAAAAACTCGTTTTTCTCGAAAACGGCTTTAATGATTTTGATAAAAATTGACATAAGTGATACGAAATCAATAGCCTTTTAGATGGGATGAATCATATTTCTTTAGGAACAGTTTTAACGGTGCCTGCAATATAACGGTTTTTTTAAATTTTGACTTTCTCGTTAACGACTGAGTGGATTTTTACAAAATTTTGTTTCTAAGAAGACCTAGATAACGAAACAATAATGGCGTACTTAATTTTTTCATGACGTTTCTTAAAAAAATTAGAATAATTAAACAATTTTTTTTTTTTTGAAAATTGAATATTTTGAAAACCATTTCATGAATCTTTTTTGAAATTTATTTTTCGGATGAAAATTATTAATAAGCTAAATTTAGCATTCTCCCAAGTTTTCAAAAAAAATATTCCAAAAAAGTTGTTTGAAAAAAAAATTATTTTTTCGAAAACTGGACCTACGATTTAAAAAAAATAAATATATTTTAATAATTACTGGCATACCACGATTTTTTCGGAAAACTCTCGTTTGTTATAAAGTGATTTTCAGAGTTTTTTGTATCTTTTTTAATTATTAAAAAAAAACTTAAGAAATAATTTCGTATAAAATAATATTGTGGCCAGGTTCTTTTAAGCTCTTGGTAAATTGACACAAGAGCAAGTTTGTGCGACCCAGTCGTGCCTTTTATTTTCTTTATACCGACTATCTTGTGAGTTTATTCCAAGTATTTAGCAAGATGGTAACTTGCCACAAGAACAAGTTTGTGGGACCCAATCTTGCTCTTAATTTTGTATTGCCTTTGCCTGTTTTTGTTAAGCTGATTATTTTAAAAAGGGATTAAGTTATCCCACTGGCATTTGTGAAAATATACAATTTGCTGAGCCTCTCATAATTGACGAATTACATGATGCGGAATTTGATATGAGTGAAATAATACTTGCCTCAATAATTTCGAAAACAAACAAGCCACGGACCTGATAGAATAGGAAATTTATTCTATAAAAATGCCCCACTCATATTTAGAGTAAATGCATTAAATTTTATTGATAGAACGGGTGAGGTACCACCCAAACTCAAGGATTCCATGGTGTATCCTATATACAAAAAAAGCGACGTTCATCAAGGAATTATAGAGAAATCTCATTCATGAACTCGATTACTAAAATTTTCTGCTGTATCCTTCTGAGAAGAATAAACACCTGGGTAGAAAGAAAGAAATTGCTGAGTGAATATCAAGCAGGTTTCCGAAAAGGATTCTTCACTCTCGACAACATATTCACACTTATTATTTTGTCGCCCAATACTTCCTTAGACAAAAAGGAGCCTGTATGTGTTTTTGTAGACTTTAAAGCTGCATTTGACTCGATTAACCGCATCCGCACTGAACTTTTCTATAAACTATCACAAAAAGTCTACGAAAATGCTGAAATTCTTAAAAAAACATGTACAATAACACGGCAATGTGCATGGGCAGAAATGTGTCAAAATGGTTTGAACACTAGACCGTAGTTAAACAAGGTTGCCTGCTTATTGCAGTCCTCTTTGCTTTGTTTATAGATGACATATCGGAACATCTACCAGCCGGTATCAGAATTGCGCAAGAAGTCATTAACGTTTTTTCGTTACGCTGAAAATATTATTTTGTTGGCGGAGTCCCCTCACTGTTCACAACTAATGAACAACAAAATAAAAAAATTTCTGCAAAACTTAGAACTTGAGGGTGAATCTAGAAAAATGCAAAATAAACAACTAACTCACAAAAATATCATGTTTTTAATTAAACCTTGGTTTTTTCTTTAATATTCAAATACTTTTTAAGTGTAAATTTTAGGGCATCAATCAGGCATACGGCAATGCTAGTAACCTACCTACCGACTAACTAACCGCGACAGTAACAAAAACGCTCTCGACCGCGTTTAAAAAAAAAACGCTGCAAATTTGCCGCTTTCGCGGTGACACTGCCGCGTAGGTGTGGGCATTCTCATATGCCGCTGTGTAATTGAAATTTGATTCCAAAATATTTCCCCTGTCGCTGTCGCGGTGTCGCGTTGGTTTAGGGCTGCCTTTACTCGCCAAAATGGGGGATTTTTTTTCCCGAAAAGAAACTTCACCAAAAATCAAAAGTCTTAAGTATCAGGTCGGAGAATAATGGCCATCATAATCAATTTTTTTTTTGAATACCATGTAAGAATATAAAGTCAGTTTTCACTGAACTCGTAACATTAAGGACCAAGAGCAAGACCTGCCAGTTGACAAACTTGGTCAGAAAGTTAAACCCATAGTCGAAAAACTCCCATCAAGATGTACTTTAATTTATTAAAACACTGACAAAAACATCCAAACTTTCCTACTTTTATGATAAAAGTCATCAGTGGAAACCTAGAAAATGTGTTTCTTGATAACCTTAAACTCAAACAGTTGTTTTTGTTAATATCATCACATGAAAGTTAGATTAAATTAAATTAAATTAAATCAAGAAAGTATTTAAGGCTTCTTGTCATAGATATGTGTGCTCTATAATTATCTCAATCATTTAAAATTTGTTTATACATATACTCGTAGTATATATTTATACAATGTTTCCTTATTTTCTTTCAGGTGAGTGCTATCCGTGGAAAGTTTTTTTTACCAAAAATTATCCACAGTTCAGAGACTATACTTCAGTTGGTAAGTCAACCTTATGACACCGATAGTTATTTCGCGCGTAGCGACCACCGCATCGTTGTAATCCGCAATTAACTTTCTAATAAGGAATGTGCGGTGTGGATTATCATAGTTGCTGCGTCTTATGGTAATGTTTTAAACATGTGATTCCCATCATCAATTTTCCATTTGGCCAACACCCATTTTAACGTTTGAAAAATATCCCCAGTCAAAGACTTTTGTGTTTGCACCTTGAGGGTCATCAACAATCTCGTTTGATAGCGCAGCTGATTGAGGTGCCCCATGGAAGTATACTTTACTGCGTGCAGACAGTGCGGGGGGTCATCTAGAAAATGTTCGTACATTTTCCAGAATCTTTATAAAATAAACAGCACTCGCAGGTCAGGCAGGAGGCAAACCAGAAGGAAAAACATAACACAGGATTTTGTTGGGCAATTTCTCACTTAAACTTGTGTTTTTTTTTGTATTACTTTGTTCGCGAGGTGCGCGCGCGCGTGCAATCAACTTCACACGAACAACAAAGCCAACGATGTTTGATGCAAGGTGGCAATGCTAATGCGCCGAAGCGCAAAGTACTTTCACTTTTCACTAACAAAATACTGCAGTCCGTGGTGGTTTACTGATGTGGTACCAAACCAATAACAACTCTCATAGTTGCTTCCTAAAAGTATCGCACTCGTTGTGTGTCTGCCAATTATACGGACATGCAACGCTATGCAGTTTTAATGCAAAACGATTACGGCGCTCTCAGTTGGTGAATAACAGTAGAAGTAAAATATAGAAGGGGCCTATGTTTTATTGAGCATTATTATTATTCTAGCAATTAAGCAGACATAATGTAGTTCAGGCTAGGACTTGATTAAAAATTTAGGTGCAGAGGCTTTTGTGTTGTGTTGTGGGCATTGGCGATATTGGTTACATATCGTGGGAATGTATGAAGATTGCGAGAAAATTATCGTAAAGAAAATTTAAGTGACAAATGTACTGTGAGAGTTCTTTAATGCTATAGAGTTTTTGAACTTTGGTGTGAATGTGTGAGTTATTTTTTATTGCACAACATGCTGCAATTAAATAGTATATGTTTAATTCTATCAGAAGTTTCTCCGTTTTGTAGATCGGAGCAGATACCTAAGTTCAAAATGTTCTCCCGAATGGATAACTCGGTGGGGCTGAGATTGAGAGGATAGGTATAGCTCACGTAAGATTTGCTTAATTCTTGAGACTGCATCTTTTTGATATTCACATTATTTCCTCGTAGTAAGATAATAATGCAGAGCACAATGTCAAACTACCCGGATCCGGGCTCATGAAATAAATGTCATTCTCTCACATTCAAAGCGTGCGTTCCATTGCATGGTGTCAGAAGTGGAAGTAAAGAACTAAATTAATCTTTAATTCATTATGGCATCCCCACGAAAAATTCAGTGGAGAATCAATGAAAAGTTTGGTGATTTAATCAACAAACAAAATACCAAGCTGTTTAAGCAGCAATGGAAAAACTATTCGATCATCGAATCGCTATCGACTAAGCCACATGAAGTGCAAAAAGCCCACTTGGAATCAGCACTAGATAACGATGGACTTCGACTTTATAATCAGATACTGGAGAGATGTACCCGTGAAGAAAAAAGCACAACTGATAAAATATTGGATGCAGTGGAGACCAAATTTACACCAGCAACAACATAACGATACAGTTGCTTGCATTAAACCACATGTCCCAAGAAGAAGATGAGTGTCTTGATTCATATATTAGTCGTTTATTGATAGCTGTTAAATCATGCAAATTCTCGAATCTGGAAAACAAAATCTGGTATGTAACCAATTAATTTTCGGTCTGAGAGACGAAAAAAATAAAAATGAGTTGATAAGAAACGAAGATGACGAATTGTCGCTCTCAAATTGCGAATAGATACGAACAACATGCTTTCCAAATGAAAAAAATTAACAATACTGTTGCTGCTGCTGCTGATGTTGGGTATGGAGAAGAGGAGAGCGTGAACAAAATAGGTATATGCTGCTAGTCTGTAAATTCAGTGCTAAGAAGCACATGTTCGGTCGTAAAATATGCCCAGCATTTGGAAAAAAATGTTCGATTTGTAACAAAGAAAATCATTTCGCTATTTGTTTTCCTAAAAGATCTGAAGAGAAGCAAGGTTATAATGGGTATAGAGGACAGAGAACATTCGGAGGAAGGGAAAGAAACGTCAGATGCTGCGAACATGTGAAGCTCAAACCTTTTGCTGGAAACTCAATTAAACTTATTGCCGAAACTATACTAAAATGCAAAAAAGATGAAAAACAATTTAAAGTATCTTTTCAAGTTGTTGAAGGGCATATGGAGCCCATTCTGTCTGCAAATGTATGCCAAGCACTAGGCCTAGTTTCTGTGACTGCAGATGTGAAATCTATAGTAATGAACCCAAATGAAAAAAATATTCTCGAAGAACTTATCGCTGAATTTGACTGCATATTTGAAGGTGATGGTAGAATGCCTTGCGAAGTTAGCTTTAAAATAGATCCAGATGTTGTTCCAGTCCAAGAAAGCCCTAGAAGAATTCCTATAGCTATAAGAAAATAATTTAAAATTGAATTAGACCAGCTTGAGGCTAGAGGAATAATTGAGAAGATTACACATCAAACAGATTGGATATCCAATGTAGTTTTACAACAGAAAAAGGATAAAAGTATCCGAATATGTCTAGATCCACAATTTCCAAAAAAGCTATAAAAAGACTTAATTATCAGATGCCTACAATAGAGGAAGTTCTTCCAGAAATGGCTAATGCGAAAGTATTTAGTATTTTCTATCAACAAAAACAGAACGAAATCGTTAAGGATCTTAAAGGAATTGAAGCAATCGCAGATGATATACTTGTATATGGCGTGGGTAAAACTTATGAAATCGCTCTGAAGGATCACAACAAAAAACGTCAAAAAAAATGCGACTTGCTGTGACTGAAGCCAAATTTTACGGACACATATTCACAACGAACGGCGTAAGGCCGGATGAGATGAAGGTAGATGCGATTGTGAACATGCAAAAACCATCAAATGTACAAGAAACGCACACATTTCTGGGAATGGTTACCTATTTAAGTTAATTTCTTCCAAATTCAACCAAAATCACAGAAGAATTGCGTGACATCGTTAAGACAAAAACGTTTAAGTGGAGCGAAGCACACGAAATAGCATTAAATAAAATCAAATTACCCCTAGATCGTTTTCTATCGATATTAATGGAAAAACATTTATTCGCAACCGTCAACATCTAAAACCACACTCAAGAGATAATTACCAATTGCCGTCGCACTCGTCTGCTGAACACCAGAACTATAACAACAACAACAACCACCACAACAAAAACAAGAACAACAACAAGAACAACAACAACCACAACAATTACTTCAATGGTTTAGAATCAGATCTTAATAATAATTTTCTTAAACCTCCACAGAAAGGCAATGTAGCTTCTCAAGGTGTAGCCACGTCTGCTCAGCAAGAAACCGATATTGAAAACAACAGGGAGGACACTAGTTTAAACAACCTAAATACAACTAAACCAACAACTCCTGGTAAGACGCGGCACTTCAATACAAGCACAACAAATCCTGCAAACTTAGACAAAACACAAACACCATTAAAAGGTCGATCTAAGAGGCTTAGGAAACAGACAGTTTTTTATCCTAATCCTAATTGATTTCCATTGAAGTGCGTAAAATATCAATGACACAATTAATTTACAAAAAAAAATTATTTAAAAAATAACTATCATTAACATTTAGTTTATTATTAGAGCTTATATTGAATTACACAATGAATTACGAGTACTTAAGTTATGTTATAACTTTAATGTTTTTAAATTATTAATTAAGGTATATATGTAACCTAAGGAATCAATTTGTTTAAATCAAATAATAAAAAGGGCATGTTATGATACTAATGAATTACCCATCTAAAGCCCAAGTAAGATAATAATGCAGAGCCCGGATCCGGGCTCATGAAATAAATGTCATTCTGTCACAATCATTCAAAGCGTGCGTTCCATTTCAAACACGCATCTTACGAATCAGCATAGAGATAGAATGCTGTTCCATCAATTGTTTACGGTTCCACCGAACCAATCCAGTGGACGCCTTGTCTCTTTGGTGTTATTCTGGTGTGTAGAAATTGCGTACTACAACTACGATGTTTGTTCTTACCACAAAAGCCAGAACGTTCAGAAGGGTTGTCGTGAAACTGTGTTTTTTGTACCAAGCTATAAAACCCTTGATTTGAATACTATAAGAAAATTAATGTGATGAATACATGGGTTACAAAAATAAATAGTAAATTTATCTAAAAAAATACCTTTAACAAAGTCCATCACTAATATACCTTACCATAATTATATACCAAGAGACTTTTTAATTCATTCTCAGTGAACAATAGTGAACCGTTACAAATATTGAAAGTCACTTTTATATAAATGTCTCTTCAACCGCATAAACAGTGCCACTCCTTAATACTTGTCACACAAAAGTTCACCATAATCACAATCTTTGCATACATCTTAATACTAATCTTTAAAAAAAGTATAAACAAGAACGAAAAGATATAAAAGTTAATTTGGTTCAAAGAACCATTACAAACTGTGTGTCACAGAGTTGTGCTGTGTTTGTGTGCCACAAGAAAAACAAACTACGATAACAACAAAATAAACAAAACACTGCAATTCCTTGCAAAGATATACATTTATGTACGATACACACGGAATCCCCACAGAAAATAGGAAAACCATCAGGTGCACATGCGCACTTGTATCTCCATGCAACCAAACAAAAAAACAACCTTCCTTGAGAAAATTATGGTCTTCGATATGGAAAACCTTTTAACAAGGGGCGGGGGGGGGGCAAGGAATAGGAGGATACAGATACACCAAATAGCGACGAGCAGTACGACGCGACAGAGGAAACGGTGTGCGGCATCTACAGATGACTGCTGAGGTGGGCGGTGCGGTGGCGGTTGGATCACAACGCGCCGGCAACCATCAAGATGGACAATCGAAAATTATTGGACAAGCACCTTGCATACCGTCATAAAGTTTCATTAAAATATCTTACAGATACAGGTAATGTGCAGACATATACATTAAACTGACATAACGGCGCATTCAGTTTGAATTTCTTTTGGTTTTTATATTGTTTGGTGTGTTATTTAAAGGAGGATATAAAAGGAGGTGCCGTTGGTGATATAAAAGGAGGTTGTTTGCCTCCTTTCATATAGGTACCTGATGATCTTTTGGATTCGAACACTATAGACACTGATGAAACCTAACCAAGAAGAAGCGGTATTTTTAGTTTGACAGATCTTTTAGGGGCGTAGCTTGAAGTTGGAATTGTTGACATTTAAATAAAGCAACAGTCAAAAATGTTAAATCCAAGACTGGCTCAAATTTTCTTAATATTAGTTTTCAATATTACCAACTTCTAGAGTTACTGAATTCATATCGTAGTATTTCTTTTTCCGATTACCTTGTTAAGGTGGATGTCCACAGTCCCGAGAGTACCTGTAGGAGAGTCGACTTTTTACTTTCGAGTCTCGACATTCAAAATTTTTGAGAGTAACTCGTAAGTGGACACAGGTCTTGATCACTGTGGAAGACTAGCTCACAGAATTCCAACACGTTTCGTATTTTGAGAGCAGCTGTCCGAGAGTCAACATGGCAAAATAATGGACAAATCAATTTATAAGTCCGTAGTAGTCCCAATATTCATGTAGCTCCAACCTCTCTCTGGCAACCATATCTCTCTCCTCTCAGTACTTCCATTCCAACTGATAAGTTGCAGAAGAAAAACAATATCAAGTTATGGACACTGTTACAAATGTTAAAGTATAATTACTCTCAGAAAAAAAAGCCCTTGAAATTCTACTAGAGAACTCGCGATATTAAAATCTTAAAAATATTATCTCAAAGGGACATCCACCCGAGAGTTACTCTTTCACACTCAGATAAAAATAGCAACGTAATTTTTAATGCGTTTGTGTTTAAATTTACGTTGCGAGTTACTTTGAAAAATTTACAATGTTTTTTGGCTCAGTGTACTTGTTCCAAAACGATCTCTATTATTGCCATACGTCAGATAATACTTTTATTAACAAAATACATAGTGAAGTTGATATCCAATGTTCCCGATTTGGGCTACTGATGTTTCGCCACATCATCACAATGGTCTTTTTCTCTGAAATGTTTGTCTACGAATTTCAGTAGATGATGGTTGTAAATCAGCTCTTGCTTGTAAAGGGTAAAATATTTAACTGTTATGTATTTAAGACTTTTAATATCAACTTACAAGCTCTTTTTGGCTGTTGGTTAGAAAAATATTTCATTCCATAGCTCATATATGAATATGCAGCTATCGGAAACTCTTTTAGATGTTGCTGTAATGGAGTCCCATTTGTATCATTTGCCTATATGTGATTAATCCCTCGTCTGTAACAACACAAAAATTATAAGCCTAACCATACCTCGCAAGTGCCCTCGTAATGCTAACATTTATAAAATATAATTTATAACAAAATAACTTTGAAATATATCGTTTCAATTTTGTTTTTTTCCGCATTTCACTTCTCAAATCTTTCAAAAACAAATTTAGATCACAAGCTTGATTTTACATATATCAATCAAAGACAACATTTCCAACTAGATACACACATAAACACACATTTGGCCTTACCTACAACTATTTTTCGCAAATAAAATTCCATATTTTTTTGACGCGAATTAGACATTCATTTTGGCCACATGCAAATGTCGTTTGTGTCTCAAGTTTTGTTGTTCAACTCTATCACTATCACGATATGCACTACTGACCACGCAAATAAGACGTGCAAAAATTTATATTTTAATTTTATTTAAAAAAAATAAAAACAAATAGTAAAAGGTTATACAACTCTATTATCATAATAAGTAAATTCCTACACTGTGACGTTTATTTAAAACTTTATTTTTACACACCATATTTTTCGTTGTAAACAGTTAAAAATTGATTCTACTAATTTGGTTTGAAATGCTGCCTGCATGTGTCTGTGGTAAAATGGGAATAATTATTTCAAATAAGCTTTTGTTAACAAGTATATATGATGTTGTTATTGATTTCGATGGTAAAAGATACAAGTTGTTCAGTATGATTTTGGAAACAAAGAAAAAATTACGTAGAAACAAAACAAATTACACAACGGTGTTGTTACTTTTGCTTTTATTTTTTTTTTGTTGTTGTTGTTGTTGCGGTCTATGAATTCGAAATTCACCACTAACGACCTTTCTATGATTGATGTGAATTTCGCGTGACCTAAATTTAGGAGATGGTGTCATAATAGCAAAACAGCCATAACAACTTAACTCACTGCAACAAGGCCCAGGCGCCCAGGTAGCATGCATGAATATTTTCTTCTTTATAATTTTGGAGACGTAGGCGGGGTGTAATTTATGTGATCATAATTTCGTGAAACGTCATGTTTGTGCTGAAGTTTGATGAGAAATGGAACGTTTCTCAAACAAAGACCTCATCCGTCCTGTTAATTTAGTTATGCACAAGCTTAAGCTTAGGTATATTGGATTGTACAGAAATCAAGAGAGTAAATATATTAATGTGTGTCAAGATAAAAGATAAAAGCATATACGGTACTTATAACAAAACATAAATTTTTAAAATTTGTGTCTGTCTGTCTGTTTGTCTCGGCTAATATTGAGAACGGAATTTTCACTGAGCGATAGCTAATGTTGTAGCCATTGACGTAGTATATATGGAGTATGGACCGCAAGTCGGTTGAAATTTGTATACAAACGCTGCCTAAAACTTGTTCTAGTAGATGCGCTCCGTATTTACAGCGGTAATATGGTGTACTAATTATTTCATTACCCATTGTAGGTATTTATATTCTATAGTAACGCAATGCAGAAAAATAGGCCTTGGCCATTTATCCCGCCGAGCCAACCCTAAAAAACAAATGATTAAAAGGTTTGTTGCACTTTTTCACGGGGTAAGGGGTAGGTTATTAGTTATTAAATTTAATTTTAACTATTATTATTAAATTACACACAACCAATAATTTTTCACGAGGTGAGCACAATTCTTAATATAATACGCGCTGACGTAACAGAAGAAAATTATTAACTAATTTTACAGATGGGCCGAATCAGAAGATAACGAAGAATAGGTAGGTACACGAAAGAAAAATCAAAAAGTGCAACAAGCAACACGTTAATAATACTACATTCCTGTCTATATCTAGATCAGCAGGTCGTAGTCGTATAGGTTCTTTGACTTGAATTTTTATTTTTGAATGGTAAACAAATGAAATAAATTAAAATTATTGGTTATCGATAGAATCAAAAATTATTCGATATTTGAGCCGTGCCCAAAAGGGGCTTGGGCGCCAGAAATTCATTAAAGGTAAAATTTCAAACCTTGGTACGAAGTATTTAAAATATTTGAGCGAAGCGAAATAACCGAACAAAATAATAAAAAAAAAATTTATATTCTCCAATTAATATTTTAAAATGTTAACCTAAATTTTTTTCGAACAAAATATGTATGTATTTACAAAGTAAACAAAATTGAAAATATTGGTTGTGGAAAATAAAAAAAAGGTAAACAGTAAATCTGCCTTTATGCAGTTTCACGTAAATGAAATTTTACGAAAGCTCACGGGGAACTGTAAAGCCGAAGAATGGAACGTTATCGAAAATAAAAGGGACAAAGAACTAAACAAATTAAACCACGAATCAATCGAATTAATACACGAATTATTAAAAAGGATTACCGCGATATTTAAAACCAAAATGGCCATATACAGGGTGAGTTATGAGCAATGCGACAAAATGCTAGGGCGTGTAGGTTGCGTTGAGACAAGAAAAAAATCGTATTCAAATTCATTTTTTTCAAAATTTTACGTAATTAAGTGCTAATTTTAATTTCAAAATTCAATGCTGTAATTAATTTTAAGTCTAAATAAGAAAACCGGATGCAAAAATTTTATGTCGTTCTCAAGAAATTAAAAAAAAACCAAAACCACCTTTTTCTAGGAAAAACATTTATTTTTATTGTAACGAAGCAATTTATTTATTTATTTAGCATTAATCTTAGTTTTTTTACTTTTTTTTTAATTGGAGTTTTATGAGAACGTAATAAAATTAAATAGTATTGGAATAACCCTGGATTAATATTATTTTCATTGATAACTTCTGAAAACTGACCTGTCAATATTTTTGCCTTGGCCTGCCCGCAGCCCATGGGTTCTACCTGTTATGGGGACAATAGGGACAATAAAACCGCATTTTTTTTTAATGAAAAAAAAAGAAAATTGCAACGCAAGATAAATAAAAGGCATTGCAGTTTTGCTTAGTAATTATTTCAAATTTGAATATTAACTCATTAACACGTAACGATGTCAAGCTCATACACCCGAGAAGAATTAACGGACATGCATTTCTGCTACGGTTTAGCTAATGGTCGAAGTCGTGAAGCCGAAAGACTGTATGCTGAAAGATATCCCGATAGGAGGTGTCCCCATCATAGCACGTTTCCAAGAATCCACCGACGTCTAAGAGATCATGGAGTGCTGGAGCATCGAAGAAGCGAAAGGCCAGTTTCTGATGAGTCAAGTATCTTAGATGAAAGAATTCTGGATTTAGTCCGAAATAATCCCTCCGTCAGTACAAGAAGGATATCCACTATACTTGGAGTGTCCCAATCTAGAGCATGTCGAGTACTTCGGGCGGAAAATTTACACCCGTACCACTTTACGCCTGTTCAGGAACTCACCTCAAACGACAAGTTATTGAGAACCGAATTTTGTAGAACATTACTACTTAGAAATGAAACCGAACAAAACTATTTTAGAAGAATATTCTGGACGGATGAAGCACAGTTTACTAGGGATGGGGTTACTAACTTCCACAATTTACATTATTGGAGTAGCGCCAATCCACACAAAAAAAAACAAAACAAATCACAACACCGCTTTAGTTGTAATGTTTGGCTTGGTATTGTTGGACACACTGTGATCGGGCCCCGGTTTTTGAATTCCATTATTAATGGAGAATCATACCTGCAATTCCTACGAGACCTTTTACCCGATTTATTAGACAGCGTTCCATTGGTTATAGCAGATACTTTAATCTACCAACAAGATGGTGCTCCAGCACACTACAGCTTACAGGTGAGAAACTGGCTGGATGATCATTTTAGTGACCGTTGGATCGGAAGAAGGGGCCCCACGGAATGGCCGCCTAGGTCACCAGATTTAACTCCCCTAGATTTCTATGCATGGGGATTTATGAAGAATTATGTTTACGAAGGGGAAATAGTATCATTGGAACAACTGAAGGAACGAATTGAAGTCGCTGGAGTCAAATTGCAGGAAAATTTGTCAAGCATAAACTTATGTGAAGCCATTACAAGGAGATATAATCTATGCCTTCTAAACAATGGAGATCATATCGAGAATTTTTTATAAGTACTTCCAATAAAAAACATAGTTAAAATAAAAGGAATAAAAAAAACTAAAAAAACTAAGATTAATGCTTCTTAAATTGCTTCGTTACAATAAAAATAAATGTTTTTCTTAGAAAAAGGTGGTTTTGGTTTTTTTTTAATTTCTTGAGAACGACAAAAAATGTTTGCATCCGGTTTTCTTATTTAGACTTAAAATTAATAACAGCATTGAATTTTGAAATTAAAATTAGCACTTAATTACGTAAAATTTTGAAAAAAATGAATTTGAAATTTTTTTTTCAATTTTTTTTTTCAAAATTTTGACTTTAAAAATTAATATTTCAAAAACTATTTCTTAGAATAGATTTATTTAAACACAGAATGAAAGAAAAAGTTATTGGCTTTTCAAAAACGTATCGCACAGCATTGTGAATGAAGCCGTTGATTTTAAATAATTTTTTCCCATTTTAAGTCAGTTTTTTCGAAAATTGCCCCTCCCGGCTAAACGGAGGGGAATAGACCCCCCCTCCCATATGATTTTTTTCTTGTCTCAACGCAACCTACACGCCCTAGCATTTTGTCGCATTGCTCATGACTCACCCTGTATATACATAGTTGGTAGGTTACCTGGTTACCTATATAATCGCAAGTAAAAATAAAGGGTACTTTTCATTTTGGTAATCAAACTAGGGGAAATGGACTAGGTATACTTCCTCCGTTTTCATTTTGAAATCTTATAATCCTTTTTTTAAACTAAATCCGTCATACACTTACTTCAATTACATACTTTCGTGTTAGTATTTAATTTTTCTTTTAAAAACATCTGTTAATGATCGACCTCGATACCATATCTGAATTTCTTTTTTGTTTTCGCAAACAAATATATTTAACAATTGTTTAATGGTTATAAAAATTATACCTCGAGGTAAACTATTTCATTCTTTTATTCACCTGGCGGCGTTTTTTTCCCGCATTTCATAACAAAACACTTTCACTCGTAATTTTTGTCTTTCTCTTTTTTTAATAAAAAAAAAACTTGATCAGTCTATTGTTTATAATCGATGAAATTGAAAAACACTTTTAAGTTGATATTTTCATGGTGGGAAGTTTGTTAAAACGAAATGTCTTGTAAATTTCACTCTCACTTCAAAAGTTTGTTGGTACATACATCGTACGTGTCTACATGAAACTTATTCTCTTTGTTATTTTAATAAGTCGATTTGGGTCAAGTTAAATTGATGAAAAAATGTTCAATAACAGTTGTTTTGTTTGCCAGGTAACATAATGGATTATCTTATCATCAATAACAAAATTAATTCAAAAGTCAAGGATTTGCATTCAGGCATATTATCGCTGCTTTTAAGGCAAAGCCACATTTTTTAGTAAATTTTTTTGAATCGTTTGCAAAGCATGTTTTAAACTGTAGTATAATGGAAAAAGTTTTACGTTTGTAGTAAACATATCATACATTTACTTCAAATGCTTATATACAATTCAAAGGAAATTCTTTTGTAGCGAACGAATGCAACGTTAGTGAGAGAAGTTTTCATGCTACATCGATCGCAGTAACAGTATAGATTGCGGTTCAAAGCCCAGTAGTGGCGAGAGCAGTGGCTCTTTTTTTTTTATTATTATTTAATTGAACTGCAAGCAAATTTAATTCACTAACTGAGGTGAATTGACTCGGAGTTGACTCTGGGCTTAAAGTTTTCTAAAAAACGTATTTCTAGGGTAAACTCGAGTTTAACAAACCCTTAAGGGGATGATCTAGCGCTGAAAAACTGGGCCTAAATGTCAACAAACCAAAATATAGAAGAAAACAAAAATTGTGTTGTTTTCCGTTCAACCAGACCAAAGATTTGGAAAATAATAAGAAGTTTGATATGTTGTTTTTCTCAAAGGAGATAATTATAATTCAAGATAAAAGTGATTCCAATTTATTGATATTATTTCATATCCGAGATTGGCCGAGCGGTTAGCGATCTAGTCCATTGGTGCGAAGGGACTCAGTTTCGTAATTTTTATAGTTCTAAAATATAATATAATAATCATTATACAAAATAAATGTCTCTAGAAATCTTTACAGTTGAAAAAATACAAACAAAATGTAAAAAGAAAAAAAAAATCATAAACTGTAGGGTTGCTTTACAAGCAAATTCGTTTGTCCTAAAAGAAAATAAGAGTTTGCTGTAAATGAAGTAAAAAAAAACTGCTGGCAAACGAATCATTCCTTTGGGCAATTTTTTCGTTTACAGCAACCGATTCCTTCTCTCAGTGACTCGTCTGCTCGTAGGCTTCGTCGGGTTGGCCTCAGAAAATAACGGTAAACTTCACGGCTATGGAGCCTACCATGCTCCATACGAAACGTGACAGTACCAGCTGAGTTTGTCCTAATGTATATCTTTTTATCGATGGTGTTTTTGATGTGAATGTTTCTTCGGATCTTTTAATTTCTAATTCGATCATGCTTTGTCACTTCTGCTGTCATGCTAAGCGTTTTCATCTCAGTTGCCGTCAATTTGCTCTCACAACTCCTGCACAGATTTTCACATTTGCAAAACTTTGAAATACACATCTCGAATAGTCGAATGGGAACAGAGAAACATTTTACAGTCGAGACTCGATTATCCGAAGTAGGAAGGACCAAGCTGATAACGGATAATCGAAAACACCGGTTAATAAAATTTTCACTTTTCACTTGAATTACATATCAGGACCGTTTCTTTTAAGTGCCTGTCTAACTAGTGAAATTCAACAGATACAAAAACTCCGTTAGTTTTTAGTAGTCATGTAAACTTGTTTGATCTTGATAATTTTTTTGCATGTACGGATATAAGAGTTAATCCCGGATGTTATGGTTAAAATTAAAAAAAAAATAAAAGGCTCGTGTGGGTCGCACAAACTTGCTCTTGTATCAAGTTAACAAGAGCTTAAAAGAACCTGCCAAGAAATTATTTTATATGAAATTATTTCTTAATTTTTTTCAAATAATTCAAAAAAAATAATAAAAACAAATAACTTTGAAAATCACTTTATAACAAACGAGAGTTTTCCGAGAACGTGGTATGCCAAAAATTATTAAATATTACAATATATTTAACTTTTTTTTTTCAAAATCGTAAGTCCAATTTTCGAAAAAATCGATTTTTTTCAAACAACTTTTTTAAAATATTTTTTTTTTAAATTTTGGGTAATGCCAATTTTAGCTAATTAATAATTTTCATCCCAAAAATAAATTTCAAAAAAGATTCATGAATCTTTCAAAATATTGAATTTTCAAAAAAAAAAATTGTTTAATTAATCTAATTTTTTTAACAAACGTTATATATGGCAGGTACCGTTAGTTTTAGGCCTAGAAGAAAAATTAAAAAAACTCCCCTGACTTACCCTAAAAATCCTATATACCGAGTTTAAAGGATATCGATTCAACCGTTTAGGCTGCAGGTGCGAATGACAGACAGATAGACTGACAGACAGACACACAGACAGAATTGCCAGACCCACTTTTTTCGACTTCGCTATTATCGTAATGTCATGTTTGATTGTTATCTAAAAACTTTTTTTTACGAATTCATAACTTGCCTTACCTATAATCGCAAGAAAAAACAGTTACGTATTAGAGCGAAATATTTGTTGTTCTATTACGAGTTCTTTTAAGGATACTGGTTGTATTCCGGTTTATTGAGTTAAAAATATAAAAGATTTTTTCCAAGAAAAATCCCGGTAAAAAGAGTCCGAGTTAATCGAGTTTCGACTGTATTTCATTTGTTTGATAGGAATGCGAATTGTGCGGAATTGAACTTGGAGCTGCAGTTGAAGTTGAAAGATTGAAAGAAACTCGTTTAGTAGGTCTAGAAGAAGATTGGGATGGTTTGAAGGATTGAGAGTTTATAGATAAGAAATTTTTCAGAGATGAATTAAATGAGGGCTGTGAAAATTTTGGGAGAATTCCCATTTTACAGGACCAGTCAAGATCAGAATGGAGGACATTCTTAAAATTAACTTTATCAACCAACCGTACTTAGATGGGATGAGGATCTTGAAGTTTCTTGGCGAGGTTCGTTTACATTTCACATTTGTGTTATAGTAATTTCTCATAAAAAATTTGCTTACCCAGAGTACGTCATGTTGGAGGAAGAACAATCGCTTAATGGTGGGTTTAGCTGATGTCGATGGTTTAGAAAGAGAACTAGCATCCAAGGTGGTTGAAGATGAGGAAGTGCGTTAATATGAGACAGAAGTTGAAATGGCAGCAGTGTAGTCAAAGATGAGGATGAAGATGTTCTTGAAGCGGAAGTCAAGTCGGTATTGATGTTGGTACAAAGGTACTATTTGTTTTAGGATCGCTTAGGCTTAACATAGGCTCAATATTTTTGGCGAGAATTGTTGAAATCGAAGAAGACGGGAATGGAGATGATAACGTGACGTATGGTGCACTATAGTATATAGGGAGGGCAGAGGAGGAAATGATGATGAAGTCTTAAAACTTTTTCGTTGATAGCCAGAAACTCGTCGGGTTACGATCTATTGTTGGGTGATAACTTATCACAATAACTTATATCCTCCGCTAATGTATTGACAGTTCTTTTTGACTGAATTTTCTTGAGGTTCTCAGGTCAAATTTAGTCAAGTCTTTAGTGCATGAGCTCCCTGTTCCATCACTGCTTTAACACCATCAAGGTCATCTCTAATAATTTGGATGGATGGTTTTTGTTTTTTATATTTGGAGTCAATCTGAACCTCGATCTGAAAGAGAGATTGTGGATATTTTCTGTATCTCAGTGCGGACGTATTCATAATGACTTTGGGTTGGGTCTCGGCGCTTGGCAAAATTGTCCAATTGCAGATCAATTTTCTGCAGTGAGGCGTTGATCATGTCCAAGTTTTCGTTAATTGTAGAAAAGCATTTGTGGTGATTATGGCGAATTTCTGAATTAAGTTCCGAAATAGAATCATTTATTGCATTTATAGTTGGTCGTTATTGCATTTTATAGCCCGCATTGTGAGCAGGAGAAATTCAGGAAGGAACTGCTTGCTACTCCTATACTTTAATTGAATGCAGTGAGGGATGAAACTGCAACTTGCAAATTTTATTGCAAGTAATTAAATCAGCTGCCACACAGGAGATGGAAAATTTAGAATAACCATACTTAGTTGACATGTTTTTTTTTTATTTTTTTTTATTATTTGTATACAAATTAAACTACACTTATTATAATTATATTGCAAAGGTAGTCATAAATACGCGAGTGGGTCAAAAAATAGGTTGGTTTTACTTCAATTTTAATATATTGCAAAGCTAATCACAAATACGCGAGTGGGTCAGAAGTTAAGTTAGTCAGGAAAAAAAAACGAAAATTTTGTATAATAGAATTAGCGGAGGTAAAATTGGGTCAATTTATTATTAATTTAATTAATCAAAAAATAGCAATGAGGAAGCGAATAAAAAATGCGACTGTATTGTTCGATGGAAATTTATTAATGTATTTGTAAATGTGCTTAGTTTGAGAAATTTAAGCGAAAAACTGAAAAAGTCAAAAAAATGGGTGTTTTCGTCCTTCCCCAAGATGGTACAGGGTCCTCGAGGTCATAAACTTAGGGGGGTCTTCCTAGTATACCCCAAACAATCTGTGCAGGTTTCATTAAGTTCCGAATATTTCCCAGGTTAAAATATACAGGGTGAGTCATGAGCAATGCGACAAAATGCTATTGCGTGTAGGTTGCGTTGAGACAAGAAAAAAATCGTATGGGAGAGGGGGGTCTATTCCCCTCCGTTTAGCCGGGAGGGGCAATTTTCGAAAAAACTGACTTAAAATGGGAAAAAAATTATTTAAAATCAACGGCTTCATTCACAATGCTGTGCGATACGTTTTTGAAAAGCCAATAACTTTTTCTTTCATTCTGTGTTTAAATAAATCTATTCTAAGAAATAGTTTTTGAAATATTAATTTTCAAAGTCAAAATTTTGAAAAAAAAATTGAAAAAATTTCAAATTCATTTTTTTCAAAATTTTACGTAATTAAGTGCTAATTTTAATTTCAAAATTCAATGCTGTTATTAATTTTAAGTCTAAATAAGAAAACCGGATGCAAACATTTTATGTCGTTCTCAAGAAATTAAAAAAAAACCTAAACCACCTTTTTCTAAGAAAAACATTTATTTTTATTGTAACGAAGCAATTTAAGAAGCATTAATCTTAGTTTTTTTAGTTTTTTTTATTCCTTTTATTTTTACTATGTTTTTTATTGGAAGTACTTAAAAAAAATTCTCGATATGATCTCCATTGTTTAGAAGGCATAGATTATATCTCCTTGTAATGGCTTCACATAAGTTTATGCTTGACAAATTTTCCTGCAATTTGACTCCAGCGACTTCAATTCGTTCCTTCAGTTGTTCCAATGATCGACTGGACTAAAAAGTAATTTTAGTAGTACAAGAAAAAAAAAATATGAGTATTTTTCCAAACAAGAGATATTTCAAACCTAATTTTTAAAATATTAAAAACGAAAAAATGTTTTTGCTTATTAGAAAAAGAGGTTTTCCTTTTTTTCGAATTTTCCTTATATTAAGCTGGTTAAATGTATATATAAATCATATCCAAAATTAATTCAACAGTAAATAGAGAATAGTAAATAGTTTAAGACCGCACGCGATATAACATGCTGATAGCCAAATTGTATAAAAAAAATGTGGTTATAGCAGCTAATCTATATCAAATAAACATAAGCTGTCAGAGTAAGGACATACAATTTATTAATTTGGGTCACCGTCACAGTCGGTGTGCGATTATTTTAATTTTTTTTAACCTCCAGATATCTACATATGTATAATAATTTTTACTTTAACCACAATGTGAGCTCTGTGAACTTGGAACCCGAGTTTTCTAGTAAAAATTTTTTCGTTTGTAGTAACTCAGTAAAAAAATTAAGGGACTTTGAAAAAAACCCAGCACCCCGTTTTATCGGCACTCAAATTTAGTGATTGATTCTTGAAGACAATCGTTTGTAGTTGGTTGTAGTGAAAAAAAATTCGTTTGTATTTGATAGACAAACATTTTTTTTTTGTCTTTTTTTTAAGTTACTACAAACGAAATCAAGTTACTACAAAAGAAAAAAAAGTTACGTTGCGTTTTTTTCGTTTGTAGTAACTTGATTTTGTTTGTAGTAGCGTTTTTTCGTTTGTAGTAATTCGATTTCGTTTGTAGTAACTTGATTTCGTTTGTAGTAGCGTTTTTTTTCGTTTGTAGTAACTTGATTTCGTTTGTAGTAACGTTTTTTTCGTTTGAAGTAACTTGATTTCGATTGTAGTAACGTTTTTTTTTCGTTTGTAGTAACTTGATTTCGTTTTTAGTAACGTTTTTTTCGTTTGTAGTAACGTTTTTTTCGTTTGCAGTAATTTGATTTCGTTTGTAGTAGCGTTTTTTTCGTTTGTAGTGATTTGATTTCGTTTGTAGTAACGCTCTTTTCGTTTGTAGTAATTTGATTTCGTTTTTAGTGATTTGATTTCGTTTGTAATAACGCTTTTTTCGTTTGTAATAATATGATTTCGTTTGTAGTATAGTGATTTTATCGATTATAGTAACTTAATTTCGTTTGCAGTAATTTGAAAAAAAAAAAAATAAAAAAAAAAATAAAAAAAAAAACTTTTTTGTCTTTCAACTACAAACGAAAATTTTTTCACTACAGTTAACTACAAACGATTGTCTTCAAGAATCAATCACCAAATTTGAGTGACGATAAAACGGGGTTACTACAAACGAAACAAATTTTACTACAATCCACTACAAACGTATATCTACATATAAGAATCAACAAAAAAAAACTCGATTTTCCAAAGTCGGGTGCCAAGTTCACAGAGCCCACAATGTGTCCATTTAAATTTGTTTGTTTAATGATTTCAAAAAAATATATCAATAAAATGTAATCTTTAGCCGGTATACCGTGTGGTATATCTTCAGCACAGATATGTCCAATGTTTGTGTCGCCTTCTCAAATAATTGTTTTTGATATGATTATTAATTTTGGTTACTAAAAATTTACCCAAAACAAAAGAATTTAAAATGATAAGAATAGTGGCAAATAATATTTTGTGACAAGTGACAAACAAGTGATTTGGTTTTTGGTTTAGGAAAATATAAGAGATGTTCTCACGAGCTACTCACTAGTATTTCAATAAAAGTAAAATAACTTTCATGATTGTACCTAAGTTAATTTAAGTTTGACAAAAATATTGCGGTTAATGAACTTATTCAATTTCAATCATATAATTGTTACTATATACAAATAGTTTGCTTTGTGTGTATATGTTTGGTTGAATATTTCAAATATTTAATCTATAAATTAATACGCTTGATGGGATTTACTGTCGATACACTTTTCTCTGTAATTACTAAACGCATCTGCATGATACATACATACAAAATAAAATGTATTCTCGCGTAGATTTGCAGAATTAATTTATTTTTCGTAAGTAATATATTTTACCACGAGTAATTGATAAAATATTAATACCAAGGCGTATAAGCACTTTGAAATACAAATTGTTTTTAGGAATCAAAACAATACTCAGAAATAAATTAATTTATAATTATAATTATAAATTATTTATTTTTCAAATTTAAATACAAAAATTTTGCAAAAGTTCTTATTTTTAATTTATTATTTATTTTTTTTTGTAAATTCAATACTAAGAAAGCAGTTTGACTAAAAAAATAGTTCTTAGCACTTAAAATTGGCTTTCTTCAAGCTTTTTAAAAAACTTTTATATAAAAAATCGATTTATTTAAAAACCGCTTTTACTATTTTTGAATTAACTTTTTTGCTAAACGTATAAATAATCTAGGCAACAAAATTTCGTGACTAGATTTGACTTTGGCTTGAGTCTTTGTAAACAACAGTTTTAGCACTTTTGAGAAGAATTTGTATAATTTTCTTTTATATTAAACAAAAATACTAAATTATGTTTATTGCGACCTTGAAAAGGAGGCATCATTTATTAGTTTAATATTACAAATTTTAGTTTGCTTTCTACGTATAGAACATCTAAACTCTATGTTCTGTATTTCTTATCGTACAAAGAAACTCATGACTTTGTTGCAAAAAAATGTTTTGGTAAAAATTGTAGCTTATATGATTTTCTAAACAAAAGGTTTTAACACTTTTCATCGTACCATGAACCAATTTCAAGAAAAAGTTTTAAATTGTTATAAAGTCTGTTTTTAGACAACATTGCACTTTTTCACCAGTATTTGGCGCTTTTTGCTTAGTTTTGTTGTGGTGTTTACCCAATCCACAGAAAAAATTAAAAACATGATTGGTTCGCCAAGATGGTGCGATGAAAATTGTCAAAACCTTTTTTGTCGAAATCATATAAGCTTGGGGCTAAGTAATTAATACAATTATAGTTAGATCGCTGGAGTTTATTCTAATGTTTACTCGCCGCTTAGCATATTTCAACTTCAATTTTAAACAAATTCAGAACTGCTGTTACCATATGAAATAAAGTTAATTGCTAAACTATTTATTTCCTCTAATTGGCAAAGATAAACTATATTAACTATGCAGTATACACTCTTATAAGGCCTCTGGCCAATGCCCACAAACTAGAAATCAATCAAAACTCGGCACATGCATCCATCAGTGCACAAGTTCTTCAGAGTATTTAAATTTCCATCTATATTATAGTCGTGTATAAATTTTGTAGATGGACATAGAGAATGACTTTCATCAAGATTGAGATACAGACACGTCGTTGGATAGTAGTTGGTCGGATAGTTTACCGCGTACGGTGTTGTATAAAGTGGAAGAAAGCTGCCACTGACATTACTTCTTGAAACTGGTCATTTAGTTGTCTGACAATTATACAAGCTGATGGTATTTTCATACCAATTTTTTTGTATCTAGTTAACGCTTTGGAAAAATTTCAAATACTAGTATGCGATTCAAAGAAAGGCGGAAAAAGAGACTAAATGCCATATTACAATACAGAGAAGAAATTACGTGCACACCGCGGGCTTTTTGTTCGATTTTAAAATTAGCGGTTGAGATTACGGAATGAGGAATGACTCTTTGATGATGATTGTCAGTGGTGTCACCATAGGGGAAAAGTGTCCATTGCAAGTATGTAGTTGGTATTTGAAAAATTTAATGGCAGTTAATTTTTTTTTTATTTTTAGAGGCTATAGATAATGTCAGGTACTCAGGTCTAGTATATAATTTATTGAATACAAGAACAATGTTTATGCTTTTCGTTTGTTTAACGAAAAAAAGTCAAAAAGCAAGAAATCCAACAAAATCAAGTCATTCAAATTTGACGATGGTATGTGGAATATCTTTATAATATGCCATCGAGGGTTCTAGATATTTCCGTACGAGGTGATTAAGAAATCAACCTGCAAATGGTCATTCTATATACAGGGTGTCCCGCAACTTAACGTCAAGCGGGTACCGGGTGATAGGGTAGGTTATACCCATACTGCAAATAGTAAGAAAAAAATTTAGAAAAATTATGAAAATCGATACCCAGGGCCACATTTTTATGTACTGTAGTCACAAATTTTAATATTTTTCAGTGATTTTTTTTCCTTATCCTTAATAAACATGCTACTGAATGCCATCTCGAAATCCAAAATAAATATTGTAAGTTTCGCAAGAAAAATGAAGTTTGACTGAGTCATTTTTCAAACAAATTTTGTAAGCAAACTTTAACACATCATATTTCAAAAAAAATGTAGGACACTACCCACGGCAAGTTATTTAAAAAATTGGACCATTTTATCAAGTTTTCAAAATAGTTCAACATTTGCCACTTGCAGCTTCCATAATCATGTTACCAACATTTAAACCATTTTGGAGCAAGTAAAATTTATTTTTTTTTAAATAGGAAAGTATTATACCTTATTGATGAAGGAATCCAGTAAGCCATTTCCTTAAAATATTGTTTAAGCTGCTCCAGTAGTTAACATACTAGAAGTCCTGATCCCTGGGAGGTTATCCGGAAGAGGGCCAGGAGTATGAAGCCCCCAAAAAGAAGCTTTTGGTTAGCGATTTTTTTTTAAGAATAAACAAAAGCCCATCAAATTTTGAAGAATTTTTGTTATGACCACTTTTTTTCAAATATCAACCGTTTCCGAGATACACGCATCGCAAGGGAGAAAAATTACAAAAACAAGCGTTTTATTTATGTTTTTCACCAAGCATTCCATTAAATTAATCTTCTTAACTGTATCTCGGAAACGGTTGATATTTGGAAAACAGTGATCATAACAAAAATTTTACAACATTCGATGGGCTTTTGTTTATTCTTAAGAAAAATTCGCTACGACAAACTATTTCCGTGGTATAAGTGTAAGTCGCCAAAAGCTTCTTTTTGGAGGGCTTTACTCCTGGCCCTCGTCCGTATAACCTCCCAGGGATCAGGACTCTTAGTATGTTCTTTACTTGAGCAGCTTAAACAATATTTTAAGGAAATTGCTTACTGGAGTCCTTCATCAATTTAAAAAAAAATTAAATTTTACTTGCTCGAAAATGGTTTAAATGTTGGTAACATGATTATGAAAACAGCAAGTGGCAAATGTTGAACTATTTTGAAAACTTGATAAAATGGGCCAATTTTTTAAATAACTTGCCGTGGGTAGTGTCCTACATTTTTTTTGAAATATGATGTTTGCTTACAAAATTTGTTTGAAAAATGACTCAGTCAAACTTCATTTTTCTTGCGAAACTTACAATATTTATTTTGGATTTCAAGATTGCATTCATAAGCATGGTTATTAAGGATAACGTAGAAAAAAATCACTGAAAAATATTAAAATTTGTGACCACAGTACATAAAAATGTGGCCCTGGGTATTGATTTTCATAATTTTTTTAAATATTGCTATTATTACGTAACCCATCGAGGTAATTTTTTTTTCTTACTATTTGCAGTACGGGTATAACCTACCCTATCACCCGGTACCCGCTTGACGTTGAGTTGCGGGACACCCTGTATACAAAGAAATCGAAACATACATAGGTAAGGGGTATCTATCAGGAGTCAACGAAAAATTTCCATTCGAAGTTTGTATACATCAAGGAAGCGTCGTCAGTTCATTACCTACAGTTTTTTTAAGGTATACCTATGACAACACAACAACACATAATCGCAAATTTTACAAAATTGAAGTACAAAAATTAATACAATTATATAAACGTTTATGGCAACACGTTCCCACGACTAATAAATTTTTTTTTTTCAGAAAAATCATTTAGCTTTAAATAATGTTCCAAAAGTTCATTTCAAATAAAAATTTGTTTGTAAATAAAAGAATGATTTATTTTGTTGCTTATATATGATACTCATATCTTATGTACTTAGTATATAGGTGCATGAATCAGCTTATGTGTAGTCATATTGAAAACTTGTTTGATAAATTGATAATTGATGGAAATTGATAAATTGGACGGTTGTTTGGGTTGAATTTTAAAATTTATCTTACGTGCGGCCTTAGTTTAAGACGAAAACAGGTTATTTTTGGACGTTTCATCGAATATGAGTCGAACTTGATACGTTGTAAATTTTTTATTCTTCGCATGGTAAGAAAATTTTCCAAATCCTATACAGGGTGATTGGTATAAGGTGCACCAAAAAGCTTGAGCGTGTAGGTGGAGTTAAGACATGAAAAAAATTGTATGATAGGGGGGTCTATTTCCCCCCGTTTAGGCGGGAGGGGCAGTTTTCTAAAAACTTGACTTAAACCAGAAAAAAAAATTATTTAAAAACAACGGTGAATGATACAAAGCGTTGTTATATTTTTTTGGAAAGCCAGAAAACTACTCTTTCATTTAATTTTTAAATTAAGTTGTTTAAGTGAACAGTTTTAAAAAAATTAATTTTCCAACTCAAAATTTTGAAAAAAAACTAAAAAAAAAATTTTAAACTAATTTTTTTCAAAATTTTATGTAATTAACTATTATTTTTATTAGAAAATAAAAACAATAAAAAGACTAAAAATAGTCGAATTAGATTTTATTAAATGGAGTATTTATGAATGAAATTCAATATTAAAGGTTTTGTGGCCTTTACTCCAAGCATTGCGTTTCGCCCTAGTTTGATGGTGGGCTCATCATCATAATTTTTCTAATGTCTAACTTTAATCAAAGTTCTTTAGAATAATATAATTCACAGGGAGTTTTCTCTGTAAATTTTATAAAGCAGTCGGTAATCATCGACAATTATTGCGTACTAGATTGGGTTTGATGTCATCTAGCTGATGAGCCCACCATCAAACTAGGGCGAAACGCAATGCTTGGAGTAAAGGCCACAAAACCTTTAATATTGAATTTCATTCATAAATACTCCATTTAATAAAATCTAATTCGACTATTTTTAGTCTTTTTATTGTTTTTATTTTCTTATAACTTCGCTTGGCCACGAGCATAACATCATAATTTTTCTAATGTCTAACTTTAATCAAAGTTCTTTAGAATAATATAATTCACAGGGAGTTTTCTCTGTAAATTTTATAAAGCAGTCGGTAATCATCGACAATTATTGCGTACTAGATTGGGTTTGATGTCATCTAGCTGATGAGCCCACCATCAAACTAGGGCGAAACGCAATGCTTGGAGTAAAGGCCACAAAACCTTTAATATTGAATTTCATTCATAAATACTCCATTTAATAAAATCTAATTCGACTATTTTTAGTCTTTTTATTGTTTTTATTTTCTTATAACTTCGCTTGGCCACGAGCATAACATCATAATTTTTCTAATGTCTAACTTTAATCAAAGTTCTTTAGAATAATATAATTCACAGGGAGTTTTCTCTGTAAATTTTATAAAGCAGTCGGTAATCATCGACAATTATTGCGTACTAGATTGGGTTCGATGTCATCTAGCTGATGAGCCCACCATCAAACTAGGGCGAAACGCAATGCTTGGAGTAAAGGCCACAAAACCTTTAATATTGAATTTCATTCATAAATACTCCATTTAATAAAATCTAATTCGACTATTTTTAGTCTTTTTATTGTTTTTATTTTCTTATAACTTCGCTTGGCCACGAGCATAACATCATAATTTTTCTAATGTCTAACTTTAATCAAAGTTCTTTAGAATAATATAATTCACAGGGAGTTTTCTCTGTAAATTTTATAAAGCAGTCGGTAATCATCGACAATTATTGCGTACTAGATTGGGTTTGATGTCATCTAGCTGATGAGCCCACCATCAAACTAGGGCGAAACGCAATGCTTGGAGTAAAGGCCACAAAACCTTTAATATTGAATTTCATTCATAAATACTCCATTTAATAAAATCTAATTCGACTATTTTTAGTCTTTTTATTGTTTTTATTTTCTTATAACTTCGCTTGGCCACGAGCATAACATCATAATTTTTCTAATGTCTAACTTTAATCAAAGTTCTTTAGAATAATATAATTCACAGGGAGTTTTCTCTGTAAATTTTATAAAGCAGTCGGTAATCATCGACAATTATTGCGTACTAGATTGGGTTTGATGTCATCTAGCTGATGAGCCCACCATCAAACTAGGGCGAAACGCAATGCTTGGAGTAAAGGCCACAAAACCTTTAATATTGAATTTCATTCATAAATACTCCATTTAATAAAATCTAATTCGACTATTTTTAGTCTTTTTATTGTTTTTATTTTCTTATAACTTCGCTTGGCCACGAGCATAACATCATAATTTTTCTAATGTCTAACTTTAATCAAAGTTCTTTAGAATAATATAATTCACAGGGAGTTTTCTCTGTAAATTTTATAAAGCAGTCGGTAATCATCGACAATTATTGCGTACTAGATTGGGTTTGATGTCATCTAGCTGATGAGCCCACCATCAAACTAGGGCGAAACGCAATGCTTGGAGTAAAGGCCACAAAACCTTTAATATTATTTTTATTTTCAAAATTCAATTAAATTATTAATTTTTAGTCAAAAACAGAAAACCGGGTGCCAAAATGTATCTTAGTTTTTGAGAAATTAAGAAAAACTGTATAACCTAATCTGAAAAAGTTATGAAAAACTGTGTTTGATCTGTCACTTTTTCTAGCAATTTCACATTTAAAAAGACCACAATCTTGCATTTGGCCTCTTTCACACTCCTAATTCTCCCTCGCGACATGGTTTAAGTTTTTGAAATAAAATTATGCTTAAAAAGTTTAATAAACAAACAAAAATAATTTCCTACCCGTTTCAACCAAAAATTCACGTCAATTTAGAGATTAAGCCACTGTTAAATTCACTGTCTTTATACGCATTTCCACCTTAATTCATCGATTTTTAGATATCACTAAGGAAAAAAATTACTATATTTTTCAAAAATTTCCAAAAGCTTATAAAACATATAGGGGCATATTCATAGTTGTTTTTAAACTCGAGTTTTTCTTAGACTGTGTTTAAACAATGTAATTTAAATAGGATAAACTCGAGTTTTTCTTAAACACAACTTAAACATCATCTATGAATATGCCCCATAATGTTTATTTTCTCATAGTTCTGAGCGATAATTTCGGTATAATAAAAAAAAATGTGCTGCCGAATTTGCAGTCTCTGCAACAAGTTTTTTACTGGATATAACAATTTTTTTTTTATGTTTGTCTAACCTTAATAGCAACTCGCAATTATGTTCCATTAACACAAATACCACAAGTAAACAAAAAAAAAACTGCCAAACTAACACTTTCCATTTCGTCTGCCATCAACCTAAACCAACAAAACAAAACACAAAAATTAACACAACTGTAGAAGCTTAAACTGAACATCCATGTTAATTACTTCATTCAATGTCAATTTGACGCTATTCTTGAAATATTTTTTGATCTCAGAAATTCGTTCCACATCTGAGTCATCATTTTATTTTGCAAGTACTTTATATCAATTAAAATCATGAATCTGTGACCTCAATTTCCGTTTGGTGTGTTCCTGTCAAAATAAAATACAAAAATAAAACAAAAATTAATAAGTAAAAGTGTGGCTTTCAAAAAAACCAATAAATGGTCGCAGACAAAGTCATTATGTGCCTGGTAATATCAGAAACATGAAATCTCTTCGAAACAAACTATTCCGTTTTATAGGAAGATAAACACACCCTCCATTTTGCTGATTGTCATTTAACAGCTAATTAATTATTCATACGCGCAGTTAACGACGAACTAAGTGACACCAAAGTCATTACGCGTTGTCGTCGGTGACAGTTCGTTCGTCATGTTTTGATATGACGCTGGATATATACCTATACTGAAACGTATACCTATACCCACGCACTAAAAACAGAAAGTAGGCAAAATATCAACATCATGTGTGAGTCGTTACAGCAAATTCACGAACTTGGAATTGGAAAGCAACAGCAGGCAGAGTTTTGCTGATGATGCTGCCATTGCTTTTTACTGCCGTACTGAATTCCATTCCTAATACAGATTCCTTGCAATTCCAGGCAGCACTCAGGGTGATAGGCCAGCTTCAGCTTCACGCGATCCAATGTCTGACGCTTCGTTTGGAATCCCCTTCACTTATTTTTTCACTCCGGATAAATGAGTGTGTGCTCGCATTGCCGGGTGTTCCTGGTGCTGTGAATGAAACTGCGAAATTCTACCGAATAACAAAGACGTGCGTCGCGTCAATAGTAGGTATATCTATCGCGAGAATTATGTTGTAATGATATCGCGGAGCTACTGAGTCAGCCGACAACAATGACGATCATTATCGTTGGGCCAGAGTACATTTGAGTTCAAACATTAACGAATTCCGCGTTTTTGGGGTATGTGAGCCACTGACAGTGATTCATCAACCTGTTGGAGTATCCAATGGCGAACAACCCATTTAAAATGTGTTAAGTAAGACCCTCATTGACTAGACTACTGTTTCGGTAATCACTGTGAAAAATCGCGGCTAAATTGTTGGCAATTTATTTTATCAATAAGTTTCTAGGTACCCGTGAATTTAACAAAATTTGTAGGTACATACCCGTATTTCAATAAAGACTCGAGTTACATGACGTTTGGATAGATAATTAGATTGTGGAAATATCTAAATACATGTCCCCTTGAGGATTTAGCATGAAACATGTAGACAGTTTGTCAGTTGCTATTTATGGTATTGGGTGTGGTGAGTAATTCAGGTTGGGCTCATTTAATCATCTTTTGCGAGTCATTTAACGTAAAATTTAACAAAATGCAAAATATGTTTTTATTTAGAAAAAGAAGTTTTGACACTTTATTTGTGTCTATATAATCTATTTAAAATCAATTAGTTGCTTCGTAAATGATTGATGTTCTATGTCTGCCCTCTTAGGCGACAGGGGCAATTTTTCTAAAAAAATTACTTAAAACAGAAAAAAACAAAATTATGATATGATATATTTTTTCTGAAAGACAGAAATCTCTTTTTTATTGTTTTCTTTTTATATAAAGTTGTTTTACCGTCTTTAAAAGTGAATAATGTTTGCAATACTGATTTTCCATAAAATGCCACATCTACTTTACAGTCGAATGGTGTACTTACCGATCTCATTAAGACCAAATGTCGACTTAGGTACTCCTTCTTCCGCTCAACTTATATTTGTTATTGAGTAAACAAGCCACATGGATATTGAATCGTGTTTCTTGTTACCAATTTTCTGTTGCGATTTTGTTTGAGTGAACCGTCCAGTCCATCCCTAAAAAAAATCTTAATGCATTTCTGATGACAATGACTTAATTGAAATAGAAACTTCAGACTTGAACGAACGAATTGAAACTTACCGTTATTATGCTACACACATGGCAAACAAATTTTTTTCAAAAAATAACTTTTGACATTGTATTTTAAATGCATAAGACCAATAATATCTTATTTGAGAAATGGAATATTAGAATTTTACTTTTGCAGGTGAAAAATAAATATAAATATTTTCGTCTAATGGATGCAATAACCCATTTTCTTAAAGGGAATTAAATTGCATACCTATAACTTTCTCCAGTCAGTCGATAGTTTAAAGGGTACAAAAAAAAACCGTGCGTTTTTAGCCAAAAACCTGAAACGCAGTTGTTTTAACAGCACCATAAATATATAACGAAAGTTTCAGCAAAATCGTTGGAGCCGTTTTCAAGAAAATTTTGAAAAACTAAAACCGTTATATGCGAGCTACCTACCTGTTACAGCAGAAGTTTGAATTACCGCACGCACAAGTACATCGCACTGCACGCACACGTACATCGCACTGACAGACCGACACGGACGGCATGACGAAACCTAATTTTGTAATGTTGATTTATTTTTTACATGGAACCAATTCTTTGATTGCTTCAGATAAAATTGGTGTCCAAAAGCCGGATTTATTATCTATGTGGCTTATTAATAATAACCAAGTTCTTGCACAATAAAAACAATGGCTGATATTACCTCTTTCTATTTAGTTCTACAATTTACTACATTCTCTGAACACTGATGGGGTGGAAAAACTGAAAACTTGATTTAAATTAAGTATACCGACTGCATTTGAAAACAAATGTCCAAAAATTTTATCTACCACATTCATTTTTCTGGCATAACATATATGTACATTATATATAAGTGAACGTTATTAATTAATTGAGGCGGTCAGCCATCAGACGAATAGGGGGAATAACATGTAGCATACGAAAACATGCACGTGCCGTAACTATTCGGGACTGATGGAAGTGTGATCATAGCCTCTTCGTGGCGGCCGCTAGTAACAAGCCTTTAAAAAAAAAGGTTTGGCTATTATGATCAGGCTCGTTCCTCAGGTTGGCAACAGGTTAATTCCCTTTTCCGTAAAACTTCGAATTACGAAACCGACAACAAGCCTCGGAACGGACTGATCTCACGACGACAACCCACGCAACGAAAACGGCAAAACGATTTACGAATTTTCTTATGGAACGTACGATCGCTCTATAGAGGTCGAGCTGCTCAGCAGCTAGCTGATGCCCTGTCAACATATAAAGCTGACATAACAGCACTTCAAGAAATCAGTTGGACAGGGAATGGTGTTTTACAGAAGAAAGAATATGACGTATACTACAGCTGTCATACAAAACACCATGTGCTCGGGGTAGGCTTCCTAGTCAGCGAAAAAATGAAGTCTACCATCATCGGCTTTAACGCTATAAGCGAAAGGCTATGCACCCTTCGCGTGCGAAGCAAATTTACGAACATTAGCCTCATTAACGTTCACGGACCTACGGAGGAGTCCTCAGACGAAGAAAAAGAGACTTACTACGAACAAGTCGAGAGGACCCTCAATGCCTGTCCAAGGTATGACGTAAAAATCATCCTTGGGGATTTGAACGCAAAAATAGGTCGGGAGCCGGTATTCAGGCATTACGCAGGCACCCATAGTTTGCATGAGAACACTAATGACAATGGACTTCGAGTCTTAGAATTGGCAGCATCGAAAAACATGGTCGTACGTACCGAGGCGCCAATATCGACTCGGATCACTATCTTGTTGGTATGGTCTTCCGAGGGCGGATTGCCTTGCGAAGACGTATTGCATCCGCCGATCAGGTTCGAATCAACACGGCTGCCCTGCGCAATGAAACATGACGCAAAACACACCACGCTGCACATACTGCAAGGACGGAGAGGGAAATCTGATCACCGATCCACAAAGCATACTGGAGCGATGGGAAGTGTACTTTAATGAATTGCTAAATGGTCAACTCACTGCAGAAGTGGAGGCTCCACTGCTTCAAGACGAATACCCTATGTTGCCGTCACCAAGCATAGAAGAGGTTGAGAAGGCTATAGGCCGGCTAAAGAAAAACAAAGCCCCGGGAGCTGATTGCATACCAGCCGAATTATTTCAACACGGTGGGCCAGCTCTACGTCAGGCAATTCATGATATTATAGTGCACGTGTGGGAGCATGAAGAAATTCCAGAAGACTGGCGAAAAGGTATAATATGCCCCATACATAAGAAAGGAGATGTCACAGCGTGCAGCAACTATAGAGGTATCACGTTGTTGAGTACCGCCTATAAGATACTCTCCTCTATCCTACAAGACCGGATAACCCCATACGCTAAAACCATCATCGGACAATATCAATGTGGTTTAATTCCACGCAAATCAACAACTGATCAGATCTTTACCCTTAGGTAGGCGATGGAAAAATGTCTAGAATTTAACATCCCAACATACCACCTGTTTATAGACTTTAAGGCCGCCTATGATAGCATAGCCAGGGTAGAACTTTACAAAGCCATGAGAGAATTCGGCATCCCAAATAAATTGACACGACTATGTAGGTTGACCATGACCAACGTAACAAGCCAAGTAAAAATAGCCGGATTGCTATCCAGACCAATCAACATCTATAATGGACTCCGACAAGGCGATGTTTGGCATGCCTCCCCTTCAACCTGGCGTTGGAGAAAGCAATCCGTGACTCTGGCACGGCAACAAGAGGGACCATCGTCAACAGGTCCAGCCAGATACTGGCTTACGCAGACGACATCGACATCATCGGAAGAACCGAGCAAGCTGTACACGATTCCTTCATCCAGATCGAGCAGGCGGCACAAAATCTGGGACTGCACAGTAGTGAAGGTAAAACAAAGTACATGGTGTCGTCGAATGCGAGAGGAACAGTTGGTCAAACAATCAAGGTAGCGGAGCACGAATTTGAAGTGGTGCAATCCTTTAAATACCTTGGGTCAATAGCTTCTCAAATCCAACAGAGCCTACTACAGTCTGTCAAAGCTCTTCAAATCCAGAAATCTCACCATAACTTCAAAACTACTGCTGTACAGGACCATGGTCCTGCCAGTACTCACATATGGATCCGAGACTTGGGTGCTTAGCAAAAGGCACTCTGACCTCTTAGCCGCGTTCGAGAGAAAAGTGTTAAGGAGAATTGTTGGCCCCATATGTGAGGAAGGACGATTCCGGAGACGGTACAATCATGAATTGTACGCAATCTACCTTGAAGCAGATATCGTGACAAAAATTAGGCTCGGTAGACTCCGGTGGGCAGGGCACCTAGCTCGCATGAGCGAAGAGGAACCTGCTCGGAAAGTTCTTTGTGGTACATTCTATGGCAGACGACAGCGTGGTAGACCATGCTTGCGCTGGAGAGATGGCGTAGACCAGGACGCCCAGAGCCTTGGGGTGCGCAACTGGTTGGCGTCGGCTCGAGACCGGGATAGGTGGAGAGACTTGTTGAAGGAGGCCAGGACCGGACCCCGTTTGTCGAGCCGATGATGATGATGATGAGTAATTAATTGAAATTTCAATTTCGAAACTTCATTTGTTTATTAATGTCAAGCATACCAAGGGGTTTATATGCCTTGTTATTAGTTATCTTATGGAACAATAATATAAATAATGAAAATTCAGTACTTACGGAGAAAAGTGTACAGACAGTTTATCCCAAGCGTATTAATATACGTTATTAACAATAAGTACCGCCCCTCCCCTCGTACAATAAGAACAATCATACTACTTTCCGTTACAATCACAAAGAAAGACAGCCAGGCCTCACAACTATTGGATAAGAAAACAAATCCAACGACACCTAATGTTTGTAGGTATATTAAACAATCCAAAACTGGGTGGCTTTCCGACGGTTTCTGAGGTTAACCCTGCGAATCCCACAGGCAGATATACCCGAAGCGGTTAATTCGCAACGTTGTGCGATTCCAATAAAGTTGTAAGGTGCCGTGAACGAACCCCATACCAACTAACGCCACAATGGTGTTAAATCACTTTGAAATGCGAATTAGATCCATTTCAAAGTGCATCATGCCCCCCCCATACCTACCCCACTGTTTATACCTACGCCATAAACTGAAACTACTTGTTTTAGTTCAATAGGAGTTTTGCATTCGAGATTTGTAAAGTGAAATACTTCAAGAAACTTGTAATATGGAAATGGTTTGGCATAAGTTTACAATCGAATGTGAATAACCACCATATGGCGTTATTTCACATTTTAGTGATGGTTTTAGTTCATATTTGAAAGTGAGTTCAAGCCATACTTGGATTGTGGCTTTAATTCGCATTTGAAAGTGAACTTACACCATTATGGCATTAGTTCGTATGGGTTTCATTCACGGCACCGAGTTGTAATCCAAAAAGAGATCACTACCAACAGCTCAGCTCAACTGACAGCTCAGCTCACTTATTTGTGCTGTAAAGCAAGCTCAAATTTGAGCTTCTGGCATCCCTGGTAATTATGACCTTATTTCACTTTGCATTAGTGAAATGAAGCCATATTTGTACATTTGGCTATATTTGGCTTTGTAAATGTGAAATAAGACGCTATTGGCCCTATTGCGCTATGACCTCTGCTAGACTTAGTTCAATTTGCGAAAATTAATAAGACATATACTCAAATTTAAGTTAGCATATTTCATCAGAAGAATACAACGTTACAGTACGTGAACTAGTCAAAAAAGCAGAAGAATTAAGCGTTCCTTGAGTTAATAAAATGGTTTTTTTTTTTTAACTTAGCGATACCTATTTGAAAAGGAAACTGTTTCAAAATACGAGCGTTGTGTTTGCCACTTGAATATGGAAAACAAGAATTGAAATTTAATACTTTTATCCAAGAAACAATCGACTTGGGGTGTGAAAATTAAAAATTCTCACGAATTTTTAGGTAAATATGGCCTAGTTTTGTACGACCTTATTTCACGGCACGCTCTTTGCCTACAAGATTATAAGTGTCACTGTGTCAGCCTTAAATATTAAATATTCTCGGAAACACTGTTTAAAATTTGTTTTTGGTACAACAACGAAACAATACTATTCTAAAGGTGTTTGATGTGCTAAGCCTGAATCCGAAGTCAGAAAAAATCTATTTCGTGTTTTTTTCGATATAATCTTGTTTGAAAATCTAAATGTTATGTTTGCTCGGAAACGGAATACACTGTTTAAAATTTGTTTTTTGTACAACAACGAAACAATACTATTCTAAAGGTTTTTGATGTGCTAAGCCTGAATCCGAAGTCAAAAAAAATCTATTACGTGTTTTTTTCGATATAATCTTGTTTGAAAATCTAAATGTTATGTTATATAAGTAAACATTATTCATCACATTTTCTGAAAGATCTTATTTTCTTCTTTTTCTCCTTCAAAATATCTTCATTTTATTATAAGATTTTACTATAAAATTAAAAAGTCGATCAAGATGATTTCTGCTTCTCGTTAGCTGTTTTTGAGCGAGCCTAACCTACATTCCATCCTTAAAAAGCAAAACTACATTTTCAGTTAGGTTGAAGTAAGGTAATCTCAATAGTTTTAGGTGGCTTTCAGCTGAAAGTAATAAGCTATAACATACACTTAGTCCAAACAAGAACCCCACACAAATTTGAAGTATTTTCTCTTTATTTTACTTATACTTAATTTTTGGAATGAATTAATTTTTTGATGTTAAAAAACTGAATTTCTGTTGACCAGTGAATCTATGATAAAATATGCCAAACACATTCAGCTAAAGATTTTTTGGAGATGAAAAAAGATATTGGAAAGATTTAAACACAATTTATGTTGTGACAAATAACCTCGAAAACTAAAAAATATTTTTTTCTATTTTCAAACGGGGATATCTGAAAAACTACACGTGGCATTAAGAAAGAAAGTATCAAGTTTTTATCAGAGGATCGGATGCACTTGAAATCAGTTTTACTTTTAGCGGCACCAAGCTCTACACAGCGGTCATCAGACCGATACTAACTTACGGGGTAGCAGTATGGTGGCCTGCTTTGGACAAAGTTACATATCGTGGCAAGTCAAGTAAAGTCCAATGGTCAGCCTGTATGTGTATTAGCGCAGCTCTCCGTTCGACACCTTCAGCTGCCCTAGATATTCTACTTAATCTCATACTCCTGTATATTTTTAGCAAGTCCATCTCTCAGTGGACCGATAACTCAATAGGTCACTCTATTATTCTGAATGCATTCGGACCAAAATTAAGTCACTCCGACACTACTCTGCACCCCAGTTAGTTCTTGATAAGAATTTTCAAGTCACCATCCCACCAAGATCCACTTGAGAAGATGAGGGATTCTTGAAAGATGAATCAGTTCATTTTTATACTGATGGCTCAAAAAACGAAATCGGATATCTGCATCTTTTCAGACAGCCAGGCAGCCCTTAAATCAATCTGTGCTGTTTCCACAAACTCAATAACTGCCTGCTATTGTCGATCATCTCTCATGGCAGAACAGTTTAACATTCACCACTTCTAGGTGCCGGGACACAGAGACATTGTGGGAAACTGCAAAGCCGATGAACTCGCCAGAAATGGAACCCTAATACAAATTTTACCTAACAAGGTGAATATTGGTATACCTATCTCTACAAGCAAACTTATGCTAAAACAAAATGTCATAGAGAATACAAAATTTTATCTGAAACGCACTAAATGTTTGTTGTCTATGAGCAGATTACATCTTAGTTCCGTAATTGGTGTCATAAACGGACACTGCTTCATAGGAAGACACGCCATAAGACTTGGCGTATTCTCTAACGATTTTTGCAGAAGCTGCATGGACGAGGATGAATAGGAGACTATCCCCCATCTTCTCTGCTCATGCCCAGCTCTCTCCCATAGATGTAAATTACATCTGGGTAATTTCTTTTTCGACGATCCTAGCGATCTGTTGAACGTAGATATTCTATCTTTACATCGCTTTATAAGAAGCTCCAACTGGATGAATTAAAGAGGTACTCCCTCGCTCGTTTTGTGGTATCACAACAGACCTATCTGTGGTCTAAGTGTGTCAGTAGTAACCTAACCTAAACCTAACCTAGCGGCACCAAAATCATTGTAGGCCTTAGAAATTATTTGAATTCAGTGTCAATACCTACTTACAGTATAACCTATGTATTTGTTAGATTTCGCAAAAATTTCTTTGAACGGTTGATTAGTTATGCAACGTCAAATGATTTACTCAGGGTTTACTCAACGTTGAGTAAATCCTTATAGTTATTTAAAAAACATTTGTTAACCCATCCATAGGTTAACCAATCTTGTAGGTAATGTAATGTTACGTAACGTAAAATCTAAAAAAGGTCCCATCTATACAAGGTTACCTATGATAAACGTCAATAGTGGTGTTTTTTGGGATTGTATATATGTATATAGTACAGTCATTTTATATGTATATATCTAGTACAGTTGAGGATTTTCAAAAAAACGAATCTGATTTTTATGTTTCGTCTAATGTCTGTCCTGATATGATATATGATTTGACTTTACCTTTTGTCGATAGTATCCGTACTGCCGATGTTGTATTTGTATTCCATATAAAATCTTACTATAACATGGATAGCTTTCCCAAAAAAACACGAATAATGTAAGAAAGTTCTTTAGATGTTACATGGCTATGGGATTGACTGGAATAGAAATAAATAAAGGTACCTACCTACTTAAAATGAGAAAAATTGTTTTTGGTTGCTTAATATTAATATTAATACCTATGTAATATTTATTTCTTATTAAAGTTTATGCTTGGTAAATTATGTATCTTTCTTGAACCGAAATCTTCTTCTAAAGTCTTACCTACCTATGTTAATTAATATATGTAGACATGTATTGTAGGTATATAGGTTTATGTGCTTATTTACAGTTAAATGTTAAAATGAACTTAACCTCTTAAACTAAATAGGTATTTATCAAAAAAAAAAAAAAAAAAACAAAACAAATAGGAAGCCAGGTAGGTGCTTGAGGTGCCTACACTTGTTATTTATTACGAAATTCTCATTGCTACCTACTAGAAATAACAGCTGCCTATTATTTTTCCAACAAAATAAAATAATCGATAAACAAAAACATGTGACGAAAAAAGACACACCAATGTATTTTTAATAGACAAAGGAAAACATTAACATCGAAAAACCAAGAAATTAAAATAGAACGTATAACGACAATCTTAAAAAAAAATAATATAACATCGAAAAAAACTATGAACCAACAACAAATTTTATTTAGTATTAGAACAGCAAAATATAAAATTTTGTATCTTTTATATCGTCTACAGTCACACACACAGATGAATTACAAAATGTATCAACAACAACATAGCGAACCGGTGGTGTTTGTTTACGCATTATAGACATTATACACTTTTTCATGATCTTATACTCGGGTGGCGCGGCTGGCTTGCTTATAGTAATATTTTATATGTACTCTTATGCTCTGTGAACTTTTAAGTGTAAACGTTAAGTGAATGTGAAGCAAAGCACTCTTCTCTTCGTCATCTCATCACTGTGTCTCTATTCTGTCTCTAACTCTAGGCTCTGGCTCTCTGCTACTATCATACCAATGTATCTAAACAAATCAAATGTTTTTTATCGCTTGCAATATATTGTCATTTCCTGTTTGTTTGTATCTTATTAGCTTATCTCTCCTACTTGCCGGTAGCCGCCCAAATTCTACCACAATACAATACACATAACACATACCTCCTTATGAATAAACTTTTTGATCACAATTCACAAATGTTGATCATTCGACATTGAGTGTCTCAGTGATCACTGATCATGAATTCATGGATCACCTTTACGATCAGATCTGCTATCGGCTTATTGGTAAAGTGGTGGCTGCGGTAGTGCGGTGGCGCTCAGCACACACACATACGTATATTTGATGTTGCCAGCAACAAAGAGTCTTTCTTTTCTCTCCATTAAAAATGAATATAACAAAAAACAAAGCAAAGTGTTTTGTATATTGTCGACCGACGAATGCAGCGAATAGCAATCACAAAAATCGGCGCTGTGCGACTCTCGATCGTCTAGCTAGCAGTTACCAGAATCATTCTGAAATGCGCGCGCGATCAGTTTGTACACATTCGCGTATTAATTTAAAATTATTCAACGTTTTTTATTTGTGACTCGAGAGAGTTGTTCTCAGATTTTTATGTCAAAGCTTGGTGTTTGTTGGCAAAACAAAAAAAAAGATCTACCTACCTGAACAAAGGAAAATTGATCGTAGATACTTTAGTTTTTCTGTGTCGGTATACCTACCTAGGTATATCATTTTGTATTTGAAAATTGGCCATTAATACAAGTTGCAGTTTGCATTTGAGTACATTTTAATATTTTAGTTGTAGGTATAAAAATGAAAACGAAAATTTATTGTTTTGCTAGTGTTTTATGATCAGCTAAAGTGAATGATAGGTAGTGATTGTTTTGCTGAGGCTAGAAAACCGGCCGGCAAGTATCTATCTGGTGTTCAAAATAAAAGATATTTTTTGTTTGTTTTGTTCAACTGAAGATCAAGTTTCTCTTTGGTGAAATTAAAAGTGTTAACAGATTTTTTGTGTTATTTTTTGTATGTTTTTTAATTGAACGTGTCAAGAACAAAGTCGAAATAGAGGTGATTTTGTTTTTATATTTTATAACCTACCTAGGTACCTACCTACCTTGTTTTAATATACATATTTGAAATACATTTTTCTTATTGTGAAGAACTATTTTTTTGAGAAATAAAATGATAAATTATATATTTCTAACGCTTGCCGGATTAGTACGGACACAAACCATTTGTGTTGGTTTATCTCTTTAAAGTGCATTTTAAGCAGGTAGATCAATGATTCACATTTATTTTTTTCGTGAATTCGTGTCGGTGTAGTTAATTCTGAGTCATTTCCTTTGTATTTGTTGTTGAGACACATGCCGGTCGCGTGGTTTTGTTTATTATGAGGTCAATAATCGAACAATTTTCTGTTGGTGTTTCTTTGGTAGGTAAACGGGATTTTAGAAAAGTATTGTAATTTCAATCTTTTAAATAATTCAGTCGGAATTTATTTCATACTATAAAGTTGATGAATTTGATTGGATGTATAGAAATTATCTTTTCTCTTTCTGTGGATCTATTCATTGAATTCTCGAAACTACCATTAATTAGTTTTATATAGCATTTTGATTTTTCTTTGTGTCTACTTATATCCTCTTGTACCTACCTAACTACATTTACTAAAGATTTCCAGTCAAAATCGGTGCACCTAGCACCTAGGTAATTATTTGTTTACATTTATTGACTAATCTACTGAAAAAAGCATTAGGTATCTACTTACCTAGTCAAAGTGAACCCTCAGAAACAGGAATTAGTAGGTAGATGGTAATACCTAATACGAATACCGGAATACCTATCTATTTATGATGCCCCAAAAGATTTAGATATATGTAGGTATAGCTTCCCAATTGAGTTTGAAAATTATGACTTTTTTTCTTAACGCCTTAAGAACAAAACTCAAATTGAATAGGTAGGTATCATATTATATTTCGACCACAAATCGGGTATACGGGTTTCAATTCAGACCCCTTTTCTGTAAAAAATTACCTCTAAAGTGTTGTTCTACGGTTGTTCCACACTGCTTAATCTATATTCCAAATCAGACGAAACCTGTCTTATATTAAATTGATATTTTTCTCATTTTCAAACTAAACTAACTAACTAACAAATTTTATTTATATTTTCTTTCTTATAGGAACCAATTGAATTGAAAAAACGTCTTGAAGAGGTACGCCTATTGGAATCAAGAAGATCAGCACGTTTAGCCGATCAGGATCGTGACACGGATTTCGCTCGTTTAGCCGATATGGGGGGTGATCGCCGTCGAACATCGTCACACAATATTGATGTGCCATCAGCACCGCAACATAAGTAAGTTTTTTTGTATGCCTATATTTTTTTTAACAAAATTAAACCTAGACACTTCTGATAATTTTTAACAATAATAGTAATCAAATCTCTCAAATCTACATTCCAAAAAAAAATTATCATATTATGGACCTTATTTTACTTTGTTTTTCAACTTATGTTATAAAAACGCACGAAGAAATTAATTTACCGCCACCAAAAAAATGCGACGTATAAAATCAACTTAGAGATAAAGAAATGCTCTGTAAACACCGATCAATGAAAACAGCTTCTCCATGCTATATACAATAAAAATGTGAAATCACTAAAGGTAGATATAGATACAAAAAATAAAATGTATAGTTATATGAGTTATAAACCGGGAAAACTATTGCGTCGTCGGTGAGAAAGTTATCTCTCGTCTCCCTCAATGCAAAACACGGAAATTTTAGTTTGTATTCCCAGTTTTAGTATCTTATCTAATCGCAATGTTTTAATACGCAGAATCATGATCATCAACATCATAAATATTAAAGTGTGTTCGTATGCGATTAGTTTCATCACTACTTTTCTTGTGGAATTGAAATATGTATAGTACCTTATTATGCCTAAAAATTTAAATATAAAAATACAAATGAATTATATTGAATTAGATACCTACATTACATGATTTGATTCAACTATTTCAGAGCATTGAAATTGACATGAAATTGAGTTGATTGCATTGAATGTGACAATTGAAATAAATTTAATTTAATTACATATTTCATTATTTAATTATATCGATACTATAAAAATACCTACTTCTTTATAGACTTGAATTTTATAACTGAATTTAAATGAATTGGTTTATTTTTTTTTCGTTTCATTGTTTGTTTTATTAAACATTTTAATTAGAATCGATTAAATTAAAATTTAATTGTTTTAAAAATTTACCATTAATAAACACTATTTTTACTTATTTTGTTTTAAAAACGAATACAAGGATTGAGAATGGGATTATACACTCACCCCATTATGAGTGGTGTTTTTATTTTCTATTTTGATAACAAACGCCGGTCGTGTGCTAATTAATGATAATGACGTTTTTGTCTGGGCAAATGAAGAAATTAACAAATTTTATTTTTTACAACAATCTCACACACTATCGCAAGTTATTATTTTTTGAAAGGCGTGTGTGTTTACTTGTTTTGTTTAGCTGCTGTGTCGTCGCGACATTGATTGGCTGATTGCGCATTACGATTTAATTATTTATTTATCATTGCGGAAACATATTTTTTTCTAAAATTGTTTACTAACATAAAATAAAAATAGAGAAGCTCACTTTCAGGAAAATACTTAAAAAAAAGACTGTAAAATCTATGGAATGGCGAACACTTCATAGATACATAGATACAACTGGTAGGTATCTTGTGTTTGTTTTTCCAATAAAATACATAGTTTAGAGGGGCTTACACGTAAATTCAATTTGAATACTAGATTAGAGATACAACTCATAATGCGTATACCTACTGCGTAGTTTAGTGAATGACTTACTAGCCTGGGTAGGTAAGCCACATTTATTTTTTATTTTTGTACTCCTAGATAAGGGGAAAATATTTGTTTGATTAGTAGAGATTGTAGTTTTTGTCACATGATTTGAGTTTTTTGTTAAAATTAATCTTCCCACAAAGCTGTTAACTCGTTTTCGTGGCACACTTTTATCTTCGTTAAACAACCTTGGTTTGTTGCTTATCAAATGGTTACTAGGTCATGTTGTTAGACTGACTGAAATTTTTGTTTATGACCGATCACTTCAAATTTGTTTTTGACTAATTGATATAAAATAAGTGATCTATCGGATAACTTAATATGACTTGTTAAAATATGATTCGTAATTTAAGTTGAAAATGAAACGGTTGAAGAATTTTTTTATTGACGGATCACTTTGTGGTCTTATTTCAGTTCGTCTATCCGTTGGTGGTGGTTTTGGTAACTCTTGCTTGTGATCTTTATTTTTCAAGGTCGAATTTGATAGTTGAGAAAGTATTGAAATAAGTTATTCATTACAAGGAGATGCAACCAAAGCTTAAATTATGCATGATACTAATTTTTTCTGTCATCAACCTTGCTTTTTTAAATTTTTTAGGTTAATGTTTTTTAATCATTTCTTTCTTAATTTTCGTGATGAATACCTCGATTGAAACGCATGAGACTCAAAATTGACCTATCTATCTGGCTGAACTCTAAGTTAACCTGGGATCTCAAACTGATTGGAAATTAATTTTCCATCATCGCTAACTCGAGGTTAATCTTGACCTTAAATAATCTCGCACTAAAAAGCAGGGCTTTATCAACAAAGTCCAAAAAAGATTTCAATCTTATCTGGAGCCAAGAGACGATTGTTTTTAAGTGCCCATTAATTTTGCACAATTTTATAATCTGGTCATTAGCTATAAAGAAGTACTTTCCTATCGTTCAATCGGTGATAGGTACTCGTATTGATATTTTAAAATGGTTCTTTAACTTCCTTCTCTCAAAACTTTTTAATTTAAGCTGCTAGGAATACAACTCTTTCCAAAGAATATATTATAAATCAACACAAAATCATTTGTTTGTAATGGCTCGGCCGTGACTAATGGCCCATTTATAAGACTTTGTGTCCGCTGTGGTCATTGTTAGATTAGATATACATAGATATATTTCAATAAAATGATCTTAAAGCATATTTAATTTCTTTGAATAAAATAAAAGGCACCTATCATTTGCAAGAAGAAGAAGTTGCGTTCATCTAATGTACATAAAATATTTTAGATGTCATAACATCTTCCGCCAGAAAAATGTCGGCGTCTTGTATTTCAAAATGTTATATGTTACTGAAAGTGTCATTGCGATTTTTGTATTTTTTTTGTATTCGTTTCTTTATAACATCGTTCTTGATATTGAACCTTGTGGCTTCTGCTGTCAAGCTATTAAGTCATCATTCTTGTTGTCAATTTATTTTTATTGAGTTAATATCAGTTTAAACCCATATTCACAAATACTTCTGATTAAATGTAATGAAGGGGTTGACTCACTTGTGGTACTTCCGTCAATTTAAAACTATATTTCTTTATTATCAAAATAAAATATAAACAAAAGTAATAAAATGCATGTGATTTGTAACTTCAGTTATTTAAAGGAGCAGCAATAAATCCTTTTAACTAACTCTTTACCATAGCCTCGAACAGGTATCATACTCAATATCTCATATATGGGTATAGTGACGGTTGTTGTGCTCATTTAGTGATGTGATATACATAGATATGTCATTATCAACAAATAAAAGCCTTCTAGCTAGATGCCATAATGCTCTAAACTGACTTGCTCTCCTCATACTCAGAGACATCTACCAGTCGATTTTGACTTGACTTTGGACTCACGTGCAAATTAATGAAATAATGATGAAAGAAAATTTATCCTGAAAACACATCTCAATTTATTTTATCACTTCCATTCCATCATGCAGAAGCCATCTTCACCGAGCTATAATAGAGAATTTTTCCAATCCCAATGGCATAATTCATTGTAAATTGGCGGGAAAACCAATAGTCCACGGAGAACGCAGTATAAAACAATATTTCTATGATTATACAGAAATGTATTTATTCACATCTATACCTACGCTTATATTCATTCCACTTGAGAAAACCTTGCCTTGTGGCGAGCATTCATTTGAATCCTTCTACAATGATATCTCATAGGTGCTACCACAGGCAATTGACCATTATAATGAAGGAATGATAGATACTGTGATTTTTTTAAATTTCCTCGAATTTTTCCAGAATGCTGATTTTTAACCAGAGGGTTGTTATTTGTGTCAGTGTGGATAGAATTTGGAAGTTCAAGCCGAGAAATGATAATGTTGCTATTTTTATCTAGGTAGGTACACTCCGTGTCACTTGAATAAGGACAAGCAGTTTTCTGTTTTCATTTTGCGATATTTTTCAAACCCCTCGGTAGGATTATGTTGATTATGTTGATAATTGCAACATTTATGACGCTATTCCCAATAAGGTCATAAAATGTAACTGCTTTTTTTGATTCACTTGATTAAAAGTAGACAAATTTACCTGTTTCAAGCTTAAAAAACAATTAAACTGTAAAAGTTTTGTTTGTATAAACAAATGTTAGTTTTATTCCAAGAATTGCAACAGTTTTTAGTAATGGGTACTACCTCCTGATCGCTGAATCACTTTAAGTAGCCCGCTGTGTCGAGATTCATAGAGTTTTGTCAAATAACCAAACGAAATTTCAGACCAGGCTTGTTTTATGGCTTCAATTATCTCTTCCGTTTCATCATACTGCCTTCTTCCTTCGTAGACTTTTCTTAAAAGCCAACCCCACACGTTTTCCATGATGTTCGGGTGAATATGGTGGCCATGCAAGAAGGTTTACGTTTTGGTTCTGAAGCCAGGCTTCTGTTGTCCGTGCGGTATGTATCGGTGCATTGTCTTGTTGGAAAGTCCATCAATGTCCACCAAGTATTTTAGAAAACTGCGGAAAAGCTCTCTCCAGTATCGATTTGTAATAGTGATTGTGGTCATTTTGGAGCTTTGGAAATCCAGCTCCACAGTTTCGTAATAGCTTATTGCTCCCCATACCATCAACCACCTCCTTTGCTGTGCCGCCTTTGGAATTTTAAATATAAGTAATTTAATGCCGAAAGGCGTCGTTTAAACATAGTTATAGGTTAATTTAGAGCGCCCGCATGGGGCCAGTAAGTTAATTAGATTAAATATAAGAAAATGAAAAATGAATTAAAAATGAAAAATGCCGCATTTGGAGATGCATTTCTTCTTTTCTCAAATCATGAAAATAAAAGCTGAATCCATCAGTTCCTTTTTGGGAAAAGCGTCATAAATGTTGCAATTATCAACATAATATTAATTTTTTTTACAATACAAACTTAATATTTTTTACAATCCTTCAGTTTTTCAAGGGTTGGTCCAGAAGATGTTGTGGAAAGTTTTATTTCTATCAAGTCAAATGCTACAGGTCTTGATAATATGAACCCAATTTTCGTTAAAGCGGTTCTTCCACATATATTACCATTTGTGGCACATATCATTAATACCGTTTTTACAAAAAGTATTTTCCCTTCCCAATGGAAAATTTCAAAAATCATACCGATTCCAAAAAACAAAAGCAACCATGAATTTCGTCCAATATCAATTCTACCTTTCATTTCCAAAGTTGTGGAACGGCTCATGCATAGGCAGATATGTCAGTTTTTAAACTCTAATAACCTTTTAAGTCCAAAACAGTCTGGTTTTCGAGCGAAACACAGTTGTATCACTGCTCTATTGGATGTGACTGAAAAATCAAGGAAAGCCTTGGATGATGATAAAGTCACATTCCTGGTTCTTCTTGATTATTCAAAAGCATTTGACACAATAAATCACATCATTTTGTGTAACAAACTTTTGTCACTTTTTAAATTTTCTCCGGAGGCTGTCAACCTTATTTTTTCGTACCTTTCTGGCCGTAGCCAGGCAGTGGTCATTGGTAACCAGATGTCTGAGTACCTTTCCCTTACACGAGGTGTGCCGCAAGGTTCAATCTTGGGGCCACTTTTGTTTTCATCATATGTCAACGATATTCCCGGTATTATAAAGTATTGCGACGTAAGAATGTTCGCTGATGACGTCCAGCTAGTAATTAGTTGTGATTTGGGCTTGACTGAAGACTGTGTTCTTAGATTGAATGAAGATCTTAACGCGATCTCAGTGTGGTCAACCCAGTGTGGTCTAGTGCTTAATCCAAAAAAAACCAAATGTCTTGTGATCTCAAAAAAACCACTTGATCTGGCGTACTTTCCGGTTGTACAGGTAAATGAAACACCAGTTGAATACGTAGATAAAGCAAAAAATTTAGGAATATGGTTCAATAGGTCACTGACGTGGAAGGATCAGGTGAATGCAGCTGTTGGTAAAACGTATGGGGCCCTGAGAACTCTTTCGCTAACAAAAAATCTCACTCCCTTCGAAACCAGAAAAATGCTGGCAAAAACTTTAATTATACCATCTCTTACATACGGCAGTGAAATTTTTTGTTCGTTAGATGCGGTATCACAAAGAAGACTCAATGTTGTGTTCAACAATGTTGCCCGGTACGTTTTTGGTCTCAAGAGACGCGATCATATTTCGGCTCATTCCAAAAGTTTGTATGGCATTAGTTTTGATAATTTTTTGAAGCACAAAACATTAACAACCTTTTTCAAAATCATTCTTACGCGGACACCTGCAGATATCTACAATAAAATCCAGTTCTTAACATCGAACAGAACAAATCAAATTGTTCTTCCAAGACACACATGTCTTACTTCCGAGAGGCAATTTTTGGTTGATGCGGCTCGCCTTTGGAATTCTATACCTCGTCAGTTAAGAAGAGCAGATAGCATTAATAAATTTAAAAAAGACATTCATGCTTATTTTTCAGGGTTTAACTAATTCACTATCTAAAATGTCACTATCTAAATTCAATAGAATTTAACTATTTACTCGTTTTTTGCTACACATGTTAGGCTTTTTGATGGACTTATGTTTTTCAAAATTTGTATGTATTAATTATAGTCTTTGATACCTACTGTTTGCATTATTGTACTTTGCTTTTATATAAATTTAAATCAATATTCTGTTGACTCCATATCAAACTTAATTATTAAAAGATTGTATCTTAAAATTAAGCTCCTCTTGAAATAAAATAAATAAAAATAAATAAAATAAATATATCCTTCATTCATTGTGCATTTGGTTTTTCCCAAAATACGAAGGGGTTTGAAAAATATTGCAAAATGAAAATAAAAAACTGCCTGTCCTTAATCAAGTGACACGGAGTTATATATAAAATTATTGATTTTCGCAGAGTGATAACAGTTCTGTTTTTGTTTTCCCAATTATTGTGAGGTAAACTTACAGACATGAATTTAAGAGAGCAGATGTTTGAGACAAAAAAACATCTAACTAGATTTTTTTTTCGAAAATTCCCTGTTAAATGTTTGGCTGCAATTTCACATGGTTAAGAAACATTTAACATTTAGTGTTATCCTATATCATCGGCGCAGGGACATAGGTCCCCGGGAAATAAGTCTAAAAACTAAGTGGATCATTAGTCCCAAATTCGATTTGGGACTTACGTCGGGTCATAGGTCCCAAAAATTAAGTTGGGACTTCAATTTATTTAAAATAAATTTTATGAATTTACGAAGAAAAGCGCGATTTTTTAGTTTTAGTTTTTTCAAATTCACTTAAACTTGAATCTTGTAAGATAGGTACTTTTTCCAAAAACTATAATTTTTAAAGTTTATTTTCTGTGAATTTAAGAAAAAAAAACTTAAAAGCCTCAAGTTTTTACGAATTTTTTGGTTTTAGTTTTTCAAATTCGACAAAAACTTGAATCGAAGATAGGTACCTACTTTTTTCAAACACTAAGCCGTGTTTCGGCGTCAAGTGATTAGCCAGCTCAGTAAAATTTTACATGTTAATCCCAACAAAAACCAAAAGTGTGTATAAATAAGTCAGCAATCAGAAGTAAACATAAAGTGGATAGGAATGGTTTAACTGTTGGAGTATAAATGGAGCTGCAAGCGAGTTGGAGAAAAATATTCGTCTCTTAACAGTTGGTCGCACTGCCATGGGCTAGGCAGTGTTCGAATTTGAATTCAAGTAGGTACTCTGCAGTGTGTCTGTATTTAAAATAATTATTTTAATGCCCTTTTTTTCGAGTTCCAGAAGTGCAATTTTGGTGTCGTTTTTTAGCCAAACCGTGGACATCTGTCCAGAAATATAGTGCTGACGACCTAGTTTTACATTTTCTCTATCCAACAGCTTATGAGCAATGTAAACTGGTTCAGTGATTGCTGTAATACAGACGGATTAAGATTGGTCCTTAAAAAGGCTTAAATTCCGGTGAATTTTTTTTATTTAAGATGTAAGCTTTCCGGTTCGGATTTCTGGTGAATTAAATTTTATTTTGGTGCTTGTCTCTGATAGGCATATTTTTTCTAAACCATTAGCAACGCCATCTATACATCATCATTCTCAAAACTAAAAATGAGTTAAAAGTAAACATAGCTGTTTTATTGTTTGCTGCGTAAACACTTACACTCCGAGACACGGCTTTAATTTTTTAAGTTTGTTTCTGTGAAGTTAAGAAAAAACTCAACTGTCATCAATTGATTCTTTTCCTAAATTCACAGAAAATAAACTTGACAAACGACGAATCACAATTTCAGAAGGTTGACCATTCTAGGACATCAGAAAAACTGAGTATGCAGCTTTGTTTTATGTTGGTTGAGAGTGTAAGTCATTAGCGGCCACATTATTCAATCGTTAAATTTATATGTAAAATTAATTCATATAAATTAATGAATTTCTATGGTTATACTCATTATTCCAGTCGGTTAAAAGCGATTTGGTCTTTTCAGCTAAATTTTAATCTGAGAATCTGTGGTTACTTGGTTAACCATAGAAACTCTATGGTTATCGAATATATTTTTTGACATTTGTGTGAAATCATAATTAATATACAATAATAGATAGTTGGCTATCGCTTAACTAAAAGAACAATATATTAACGAAAGTGATGATCAACTACCATCTATGGATATAAAAGGTATCTACCTACCTAATAATTTTGCAACATTCGATGGGATGGTCAAAAGTTTAAATCGATACATATTATTCTGCAGCAACCAGCCCACAAATTATATAAACATAGTCCACTAATATGTAATCCGTTAAATTATTATATTATTATTTTGTTTGACGTTATTTAATATTTTTACTTGCTCAATAGGGCAAGTATTGGTTTTGTGCAAAAAAAAATTCGAGGTTTTAATCAAACCTGACATTACGGTACTAGAGAAGCCTAAAAAAGTAGGTTTCGTCAAGCCGTCCGTCGGTCTGTCTGTGCGGATGTGCGGTTATTCTGTTGTCTGACCGACAGCCTAAACGGTTTGACGGATTTTCTTCAAACTTCGTTTATAGCACTTTTTGGTGATTCCCAAGAGGAGGAATTCGATTTTTTATTTTAGCCCGGCTATGACGGGTACCTCCCATATAACGGTTTTAGTTTTTCAAAATTTTCTCAAAAACGGCTCTAACGATTTTGATAAAACTTTTTGTACGTTATTTTTAGACATTTTATTTATTCTTGATCAATGACAGAACGAGGACAAAAATATTTACAAACTTAACCAGAGATTCCGTTTGACATGTGGAAAATTTTGGAAAATTGGAACAATCTCTAGTTTGGTAATCAAAGTCGACGAATTGTAATTAGCAACGTTTGAAAACAATCGGTTAGAAAAATTTCCTGGGGACCAAACCAGAAATTTAGCAAGAGTTGAAAAGACCAAGCCTTAATCATTTAAATTTACCTACTACTCGATGCATGCAAGCCACTACCTACAACGATTAAATGAGCTTCGGAAACTTAAGAAATATCACTCAGTAAAAATAAAAAATGAGTGTGTTATTTTAACGTCACTACTCGGTTAAATCGTAGGTTGTTTAATATGTATTTGGAATGAAACCCATTTTTGTAGTAAAATTAAAGAAGTCTAGTAAGTTAGTTTAACCTACATACTCAGTGGGGCATATTCATAGATACTGTCTAAGTTGTGTTTAAGAAAAACTCGAGTTTATCCAACCAAATTACATTGCTCAAACCAAGGCTAAGCAAAACTGTAGTTTAAAAACATATAGTGAATATGCCCCAGTATATTTAAACAACTTTTAGGTTAATTTAAACAAGAATATTAATTAATATTAAATGAGAGATCTGCTAAGTTAAATAAATATATTTTTTGAATTTAAACAAATTACTCGTTTAAAATATAAATCTAAAAAATCCGAGAACCCGGTTTCTCGATTAATAAGACAAGTTTTTCGATTAAAACAACCTTCTTTGGTGTTTATTTTAGACCACTTAATTTCACCGAGTCAACTTCGCTGTTTTTTGCAAGTTCAAGTACGTAGTTTTTGAACGCGACTACGCTATTTTTAACCAACTTTTTTATTCACCGAAAAACGCTCTCTGTTAAAAATTATTTTTTTGTGTGTACGTACACTTGTTGTATTTATCTGATTTATCACAAACACACAATAACAAAATAGTATATCTACCCTGCAAACATGCTGGAACTATTATGCAATGTTTTTTTGTGTTTACAAAACTTTTAAGCATGCTTTTTGATTTGACGCAATTACCGACGAGCCGCAACAACAAAATAGTTTTATAATTTAAATGAAGTTAACACTGTCACAACAAGTAAATAAAAATGCCATTATACTACATAAGTAATTAGCCTATTATGAATTGAATAAACAAAAAAACTGTGTTGATTTTGCGACGTCAGAGAAGTGTTTTAATTACAATAATTTTAATTTGAATGTATGGTAATGATAATGCAGCTCGCGATTCACATAAAATTAGTATGTACCAAACAGAAACACGTTAGTAATATTTTTGTTTACTAAAGATCGATGATCAACATCTAAGGAAAATATTATGATGATTTATTGCGTTTATACAAAACAATTTGTTTGTGTACTTTTTTTAAAGTTTGTTAGGTGTTATCTTGCATTGGTTATTTATTGAAATGGTAAGTTTTTTTTATGGTGCAGTAAGTCAAATGCTAGGAATTATGTTTATTATGTTTCCGATTGGTTAATTTATGAAAATTGGCGGTCATTGTGATATTACCTTTATTAAATAAAATTACCTTATTTTCTTTTCAAAAACAAGATCACTTATCTAAACTCCATGTCACAACTGTAGCATTATTGTAAAAAGGTCAACAAGATCAAAATAGATACCCAAAACCCACTTAATATTAGTTTCTAGGCAATGGACATGAATATTTTATTTTTATGAAAACTGATGCCTTGATGCACTTTCTAAAGGGTCAACTATAACTGGCAAAACCAAATGGAAAGTTATGTCAGAACGGAAAGAAATGTTTCCATCCGATCCGACCTTTAAATGAATACGTTACCCATCATATTGAACTTTTTAAATTAGTTTTTGAGAAATTAAAAAAAAACTAAAAGTTCTTTTATGTTTTTTTTCATTTCTCAAAAAGTAAGATACATTTTGGCATCCGGTTTTCTGTTTTTGACTAAAAATTAATAAGAGCATTGAATTTTTAAAATAAAAATAATGGTTAATTACATAAAATTTTGAAAAAAATTAGTTTAAACATTTTTTTTTTTATTTTTTTTCAAAATTTTGAGTTTGAAAATTTATTTTTTTAAAACAGTTCACATTAACAACTTAATTTAAAAATAAAATAAAAGAGTAGTTTTCTGGCTTTCCACAAAGATATAACAAGGCTTTGTATAATTCACCGTTGTTTTTAAATAATTTTTTTCTGATTTAAGTCAATTTTTTAGAAAATTGCCCCTCCCGCCTAAACGGGGGGAAATAGACCCCCCACCTATACGATTTTTTTCTTGTCTTAACCCCACCTACACGCTCAAGCTTTTTGGTGCACCTTAAACCTATCACCCTGTATATAAAGGTAAGCTATCTAAAATTTGTCAATTAATAAATAATGTAGGTACTATTCGCGCAACCAAAACCCAAACGTTATTATCATTTCTCAATTATGCATAAAAAGTTATTCACAGCAACATAGGTATAAAAAGAAACAAGAATAACACTACACACAAATAAAACCCAAACAAAAAACAACTTCGACTCGACACACAAAATTTACCCCATTTCCACGACAACAGAAGACTAAAGCAGTTATTCAGGTTACTATGTTACTTTATTACCATCGGTGAATACCACCAACACCTCTCCTCATCAAAAATATAAAAAAAAATGCTGACTTAATAATACCTACATTCTTGCGGCCAGACGAATAAAATCTGTCCAGAATGTTTATAGGTATATCTCTAGCGTCTAGCGGTATGAAAATGGTTGGCGTGTAAAGGGTAAATCGAATTTATGATCACACCACAGTTTCTGCCAAAACAAAATACTTTGACGTCTCTGGTCTGGCCCGGCTTGGCTATGATTTTGACGACTTAACATCATAAAATGGCCAAACAATAATATAACCGGTGTGATGGCGACTACAGGGGCTGGGTAGACTAGTTCTTATGTTTATTGCGGTTTACCTAATTTTTTAATTTTTTTTTAGTCTGTTTACGGACTACCATTTTTTGTTGACAATCAGCCGTTAAGTTTATAAACGAACTTAAAAAAAAAAAAAAACACTAAGAAGATAAACAAAAATGAACTTGGTCACACTTTTTTTAAAACCAATCAAGATGATAAAGTTGTTTGGCAAAAACAATTTGTATGAAAAATACAGAGAGCTGGCAAACAACACCAAAGGAATTATTTGAATGAGTTGTAAAAAGGCTTGAAATCAATATCAAACAAATGCGCTAGATATGTAGGTGGCTCTTTCTATGATTACGATGCGTATTAAACGTTAACATGTGAATTAAATAGAATGCGCTTCAGTGCGTCTAGTCTTTGGGTGAAACATTTCGAATTATAACATGAAATATTCGAGTTAGTGAAAGTTTTTTTTGTATTTCATTTTAATTAATTAGTTGTTTTTTTTTTTTTTAATGAAAGCTTGTTTTTTTCAAATATTATTTTTTTTTTTTATTTTTCGAACATATTGACAAAGGTTGAGATTTTTCTAGAACAAGTTTTTATTTATTTGAAAATGTTTTGAAAAAAAGTTTAGAAGGTGCCGCAAAATGTGGCACTGGAACCTCAGGCAGGGGGTGGGTGGGACACTTTCGACGGTACCTTAAATTAATGCAAACTAATTAATTATGTATTTTTATTTTGTATCAATACAAAGTTACAGTTTATTATAAATTATATAATAATTTATTAAACGAAGCAAAAAAGACACTTCACTGTTCCCCTATAAGTTGTTGTAGCATTTTCTAGACAAACTTTCAACCAATAATGGCATCTTTTGAGGGGATGAACAAATGTTTTCCTTTTGGTCCAGAAAAATGTTTTATAATAAACGTTATAAGTGTGCTATTTCTGTGTCTGTAGCGTCAAAATATATATACAATTTGAAAGCGAAAAAATATACTTTACTAACCTTTCTTTGAACGTTTTGTGATAAGATCGTTTTGTTGCTGATATAATTTTGTCTCTATTTTTTTTTTCAAGAAACCTCTAACATGGATATGGTATGGCATAAGTTCACAATAGAATGTGAATTACCACCATATGGCGTTAATTCACACTTCAGTGATGGTTTTAGCCAGTCGCCAACTACATTTTTGAAGACGCTCGCCCAACATCGTGTGTGGGGCCTTCATTATCAAAGAAAAAATCAAAAGATCTTAATAGGATGATCAATCCGCATTCCACACAAGTAGGCTTTGGGGGATTGAACAGCCCATAGTTAAGAAATTATAAAATCAATGCCGTGGTAACTGTGTGGTTATTTATGGATATCAGAGGCATTCTTCAATAAGGTCTGTACTGACAAACTTTCTTGAAGGAACTATAGTATATGGTATTCTTTAATATCTACTTTGCAAAATACTATTGAAAACAAAATTACAAAAATCTTAAGAACTTACCCAAAAAATTATAACAGACATGCAAAATCTGTTTTGAGTTCTATTCTGGGCACGCAACAAAGTATATATATGACACATTTTGACAGCTGTTACAGCTCCAGCTCCAGTTAAAGTTGCAGCAGTCTATTATCCCGGGTCTACATTTTCATTCCAAAATGTTCAAATAAATTTAAGTTGCTGAAATATAGTATGAAGTCATGTTGGCAATAAATATTTTATGTAGAGCCCGGTGTTAAGTTCAGCCAGTAACTCTGTTATCTTTTCACGCAAAAGATGCTCTGGTCACCCCATACCGAGCTTAACCACGTGTTGAACAGATGTTAACGTATCTATTATGATTGTCTCCGTTTGAAGAACGGAATATTCCATTTGTTGAATGTACATTATATGAGAGAGGTCCTTTCTGACACAAAACTCGAAAAAATGTGTCATTCAGCTAGAGTGCTGAAAAATTATTTCTTTTTTATGTGCACATATAAAAAATATAAACATTGCAAGATTAGTTAGTTAAGTCAACTTGCTCAAAATTCCTTACTTCTTCAGAACGTGTAACAACTTAATAGTGCGGTTTCATTTATTTACATTGAAATGACCACACAGATCCATCATTCGGCACATAAATTATATTGTTTTAAATGAACGTCACCCCTCAATAACTTAACTAACATTGTTAAAAAATGTACAGTGCATAGATGACAGCTGTCAAAACAGAACAAACAAAAAGAAAATGTTCCTATTGCCCCCAAAACCAATTGCACCCTATAAAAGCATAACAAAGGAGTAAAAATAATATTCCGAGCTTCGACTAGCTTAAAGGCTCTTTTAACAATGGTCAATGATAGTCAACAACGACAAAGACGACAGTGTCCATCACAAGTCTCGAGCAAAGCTGGCTAGCTAACTCGCGTGCTCATTAGATGAACTCCACACGTTATTGTTATATGTTATTGAAGATTGCAGTAATGGCTTCTGCCCTTTGACGTAGGTATACTACAGTAAAAGCTCATTATTATTTTGCTCATGAGTTTAAGTTTACCGCTGCTTCAAGTAGAAGAAGGCTTAGAAAGTCCAATACAATACAATACTAATAACTATAAGAAGACCTGTATAATATGTATACCCTGGAGGTAGCAACCATCTATAGAGTTATCAAAACTGGTCTCTTGGCGATCAAACAACGACAACAACGTCAATTCCTTTGAGTGTACTCCTAAGGCTCGTCTACTTTAAACCTACTCCTCTTATTATTCTGGGAAACGTGACATTGGTATACATTTTTCATTGTCGCGTTGGTAATTTGTGATGATTTTCCAAAGGTAAGGCTCCATTTGCATTAGTCATTACATGCAATGGCTCAAGCAACAAACACACACTGTGATTGGTACACAATCGATGGGTATAGCAAAGAGGAAACTCGAAGGGAACCACTCTATCCAACCTGCCGGTGATGTAGTGAAGTAATGTAAACCCACTTAAAAGTTATACCTTAACGGTCTAAGGCTTCTGTCAAACTTTCACATGAACACAAGTAAACACAAATGTGATGGGAATGAACGAAGAAGAGATTCAAATGTTACTGCCGCAACCTAACCTACCATATGCATCATTTGCATGCTACAACAGCCGCAGAGGTTTCCATCATCATAGCTTGAGGCGCGCATAATGGGAATGCGCCGTTATGCAATGCGAAGGTAATACCCCATGCACCAACATGAAGTAAGGTAAACAAACATTACATCGCCTGGCCGGCCGGCCGGCTAGCGGAATGCAAGCTCAGCTATAAATTCATAAGCTAACTCGGTCACACTTTCTTCGAGGAATCGTTGGGCTCCGTGACATTTAAGGTAAACATTGCACATACACCTTCAATTGAGTTCTTTGTTTGCGTCAAAGTTATTGATATGCGCGAGGCGAAAAGGGAAGAAGGAAAAAAGAACGTATGGCGAATTAGGCGAGAAAGAAGAATCTTATTATAAGCAACTCTTTTAAGACGACAGGTGTGTAATTGATTTATGTATATAAATAGGCGGGTGATGAATGATTAATGATGTAGAACAGGAAACCCAATACAAATTGTTTAACAAATTTTGACGAAAAAGGACACAGACAAGGTGTATCTATTTGCTAAGAATGTATTTTTTGTTGCTGGCCTGCTTTTAGCGTAGGTAGGTATCTGTGTGGAAATGTAAAATGAAACAAAGGGTAAACTGGATTTAAAATGTTACGGTAAAAGAATATTTAAAATACATGGACTTAAGGGTCAACTATTAAGACTCAACCATAAAGTTGAAGGAACATTGCGTATAGGTAAAAAGTCGTAAGAAACTATATGGAATTCAGAACATGAAAACCTGCACAATAATTGCAGATTGGTCTTGTTCGTTAATTGTTGCTTCCGTACGTAAAGAGCGCTCTCGCTATCGCAACTTACTTAACTTGACATTCATAACAAAATGTTCATGCATTCTTAGGTACCTATGCGATCGTTAAAGGTCTCAAGAAGTTCACTGCACTTATGCTAGCTTCTGTTTGCTTTCAACTAGGTAGGTATAGGTACCTACCTATTATTAATAAGTCTTAATAGGCTTAAGAAAAGTGAAGCTATAATGTCATAAATCTCGGTCAAGTTTCCTTAAGTGCCATCAATTATTTAGGGCGCCCATTATAGTGCAAAGAAATAATTTCACTGGGAAATAACACTTTTTGACGTGATATTATTTGAGTGGGCTCGAAATTTGAGCTAGCTCAAAAGTTTTTAAAAAAAAAAAATTACTTAGAGGTGATAAATAACATCACTAAATTTCAGGTTATATTATTTCCCACTCAAAGTTGGAAATAACTTCACGTCAAAAAGTGAAGTTAATTTTCACTAGTGGTGAAGTTGTTTCCCATATGATGTAATTTCTCAGTGAAGTTATTTCTCCTAGTCCATAAGTGGCATAAGTAAAACTAATGGAAATTGGACGAAATAGATTTCGCTTTTATAAGCACAAGGACAAGATACAAATTTTATATTATCACAAGTATAACTCTTTCTTGTATATCATTTCCTAAATGTCCTCAATTCAATTGAGAAATAATGACAACGGATTTTTTTATTTTAGATTGCCGTCTCGGTCGTCGTAAAAAATAAGAGATTACGAGATCAAGAAAATACTTCAACGAACTGCTGAATTTCGATGAAAGCTAAGAATTCATCATCGAGCAGCCCCAAGAACGCAACTTGGTTCATAACTCAAGTTTTAGTGAATTCCAACAACCCGATAATATTAGACCATATGAATAAAAATGGTTATACATATAGTTTTTTGTTACAGAATGAAACTTCAAAAAACCGATTGCCTCAAATTGTTATGCTCAAACTAGTGAAAAATTTAGATTCTTTTTGTTTGTGGAAAAAACTTGGTATTAAACATAAAAATAGACAAATACAATGTACCTTTGTACATATTTGTATTTGTCGCTTCACTTGTTTCATTTACTGGTATTACATATTGTGAGTCTATGGTAATACCAGTAATTGAAACAAGGTACGAATTCCACGTTTTATTTAACTACGCAAAGCTGAAAAGGGGCGTTTTCATAAATGTAAAACTACAGCAGGCCTGCACGATTTTTGTTCATTTATGAACTTGCACAAGCTGTTTGCTTTGTGCAATCTACCAGCAATCAAAGTTCTAAATGAAATGCTTTATCGTTGCTATTATTTTTATAAAAATTAAGTTCAAAATCAAATTCTTTCGCTGACGACAGCACCCTCAGCTTTTCATATTCGTTTCCAGATTCACAACCCAGCTCTTCGGTTGTGGAACTGGAGCGGCAGCGTATGATAAGCTCATTTATAAAATCCGATCTTGACAGCATTGTCCAATGGGGAATTAACAACCGCGTGGAATTTAATGCTTCTAAATCTCAATGTTGTCTTTTGTCGTTAAAGCGACTAACGATATCATATACATATCAGCAAATGTATATGGAAAAGAACCAAGAAAACAGTCATCACTTCGGCACATGTTAATGGTGCAGAAGCATGAACCCTCTCGTTGGAGAATAAAGACTTCAATTAAAAATGTCTGTGTATATAATGTATAGTGTAAATGGTTCGATTTTTGCAGGGGCTAACTTAATAATAAAATTTGAAGAAAAATAGACAAAAATGAACTTAAGGATCTGCACAGAGGATTACGTTTTAGAATAATAATTACTTAATAATAATTTGATAATTTCTACAATTGGTTGCCTTCACAAATTCAAAACATGTGATGATGAAATATTCTTTTGTACCTTAGATTTCATTTTAACTTGATGTCCGTGCATCCGCCGCGCGATGCATATTAAAAAAAAAATAACGAAAAAATAAATTAATGATTTATCACGTGCCAAATGTTGAAGATTAAACAATTTGCTACCAACAAAAAACGCAGAAAAAAAACCGCCAGTTGCTTATACTAACACTTAATTCGTAAGGAAGTAACAGCCATTAACTTGCAATGCAATTGTAATCAAATATCTGTGTTGCTGCCGCAGTCCGGCATTTCGTGACGAATGTGCATTAAGATTGGGATTATATATCTATAATTGTTGCAATTTTGCGATAATTGTATGCTTTCACCCAGCTTCTGCCATTTGTTTTTATGATGGCGAACTCATTTTTTTTTAAGGTAGGTAATGCAATTCTTAAATGTCGATGATGAATTTGTTGATTCATATTTTGAATTGTTGGCAGCAGCGCGCGGTGACCTGTTAATAATGATGAGGACGATGATTTATCGCAATGTGCTGTTTTCAATTACCTTTTCAAGATTTATCATTGAAAGTTCAATGTTTAAGCACAACAGATAATCCCCTTATTTTACCTCTATTAGACCATAACAAATTACCTGCAGAGTTGCATTTCCTTTTCTTTCTTTTGCAATGGTGAGAAGGTGCGCGCGCCACAAAGTGAAGCCAATACACAATCCTTGCCCGACTTTTGCTTTGTCTTCGCTAACACCAAGCACTTCACCGCCCTTCTTGGCTGTCTAATTTATAAATCAGTTCATGAAGGTGGAGAGGGCAGCTTGGAGGAGGGAGGCACAAACGATCATTACGAACGAATGAACACCTCTGCCTTCCGGCTGTAATAACATTTTATAGCTCAGCTACTGCTGTTTCACCACACGGACATGGACACGGACTCAAAGTCAAAGCTATTGTGTGATCAGGAAACACCATAGAGTGTTTATGTACCCCCCGTTGCTGGTATATGTTTTGTCCGTTATTGGCCAACTTCTGTGAGCTGGCTGACGACGACTAGCAACGACGATGCCAATGATGATGATTATGATGATGACGACTAACTGGATGATGTCTTCGTCTACAAAGTAGTCTCTTCGTGGTCGGAGTCGTTGTCATCATCACATCATTGTTCAGCATTGTGGTCCATGGAGCACGGCTCGAGAACACAAAACCAATTCGTTGTCGTGTCGTGATTAAAACGCGATATTTTCGCGTTGATTGCTCCTGGGAAATTTCATGATTTCCTCTCAGGCTTTTCTTTCGATTAGTTACTCTAGGACTACTATTTGCTTGCATAGACTGAAGGAGTTCTTTTTAATTCTTATATGTGAAGTGAATGGGTAAATTATTAAGGCGAATCGTTGCCATACTTAAAACGAAGTTTTTCCATACTTTTTTTGTGGAGATCTTCACTGATGCTTAAGCACGGGAAAGGAGATCTTGGGATATTCTTCCGTATCTTATTTCTTAATATCGTTCTTTAGAATTTTTATAATACTAATTTTTTATTACAACAAATCTTCCAATTTTTTTTAGAATATCCCAATCAGTACTTCGGAAATATATTTCTCCCTCAATTCCTCAAACCTTTTTAAAGTGAAACAAAATTTTATATTTTTTTCACACCGAATCGAAATCTAGATTTAAGACAAAAATGTTTTTGAAATTTTGTTGAAGTGGTGTTTCTGATACTATAGATTTAAATTGTTATTTTTTTCTTTCTCTACTTTCCTTTCAATTTTGTTTTTTAAGTACACATTTTGTTTCGCCGATCACGATCTTTTCAGGAATTTCTCTGAAACATAAGTATGTTTGCACTTAGATTTTGAGAAAATTTCGTCGCAATCTACTAGATTTTAAAATCTGAAAATGCATATAGGAAATCTACTTTGATGGATTTTGATACTTTCGAAATCTTTAGTTGTGAAAGGAATTTTTTTCCGAACATAAGTTTGAAAGTTGAATGCAATTTCCAATAGATTTTGTAAAATTAAGATTCTTGTCAGAAAAAAATGTTGCTGGAATTTTTTTTGTTTTTGATAGTGTAGGTACATAGAAAATATTGAAACTCGCACAAGTACCGAAACACAATAATTACATTAGTAAATAATTATTAAATTGTTTTTATCTGGCAATGATATTTCTGTCTCAAGTGAAACAGAAATGAGGTTATGATTGAGATGATGATGATGATGATGAAGTTGATTATGGTAAAGTGATTCCTGTGGTCTTTTCTAAACAAAACACAAAATAGAAACTGGACTTGGGTACGTGATCTATGTGAGGCAGAAAATAGGCACACACTGGGTGAAATATATCTATAACAAATAATCTTTTGTTTTCATTTTATAGAAAATATTTTTCTTTTATTCGAAAACTATCTAATGCTTTTTTAGTTTTCACCAAAGCTTAATCATGATTTTCAGGGGTTAACGAAAAGTAGTATAATACTCCCTTAAACACTTTGGTATAGATCCCTGATTCTGTTGCTTGCACTACGATATTTTGTACTTGCAGCAATCTGCCTTTTTTTTCGCTACGTACATATATTGTAGTTGTCGTCGTTAAGGCTATGGTTTATAATATATGCTCTTCTTATCAAGTTTGGTCCAAGGAGAAAGGAAACTTCGCTTTTCCGTTCCATCTTATCGCAGAAGTACCTAAGTAATGTAGGGCTTTCAATAATCTATATAGTATCTACACGCGCACTAATTGCAGATCTGATGGGCCGGCATATCCGCTTTTTTAAGACCGCGAATCCGTATGTCTTGCAATACGCCTCATTTTAAGCGGGTGGAATTTTTGTGAAGTGAGACAGTTGTAAGACGCGTATTTTTTGCATTTTATAAAATAAGATACCATCCATAAATTATTATTAATGCTTCTATTTGTTTCCTTTTCCAAGAATTCATTTTCTATCACACTGCATTTAGCTTAATAAGAAAATACTGCGATGTTACCACATCGGTAGTCAAGCAGATAATGAACAAAATGGGCCGGTCTCAAATTTCCCAGTCTAAACACGGTCTAAGAGATTAAACCATAACCCGTCAGGGTTAGACAAGAGTTCATTATCGAATTATGCACATTTAGCCTTTGGATTCATAAATCGGAACTCTTATATACATAGATGACACTTATGGTATTCTTTTTAGTTATTATCCCTGTTAATTTCGTCCGTATACGATTTGCTGGTCTGTTAAAGTATATGTATTTATGTATATCCAACATTCCCCCCTAATCTTCCCCTGACCACAGTCTCTCTTTTAAGATATGCCGTAAAGAAATCGCTTCTACATCTAGTAGCTGCCTAACTTTTTTTTTCGTATACGTATGTTGTACGTATGTAAAATTTACTATTCAACAAACAGATAAATAACTTTTGTCCGATCGCAAAGACCCACAGCAGTTGTATTTCTACCATGCCAACTGATCGGCAGCCTTTACATTGTTGCACCGCCATCTAGACCGCCGCGCCACCGTAGCTCATACGATCATATCTACAAAAATCATTAATCTTCATTACTCTTACAAGAAGAAGCTTCAGCGATTTTACCTCGCTTGGAAGACCGTATAGATGTGATACACTAACATGCGTTTTTCAGAACGACATTGAAATAAATTGTAATTTTCTTTATGCTTCCTCAAATATTTTTTTGTGTTGTTAAAGCGTCATTATCAAGCTCATAGGGTTTATGCAATTGTTAAGAAGTTACAATATTTTGTATCATCGGTTGTTAAGTGAAGGTTTGATTTGTATTTTTTTAGTATAAGTTTGTGTCTATAATTAATAATAATATAAAAAAAATTAACAAATTCAATTTTATAATGTGTAGCTTTCACTTCATGGTTGTGATTAATATTATTACTTCATAAGATAATTTACGAGTATTCCGTGGTAGGAAGGAAATTTTCTTTTTTTTATGATCTACATACAATGCGCAATATACTGTTTTTATTAGATATAACGGCACCAGTTTTTCATGTTGGTAATAATTTGACATTAGTGGTAATAATTTTAGTGAAAGTTACCGAGAATAAAATTTGATAAAGTATGGCTGTACATGAAAATAAATAGTGCAAATGATTCATTTTGATTGAAGATAGAATAAAAAATTTCATCATGGTCATGGAGAGTAATACAATTTTATTGGTGTGTTATCTGCGATGGTTGCATTGTAAGAAGCTAAATTCATTCGTGTTATACATTCCGAAATTCCAAGCTATACAGAGCATAAGTCCTGTCTTTGAATTGTTTATAAACAGTACATACGTTTCTATGCTCATTTTGTATTTCAATTTTCATTCAGAAGTTAATTCCAACGTTTTCGGTTTTCAGCATCACATTTAACGCTACATAATACAACCGTATTATACACTCCGTGTCACTTGATAAACAGCAGGTAGTTTTGTGTTTGGATTTAACGATATTTTTCAAACCCTTCGCTTATTTGTGAAAAAAATAGGATAAAGTTGATAATTGTAACATTTATGACGCTTTTACCAAAAAGGACATGAAATATACCTATTTTTTTAATTGTTTCACTTGATTAATAACAGTAATCTACCTTGATTAAGAACTTAGCTAAATCTATACCTGATATCATTTTTTAAATCAAATAAAAGGGTATTTGGAGTAAAAGAGAGCTTAGTTCAATTAATAACTTCATACAATCCACAACTATGGGTAAAAGAAAGACAATTATCAACGAGGAAATGAGCCAAATTTGAGCTTACCGGGAAAAAGGCTCAAATTTTCAAAGCCATCCGTTTCATTGTCACCAAGATTTAAAGAGACATCACTGTTGTGAAATCAAGTGAAACAAAAAAACAGGTACATTTCAAGACCTTTTAGGTAAAAGCTTCATAAAAGTTATAATTAACAACTTTATCCAATTTTTTTTTATAATATAAACATAATACATCCTTTATTTATTGTGCAGGTTAGTTTTTCCACGGAGTGTATAATGACACAAAACAAAATTAGGTCTATCTTACGATTTGTTCGTGTATTCCGTTTGTACTTTAAACCCTCAGGTAACTTACCACAAGGGCAAGTCTGTGCGACCTAGTCGTGCCCTTTATTTTTTTTTTAAATGGCAGTCAGCTGATACGAAAACCAAAATTCAATCAGGAAAATATAAATGCATAAATGTTGGCACACAAAATTCTTTGTGTTATATGTTTTTTTTTTCATTTTCCTAATCGATATAAACGACCCCGAAGAAAGATGAAAATTAAAAAAATTGTCGTCCGGCAATTCTGTATGACTTCTTTATGTTAGACACCTTCAGTCTAAAATGTTGGGCGATTTTCTTTAAATTTGATTACTGGGGTAACCTAATGAAGAGTTTTTGGAATTAGATTTCTATAGGTCTTAAAATGCCTAAAACGGCTATTTAAAATCAATCGGTTGATAAATTTTTAAAAGAAGGTTTAACTAAACAAAAAAAAAACTTTTTGTAATACGATCTTATTAACAAAATTGTTTTCCACGATTTTTTCTAAACTTAAGAAATTTTTTGAAATGAGTTTTCAGAAATTATTTTTCATTTTTTTTTTCATGATAAAAAAAACCAGCAGTATTTATAGAACGTAGAAGTAGATACTTTTGCAATACATAATTTCATTTAAAATAATTGCTTGAAAAGTTAGATCATCCAAAAGCTATAGTTATGCATGCGACTTCAATTTTATGAAAGCCCATAGAAAATCATTCATAGCTTTCACATTTTTGAAAAAAAGATGAATGTTCTTGCGGCCTCATGAATCATGATCATGATATCTATGTGTTTATAAATTATATAGCACAAAATTTCAATCCATAAGTAAGGATCCCAAATTAATTTATTTTAAACTGATTTTTGTATCTCATGGTAATAAATTTCTACCTATATAATTTACCCACATGAACTAAATTTATTACGCACTGCAATTCAATAATGTCAATCAAAAACCAATTGGTGCTCTCATTTTAACCAAACCGCAACATGTGAAGTGTTGAAAAATGCAAGCTTTTGAGTTGAAAAAAAAATAAGCAAGTCATGAGAAAATCAGATCGAGGTGTGTGACAAAAATAATAAATATTTTTTAAGAAAAAACGAATAAAAAAAACTTAGTAGAAAAATGTTGTCAATGCCATTTTCTATTTAATTTTATTGCTGTGGCGGGTCATTGCTTTTGGATGAAATGATTGTCTATTTTTAGAAAAATAGATTGTAGGGTAGGAGAGAGAGCATTTGCGAGAACTAAGCTCCTCCCGCTGTTTAAATTTTCTTGATATCTAGTTATCTATGTATTGTAGGTATTATGTTCATTGACATCACTATCTTAAGTTAAAAGTACATTTCATCTTGATACCTCATTTGTTTCTATTGATTAAATAATAAAAAGAACAGTTCCTGGCGCGGGGGGGGGGGTGTGATTTGCCATGGCGGTGTGGTAAGGATTACCAGGTGCAAGGATAAGTCTGAAGCAAAACCATTGAGTGGTAATATTTTTTAAAATTTAAAAATATGGGTTTTACTTAATTTTCTCGAAAACAGTATATCAACCTCACCTCCCTAAAATGAAAGCTGCGATTTTTGTATACAAATAATTTTTTTTTATTGCTTCGCTGTTTGTAGTTTTTTTTTTAACGCATTTAAGTCAATAAAGTACATAATATGAAATATGGGTGGCCAAAGTCACCCCTACTTTGGCCGGTTAGAGTTTAACCTCATTTTCTCGTAAACCATAAGCAGTATATTAACCTCATTAAAGTATTTGAGGCTCCTTTTTGCTAGACAATCTCATTGTCAAATCATAGTTTTCTTCACTCATCGTTATCCTCACTTTTCCATCCGGCTAAAGTCACCCTAATACCAGGCTAAAGTCACCCCGTCATATGCTGTATTTTATAAAAAAAAAATCAAATAAATTGTTTATAAAATTTGTAACAAATCATTTTGCAATACTTTAACTGCAAAATGTTGAAACCTTGCAACCTTTTATGGTGTTTTTTTTTTATTTTTAAGAAAAATACTTTTTAATATTATTTAAAAAATGCTGGTATGATAAGTTTTTAGTTCATTCAATTGTACGTAGAAAAAAAAATGAAAATGATAACACAACTCCTTCACATTTAAAATAAATTTTTGAGAAAGAGTCCATTCAAAACTCGCAGGCCAAAGTCACCCCAGTTCAAGGTATGATTTGGCTCGGAGGTAATTTTTTTTTTTTTTATGTCGAAATTTAATTTCTTGGAAACTATCAAATTTTTGAAAAAAGTGTTCAGGTAAAGTATTGTAGCTTATACAATTTTCTAAAAAAATACTTACCATATCAACCGATTTCGAAAAAAAGTGTTGAATGTTTTTATCATCGTATTTTTCTTTTTATGTTGTTTTCAAAAAACAGACTTTGTAACTCGACGAAATCTGTCCTCCTTTTCTAAGCGGTTATTACAAATGATTATATATTTTGTGTTTATCAATTGGCGGATTTTTTTGTCAGTTCTGTGGAAGAATTGTCATGTCCCATTAAAATTAAAGCTGTTATAAAATAATAAAATGGCGGCCCATTGCTGAAAAACTTTTCCTAGTGCAATATAAACTAAAACCTACCATTATAAAACAAAATCAGTTTATTTTAGGAAATGTCCATTTTTGAGTCCAAAATATTAATATTTTGAAATATTCACCCATAAGCTACAATGATTACCTCAACACAAAAGTATGATAGTTTCAGAGAAATCAACAAAAAAATTAATTTCAACCCCTCTCTCCCCTCAAAAAAAAAAAAAAAATTGCTCCGGTCCAAATCATAGGTACTTTTTAGGATTTGCTCAAGACATCAAAAAAATGTCTCCAGCAAAATACTGCTTTGTCGTAATTATTTCGAAGTAAAACTCTAATTTTACTGGGCTATTAGCCATGATATTTTTCTTTTTTTAACTTGTAGAAATTATATACAGGCGTAAAGTATTTAAACAAATGTTTGTTTTTGCTTTTTTTATTTCAGTTCACGTAAGCGTCGGCCATCATACACACAAGAAGAACGTGATAATTATTTAACTCAATGCCGGGATGATGACGAAATCAAACTGTGCAATGCTGCGTTGGTACTTATGCATCTATCTGGATCTCCTCTCTCACCTAAAGGTTATGCTAATAAAGAAAAGCTTTACAGTCAGTGTCATTTACAGAAGTACAAATGTGTCAAATTAAAGAGTGTTGGTCAAATTTTTACTTTCTAGTTTTAGTTTAATATTTCATGTTTGAATTGTAGTGTTTAAAATGTTGAATCAATCTATAATAAATTATTTCAAAAAAACACACTTCTGAATTAAACCTACTGTAATTTTGTGTTTCTATAAATATATGTATTACTTTTTTTTAGAAACATGCAAGATGTTGCAAAATAATATACTAACATACGAATATTTTTATTTTGATTTTCTGACGTAGATAATCTTAACTCAATACTCGGTTCAAGTCCAGGCAGTTCAAGTGCATGGAGTTCTGGTTCATCATCGCCGCCATTGAGCGATGATGGTAAAATTTTTGCAAACCATTTATTAGATAGCGCACGTATACGTACAACATCGCTATCCACATCAGATGAGGGAATTGTTATGGATTATAGTGACGATGCACCACGCAAAAGAAGGGTAAGTTTTTTGTCCACATATATGTACGTAGGTATATATTTTTAAAACCCCTTTCACTTTTTTAAATATAATTTTTATTCTCACCATACTCCTTTCCCTGAAAATTCGAAAAATTAAAACGTCGAAAAGAAAAATAGAACAAAAAAATAACGGACTTTTTGGCATCCAAATTATTTTGTGACACTTTCAACAATATTGGCAAAATATATTTGTTTTCAAAATTATTAAAATCTCCAACACCATTATCCTAAGCTTTCTTTTTATAATTTATTTATTCTTTTTTCCAAAAATTGACTAAACGTCAGGCAAATAGGTTTTTATTTTCCAAAATATCAATGACATTTTAGTCCTTAAAGTTTCCAAAAACACATTGATCGCAAATCGCATATTACTGCTCAAAATGAATCCCAATCTCTTCCATAAGCATCTGATAAAAACTGCGGTTTTGCATTCATATCTACTATCTACACAATATGGTACTCATTTATCTCGATATAGGCCCACATTATGATTAGCGAATCGAGCTACTTAGCGAATTCGAATGTTTAAGCGAACTTCACTTGCGACGGTATTAAGCCTAGATGCAGCTGAAGTGAAACGAAATTTTCCGTCGTCTCCAAAAAACATAGGCGAAATGTAAACGAAAAGGTACCGTACAATATTTTATGTAAAAAAAAACGAACAAAATACAAGCGTCAAAATTTCGCGAGGAATTAATATCGCGGTCAATTAAATTGTGTGCGAAAAGAGTGTAGAGAGTAGTAGAGACTTGAACCGGTTATCAACCGAAAAGACAGATGTTAAACGTCAAATCATAGGGATATTTTGTTTGCAACAAGTAGTAAAATTATTGTTATTCGGGATTGTTTTGTGAATATCTACTAAAATCAGAAGCAATATCGACTTATTTTTCGAAGAAAATGATGGTGTACAAATTGGGTTGCTAATATTAACATGAGAAGAATGAAAAGATGTATAAGAGATAGTTTCAAAACCTTTGGAAATACCACAACATTTGTAAGTGATTTATCATTGTTTCAATATTTGGAGGTAGGCATTTATATTTTTCTTTTTTAAATTTATTTTCGATTAAACTACGATGCATTTATGTTTATTCTTAACAAAATAAGTAATTTTTTCCCATCATCATACAGACTCACAGTTCCGCCTATCATAAAATTAGTTTGTACTCTGCGATTTTTGTGAAGTGGAAGCTATGAAAATTGTGCAACCGCAAAAAAATAAAACAACTCATTGAACACCAAAATCAACATTCAAAACCAGTTTGAGAATGGCAAGAGGTCAAGAGGGGTAACGAAGATTTCAAAAAGGAAAGAAAGTGTAAAAGAAGTGAAACGAAAACAGATCAACAAAAAATAACCTGTTTCAGAAATGCTAATTTTTTTTTTTTTTTTTTTTTTAATTCAAATTTTTATTTTTTATTCAACTTATAACTACTTAAGTGCTAGACAAAAACCTTAAAAACTAGCTTACAGAATAACTTAACTAACTTACTGGCCGAATACGGGCGCTCTAAATTGTACTATAACTATATTTAAAAAAAAATGTCTTTCGGCGTAGAGACTAGTCTAAATTCAAATTTCAATATTACTTAAAACTAAACAAGAAAATTCTTAAAAAAAACTCGTTTTTCAAGAAATGTATGCAGCTGAAGTGAAACGAAATTTTGCGTCCTCTCCAGAAACACAGACGAAATGATAACGAAACGGTACCGGACAAATTGTTATGTAGAGTTACACCATTTGCGAAAAAAATGTTTTTCAAAACACACAAAAAAACAAATAAAAAGAACGGAAATTAATATCCCGGTCAATTAAATTGTGTGCGAAAAGAGTGTAGAGAGAAGTGGAGACTTGAACCGGTTATCAACCGTTTCACCGTGGAGCTGCGTACCACAAAACGAAAAGAAGGACGAAAAATTTTGTTTATGATTTCACTGTGCCCTTTTTGTATGTTTTCGTTTCATTTCAGCTGCATACTGGACTTTAAGGAAAAAAAACAGCAAAAAAAGAAAAGAAAAGAAAGCAACAAATATTACATAACCGGAAATCAATAAGAAAGAAACATTTTTGCATCTTTCGTATCTTCTGGCGAAAAGTACACAGTTCATTTGCATGAACCTATTTTTCTTCATTGTATGGCAAGTCCATAGTATTTTCGTAATTTTGCCTTTTTGTATAATTTTTTTTTGCTATACTGTTGTTTCAGTAGATGTTTACAGTTTGAGTAAGATTTAAAAAACTTGAAATAATTATTCAATATAACCTCTGCTTCGATTTGATGCTTACTAGTTTAAACCATTGAATAAAAAATTTCTATAGTACAATCATGGAGCAGCGGCATCTAAAGAAAGTTGTGAACCGCACATTTGGAGGTTCTTACATTTACTAAGTGGCTATTCTGTAATCCTAACAATAGTCGTCAACAAAACAAATTAATAATATTTAATGTATTTTATTGGTTCTAAAATCCATATTTCCTTGACAGAGTCATAAACAAAACCAAAATCATGTATGTTTACGACTGTTGTTAGTTTAACAGAATAGACACCTAGTTAATGCACGAACCTAAAAACGTGTTATTCACAAGTTTCTTAAGATGGCCAGGCGGTGATTATTCAGCATGAAAATACTTTAGAAATGTATATACAATGGTTTAAACGTAAAAAAATAGTGGTAGATTTTTCCACGTAGATGTGGTAGATTCTGGAAATCTTAAAAATATGTGGTAGATCAACCACGATAGGTGTAAAGTGACAACACTGGTCCATACTTGAATGTGCTTTATGGGTATTCAAAACAACTATTTTATTTATACTTTTTTTAATACGCAATTTTTGTGTTACTAATTTGATTTATATCACTAATTTTCCAAATAAACATTAAAAAGTGGTTAAAAAATGCTTTAAAAGTGATTTAATTTTTTGTTCACTAAGTTATCACTGAAAATTTTGATTCGCCTAGATTTGACACATTTTGCGACTGTATTAGCTAATCTTCGCTAATCTTATTCGCTCGAAAATTAGACTCGCAATATATTTGACATTTGAAGTGATCTTAAATTAAGCGAATCGCTAATCCTAGTAGTCGAACTCGCAAGGTTCGAAGAGTTGTAAATTTGTAGTACAGTTTCTCAGTCAGAGTCTAAACTACATAATTTACTTTAGTTAAACAGGTTAAACGGTTAAAAGGAAGAGATATCCAGTTTCGGTATGTGTGTCACTGATCCAGAAATAAGTTTTTATTTTTATTAGTTTCAAACTGATACAAAATTGTATAGGAACAATGTAAAAACAAACTTTGTAAAAACAAACTTTGCAATTTTCAACGCAAAGCCAGTTATTAGATGAATTAATAATAATTAAGTATAGAGAATTCGAGCAAGGAGCGGAATAATGGTTCAATACTCTTAATTTTTGTAAACCTCTTTCTATTTTGTAGAAATAACGAACCAAGTAGTTTTAAAGTTAATCAAATCAAAGTGCTTCAACAAAATTATTTATTAGGTATGTTTGATGGTCAAATCATTATTAAGCAAGGCCCGCTCCCACCTACTCTACTCTGGAAAATCACCAAAATTTTAATAATAATAATTAACGTTAAAAAAACCATTTCCGCAGCCCTTTTGAACTGTCAGAGCACATTGGAGGTTATAAATGATGTGTCATAAATTATCAACATACAAAGCTTAGATAAATGTGCCCTTCGGAGAGGTATTATCGTTCTAGCATACATATATCTAATATCTTATGTTTATTTTTCAATTCATCGTCACTTACTTTTCGTGATGTGGATCTTCTATTAGTATATGTATGTGTTGCGCAATCTTTTACGTTTTCTTCGTTTTAGTTTTGTTATTTGTTTTTGGCAACCTTGAGTTAGGATTTCAAAATAACTCAGCATAACGGAATATTGAATGTATATTTTCGTTTGTAAATATTTCTTCGCTTGCAATGCCGCCCTTTATAGATAAAAAAAATTCCATTCTATGAAATCATCATTTTCAGCAAAAAAAAAAACAACATTATCTGTCATCGTTAAAATTATGACAGCTGTTGAGAAATTGGTATCTGAATGTGTTACGTACATATACTTTGGTCTAGGTATCGTCATGATCGTAGTTTGAAGGTAATTTGCGTTGGAATTGGAACTTCCGCGACTATGACGACTACTGAAATTTACAAATCCATTTTCACATGATTAAAACCACATTGCATGCTAAACGATATAGAATGCTCTTCTGCCCTTCCGCAAGTAGTAAACACAAAATTATAGAATTCAGCATTAGTGTGGCGTAGCGGCTATGTGGTTATTTGTTTAAAATACAAAAAAAAAACAGAATAAATTACTTTGTTTACAAAGCGCTCAACTTGACAGACAGTGCATGAGCATGACGTTGTAACTATTATTCGGTATAAGTGTTCTTCATTGAAAGTTATTTTTTTCTTTCAAATCTGTTCATAGAAATTAAAATAAAACGCAATCCATTAATGCAAATATGTAGGTACGTGCTTAATTATATATTTTTTTAGGCGACAAGAACACGAAGATATTTTCTGTCTAAAGCTTTGGTTGATCACAAAAGAGCAGTTACTGGTCCAATTTTTTTTTCACATATACAAACAGTATTCTCAGCCAATGGTTTTGTCCAGGTTTTTACAAGACTATCTAGGTATACAACTATAGGTATAGAACTATATCTAGGATTAGCAAGTTGAAGTAAGAAGTAGCTTTTTTAAAAAAAATTTTTTTTTTAATGTTACGTACCTATGTATGTAAGTACTTTAGCAAAGGATTAGAGGCGGTTTTTATTATACACCGACTCTGATTAAGAATTCTTCGATGATTTGTACTGATAAGCGTTTTACCTTCGTTTTGATTTACCTACTCGTACGTTCATATCTATTTTTTTCTCCATCAGTATTCGTTTTTCTATGAGCTGCATTTTTTTAATAGGCGCGTCTTTATTCATTTTGTCATGTCAAGTTCCTGGGAGGCCAGTGCCTGTGGTTTGACAAGAAACTATTTACATGTGTTGAGTTCTTTGATCGAGTCACCCAAATCATTTAACATAGAGGAAAGTATGCTTATGAAGGTTAGCTGGCAATGACGGTCAGTGAAGTCTTGGCCTAACTAAAGTGAAATTATTTGTTTTTTGAACAGAAATGATAGGGAAGAACGACTTTGACGTTTGTCAAGTTCAAATATATTTTGAAGTAAAAACACAAATAATGCTCTATAAACATTTGTGTTAGTTCATTTATTACAAACATTTCATAAAAAATGATTTTTATGAATGCTTATGAAATGGTCATAAAAATTAAATTTTTTACTGGGGTTGTCGGCCATATTTTTTTCTTTATCCGATCTATGATAAACTTCGTTAGAACAACTGCCAGGATACTCTGATATTCTGATTGCATTTATTTAAACTGCAAAATAAAAATGTTTGTAAAAAATTAAGTTCTTTGATATACTTAGATTTTCCAAGAAATAAGTTCACTTTCTGAATATTCTGAAAGCTACACCTTTAAGAACATCGATAATCTATTGGCAGTAAATATCCTACTTCACTAAAAAACACACGTAGTCTAGAAACTTCCCGTATATTTTTTTACAGATCCGATTTTCCTTTAAACGGTTAAACCTTAGGGGCCGGTTATAGCGATCAGGAAAACGAAACATGAAAAACTTTTCAAATTAATAATTAAATATGTTCTGATTAAATTTGAAACACAAACGCTTTATTTAGCGATGACATATGACTCACAGAATTATTTGCGATGTTAAACTTTTCAATAATGTACATACATATATTTTTTAAAAAATACATTTAATTATTTACCTGATGGAATTTCCGTACGGAAAATGAAGTTCCATCAGGAAAATAGATAAATGCATTTTTTACAATAAGTATTTGTTCAACTGAAAATGTAATCATCTATAAAAATTCTTTGAGTTATTTGCCATCGATAAGTATAACATTTGTATTTTGATTCCAATGAAAACATAATAAATAATCGATCTGAAATTTTTTCCTATTTCGTTTTCCTGATTGCTTTAAACGGCCCCTTAGATACAAAAAGTGCCATAATTGGTTATTGTTTTTCTTTATAATCGAACGTTTTTCAGTTTTTTGAAAAAATAATCACCAAAAAAATCTACTATTCGCTTATTTCATCGTTCTAATTCTAGGTATAACCGCATAGATTTCCACATTCTTCACGAAGCGGCAGTTTCCATTGACTGGGATTTCATTCGCAGCATTCCCAGTATTGATGAGCAAGTTAAATTCTTAAATCATAATATCTCTTCTCTTCATAACAGATTTGCTCCTTTGATAACCCGTACTATACCTAATGCAAATTTTTCTTAGTTGACAAATCGCATACTCAATTTGATCGAAAATAGGAATCAAAGCTGCCTTAGATGGAAACGCTTCCGAATTTCAATTTTTTGGAATTCTTACAAGACCTTACGTAACCAAGTCAATGCACTTATCCGAACCTCAAAGAAAAATTATTTAATTATTTTGAATGCTAAACTGCCAACAAAAATTCTCTGCAGTAATATCAAAAAATCCAAAGTGTACTCCAAGGAAGATAACAACGGCCCTGTTGACCCTGATGTGCTGAATAGGATATTTCTATTGCACTCGACTAATTTCATAAATCTCATAGATAATAAACAAATTAACTATATACCTATACCGACTCTGATTAAGAATTCTTCGATGATTTGTACTGATAAGCGTTTTACCTTCGTTTTGATTTACCTACTCGTACGTTCATATCTATTTTTTTCTCCATCAGTATTCGTTTTTCTATGAGCTGCATTTTTTTAATAGGCGCGTCTTTATTCATTTTGTCATGTCAAGTTCCTGGGAGGCCAGTGCCTGTGGTTTGACAAGAAACTATTTACATGTGTTGAGTTCTTTGATCGAGTCACCCAAATCATTTAACATAGAGGAAAGTATGCTTATGAAGGTTAGCTGGCAATGACGGTCAGTGAAGTCTTGGCCTAACTAAAGTGAAATTATTTGTTTTTTGAACAGAAATGATAGGGAAGAACGACTTTGACGTTTGTCAAGTTCAAATATATTTTGAAGTAAAAACACAAATAATGCTCTATAAACATTTGTGTTAGTTCATTTATTACAAACATTTCATAAAAAATGATTTTTATGAATGCTTATGAAATGGTCATAAAAATTAAATTTTTTACTGGGGTTGTCGGCCATATTTTTTTCTTTATCCGATCTATGATAAACTTCGTTAGAACAACTGCCAGGATACTCTGATATTCTGATTGCATTTATTTAAACTGCAAAATAAAAATGTTTGTAAAAAATTAAGTTCTTTGATATACTTAGATTTTCCAAGAAATAAGTTCACTTTCTGAATATTCTGAAAGCTACACCTTTAAGAACATCGATAATCTATTGGCAGTAAATATCCTACTTCACTAAAAAACACACGTAGTCTAGAAACTTCCCGTATATTTTTTTACAGATCCGATTTTCCTTTAAACGGTTAAACCTTAGGGGCCGGTTATAGCGATCAGGAAAACGAAACATGAAAAACTTTTCAAATTAATAATTAAATATGTTCTGATTAAATTTGAAACACAAACGCTTTATTTAGCGATGACATATGACTCACAGAATTATTTGCGATGTTAAACTTTTCAATAATGTACATACATATATTTTTTAAAAAATACATTTAATTATTTACCTGATGGAATTTCCGTACGGAAAATGAAGTTCCATCAGGAAAATAGATAAATGCATTTTTTACAATAAGTATTTGTTCAACTGAAAATGTAATCATCTATAAAAATTCTTTGAGTTATTTGCCATCGATAAGTATAACATTTGTATTTTGATTCCAATGAAAACATAATAAATAATCGATCTGAAATTTTTTCCTATTTCGTTTTCCTGATTGCTTTAAACGGCCCCTTAGATACAAAAAGTGCCATAATTGGTTATTGTTTTTCTTTATAATCGAACGTTTTTCAGTTTTTTGAAAAAATAATCACCAAAAAAATCTACTATTCGCTTATTTCATCGTTCTAATTCTAGGTATAACCGCATAGATTTCCACATTCTTCACGAAGCGGCAGTTTCCATTGACTGGGATTTCATTCGCAGCATTCCCAGTATTGATGAGCAAGTTAAATTCTTAAATCATAATATCTCTTCTCTTCATAACAGATTTGCTCCTTTGATAACCCGTACTATACCTAATGCAAATTTTTCTTAGTTGACAAATCGCATACTCAATTTGATCGAAAATAGGAATCAAAGCTGCCTTAGATGGAAACGCTTCCGAATTTCAATTTTTTGGAATTCTTACAAGACCTTACGTAACCAAGTCAATGCACTTATCCGAACCTCAAAGAAAAATTATTTAATTATTTTGAATGCTAAACTGCCAACAAAAATTCTCTGCAGTAATATCAAAAAATCCAAAGTGTACTCCAAGGAAGATAACAACGGCCCTGTTGACCCTGATGTGCTGAATAGGATATTTCTATTGCACTCGACTAATTTCATAAATCTCATAGATAATAAACAAATTAACTATATACCTGTTTTGAACAAAACTTCTTCGTTTGAATTAAATTGTGTTGTTCCAGATAAAGTAAGTTTTGCATTGCGGTGCATAAAAAGTAATGCGGCTGGAACTGACCTTATCCACCCAAAATTTATTAAAATGTTGCATCCGTATTTGGTAAGACCACTTACACACATATGCAATATTCTTTTTATGTCGTCCAACCTTGCTACTGAATGGAAACAAGCCAAAGTATTTTACCTATAAGTATTTTACCTGTTTTATCGAAAGTTATGGAAAAGTTAATGGAATTGCAAATCAGCTCAGATCTTCAGAGTCTTCTTCAGACTTCTTCATCCTCATCAATCTATCTATAAGCCAAAGCATAGTTGCACGACTTCATTACTCAATCTTGTCAATTCCATTCATAAGTCCTTGGAATGGGATAAGTTAACACTTCTTGTTATGCTTGAATTTTCAAAGGCATTTGATTCAATCAGTCATAACGTTCTTTGTAGGAAGCTTATTTCTGAGTTTAATTTTCATGGAACAGCAGTGAAATGGATAAGAAGTTATATTAGTGGAAGAACCCAAGCAGTTTTTAGCAATGGTTCTTTTTCATCTTTTCTTATCAGGGCCACTAGGTCTTGTTGAAGCTGGCCTGATTTGCCTAGATCTTGCTTCTATCCAACAATGGTCACTGGTGCTCAACCCTAAAAAGTCGTCTAGTATGATTATATATACAAGCATCCAGTTCAAAGTGAAAATTTCTCGCCAATTCTTTTTAACAATACCATCGTTCCTTTTTCAAGCTTCAATCGGAATCTTGGTGTTCTTATTGACTCCACACTAACTTGGGACGATCAAGTTAATTACATTGTTCGGAGGATTTACGGAGGACTGCGATCTCTGTGGTTATCTAGCAATTTTACACCACAGAACACGAGGAAACTTCTTGCTTTCTCTCTTCTTATACCACTATTTACATACGGCTGTGAAGTATTTGGAAAACTCGACTCAAGTTACTTTCGAAAATTGTCTGTTGTTTCAATTCAATTATCAGATACGTATACGGTCTAAGAAGATATGATCATATATCGAATTTCAAAAAATTATCACTGGGATGTGATCTTCAAACATATCTTTATTACCGGAGTATTTTACTATTAGTAAAAGTTATAAAGTACGGCAGTCCTATATAACAACAGTCCTAACAACCAGTCGTCTCTTTCTCTGTCACACCATTAAGATTTACAACTGCTTGCCACATCGAATCAAAGAATCTATACAAAACAGTTTTAATGCCTTAAAAAACACCTTATTCAAATACTTGTCTGAGTCAACATAGAAGCAACATCATACATTTTTTTTTAATTATTATTTGTTATTAATATTTGTTATTATTACTGTTAAATAAAACCGGTGGTTTAAAGAGCAGAAAGAAGACTATTTTATTATAGACATATAATGATTTGTTAACAGGTTGCATTTACATTATGATATTCTGTGTCAGTTATATAATCTGTAGGTATATATTTACATAGTGCAAAAAGTGTTGCCGTGAAGGGAAATTATTCAAACAGATACCTTTTTTTTTTTAATACAACACTCCCACTTTTGAATAATTTAAATTTAAGAATTCATAATTTTTTTTTTTTATATTTACATTTTCAACTTCATAAATTTATAAAAAAAATATGTAACTATCAAAATTATTTTAAAATTTATTATACAAATTAACTCCAATTAACTTTCTAAACATTTCAAATTTTTCTTTGCAAAGTGCCTTTGTAAAAATATCTGCTATTTGAGCTTCAGATGGAACATACATAATATTGAAATCACCACTTTCGTATCTTTCTCTGATAAAATGATAACGCACATCTATGTGCTTAGTTCTTTTATGAAACTCAGGATTCTTCACCAGCCGAATCGCACCTTGGTTGTCCATATTTAGTGTTGCCTTGATTGAAATGTTTGGACAAATTTCATTTAACAGCCTTTGCACCCACACCAACTCCTTTACAGCTTGAGAAGCTGCCACATATTCGGATTCTGTAGTGGAAAGCGAAATGCATTTCTGTCTTTGAGACGACCATGAAACAGGGCCATTTGAGAGACAAAAGATAAAGCCAGTTGTAGAACGCCTTGTAGATACATCACCAGCATAATCAGCGTCACTGAAACAATTAAAATTAAAATTTAAAGATTTTTTAAAGAGTATACCCATTGATTTTGTTCAATTCAGATACTTCATTATTCTTTTAACAAGGTTGATATGTGATTGATCTGGCGATTCCAAGAAACGAGACGCCACTCCCACTGCATATGCAATGTCTGGGCGGGTAGCTATAGCAAGGTACATCAAACTTCCTACAGCTTCCCGGTACGGAAAATTTATTGCACCCATCGATATCAAATTTGCATTAGCACTTATCTCAGCTGGAATTCCAATTGGTTTACAGTTTTCCATGTTAAAATGTTTTAAAACTCGTTCTGCATAAAGCTCCTGGTTTACATGAAATTCTCCTCGTCCATTAATTGATATTTGCATTCCCAAAAAATAACTTCCATCTAAGGCTGTGATCTCAAAAGATTTTTTTAGAAACTCAAGCAACTCCAAAGCGTCTGTCTTTTCCTGAGCTGCCACCAGCCCATCATCAATATAGATGGCTACTATGATACGCCTGACATTGCCTTTAGTTGTAAAAACGCAAGGATCCATTTGGGTTGGTTCAAGGTTGAACTTCTTTAACACTTGTTTCAAAGTTTGGTTCCAACATCGCGACGCTTGTTTCAGTCCATACAAGCTTTTCCTCAGTTTACACACATCCGTTGTCCCGTTAGTATACCCCAGTGGTTGTCGCATAAAGATTTCTTCGGTCAAATCCCCATTTAAAAAGGCAGTTTTGACGTCGAACTGATTAAGATGAAGATTTTCGTTGGCTGCAATAGCGAGTATTGTCCTAATTGAAGTAAACTTGACGACAGGACTAAATGTCTCCTCATAGTCAACACCATACTCCTGTGTGAAACCACGTACAACCAACCTTGCTTTAAACTTTTGTGTTCCTTTTGAATCCAAATCTTTTAATTTATATACCCACTTATTATCGATTATTTTTCGATTTTTAGGGCACGGAACTATATCCCAGGTTCGATTCTTCAAGAGACAATGCATTTCCTCGCCCATTGCTTTCTTCCATTGGTTAGCATCTGCACATCTCATAGCATCATTGTAATTGATTGGTTCCCCTTGCACTAAAAATACATGTTTTTCAGCAATGACATCACAACCATCCGACTCAGGTCTATTTTTAGCACTGCGTAATCGGTCTCTCAATGGAATGGAGTACCTTGTAGAGCCACTATCCACAGCTGCATCATTACACTCATCATTTTCACAACTTTCTTCATCTGCCGATTGATTCACGTCTTCAACCACAAACTGATCCACATTTTCACTAGTTGTTGCTGCCACCACCTCATTATCCATACCGCTACAAACACCATCATCACCATCTTCCACACTAACTGACGATACAATTAAATGCTGCCCGTCTTCAGCCAAACCATCCACCTGTTTTTCATTATTCGAAGTTGAATTTTCCCTGAATTCCACATCCCTTGTGATTTCCATTTTCTTAGATGAAGGCATCCAGACTTTAAATCCTTTGGTATTCTCCGCATATCCCATGAAAATGCCCTTCTCAGCCTTCCGATCCCATTTTTTACGCTTTTGCTTCGGCACATGGACAAAAACATCAACGCCAAACACCTTTAAATCGTTCATCTTGAAATTACGAGCGTTCCACAGTTCGATTGGATTTTTATTTTTAATTGAGCTTGTCCCAGTCCTGTTTAAAACATGCACAGCAGTGTTTACTGCCTCGGCCCAAAACCTTTTTGATAAATTTGCACCTGCAAGCATCGTCCGAGAAGCCTCAACAATTGTGCGGTTATCTCGCTCTACACTACCGTTTTGTTCTGGGGTGTAAGGCACCGTTGTTTCATGACGAATGATTCTCTTTTCCAGAAGTGCCCTTACTGCCTCGTTAACAAATTCAAGACCATTGTCCGAACGCAAGACCTTGACAGAATGCCCAGTTTCTCTTTCAGCTTCATTGAAAAAACGATTCATCACATTGCACACTTCAGATTTTTGTTTCAAAAAATATACCATTCTACAGTGGGAATAATGATCTTTGAAAACCACAAAATATCTGGAGCCACCAACTGAAGTTTCCTCCATGGGACCACAAACGTCAGCATGCACGAGTTCACCTGGATATTGAGCCTTAAAGAAGCTCTTAGGAAATGGTAGTCTGTGCAATTTTCCGAAACAGCATGCATCGCAACTAAAATCCTCCACATCTATGAACTCAACGCCTTGCTTCTTAAGTTGATTACGCACATGAACAACATTTTGATGAGCCATGCGCTCATGCCACAATTTTAATGACATTATTTGCCTTTTTGCCATATTAGCAACACCACTCGCACCAACCTGGACTTTGAAGCACATTTTGAACAGTTGTTCTTTCCGTTCTCCCACTGCAACTATAGTCTTATCAGTTATCTTAATAAATTTACAGTAATCTCTGTCTGAAATGAAACGTGTGCCTTTGTCCAATGCGCGGCTCTGAGAAAAAAGATTAACCGAAATTCGAGGTACATAGAGCACGTCTGCAAGGTGTTTCTTTAAAAACATTGTTCCATCAAATGCTAAAACGTTTATATCCCCAACACCAAGCGCCGCAATTTTGTCCCCACTACCAATACGAATATCTATCGGTTGACCAAACTCCCGATAATGAACAAACCACTCTCGCTTAAAAGACATATGGTCGCTTGCTCCGGAATCTAAATACCAACCATCATCTCTATCAGCATTATCCCCCATGACCATGAACGCATTACAAATCAAAGCATTTCCCATTTGATTGTTTCCCATGCTGCTGTCTTTTCTCCAATTACTACCACCACCGCTGTTTTTCTTTGGGCAATCTTTCTTCCAGTGCCCATACTCGTGACATGCAAAACACTTGCCTGGCTTGGATTTATTTTGCCTTTGCTGAGAAATATGTGGCTTGTGACTTTTTCTTTTAGCCATCAAAGCAGTTGTTTCTACAGCATGAGAAGATGTTAATCTCGTTTCTTCAAGAACCAATCTCGAGGTCAAATTTTCCAGCGTTTGCTGTTCCTTTGCAGTAGATTCCCAAGCACAAAAGAAATGACTGAAAGATTCGGGAAGAGTCATAAGAACTTTCGTCATAACCATACTATCAGACACTTCTTCTCCCACATCCCTCAACTGCCTGACTATATTTTCCAGCCTACTTATGTGCGTTGCAACATCGTCCTCAGGATTTTTGTCGAAGCTGTAGAAACGTTGCAAGAGCATGTGAACATTAGTTTTTGATGATTGTTCGTATACAGCCTTTAATTTTTTCCACATTTCTAGTGCAGTTCCGCAATTGATAATGTGCCTAAGCGGTGATGAACCAATGCTCGTAGCGATGATTCTCTGAGCTTTACTGTCTGCCTTTTTCCAAGCCACCAAGCGAACATCGTATGTGGATTGTGCTTCAGCTTCCCCTTTGACAGGAGCATTAGAACCCTCCTCCACGTAATTGCTTAACCCAGATGCATTTAAAAGAATATTAACCTGAAACTTCCATAGAGCGTAATGGTCAGATTTCTCTAACTTTTCAATTTTAAAATGATCACTGTCCATAATGACTTGATAACAAAAAAATAGATAAAGGTAAATTTAAAATTAAAGTTCAATCAAAAATTATACCGTTCAACCTTCTTGAAATTAAAAAAAACTTTTACAAAATACTTTTTAATCTTAGCGGGTCTGGGCCCATAACCTGTTAAATAAAACCGGTGGTTTAAAGAGCAGAAAGAAGACTATTTTATTATAGACATATAATGATTTGTTAACAGGTTGCATTTACATTATGATATTCTGTGTCAGTTATATAATCTGTAGGTATATATTTACATAGTGCAAAAAGTGTTGCCGTGAATGGAAATTATTCAAACAGATACCTTTTTTTTTTTAATACAACAATTACTTACTATTATTGTTATATTTTAAAATATTTTTATTTATGATTATGTCCCTTTAAACATCATTTGTAACTCAAAACGACAATTGTCTTAATGCATCTGTAACCAATAAATTATTTGGATATCATCACGAGATTATGGCTGACTGAGGAAGCCTTAAGCATATTGACCTATAGTCTTTCACCTTTCATTGCACGATTACTTTTACTGGTGTTTACCTCACACTGGTACAGAAGTATTATCCATATAGCTAAACAACATTCAAGTTTTCGAAGACTCGTTTCACGTCATCCAATCCACTGACGATTGTCGTGCATAGGTAATTTGTCAATATCAAAAAATTACACCGTTTCATGGGATCAAGAAAACCAATAAGTATCACAAGAGTATACAGCTGCTGACTACTGCCACAATGTCGAACTAACGATAGTCCCAGTAGACCTACTAATATTATAAGCACACCTGATACTTGAAAGCTGAAAGTGATCACTTTCTTCGTTTCTTCAATCTTGTATTTGTATCTTATGTCTATAGCTTCCAAAAAATTGTCACGCTGACGCTAACCAGTTAATAAACACGTCAAATATGTTTTAACTTAACACAGACTAAAAGTACATATCTGCAAATCGATAAAATAACTAATAAATTGATTTCGTTTCATAAAGCGAGCATGGAATTCATCATATGGTGGGATTAATTGTTTGCTGATAAAACCTTTAAACCTTTATAATTGACACTTCATTAACCCGAAATGCAATCTACAACATTATACAATTAAGGTACAAGTTGAATGACTCGAAAGTCGATACGATACACCTTCCAGTGATGTTATTACTTTACACAAGAAAATTATTTCAAAACTCACTTGTATTTTTCTTCTCCTATCTTTTTTCTTCCCTCCGAGTACAATCATCAACCGGTTGGTTTTTTTTTTCAAATAAATTTTAATGGAAAATGTGTAAGCAATTGAACGAACAGGCAATTGCAATGATGACAATTCTTGAAGGATTTATGTGATTGCTTTCGGATGGTTTTTAATCATAGCCTCTGGGGTACAATTCGAACGTTTTGACGACTTGATTATAGTAAATTGAACTTTTTTTTTAAGCTGGCATCAGGCAGAAAGTCATTAGATAATTTATACCCTTCCGTGTTTATTGTGATGGGTTGATAAATCTGCATGTACTTAAAAAAAAAAAACTTTTTAAAGTTAATTCAAGTTTTCATGTTTCTATCTTCAAACTGCAGTTAAAAGAAGAAGAAATGCTCAGAACATTCGTTGATCAAGGTTTATTAACAATGATCAGTACCACCTCCCTCTGGATGACAACAACATTTTCCACAGGTGCAGTACTTTTTAATGTACAGTTCTTCAAGCTGTACTTTCCACTTCTATTTGCGAATAAGTACCTGACATTACAGTTAAAGAAGTTTTTGCTACGGAAAACACAAAAAAAGGAAAACCAATTTATCAAACAAAAATAAAAATAAATAAATTTAGTGGCACTGACAGCTCCGAAGAACCACGGCCTACTTACTTAAAACTCGCAACCCATCCTTTTGTGTGCGTTATTAGTTCTGAAAAATTGGAAGGACCTACAATTTTACGTCGAATCGGAACGACTAAGGTGAGATGCACTTTTCATGATAATGATACTCTTGGAGGATTTGTCACTTCCTCACAAGAGGCAGTGCCCCTGAAAAAAAGGTGTTCTCGAAGCTGGGCTCTAACCCAGACCTTCGACGTGATAGTCCAACAAACTAACCACTATGCCACGGGGCAATTTTTTAGATTATAAAAATTATATTATTGGATACGTTGTAGCCACAATTATGAAATTGCAAATCATTAATAAATTGGTTTTTAAAATTTCAAATTTGCGTTTTTAATTTTTTTGTAGGGAATTTTATAGAACAGCAAATAAAGAGAATTTAACCTACAAAAGGTCGGGTAGTTCTAAATTTTTTATGTGTTGCATAGAATTTTTGTTAAAAAAAAAACAATTCCCACACCACACCCCCTACGCCTCCTTTGCTATCAGGAAAAACTTCAAAAAAATCGGCTTATTCCGACTATAACTTCTTTCCGGTACATTTTATCGAAAAAAAAAAACAAATAGAAAAATTTAGAAATACCCGACCATTTTGCACTTGTAAACACTTTTTTTCTTTCTATATTTACAGTACCTACTATTAGCTAGTTTCAACAAAGAAAAATTAAATTGTGTAAAGATATCGAGAAAATAAAAACTTTAAACGCCGATTCTTTGAGTTGTAGACTTTTTTTATATATTGACCTCAAAACAATATTACCTATTCATATGTCCGTAGCTAAATAAGAAAGGGAATTTTGTTAATTCTTGTGGGGAAATTTAATAAAGAAATCATGTGTTAAAAAATCCCATATAATTCAGTTGACATACTGAAAAGCTAAAAAATTATTCACCTCCTCCCAAATGTCAAAAATTAGCCAGTGGATAAAGTTTTAACGCCTTAACTAAAAATATGGTTTGCATGGTTTCTGGTTCTCTCTGTCTGGACTGACGTTGAAGACTTAACCTGCTCCAGTGTCGGTGTCCATTCGCTCTATATGGCCCAGCCAGTTTATCCGCTAAATGTAAAGTTTTTTTGACTCGAGAATAGACCTATGTAGCTGTAGAGTACGTATAGTTTGTCGTTGTATCTTCTTCGCCAGGTGTTGCGTTCTTTGTCAACACAAACACAAACTTAAAGCATTCGTACAGAATTCTGACAAAGCCTACGATGATGGGGTGAGAGCATTATACATATATCTGCTTCGTATTTTCTTTATAAAAAACAAAAATAATTTTGCTCTTCCCAATTCCAAACTTCTAAAGGCACCTACTCGCTAGCTTTTTCCTATCACGTTGATGCCGTGCGTGAGCATATCCAACTCTGGGCGTACATTTGTAATATAATTCCTTGCAAATAGCGTTCTCAAGCGCGATATTAAAACACCTATACCAATGCGCATCTCCCTGACTCTGCAGATGTTGAATGCTTGATTATAATATCTTTCAATTTTGAAGGAGCAGAACATTCCCTTACGTCATCCTGATAACGAACATTTTGTTTTGTTTGCAAAAACGTCAAAACTTAATCTATCACGGTAGGTATAACTCTACTTTATTCACACTATCATAAGCGGTTTTTAAAAATATGTGGAACCCACCACCAAAATATTTTCATTGCCAATAATAAACTTTATCTCAGCTGAAAAACGAAAAACAATTTATCGTATTGAATCGTGTTTATATATCACTACAAATAGAATATGTTTTCTAGCTTTCTATGACGTACATATGTAATTATGTCAGCAATGAACTTCAAACTGACTTTTTCCGATTATTGACTGATTGGCAAATGTTAATAGTGAAATCGAATAAAAAAAGTTCATCATGACATGCGCTACCGTAATGTCTTTTATTAAAAACGTTTGCATGTGTTATACACTGCACTATTGTGCAAAAAAAATTTATAAATTAAATGTTTTTAAACTTAGATAATTATAAATTCAATTTCACTTAATACCTAGATATGTATACAGTACATTAATGTAATATTCTACAATATTGCCAATTTCACTTATGCCATAAAGCTACATAAAGAAATATCAAGGGGACTGATTGATGTTTTTAAACACCTCTTGCATCCGTCCTGTTGACAATGAAATTCCACCAGCAGCCATCTTTCTAAATGTTGTGGGTTGTTGGGTGTTGGTTGACTATTGAGTTGAATAAGCACATAACGTAAACACTAGTTTATTTTTAATATTAAAAAAAAGCAAACAAACAAGAGTGTAGAACGCCATTATAGAGTCCCACTCATCAGAAGCCGACTAGCAATTAAATGAACTTTATAAAGCCCCTTGCAGTTCCACCCCATTGCATATGTTTCTATCAACGAGCAACCGGCTACACGTGTAGCTATTCTATTCTATATGTTACGTAGGTATAAAGGCAACTTAAAGTCTACTGTTTGCTTAGACAGAGAAGGAAATATAGATATATATTGCAATTCAAGGTCGTTTGACGTTGTATTATAAATAATGCGGTTGTTATCGGAACGACTTCTACCTTTCGTCATTAAACAAAATAAATCTACCTTATGTGTTCGAAGCATGAACATTTTGTTACATTAGTGTCATACCAAATGAGGAAGATCGCAACAAAAACGAGTATGCACATGTTTCAATTAAACCACCTTCTGTCGAACTATCTGTCAAATCAAATCTTAATCAATTTGTTTAGTCACAAAATCAGCATTAAAAACAAAGGCAACCATTTAGTTATTATCATCATTAGAGTTTTGTACAACACAACTAATAATTGTCACTACACAGAACTTTATGAGTATATACCTAGATCTTTAGACTGTGTTATCAGTTCAAGCAAATGAAACAAAACAAAAGGTTTTCATTTTCATTATACACACATCCATGAGCAAATACAGCAACGCTGATGTCGTTTTAGTTAACACTCTTCTGCCACCTTGAACATGAAAACACTGCACTTGGCACAAATAAAGAAAATATAATCGGTTTTAATCTTTTTATGCATACATACATACATGTAACAATTTAATTTTTATAAAGGCCAATAGAAGCTATTTTCTTATTTCTATAACAACTGTAATCAAACTTTTAGAAACCTATTTGGCGCACATAAGCGAAGTTATAACTCTTCATAAACAGTTTGGATAAGGCCTGGTGAAGGCTTTGCAATGGAAACAATACTTTGCTACGAAAGGCTTTTTGTTTCGCTAAATAGTTGTCACAAGACTTCCTTCAGAAGGCAATAGTTTCTTTTTGTGTTTCGCTAAGGACTAACAAAATTCATTACGGAAATCTTACCGAAATAAAAAAATTCAAATAAAATTTAAATTAATTTTTTTAACGCCTTTTTTCTTAAATTTTTTTCTTTATCTTTTATTTCGATTAATTTTTTCTGAGACCATATTTTCTTCGTTCAAGTGCTCAGTTTTTATAATAGAAAGCCTATTTGGCGCAAAATATCCCTTTGATAATATTTTTATTCGTGCAGTTGTGTTCATAGGGAAATTAGTTTTCTTTAGTTTGTCATCAACAACTAAGCGAAGAGATAATTTTTTTATGTGAGCTATAACAAACACACCAAGTGGCATATTTTCCAAGTGGTATTGCAATAGCTTTCTTAAGGGAACTATAGTTTTCTTTAGTTTGTTGTTAACTACTAAAAGAAGAGATACTTTTCTTATGTGAGCTATAGCTGTCATTAACAAAACAAAACACCTGTCATATTTTCCATGTGGTATAATTATGTACGCGAGCAATAGCTTTCTTAAGGGAACTATAGTTTTCTTTAGTTTGTTATTAATACTAAGAGATGAGATACTTTGTTTATGTGAGCAATAGCTTTTATTAAGAAACAAATCAATGTAGGCACATTTCAACGTGTATCTATGTACTTTTATGCGAACAATAGCTATCGTTCGGAAATTTTGTGCAAAATAAAGTGTTGTGTTATTGTGTTATTGTGTATCTTTTAATATTAAAATTTAGTAAATCGTGAAAACTAAACACATGACATTTTGACGAAACCTAAAACCAATATAAAAAAAAAACTACTACCTGGCGCGGGGAATGTGACAACGACTGCATATAGCCGCATTAAATGTTTAGCAACCTTAAAGAAGTCTTGTGATAACTCTATAGAAGTTATATGAGTTATCGTAAATTTATATATAATAAATTCGACGTATCAACATTATCTTACAATAAAACGTTTTAAAATTTATTATTGTATATAATTAATAGTTACATTTTATAAAACAATGATGGACTTGAATAAATAAAATTCTAAATCACACGTTTTTAATTTGGAAGAAATTATTTTGACTGTTCGAATTGCTTCGATTAACAAGCCTTTTCATTGATTTCGAGTATAAAGCTTTATACAAGCCTTTACATTTAGATTTTGTCTGACTAACTTTGACAAACCTTACAGCGACCATATGAAAAGCGATTGTATCGTCCCTCCGTATGGCTTGCGAGTATTTTCTGCCAAATGCTTTAAGAAAGCTATTATTTAAAAATTTAAATGAAAAACAGTTAACATCTTTAAATAAGCCTTATGACAACACTAAAGAAATAATAGCTTACTAATTTTTTGAAATTGTACCTTACACAAGAAAAATTGTTAGTTGGGAAAGGTACATATTTGAACTTTTTTTGTTCTGAACTTATTAGCGTTTGTTTATGTTTATGACAGCATCAAGATCAACGGTAATATGGAAAAGGTCTTTATTCTTTTTTAGATGATATGTTTGCTATTTCGTTGTAGAAAAATCTGCTGGCACCACTTTTGGAGTTGAAAAACATGTTTTAGTAAGTTTCAGTGAGTATATTTTAAAATTCATACTTTAGATGGTTAATCTATTTCAGATCGTCAGACAGAAAAAAATAAACAAAAATACCAATCGTTTTATTTTATGTACATAGGCGCTCAGAGTGTTTATAGTAATTCTAATGTAACGTGAATACTACAACTACTTGGATTCAAAAATTTGTCTGTCACAAAAGTGACCTGAACGAATTCCTTCTCTTTTTTTCATCATCCGTGTTTGTAAGTTAAACACCTGTTAACTCTTGAAACCTGTTTTTCAGACGACTTGGGACAAAATAGAAAATATTTGCTGACTCATGAATTCATCTTCAAGCTTACTAACTATACAAAATTTTAGCTTTTGTAAGTTTTGTTTTATATTCGCGCTCTAAATTTAAACTGGCTACATTTTTAATGATTAAACACGTGCCAGTTCTATAGCAAACTCTAATTGCAATTATGTAGTTCCTTTTTATAACATCCTTCAGGCTTCAGCATAAGTACCAACTTATAATCCAATCATACTCGAAAGAGTCATTAAAATCCAATACGTTTATTGCAATGTAAAATACCTCAAGCATTGTTGTTTCTTTTTTGTACATTTGAAAAATGTAGAAGCTCAAAAAATTCAATAAAACTGCCAACTGCTACTGCCAGTAAAAATCGTCTTTCATTTGAACTCATAAAACAGAATCGTATTTAAACGTTTAAGCCAAGAGATGTCTGGACAAGCGCAACGAATCGATTTTGTAGAGCATCGCAGGCTTTTCGATCATGCACCACATGCTAATATGCTCAACCATGAAAAGTAAAAAATCGTTGCACATTTATTCAGTATGACTATAGGATATGGAGGATAATAATTGTAATGCAATAAGTGTTTGCATTTAATTAAAAATCCTGCAACATTAATTTTGTACAGTACAACCTATCTAGTCGAGTCACTAACAATTTCGTACACTCCAGTAACATGAACGCTTCTGTGTTTCAAACACTTTTTTTTAAAACGTTCGTGAAATATCACGTTGAAGGTGTATGTATACAAGGCCGTAACCAGGGGGGGGGGGGGGTTCACAGGGGTTCAACCCACCACCACCACCACCACCCCCCCCCCCCCCCCCGATTTTTTTTAGAAATGCATCTGTAAATCAACCTTTTCCGCATAAGTATGAAATTTGTGCTCAAATAATTAGTGATTATGTTCAAAACATTCCGATTTTAGTTTAAAGCCTTCGTAGTTAGGTACCAACATAATTTTCGATGAATTTAGTAAGATAGCTTAATTTAACAGTTTTTAAATACAAACTCAAACCACACAGCCTCAGGATGCCAGGTTACTTTTGCTTCGATTGCACATGATGAATAACTAAACGCCTCAAGGAAACTTAGTATACCTAGATAGGTATGTGTATGCATCTATATGAAACAATATGTATAGTAAAAACGTATATTCTTATTTCTCTTCCAAATAAACTAATGGTGTCCTTGTGCGCATTAGTTTTCAGCTTCGTTATTTCACTTATATAGTTGCAATTGTAACTTGCAACATTTTAGCCGGTTCATTCCATGCGTTTCTATTCTCTTGCCAGCAATAGGAAAAAGGAATGAGCAACAACGTAATATGTGTTGTGGATGAAAAACTCCAAATTCCACGAATTGTGTCAAGGCAACAGCACAGACAAATTTTGAGCACAACGGATCCTGAAACCTATTTTAGGATAAGTATAATGATTCCTCTTTTAGATGATTTTTTAAGTCAGCTTAAAAAAGATTTGAAAATCATAAGTCCATACTCTCCTCTTTGTGCATTTTAATTCCATCGATCTTTGGCGGCAAATATGAACAAAATTACAACGAAGAAAACTTCAAATTTTATAGATCTTTTTTGGATTGGGACACTTTAGAAGCTGAGTTTACGTTATGGAAGACAAAATGCCATAGACAAAAAGATACAGAGCGTTCAAAGAGTGCAATAACAGCTCTTGGGGAATGCGATAAGGATCTGTTTCCTAACATCCACAAGCTTCTCAAAATTTTGGCGACACTACCGGTTTCAACGTGTAGACCGGAAAGAACATTTTCGACAATGAAACGTCTAAAAACTTACCTTAGAAATTCTACCGGCGAAGAAAGACTAACAGGATTGGCATTAATGTCAATTCATCGACAAATTGAGATTGACACTAAGAAAGTTTTAGACATATTTGCAGCACAGAAGGCCAGAAGATTAAATTTAATTTTATAAAAATGACATGTTATTTAATACTTTTTTTTATAATAAAATCTTAAAGAGTGATGATAAATGTACCTACCTAATAAATAATAACTTAAAATTATTTTAAAAAAATATTGGAAAAGTCTTTTAGTTTTTCAAATTTGTTTGAGAGTTTTCTTGAAAAACTAAGTATGCAATTGTATTTTATTAGCAGTACTCTACCTAGGAAAAAGTATTGAAAATCGTTAAAGCAGTTTTTTTTAAACCGTTTTCTTTTCTAATTTTTGAAAAATATTTTACAATTTTTTGAGTATTTCAATACATTGAAATCTGTAGTTCATCTGGAAAAAAATTTGAAAAAATTCGATATTCGCGTTTCCAACATATTCAAAAAATCTAAAAAGTTATGTATATGAATTTGGAAATAAAAACCTTCCTAAATTTTAAATTTAATTGAAATCGGTTTTGTTGTTAGCGAGAAATTCTGATTTTAAAAAATCCGTTCTATGGGAGGTACTGTTTTAAGATAAATCTCGACTGTTTTATCAAAATCGTTGAGGCCATTTTTAGAAAAATTAAGTTTTAACAAACTGTTATATGAAATTTACCATTGTTTTAGAGCTAAAATTCCAATTTAGTTTATTTAGTAGTGCGAGACTACTAAATAAACACTCTGAACCAAGTTTGCAAATCAGCCTATCCATTGAGGCTGCAGATCTGCAAACAGGCAGTCGGACGAACAGAATTTTCCAACACACTTTTGTCTACTTCCCTATCATCGCAATATCATGTTTATTTGTTATCTCAATTTTTTTTTTTTTACGAATCCATAACTTGCCTTATACATAGAATAGTATCATTATCGCAACTAAAAGTCGTGTTTGGTGGATTTTGGGTGAATGGGCTGTAATTTAATTTCCTACATAATGAAATGAAAATAATTTTATTTATTACATCTACAGAAAGGTACAGATTGATTGGTGTATGGAATAAATATAACCCCCCCCCCCCCCGAAATAATTGCCTGGCTACGGCCTTGTATGTATATACATATGTAGGTATTAGGTTCTATCTACGCTTATTGTTATCATAACAGAAATAACTCATGTTCTCTGGGACTCGTTACAGAAAAGCTTAACATAAAAAGGCTTACTTAATTATACAAAAAAATATTAAATCAAATTAATATAAAAAAAATAACTTAAAAACTAATTTCAAACAACCCAGAGTTTTTCTAGAAAATCGTGGTATGTCAATAATTTTGATATGTATCTATATTATCTATTATAATATATTTTACAATTGTTATATTTTTTACCAATATTGATTTTTTTCAAACACTCTTTTAAAGGAAAACCAATTTTAGAAAACTGACAATTTTCATGTTTAAACAAAATTTTATAAAAACTTATTGACCGGTTTTCAAAATATTGAATTAACAAAACAAATCTTAAATAAAGTACGTCATCATCATTCGGCTATCTAGGTCTTTTAAAAATTAAATTTGGTTAAGATCCGTTGAGTCGTTAACGAGAATGTCAAAATTAAATATTTGCTATATACCACTAAAACAAATTTTCTGAGAGATACAACATAAACCATCTGAACGGTCTTTAATGCCGTATCATGTCAAGTTGAATTAAAATTGTTGGAACCGTTTTTAAGAAAACCAAGCTTTTTTAAACACCCCAAATACCGAGTTGGAATGGAATTGTCCCAACCGTTTAGGCTGCATCAGGAGCTTATACATACAGATGGACTTACAGACTGGCAGATAGACCCGGAGCAATTTTTTATTTTTGAGGGGGGAAGGGGTCGAAATTCTGTTTTTTTGCTAAGTTCTTGGAAACAATCAACTTTTTGCAAAAAAAAAAGTTACGCTAAAAATTGAAGCTTATATAATTTCCTACATAAGTTGACATTTTTAATCATATCATCAACGGATTTCGAGAAAAAAGTGTTAAATTGTTACAAAGTCTGTTTTTTATAACACCACACTATTCACTAGTATTCGGCGCTTTTTGTTTTATTTTTTGTGGTTTTCGCATTAAGCATTGATTCATGAAATTATGCATTTTACTTTTATGTTGTTTATCTAAAAACTTTGAATGCTAACTTAGATTGAATGCTTAACTTAAATCCCATACCTATTTAAATGAAATCCGTTTAGACGTTCTAAAGTTATGGCTAAATTTGTAAAAATCCATTAAAAATCAAATATCCCCTATCTGCACTTTTAGTTAAAATTCTGAAATGCAGTTATATATAGAGCACTGCAAATATAACATTCACAAAGTTTTATCATAATCGCTTAGTGAAATATTTGTATGGGCTTGATATACAATTACAAATAAACAATTTTACATATGTAGGTATCTAGGTAAGTATTTACCTACCTATTTTGTTTAAATATTTTAAATTTGCCAGTGATGAAGCATCAAGAATATTGAAACTATTAAATGAACCACAAAAGTACAAAATTACCCCATGCTGTTGAAAAATAAAGAAAGAAAAATTCCCACCGTCACATTTCCATTGCAATTTTTGCCCGGGAGAGAGCTCTGCGGTCTCGCTAGATATAAAGATACATTCCATGCATGTGCAGTTTTGTTTATATACTCCGCAACAGATTGCAGTGTATTAGTGACACGTGCCGGGTTTACAATCGAAATTTCTGCAGTTTGCACATTTTCGCCGGCCGGTTAACCTACTAACACACACTCATGATAACCATCCCCTCAAAAACTGTACACGCGCTAGCATTCACTTTACAAAGCCCCTATGGGGATGTAGATATATGTATGTACAATGTACATTCATACAATACACAGATACTCTCTCCTAAAAAAAAATAAAAGCAAATAATATTTTGTTTGTTGCACAATACCGCTTGCTTCTGCTGTGCAATATAGCGCAATGCAATGTAATAGCAAGCCATACTACCACCGGCCCCAATTGATTTGTCGTTATAAAAGTTTTGCCTTGGGAGTGTATAGGTGCGACACGCGCGGACCTTGCATCTGTATATGTGTTTTAAGTGCAACGAGTATTATAGATGAGTGTTAGATCTTTAAAATAATAGCACCGTGCGGATATTTTTTTTAAACAACTTTCAAAACGCAAAAACAAAAAAAATGCATTGTAATCAACATCAAGTAAGTTAGTCAAACATCCTTCTCCTCCAAAGATTTTTTTGTTAGAGCCCCTAGGGCCCAGCAGAGTTGTGGGCGATATAATTAAGATGATGGCAAAGCAGTGGCTCGAAGCGATTTAATAGTTTTAATATGGAACCGCTATATGTTTTGTACTAGCTTCTAAAACCGACAACAACGCCGAAATGACCTTCAATTTGTACACAAACTCGAAAGTATCTACTAAAACAAAAAAAAATTAAAACTGAAAACAAAAATGTTTGCAATTATGCAGTTGCACATTGGGGATTTTATTTCAACCTACTCATATGTAAAGAGGGGGTTGTGAACAATCAGTGAATTACGTATCGACGATGACACGTGTATACGGAGGCCGGTTCATAGGTATAATAAAAATATAAAAATTTCTTTGCCAAAGTCGAGGATATTTAGATACCTATAGATTCGTTGATTGTTTTTTTTAAGGTGGTTTTTGGCTTTGATTTAATTGATGGGATGTGTTTGTATTGTGTCTGCCAGTGAACTTTTATTTAATACACAGCGCACCTTATTCTGGGACGAGTACACTCTGATTTTTTTTTTTACTTTTATATTTTTCATGGTGTCTTATTGCACTTATATAGGTATACATAAATGAATGCAATGATGGATTTCATGTGTTTGAAAGTATAGTTATTCTGGTTGTCCCAGTTTGTAGGGGATTTCTTTTAATTCTCCTCTTTTTGGTGTTGTTGTGTGTTGTCAAGGTTAAATTCTGATTTTCTGAATAAAGTCTGACACGTGTGCACAAAAATTCTTTTTTTCATACTAAATATGTGGCGGTGCGGTGAGATGTAGATGATGCATGGTTTTGAGAATTCTTATACCTTACCATTATATCCTCCTTAGATGTACCTACCTATCATTTGATTTTAAGAAGTTGATGTTTAGATTCGTTTGCAGATTTTAAGTGAAAAGTAGTTAAGAAGGTCCCTAGGCTCATATGTAGGCAGGTATACATATACAGTGACCTCTGTGACCAGAAACTTGTTTTATAAATACAAACAAAATTATGAGCAGGAAAGAAAGAAAATCATATTTTCCATATCGAAAAGCTCTTAAATTGTTTTTATTTGAGGCATAATCTTGTGCCATTTTCTGTTTGAAATGCTCTTACTTTTTTCAGAAAAGACCAAATAAAAAAGTAAAAACGAAAGATTTATTTGTCATAAAATTGTCTACCACTTTAACCTTGACTTTTTTATGTTATATGAAAACCAAAAAAGATCCGCGACTCCGAATACTAAGCATGTAAAACATTGATTTTTAATTGCTTATAACTTTTCAAATATTAAAGATACATTAAAAAAGTGTAACTAAAAAAGATAATAAATTTTATTTGCTACAATTTCGTTTTTTTTCAGACTAACGGTTTTCGAAATAATTAGGTTCAAACTCTCCTCAAAATTTCGGATCTTAGTACGCGGATTTAGACTCCTAAAAAATGTTTTGTATACTCAGGAGGCACCCCTCTCCCACATATGAAAAAACCCCAGTGAGAGCACAAAATGCACGGTTTGTGTTTTTTTTTTCGCCTCGTTTTCCTGTACTAAGAATGAGATAAAGAATACGATAAAGTTAAAAAGTACTGGATGAATTCTATTCTTCAAATTTTTTCATTGATAACACCAGAAATTCTAATCTAAGCAGAATTAAATGTAAAGAATTTTATAAAATAGGTATCTGTTTTGCAATTTGAACGTTAACTATAGTCAACACATCACGATGTCAAACTATCAAAAAGAATTTCCCGGAGATGAACTTCTGCTACCGTTATTCTAATGTTAACATCCCAAAGGCTGTAGGCTGAAGGGCTTTAATTTAATCCCAATGCTAATTTCTCCCTACGACGCCGACGCACCATTTCAGTAGTATAAGCTTATGTTCCGGTAAAGATCCCCTCTTCGGTGATCCTCTGGATCACCTCTCCGGCGAAGTCAGGAGACTTAGTAAAATGTTCGTTTGTAAATTTTTACAAGAACGCCGCGCCGGACCGCCCTCTGTTTGACAAAGCCTTAAGTCTAATAGGTATGTTGGTACTATACCTACACGCACTTAAAATGAGACCAACAATTTTTTTTTCTAATCTAATCTATTTACCTTAATTAATTTACTTTCATTCTTGTCACACACCCCCTTAACGAAATTCCCTTTCAACTGTTAGGTAGGTACCTACACCATAACAAACCTCTATTAAATATTTTAAACTAATAGCTTTGACATTGAGCGAGAATTGCCTCTTGGCCCTCAAGTCAGAAAAATAGCCACTAGCAACCGAAAATTAAAATATTGCAACATTCAACCATCAAACTTTCAATTCCCAAGCACAATTTTACACCTATCCACAATGCAATTACTATTTTCTTGACAAAACCATCAAAACTCTTAGAACAAACAAAAAATTAAATTCACGGTCCAATGAGAAAAAAAATATAAGTTGGGAAAAGAAACTGCACGTGTGTTGTCAAGGCGAATTATTTTCAAGGTCACCGCATAACGCTGACGCATACAGATTCATTTTAAACCTAAACTATAATACTTAAACATATAACCATCGCTGTATAAGGGTTGTGGTGGGCAGATAATGTGTAGATAGGTACATACATAATGTGCAATGAATGTTTTTTCTGTTGCCCCCCTAAAGCCCATCATAATAATACTGCTTGTTTGGCGTATGCGCCCTAAGACCTACTAACAAATCTTCACACACACCAATGAAGAGAAAACCGGTTTGGTTACATTCATTGTTAAAAAATATCTACCCCTACTAAACCCAGATTACACACCCCACAGTGCCACAGCTACCCGTTTTGGTAATAGTTATGTTTGATAAATTTTTTTGCCGGTTTATGTCGTCATCGTCATCATCGTCAGCATTAGATTGTTGCTAGCTTTTTTATTTGTTTGGTGTTTGTTGTTTTGTTCCGCAAAAGCGCCGGTAGGTATAGATAAAGTTCTTTCAAGAAGCCGGTTTCAACTTAAATGCGCGCATGCACGTCACCTTGAGAAATTAATTTTTTTCCTCGCAATGATTTTTTGTTTTCATTTATTTACATAGTAGATACCTATGTAATTTATTCAGGTAGGTATATGTATAATCTTTTACTTTATGAAGGTTCATATTAGAATGTACAGGTGAATATTTAATGTTTAATTAAAATTAAATGCATACAATTTTAAAGCATTAGGCAGGAGAAATCGATTGGGCAGATTTGTGGAATATTAAAAATGTTTGCCTGAAAAAATACAGAAATTGTGGGGATATAAGAAAAATGACTAATTTTCAATAACGCACATATTTTTTTTTTTTTTAATAAATATTTGTTCAACTGAAAATTTTATTATCACAAAAAATTCTTTCAGTTATTTGTTTACTATTTTGTTTTCCTGATCGCTATAACCGGCCCCTAACGCTATTTTTCTCGGAAATAAATGGATCCAGCGATTGTTTCTTATGGTTTGGTCGAAAATGGTTGTTTTTTTTGTAAGAAAAAAAAACATAACATTAAATTTCGAAACTTTAACCAAGTCATACATATTTCGTTAACTTTTCATTATGTGTGTTTTATTTAAGCTTAAAATAGTAAAGTTAGTTTTCCTTCGAATATGTGATTTATGTGCATGTACATACATGAACTGACTTACCAGGTGCTATAGAAATCTAACATCAATAGTTATGTAGAACTTTTTCCTCTTCATAAGCTGTCGTTTAACATAAATATTGGAATATAATTTTAACAAATGGCCCTTAGTCTTACCAAAACTCTAAAATCAAGAGTTTCTCTTAAATGGACAGCCATCGCCGGAGATAAATTGGCATGAGTTGAATAGTAAAAGTAGTCTCAAAGGTACCTGATACCTTATGAATACAATCAATCTAAAATCTCTAGGCTGTTTTTTTTTAATATAATGTAATGCTTCCGCATCATTGAATATTTTATTGGTTAAAGGACAAAAGCTAAATGGTTACCGTTAAGTCATTTTAATTAAAATTCAAAAGCAATTTTGTTGCATTTTTTTACAATCCACTTTGTATAGGTACTATAAACATCAAAAAATTACAATTCACTGAGTATAATTCAGGCTTTGTAGAATGTCGTTCAAATTTCAGTTTTACGTAACATGTGGCTACACCCTAAACCTCATTTAAAGTTAAACGATGCACTTACATACGTAATCGAATAAAATTAGCATTCGAAAGCTTCAAATCAAACACACATCACAACGCTTGCAGCACATTAATGTGATACGAACTCGAAAATTAAAACGTCAAATGAAAAATATATTGCTATATCGTAAAAGTTACACATTGCCGATTTTCTTATGACGAACACCTAAAAATGCATTTATGTGATTTGTCAGAGTTTTATTTTTGAAATTCTCAATGTTTTTACAAAAAATTCAAATAAAACTAAAGCAGACAAATTTAAAAACCCGGTTGGGCTATATCAGCTCTCAAACAAAATGTTATAATCTATTTGCAGACATTTAGGTTGCATATTTGTCGTTGTTCCAATTAGAAATTGGGAGGCTGTCGGAAAGGAGGAGCATGTTATGCCACGTTTAGGATTTTGACGATGAAAAGTGGGTGCCAAACTGATTTTTTCTATTTTCAGAACTGTTCAATAAAACAAGCTAAAGTGTGTGAATTTTTAGTTTCATTTAACTGAAAACATCTGGTCTGGTGTTATATTCTTTTTGCTTTGGGTTGAAGCGGGGGGCTTCATTATAGCTACACCTGATGTACTAGCGGAACAGGAAATTCAATAATATGCATTTAGTAATAAAATTACTTTGGCAACAAAATGAATGTATATTCCTAATAGTAGAATTGCGTGGATTTTCTGTTATTTATAGCTTAGTGCGGGAAAACAAATTCCAGGAAGGTCAGCATCTCATTGGTGAGAGCTAATGATTCAAAGTTTGTTCGTGTTGCGTGTGTGCTATTTTTGACCCTCTGAATCGCTTTTTTCATGGGTAATTTAGATACCACATAAAATAATGAATAAATAACTCTGTCATGGTGAGAATAATTTTTTTTAATTACTAAGAATCTTTGAAATTCATGTATTTATTTTCTTTTTTTTTCTTTCTTCCTAAGAATCTTACTAAGAATCTTTGAAATTCATGTATTTATTTTCTTTTTTTTTTCTTTCTTCCTCTTCCAGGTAAGTTGGAAAGCTTTATTGAAAATTGCTTCATTACTTTTCGGTTATTTCGGGTAAGTTTTTTTTAAGGAAATATCCGTTCTCTTTACATGTTGCCATCTATAATTAAATCCAATCCTGATTCAACTGATTACACCTCGACCCCATGTTTCAACTAAATTTATCAACTCTATATTGCCTGGATAACGTTGTCTTCTATTTACAACATAATATGTGACATGTGACCAATCACTTTGATTTTAAGGTTGATGTTCATTTAAGAGTAGATACTTGTTGACTTTTTACTCCGTAATTTTAATCTTTTTGAGTCACTCGTTAGTGGGAACCATGTCTCAGTTTTAAGTGAATGTTCATTTGAGATAAAATGTTTGATGCAAAATATGAGGTAAATACTTTTTTTGAAAATGTTTTCTTTTGTCGGCAATAAGAATAAAATGCACGACTGGGTCTCACGAACTTGCTCTTGTAGCAAACTATTGGATTGGGAAAATTTAATTTGCTGATTTATGTTGAAAAGTGAAAAATGGCCTTAATGTGAGGTAAAGTTGTATGGTAGCTATCATTAAATGGCTGCTTAGCAAAATAAACGTTAAATGCTATCTTGTGTTGAATGCTTAGATTATATACCATACCAAATTTAAATGAAATCTTGTAAGCCGTTGTCAATTTAAGGCCTAATTTGCTAAAAACCGTTAACACCAAATCTCCGTTATGTGCATTTTTAGCCAAAAACCTATAATGCAGTTATATTAAGAGCATTCCAAATATAACGTTCACAAAGTTTTATCAAAATCGTTAAAACCGTTTTCGAGAAAATTTGGAAAAACTAAAACTGTTATTTGGGAGGTACCCGTTATTGCCGGGCTAAAACTAAAATTAAAATTTGTGCTCTTGGGAATCAAAACCAAAAAGTACTACGCACGAAGTTTGAAGAAAATCCGTCCAACCATTTAGGATGTAGCTCAGTGAACATACAACCGAACATCCGCACAGACAGACCGACGGACGGAAATATATGACATATCAATGAAATCCTTTAATTTGAGAAAATACCACTTGAGCCAACTAGTTTGAAACATTTTCCTTAAACTTACTTAAACTTCTTAATTTCTCTAAAGAAGAAAAAATTGCCAGAAATCCATTCGTTCGAAAGTTCGTATTTATTCCATTGTATGTACAATTACATACACATGAACTGCAGATTAGCTTTAAAAGTTCATAAAGGGATTCGAAGATCTTCGAACTGCAGCAAAGAACATCTGGTTTCGGACAACAATTGCGGGTCATCCCTTGAACAGATATAAATGACACCAAATAAGTCATCAACGTGACTTTACAAGTCATTGCATTCCATTTTCTGCATAATTGAAAAATTTATTTACAATTTTTTCCTTTTTGAATTGTATTCAACTTATCTACACGTGCTTTTTCGACCTCATTCAATCCCAACGAACAAAAATATTAAAATCGCAAAACCCTACAATCAATGCCTACAAATTAAAATATAAAAATCTAAATACGCGATTCATTGAAAAAAAATATTATCTTCTATTATCTCAGACGAGGTGCTAAAGAAAGAGAACAATTCAAAGTCAATGTCTATGCCAATAAAATTATATACATACAAACCTCTATACTTTCTCACCCCTTCTCACACTGCATATATATGTACATAATAGAAAATGTTTGTAGATATATACATATGTATACATATAAATATTGAAAGTCGTTTTGGTAATAAACAGTCTTACATGCGCTAAGTACAATCAACTCTGAGTGTTTTTTTCTCTCTTTTTTTTATTTTATATTCAAATAAAATGTGTTGCCTTGAAATAGGTTGATTGCATTCCGGTCAATGAAGTGCCATCGACATATTGTACCGGACAATGTATATTATCAATTGAACGTCATAGAATGTCATTAAAATAAAACACAAACCAAATTATGACCTGTTGTTGACATTTACATAACTGACAGTAAAAAGTTACACAGTAATTGACAGGTGTGCAAAAGAAAAATTAAAAAAATATACAAGTTTACACGTTTGTTAAATAAAAATTTAAAAAATTTATTTACTACATGTGAAGTGCATTTTGTCAATAACTCTTATATTAATAAAGCTTAAGTCAATGAACGAATAATATTTTATTTAAGGAAATTTTCTTATCCCTACAAGTTCTCACCACCAAGTAAACACAATAAAATGGTGCTATATGAATGGACATGAGATTTTAAGGGTGTCGTTATCGTTGACACATGTCTAGACACTTTTTACTGGATATTGTTTTTTGAGGGCGATATTAATTACCCTTGCCTACTATTAAACACGTGAGGACTTTATTTTAATAGTTTTATTTCAACCCACATATGGTTCAGCTTTATTTTTATTTATTTTGTTTAGTAAACCATGTGACGTATGGCGTATACGTAACATTTTATTCAGAAAAAATTTACCTATGTAGGTTATCTGTTCTATGCTGTAAGAGAGTTGGCATGTCGTGTGCGAGCTTATAAATGAATTTCAACGTTCAGACTTAAAGTTCATAGTTTAATATTAAACGATGACATCAGCAAATGTCACAATGGAATGCGAAATTTCTTTTGAAATACAAGATTAAGAAATAATTATGTTTTGTTTATTTAAAAAAGAGGTGTTTATATTAAATTCAAAAAAAACTAATTAACAATAGTGTAAATACAAGGCAACCATGACATAAATGGTTAAGAGTGTGGTGTGTGCCACTTCCTAATATCGATTTCAGTTATTGAATAGCCTAACTTAAAAGATACATTTTATTATTTATAATAATTTTAGATATCGACTAACCTTAATTTTCGGTATGTCTAGTATTGTTAATAGTCTAGAATCTAGACTTTAGTCTATAGTGCACACGAAATTTGAATTTGTTGCCATTTACATCATAGATTGCTGTGAAAGGAAAAATGAAGGAAAAATCTTTGCTTTTTTAAGGTTATTAAATTTCTAAACAATATACCTAATATGTTTATGTAATAATGAACATTTTTCTGACAAAATTATCCTAGCGATAAGTTTTATTGTTTTATTGATATTTTTCTTATACCTCGAAATTGTTGACTTTGAGTTAGAAATTCCAAGAGTTACGTGAAAATTTTTAATTTCGAGCCGAAGCAGCCATTGGACTATTTTTCTTTGAAACTCCGGTTGAAAGATAATAGCATGATACTCGATAATTCAATTTTTTCGTTCTATAGTGCCAGATATGAATGAGGAAGATATGTATATTCAGCAGTCATTGTCATATGTTACAGGACGAGGAACAATTTAATCAATACAATGTATGTTATTTCCTATTTTTTCGATGTAAATGTGATCAGCAGCGTAAATATGGCTAAATCAGATTCATTCACTTAAAAACAAAATGATCGTGGAATATAACGAAAAGTTGTGGAGGATATTTTAAATCATGGAAACCATTATTTTATAATGCTTATTTCATAGATACACTATGTAGATTTTCTGCACATCCCAGTGTGGAAAAAAATACTAAGTACTTGTTAACATAATTTGACTGGTTTAGAAAGCATAAAAAGTGACGTAAAAAATAGATGAAAAAATTACATACTTATGTTTATTGAAATTTAATATTTGTATTGTGACATTTTTAAAACTTTTAGTTCAATCAATTATGATGCAAAGTTTTCTTTCTCAATCAATAAAAAATGTTTAACTAAACATAATATTACTTCTTTGGAAGTAAATCCATTGCATTTCCTCTGTATCGTACTCACTTCTTTTTTTGGCAGTTAGTTCATTATAACAAATAAAAATATCTTTTTTGTCAGGCAATTTGTTGATAAGAAAAGTAAATTAAGTAACAAGGAAATAAAATTTCAAATTATAACAGCTTATTATAGCCAAATGGCACGACTGGGTCGAACAAACTTGCTCTTGGGGCAAGTTCCTTTCGTGTTTACGACTGGAAAATTGATTTGATCATCTTTTTTTATAAAGAAAAGATTTTCAGTATTTTATATTTTGAATATTTGTCTTTTAAAAAAATCTTTTATAAACAAATGTATGGAATAAAAAAAGGTTTATATGAAATCTATACATAGTTTTCACTTGTTTGTAACAAGTGACTCATGTAAAATTTTATCGAAATTGATCGTATATTTTTCGAAACCAAAAAAAAAACTTTTTAAAAAATTACTTTTTTTCAAATTCAAATTTTGTTTTGAAGTTTCATTTCAGTTTAGCAGTTGTTTTTGAATATTAAATTTCGTTAAAATCGATGAAGCTGTTCAAAAGATAGTCGGAGTAATAAAAAAAACGTTTCTATAGCAGATACCGTTAAGAAGCCGATTCTGAAAAAAAAATTCAAACAAAAGATCAAAAAATCACCATTGGTAACAAATCACTCATGTAAAATTTTATCGAAATTGATCGTATTTTTTTCAATAAAATTGGAATTATCAATTTTGACAAAAAAAAACTTTCAAAAAGTACTTTTTTTCAATTTTTTTTTTGCAGTTTCATTTCAGTTTAGCATTAGTTTTTGAATATTAAATTTCGTTCAAATGGGTTAAGCCGTTCAAAAGATAGTCGGAGTAATATAAACACGTTCTATGGCAGGTACCGTAAATAAGCTGATACTGAAAAATAGAAGTATCGGTTACGCTTACATGGTACCGTTATTTTTAGACCCAGTGCAAAAATAAAAAAAATAGTCCGTGGATAATTCACTAAAAATAGTTTATGCAAGTTTGAAGAAAATCGGCCAAACGGTTTAGGCTACAGGTGTTGATACACCCAGACAGACAGAATTGTCGGACCTCCTTTTTTCGTCTTTTCTATCATCGTAATGTCATGTTTGATTATCTCGAAACTTTTTTTTTTACGAATGCATAACTTGCCTTATAGTACCTAAAATCGCAAGTAAAAATGTGATTAGTGCCTATACCATATACAATTAAAATAAACTCGTTAAAGCCATAGAAACAGTAGGTGTATATCTGAAATCAACCCGTGTTGACAATGAATTTGAATACTGAATATATGAAATCTTAACACGTTTCTTTGCAACGTGAATCACTGCAACTTGTCAAACAACAAGATGAGAAATTAAAACTGAAAATCTAGTACTTTGACGTGTCATACAGTCTTTAAAGTTTATCAAACATTTGACTTTTTAACGACACTATTAATTGCACTACAATATCCGGTAGATACAAAAAAAATAGTAAAATATATAATATCTCATTCTCATTCTCTTTGTTGCTAAAGGTATAAAATGTTTTTGCTGTAGCTTTTAACATTTACTTACGGATCTACATGCAAACAATAAAATTGCACACTCTTACCATCATTTTTTTCACAAAACCAAGGTCAGGAATTATTATTAAAACAAAGCCAAACAGAATGCTACACAAAAACGTGTCTCATATTTTAAACGCGTGAATTTCTATAAAAAAAAAAGAGAAGTCAGCTGTTCATGATACACGCCGCTGTGCCGCAGACTAATAAAAAGTATAAGAACGTGAAACAATTTTGCCGGTGAAATGACGTGATAATTAGCTAAAAAAACGAATTGCTAGAAAAAAAAACATTGACATAATTCTTTTGAGTTGTTTCTAAAATAAAAATAAATATGATTACGTAGTCTCTAGTCTTTTTTTTTTGTTTGAGAATATTTTTAGAAATACATATTCTTGTTTATTCATTGAGGTAGTCCACATACCTATTTTTGGTATGTTTCCAGGGTTTTCAACGATGAACGATAACAAGGTGAATTGTATCATGATGATTTTTTCAAAATATATCGTGAGTTGATAAGAATAAATACATACAATTAACTTATCAAACGGAAAAAAAACATTCGTTGTTGTTTTTGCCCTCAACGGTTCAAATTATCCTCTTAAATGGTTGCAACAGTATTCATAAAACTATGTTCATTATTATTTGAAGGGTTTTAAATCCTAACAAATATCTCCAATTTTTTAATGTAATGTTCGTAATCAAATTCATAAACAGTCGTGATGTTAGTTGACAATATTATTTCTGTCTTCTCCGAAACTATACTTGATAAAACTTTAAATATATATTCATCATTATCTGAAAGGCGCATAGATTGAGTTGATCCTTAGGTACCCATGCAGACTTTCCATTTTTGAAATACTATACAGGGTGAACGGTATAAGGTGCATCAAGAAGCTAAATAATAGGTTTGGTTAAAGAAAGACAAACATTTTAAATGGACACTCCTCCCCATGGAGGTCTATTCCCCCGGCTTAGGATGGAAGGCAATTTAAAAAAAAAATACTTAAAACAGAAAAATATATTTAAAAACAACGGTAAAACTTACTTATAATTATTAAATTACTTAAAGGTCCGCTCCACGTAAAAACTAAAAAAACTGGTTTTCTCAGAATAGCATGGCATTGAAAAGTCTACCTTTGTTTTTTAAATGTTTTTCGTTTTCTTTTTAAGTCAATTTTTTAGAAAAATGGCCCTCCCGCCTAAATGGGGGGTTAATTGGCACAACTATAATTTAAGTTTTACTCAATGTGAATGAACGGTTAAACTTCATGTTAGCTTAACATATACATAAATAACATTTTAAAAGTTTAAACACATAATTTGAATATATAGTGCAGATTCCAGGAATTAAATTCAAAACAAAAATATCTCTGTAGAAAAGGAAAGATCTTGAATAAAGCTAAGTACATTTTGTTTTTTTTTTTTGTCTTCTATGAAATGGACCAAATGGCATGTCGATTTGAGTTATGATACTGCAGATTCCCAGACAAAGAATTCAGTCTCTCCATTTTGTATAGAATAAAAAGTTTAAGTAAAAAATAAATGAATTTCTGAAACTAAGTATATCACAGTTCATCAATTTTCAAAAAAAATCAGAAGAGAAAAAGTATATACATAATAGCTTTTAAAAAAGACTATTGCCAACAATACGTTGTTAATTATTAGAAGCATACAATGTTTTTGTTTTTTTTTTTTTTTTTTTTGTTAGAAGCATGCAATGTTTTTGTTTTTTTTTTTTTTTTTTGTTGTTATAAAACTAATTAGATACGCCCGCTGCATCTGCATGAAGGCCGCTCTATTGCTAAAGACACTAAAGATAACCTTCATTTTCGACATTTTTTGGGATAGATAATACAATCTTATTAGGAATTCGATACGCAGTCAAGTTTATAAACTGTTATCAAAAAGCGAAAAAAAATGCAATTGGAACATTTCATATTGTGTTTTGGATTTTATGAGGTCTTGAAATGACATTAAATTGTTTGTGTGTAAAGATGTATCTAATTTTTAAGAGACGTGGAAATTAATCGGAATTTATAGACTCAAACACAGTTTAATCGACTGAGTTCAAATTTATGCCGTTAGGGGCCAGTGATAGCTATAATTGAAAATCATCATTGAAAATTTTCATTTTAAATCTTAAGTCAAATTATCCATCAAAAATGTTGGTGTTAATTAGTATTAAAATGAAATATTATTATATAAAAAAATAGCTCAATTTGATCTTGATTCGCGTTATTTTTAGCCCAAATTAAGTTACATTCAGCTCAAATTAAGTTATTTTTTTTAATAGAAAAATTCTGTTATTCATTACCTTCATTTAAATACCAATTAACATCAACGTTGTTGGATAATTCGCCTTAAAATTGAAAAAGAAAATTTTCAATGATGGTTATATTAAAATCAGATATTTATTAATCGCATTTCCAGCAATAAGAAAGAATTTCTTCTACTGTATGATATTTACAAATAATATGTTCTCTTAAAATTGTGTAATATATCTTTAGTTGGGATTTGTGTATTGAAAACTTACAAAATTAACATATAGATAGGTACGTACAAGAATTATCCAGAACATTGTGTTTTTAGTTAAAAGATACTTGATGGTTAGAAACTAAAAACTAAGTAGTTAGACCTAAAATTGTGGAGAGCTTACAGAGAGAAAAAAATCCAGTCAAAATAAGGAAGATTAACTTAGTGTCCTATTCTATTATATAGTTATATAGTTAATCTTAATAAACGATAAAATTAATATGATATTCCCATAAACACTTCTACATGAAGATTCACATTGAGTTAGAATAAAAATTCAATAATGTTTAAATATCGACGACGATTAGAAAATCTATTTAAAGTGATACGAAAATCCTATTAATGTGCCCTTTTGAAATGTCAAGTTGTTAAAAATGATAAGAAAATCTTTATAAATCAAAAAGACAAACATTTTTTTAAAACAACTAAACACGACCATATCTTTATAAAATAAAGTGGATTCCGTATTGAATGTTCATCAAAATTTTTAAAAGATTTCCTTTTTAACCGACTTCATTTATTGCATAGGTGGTACATATGGTCGGGTTTTTCTTTGTCAAATTAAAGATAATGGGGCATATTCATATATTTAGATATAGTTCTTTTTAAACTAAGGTTGTTCTTAACTGTGTTTAAACAATGTAATTTAAATAGGATAAATTGGAGTTTTTTTCTTAAAAACAATTTAAACATAGTCTATAATAATATGCCCCAATATTTTAAAATAGTACTTAATTATTTGTTTTAGCAATCATGAGATTAAATGGTTGAAATTATTTGGTAAGCTAAGTATACTTATTATAGCTTTGCGGAATCAAAAGTTCTGATATGGATTTATGTTTTCAAGCAAAAAAAAAAAATTCATCACCAAAGTCATTTTTACATGCAGTTACCTATATGTTCTATATGATAAGCCTTGGATTCGTGCAAAAAAAAGTTTTGAGATAACAATCAAACATATAACATTACACGATAGAGAAGAAGAAAAAATTAGGTCCAACAATTCTGTCTGTCTATATGTCTGCCTGTATCGTCACATACAGCCTAAACGAATGGGCTGATTTGCTTCAAATTTGGTACGTAGCGTTTTTAAAGTAATATGCCCGGACGTATTTTTGTAGGTTACTGTGGTCTAAAGATAACGGTACCTCCCATAAAATTTCACATGACCATAAAAGATCTATTATATAGTAGAAACAAAACTTTCAGAAAAATTCTTCTAACGGTACCTGCCATATAACCGGTTTTTTTTTGTAATTTCGAATGTCTTAATAACCGCTTAAGCGATCTTAAAGAAAATGCTATTGGTAATAAGATGGCATACCAGTTTTTACTTCAAAAATATCTGTTAAGTTTTAAATAATTTTTCAAACATTTTTTTTTAACTAAATATTTTGAAAACCTGTGGACGGATTTTTATCAACAGAGTTCTTAGATATGCAAACAGCCTACACGGCTGAACCGATTTGATACAAATTTGGTATGTAGGGTTCGTTGCCCATTCTCTAAAGAGAAATTGAAATTTGTGTTTTAGCCTGAAAAACAACGGTACCTGCCATATAACCGTAAACGAAAACCCAATTTTTCTCTAAAAAACTACGATCAATTTTGATAAAATTTCACATAAGTGATTTGTTTCTAAAGGCGAGACCTTTCATCAGAAAAAAAATTTCGAAAAAAGCTTTTAAATGGTACTTCCCATAGAACCGTTCTTTTATACCGACTATGTCGTAAATTTATTTATCGTTTTTGATGAGATTTGATATTCAGATAGCCCTGCTAAGCTTGATAAATATCGACAAAAAATTTCTAAAAAAGTATTTTTTTGAAGTTTTGAAAATCGAAAAAAAATTTTTTAATTGAAAATTGGTTAAATTAATTTCGAAGTCGTTAACAAAAAGGTAACTTGCCAAGTTTTTGCGACCCAGTCATGCTCTTTATTTGTATAAGTAGGTACTTCGATTTTGGTTTGAATCTTTATTTTAGAACTTTTTGAAAAATTTCATATATTTTTTTTTTAATCAAATTAAAAATTTTTAGAAATGGAAAGACTTTAACATGGAGATACTTTAACAGCTGGGCGAATGAATTCTCTCCATGATTGGTTTTGACGGTGACCACTCTTATTTTGCCGTCACTTCCAGGGTGTATGTTGGTGATTCTTCCTATGATCCACTTCGAAGAAGGCAAATTTGACAACATCATCAATGCGAAGATAAGGCTGCGAATTTTGTCATTTTGGTTGCTGCTGCAGCGATGTTAAATATTCGCGATGCCAGAGTTTGGCCAGCTTTAAATGTAGCTTTACTGATTTTACATCAGCCTCCCACAAACCTCCACAATAAGGTGAAGAGGGTGGTATAAACCTCCAACTGATAACGTCGTTAGCGAGATGATCAGCAACGATATTATTGTGCTGTTGGCTGGACAGCAGGTTGAACATTTCATCTAGTAGGCGTTTCGCACTACGAAAATTGTTGCCGTTGTCGCTCCAGATTTCATTTGGTTTACCACGACGCGCGACAAAACGATCCAATGCGAGTAAAAACGCGACGGACGACAAACCTCCAACCAGCTCGACGTGAATAGCTTTTGTCACAAAACACACGAATAGCTCTATGTAAGCTTTTACAAATTTAGGGTTTCTTCCTCGACTTAAGCGCAAGGTAATGGGACCAGCGTAATCACAACCAACTTTGCTGAATTGCCTCGCGTACCGAATACGTTCGACGGGAAGATCGGCAATGAGTTGTTTGATGGTTGATGCATGTTGTCGAAAGCATTTTACACAGTCACGCACAGTCTTACGCGAGAGATTTCTGCATCCGAGTTTATAATAATTTTGGTGTATCAACGAGAACAAAAGCGATACTCCAGGATGTGCATATTTGAAATGGAGATGATGAGCGATACAGTGAAACATATTCCAAAAAAACCGTAATATAAATAAGATTTGATTTACAGAATCTGAATTAGTACATATACTTACATAAGTTGTATATACTTTATCAAAACTATTTTTTTTTCTTAAGTAGAGTTATTGGCAGCCCGAAGCAACCGAACCCAACCCAACCTCACACAAACCTTCATTGTGCTGAGAATGAAAACACGATCAAATTATTTTTTTAAGTGCGCTCTTTACTTTTGCAATCAATTCGTTGGAACTCTTGTTGCCGAGTGATTGATGAATGATGAATGTTCATCATTGCGTTGGATAGATTTAACACTTGGATATATTTGTTTTTGACTGATATATGCTCTAATTCTGTGCGCTCTGGAATCTAGTCTTTTATCTGCTTCTTCTTGCACTGTGTAGGTATCTCCGATTGCGGTATTTTTAAAACGAAGTAAACTGGTAGCAAGAAAAATGTTTATGTTCAGAGATATATGATGCCTCAATGGTCCCAGAAGTAAATGTTTGTTTGTTTTTTTTGTTTTTAATGCTGCGCCCATACCTTTTCTTTCTAGGACTAATTGATGTTAAGATAGCAACACACTGTTTGTGTTAGTATAACGGTGTTTGCTTTATTTAGCAGTTTATTCCTTTATCTGTTAGTAATTCAAACTAAGGTTACAGAACGGAATTCGCTTTAAAGTAAAAATTGGAATTTGCTTTAAAGTAAAAATTGTAATTTAACCCTTTTTTATATCAATCATCAAAACTTAAATGAAATAACTTGAATTTAAAATTCAAATTGAAAATACCTCTCCAATAGAGTTCAATTTAAATATGAGGTTATCATTCAACAAGTTCTTTACCTACCATGGTGTGCAACACGCTACCTATTTTAACTCAAACAAGAAAATAAAAAAAAATGCCAAAACCCACTATTGCAGCTAAGAAACAAAAGAATATGAGAAAATCTATTCACCCTCAATGTTTTTTTTTTCAGATGCTTGTTGGCAACATCAACATCATAGAGGAACACAATATAATTGGATTTGAATTAATCCTGAATAATCTTTTATATCCCTTCGTTTGAGTGTGTTCGTACTTCTTCGCACATGTATGCAATAGAAGCCATGTCGAAAAAAAAAATATGCATCCTTCCTCTGACAGCCCCTAATGAAGCAAGCAACTGGCACATAGCATAATTTACTATAATAGACTTTTGGCGCCAATCGTATACTGGTTTACTCTGTAAGACGAGTGAACTACGAAAGTGTTATGTGTAGTTTGGTACAACATAAATGTTATCCGTCCAACCCTAATGCATTTACATGGGTTCATATTCGAAGGGTCATGTGAAAGACAGTGTCCTGCGAATGCATGTCGCCATCATAACTTTAAATATCGAACAACAACAAATCCGACACATTCCATGGGCAGTGTATTATTTATGATATGCATTATGCACCCATGACAGGGCCAGAGTTTCAATGCAAACAAATCAAAAAGGCTCCACTCCAGTCTTACATTTCAAAAATCAGGTCTATATGATTTGAAAAACTTCGGCAATATAACACCATGTAGGCATACATAGGTGAAAAAGGTGTGTAGATCCTTAAAGTCGCATTCCATTCAAAATAAGAGAGATGCAACTTATATTCAGATAGTGAGTTCAATTGATTTGCGATCAACTGAATAAGCATAACATTTTTTTTAAGTGTGATTTTTCTCACACCTTATGCTTTTATTTATAATTTAATGATGCTTATTGTTTATTTATGATTATTTTGTCTCTGGTTACCTTCGTAACCGTTCCATATAAAATATACAGTGTAGACACACACAAGGTCTTTATCTTCTTTACCTTCATTGTTTATATTTTTATAACATAAGAATTCTGAATAGATTGACACATTTTATCGCTGAAGAGTTTTAAGTAAAATTTAATTGTTTATCGATATTCAAAGAATTGACTTACATATACGGAACAATCGCTAACCGGGCGTGCCAAAGCTAACAAAATGAAACGTTCCTCCTTAAAAAACGAAGATTTGTATGAAAAAAAATTGAAAGGGGATAAAAAACGGAAACAATAACAGTTATCGAAGTACGATTTTAAGATTTGCTTCCGATTTTTGTGTATCTGCGGCAAAATTAAAACAGAAAATCGGTATTTGTGCAAGCGTTTCAAAGCGACTGAACCTTCAAAAGAAACCACCACTCAACGTGCAACAAAAATGTAGATGTTAAGATTGTTTTTGACTCTATAGTGCGTTGGAAAAATGAGAAGACATTTTATATAATTAAACCCATCGGACAATCAAAACTAAACTTCGTCTGATCCGAAAAAAAAAACACGTGAAAATTTTCCAACTCATTATAGAGTCAAAAACATTCTAAACGTCTACAGTCTGCATTTTTGCTGCACGTTGAGCGGTGGTTTCTTTTGAAGCTTCATTCGTTTTAGATGTATTTTTTATATGGAACGCTTACGATTGCGAAGCTAACACTTTTTGAATTGTATTTTCTGATTTCTGTTCCCAACATCATAAACAAACAGTAAATGTCATTAAATAATAAATAAAAGCACAAGGTTTAAAGTAAGTGGTTATGGTGTAGTATTACACCATCATTCCAGAGTCAGGACTTTTTTTCAAAACCTTAGAAAAAAAAGAGAGAACATCGAAAATAACGTCTTTTGATCTTTTCCTCTAACGTAATTTGAAAAAGAGTCTTGACTCCAGAATAATGGTGTAATAGCACACATGCTTATTCAGTTGAATTTCGGTGCACAATGTACATATATTCAAAAAATATAAGCGACGACCAATTCTTAATATTCCCGGGAAAAATCATTCTCCGCGAGAAGTCTTATTATTATACCTTTATAAATTGTTTTTACGCGAATTAGCTATATAATTTCCGTGACAAAAATGTAACTCCTGTACAAAAATAAAAGTCATTAAAAACGTAATAATCAAATTTAGACAATTCGTTTATTTGAAAACAGTGAAATTCCGTCTTTTCTATGGAATTCCCGTAACGACCTGCCTAATAAATTATGTGGTGGAGTGAAATAAGGGCTGCGGAATTAAGGCCCGCGGTTCTTAATTCCCACTTTGAAAGTAAATAACACCCACGGGAATGTATTCCTTTTCAAAGTGCACACATTCAAACTCGCACTCACCCCAAATCATATAGTGGGTCAGGCAGGGGGGGTCGCAGTCCAATTTCCAATCTCAACTACCTATTTTTAAATAACACCCGCGGATTTAATTGCCATTTTTGAAAGGAATTAATGCGTGTGGGCGTTGCTTCCTTTCAAAGTGTGAGTTAGGGCCCGCGGGCCTTATTTCCGCGGCCGTTATTTCAATCCACCCTTTGTACATTGCCTCACATGTTCTTAGAAAAAACGTATTCATGAAGGCCCTATTTTGTTAAACATTTAAAATGCGGACATGCCTTAAGTCAACACCATTTGTAATAAATTTCCTAGAGTGACCTTTTTTTTATATTTACTTTTCTTAAGATAAATACATCTTGTTTGTTATATCCCTCAGAGTAAGAGGGCATGAATAATTCCGGTCAATCACCTATACAAAAATGTGGTTACAATGCATTCCGGCTCTCCTATGCAAGGATATCATTATACCTATCTAATTTTTTTTTTTTATAAAAAGCGTGTCCCAATACAACTGATCTCGATCTTACACAGTTCACAGTCCTTTTGTTTGATACAAAAACAAAAAATGCAATATCAGTTTCAATTCAGGTGTGCGTCCAGCGTCCATTCTGCAGAAGAATGGTTGGCCATGCGCTTTTTCTTCCTTTTCTAGTTCATAACCATCGGATAGGTATGAATGACCTCTTTATTGCTCGTACGTGCGAATACAACACACACAGATAGATCGAAAACATAAAACATAGATATATCTGCAAAGGTTTTTATTTTTTTTTTGTATGAACAAAAAAAAAAAAAACATCTTGAATGCCTTGTAACAAAAAAGAAATAGAACAAGAGAACAATTTCTATCCTTAATCGTGGTGGATATACCTATTGAAAGGAAGATCGAGAGGAATCTTCTTAGAGGATCATGAACTATGGTATGTACAAGATGTTGGTATACCTATTCTTAAGCGATTTCACGTAATTTCGTATGAATCCATTAGAAGGTTTTATCCTTCACATATAAAAGCAATGATACAATACAAAAACACAATACACAACTTAGGTAAGTCGGAGTCAGAGACAACTGTTGAAAGGTTCAGCTTTTAATACCTTTGTTGCCAGATCGTTATTTGTTTTGGAGTACCAGGGTGGTTGGTATATATAATAGGCACCAAAAAGCTAGAGCAAGTAGATTGCGTTAAGACAAGAAACAAGTCGTATGGGATAGCTGGGTTTCTTCGAACTCACAAGGCATTTAAGTAGTAAGGCCCTCTCTCATAAAATAGATTAATTTCGCAAAAGATCATTTCGTCGTTTGATTGTTTTGCAGATTGATCGTTGCTGTTTGACTGTTTTGCAGTTGATCGTTTTGCCGTTATTGAGCTTTGGGTAGTATTTTCTAAGAACGATTTGTCCAATATTATGTACCTATGTACTTGTTTATATTATTTTATTTTTTATCAAAAAAATTTAAAAAGGCGAAACCAAAAAATGTTAAGTTAACTAAATGCGAAAATATAGACTATGAAGTGAACTACCGCGAAACATCAATTTCCAAAACATTTTAAGCTCATCGCATCGCTCACTTGCAATTCTGTACGCCTCAGCTAACCTTGACGGTGAAAGTCTGGGGTGGAATCAGCTAAGGTGATTTGTGATAAGTGACATTCAAAATCTACACTTTCTGTCTGCGTAAGGTGATCAGATGTTCACAGTGATAACTAAAAACCAATCACAAAAATATTGTGATAGTCACCTTTTCATGAAATTGACGTTTCATTTTTATGTTTCTGGCAATGTGACTAGAGTTACCACACGCATACAAAACATTATAAATTTTTCAATTTTTTTTTTTTAATTTTAGTCACCAAATCAACAAAAACAATACTTCTTTTACCATATGAGTATGCAACAATCGAAAGCAAATGGTTAAAATTAGAATTATTGCATTTATTCACAAAAAAATTTACGATTTCAATGAATTTACTTGAAAATATGACTACGGCAACAATGTTTTTCACAAATGTCACTGACAAATTGAACAAAGTTGAATTGATTTGAATTGGTGGATGTGATTACCTTACACAGAAGGAAAAATAAATTTGATCACAAGATGATGATCAAAAATGTAACAATCAACTATCATCTTACGCGATTCCACCCCTGATTCGTGTTCAAGCTGAAATTTGAATTCACTTGTAAAGGAACGTTTAACTCATCATATTATACGCTATGACACTTATATCGCCGAAAATAGTTAAATGTATCATCTGACTCTTTTTTCTAAAAGATGCTTTCATTGTACAATTATATGCTTTTCAATTTGTTAGGTATAGGTAATAGGATTATAGGATTTAAAATTATTTTAAAAATTTAACTTCTAGTATAAATGTGTCAACAAATAAAATGGTAAAATAGAACCCGGCAAGCTTTTTCATACTACTCGTACTCCCTCTGCTCCGTGTCAATTGGCTTCTTTCTGGAAAATAAAAACCAATACATAGAAAAGTGGGTGAAAAAAGCCGGTTAGTTCAACGACTGCGTATTGTTTTGCTTTGCTTTTATGTTATGTCCTCCTTTTTCTGAAAATGTTAGGAATATTTTTTGTTTTTTTTTGTTTAGGTATGTTCGTATATTCTTTAAAAAAGAGGCTCTTGGAAGGGCGCACAAGAATTTGATGATAATGGTCAGATTGTGAGGTTCAAGATACACAAAATAGAATATAACAGGGAACATGAACACGACGATGTCTTTGCAAGAGTTTTTCCTTTTTCACTGGAAAATCAAAACAAAAATATTGATAACCTTAGTTAGGGAAGTAGCAGTTTTGTGGAAGGTGAAATGTAAAGTATAAAAGTCTGTTTAGAATAGCCATATAATAATAATAAAAAATGGTGTTTAATTGGGTGTAACTGTGGTCGGGACTAGGGAGGCTATTTTTCTTTGTGTTCAAGTTTTTCAAATGAGAAGGGACTACGGATCTACGGAACTCCATTAGGGTAAAGGATTTGATGGAAATGTAGGTATAGGTATCTATTAGAGGAACAAAGTAGGTACGTAGGTACCTAGGTAGAGTGATATTTATTTTATGTTATAGAATTTAAGGTTTTACGACTCACAAATGCTACCTACAAATAGTAAAATTTGATCTTTTTATACGTATAGGTAAATACCTATGCCTAGGAATAAAGAAAGTAAAGTAAAAGGACATCGAAATGTTCCCTTATTGTCAATAATAGGTAGGTAAGTAGGTATAGGTACCTATTCCATATTCGTGCTGAGCCCAACTTCATTTATTGTAATTTTGATAGGTAGGTAGGTATCTCTGAGTGACCTTATGACTTTGAAATGTCATTTATTAAGGTATGATTTGCATCGATTTTAGTCGATCGGATAGATTTCCGGTTTTGCAATGTTCCGTATATGAGGCCAATTTATGGTTAACTTGTCGTCGACTAGTAGGTACCTACTACCATTTCCTCCGATAGCCGTAGGTACATTTACTTTAGAGAGGAATATTCATTTTGATCGATAAATAGGTACTTATGTCATCACTCTTAATTCTTTCCTAATTATATTTTGCTTCTTCAAACTAGATAGGTACCTACATTACATAGGTAGGTTCAATAGAAATAAAAGTTTGGTCGATTTTGAAATTTTGACAGTGCCAAATTTTGACATTCGAGCTTAACGAAATTTCGGCTATAAGTAGTCGCGAACGGTTGTTACTAAATTGTCACAATGGCCACATTTTCTTACGTCTCGAGAATCATAATAGTACCTATGGTGAAAAACAGGTGTAGTAGGTATGTATTATGAATGGGTATACCTACATACCTACTAAAAGAATTCCAATGAGTTCTATTAAAAGATTTTAAAGGAATTCAAAATAGTTAACTTCAAAAAAAATATTGACAGTTAACTCTATTCGCTATTTGTAAAATTTAAACGCCGAACCGCCGCGACGCGACGACGACAGGGGAAAAGATTATAAACGGCCGGATACCAAATACTACCGGATATCCGTCGCTTAGTTTCCTTTGACTCATTTAGGTAGGTACCTACACACCTCCTTTATTTTATGAGAAAGTTTAAAATAAAAATAGGTACCCAGCTACCTAGGTAGGTAGGCAGGTAGAAAACTTTATCATTACAATTTGTAGTACCTACCTACCTATTTACGTAAAGAAAAACATTCTTTTCCAACAATGTTAACAAAAACCCTAGGTAGCTAGGTACCTACCCTTTTATAATGACATTTGTCAGTTTGTTCAAAAAAGTAACAAAAGATCCAATTCATAGGTGCCTATGTATACCTTACTAGGTACCTAGTTAGGTATAGAAAAAGATTTTAAAACTTCCTCTTCCCATGACTCCTTTTTTTCGTCTTTCCACCAACAAAACGTCAGGCAAAGTAAATAGATAGATACATAGGTACATACATAAAAATCAACAAAATATGAAAAGTGAATGGCCTTTGATTTTGACGTCACAAATGTTTACTCTTCTATGTTCAAACAGAAGGAAGATAAAAACAAACCAGAATCAAAACAAAGAGTGTAACGAACTCGAATTCAAGATGTGGATAATATTATACGAGGATGATACCACAACAAATGAACAAAGACCACGTAAATCTAAAAGAACTAGTGTCGAAAAACGTGAATTGTAATAAGGAAGTCAATACACGGACGCGATACATATAGTAAACGCGAATGCAACAACTATGCACAATGGATGACTGCAATAATAAAGGCAACAGTAACAAAAACAAAATACCTACATGATAGGTACAGGCGTACAGGTATAAGTAAAGTATAACGTATAATAAAGTTGAACAGAAAAACTGATATCGAATGCGAGTATGGACTGTGGAAGAAATAAAAGAATGAGAAGGAAGAAGTTAAATTTATCGCGCTAAAGGAGCGGACACAAAACAAAAAAAAAAAACAAAATTGACAGAAATAATAGAAAACAATAGAAAACAATCTAAAGAAAAAAGAAAATGTCCACACATAAAGCTACTCACGGCGAATGATACCTACCTACTTCCATTTTAAGAGGCAAAGTGGAAGTGAGCATAGAGCTACTCTGTCGAATCCAGATAATGGTGGTTGCCCCAAAGTGGTATCCATTACGAATAGGTAACATGATCATGCATAAAAGGGAAGCACAAAACCGGTATTATGATTAATATAAGAACAGTAATGTTACCATCTTTATGTCATGTGTGTCAATTACAGAATATTGTTGAAAAAATTCAATAAATCTTTCAACAGACATACTACATACACATTAGGTGAACCTATTCCTATTTCTTATTCATGCCAACAAATCTGTGCTATTAAAATCGCATTTCTTCTCTTACGCGTTATTGAACACTGACATCAAAAAACATGAGTGAAAAAACTAATAAATAGGTAGGTACCTAACCTAACTATATTGGTCCAGTCAATAAAGTGGTTGTAGAGTGCGTAAGCAGGGACCTAATCCATCCCTTCGGATTATTGTTCAAGCTGCTTAAGTTGTCTAAAAGTACTAAAAGTCCTGATTTTCACTTGTAAAATTATGACTGCATTTTTCAAATTCCTTGATTTTGGTCGTATGCGGCGCATTTAACAACCCAATTTCTAGAGTTAGCTTCTTAAAGGAAATTTAATTCTCTTTAACTTTCTCTAAGAAATTATTTTTGTCAGATTAACAGTTAAGATGATATGACGGAATGTTTGATGAAAAATATGAGAAAAACACTCGGAAATAGCTGAGAATTAGAAAACCTAATTATAACACAAATTGTAAGAAATTTGATGGGCTTAAATTTAATTTTAGGGAATTTTTCCCTACAACGGGTATTTTTAGTATTTTAGTATAACTTTTAGTATTTTCACTACTACTGAAGCAGCCTGAACTATATTCCGAAGTAATGGATTATGTCCCTGCTCTTGCTCACGCGCTCTACATCCCCTTCATTTATTTACTGGACTATATCGAAAAAAACATTAATACAAGTAATATTCTTTTTGTTTTTAACTTTTTTTTTATAAAAAAAAAGTTATATCTTTTCGCCTGCATTTCTGCTTTATAAAGATTTGTCTTCTGATACCTTTTATAGTTTATAGTCTAGTGAAGTCATTTGGTTGTTTTACTTGAAAGTTTTGGAGGAGTTTTAAAAAAAGTTATTTTTATAGATTTTGTGGTGCGAAAGAAAGACAAACAAACCAAGAATTGTTTTCTTATTATTCTCTTATTATTGTTCTCTTTAAATTTTTGTTAAAATTTTCTTAACGTTCTATTTCTATGTGACTAGACTATACCTCTATACCTATATAATTTAAAAGAATTTGGACGAATATGTGTACCAAATATCAATTAAATGCAATTTTTTAAATAAAGAGATTTTACTGTCAGTTTTGTTGCTGATGATGGCCGGTAAACAAGCAGAAATGCATCTAAAGTTTTTATTAAATTAAATAAATTAAATTATTTAAAATTTTGTTATCTCAAATTAATAGTGTTTTAATTTTTGTATGTTATTATAATATGTTTGTGAGATTATTTGTTATTCCAAAAACAATAATGTAAAAAAGTCCCAAGGATTCCTGGAAAAAACAAATGCAGCGACACCAGCATTCAGTTGGCCTTAGACATAGAACAATACATAACTGCCGTCATTTCTGAGGTCAACCCGACGAACCCCACAAGCAGATCTGTAAGTTAAGTAGAGAAGTGGGAAATCATCGTACCATATCATCGTTGGAAAAGGAGAAGAAGAAGACAAAAAATGGTAAACATACATATAATGTTCCTTGTATTATTTCCTATCTTGATTTAATAAGTCAAATATACATATTTTGCTGTACCTATTCACAGTTTACACAGTTTAGGTACCTACTTTGAAAAACCGGGATACATCTTTGGTCGTAATTTCATTATATTAATTTCTTTTTAGGAACCTTTAAGGATCAGACCCATTAAATTGCATTTAAGTATCACAAATTAACATTTCATTCGAACGTCAATACATTCAAACACTTCAACTGAAGGTAAAATGAAATCTCTGTTAAACCCCAATGTAATTCATTTAGAGTATAAGGTCAAGGACGGTCATTGAACACATAACAAATCCACCAGCTCTACAAGAACTCTCTTATTTGTCGATCGGTTCGTTTACAATAAAGACACTTAAACCGAAATGCCCCGGATCTTTGCTAATCGTTCAGCTTACGAGTATATATATGCACATAAAAAAACACTGTCTGACTTCCTTTTTTTGTATTTTGTTTTCATGGGAACGTGTCCCGGCATTAAAATCCGGCTTCATCGTTACTATAAACACTCTAGTACAATCAACTTATAAAATGACTACGAACTATCAAAGATCGTGCGCCTTGGACATAATCTTTTGTTTGGAGCCGATGATCTGTTTTTATTATTTGTCTTCCTTTTTTTGCGTCTAAAAGGCATGATTGTTTATGCGTCATCAGATATTTTGCAATGCTACAGCTACCTACTACATGTCTATCCATTGGATGCATCTTGAGCGTGACTATGAGATTCTAGATGTAGCGACGATGCTGAAATACTTTTTTTTCGTCTTTTTGTCGCGCATTATAAATTGAAGTCAATGAAATGAGTGTGCGCGTAGTCGTGCTAACACAATTTTTGATGATAATCTTGTATAATAATGGACGTGTTCCTGGAATATGTTAGCACACTAAGCCTCTTTGCTATTCAAATATGCTTGTTGGTTGTAAGATTCGTTCTTCTGTCAGCAATATGGTTGTTTGAATTGTAATAAAATTTGTTGAAATGTCGATTATTACATTTGTACCTATGTAAGTTAGGTAGGTAAGTAAGTATATCACATAAATTATTTCATTGAGTATCACAAATTATGTAGCTACATATTAGGTTTGTATTTAGGTACATTGCATACATGTATCCATATCACAAATTATTTTTACTTGCGATTATAGGTAGGTAGATACCATAAGGCAAGTCATGCATTCGTGAAAAAAATGAGGTAACAATCAAACATGACACTAATATAGAGAAGTCGAAAAATTTGGGTCCGGAAATTATAATAATAATAATAATATTTAACTATGTGTCTGTAAGGCACATTGCCTTTTAAATGCAACAGGTGTTGCACGACACTAGTTAGAAGGAGTAGAGTTGTTTTGGTACAATGGATAGAGAGCTAATTGATTTGTATTTTTCATTGCATACCTCATAGACGACGCACAAAGGAGTATTGTACCCTAAAATCCGGTCAAAAGTCATAAAAAACAAATTTACAAATAACTGTTTATTTGCATTGGTTGGATACTTTAACCTCACTTATCGGGCTAGCATTAATATGGAGTCTAAATCTAAATAATATAATATGCACGTCTTTTTTTCCATACGTCTCCAATATATTTGTTTTATAATTTTAAATACACTCTGTTATTTTACCCAAATAGAAATATTTCACCCATATTCTCACATTTTTTTTTTTTTAATTTGCAAATTGACGAAGAATTTGAAGACATTAGAAACATAACCTGAATTTAAAAAAAAAAATGGGCACTATGAGTGAAATATTTCATTGCAAAAGTCGTACACAAAGGAAAACGTCCAGATCTGCTTTAAAAATAAACAACATACATATGTAGGTAGATAGGTAGTTTATTTTCAAGCAAATCCGGATTTTCAATTTAAATGATGACGATACATATTACACCAAAAGTGAAAAAATATTTCAAGTTTTAAAAGAAGATTGGCAAGGTTTTGTGCATGCCAATTTAAGGAACTTTATAATTGTAATCTTAAAATAAACTTTTAAAAAACTTCATCTTGAAAATATCGAATTTACAATATGCTGTTAAATATTGGACACATGAAATCTTACAAAAAATTAATTTCACCATTTTAATATTCCTCTACGTCTATATGTATGTAAACCTTTTAAGATATGAAATCAAGTTAAGATATGTACCTATACGTCGAATCCGTTAGGAAAAAATTTAAGTCTTATGACAGGAATCATTAATACTAATTAAAGCTTACTATAACCTTATAACTTGTTAGAACATTTTTTTGTTTTTGTCGTTATTATTTTAGATCTAGAATTTGAATTCTGAAAGCTCTTCTAAAGGTTACCATACACAAATTCCAAAAGGAAATCGGTCCAGGTCCTTAAGCTACAAGTATAGGTACTTACCAACGCATACAGACAACCAGAATTGGCAGACTTACTCCTTTCGATTTATACATACACCTATGTTTGAATGTTATTTTGAATTTTGTTATTGCTGAGTTTCAGCAATATTTTTTTTTTTTTGCTGTTTAAACTGGATTGACGATGTAGTGAAATAATTCAATCTTACAGCATTCGAATATAATGTTTCGAGATTTTTGGTAAAATCATTCTTTAAATGAACCGAAACTGGAAAAGAGCTTTTAGTCAGTATCGTTTGCTAACAGTCAAAATCTTATCTTGCTGTTTGATTAGTCTGAAGGGGTCATTACAACACAAAAAGAAAACTTTCAACCTTATACCGCATTATCTGTCATTAAAAGAAAAAAACTGTTAATTAATTTCGATTGGTATCAATATCGGTAATATAACAATCAAAATGATAACACAGAGATATTGCTGCGTAAGCGTGCAATTACAGCTTAAATTTAGGAGTACCTACTCTCTTGTGAGGACTTTGCACCCTAAAGTGTAATTGACACGTCATTTTGACTAACATACCTACATTACATTATGTATAAATTTTAGATTTCGCTCCCTGTGTACCTATATGATATTACAAATCCATTCCTTACAAGACTTGTATCTATAAGAAGGGAACAAACGAGGGGACTGGACTGATGCCATAGAAAAGCGTCCCCTTAGGGCAGATACAATTCCACACTAAGAATTTTTTTCTATGTAACTAAGGATTACAAAGAACTCATATCTATAGGTACTATGCGTTGTAGTTATGGCCAGGCCACAATAGTCCTTTTGACTTTTGTTACATATTTCACAAATCGATGTTGTTACACAGGAAGTAGAAAAATCTGCTCGCACAAATCCACACATGGGTATAGAGTTAGAAAATATACTGTCAATAACCCATTAAAGCAGGAAATCCCCCTTTTCGAAGAGGTTCGGTACCCACCCTAACTCCGACTACCTAACCACGACTTGAAAAAACAAAACGCTTTACGATGCCTTGCGCGTTTGCGATTAAAGGGAAAAAGTGTATGGGCTCTAAAAAGACTCTATAGCAAAAGAAGCCGCATTTGGCCACCATTCGTTAAGAGTCGGCCCTCTTTCTATTCCACTCCTCAAGGAACCGCTTTTATTTTTTCTTCTATTGGGTTGGGCGCCTTTTACTTAATCCATGTGCAGCAGAAGGTGCATAGTGCATTGAATTGCAGTTGGACAGTTTTTCCTTGTTTAAGTGTTTTAGCGTGGTGTTCTACATTTCGCTTGTTTTTGTTTTTACCCATCTACGCACGTTTTGGCGCCCCCTTGGTCTCTAGTGCAAGTTTGTCACCAACATCAACAACATTATCAACACAACAACAACAACAACTACAACAGCAGCAAAAGTAACAACATGATGCAGCCTAATACTACTTTACTTCTCAACCAGCTCTGTTGCTGCTGTGCTGGTTAAAGTTGAGTGCAAACTGCAACAGTGCAACATCCCTGACGATGTAAACAAACTTTCAACGCCGCGCCGCCGGTCGTCGGCTCCATTTTCCCATCTCCCTTTTGTGTTTGTGTTATGTTTATGTTTTTGTTCGAGTTTTGCTTTGTTTCGTAGTCGTCGTCATCGGCAATGTCATTGAACTTTTCCTTTCGCATTCTCTTTCGCTGTGCATTTTATATACCAACGGAACACGATGCAATAATGTCCACCATCCTATATATGTATGAGTGAGATTGTAAAACTTTGTGTTCTTCCTTTTTTTCATGTAGGTATTATTCTCTGGATATTATTTTGTGTTGCTGTTGCTATTGCCTTTTATTTGGGATTTCATTTTGTTGTCTTTCTCATTTTGTGGAACATAAAAACAAACAAAATAAAGCAAAATTTGATTGTGGAGGCACATGAATAGGTACATATAATTATAGTGGTTACGAATAGGATACACTACCATAATACTTAAATGCAGGAGGATAGAATAAAAGCAAAATCTACCTACCAAATTGCATCTTGGCTTTGTATTGGTTGTTCGATTGAAATGACTGCGTCAGAATGTAAACAATGGAAATTACCGGGTTGTTATACCTAATACTATTTTGCTTAATAAAGGAAATGTTTTGTGTGGGTATGTACCTAGGTAGGTAAGCATTTTTTAACTGCAATCCTATGCTCCGATATTGGAAATTGTAGGATTTAGATCTTAATCTACCTACTTACATATTATAAAGTTTGATTATTTTTTAAAGGTAGATAGGAAAGATTCGCCTAATTGCGGCCCCCTCCAGTGGCCGGCCACATCTCAGAAAAATCGTCATAACTAATAAACACGAAGTTCTTTTTCTGAGTATTTGGTCTTAAATTGTTCCCTTACATTTTTCTCTTAATCTTCCAAAATTCTTAATGTATCAAAATATTTAGTCTAAAGTGACTGAACACTTTCGAAAAAATATTTTATTTGAGTCCTATTGTAGTCAGAGCGGTAGTTTTTATAAATTTTCATGGAAATTCGTTTTCAAATCTAAAAAAAATTCTTTAGTGTTTGTTTTGAGGGGGCCGGAAATAGGATACCAAAATTTGGAAAATGTTAAAAAACGCGAGCTTTTTCCAAACCTATTCTTTTCTTTATGATTTGCAGAATTTTAAATAGCAGAATTCTAAAAACAGAATTTTGAAAGCCAAATGTTGACAAAAGAATTTTGACGGCAGACCCCTGTTTGGCATTAGACATTATATAGGGACATTTTTCTTTTAGCTGATGATGTTACACAAAAAATAATATAGAAAATAATAATAATAATAATAATAATATAAAAAATAATATAGACTTGTTTAATTGCTTTAATAATTAAAAGAAGAGGAATGTTTTTGTTATAAATATTTATCAGTTTTATTTATTGTGTAAACCCCAAAAATTAATAAAACTAATTTTATTTTTATTTAAATTATTTTCCTTATTTTTTATGCGCATGTGCATGTGTTAACTATTTATTTAATTATAAACAATTTTGTCTCAATTTTTTGATAATAAAACATTCAAATATAAATATGAAAAATATTTCTTACTAAGTTATATTGTATTTATTTATTTTTTATATTGCTTATGAACGAAAATTGAGAAAACTAATTAAATAACATTTTTATTCTATTAATCCTAATTAATTTTTCCTAGCTGTTCTTCAATAAAAAATGTATTTAAAAATATTAAACAAATAAATCCTTTTATTAAATGGGTGGCCGAAGATAGGACACCATCTGACCGGAAACAGGAAAGCAGGGGCCGGCCACTGGAAAAAATGTTTTTTTTTACCAAAATCTAAATAAATATTTTGTTGGCAATAATAACAAACACAAAATTTATTTCATCTACGAAGAGATTAATAATGAACAACTTTTTTCAATAATTCTTTAAAAATGTTAGTATTTGTAAATTTTGTAGTACATTTTATGACGCAAAATTCTTAAGTGATTTTCGTCATAAAACTAAAGAGTTTAATATTACACTAGGATTGAAGATTTAAAATAATATTGAATCTTGTTCATTTCGTTAGATTGTAAAAATTCGTTTGCTTGACAAGTTTTTATATGAAATCATGTTGGTACATATATAGGTATATTTATGAAAGCGTTGAAAAAATTAAAGTTTACGTTGATATGTAGGTCTGTACTTACATAGTAGAAAAAAAAGTAGGTTGCCTATTTAACAAAAGAGTTGCTGTACAGAAAGTCGACTACGGATAAGAAAAAAGGTCTTAAAATTACGAACAATTTCAAAGAATCGGAAATTTCGGTAACACTTCTTATTGAACATGGTTAAGTATTTAATAGAACAAACACACACCAACTCCTCTCCTAAATTATTTGTGTCACTTTAATAAACTTCTGTTCTGTGTAACGTTAAACTTAATGACAGCAATGCGTAGACGGTCTAGGAAAAATGGAATACCAAACAGATTATAAAATATCCTTTGAAATGTGACGTCAAGAAAATACCAGTTAAAGAAAAAACTCCATAAAACAGTAGCCTGGCATTGACAGCGATTCTTATACCCAACAATGCGATGACATCGTCTAAAATATTTCTTCATTTCATTTCAGCTTTGAAGGTGGATTAATAAAGACCCAAAAAATATATACGTACAAAATAAACATATTTTTTTGAACTTATTGGTATTCTACCTACCTACGATTTGGTGTGAGTGACATATTTCAAGGACTTTATTTTTATTCTTTGTCTGATGGACTCGTTGCTGTGGGTTATTTCTTGAAAGGATACTCCTATACCTACTCTTGAAGTTGAAGGCCGAAGAATTATTTAATCAATTAAATTTTTTAGTCTGTATGAAATCTTGTAGTCTGAACTTTTATTGTATATCTGTTTTCTGTTTGAAAAACTTACGTCTTGTTCAAAGAAATTCAGCGTCTAAATGTAAAATACAAAAAAAACTAACGTACAAACAAACCTATTGAAATTAATGGAATTTTGTATAAATTAGCTTATTAACAATAAAACTACATAGGTAAGTCTGTTTCAAATATTGTATTCGTACTTCATATAATTGTGCAATTTGATTTTTCTTTAAAGTCAATTATGATGAAATTTAAAACATTTGAATCACCACATTTAATCAAAATTCGATGTATTTCAGTTATTAACAATCTTGCCAAAAATGATTCAAATTTAATTATGGTTACTTTAAAACAGATGCAAATTAAAGAGACTGGCGAAGATGGAAACCTGTGTTTAAGTGAAATGAAGTTAAATTTCTTGTAAATGCGTTGGCAGTAACATAGACGAAGCTAAACAATGATATTATGAAAAAAAAAAAATATGTCCAGAAACCGTGTTGATGCTGTGAAGGTCAGGTTTCTTATGAGATATTTCACATAGAGTAAGATGTATAAATATCTAATACTAAAAAAAGACAGTCTTATCTTATCTGTCAATCTTATCTTATCTTATCTTATCTTATCTGTTTTTAAAAATAAAAATAAAATGGTACACCATATTCCACAAAGTTCAAAAGTTTTATTGGCTAGTTTGTATTATTGAAATTAATCAGTAGGCGTTTTTTTTTAGCTCTGAGCAAGGCACGGAGTAGAGCCTGAGCTTGTCAAGTGCTCAGAGCAGTAAAAATCAACTCATAATCTGTCAAATAATATGAAAACTACATGAAGTTGGTCGCTCTCTATTTCGTGCTCGGTTTACTCCATCATTTTATCCTGAGGTCATAAGGCGCGCTCAGAGCAAGCTCTGATCGAAAAAAGCAACACAAGTTGAACCCTCTGTCTGAGCGCTCGGAGCTAAAAAAGAAACAGATATATTTTTGACAGCTAAGTGCACTGCTCCGAGCTTAAACAGAAAAACGCCTAGTGAAACACAATAAGAAAAATTTTACAATGACTTCCTAATCACAATCATTAAAAATTTCCATCATTGAAAATAAATTCCGAATACAAAAACCATTTCAAGGTAAGAGTATGTCATTTAAATCGTCATTGAACGAAAAACTGACAGCTGAGAACAGTGGGAAAATCAAACACCATTAGTGGAAGGATTGTGTTCAACTTTTCGTAACTAAAGTCAGCTGTTCATTGAAATAGATTTTTATCATTGAAATCACAAAAGTGATTATAACTATTACGCGAATTAAGCTCAAATCCTATAGTTTTTAAGCTTTATTAGCCGTTTTTCTTTTTTAGTTCAGAGCAGAGTCTGAGTTTTCAAAAAAAATTGTGTTTCTTTTGCTTCAGAGTGTTCAGAGCACAAAAATTGTGTTTCTTTATTAGTTCAGAGCATGATCAGAGCTCGCTCTATGAGCTCAGGAATAATCGACCGAGCGTTCTGAGAAAAGCAATCGATGTGACATTTGACAGAAAAAATATGGATAAAAAAGATTGGATAAGCAATTGTAACATCGATTATGCAGCGAAAAACAATTAAAATGGCGGAAGAAGCTAGTCGTTTTGCAGAAGGTAAAATAATTATTTTATGAATAATATTTTTGACCAAATTAATAAAAAAAAACATTCACGCAAATAAATTTATTTATATTTTGACGTTGTGTGCATGTGTGCGAGCGAGTTAAAACAAATGTCATTGAATGACACTTAAGTGCTCAAGTGTGTTTCAAAAACAAATCTGAACTCTCAGAGCCATGTTCAGTTCAGAGAACGATCAGAGCATGCTCTGATCTTCCGACCTCTGCTCTGTTCAGAGCTTAGATCTGAACGAAAAAAGAAAAACGCCTATTATTATACCAACTATTGGATAATTTGTCTACAAAATGAGAAACAAATTTTTCAATGATGAATTTCATTTCAATGCAAATGCAAACGCTTAGGCGCCTAAAAACAATAATTTGTCATCGAAAAGATCGAATTTATGTACATACATAGGTATCTATAGTGTTTGAAGTTAACTTTTAATCTTTTATGCTTTTGATTTATTAACCCCTTGAGATGCATTCAACAAATAAAAAATACCCTGAACCAATCCAGTTTAATTAAAAATTTTATACGTGTATGAGAGATATAAACAAATAAAGAACATGCCTTAACAAACAAGCGAAATAAAAAGATTAAAAAATACATAACCTACCTAAGTAATTAACAATCTCGTAAATGGCTTCGCGTTAACAATGACATACGCTTTTTTCCTGGACTACAATAGATCGCTGGCATGTTCGAACTTGTCGCGTGCGCTTTGACTTCGGCCAACAGCGTGAATATAAGTTGCTAGTTTGTGGGTTAAGTAAGTAAAATGTTCGCTTCTTTTTAACAACACAACTTATTAAAACGTATACCTACCTGTGGAATGACAAAAAAAATGAGCACAGTTAAAATGAGATACATATACCATGTACACGACAAAATGGGGTTGTTCGCCTTGAAGTTTAGTGACCTGAAGTTGATGAACTTGAGTTGTGCAGTAAGTAGCGCATTGCACTTCGACGTATTAAAGAATTATGGTTAACAATAAATGTTGAATTTTCGGTAGTGAATTAAAATTTAGCAACAAAATTATAGAAACAATACAAATCTTTCTTAAATAATCTTTTATTATTTTAGACAAAGCGTTTTTCGAAATGGTGGCTAACGTGAACCTCCCACCATCCCGCCATAATTGTTTGAAACTCCTGAAAAACTAATGAACCTTTTCCCATCATAAAATGGAATAAGGTACGCAACAACAACGAAAAGTAGGGAAGGGATTGGAAAACAAAAATGGAAAACTGTAACGGAAGGAAAATGTCATAATATGTATTACATCCGGAGCCTTGGGGTGCGAAACTGGATGGCGTCGTCTCGAGACCGGGATAGGTGGAGAGACTTGTTGAAGGAGGCCAGGACCGGACCCCGGTTGTCGAGCCGATGATGATGATGATGTATTACAAAAATAAACATTTGCATCGAATTGATTTTTTTGGTACAAAACACTCACACTTCTATTCATAATCATCGGCTCGACAACCGGGGTCCGGTCCTGGCCTCCTTCAACAAGTCTCTCCACCTATCCCGGTCTCGAGACGACGCCATCCAGTTTCGCACCCCAAGGCTCCGGATGTCCTGGTCTACGCCATCTCTCCAGCGCAAGCATGGTATACCACGCTGTCGTCTGCCATAGAATGTACCACAAAGAACTTTCCGAGCAAGTTCCTCTTCGCTCATGCGAGCTAGGTGCCCTGCCCACCGGAGTCTACCGAGCCTAATTTTTGTCACGATATCTGCTTCAATGTAGTTTGCATACAATTCATGATTGTACCGAATCGTCCTTCCTAACATATGGGGCCAACAATTCTCCTTAAGACACACTTCTATTACAATTGTTAAATACCAATTGATAATTTGTAAATAAATTGAAATTCGTTATTTTATTTTTTCAAACGATAAAATGTTCGGTGAAAATAAATCTGGACTTTTGTGATTTGAAAGGAAATCAAAATTATAGGTGAAAAGTTAAAAATTAAGGAAGTTTTAAATTTCTATCAATTGAAAATCGTACAGCTGACGAAATCTCCATGTTTTCCTTGGCTGCCATTCGCACAACGATTTTGTGTGCAATGTATTTCAAATGTTTTTTTTTAGCATGAAGTTTTATAAAATGCACTTTTTTGCATTGTTTTGAATGAAAAAGTCAATTTTTTTTCTGAAAACACGGCTTAGGTCCTTCTCATTCTATTTTTGAAAAGTTTAAAAGAAAAACCAAGGAAATTGGTAACTACATATGTAAATGCACAAAATATCAGCTCCATTTTTATATATAAGATTGTCTTCTTAAATACCTTACATAATGGTTGGATAGATTCCGTTAAAGAAGATTCAGAGGGAGTTACCGTAAAAGTCAGTCTATAGATGCTAGTATAGTCATCTGTCTTGCTATAAGATCATTTTTCAATTCAGCATCAATGCATTGATGAAGTAGTTTTCTAATGTGTACTCTATATCTAAATTAGAGTAACACTCAAAATGAGACTCAACAAAATTTAGCATTTTATTAGCATAACTTATTGAATTTAAAAATGTTATTACCCACTGCCACTGGCATCATGCTAACTAACCATTTATTTACTAAGAGTTAGTCAAATGCTTAACAACGAGGAAAGAATAGTATGATGCTTTCAAATACTAACTAGTATCATTCTAATACCTGAGAGTTAGTAAAATGCTTAAAAGGAGGAAATTCAATCTTGGATATTGACTTCAATTTAATTCAGTTTATTATTACTAAAATAACATGGTACATTAAGATTAATATATCTTTTATAGTAGGTACTTAGAATTTAAATTTTAAACAATGAAGTTGTTTATATGTAGGTTAGGTGTACATAATTTAAATTTAAGTAAAAGGTAGGATGAATATGAACATGATGCTTTCAAATGTTAACTAGAGTAGGGACCTACCTATTATGCTATTACCTACAAAATCGATTGTTTGAAATTTCTAAGAAAAATGTATGTTAATTAAAAAATTTCGTTGTCAAGATACATCCAACAGAATGAGTTGTCAAATTGACGGAATTCGTAATAATCACTCGAGTTAATTTTATTTCTCAAGTAAACTCAACCGTATAATAATAATAATAGTAATAACATATTTTAACTATGTGTATGTAAGGCACATTGTCTTTTAAATGCAACAGATGTTGCACGACACTACATTCTAAAAATCTTTACTAAAAACGAATGAATTTGTCTTTAAAACAAGCAAAAATCGGTATTGATTTGGCGCCAAAAAGAAAATTATTTGATATAAAAACACAATCTTACTTGTTTTAAGGACATCTGATTTACTTTTTGTAGATAAATGATTTACTAATTTTCAAAAACTATTTCCTTGAAACAAAGCCACGACTTTACCAAGGTTTCCTAAAAAACAAGAAATATATCCTTAAAAAAAAGCCATGATTTACCAAAATGTGTCTTTAAAACAATGCAATACCAGCTTTAAAATAAAAAAAGCTGAACTTATTTTATATACGCTTTTGCTTTGTTTTGAGGACAAATTTCTTTATTTTAAAGATAGGTACTCTGGCTTTCTTTTAATGAAGTATTTATGTACTCGTTGTGGCTTTGTTTTAAGGACAAATTTCTTTATTTTGAAGAAACTCTGTCTTTGTTTTGAGGAAGCCTTTATTTATTTTGAATTTCCTAATTTTAAAGATACTTCACCTGGAATGGCATTTATTTTCTTCTATGATATCACCACGGCTAGGAGTCGAACTGGGGTCCTTTCGCACTAATAGTCTGGATCGCTAACCGCATGGCGAATCTCGATATGAAATAATCAGCAACAAATCGGAATTACTTTTGTCTTGAATTATAATATTATCTCCCATGAAGCGAGCATATACAACATAATTTTACTTTCCAAATCTGTTCTGATTAAACGGAAAACAAAATATTTTTTTTCTATTGTCTGTGAAAAATAAATATTATTGCGCAACAAATATTTTGTTGTCATTGTTGTTTTTTGTTTAATACAACGGCTGAGATGGCTGGGTCACGTAGAGCGTATGGACACCAACGCACCAGCCCGACGAGTCTTCGAATCCAATCCAGATGGTGTCCGCAGCATTGGAAGACCCCGGAACAGATGGCGCACACAAGTGGAGAACGACCTCAGCCAACTTGCGGTGCGAAATTGGAAGCGGCTAGCTATGAACAGAGCTGGCTGGAGAGGAATGTTGGTTGAGGCCGAAGTCCATCCTGGATTGTGAGCGCCATCTTAAACTAAACTAAAACTGTTGTTTTTTGTTTTGTTCACAATTAATGTGCGAAAACTTTGATTTTATAATTTGTGTATTCCTAGACTATTAGTGCGAACATTGTATATACATTTCTATAGTATTTTCATTGTATATAAATTTCTATAGTACAACCATGGAGCAGCGCCATCTAAAGAAAGTTGTTAACTGCACATTTGGAGGTTCTTACATTTACTAAGTGTCTATTCTGTTACCCTAACAATAGTCGTCTACGAAACAAGTTAATAATATATAATGTATTTTATTGGCTCTAAAATCCATATTTCCTTGACAAGAGTCGTAAACAAAACAAAAATAATATATGTTTACGACTGTTGTCAGGGTTACAGAATAGACAACTATTAAATGCACGAACCTAAAAATGTGTTTATCACACGTTTCTCAAGATGGCCAGGCGGTGATTATTCAGCATGAAAATACCATTGTATATACATTTCTATAGTATTTTCATGCTGAATAATCACCGCCTGGCCATCTTGAGAAACGTGCAGAATAGACAACTATTAAATGCACGAACCTAAAAATGTGTTTATAACACGTTTCTCAAGATGGCCAGGCGGTGATTATTCAGCATGAAAATACCATTGTATATACATTTCTATAGTATTTTCATGCTGAATAATCACCGCCTGGCCATCTTGAGAAACGTGTGATAAACACATTTTTAGGTTCGTGCATTTAATAGTTGTCTATTCTGTAACCCTGACAACAGTCGTAAACATATATTATTTTTGTTTTGTTTACGACTCTTGTCAAGGAAATATGGATTTTAGAGCCAATAAAATACATTATATATTATTAACTTGTTTCGTAGACGACTATTGTTAGGGTAACAGAATAGACACTTAGTAAATGTAAGAACCTCCAAATGTGCAGTTAACAACTTTCTTTAGATGGCGCTGCTCCATGGTTGTACTATAGAAATTTATATACAATGGTGCGAATATGAAGAGACCCAGTTTGATTTCCAGACATGAATATATTTTTAATAAAAAATAATAAAAATAAAACAAAATTAATGTGTCCGAGTCCTTACAGGTGAAGAAAACACAAACAAACATGAAAAACAAACAAATATGAAATCGGAAGCCACATTGTTAGTTGTGATGGCTTAACATTGGTGTCATCAGAATTCAAACCACATTTACTTAAAACAAGAAAATAATTTCTTTGTTTTAAGGAAATGTTTCTTTGTTTTCAGTAATTACGGCTTTATTGGCGCCAACCAAATTTAAAAGCACATATTAACTCAATACAAGGAAAAAAGTTTTTTTGAAATAAGAAAAGCATTTCTTTGTTTTGAGGAAATTTTTCTTTGCTTTAAGTATCAAAACAAGTAAATTATGTCTCTGTTTTAAAGAAATTCCTTGTCTTTGAAATAAGGAATTCTGCGTCTTTGAAACGAAGAACATGGTTTTTAAAAACAAATAAATGTGTCTTTGACTAAAGTAAAATGGCATTAAAAGAAGTAAATTTGGCTTTATTTTAAAGAAAATGTATGTCTTTAAAACAAAGCCATGATTTCTTTATTTTGAGTAAACCGATTTCTCTAAGTGTAGTTAGAAGGAGTAGAAAAATAGACAAAAATTGTTTTGGTACAATAATAGTCTGGACTCGGGACCCACTTGAGCATTTCCTCGACTTGAATGATGATTATGATGTGTGATAATTGACTATTATAACTTCCGATAACTTAGGTCGCTGTTTCTTTACTTTTGTCTATTGGCAAAATCATTAAATACTGCTTATTTTTGGTGCATAAGTTTGAATGTAATGTATACCTATATTTTAATAATTATTATCTTTTTTTTATTTCAGGTTAGTGAAGGACATTCCTCAGTTCCCCGACGGGTTCCAAAACCGGTAAGTTAAATATTTAATTTGCATCAATCTAAAATAAAGGCATCATGGTTGAAATTTCTTAGGGCTAAAACACTTTAAATTGATTTTAAAATAAAGTATGGCGGGAGAAGTATTTAAGATATTTTGTTGTTGTTTACAGATTTAAAAGAAAATCATAGTAAATAAATTAAGCACAAATATAAAAATTCGGACTCTGAGCCCTTCACGCAACACCTATCCTTATGGTGGCACCCGATGTCTTGCTAAAACCACATTATCTAGTATCTTCGATTTCATACAAAAAAAAAACTTTTATCATAATGCGGCTCACCTGGGGCCTATAACACAAAACATAAAGTACTTGTTTAACAAGTGAAATCACATCATGTGAAGGCCCTTGACCACAATGCACACCCCAGATTCACTGTTTTAGAAAACAAAGGTTGCTCGCGTATCAGGCCAGTATTATCCTCACACTATATGCAGCTGTTTTGTTTGTTGACACATCCTGGAGGTTTAAAATGTGTCAAAGAAACAGAGCTGCCAAAATGTAAAGCTACCGTTGGATCACTCTTTTTATTAAATTCAGTTAAGATCGTTGGAGACCTTTTTTTACAGTTAACAAGCTTTAACGGTTATTATAACAAATATCGTTGATTTTCTACTGAAATTCAAAAAATTCAAACAAACTGACGTTCTTGGTGCACACGGCATGCCTATAGTTGTGTCAAACTCGGCTCAGCGAATTACTCTTCTGATTTCGAAACACATACATACATTCCATAGCATATAGTACCTTTCTATACATATAAACAATCGCATGAGTAAAAATGTGCTTTAAAACACCAATTTAATTCCGACTTATTTGGGTCGCCCTCGCCCAAACTCATTAGTCATTCATTATCATAATCCGATGCGAAGTGTAAACATTCTGTAAGCGTTCTTTTGTCTTCTTTTTGATTTACTTTAAAGGTTTCTAAACAGTCTTTGAATATTTTGAAGATTCGGTTTAGCTAAAATTTATTTAGATAGGTACCTACATGACTTTGTAAAACCAATTTAGTTATAAAAAGGAATCATAACTTCTGACACCAATTTAAACATTAATAAACAAAAATAATATCCAAATAGGTAATGAATACTGAGTTAAATATTTCTTTATACATCCTTCGACGTGCATGAGAGACATAAGGAAAACTCAGAAAAATAATAAGCAATAACTATTATTACGCTCGAGTTATTTGTTTATCTTTCTATCGCTAGAGGGCTGTTAGTTGCAATATACGATGATGATGCTATCCACTTCACCGCCTCCAACTTTACATCTTTTAAATACAAAAATTAACCTCAAGAGGAAAATTTTTAATGTCCCAGAACATTTTAATTATCATTGCGCTCGACTCAAAACTTCAATTGTATGTGTTGGTGGTGTTGTCTTTTCCTTTCGAATGACGTAATTGAAAGGCTTGGAAGAATAAACAATAAGATTTTTATATCTTACATTACAACTGCATTCGCTATCATCCTGCTGATGTCTTTTTTCTAGCCATTACACTGTGCCTATGTTTCTTACTCATTTGATCGTTGAGATCAAATGAAAAATTATTTCAGGCGGGAGTGCGATGTTTTGTATGTATCTTTTTGTAAGGGATTTGTCTAGTTTATTGTTTACTCCGTATATCGCCATCGGCTGGTCTAGTGTTTTTTTTTTGTCGGCCTATTTATTGCAAAAAAAATTGGCTGTCTGATGAATATTGTACACAAATAGACGCCAGTCATGATGCGTTTCAATGAGTTTTTGCTTCCTATTATTATTTCTATGTATGTAGCTATAATGAATTAAATTTTCGATCATTCATTTAGAATTGTTTGATGAATAGATTTGAATTTTTTAAAAAATACTTTAAGGTTTGTGTTAAAAAACTAGCAGTATCACTAGTCACTAGTGCCTAAAGTAAAAGTATATGTTTTCTTTTACTTTTATCTGTTTTTACTTAAAAGTAAATTATAGGTAGATACTATTAGTATAAAGCAAGTGGTTATGTATTCGTGTTAATAAAATGTACGATTAGCACAAACGAAATCCCGACTGCCAAAATCCCGACCGGCAAAATCGCGACTGACAGAATACCGAAAAACAAAATACCTATTGGTTAACAGCTTTTGCAGAAAATAAAAAAAAATTAATTTTTTGAACAAAAAAAAATAGTAAACAAAACTTAGGATAAAGAATGTGTTATTCTATAGATATTAAAATGTAATCTCCTCAGCGTGATGTGATGTGATGTGGGCAAAAGGAGCCTATCAGGAGACATCGATTTCAATAGTTTCCGTATTCAACATGGGTAAACCGCTTCGCCGCTTCGCGGGTTCAAAGGATTCTTACTCCCTTTCTGTAGTCAGTCCCGCTTACGCAACTTCGTTGCTCCGCTTAGGGTATGTCCAGTCGTCTGACAGGCGCCTAAATCAATAGTTTTTTTTAAATAAATAGATTTGTTCGTGCCCGAAAATCCATAATTTGTTTTACTGAGTTGTTATTTTATTTTTGAAATACTTTCTTAATTCCGTTCAAATATGTAGCGCGAAAGGAAAAAAGGAGGTACGAAAACGTGGTAAGTGGATATTTTTAAGATACCTACTAAAAGTAGGAATTTTTCTTCGGATACTATTCGGGATTTTTTACAGTTGAGATTTTGGTAGTCGGGATTTTTCCAGTCGGGATTTTTCGATTTTTGTCGCTGGAAAAAGTCGGGATTTTGTCCAGTCGGGATGTTGGCAGTCAGGATTTTGTCTCTATCCCATCACGACATCATTAAATCTAAAATTTAAAATGTAATCTGTATGTGTTTTAAAAGGAAGACCACATTTTAATTAAAATCGATTTTTCGGAAAATTATGTATGTATGTATGAAAAAGGAACAGGAGGTGGATCAAACAAATCCCACAAATAAAAACTTCTTTCTCTACCAAAATATGCGTTGCAATGCTTAATATTTATCATTTTTATTTTATTTATCTCAACACGAGAAATTATTAAAGAATAATAAAGTTCAAACAATCTCAATTCAAACAAATTTAAACAATTTTGTTTGACCCTTTACCAAATTTGACATTTTAGTAGTCTATTAAACAAAAACACATGAAGCGTTGTTCATTTTATAAACACGAATACACACTTGGTCAATGCGGAGAGGGACATTTTTTTTAATAGCATGTTCTTGTATGCTTTTTTTAGACATAAATCAATAAAAAATGAATTTAAAGTCTGTCGTCGCAGTGTCGCACTCAGTGGCCACAATTATAAATTCTAAACTACGTCGCCACATTGATTTTTTTGCATTTTTTACTAAGTATTAAAAAAAGTGTAGATTTTGGTACCTGTTTCCATTACAGAAAAAGGGTAATTTATTGGGAACTCGAATTTTGATTATTGCGAGTTGGTGGGTGGAGGCACCGCAACGATGGGTCCTACACCTTTTTTAAACTAAAATACAAAACATGTGCTACCTAAAACGAATTAAATGCAAGTCATTTTTATTAAAGATCTATTGTCAATTTGAATGTTAACTAGTCAACACATCACGATGTCAAACCACTCTCTAGGAGAAAGCCCAAAGACTTCACGCTGAAAGATATCGCAAAAGAAGGTTTCACAGTTGTAGCACATATTTTAAATTTTAGCTAGAAAACAGGTAGGAATCATCGATAAATCGATGTAATAAAAAAAAGGTCAGGTGAATTTCCAGGTGTTATCAATAAAAAAAGGTGTATAGAAAAGCAAAGATACAACTTTGTTTGTGTGGTTACCAAATTGAATAGCTTGTTGGTCTGATATATATACCTACTGGGAGCTTTTGGCAACATCTCCTTTGGTCCCTTTGATTCTACTGGGTCTCCATGGCACCAAAAAACAATTTTTCACAATTAAATGTCTTCAATGGGCAACAAATAATCAAATCATGTATCACAAAAGTGTAGCTATTTCATAACTTATTCGTTACTTTTACAACAAAAGTACATACAATCAAATTTGATATCCAAATTTCCTTCAAAATCAAAAAAAAATTGAAGTTTGTCTTATGTTTTTTTTTTGTCTTATAAACTCCGAGATTAACTCCTTTGAAATATAGTTTTTTTTTTACTAGAGGACCTTTAAACGTTTTTTTATTCATTTCACTTTTTTCTGTACAAGTTGATCATTGCTGAGATTAAAATGAAAACTTGTCTAAACAAGAGGTACAAGTTGAACTTATGCATATCAAATTATTTTCTAATGTAATGTATGGGAAAATAAATCAGTTGTACGAATATATTTATGTAAAGCCCTCTAGACCTTCGGATAACACAATTATTGCAATGTTAATGATTTGTTTTAACTTGTGTTACTCAAAAAAAAAAACATCAGAAAATAACGTTCTAAAATTTTACGATTTGATCCAGTCAGACAAAAACAGAAAAGGGAAACGGTTCAAAACACAAAATTTTTCGTTGAATGCGAAACCTTGTTCTTTTTTGCTTGTATTTATTTTGAAAAATGATGCTTGATAATAAATTTAAAAACATATTTATTTGCAAGTTGCATCGCATTGTTGAAAGTTAGCAAACTTCATGGAAGTTGAACAATTTTTTTCTTAAACTTTTAAATGAAACAACTTTTTTCTCAAATTTGAAATGAAACAAAAAAAGTCGGATTAACTAACCGTTTCCCTGTCTATAAGGCACTGTCATATCTTTTTATCATCTGCTTAAATTTTCGGATTTTATTGGTTGGGCATTTAAGTGGATGTCTTCTCAAAAATATTTGAGTCCTTTACTGTAATTTGATTAGTACCCTTCAGTTCAGCTCTATTGAAGTTTAATTTTTCGAGATTTTATTTCCAATTCATATATTTTGCTTACAAATCATTCTCTTTTTGAAAATTAGAAACTACATGATTAACAATGATTAACACAAACTTATCTATTTTTTAATTGAATTTCATTATTGAACACCATAAATTCTGTCATCATTCCAAGATGTTGCCTTGGCAAAAACTAAGCAATCAGAAACGACAGAAAGAAAATCCTTCACGAAATTTTCCAGTTCAATTCAAAACACTAGATCCTATAAAAAAAATCAAATTACATGGTGTTAACAAAGCAAAACTTAAAGAAGATGCATATTTATATACATATTTGTTTAGATTTTTGACACCTTTGGGATCGTAAGTAGAAGATTCAGTAATAATTTATCTGCCAAAATTATTAATCGATTTTGAGTTTTTTTTTTATAAACATAAAAAGATTCTTCATCACTTCATCCATGAATTGGATAGGTATACATATATAAATATGTGTAAAAAAGGGAAACAATAAAACTAGGTCAAGCTATTTACCGAGTGCGCTGGTACCAAACTAAAACCAAACAACCCATCACAAAGTTGAAAAAGGACGAAGTTTTTCCAAAGCACATCATTTGCTTTTTTCTCTTTTTGTGTTTACTTTGTTCGTGATGATGGCGGCTGTGCAGTTATTTATATATAGGAAGTCCTGGATTATTTTCCCTGTTTTATATAGGACATTTATATAGGACACGGACACGAGAGAGTGCGAGAGAACATTTGATAAAATTGTCGGAATTTGACGAAAGCTTTCTCTTTATTTCTCTTTTGCTCTCTGTCGAAACTCGAAAGAGGCTTTAATTGAGTAATGAGTGTTGTTATTGTTATTGACAAGCAAACCAGCATAATATTTTGAAAGAGACATTTCAAAACCCACACAATGGTAATGGAAAAGAGAGAGAAAAGACGAAATCAAAATAATTTTAATCCTCGTTATCTCATTTCGAAACGGAATTAGTTATAGAATAGTTATAGGGCAGGAATTGATGACCGTCATCAAGTTTGTATAGGGTAGTATCGGAAAATCCTAACCCCGAGCCTCCACCTGAAATGAATGATTGCATGAAATGTGTCATGTAGTCAATCTTTTATTTTTAGACATACATTTCTCTATTTATTTCTTGTCATGGTAGAAGAAATAAATGGAGAAATAAATTTGACGTTTCATTATTTGGCAGCCATTTTCAACCAATTAGTTTATGTTTTTGTATTGTTTTGTTGTTATTGTGTGCATTTTAAAAATTGAAAAAACAAAAATCGCATACAATAATATAATTTAATGAAAAAAAAACAAAAATTACTGAAAATTGTTGAATCACATGAATTATGCAAATGGACTCCTTGAGGAAATTATCGCTTAGAATGAAATATCAAGAAATATTTCTGCCCACATAGTAAAAAAATATAAACCTCAGAAATACCCACTGACATAATATCTGAAATAAATATTTCTGATGGAGCAGCGGCCTAAGAGAATAAAGTAAATTGTTTTTGTACTGTTGGGACTTTGCAATTTCATTTTGAGCATTGAATACTTCTATGGATTTCACTTTACTGGTTTTATAAAGATGAGAAATGGAAATTTGGAATTCTTTTTTACTTGAACCTTTACATTTTGCATACTTGCTATATCCAGTTTACGATTTGATAAAGTATAATTACAAGCTTAAATTATGGGTTCCTAAAATGATTTGTACACAAGATTTTAAACAAAAAATGGTATTACAGCAGGGGGTATGGCTAAGGGGTTGATGACATGGTTTGAACAAATTTGTATTATTATGTAGGTGGATGTACTAACTATTTATTTTTTTTTCTATGTTTTTAGGCATTTTTTATATTTTTTTGAGAAATCCCAAAGTTGCTTTATTTATTGAGATGTTTGAAACAATCAAAATTTGTAAAAAAAAAAGTTGCGTTACTGGGACCGATACCGATAGGTACTTGTAAGATGAATTTAATGCACATTTTTCGTAAAATTTCAGATCTAAACTGATTATCCTTCTACTTTAAGCTAAAAGTTAATCCGCCATAACCAACTTGTGTATTCAGCCTATTTCGGGCTAATTGCCTCTTCTTCTGAAGTGGTTTCAAAGATCATAATATGAGACAAATGGTTATTGCACATAGATAGATAGATAGATACAAGTTTTATTTCCATTTGAAATCATATTACATTAAATCAGAACAGAATAAAATGAATGCAACTAAAGGAAATTAATGACATTTTATATTTTATAATACTAAGGTACTAAAAATAGTGTCAAATGCCACTTTAAACGAAAATAATTCAAAAAATTAATAAGGGTGGGGTGACCCGATACAATAATATAGTTCAAATAAGGAATAAAAAATAGCTACTTATAAAGAAAAAAAATAGTTAACAAAAGCTGTTCGATATATTATGTACGTAGTAAAAGAAGAAGAGATAGGTTAAAATAATATATTTTTACAACATTTTTTCAAAAACAAAGAATAAATAAATTATTAAACCAAAACATCAGAGAAAAGAGATTCAATACCAGCATGATCAAAATGTTCAAGCCATATTTTTATACGTTTTACAAACATTCCAGAAGTAGTAAGTGATCTGATAGGAAGGGGAAGTTTATTGAAGAGACGACAAGAAAAGACTGAATAAAAGTTACGAAAAGCAGTGGTACGAAAGTTAGGTACACTCACGAAATTCAAAATGTTACCACGAAGATTATGATTTGAAACTAATCTAAAATTGAGATTTCCCGATCTCATAAAGAAAGCCTTTAACACCTTAAAACAGTACAGATGCCTAACCGGAAGCACTTTGAGATTGCGAAAAAGTTCAAAACTATTATGTCGACGATGTTTTCCAGCGATTTTTCTGATGACATATTTCTGGAGCGTAAGTAACGGTTGAATTTTGTTTCTATAAGCTCCCCCCCAACAGGTAATTGCATATTGCAGTTTAGAATGGAAAATGCCATAGTATATATAGTATATAGTTGTTAGGAGTTTAGTAGAACAAACACTTCTTAGAAAGAAAAAGTTTCTCAATGTCCAATTAAAATATTTCCTTAAGGATTCTGTATGACATAGAAAGTTCATCCTAGAGTCAATAAAGAGACCTAAGTACTTGAATTCATTAACATTCTCCACCACAAAACAATTATCACTGCAACTCAGATTGTCATGGAAAGTAAAATATGAAGACTTGGTTGAACACGATTCGCAAGAATTCATCTTAAACTTTTGACATTCAGGAGCATGGTATAAAACATTATTAATTTAAAAAAATACCGTCTTCATTACAACTGTTCGCATTTGAATCGGTCTTTTGACCTTCTTTGTGGGATGTAGACGCTGGCGCTGTGCTGCTTGGCTTAGCTTTGTTCATAAAATTTAGACGAATTTTGCTGTTCGACCATTTGGAATGAAGTTTTCCAGGTTTTTTGATCCTGGTTTTCTTGGCATATACATAATAGGATTCCTAACAATAATTTTTCATTGAAATTTCAACACAATTTATAAGGTAATAAAAAATGTATACTTTTTACTCGTTTGGAAAAATTAACAATACTTTCCGAAATTTGGTTTCTTCTTGATTTTCTGCCATTTTTAACTCACTTTATTGCTAGTAATTTATTATATATAATAAAAAACACGATTTACAAATTTTTTATACCAACCAGAGTAAACTTACAGTTTCGACGAAAGAATGGAAGAACAATGCGTTCACCGAACAAAAACTTTATGAAAACCACACAATTCAGAGAAATCAGCTTAAATTAAGCTGAACATGTTCTTAAAAAAGAAGTCACAACTTAAGTTAAGGTGGGCATCAGGCTTAAAATAAAGTATCACCACTAACATTTAATGAAAAATCCGTTAGTTTTTTATCCGTGAACATTAAACATTAACACACTTGCAAATATATAAGAAAAGCAGCGACAAATTCGTTTTTGAAAATTCCTCCACTAGAGGAAATTGTTTATTTTGTTTGAATTTCTTGAAAATTACTTACCAATTTTGAATTAAACTTCACGCTTAGTAAAACGTCCATTTTAATTGATTTGCAAGTTTAATCGAGTTGACAAACAAATAAACACATTAGAGCTGTAAAAAAAAAACTGATAAGCTTTATTTCCATAAAACACTTTCATTTGAACGGATCCGCTTTTGTTTGGTGTCATTTTTCAGAATAAAGAAAAGACACATTCAACAGAATCCCATAACTATCCCGGAAAAAAAATTTACTAAAATTTTCCATAACAAATTCATATATATCTATACAAATACCGATGTGTGTAAATCGTATCCTAAGGCAACTTTTATTGCCTAACTCCGCGTATACGAAAAGTGTACTATATTTTTTTTTTTATATACATATAGTCTTATATATGTTCATACACATCTACACTGTAAGCTTGGTGGAATCCCTGTTATCATATATGTATCATACATACGAACTTATCGTGTCATCCCTTCGGGGAAAAAAATAAAAACAAAATTGAAAACAGAAACAGGATTTTATTGCATTCGACTTCGCCTTTTGTCGCTGCCGCGCACTCAAAATTAGGTCATGTCGGAAAAGCTTCCTTTTATATGTTTGTTTACCAAGGACTACATTTTATATGTAATGAAAAACTTCTGCACGAATGTAGAAGTTTTCTGAAAAACAGGAAGCATCGCAAAATGCTACTCCATCAAGGGAACCGGCATTTTGTCACGAAACATATACATATATATCGATCCAACTAAATTTAATTATGAACAGTAAGCCAAAGGAAGAGCTTTAACTTTCTCCCCTGAGATCCAGATGTTCCCGGTTCTATGGCAAGCACAGCCTGAATTTATTTGCCCAAAGGAGTCTGTATGATTTTATGAAAACAGTCCTCTTATCAGTTACCCTGGCTTTTTAGTTGTGCTATATTTCAACTCAACGAAGCTTAGATATATTCTTTTATTTGCAAAAGTTGTGGGAGTTAAAAAGATTAACAGGGCCACCCTCCTCGCTTTTCGGGAATTCTTGTGTAGTACATGTACAACACGCACACAAAAGTAAATATCACAGAAACAGCAACAAGGATAAAAGCGAAGGTTTTTTCTGCTTGGGTTTAGCTATAGGAGGTAATGCGCTGCTGTATAGAATGATAAAAAATGTCTAAGCGAAGTTACAAAAAGTATAATCAAGGATGGAGTTTCCGAATAAATTATAATGGTGGGTTCTTGACTGTGTCAGTGTATGTGTATAATGTATATACTATGTGACCTATATTCTCTATAATTGTTTTCAAGGAATTTATTGCAGGTCAGCATCAAGAATGGAAGACTTGGACTAGCTTTTTGTTTCTATTGATTTTTTTCTGGCTATAGAGGTTCCGTCAAATTAACTTTTATACCAATTCAAAATACTGTGGGTTCGTTACTTTTTATTATTTTTGTTTCATATTATAAGTACATCATAAAAATACATCTAGTTTTATGAAAACCATATGTCATTGTTTGATATAGCTCTCTGTAGAACGGATGACGGCATCAATCTTTTTAATGAAGGCATTGCACACTCCACGTATATGGTGATGTTGTATTTGTGACCCCTCCCGGCGAAGGGCTGACTTCAATGTTTCCACATTTTCATGTTTTTTTGTTGACACCATATGGTCTTTTGGAGGTTAAAGTGTAAATAAAATCTCATGTGAAGCACTTGCTCGTGAAGTACTTCCTCAACAGCCTAGTCCAACAGCTTAGTCTGAAAGTGCCGGTACATGTATGTATTGTATGTATTGTATGTATGTATTTATTTTCATTTTCTTACATTGTTCATACTCAAAACAATCCCCAAATTCCTTAATAACATTACGCTTTGTAACTTCCATCTTGTTCAACATTTTACAAATAAAACCAACAAATCTGTTAAAAAACTAAATTTCTCTTTTATCCAAACTTTCACTTGCGTACCTATAATAATAAACTAATTTCCCATAAACAACATATTCTCAAAATCAATATGTAAAATGACAAGAGCTCATCACTTTGATATTCCATGGCTAATAACTTTTAAGTATGGTCGTATGAGTTTGGAAATGAGATAACACGTAAAATTCTGATAATATAAGTGGTGATGAGAAAACCATGAAACACTTTTAACTAAAGCTGTGGAAAATCCAAAAGCAAAATGTATTCGTGGTAATATTCAACCCCCCAACATCAACACTTTTTGTTGGAGCTATATACAATATGTGTGTTTTTAGGGCATGACCTACTTTACTACCCTTCGAAATGCATTCGACATTCACGATGTTAGCGAAGAGGACTCGTGAATTTTTAAAGGCAACAGCCCCCACCCCGATTTGCATACGTTTTCCATAGTTTTATCGCAATTTGCGACAACTCGTCATTTCATGAATTACTTGGTTTCCATGTCTCATTCAAGGATAAGGGCATATTTTTTGAAAAATTAGGTTAGTGTGTGTCCAGTAAAAATTAAACAATATAATAAAAGAACAGAATGATAGTCTGTGATAGTTAGTTTTTAATTTCTGTTTTGTCTATGTTTCAAATAATTTATTATATTTATTAGTTTCCGTGTACTAAGTGCAATATAAATGTTAAATTATTTAAAATTATTATTATAATTCAAAACAATTTATAAAATGTAACTTGACGACAAAAGTCTTAATAAATTAAACACCCCTGAAGATGTTGGCAAAAAACCAAACGAAACGTCGGGAAAATTAATGAATTAGTCTTTTAATGGCTTTAAAAACCTAGGATCAAAAAGCCCAAGTTTAAAATACACATTATTTAAATAATAGAATATTGATCAATTCAAAATTAAAATTAACAGAATCTTGGTTAAATGTGTTGCAAACAGTCAAATATGTGTGTTCGAAGAGGGTAATCTTCCCTTACCATCAAGCTTAATTAGTCTATGTTTAGTTTTTTGTTTGATGAGTGATGTAGGGCTGTAGGGTTGTGACCTACATTTTTGGCACGCTATCATAACAGAGGTGTGGATTTGCATGGCCATCATAAATGCAGCAAGCAGCAAACTACAAAACGCATTATGAGAGTGGGTTTTGATGCTTAGTGGGTGGATATAAAACGTTTACTTTTTGGTGATTTATTTACCAAAGTTTTGTAAAAGATAAAAAAAGTTTTCTTCATAAAAAAGAATTGTCTAAAAAACACATTTATGTCAACCATGTCAGGGTCTTTAAGGGAAATAAGCTCTATTGTTTTCTTAAAACAAAACCAAAACGAGCGAAATTAAAGTATTTGATTGTTTCCTTGCTTTGAAAAAAATCATAATCAACACAATTTTTTTTTTTATATATATCGAATGCAAATACGAAATCAATTTCGAATTCAATTAAAATTAAAATTACATTCGAGATTAATTGATATCTTTATACTGCCCGACTGCCTCTTACTTCGTGAAGGCCCTAACTACATTTGCACTTTTTGAAGATGTAGAAGAAAAAACTTGTTCGCTTACCGCGATAAAGAACTTAAAAAATACCAAAAAATATGTGTCTTCAAGCACAAGTTGCGCTTTATTATAATAAAATATACCATAATAATACATCATAATAACAATACCCTGACAATAAATACCTGATGTCAATATTCAGGTTGATTTCTAAAAAATTTATATGACATTTTAGTACCAGTTAGGATTATTAAACCTTCTAAAAAAGGAAATCATCTAACCTCTCCTCGCGTTGCCAGTGCTATTAATTTAAGGGAACTTTCCTTTAGAGCGTATCCTACCAACCCCTCTGTAAATTTTTGGAAAACATATAGTAAGTGTAGAACCAAGGTTAATAGTGAAATTAAAACAACTAAAAATTGAATATGGTATTCAAAAGGTATTCTGTTAGTAAAAAAAACTAATCCTCAAGAGCCTTCTGATTTCAGGCCTATAAGTCTTTTACCAGCTGCATCGAAAATCTGTGAGATTTTAATAAAAGATCAAATTAATGATTTTCTTAGTAGTAACAACATACTTTTTTGTAACCAATCCGGTTTTCGTAAGAACCATAGCACAACAACAACTCTCATTGATCTTACGGATATTATTAAAATGAATATGGATCGGAAGTGTGTTTCTGTGCTTTTACTTTTAGATTTTAACAAAGCTTTTGATAGTGTTAACCATTTTCGGGTGTGTTTAAAACTCAAACGATTTTTTTCTTTCTCTTCTAGTGCCGGTAATCTTGTGTTTTCCTACTTATCTAATCGCTTTCAATACGTTTGTATTGGAAATAATTGTTCTTATTTTATATTTCTAATAACTTCTGGTGTTCCTTAGGGTTCCATATTGGGTCCAACTTTGTTTTCAATGTTTATAAATGATCTTCAATATGCAACATCTTCCTCGCTCGTTCATCTTTTTGCTGATGAAGTCCAGTTGCTCTTCTCATCTCCAGTTAATGATGTTTTTTCCTTTGTTCCTTCCATAAATGCTGACCTTCTTTCTATAAATGCATGGGCTTCTGATAACTAAAGGGTGATTTTTTAAGAGGTTTAGAACTTTAAAAAAAAAAAACACAAAAAATTCGAAAAAATGAATGAAATATTTATTTGAATCGATAGTTTGAACCTTGCAATTTAATGTTTAAAGATAATTTCATGCAAATGTTAACCGCGGCTGCGTCTCAGGTAGCCCATCCGCTGAGTCCAATTTTGGCATACTCTTTCACACATATCGGCCGGTATCTCACGAATGAATGCATGGATGTTGGCTTCCAGTGCGTCAATCGAAGCGGGCTTGTCCCTATAGACATTAGCCTTGACATACCCCCACAAAAAATAGTCTAATGGTGTCAAATCGCACGATCTAGGCGGCCAATTGACCGGCCCGAAACGTGAAATTAACTGTTCACCAAACTCGCCTCGCAATTGCGCCATTGTTTCGCGTGTTGTGTGGCATGTGGCACCGTCTTGTTGAAACCACATATCATGCAAGTCAAGAACTTCCATTTCGGGCAAAAAAAGTTTGTTATCATCGCTCGGTAGCGTTCACCATTGACAGTAACGCTGCGATTCGCATCATCTTTAAAGAAATATGGCCCAATAATGCCGCCGGCCCATAAACCGCACCAAACAGTGGCTTTTTCGGGATGCATTGGTAGCTGTTGCAATGCTTCTGGCTGATCTTCACTCCAAATGCGGCAATTTTGCTTATTTACGTACCCATTCAACCAAAAATGAGCCTCATCCCTGAACACAATTTTTCGATAAAAAAGCGGATCCTCGGCCAGCTTTCCAAGAGCCCATTCACCAAAAATTCGGCGTTGTGGTAGGTCGGCTGGCTTTAGTTCTTGCACCAGCTGTATCTTAAAAGGCTTTACGCCCAAATCCTTCCGCAAAATTTTCCACGTAGTGCTGTAACAAAGGATTAACTGCTGGGAACGGCGCCGAATCGACATTTCGCGGTCTTCTGTCACACTAGCTGATACGGCCGCAATATTTTCTTCACTACGCACAGTACGTAAACGTGTTGGTGGTTTAATGGCCAACAATGTAAATTTGGTGCGAAATTTGGTCACAATCTTCCGAATAGACTGCTCAGAAGGTCGAGAATGCCGATCATAAAATGGAAGCAGCGCGCGATGAACATTTCGAACCGAGCATGAATTTTGATAGTAAAATTCAATAATTTGCAAGTGTTGTTCATTTGTAAGACGATCCATGGTTAAATTGCAAACCAAACTGAAGCTGTTTGACAGTGACACAAGGTACTAAACACACGTCAGCTGTCAAAACCTGTGTTGCCAAAACCAAACCAGATAAAAAATCACCCGTTACTTAGAACGTAACCCTACTTGAAACTTAAAGCAAACCCGTTTTATTTCAGAACTGTGAGTAGCTTACTGGATCCTATTTTTTTGAAAATATTGTTATTCCTTATCAGAGCAAGGTAAAGAGTTTGGGTTTTGTGCTTAATGAATTATTTTTTTTTTTTGAGTATTCAAATTATCTATAGTAATTATATTTTATACAGGGTGAGTCATGAGCAATGCGACAAAATGCTAGGGCATGTAGGTTGCGTTGAGACAAGAAAAAAATCGTATGGGAGGGGGGGTCTATTCCCCTCCGTTTAGCCGGGAGGGGCAATTTTCGAAAAAACTGACTTAAAATGGGAAAAAAATTATTTAAAATCAACGGCTTCATTCACAATGCTGTGCGATACGTTTTTGAAAAGCCAATAACTTTTTCTTTCATTCTGTGTTTAAATAAATCTATTCTAAGAAATAGTTTTTGAAATATTAATTTTCAAAGTCAAAATTTTGAAAAAAAAAATTGAAAAAAAAATTTCAAATTCATTTTTTTCAAAATTTTACGTAATTAAGTGCTAATTTTAATTTCAAAATTCAATGCTGTTATTAATTTTAAGTCTAAATAAGAAAACCGGATGCAAAAATTTTATGTCGTTCTCAAGAAAAAAAAAAACCAAAACCGCCTTTTTCTAAGAAAAACATTTATTTTTATTGTAACGAAGCAATTTAAGAAGCATTAATCTTAGTTTTTTTAGTTTTTTTTATTCCTTTTATTTTAACTATGTTTTTTATTGGAAGTACTTATAAAAAATTCTCGATATGATCTCCATTGTTTAGAAGGCATAGATTATATCTCCTTGTAATGGCTTCACATAAGTTTATGCTTGACAAATTTTCCTGCAATTTGACTCCAGCGACTTCAATTCGTTCCTTCAGTTGTTCCAATGATACTATTTCCACTTCGTAAACATAATTCCCTAGTAAACTGTGCTTCATCCGTCCAGAATATTCTTCTAAAATAGTTTTGTTCGGTTTCATTTCTAAGTAGTAATGTTCTACAAAATTCGGTTCTCAATAACTTGTCGTTTGAGGTGAGTTCCTGAACAGGCGTAAAGTGGTACGGGTGTAAATTTTCCGCCCGAAGTACTCGACATGCTCTAGATTGGGACACTCCAAGCATAGTGGATATCCTTCTTGTACTGACGGAGGGATTATTTCGGACTAAATCCAGAATTCTTTCATCTAAGATTCTTGACTCATCAGAAACTGGCCTTTCGCTTTTTCGATGCTCCAGCACTCCATGATCTCTTAGACGTCGGTGGATTCTTGGAAACGTGCTATGATGGGGACACCTCCTATCGGGATATCTTTCAGCGTACAGTCTTTCGGCTTAACGACTTCGACCATTAGCTAAACCGTAGCAGAAATGCATGTCCGTTAATTCTTCTCGGGTGTATGAGCTTGACATCGTTACGTGTTAATGAGTTAATATTCAAATTGGAAATAATTACTAAGCAAAACTGCAATGCCTTTTATTTATCTTGCGTTGCAATTTTCTTTTTTTTTTTCATTAAAAAAAATGCGGTTTTATTGTCCCTATTGTCCCCATAACAGGTAGAACCCATGGGCTGCGGGCAGGCCAAGGCAAAAATATTGACAGGTCAGTTTTCAGAAGTTATCAATGAAAATAATATTAATCCAGGGTTATTCCAATACTATTTAATTTTATTACGTTCTCATAAAACTCCAATTAAAAAAAAAGTAAAAAAAACTAAGAATAATGCTAAATAAATAAATAAATTGCTTCGTTACAATAAAAATAAATGTTTTTCTTAGAAAAAGGTGGTTTTGGCTTTTTTTTAATTTCTTGAGAACGACATAAAATTTTTGCATCCGGTTTTCTTATTTAGACTTAAAATTAATAACAGCATTGAACTTTGAAATTAAAATTAGCACTTAATTACGTACAATTTTGAAAAAAATGAATTTGAAATTTTTTTTTCAATTTTTTTTTTTTCAAAATTTTGACTTTGAAAATTAATATTTCAAAAACTATTTCTTAGAATAGATTTATTTAAACACAGAATGAAAGAAAAAGTTATTGGCTTTTCAAAAACGTATCGCACAGCATTGTGAATGAAGCCGTTGATTTTAAATAATTTTTTTCCCATTTTAAGTCAGTTTTTTCGAAAATTGCCCCTGCCGGCTAAACGGAGGGGAATAGACCCCCCCTCCCATACGATTTTTTTCTTGTCTCAACGCAACCTACACGCCCTAGCATTTTGTCGCATTGCTCATGACTCACCCTGTATAAATCATTATTTAAAACCGGCAATTATTTAGTTATAATATCTATTACTTCGTTTGTTACATTCTAATAATTCTTTTATATAATAACTAAACATATAAATATGAGACATTGTCATTCGATATGTAGTATGTAATCAAATAAATAAATAAAAATAAATAAATAAATAAATATGTCGGAAACTCAAAAAAAAAAAAAAAAAAAATTTGTAGGGGTAAATATTTCACAACATTAATATTTTGGACCCAAAAATGTACATTTCTTAAAATAAACTGATTTTGTTTTATAATGGTAGGTTTTTGGTATATTGCACTGGAAAAGTTTTGTGGAACACAACTCTATGGTTACCAACTGAAATAACCAATGGTTACACATAACCAGAGCTGAAAAGACTGGCCCTAAATCTTTTATGTCCTGAGAAATATAAGCAAAATTATAAAACAAAGATTGCTTGCGGAAATCTAAAATTCCAAAGAAAAATGAATGAAACCTTTGTTACAAATTTAAACACAAAAAATGAAAACTTCAGATCTGCCTATACTTCTTTTTTTAAATGTCTTATTTGAAAATTAAACTGATCTTACCCTTTTCATATAGAACGAATTACTATTAGGGATAAAACAATCCATCAATTTTAGAAATCGACTTCTTCTATATTGACTCTATTCAAAGTAGGTCACATCTAACTTTCGAGAAAGTTACAAATTATGTAAATAAAAGCAATAAAACAACCTATCACTTTAATATTTAGTTTTTTAACTAAAAAAAATGTAACACATCCTGGGACAATTTTTTCCATATCCCACATCACGAATTTCTTTTCATTTTCTTCCCATGCTATCCTTTATATACATTTATTTTGACAACCAAAAATCAATAACCAAATAAAAAAGCTTAAGTTCATTATTGAACTTTTTTTTTCTGATTTGCACGCAATTTTGTGATATTAGAATACTATCAATTTAATCTGTTAGCCGAAATTAATGTGGAAATAACATCAAAATATTTTTTTTGAAAAAATGTTATACAGAATTGAATACAAATCTGGATTTTTTTCTAATTTAAATTTAATACTGTGTATTTGGAAGTTCATTTGTGTCTTCTTATTTTTGTTTAGTTGGTACAAGAGCTCCATTATTTAATTAACATAAAAAGCAAACAGTTCATTTAAATAACTTCTAAAAATTAAAATCAGTAATCGGTAAAAGTCAAAAAGTGCACATTATTACTAAATTAGGTATTGAGATACATACCTTACACTGCAATGCATCGTCATTGTCAGTTTCAGATGTAAAGATTTACAGTTATACGATACCCAATCTTTTTGTACTGAAAAAGACATCCGTAATTTTCAGAAGTTATCAATGAAAATAATATTAATCCAGGGTTATTCCAATACTATTTAATTTTATTACGTTCTCATAAAACTCCAATTAAAAAAAAAGTAAAAAAACTAAGATTAATGCTAAATAAATAAATAAATTGCTTCGTTACAATAAAAATAAATGTTTTTCTTAGAAAAAGGTGGTTTTGGCTTTTTTTTAATTTCTTGAGAACGACATAAAATTTTTGCATCCGGTTTTCTTAATTAGACTTAAAATTAATAACAGCATTGAATTTTGAAATTAAAATTAGCACTTAATTACGTACAATTTTGAAAAAAATGAATTTGAAATTTTTTTTTCAATTTTTTTTTTTCAAAATTTTGACTTTGAAAATTAATATTTCAAAAACTATTTCTTAGAATAGATTTATTTAAACACAGAATGAAAGAAAAAGTTATTGGCTTTTCAAAAACGTATCGCACAGCATTGTGAATGAAGCCGTTGATTTTAAATAATTTTTTTCTCATTTTAAGTCAGTTTTTTCGAAAATTGCCCCTGCCGGCTAAACGGAGGGGAATAGACCCCCCCTCCCATACGATTTTTTTCTTGTCTCAACGCAACCTACACGCCCTAGCATTTTGTCGCATTGCTCATGACTCACCCTGTATAAATCATTATTTAAAACCGGCAATTATTTAGTTATAATATCTATTACTTCGTTTGTTACATTCTAATAATTCTTTTATATAATAACTAAACATATAAATATGAGACATTGTCATTCGATATGTAGTATGTAATCAAATAAATAAATAAAAATAAATAAATAAATAAATATGTCGGAAACTCAAAAAAAAAAAAAAAAATTTGTAGGGGTAAATATTTCACAACATTAATATTTTGGACCCAAAAATGTACATTTCTTAAAATAAACAGATTTTGTTTTATAATGGTAGGTTTTTGGTATATTGCACTGGAAAAGTTTTGTGGAACACAACTCTATGGTTACCAACTGAAATAACCAATGGTTACACATAACCAGAGCTGAAAAGACTGGCCCTAAATCTTTTATGTCCTGAGAAATATAAGCAAAATTATAAAACAAAGATTGCTTGCGGAAATCTAAAATTCCAAAGAAAAATGAATGAAACCTTTGTTACAAATTTAAACACAAAAAATGAAAACTTCAGATCTGCCTATACTTCTTTTTTTAAATGTCTTATTTGAAAATTAAACTGATCTTACCCTTTTCATATAGAACGAATTACTATTAGGGATAAAACAATCCATCAATTTTAGAAATCGACTTCTTCTAAATTGACTCTATTCAAAGTAGGTCACATCTAACTTTCGAGAAAGTTACAAATTATGTAAATAAAAGCAATAAAACAACCTATCACTTTAATATTTAGTTTTTTAACTAAAAAAAATGTAACACATCCTGGGACAATTTTTTCCATATCCCACATCACGAATTTCTTTTCATTTTCTTCCCATGCTATCCTTTATATACATTTATTTTGACAACCAAAAATCAATAACCAAATAAAAAAGCTTAAGTTCATTATTGAACTTTTTTTTTCTGATTTGCACGCAATTTTGTGATATTAGAATACTATCAATTTAATCTGTTAGCCGAAATTAATGTGGAAATAACATCAAAATATTTTTTTTGAAAAAATGTTATACAGAATTGAATACAAATCTGGATCTCTTTCTAATTTAAATTTAATACTGTGTATTTGGAAGTTCATTTGTGTCTTCTTATTTTTGTTTAGTTGGTACAAGAGCTCCATTATTTAATTAACATAAAAAGCAAACAGTTCATTTAAATAACTTCTAAAAATTAAAATCAGTAATCGGTAAAAGTCAAAAAGTGCACATTATTACTAAATTAGGTATTGAGATACATACCTTACAATGCAATGCATCGTCATTGTCAGTTTCAGATGTAAAGATTTACAGTTATACGATACCCAATCTTTTTCTGAAAAAGACATCCGTAACTTTTCATACAAATTCGGGCTGTTTCATTTTAGCCGGCCACCAAAAAAAAAAAGTCGGTATTATGATAGACCTCATTAACATTTTATATTACTACACCAAAATTCTAAGCCAGTTGGCTGAGGAGATTTTCACCCTCAAAGTATCTCACTTTCCCAATTATACATCACTTATACAATGTCATTCAATATAAATACAAAACAACAGATAAAGCGAGTAGATTGGTTCAAGACAAAAAAAAAAATTGTGCAGGGGAAGGGGTATATCCCTCGCGGTTGGGGCGATTTTCTCAAAATTAACTTAAAACAAAAAAAAAAATATAAAAAAAAAAAACTGAAAAACAATATTAAAAAAATAACGGTAATACTTACAATGCCCTGTTATACCTTTTTGGAAAGCCACAAATCTTTAATAAAGTAAAGTTGTTTGAGTGAATTTAAACCATTGTAAATGCAACACCATTTTCCAAAGGACACAACTGTACTTGTTCAAATACATAGCCCTCTAGTAATAAAGCAATAACCCATATTTGAAGCCATATACTAGGCCATTCCCTGCATTACTTTTGTTTACATAGTCTCTTCGTATATAGTTGCAGAAACCAGGTCACCTAGTAGTATTGTTGCAGCCGCCGTCGGTCGTCGCCGCGCCGTTTTTGACACACAACATCGTACCTAATTTCTACCCCGTCTTACAACATAGATCAACAAGCCCGTTTGTATAGTTTTCTGTATATAAAACAAAATACTCCCCAACGGAAAGGGATGCACCGCACACTAGCATCCCCCGGTGTAAAAGGTTGCATTCTCCCCTTAATTTCTCTCTGCCTTATTTAACTGCGAGTGCATTTTGTAGGGAAAAAGACAAAAAAAAAACAAATGTGGGTCACTAGGGCGAATGCGTACTATTTTCTTTATCTTTTTTATTATATGGGAATATTAACCATCGAATCGGTATAGGTATACCCGCGAAAATTGATATACGCAAAGAGTTGCACATTTTCTCTCTGGAATATATCCCTGGTTGTTTTGTAGAATTTCTGTTCTGTAGGCAATAATTTTACTAAAGTGCAGCAAAGGACTCTAAAATTTGTCATTCCTCCCTCGGGCATACTATTCTGTTGTTGTGAATACGGCAACAATATTCTGTCAATCAAAAGTGCGTCTGTGTTTAATTGGCTATTGTATGTGTTTGTTTGCAGGGGGAATATAATGAAAGAAGTGAATGGGGTAATTTTCGTTTTGTTTTTAAATCTTAATCAAATATTAACTCTTTTTTTGCAGGTTAACAAACGTATTTTCAAATGCACCTGGAGAGGATGCGATTTCACAGAGAAAACATCCTCAAATATTGAAAGACACGTTCGAGATGCTCATATTGGGTGAGTTTTATTAATTTTGTTTGTAAAATATAAAATTGCGTTAGGATTGTTGAAACAAAAATTACTTAAGATACGAATGTTAAAAAATAAAAAATTATTTTTCAAAATATTAAATTCAAAAACTGTATTTCGAAAAAATAATTCGATTTATTTGTTAACGGAAGCAAAAAAGAACTTCCTTATCGAATTCATTATTTTATCGATTTTTAGTTCATTTAAATTCTTAAACAATTGTCCACCTAAAGTTTCTTTATTTGAAATACTCCAAGTGCTTTATCAATTAATTTATTTGTTTGCATTTGTTGCCGTATTTTTGACCTGCAAATCATGGATATACATAATATGTTATATGTAGTATGTATGTACATCACCTATAAGATTATTTTAAAAATAATAATATAGATCCCGACATTTTTTAAACTTAATCTTGAAAATTATAAAAAAAAACTGAAATTTTATTATTATTATTAAAAAAATATGAATCTGGCAATGGTGAATTGTAAGAAAATTAAAAATTATAAGTTAAAAATTAAACAATTTATAAATTAATTAAGTTTAAAAGTAAAAAAATTCAATATTTATCAACTAACAAACTATTAAGATAGTCAGAGATAGTCTTTTAAGTTAAATGCCCTGGAAGCAGCGACATGCAACAGTGCTTTTGATAAAGTTCTCCCATAAGGCCTGCATTTCTTCACAATTTTTAAACTTAAATAATTGATTATGACATAAAATATAACGTTTACAAGTAACAAGATACATTCAAAGCTCTTTCTCGTCCAGAGTCAGAACAGAAAGTTAAGCAGTCTTCTTAGATAAAAAGAAAAGGATTTTTTTGAAGTACTATCCTATGACCTCTTCCAGCTTAACAATTTTTAAAAAAAATTAATGATATCGATCGCAATCAACAAAAAAAATTTTGCAGAATGCAGTTGTCAGTATAAACATAGAAAAAATCCTGGTGGTTACTTTATATGACCTTGCATGCCTCTCACTTAATTAAAATACCCGCGCCTATTTCATACTGCCCTTCACCATCGCCTGACCTTGTATCATTTATATTCACCTGGGTGTGTCCTGTGATAAATTTATACTTTCAAATAGCTCTATAAATAATTACATACATTGGTGTGCAACATGTGAAAAACAAAAAGACAAAAACATCATAGCAAATAATTTGACGAAAGAAATCTTAAATGTCGAGAGCTATCGCATCATCATCATTGAGTATAATCATGCAGCAACACCTAGAATTTTTATTACAGAGCTAAAATTAAATTTAAAACAAAAAATCAACAAACACAATCGATTCGAACCTTGGCCCAAAATAAAAGGTAGCTGTTCCGTCCCACTATATTACCGACCGACTAAATACAATTCACAGCCCGACTTGGCCCAGTAACCCAGTTTATAACGTTTAAATACTCCCTTGCAATTTTATTTAAAACCAGTACATAATGTACCCAGTACATTTTATATTTACTTTGGCTTACAAGGTTGTAACGCTCACTTACATACATATTTTACATCAGAAAGATTTATATAAATGTTAGAGAGAAAATGAGGGGCATGTGCAGTATTATGTTGTTATAGTTTGCAGTAAATTCATAGTGTTCGTCTTTTTTGAAAAAAAAAAACGGCTATACACCATGTTAGAAGTAGGTTAAATTCACCTACTTATAGTAAGTCAGGGCAAACAGTTATAAGGTGCCTACTGTTCAAGTAGTCAGACGGAAGCTAAAACCAGAATCAAAAAGATTTTAGTTTAGTTTGTTCTAGAAATTATAGAAAAGATTTTGTTAATTTTTATAAATGTACATTGTACATGTATGGTGTTAGCTTTTATTACAAAAAAAAGTTTTCACTAATATTTAAGCCATAGAGAACGCAGAAATTAATTGTCTGGTGTCTAAAACACACTTTGCAACTTGAAAAAGTTTTGAGAATAAAATGCCAAACTATACGTGCTATCACGATCCGCATCCAGCTGAAAAGCTAGAGGAGGATCGCAATACTCATAAACAATTCTTGGAACATCATGAGAAAGACGAGTTAACAAATGAAAAAATGCAAGTGACAACAATCAGGCATGAAAAAGAAAGAGTTTAAAATAACAGCAATATGCTGTCTACCGAGGCGCTTCCAACCGAGGTGCTTCCAAGAATATACAGAACTCCTTAATTCGCTTGGTGGTGATTTTAATACTTCAATACTAAACGCCAATTTAATGGCCATCTGATCCTAACAAAATACCAGACCTTATAGACTTTTTCGTGGCTTAACCATTAAACAAAATCATATAGGTCTTTATGTTTTTAATTTATTATTTTTTTTTTTAATTTATGTAGGCTTGTAGTGTAATGCAAATAAAAACAAGTTTATTTCATCTTTTCCCAACGTTTCGTCGTTATCCACGACTTCTTCAGGGGTATCTGATCTTTTTATTTGTGGTAGGTAGGAAGGTATTAACAACTTTACAATTTTTAATAATTTGGTTTAAAAAGAGAGAACTTACATAATTTGATTTAACAATTTTACATTTAATTCACTTTGATTTAAAAAAAACGTTAATTATGTTATTTATATATTTAATTTAAAACAATACAAAATAAATTAACATACAAATTTAATTAACATACAAAAGACTTATTATTTTACGGAACAAACAAAAATTAAAACGCGGCGCCGCGATGAAGAACAGTTTGTTATTTTACTAATCTATAGCAGAACTTTATTCGTAGTGCATTCGATTAATTTCACTTGCGATTATAGGTACATATGCAGGTACAAGGCAAGTCTTGGTTTCGTGAAAAAAAGTTTTTAAATTACAATCAAAAATGACATGATAGAGAAGACGAAAAAAGTGGGTCCCGCAAACCTGTATGTCTGTCTCTCTGTCTATTATACAGCCTAAGCGGATGAGCCGAGTTACTTCAAATTTGGTAGTTAGGGTGTTTAGGGTAATACTATCGGAGCTTTTTTTGTAGGTCACTGTAAATCTAAACACAATACCTCCCAAATATCGGTTATCGAAAACTTTTGTTTTCTCGAAACGATTTCAAATAAACTTCACATGTGTAAGATGTAGAAGGTCTTTAACATAGTAAAAACCAAATTTTCAAAAAAAAAATTGTTTAACGGCACCTGCCAAATAACGGTATTTTTAATTTTCGACTATCTGGCAAAAGCGATTTGAACGAAATAAATTAAATATCGAAACTGTCCTACCTATTTTAAATTACATGGCATACATTTTTTTCAACATAATGTTTTTGTTAAGTCTTAAATAGTTTTTAAAAAACTCTTTTGCCTTAAAATTTCTTTAAAAACCCTCTGACGGATTTTTATGAAATTTAATTTAATGGTAGGTAGTAAATTAAATTTGAAAAACTTGCATACTAAAAAAAAATATTTTCCAACAAATATTTAAAAAAAATAAAGAATTTTTTTGAAAGCCGCTATTTTTTTGCATAAAAAAGGCTCTTATGAGAAACGACTCATAAACAAAACGTTGCCTATGGGTCGCTTCTCATAAGAACCTGTGTATTTAATATTGCACTCCGTAGAAAGCGACAACTTTACGCACGCAACGCTATGCTACCAAATGCCGCAGCCTCACCATGAACCTACCTGATGGATCCTTATTGACAGCCAAACCAATAGTCCAGTTCTTGGGAATTTGATTTGAAGAGAAGCTACGTTTTAATCAACACGCCACAACTGTGTTGCAAAAGGCTAATTTCGCATTCGGATTCATCCCTTATTACGAACGAGAAAAGGATTTACTCAGAAGACAAAATTGTTTCTCTACAAGCAACTCCTAAGGCCCATCTTAACTTACTGCTTTCCCATAAGGTTTACCATTTAAAAAACCAGCATGCAGAAACTGTGAGTTTTCGAAAGAAAAATTCTGAGAAATTAGCACGGGACTACAGTTTAACCGAAAGAGACAGAGGCATACTACGGCAATAAACATCATACGAAGCAGCTAGAACTTGGACAACCATACCAATCCGCTGGTAAGAGCTAGCGAACAGAGACACTCCCAACCACACTACCTTAGGTTAGGTTAGGTTAGGTTTATGTGGCTGTCAGGAAGACTACTGACACACTTAGACCACAGATAGGTCCGTTGTGATACCACGAAATGTGCGAGGGAGTATTTCTTTAATTAAACCAGTTGGAGGTTCTTATGAAGCGATGTAAAGATAGAATATCAACGTTCGACATATCGCTTGGATATCGTCGAAAAAGAAATTACCCAGGTGTAACCACACTACCTTGATGCAATGGCTCTTTTGGAGGATGAAATTACAACAATCAACAAATCATTGAACCATTGAATCATTAAATCATTGAAAAAAACGGGAAAACTAACGGGCTTTTATTTTTAACGTATCTATCAAAATACGAATGGAAAAATGATACGGTGACAATGGTTTATGACACCACAATTTTTACTGACGGCTCAAAAATGGTTGATGGAGTTGGTGCTGGTATTTTCTCGGAAATACTCAACATCAATCAATCCTTCCGTCTGCCCAATGCTGCTAGTGTATTTCAAGCTGAGCTACTTGCCATTAAGAAAGCACGTCGACGAGGCTTTTTACTTTGATGCAACCTCATCTTACCACCGTGGCTAAATGCCAACCTCCACCACCAAAATACAAGGACAACTGGATCTGAACAACCCGAGAAGACAACGTATCCCATTCCTTTATTATTTTTCATTAACAGCTTTACATATATTTTTATTTCTTAAAAATAACTTGACAATGTGAGAAGTTAGACCCTTATGTGCCAACACAACTTAAAAACTCCCATTTTTATATTTGTAACGTAGAATTAAGAGACAAAATTGTAAATATTTATTATTCTATAAAAATCGCTAAACCGTTAAAAAAAACTGTGTACTTAATATTGCACTCCGTTGAAACCGACAACTCAACGCACGCAACGCGTTCTATGGGTTGGACCCCTCAGTTAACTTAGCTTACATTACGTATATTAGTTTTATCACAAATAACATTTTAGTTGCAAATATGCTGCGTTTCTCGACGAAGTTTTGGTATTTCAAATCCTCTCCATATTTCCTAAACGCTCGTGCTGTGTATAATCAACATTATAAGGGTAGTCATAACCCCTTGAGTGCTCGCTAATTATATAAAAAAAAAATAATGTTTTTGTTATAATACAAATTCTATATATTATGTACATACAAGCTGAAATCCCGTCGAAAACGACGGTGGAAATAAACTATTTTTGGTAAAGATTCTAAGAGATTTTAATTTATAATTTTTGTATTCCTGTTAAAAGAGAGGAATCGTGACATCGCCATGAATTAAAATAATACGGTACACAACATTGTCTATAGTTATAAACACAATATTATTTGTATAGTATTCCTTTTAAGTAAAGTAAGTAAGTTATTCACTAAAATAAAAACTTTTCCACTTCATTTTTCCCCAAAACTTAGATTTCCACTTTAGTTTTCACAAAAACTTTGATTAATATATTTCTGCACAATGTATTGTGTTCAATGTTAGAGAATAATAATTTAGTATGTCCATCTTAACCACCAATGGTAAAAAAAGCTTTGAGTTTTCTTTTCGTGAGGTTAGTTTTTGCCGGTTCAAAGCTCATTCGATTCTTGTCTCTACTTATCCATTTCCAGAACCCAAAAACGGTTTTCATATGAGTTTTAATAGTATAGATGCCGCTGCAATTGAGATGGAGAAAAATATTCGTCTGTTAATAATTGGACGTACAGCTATGGGCAGAATCATTACTTTGCTCTTTTGGTGTTACCAAATATTTAAAATAATTATGTTATGCCCAATTTTTTCGAGTTGCGGAAGTTCAACTTTGGTGTCGTTTTTTAGCCAAACTGTCGACATTTGTCCAGAAATATAGTTTTCATGACCTAGTTTGACATTTCCTCTAGCTAACAGCATTTAAACCGTGTAAGTCGGTTCAGTGATTGCTGAAATACAGACGGATTAAGATTGGAGCTTAAAAATGCTTAACTTCCGCTGAATTTGTTTATTTTAAATTTAACCTTTCCGGTTCGAATTTAAAGTAAATTTAATTTGTTTTGGTGCTTGTCCCTGATAAGCATATTTTTCTTTAAATCATTAGTTAAAAGTGAACAGAGCCCTTTTTAAATCGGTAATTTTAAAGCTCATTTCGATGCTTGCCTCTACGCTCTACTTATCCATGTTCAGAATCCAAAAACATTGAACCAAAAAGCTTTTACCAACAATAACGAATCAACAATAACGAACCAAAAACATAGAACCAAAAACCTTGCCCCAACAATAACGAACTAACTGACTTTTATTTTATTAGAGAGGATTAAAAATATTAAATAATTAATAAAAAATAATTTCAACTAAGTAGAACCTTAGCAATAATTTAGTGGACTTGTTGAATTATTGATTCAAACTAGCCTTTTGTCCATGAAAAAAATGGCGTTTCGTGCGGATGATCACTTTGCACTCATCAGTTGACGACGAGTGAGCATCTTGTCAATACGCAAATTTCCGTTTGTTTTGGTATTTCGATCGTTTGTGATACAACACAAACAGAAGACTACAATGAAAATACGTTTATTCCGAGAGAAAAGATACAGCATCTTATATTCTAGATTCTAGAACTAGTGTAGAAGATTAAGATTTATTTTCACAACATTTTTAAAATAGTGGTTCTAATAAAAATAAGAAATACTGAACCCATATGGTTTAGATAAAAACTATAAAAACGAAAACTGGGAGTCATTCCGTAATTCGATTATCGCCAGAAGATCACGTTTCGACAATACTGTTGCTTCACGTAACATAAAAAAAACTATCGTCTGGACGATCACGTTTGTAGGAGTAAATATTTGCTTCACGTAAACCAGTAATCGTTCAAACACTATCAAGTTTAGACGATGTTTATGGTTAAACCATGTCTTTGACCTTAATGTTATGTTTCAATCTGTAAACTAATACTATGGAAATAAAATGTTTATCTATATATCTGTCTATCTATCTAATAGTGATGTAAAAGAATGCAGTCATATTAATGCTGCAGTCAACTGAATGAAAAGACTTAGGCCCTTATTGCGAGTGTCGTTTTTCTATCGATAAACGACTTTTGTCGATAGTCGAACAATGAAGATTTGATTTGGTATTGCGAATCTTAATTTTGAACGAAAAATTTCGTATAAGCTGTCGATCTTTGTCGTTCATATTTTTCTGTTCGACTGCGTACATCGAGTTTTATTTCCTCAACAAAATTATGTGCATTTCTTTTTAATTGGTTTATTGTTTCTAAAATAACAATATTCTTTTAATCACAGGGCAATAGTTGAGAGCAATTTAATAATAAATGCAAAATAAAACACAAAGAATGGGTTCGGTTAACTATTATTTAAAAAAAATTATTTATTGGTCTAACTAATGAAAATTTGCTGGTTAACGTCAAATGCCAAAATATAGGACTGACTGAAACATATGACAGTGATAAAACTGCAAAACTAAAAAGCCCATTTGTTTGTAAGAAATATCCCGAAAATTTTCCTATGATGAAATATTACATAAAAACTAAGGAAAATCTTCGAGTCATTTTACAGGCACACAAGCAACAAGGTGGCTTCTAGCTGTTAGTTTGTTTTAGTGTGCGTGCTCTTTGTGCTTTAAATGAATCCGTTATACATTGCATAACAACAAAATGGGAAATTAGAAATACTTTTTGTCTCAATCTAGAACTAACAAATAATTTTCCCCTACATTTACTATCACTGACACTACCCCAAATGCCAAAGTATAAGGTTTATTCACAATAAACAAAATTTGGACATTATGTCCTATTGGTAAAAATAAAATTTAATCTCAAACTTTGCATATAGGTACCCAAACTCGCACCCACTCAAAAAGAAAAGCATATTTTTAAGTATATCGACCTCACCGCAGTATCAGTAATTGGAATCAAAAGAATTCTTTTATGATTGCTTGCATTCTTAAAAATCTTGCAAAAGTCGTCAACACTCTTTGCAGTCTTAAAGTTGCTTAAATGCATACTGGAGTTATTTGACTATACTTTGAACTATTTTTTACTGCTTGAACCCTAGTGTAATTTTTTTTGGAAATACTTTAAAGATTGACACTGTAATCACTCTAAAAAAAGCATTCTTTTTATTTCATTCTTTTGACATTATTTAAGAATGCAACATAAAATGGGAATACGTTTTTTTTTTATGTTAAAAGACTGATATACAATATTCTGGAATATTTTTCAGAATAAAATTCAAAAATATTCTGAAGTACAAAATAGTTTTTGTTTGTCTATTACTGCAACGCATTGCTGTTTTGATAAGGTCTTATCGTTCGCAGCAAAAAATTCGCGTTTAATTTTGTGAAGAATGGATATGTTTATCTCTTTTGCACGTTTTAAATGTGAAAGTTATACAAAAAATTTCCCTTTTACTTTTTTTTTTGTCAGAAAATGCAAAAAAAGTCACAAAAATTTAATCTTAATTTTATTCATTGCCAAAAAGATTAAATATAAATAATATAATAAAAAAATAAGGCATTTCAGTCAATTTTGTTCGTTTTTTTTATTTACAAATTTGTCATGTATGAAAGTTTGACATTGAAATAAATTCGGAAAAACAACAAACTTTGTCCGAAATAAACGATATACGACACAACAGGCCAGAACTAAAAAAACCGAAGAAACGGCGGAATCGGATGAATTTTTGTTGGTTTACACAACAAACCAACAACAATTCATTCGATTCCTCTGATTCCTCCGATTCCTCCTTTTTTAGTTCTAGCCTATTGATGATTGAGTTACGTGAAGCTAATTTTTGACGATCACGTTTTCGATTATTGTTTTGACGATTACCGTTTTAAAAATTACGGAGTGACCAATTTGATTTCCTTTGAGTTTATAGCAAACAGAAAAATTATGTTATTTATCAGAGTAACAAGTAGAAATAACAATTGAAAGGGATTGTTTCATTATGTTTGAAATGGTAGTCAGCGTAAACTAAACTAATAGTGTTTACAACTCAACACTCCTTAAATGGATAAGAAATTATTAATGCAATCGCTCACAGTTTGTAAAAATTGGGTCGAGGTTATCTTCTGAAGTTCGGAACTACTCTGGCGTTCCACCTTGGACCTTTGTTGTTTCTCCTTTTCATTAATGATCTGCCCTCAGTTATTAATTTCTCAAAAATGTCTGATGTTCGCTGATGATGTAAACATTTTTAAATCTATTAAGTCAATTTCTGATAGTTTAGAATTACAAAAAGATATTGATAAATTGAATGAATGGTGCTGTAAAAACTCCTTAAGCTTGAACGTAAGTAAATGCTCAATTATGTCTTTTTCAAGGTCCGTGATGTCTTTATCGTTTAACTATAGGATTGCAAATGTTATATTACAAAGAGTTATAAACTAAAAGGATTTAGGAGTCATCTTTGATTCACATCTTTCTTTTAATATACATATTGATTATATTATATCAAGAGCTAACGCTTTGTCTGGATTTATATTTAGGAACTCCCAAGATTTTCGGGATCCTTATACATTGAAATCCCTATTTGTAGCTTTAGTTCGTCCCATTCTGGAATACTGTTGTGTGGTATGGTCTCCTCTTTTCAAAAAAGACTTGATACGTATTGAAAAAATTCAAAAACGATTTACTAAATATGCACTTCGAAAACTGAACTGGTCTAATTCCATGCCGTCTTATAATAGTAGATGTTTATTAATTGATTTAAAGCCTCTATCTTGTAGAAGAACTTACTATTCTGTTACATTTGCAAGAGATGTCATAACGGGACATATTGACTGTCCCCCTCTTTTAGCTTTGTTCGGTATATATGCGCCATCTAGAACTTTAAGACCTAGATTTAATAATTTTTTGTATATTCCTCCGCATGCCACAAACTATGGCCAAAATGCTTGTGTAAATTTCAATCAGTATGCAAATGTTTTCGATCTTGATCAAAATAGAATTTTTTTCAAATGGGTTGTTATGGAAAATATTATTTAAAGTTATGTCCTTTTTCCTATTACATATCAACCTATTATTTTTATTTAAATTTGTATTAAAATTGTACTTAGTCTAAGAGAGTCTTATAACTTATAGACGTAAATAAATAAATAAATAAATAAATAAATAAAAATACATTATTGAAAAAATTAACTGCACAGAAAATATTTTGAGTTATTTGACTAATATATGTATCTGTTTTTTGAAAAATATATGCAACTGTTGTTTGACCAATATAATGTAACTACAGTTTATGTGTTTCAAATCAAATGAAATTAATTGGATACATTCATAAATAGGTATAATTTGATATTGATAAAAAAAAGTTATTTAATTTAAAAACAAGTACATTACAAAGTAATGTAATGACAAAAACATATCACTGTGTTCCGCAGCAAATTGAAGGATCTTTAAGAAGTGCATAAACACGCGGGGAATAGATTTTCGCCAGGCGAAATGTTTTCTGGCTGAACTTCATAAGGCTATTATATTTATGTAAAATAATATTTTCTAAAATTATTTATCTGCACTGTATACAGGAAATAGATCATTTTTTGATTCAGTAAATTCAATCGCAAATAGTGCATTCGTCGTCAAAAAGGTTCATTGTCAAATAATGTTTATTACAAGCACATTGGCGTTTTGAAACAAAATTAAGCAGAAACAGCTTAAAAAGTTAACTCGAGTATTTTAATAAATCACATATTCGTATGAATATACATTATATTATACAGTTGAATAATGTTAACGAACATGTGATTTGCCCTACTACATTATCAAACATACAAGGTAATTCAGTAAAATTAATGTTTTGTAACAAACATTTGTAGTTTACGTTTAAAAACACTTTACAATCAGTTTGTACGCAGATGACGTTTTCGAAATTTTTATCATCTGAATTTTGTTTTATTAAGGGCTTGATTCATAATATGTAAGTAAGTTTCAATTAAGCTATTCAGAACTTTTTTTTTACAGAAATCAACAAAACAATACACAGCAAGCAAGGAATTTAACTGCTGAGTATTTTACTTGAAACACACTCAGAGACTGTGAAACAAGCCCTAAGTTAACTTAAATTGTCATTTCTGAATATACATTTCAATTTCAGAACTACATTTCAATTTCACTTTTAAAAAATAGAAAATCTGATGGAATCAAAGGGTTTTAATAGCTATTTGGTAAATGTTGGTCACAAATGTTTTGCAACTGGAAGCTATTTCGTTTATTGATACAAAAATAAGATTTAGCGAAAATACCTTCCATCATTTTTCAATTCGCTTAAAACTCAAAACTCAACTAACTTAAGAAAACAACACGAATACAAAAATGAAATTTTAATAACAACTCATATTGGGTATGTTTTTTTTTTCTTTTATTTATATCTATTAACTTAATGGTATAAATATAAATGATTCAAAAACTAAAAGGTCATATGCGTTTATAATATCAAATTTTTAAATAAAAAAAAAAAAAACAAAACGTTCAACATGGATGGAGGGAAATATAAATTAATCAAAAAATATAGAATACATTTAAATTTGTCGTATATTGTAAATTATCATCGTTTTTCTTTCTAGTATTCTCTAAGTAATTTATGCAAAATAATGAACATTCTTTAAGATTCATTCTATGAAGGAGCAAAATATTATTTTCTCTTCTCTTGCCTTCTTTTTAATAATTTAATTAATCTCAGGAAAAAGCACAAAGATTAGTCGTGCTCGATAATTTTTTGTTTAATCTAATATGCCGACTCCTTTTTTGTTTTTTTCTTCTCAAAGTTTTATCAATATTTTAAACTTAAATTCTTTTTTCTTTTTTATAATGTGATTTATAATTCTACTTTCACTTTCTCTCACTGTGATTACAAACTACTTTGAACTTAGAAACGAATAAACGCAAAAAGAACTTGAATATTGTTTTTTTTTTAGGATACTATGTGTGTATATATACGAGTAGGTATAACGTGGATGCTCTACGTTTTATTTATTTGTTTGTTTTGTTTAGTTTTTAGGTGGATTGATTCATTATGGCATGCGTAATGTCCATTGATGCCTCGCCCATTCCATTGACCGTGATTCCATTAACCAGATTCACAGCTAAATATATATATATATACATATACAAAAAAAAAAAAAAAAAACAATGTTGAAACATTTTAGAACTCATTTGGTAACAAAATTTATTTGAGATTTTTACCACCATTTCGAACTCCTTGAGAATCTAAATGCTGCCAATATTGTTCGGAGGGTGATTGTGCACTGGTACCGGGTGGAGCTGTCACTGGGGCTCCAGTATATCTAAAATAGGGATTCTTCAAATCGAGTGTATTACTCGATGATATTAAAGTGCCTTCGATGTGTAAATCAATCGTTACATCGTACGATTGCCGACGATTGGCTTCAAGAAGTACTCGTCCCGTAAGTATTTGTCCTCGTTTTATGAATATTGGCATTGGCAGTAGACAACGAACTTGATACCAGTGGGTAAGAGGCGCTGTTGGCGAAGTTGATAGCCAAACTTGTTGACTCGAACCGCAAAACTCAACATCGAACCAAAATGCCAGACCATGACATATTCCAGTTGTTAAAATGTGGTACTCAAGTGGAATATCTAGAAAGATGACAAAGAATATAACTTAATTAATCAAAAATAATAAAATATTATGACTTTTAGTTTTATTATAATAACAATAAAAATGCTAATTGCATTTCATAGCAAAATTGTGTGTACTTTTAATTTTTGAACATTAATCGTTGAAACTGATAGTCTAAGGGCCAGTCTTTTCAGCTCTGGTTAAATTTAACCATTTGCTGGTAACCAAAGAAACATGCAAAATCTGTGGTTAACCACTGAAATAACCAAAAGTTACAAATAACCAGAGCTGAAAAGACTGGCCCTAAGAATAACTACAAAATGTTATCGGAGAGCAAAGTTCTACCTGAAAAAAACAAAAATATATGAACTGTGGGAATGAGCAGTTTCTATAGTATGTCCACTAAAAATTGGCAGTAGAGGGAAGATAGGGATGTTCGTCTCTCATTCGCACTTCTTTGCTTTCCATAAGGTTATCTTCTTTCAAAAGCTCTATAAGGGTTGCCGTAGTAAGCATTTTGAATTGGAAAAAAATTAAAAAATATGATGTAGGGTTACTTTTCTTCTTTTTTAATTAAAATTATTTTCTTAATTTTTATTTATAAAAATGAAATGAAATTTATCTTTTTCCACACCACCAAGAGGTAAGATAGTAGGCGCGTTTTTTAAGGGTATCCCCAGACTGTTCGCATAGACACCGAAAAAATGCCTGCTACTTGCTTCACAGTTTCCGTTTTATTTTGCAGGTTCTTGTAAATCTTTTTTGTCGCTTCTACAATTTCTTTTTTTTTGTCGGCGCTTAAGTCTTTCGATGTTTTTGAATCCATTATAAACTAGATGAAGGAGCACAACAGTAGCAAACTTCTCAAAAAATTTACGTTTTTAAAAAAAGTAATATTTACAACACTTCACTTCACATTAATTTCAAAACACTAATCACAAAAATAGGTACACGAAACATCAATACCGACCGCCCGCGCGCTTTAAAAATCTACGCAAATAAGAAAAAATATACACGAAATATCAACCGACCGACCGGCACGAGAATCTACGCAAATAAATTCTTTAAAGACAACAGCTTACCTACATTTTTCTAACTGCATTTTAAGATTTTCCCCACATAAAAAACACAAACATGATCAACAAAAACACTGCACGATAACACTTTTGTACTAGTAATATGCTCATCTCAATATCTCATTATCATTTCATCAATAAAAGGTATTTTTTAAGCTCTAAAATCAAAAGTTCCTCAAAAGAAACTCAATATAAAAAAATACGAAACGAGTTACCAAATTGACAAAGGTATCTCTGTTCGAATGGATGTTAAAAGAGGGTTGAAATGCATTAGCCAATCAGTGCGTATTCAACTGTACGCTAGGCAGGTCGTTGTTGAATCTATGTCGGATGCGATCGAAAAATCATTGGCGCTTAAACATTTTTTAAATGGGGTTTCTTTCAATTCAGTATAGTGCACAAATAAGGCGCGCTACTGATTTTGAAAAAGCTTCCCCATAAGGCCTGTACTGCCAATTTATAGAGGACAAACTATAGATTTGTATTGACAGTATGTACTTATAACGATTGTGTAAAACTATGAACATGTAGGTATTTCCCTTGAGAAGTTTCCTTTGGAAATTGGTTACCCGGCCCAAATATGATTAGCTTAAAGATGTATTTAGTTTAATATTCCGATAATACACGCAGACATTGTAAAAGCTGACAAGCCAATTTATATTCTACTCATAAGTAGTCTCTTAGAAATACTTATATGTGGGAGACAGAAACTTCTATTTGTTGATTGTTGTAATAATATATTTATTATAACGGACCTGCACTATCTTTGACCACAATTACTTATGTTAGTTTTACCTATGATTAAGCAAGTCTTACAAACGTGTCTTACACTCAGCCCTATCATCGTAACCGATCGGACAGAAATTGTCTCCGATTTGTACGAAATGTACGAATTTTACCGTTTCGACTGATGAATCGGATAAGCTTCCGAAAAAAATTAATGTATGCGTCGAAAATGTCAAAATCAAATTAACGCGCAGTGAATTCATGCGATGAATGGCGATTGTAAGCTTTGTGTATGTTCCGATTGCCTCCGACAACAAATCAATTGCGGAATTTAGTCCGATTATATGAAAAATAAATAAATAAACAACGGGTGACTGCTGTATTTGAATGGCTTGTGACCAAGGAAACGAATATTTTTTTTGTTTAATTACATAAATAACAAACATAGATATTTGTTTTGATTCTTTTTATTAGTATACATGCGCCGACAGGCGTTTTAATTTCTGTTACGATTCGGATACCATGAACAAAATACGATGATAGGGCTGACTATATCTGAACTTAGACCCTCAGTCTGAATAGCGAATTTGAAATTAGACTCAAAGCGAACGTTTGGGTAATCATATAATAATATTATAAAAGTAAACTTTGACATTTGAATAGAGAACATCTCCTTTCAGGAAACTTTAGCGTTTTTTTTTTTAACAAATGAGTTTAAAAATGTTCGCTTCAAGTCGTACGTTGGGTTCACTATTGGTTAATTCTGTAAGAGAGTGAAGGAAGTCTTTTTTATACCGTTTTTATTTCGTTGCCAGCATATAGCGTATGGATGTTGCGAACTTTCGGCCAAGTAACTTATAGAGTTATTTTCACAGTAAAATCAATCTCTAAATAAGTATTCCAACTATGGAGCTTATGCTGGATGTCCACCATGATTGGAGATGATTGATTCATGTTCCACGAAGTGTTCTTACTATAAAGTTCGAAAATGTTGAATTTTATTCAGAAAGCTCAAGTAGATGATTTATATCTTTTTATATATGGCCAAGATTGTGTTGCAAAAACAGATAACTTATTATGTTCTTGCTTATTTTCAGATTTATGTATATAATTTCAAAACAATCGATTTGAATTTTTCAATTTCTACAAGTCATGAATATCTAAAACTTTTCCAAACTAAGATCGGAAATTTTAAGTTGTAATAGTGCACAACTCGTATGATTATAATTTGCGTTTCATTGAAATACAATATTGTTTTCGAAGAAAAAAGAAAATTCTCAACAACACACAAATCTCTGGAACAAAAGATTTTCCACAAAACCATCTGTTAACGGCCTCATGGTGTTCTTAACTGTAAGATCTGTTAATTAATTAAACAAAAATAGTGTGTTCTGCAAAAACTATCCATTGTAGATTTTCATGTAAAAAAACCTTTTAAATTTTTTTTAACTAAAAAAATAACTTAGAAACTATAGAAAACAAATAAATGATAATATTCACCAATGTTGTGTAAATCCTTTTCGTTGTCTCGCAAAAAATCACACACGTGTCTCACAGATTTGGCCATACAAATTCTTATATCGAATGTATCAACAATAGGCTGTCTTAAATATTCCTTCATGCCTTCTTTATGCAGTGTAGTCAAATCTACACCATGGAATGCTGATTGATACCAAAAATTTGCTTTATTATATTGCTCTGAGTATAGAGATTCATCACTAAACGGTGCTATATGCAAATCACCGTGTGTAGGGAACATTTTTCCATTTGGTTTAAGCCATTTGCGCGCATGTAAGTAAGTTTCAAGCATACGCTCATTAAATAACATATAGCCCATCGGTTCAGATATAATAACGTCGACTTTTTCTGGCAAATCAATCTCTTCAATTTTGCCAGGCATAATAAATATTCGATCTTGAACATTATTCGATTCGACCAATTGCTGGGCATATTGAGCCATATTACTGGCTTCGATGGCATAAACTTTAGCTGCGCCAGCTTGTACGGCAAAAAATGATAGGATACCAGAACCAGCTCCTACATCCAATATAATTTTGTTCTAAAAAACAAACCAAAATTATTATTTAATTTTTTAATTACAACTTAAAACAAAATGCTTACATTAAAATCTATAGAATTCCCTAGGATTGCCTTTTGATAGGTGCTCGTTCGAACGTAGTCTTGCATCATATTTTGTTGTTGACTTAAATAACCATAAAATTGAAAATACTGTGAGGCGGAAGACTCTTCAGTTCGTTGTGAGAATACTGATTTGGGGCGGAGTCGTTTAACATTGTCTATAATTTTGCGAAATTTAAGGTGATCTATAAAATATAAAAAGAAATTGAAAAAGAAAATAAATTTAATTTTTAGTATTGACAAACCTTTTTCTGTTCCGAATTTCAATAGAACATTGTCATTGTCCAGTGTGAGAGCATGCGTTTGACGACCTAATTGAGCCGTATCCACATCGGATGTTATAAGATATTCTTTATTGTAATTTGGGTCGTTGTCTGCAAAATATTAAAAAACAAAAAAAAGGAGTATAAAGAGCAAAGTTAGTTCAATTTAGGTTGTTTGTATAAAAAATGATATGATAAAGATAAAAGTAAAGATAAATATTTCGAGTCAAAAACGCACAGAATTGTATTTTTTTTTCAAATGTTCAACAAAGTATACAATTCATTGTGTTGCTGTATTCTGCTTAGAACTTATATTAATGCTTAAAAAAAACATAAACCAATGATAATTTTAAAGTATGTAAGTAAATTAACAATAAACATAGGTATGTAGTTAATATTTTAAAGATTCTAGAAATGTTATATTCTAAATAAACTGATGTCTGCCTTATAATTCGAATGTATTCGTGGGTTTCATAATGAACATTTATTTTGAAAATATTCGTGCAATAAGTCATATCCTACTATACTTTGAAGGTGTAAGAAATTTCATTGTCACAATGTGAAACACCAAATTTGCTTACTAATTTTGTTGTTCAAACGGTAGTGTAATTGTTTGCACAAACTAACCCTTTTATCTGATTTTTTCTTATAATAGGGTTAAGTTAGAGAAAAATTCCATAGCAAATTGCATTGTATGCAGCTCAAAAAGATAACTGAAGCCGTAAATGGAAGTTACCGAAGTACTTACCTGTTAATTAGTTCCTCATTTTCGTTTTGCAGCGCACTTATGCATTCAAGATATAAAAGACGTTTTAAATGGATTATATGCACCTCATTGGTAGAAAAGATGCTTACTCCCACTTTTACAGTAAACGTTTAAACTCCACTTTTAGTTTAAACTGAAGTTCATCAATTTATTCGGTTTTACAGTTTTGTTTAAACCTTGAAAAACTTTTTACGTTGCGAAAAAAATTGTGTTTTAAAATGTAATGAATTTATGAAAAAGATTTTAAAGATCACCGAGGAGGAAAACGTTATATTTTTTGCGAACATGAGAGAAAAAAAACGAAAAAAAAACAAATCTCACACGTTTGTCAACAAAAATATATATTTGTTGTTTTTTCGTGCGTTCTTTTCATCAGAAAGAGTAAGAAAAGTCAAGGAAAGAAAGTTAAAAACAAAAAATGCTACCATCCGCTTTTCATGAAATCTAGTTAAACGACGTTCAACTGAACTTAAGTGCGGATTTCACTGTGAAACAGGACGAGTTAAACAAAAATCAGTTTAAGCGTTCACTATGAAACTGGGGCTTAAGCGAACTAGGTAACTAACTTTAAATTAGGTACGCCATTCAACGATATGATTAATATTAAATAAACACGGTCTTTTAATTATTAAATTTACTTAGGGTCATTTGCTGAAACGACACTTAAATATTTATGTTCAACATAAGTCCTTAGTGACAGTTTATGTAGAGGAAAAAGTATTAAGTACATATGAATTTTCGTAGAACATAAATTACTCTCTTTGATTTAACTATGCACTCCCTCATTGGAGGAGATACGTATTCATTTAGGAATATCTATCTGTTTATAAAATGCAGTTGGCATAAGAATTTATGATAGCAGTATGGATGGATGATTCATAAAAAATCGTAATTTTTTAAAACAAAATGATCTGGAGTTCTTTTCTTTTTTCTAAAAAACAAAGTCATTCAAATCACTCACTAGTTCAATGCCCCCTGTTCTTTGCAAGCAAAACAAAAAAACGCACATTATCATTCCTTACCACAGGTGCTTATTTTCCAATTCACTTTACACCTTTCTATAAAGCAGTATCAGAACAAAAATTCCAAAACCAACCTCAAACATATAAAACATTAACCAGAAAAAAACAATAAATCCTTACAAGTTTATTTTTACACTACCTATAGCTAGTTACTTAAGCTCTCAAAGAAAAAAGAATTTGAAGCAATACAATATAAAATTTACAAAACAGAGAGTAAAATCAGCAACAAAAATTAACTTTCACACATAAAAATGCCACAAACTGACAGAACAAGCTTTCAACCTTCTTTACAACAAATCAAAAAAAAAATAATGAAAATAAGAAGGTACCTATGCAGTTTACAAAGCAACTTTTATTGTATGTAGGTATATATTATGCCTCTCAAGGTCCCTGCGCCTCTCATGTATTTATATTCTTTATGTTACGTTATTACGTACAAATTCACAGAAGGCCATCCAAAATACTCTAACCAAACAACCAGAACAAAATAAAACCTTCCTACATAAAAAGGAGGCAATTTAATGCAAAAATAACACACACACAAAATAAAAAAAACACTGCAACTAAGCCGAGTACACGGCATAAAATCGATTTTCCAGGTCAATATAAATGTAAAGAACATCATCTCAGGGTTATAATGATGCATCAGCATAAACGTCTCCCCGATAGGCATAGAGTGAAACAAATCAATAGAAACAAAATATTATGTTCTTTTGCGTCCCAAGATGAACAAAAATTCGATCCTTGTTCTATTGTTTAGCTGGTTAAGATTCTATGCTTTTTAGGTAAGTAATTGATTTTTTTTTAGGTTAAGATGAAACAATATTTTTGGCTGAAAACTTCCTCCGTGATTATATGGATTCCAGACACGATACAAAATTAATCAAAATTATTGACTGAATGTATTATTGATATGCAAATGAAAGAAAGGAGTTGAATAATATGTTAGCCAAAGTATTTTGTTAATTTATAATAAAACCAAATTGATTGGTATAAATCTCAAGACAAGGCAAGCACCAGAACATAGCAGCAGCTGGGACTATTTTTAAAAGCGTCGGGGTAGCCCTTGGGTGCTTCACAAGAAATAGAAAAGAAAACCACCCCAAATGGAGGATTCCGGTGCTATAAGAATTGAATAACTCACCTAAAACGACTCTTAGCGTGACGCCTTGCGGATCATAGTTACATACAAGTGTGCAGCTTCCGTTGTATTTATTGCTAAATTCCAATTTCGATTCATTGGTGAACTCGTATATGTTTACTCCGCGAAAAGCTCTGTCCATGGACACCGCCATTATTCTCAATATAAATTTTTGTTTTTTTTTTTTAATTTCGGTCGAGTTTCCCTTGTTCTGGTCTAGATGATTCCCTTATCCAGATTCTCTTTATATGGTGTGGAGTAGCTTCGTCTATAAGCGAATTGTCGTGAATTTTATGTTGGAAATTTTTTATTTGTTATGGGAAGAACACGATTATATTTTTAAAACAAAAAAATAAAATAAGAAAATAAGTTTAATAAGATAAAATCCAGGGGGAAGTCGTGGTAAAGCCAAAGACAACGAAACGAGAGAAGACAACGAGAACAACGACTGGTTTTTGTTGTCTCGCACCACAGCACGTTTTTCTTTTCGTGTATTTTTTGTATTCGTTTTTTTATTCCCTGGTATTTTTCTCTTTCTTTTGGCAAAAGAAAAATGGCAAATTTGTAATGGATCGCTTTTGCTTTTTCAAATTCACTTGAAGTTTTCGTTTTTCTTCACGCTTTTATTGTAAAATGTTTTAATTTTTGTTTCTCAATTATTTCTTTTACTATTTTATGACAGCAGAAAAAACAACACGCACGAATTTATGAAGAGACACGATTTTCTATGTGGTGTCGCGCTGCTGGCTGCCGAGAATCGAGATGATAATTAATTTTTTTTTCTTGCAGTTGGAATTAATTTTTTATTGCTATTTCATTCTTTATATCTCTTTCGAATGTCATTTGCGAAATTGTATTTTGAAGCAAGAGTGAAAGAGATGGGCGTTTGATAAATTTGTAGTATTTTCGCGGAAGAGCACGAAAATAAAGCGAGAGGGATGATTAATTTTTGCTTGTGCAACTTGTCTGGCCCAGGTAATGGTATAAGATTGTAGTAGATGTTGAAAATTTGTGGATTGGAATGCAGGGATGGCAACGACAAAAAAAAAAACAATTAAAAATTAACCTACCTATATTTTGTTTGTGATACGATGAACGTTGCGATATAAAAATTAGTGGACACTATTCTTGTTATGTACTAACAATCTTTATTTATGTATAATGTTTTTTTTGCTGTTCCTATTAAGAAAAACAAAAATAAATGTGGCAAATGGGATGCTTCATAAAGGGTATTCATCTAACGACGTTAATTCACATTTGATGTAAAAAAGTATCTTTCCCTCATACGTTTGTTTTCATGAACGCCCCATGAAATCTGTTGGCGTAAATTGGCATAGTTCGTATTATGACGTCACTATCATCTTTAAACTGGACAAAATGGCGATTAGGGTATATTGAGTGAGCTACTTTGAATTTTTGGTTATCATTTGTTTTTATATATTTTTGTTTTATTCTCACTTTCTTAATTTTTTTGAAAATTTGTAAAACTAAATTTTTCGTACTGCAAAACGCTCTAAAAGGGTATTATTTGCAATTTAATATGTTTACAGTCGTAAACATATATGATATTTTTGTTTTTTACGACTTCTGTCAAGGAAACGGACATGTTCCGGTGATGGCGCTGCTCCATGATAGAACTATAGATTTGTATATATAGGGTTAAATACTTTGCATTTCCTATAATTTTGTAGTTTTACCATAAACTTCGGAATTTCGATTTTCTCTCTTTATTCAGCAAGTTTAATTTTTGATTTGGTTTCCACAATAAAAAAAACCACATAAAACGTAAATAAAAATTTAAACTTGTTATTTTAATGAAAAATTATTTTATTAAGTTCACACCATGTTTCTAGGGAAATTTACACAATCCTGAATGACAAAATCTCAAATTCCATAAATCTCGAATTTTCGAGATTTTTTTTTGGTCGAAAGTTAGAATTACGAAATCTAGAATGACATATTTAGTATTAAATCCAAAAGAAACTGCATGCACCCAAACTTGCACCCACACCAAATCCTATAATAGGCCCTGGCAAGGGGTTTGCAAGGGGGCAGCATGTCCCCTCATACCTACCTCACTGTTTATACGTCATAAACTGAAACTTATTTTTGTTAGTACAGCAGTATTTTTGCATTCGAGATGTTGTGATTCGATATTTCGTCATTCGAGATTTCTACATTAGAATTTGTCATTCGAGATTTCGTACCCAACCCTCTTTCTATCGTTCTAAAAATAATGTTGGCTCCCGGGTTACCATTATTGAAATAAAACAATTGTGCTTCCAAATCTGTTATTTACAAATTAAAACAAAGCGGTTTAAGAAAAACAGTATTGCAAATTATCTTAATTTTATGTATGTTTTATTTACAGTCCTAAAAAAGCTCGACGCTCTGTCGAAGATGATGGTTCCTTCTCAGAAAGTGATCACGAAGAAGAGTTTTACTATACAGAAATTGAGGATGAAGATGATGAGGGAAAAGCACCTAGTCCACCATCACCGCCAACACTCAGCCATCGTGATATGGCACGTCCACCACACGAAGATCCCGAATACCAAAGACAAATTGTTGGGAATTTTAAGTAAATATAGAATATACAACATTATTTAAATATAAGTTATTTTAATATTTTTTGTATTATTTAAATATAGGCAAGGGCTAGCACAATCTCATTCGGTCAATTCAAAATATATACACATCAACAACAATGGCGCTAACAATCAACATCATCAACATAATACTTCACACACAATAAGTATTCCATCGTCTCCGTTAGCCCATCATAATTATACATGGCCATCGCCAGTGCCAGCACAACAGCATCATCCACAGCAGCCACAGCAACAACAACAGCAAAGTCCGGTGTCACCAATAAAACATCCTCGTTGGTCACCACGTCCGTCCACATCGGTTGCACCATATCCATCACCAACATATGTTCATCATCACCATCACAACTACAGCAGCAGCAGCAGCAGTAGTAGCAGTAGTAGTGCTGGAAGCCCAAACAGCACAAGCGGCCATATAAATCATCAAATGCCACATCAGACGATAAGCCACCACCAATCATCCGCATCTCAACAACAGCATCACCAACAACAGACACATTACCATCAGCTGATGCAACACAGTATACCAAGTTCAACAACGGTGACTCTAAGCCCAAATATCCACCACACTGGCAATAATCAACAACAACATCTCCATCACCAACAGCAGCAACATCATCATCATCATCACCGAATCCAAACACCGTCATCGCCGGCCTCAATAACTGCCACAGTAACAACGACCCATCGTTTACAATCACCAAATATACAGACAAAAACGAAAGGTACACCAAACTCACCAAATCGCCGCACTCGTGGTGAAAATAAAAAATGTCGCAAAGTCTACGGAATGGAGCGTCGCGAGCAATGGTGCACCCAATGCAAATGGAAAAAGGCTTGCAGCAGATTCGGCGACTGAAGGCGGCCTAAATCGTCAGTGACAAAAGTTCCGGGACAAAGAAAGAACAATATAATTAGTAGTTGTAGTAGTAGTAGCAGCAATAACACCATCACTACCACCAAGAGAATCAACAACAAAATCAAAAAAGCTGCAACAATTAGTTTGACAGCAATAGCAGCTGTCACAACATCGGTGGCAACCTCAGTCATCGTTCATCATCCATCAACAACCACGGTGCAAAAAACAAACACATCTACTACCCCCACACTGGCGATTGCGAATAATATCAATACAAATAACAATAACAGTAATATGATGAATCAAACAGAGTCCCCACAAATAAATACAGCTAAGTTCTTCAATAATACGCTGTTAAATTAAATGAAATTTATTTACTTCACTAAAAATAATGTTTTTAGTTAATTTTTTTTTGTTGTTAAATATGATGCAGTTAACTATCGAAGCGAATAATCGTTAGTTTATGCATCATTTGGTAACCTTCCTCTCCTCTGCAAATACATATTTATTATTATATTTTTTTGTTTATTATTATTTTGTTTGCATGTTTCTTTTTTATTAGTTTTTAAGACTTTAGACAAATTTTTGCACTGTTTTTATTATTATTATTTTAATGTGTACTCTTACGTGCATTATATAGATAATTTTTTGATTAAGTTAAAAAACATAACAGATATTTAAATATTAAAAACATACTTTTTTTAGTTCTAAATATACACGTGAGTACCTCTGAATAGATAAAAGGTAACAGAAAAAAAATTACAGTAATTTAAATATACACATAAATAGAAAAAAAAAATAACAAAAATCTTAACGTTCTTCGAGTAAAATATCATTATGTTCGTATCTCTTTAAATATACAAATTGTTTCTGTAAATGTGTGTTAACGAAAAAGAAAACACTTAAGCAATCTAAGTTGAAACAAAAAAAAAACCGGCTATAAAATTTTTTTTTTATTTGAAATAACTGAAATAAATAAACAAAATATTTTTGATTAGTTTACAAAAAATATAACATAATTTACATATATATATATATATATATATATATATATATATATATATTTATATAAACTATAAAATTAAGACATACACTTAATAATTTGTTGTAATCTTGTTTAAAATTTTGTTTATTATTTGGTATATCAGTCAAAATAAAATTAAACAAATTTTTACTGGAAAAGAAACGTTATATTATGTAAAAATAAAACAGAGCCATAAATATGAAGTACAATTTTTCTCTATATCAAACATAAGCACTTAAAAAACAAACGATTGTATACACAATTTTAAATTTTTTTTCTGCACAAAATAGAAATCTGAAAAAAACTCTTAAAAAATAAAGGAAACCCACCAATTAGTATTATTGCAAAACAAAGAAACGTTTTACATACGAGTTTGATCTCATTTATATTTGTTTTTTCCTTTTATATTTATTTGCTAAACTAGTAAAATTGTCAAAATAAAAAACAAAAATTATTTTTTTCGCAAAAAGATTTCATATGCCTACACAAATGATTTACAGCTTAAATAAAAAATCGATTTAAAAATGTGTATTTTACAAAAAAGGTGGTAACTAAAGGAAGACGAAAAAATGACATTCGAAAAACTGTATTTCAACACAGTATGTACCAAGAAGAAATGTGCAATAGAAAAAAGAATAAAATAATTCTTTATTATTGTTAAATTTGTATTATAATAATTGTCTTCCAAAGAAAACATTTTACAAGATTGATTGTGTTTTTATTTCATTGTAAAAAAAATTAAATTTTTAACAAGATTAAAAATTCTGTTGCATTAAAAAAATATGTTTCTCAATTTATGCGCTCTGTTTTGTTCTTATAAAAAAAACTTGAGGCATATTTACAATTTTATGTTTTGAACTTGAACAAATATCTTATCGCTTATTTTAAATTGTACATAGTATCGTTTTTTTGTATGGATATATATTTTTGTTTTTTTTTCTCAAAATGAGAACACTTATTATTTGTTTGAAATTGTCTTCAAAACAAGTGTTAAGTATAAAATATTGAATAAAGAATCGAGTCCACTCAGATGACGTTTACAGGTCAACTTTTTGTTTATTTTTATTTGTTGCTATAAAATATGTATGGTCATTTGGAAACATCCGTTGACATTCAAAGAATAGTTGAAAATTTATAAAACGGAGTACCTGTTCAAAGCTCAGTTGGTTATTCATTTCGTATGAATATAAGGCACAGAATAATTTTGTATTTAATGTACACACTTTCAAGAAGTTTTATTCATACCTGACAAATGATATATTTACAATAAAAAATTACATTAATATATTAACGTGAATGGAATTTCTGAGAAGTGAAAAGGGTTTTCTTTGACTGATTGAACTTTTCCCATCATTTAAAACTCTACAATTTGTAAATATAAACGAAAAAAATACATTCTAGTGAACATTTTGATTTCTGGTGAACTGTTAGAAACGACCGACAAAAATACAGCACCATAAAAACCTTTCAACAACTGTAATTAACTGACTTCCCGTTTGGAATGACAGTTGACGAAATTTTCTGAAATAGTTTAACACAAAAATTTGCATATAAAATTGATTTAATTCCATTTTTGCATTATGTCGTTTATACTCCAAACAAGGAAAAACGATCGATCGTTAATTAATATTTTAAATGAAAATCGAAACTATATACGAGCAAGAAACGATAAAAAAAAATCATAATGATTAAACCTGAATACTTTTTCTAGGAGAAATTTGCTTGCATTGAAAATATTTTACTGCGATTTTAGTCACTATTTGTTATTCATCGTGACCATTGTTTTATATCTAATCACAACTTTCAGAAGGTTAGAAAACATTGTTTCATTGTTTATGTGTTTTGTTGCCCATATATTGAAAATTTTCCAGGTAAAATGTATAGTTCACTCTGTTAAGTAAAAGATTAAAAAATTAAGCGGGATTATTCAAATAAAATACATTTAAATGGGAAGATTTAAAGCTGTTTCAATTTCTGAAATTGCATAGTTTTATAGTGTATTCCTCTTTTAAACAAAGTTCAATTAATTTTCAACGGTCTATGCAGACACAAAATGAACAGTAATAAAAGTGTGGTTTTTCTGATCTTTACACAGGAATAGGCACAAAATGAGCAAACATACAATTGTGGGTTTTCTGACCTTCACACAGGAAGAAGTAAAATTTACTAAAAAAAATTAATTTAACTTATTTTCGTTATTGAAAACGAATCCCACGATCGGTTTTAATCTAGTAAAATGTATTTTCCAAAATGCAACAATTACTTTAGCTACAAGCTTTGACGACTGACTTCAGCTGCCAATACAAGCAACACCCCTGCGTTAGTTTCAAAGTGTGGTTCCGGCAAAAAAAAACTAATTTCTATAACAAAATATCTAATGTCTAGATACAAAGAATAAATCATAAAACATACCTAACAAAAATTCGCAATATTTCGTTCGGTTTAACATCAGACGTTCAGATATTTTATTGTAGGTACACTAAAATTATGAAATTAACATTTTTCAACAACTTTTGTTTAAAAAGCTGTTAAACAGTATTGCATGCATAAGAATACCTAACTCAAATAAAAAAAATATACACGCATTTTTTTGTTTCGTCTTTTTTTGTATTTTATAGAATTTGTTTTTTTTAAGAATTAAATATGCCTCATACAAACAATGTTCTTTTTCTTTAAATTACACTCTCTTTAGTTTCTAAGAAAATGCAAAGAAAAGGTCCTAAGAGCGAACAGTGATTCCTGAAGATTTTTGATAGAAATACATATTAATATCTCATATATTCATACACACTCATATATAACTCAATTATATCTGGAGAAAGAAACAAATACAACTAAATAAAAAAGGTTTTCGACAGAAATTGTAAACAAATATAGTTCATATAGATATACAAAACTGGACAGAAAAATAATATTACAGAAAAAAATAACATAAAAAAGAAAAACCGAATAAAGCCAAAGATTTTCTTTTAATCCACTCTTAAAACGAAAAATCAGAAATTATTTTGTGAAAAATATATTTAAAAGAAAACAAAGTCAGCAATATATTTTTCTAGTTGAACTACAAAACAAAAATAAATACAAAAAGTATAATTACCTACAAATATAAAACAAATTAATAAAAATTAAAAATATAAAATCAAAGTTTCAAAAGCACAAAATATACTGTAATGGAATAGCAAAAATCTTATATTATATCTACAACAAAAATATTATATATACGTAACTAATTTATAAAACAAAATAAAGACAGGATAACGAACATAAAATTAGAAACATATTGTTGCTTTGATCTTCAAAATAGTTACATAAATATTGTATGTGTATAATGTATGTATGTATATATAGGTACTCTTCAAACAATAAAAATAACCTTTTAAATCATAACTCTTAAATTTGCATAAATGTTTAAATTCAGAATAAAATATCAATTGAACAAAAATATAGACAACATTGCTTTTTCGATTTCTAATTGCTCAAAATATGTTTTTCTTTTAAATTAAAATTATTTTTTTTTCGTAATTTGATTATTTTTAGTTAATAAAATATTAAAAAAATCCATGGTCTTCTTCAAATAAATAATACAAAATAAAAAAAAATAAAAAAGTCCAAACATACCCAAATAAAAAAAAAACAGACTTAACAGAAATAAGTCATAAACAAATATAAAATTCCAAGCTTTGAATGTTGCTTCAAATGCAAAAAGACTGTATGTTTAAGAGTTTTCAATATAACGAATGATTGAAGACAAAAAAATCTTAACATTTAATCGGCTTTTTATGCGCAGTTTTGTATAAAATAAATATTCTACAAGTTGAAAAACAAACTTAAATGAGTTACATTTAAATAAAAAGTCTTAAGCCTTAACACCGAAAAACGTTCTTCTTTCTTTTTATAGATTTTAAACTAAAAAAAAAGTAATTTAAACGCAATCCTTATCGAGTCTCTATGTCGTTATAATTATAAAGTAATACATCATACACGGAGAAGGCTGATTTTAGTTCTCATCAAAAAAATAATAGTAAACGTTAGTTGTAAAAAAAATTGTTCAAATTACATAAAACTGTACGCAAATTATCATATCACGTTAATACTAAATGTCGTTACAAAAATACAAACAAAAGTTTATAAAAATAATAGCAAACATATATAGTAAAATAAAAATATTTATACTGTTGCGCGTAAATATAGATTTTTACGAAGAGGTAAATTTTAATTATATAAATAAGCAAAATGCATTTACATCACCTTTGCAACGATTTTCTTAAGTCTCATCAAACAACATGAAGACAAAGACTATAAAACGAAACACATAATTAAAAAAAATAAACGTTTGTTTGTATTAAATTTAAGCGCGTCTATATTAAAAATTTAATACTTTTTAACCCCAATCCCTACGATTAAAAAAAAATATTAAATGATTAAGAACTTATACAAATATTTTATAATTTTGTTTTAAGTTTATATTTTTCAAATTAATTAATCACTGCCAGAATTTCTTTTTTCGATCATATAATAAATGTAAACGTATCTAAAAAAAATTCTTGAAATCAATAAATGATTGTTAAAAAAATTGTGCTTATTTATAGAATAAACAAATACATCTTATATATATATATTATTAATATTATAATCGGCTATCGTATTTTTAAACCAATTGGCTAAAATAATTTAAACATGTGTTTACCACATACTTTATTTGAAACTTTTTAAAAATGTTATCTACATTTTCTAATAAAAAACAAAAATATTTTATAAATGATAATCGTCCAAAGCACGAATAGCAATAATTGTATGTTCATGAAAAGTAGCGTTTAAATATTAAAAATGTTATGATCATGTGACTTACTTATTCAAAAATTGAGACCTGTTCCATTTTTCTTAACAGAATGCGAGCGAAATGACTTTCTGATTCGTTATATTTCGAACAGATAATGTTTCCAAATTTTCTTTTATAGCTACTTCTAAATGCAGTTCCGTTATGAAATTTGAACTCTTTCTGAAAAAATGGGCCCATACTGCTGAGAGTGCTCATCAATGCGTCCTGCAGGAAATTAACGAGATTTCTACTGTGGCCACACTACGCGAATGCTTACCTCAATTTGTTCTCCCCATTAAGTTCAGTATATTAATGGTTGTAATTTTTGACGTTTTGCTAGCAACCCCTTGCTATGATGGATTTCCATTAATCTTAAGTTCGATTTCTAAAAAAAATCGAAATTCATATAAAAACTATTGAATGATAGATTGAAGATTCTTTAAATAAATATCAAAGATGATAACAATATTTTTGTCTGCATCTGTGGAATTGGGCACACAAAGTTGTGCTTGTCAAAAGCTGGACAGCTATTTATTTAAGAATTACATTTTTTCGTTTATTTCAAATTTCGATTAAATTTAAATATTACTTAATTACTGAAAACAAATCCAATTAAAACCACCTTTGGTGCTTACATTATTTTGGTATTAACGTACAGTACTCTATATGATCTTCAACGTTCATGGTTCACATTCTTCAAATTTGCGTATGCAAATGTATGGAACTGACATGACACCTGAAAATAAGTTACATTTTATAATAGATTATGTCATGAAATTTAAAAACTAGCGATTTGGCATCTAAGAAGTACCTAAAGTCTTATATCTTCAAAATATTTCAATAAATTCTGATTAAAGTTAAATATGGCTCTTTGTTTATGGTTCTCTATTAAATGGCTTTACGCTGTTGAGTGTTTGGCAACCCACCTTTGTAGTGGATTTCGTAACAGTGTGTTATTTTAGTTAATATTCGGTTTTGAAATTTTTTGAATGAAAAAATCGTTCATTTTATATTTTGTCAGTATTAGCTTTTTACAGAAAAATCATATTTGCTTCCATACAAAAAAAATATGAACAATCCCCAAAAAAGCAATCAAAAACGTCTCAGAACAAAATATTTAAAATTGTTTAAACAACAAAATGCTTGCAGTGATTCCAACTTATTAAACAAATAAAAAATAATAACTTTGCAAAACAAAAAAAAATTGGTAAAAACATACAATTTGCGCAACATGACTGAATTTTAATTAATTGTAATGTTAACTTTTACACTCATTGTAATCAAAATAAAAAAAAACATCAATTTAAAAAAAAACGACTAATTTTAAATATTTTCTATTAAAAACAAAAAATTTACACATTTAAATAAAGAAAAACATTTAAGTTCAATAATTGGCGAATAAATTATTGTTGTATAGTATTTAGAAAAATTCGAAAACAATTTTGTATAATTTGGTTTGGTTGATGACATTTTTTTTTATACATTGATACACGCGGAACTAAATTTTTACATATATAAAAATAAAAATAATTAAAAACATAATGGCTGACAATTACGGAAAGTTTTTCTGTTCATACAAAGTAATAAATATAAATATTTTAAGACTTAATTATTGCCTAAACTCGTTTTGATTGTAAAATTAAATTTAAATGAAAAAACAAAATGTTATACTATATAGAAACAAAATTCTATACCCCTGTTAATTGGGTTATTATGTCCTTGGCGTGCGTTGTCTTTAATAAATAAAATTAAAAGTTTATAATAATAATAAATGAAAATAAAATTTATTTCATAATATATTGTTGTTTTATGTTCGTATTTGTTTATATAATTACAAACTGAATCAAATAAAAATCTATCATTATTATGTAATATAATATTCATATATTTAAATATAAAACTACAATTTTGTTTTGCAACTGGTTGTCTATGATAATTTTTTTTTTATTTACTAACTTTAAGGTACAAAAAAAAAGAGAAAAATAATATATGAAACTTTAAACAATCTTTCAAAAGCATTATATAAATAAAAGTAAATCTACGAATAACATTAAAAAAACGTTTTTTTAATCCATACCTATAAATACCTTTGAATAAAAAACGATTAGAAACGCATATATACTTTTTAGATTTAAATGAAAACAAACAGAAATTCAAATAAATTTAGAGTTGTTTTTTGTAATTGTTTAAAAATTACCCTGCTAAACTTTTGGTCAAACTTTCAAATTGATGAAATATTGAAATGGTTTTGGAAAAAAAACAAACGCAACTGATTGTAAAAATAAAATCTTACATACCATTCAAAGCCATAACACAAAGCAATAAGCATTAAGTAAATTGAAAAAAAAATTCAGCAGGAACGAAAATTATAATTTCAATTAAAAAGAAAGTTTTAAAATATCCATGGATCTCCTTATACATAAAAAATAAATCAAACAACAAATAGACAAATTAATACTTGTACAAACTATAAACAAAATTATACTACATAAATAAGTTGAATATTATATACATATATGTTATGTATGTATATCATATTATAAAGGTAACATAACATTGAACAAAAAAAATGTGTTTCACACAACTTCAAAATATACAGATGAACATAATATTATTAAATACTTATTTTCCTGAGAAAATATAAAAACAGAGGTCTTAAGATATTACAAATAAAATATTGCTAAAGAAATGCATATATTATGAATGTTAAAAATATTAATAAAATAAAAAGAACTAAATGTGTACCTACGTATACAAGAAATCTAACTTTTTTGTCAAAAACAAAGATATGAAAATGCAAAAATATTTAAAACTTTATTTGAGCCTTTCACTGTTTCAAACGTAACAGCAAAACAAAAAAAAAATGGAAATTTAATTTCACTTTCACAACTGTGTATAAAAAAAATCTATCTCTGATTTGCTTCTACAATAAAAAAAAACATATATAGTAATTTACGATGGAATAAAGAGATTAAGTGTATGTATGTATGTATATTGTATATCGATGAAGCAAAATCAATTATGTATGAAACAGCAAGACAAAAAATGCAGTTACATAAAAAGAAAGAATATAACTCGATGAAAAACAATTTTATTAAGTTGGTGATTAAAAAAATACTGTCCCTAATAATATATATATATATCAACATTTATATGTATGTATATATAAATCAAGAACAAACATATATTAATCAGAGAAAAAATATAACGTTATACAATTCTGATGATGATGAAAAATAAATACAAAACAATAAAAATAGCGACAAAAATGTTTTTTTATTTGTAAACTTTAAGCTGCATTTAGACCTTCGTTCTTTTGGTCGGTGTACGTTGTTCGTTGTTGAACGTACGCGGAACAACGATAGTGTAAATGATAAAACCGAACAACGAATGAAGAACGAATGTAGAACGACCAAGTTCAAAGTGGCTTTGAATTTTCAGCGTTCGTTGTTCGGTGTTGTTAGACGAACAACGAACAACGAGAGTGTAAATGCGATTAAAGGCCCAACCATAATATAATAGTCGTTCGTAAATCGTAAGTAAGCAAACGAAAGCTAATGCTTGCGTTCGCGTGCACAACTATTGTGGTTCGCATACTTTACTGTTGTTGTAATTCCATGTTAAAACACAACTGATCGACCATATAGCTGAGGCGGGGAAATAAATCTGAAAGTATCCTAAAATTTTTAGTATACTCACGAAGCCAAGGGAGGATTGGCAAACAGCTGACTACGAATATGTGTTTGTGTGTCTTTTGACACCTATCCGGTTTTGGTCGTTCGCAAACTCATACGATACAGAAGTATCCAGATAGCTCTTTTGGTGTGCACCCGAACGTGCGCAATGTCATAGTTCTACGTCAAGCAGTGTGACCAACGAAATATTTGAAATCATGCTAAGTCCAGTATTTTAGCATGTTTTTTTTTTTAAGAAAAAGTGCTAAAAATCATGCTAAACATTTTTTCGAATACAAAACCTGCTAAAAATCCTGCAAAAAGCTTTAAACTAATAAAAACATTGTTTTTTTTCAGAAAAAATAGTATTTATTAAGCAAACATAACAAAAACATAAAAACCACTTCGTGACACTAAATATTTTATAAAAAGGAACAAAAATCAGTTAAATTCAATCATTGTTTTTGTAAACAACATTAAAAATATTGGGCTTCATTTAAAGCTTCTTCAAAAGCATCAGGCAAATCTTTTTCTTCTTCAGGTGTATTATAGAATGTTGCTAATACCACTTCTTTCACGATTTTGCTTGGAATGGCGAAACTGTCACAACAAACTTCTAACAAATTGTCTCTGATAGTGATAAGTAGAATACTATTTAGCATGTTTATTTTCATTCTATTTCTCCGTTGGTCTTTTACTAAATTCATGAAGCTAAAAACTCTCTCAACAGCAGCATTAGATATCGGCAGAACCAAATAAGATATAGCTAAATTTGATAGCTCTTGGTATGGATTTCCATTGGAAGCATCTGTGAATCTATTCACCTCACACCAAAACTCAACAGTACCTAATATCTACATTTTCCCAAACATTCAAGTGTAAATTATTCCACTGCGTTTCTATTTTACTTGCTAGTTCCGAATTGATTTTTCGAGTTTTGAAAAAAATCTGTTAACGATTGTTTGTGAATTCTCAAACAATTGGTTACCGAAAAAAAGTTGATTTGTTTCAAAATATTCAAATTTTCTGGTGTCCTTGCTTGAAGCTCTTTAATTAGCCTTAAAATGAAATGTTGATAGTTTTTTCTAAATTTATTTTCATCTTCTAATGTTATTGAAAGTTCTGATCTTAAGACTTGCAATTTTTCCTGAAAATTGTATTGGGCTCTGTTCACACTTACGTTTGTTTTGATTTGACTAACCTTTTGTAATTCTATACTTTGGCTAAACTGAAATCCTGCTAAATTTTCAAACTAAAATAACGAATCATGCTAAAAAAAATGCTAGCATGATTTGGTCAAAAAAACTGCTAAAAATAAAATTTTCCTGCTAAATTTAGCAGGAAAAATGCTAAATTGGCCACACTGACGTCAAGTTACCTTCAGTCGACCATAGTGGTCGAACGCACACGCAGGCCAATGCGCACGTTCGGGTGCACACCAAAAGAGCTATCTGGATACGCCTGTATCGTATGAGTTTACGAACGATCAAAAACGGATAGGTGTCAAAAGACACACAAACACATATTGGTAGTCAGCTGTTTGCCAATCCTCCCTTGGCTTCGTGAGTATACTGAAAATTTTAGGATACTTTCAGATTTATTTCCCCGCGGAAGCTATATGGTCGATCAGTTGTGTTTTAACATGGAATTACAACAACAGTAAAGTATGCGAACCACAATAGTTGTGCACGCGAACGCAAGCAATTTCATATGTATTTGGCTGGCTGTCAGATTTAAGTACGTAAACTGCGCTAACAAATTCCTTGTTCTCGCTAATTTCGTACGGCACCGTACTTACTAATTCTTCTATTTTGGTTCTGACTTAATGGTTAATAGACCATTGTTTTGCAGTGGCGTTCAAGGAATAATGTAACAATGTGCAAGTATTTCAGCTAACTTTTGCTTGTTACCCTACTAAATATGCGCCACTGCCAACATTGTGTTGTTATCTATTTTGTATTTCGGAACGAACTGGATGAAAAAACTGAATAATGTAAATGCTTCTTCGTTGAACGAACAACGTACAACGAACAACGATAGTGTAAATCCAGCTTTATTGTTGTTGATTTTCCATTTGCACCTTTCCACTGCACCTAATTGGATTTGCAGGGTGGCCCAAAAACTTGATTACTTTACTTCAGATGACGCTTACAGCCCATGGTGAAGGACTACAACCTCCAGCTCTATGCCTCCAGTTCCGCACATCAAGTTGTTCAAGTTGTTTTCCACTTGTTTGCGCCATCTGGTGTGTGGTCTTCTTCTGCTGCGATAGAGACTGGCCACATTGGGGCAAGTACACAGGCAACTTGAGTCAACACGTAAAAGAGAGGGAATGATTTTACATAATAAGGAAAGAGATGGGCTATAAAATGAAAAAAATGAACGATGCCCATAAAATTTTATGAGACTCGTTTCGTTCTCATATCGTTTCGCTTTTGACAGAAAACTTCATTTGCATAAGGTTGTATAAATTCGGTTATCCGTTCAGTTTCATTACAATTTTGTCTCCTTATTCGCCAGCCCATATATTTCCCTCTTATTGAAAATTATTCTCTCTCAAAAAGAAATATAGCTCCCGACACAACCTTCTTCAATGAGAAGTGCTGTGGCCCGATTAGGGAAAGCGAGTCGTTTTCAATTCGATATCTTATTTTCTACTGGTCTCACTTTGTTTAATTATTGAATACGAAGCGAATCCTTCCAATCGTTGCACTCAATTGAAAGCTACAGCATATTTTTTTTTTTTGTTGAAATCATCATGGCCGGGAGTAGGTGCAATTTTTTGTCATTTACTTCGAAATAAAATCAAAATATAATTAAAAAGACATGTGTATTGTGTTGGGTGTTGAATATTTGTTTAATTTTATGAAATAATTTATTGTTTCTCTCTTTAGTTTAAGATCCAATAAATATATTTAACTAATCAAACTCACATTTTTATTTATTTTAATGCAACAAAACATTAACCAAAAGGCATCTGAACATTTTTGGATAGGCTCTTGAACACAAGGAATCTCAATGGGAAATTTATATTTAAAAAAATCCTATTTAATTCAATTGACACAGCAAAAAGCTTAAATTTTATTCATCCAAGTAAAAAGGGATCAAATTTAACAAAAATTTTATCGCAATTGGCACACGGCCTTAGGATCCATATGCTCCACGAGTGACAGCTATCTCAAATGTTTGACCAGTTAGGCTGGCCATCAGGCCATTCATTGTTGTGTTGTGATTGGGGCCCTTAACTGTATAAAAATCTAAATTTTGATTTTGATTTTTGCTCAAGTTATTAGATTTGCGGGGCTAATTTGTGTGGTAAATGGCTGTTAAACGTACGCAGACTTATGCCCAGTTGCACCAAAATACACTTAAAAGCATTTAAGTTACCGGAGTAATAAAATGTATTGCCGTTTTAACTTAGGCCGTGTGTGAATTAGGTTAAAAGTTGTTAAATTGGTTAAATTTTGAAACTAGCGTGGTGAATAATATGGGTTAAAATTTAGCGAGCTGTGCAGCAGGCTAAATGTGTTAAAATTTGACGTTTTAATATACATAGATAGAGAATTTTGTATTTGTTTTTTTTTTTTTTTTCATTTGGTTTTAATCACAAAGGTAAACTATTAGCGCGAAAAGATGAACGTAAACGCAAAAAGGCAATAGTAATGGAAAACCATATAATATAATGTAATGTATGTATATAAGTTTAAACTTATCCAATTGAAAAATAAAATTATATTAATATTCTTTTGTGTGTAGGATCTCACGATGAAAAAAAAAACTATTTAAAATAAAGATAGAATTGGATGATTTTTTCACATCAAAAAATTCCTTGTAATAATGCGCTGATATTTAAAAAAAATACAAAGTGGTTCATCCTGGTGGAAAACCGGTTTCACCCTTTTTTACAATCACACACGGAATTAATTAGGCTGGGGAAAAAATGTATACATGAACCTTTGCTATTTGTGTTAGCATTAAATTGTTCGAGAGAGAGCCGATAATATTTTCGTATCCTAGTAACTGTATTCACGAATTAACACTTCCAACAACAAAATTAATATATTTTCATTTCCTAGCAACTGTATTTACTCTTTCGCCAACAAAAATGAAACGAAATGAGAGAAAATAATAATTTTGCAGGCCTCAAAATGTAGAAAGTTGTGTGTGTATTAGTTTTCCACTTCGTTCAACCACTTCAAACTTGGGGGAAGATTTAAGTCTGTTTACTGCACACTTCACTTCCCTCTTCTAGAAAATCGGTTTTCCCCCCGATTAATAAGACTCTTGTGTGGGGGCCAATAAATATACAATACTTCCTTAAATTGTTGTTCCTTTTGCAAAAAACAGAATACGAAATAATTGTTTTTTGTTTGATTCGAAATTTTTTACAGCTGTGAAAACTACTGTTCATGACTGAATAATCAAACTATCCATAATGGGAATTTTTTTGCAAAGATTTGGGACTGTTGTTTCAAAATATGAAATTAACTATACGCAAAACCGAGAAAAATAAGTAAAATTAAGATTTTGTTACTTTTCTTCAGACTGATTTTTTTTTACTTTTTATCTTTCAAGTTGCATTTTGAATAAAGAATTAACTAATGCCCAGTTTCACCAAAATACACCTAAAAGCATTTTAGTTAACGGAGTAATAAAATTTATTGGCATTTTAACTTAAAATAGTGTGCACCAACATTAGGAGGTGAATTTTTAAAAATGAGGAAACTTAATGCCAACCCCCGATTTTTATTCACCACACATGGGTCTCTTTCATTAGAGCAAGCGAGAGGAGATCATATCAATCGAAAAATTTCAACGTTCTCTTTGTCTTGCATTTTTAAGACGCCTTTAAAATTTATTTCGAACAAAATAGGACTTTAGTTTATTGGCTCTTTTAAAACTGAGAGTGGTTGGTGAAATTGAAAAATACCATTTTAAGATTTAACGTACCAATAAATACTTAAAAGTGTTTGGAGAAACTGGCCATAAATTGAAGAAAGAAAAACAATTTTTTTGGGGAAATTTCTTAAATCTTGAGATAATTTTAACCAAAGTAGTGTTTTTTTAAAAATCCCTTTTAATCAAATTCACACAGCAAATGGCTAATTTTTATCCCATCTCGAACCAAACGCCAAAATTTAGTCGTGGTAGAAAATTTAACCCAAAATTTTAACCCACGGCCTTAAAATAGGTTGCACCAACATTAAGAATTCCATTTTTAAAAATGAGGAATCTTGGTGCCAGCCCCGGTTTTTTATTCACCACACTTTGGTCTCTTTCATTAGAGTAAACGAGAGAAGTGCATATCACTCCAAAAATTGAACGTTGAACGACGATTGTACAACTGGTCATACAAAACATGTTTCCACCAGAGTTAAATCGAGGTTTATATAACCCTAGAATTAAATTACTATTTCCTCTCCAGCCCCAATTGAAAATTGTATATAATATGAGAAATGTGCAGTTTACTTGATTATTCTAAGATTATTCCTATCCCTAAAAACTCTGATTCGGGTGAATATAGACCGATAGCCATTTTGCCGTATCTCTCTAAAATACTTGAAAAGATTATGAACAATCAGATACGCAGATTTTTGGTAGAAAATAATTTTTTGTGTGCAAATCAGTCTGGTTTTCGTCCAAAGCAAAGCTGCACTACTGCTTTACTTAAGGTGGTAGAAGATATAAGACAATCTGCAGATGATGGAAGCATAACATTCCTTACGCTTTTGGATTTTTCTAAAGCATTTGACACCGTTAATCACACCATGCTCTGCAATAAATTGTCAAGCCTGTACAATTTCTCGTCACCTGCGGTGAAACTGATATTTTCATATCTAAGTGGTAGATTGCAGGCGGTTGTAGCAAACAACGAAACATCAAATTTTCTTCCTGTTTGTACGGGCGTTTCTCAAGGATCAATTTTGGGTCCATTATTATTCACTATATACATAAATGAGCTTTCGTCTCAAATTGTTAACTCTTCGTCTCATATGTATGCTGATGATGTGCAGCTGTACAAAAGCTGTCAATTAGGTCATATAGAAAATACTGCATATGAATTAAATCAGGATCTTGAAAGTATTTTTCTATGGTCTAGAAATAACGGTTTGTTCTTAAATCTAACCAAGTCGAAATGTATAATTATCGCCAGGAAAAATATGGATACATCTTATTTTCCAAAGATTTACTTGAATAGCATACCGATAGCTTTTGTGGACACGGCTAAGAACCTTGGAATAACCTTCAACAAAACTTTTACTTGGGATAGCCATATCAAAAATATACTAGGTAAGGTCTATGCTATGGACAACCCATTATATCACTTCAATTAAAACTAGGACAATTCTAACGAAAACTTTGTTAGTTCCCTCAATTCTCTTTGGTTGTGAAATATTTGCAAATTGTGATTTCGAGCACAAACGTAGACTTAACGTTGCTTTTAACAGTATTGCTCGATACGTCTTTGGACTAAGACGCTATGATCATATCTCAAGTTTTTCCAAATCAATATATGGCATAACCTTTCAAAACTTGTTAAATTTTAGAACAATAACACTACGCTACCACCAATTTTAAACGATTTTTTATTTACTCGTTTACGAATATTATTATTCGTTTCTTTCTATCTTTGGCTGGAGATATTGCTGTTGTTGTTGTTGTTCAAACACATTCAATGAAAATTAACAGAATGGTCAGTAATAAAAACTGACATTCTATAGTACAAATAGTACAATATAACAACAATAATAACAATAACACTACTGCATAATGTAATGCAAACTCGACAACCATCGTACCTTTATAATAAAATTCCTTTTTCGCGATCTACAAGAACGAATGAACTTGCACCAATACGTTACAATTACTTGGTGTCCAAAAGACAATTTTTTATTAATGCTTTCCTGCTGTGGAATTCCCTTCCCAGAAGTATCAGATTGATAGGTGGCACATACCAGTTCAGAAAGACCCTTGAGCAGCATTTAGAAACGCTTTGATGATGAGTTTTTTTTTTTTTTTTTATATATATTTCTTATGTTGATTATATTAAAAATGTTATTTTATTGTTTTAAATAAAAAATTATTTATTTTTATTAACTTAAAATGTTTCTAGTTTCTCTCTTTTTTTTTTTGTAATACTTAGTAACCATATATAGCTATTTTATATTCACATGGTATTATATACCGAAGCTTGCACTAAATTATAAGATATTGTATCTTACTGTGTTAAGACTTATACTTAAATAAATGAAATGAAAATGAAAATGAAACTTGTGTCGTGTTTGGCAAAAATTAAAATGTCAATTTGCGCAGTTATTTTTAATAGTGAATGGCCGGCCTTAATATCGCTGTATAGCTCGTAAAGCTTGTCGTTGAATCTTTTTTTTCACACTTCTTCCACACATACACAAAGGACCAACAATAACTCGAAGCAAAAAAAATACCCAAGTATTTTGTATCCAAAACTTTTAAGGGTATGCTTCTGCCCCATACAGCAGGGCCCGTATTACGTATTTCGAAACGAACGGCACGAGCACAACACAAGCGATTATATAAAACGAAAATAGTCCACGAAAATATTGCCAGATAAAAAGTAAAGATATAATTTTTTTAATTTTTTTGTAAAGATTTGGGACTGTTGTTTCAAAATATGATATTAACTACGCAAAACCGAGAAAAATAAGTAAAATTGAGATTTTGTTACATTCTTCAGACTGATTTTTTTTACTTTTTATCTTTCAAGTTGCATTTTGAATAAAGAATTAACTAATGCCAAGTTTCACCAAAATACACCTAAAAGCATTTTAGTTAACGGAGTAAAAATTTATTGGCATTTTAAGTTAAAATAGTTTGCACCAACATTAGGAGGTGAATTTTTAAAAATGAGGAAACTTAATGCCAACCCCGGTCTCTTTCATTAGATAAAGCGAGAGGAGAGCATATCAATCGATCGATTATATAAAACGAGAATAGTCCATGAAAATATTGCCAGATAAAAAGGAAAGATATAATTTTTCTTAAAGTGCATACAACTTCACGGCGTTGAATAGATGTCAAACATTGATCAAAATAAACTAATGGCCAGTTTCTCCAAACACTCTTAAATATTTATTGGGTTGTTTAATCTTAAAATGGTATTTTTCAATTGCACCAACCACTTTCAGTTTTAAAAGGGCCAATAAACTAAAGTCCCAAATAAATTTTAATGGTGTCTTAAAAATGAATTTCGATTGAAATGCTCTCCTCTCGTTTACTCTAATGAAAGAGACCGAAGTGTGGTGAATTAAAATACGGGGTTGGCACCAAGTTTCCTCATTTTTAGAAGTTCACCTCCCAAAGGTAGTGCAAACCATTTTAAGTTAAAATGCCAATAAATTTTATTACTCCGTTAACTAAAACGCTTTTAAGTGTATATTAATGCAACTGGGCATACGACGAGAAGTGGAATGGGAATTAAGTTGTTTCTATATTATTTTATAAAATACTAAAATGTTTTTCCATTATTTGTTCCGACAGGCGAGGATGCAGAAACAATAAATATTTCAAAAAGAATGCGCAAAAATATGTTTGTGTGAGAAAATGTGAGAGGCGAATAGTTATTTTTTTACAATGCTGGGATTAGTTTTAATAAAAGTGCAAGTGCGTTAGTTTTGTATTGGTGTTTTTTTTTCTAAAATTTTAATAAAATGGTCTCTTATTTTAATTGTTTGTTTGCCGTTCCGGACGACACAAACACAATACAAATATATTGATGTCAACAACAAAAACGAAAGCTAAACTACAGTCAAATGGCAGTCGTAAGAGAATATGAGTACCCACCTATCGTTGAATCTTAAACAATAAATCGTTTTAAGTAATCGCATTTAAACGAGAACGAGGCTTTACGTAATATATCCCTAGGTCTGGAATGATTAAGGGGTTGTATAACGTCTCCTTGATTCTATATAAGAGCCGGCAGAAACAACGGCTGGTTTTATCTCTGCAGTGATGTCATTTGCGTTGTAATAGTGTAATCCAGGTACCAGGTAGACAAAGTCCCTGACTACTTTCGAAGTTACTTCTATCCATCGGCATCTTGATGTTTTGCCCGATTCGATTATGTTAAAATTCTTTTCTATTTGACAGTCAAAATCCGTTTTCGATTCTATACTGGCACCATCTACAGCTCGATTCGTTCTGCCGATTGTACCTATGTCATCAATTAGTTGAACGAACGTTTTATAATTTGTACCACTGAGTGGTGTTGACTTGAGATTAGCGTACAATTCCTTCAAGAACAATAATAAATAAGTTGAAGATAAATATATTATATTGTTAGGTTTTATCTAGGTTCTTTTTATTAAATAAAACTTATTTCCGTTTTAATACAACTCACTTTACGTCTTTTTACTTTTAATTCCACTTAATATTTCAAAACACTCTTTATTTCCTTTTTACTTTCTTTATTTTAAATACAAACTTTATCACTTTCAAATTACCGGCTTGTACACGACTGATTTCAAATTCAAACTGACTGTCGGTCCGCATCCGCTTCCACTTTTATAGAGAAATGATTGGCTTATGGAAGGTTCTTGAACTTGCTAGAAACAGCAGGCAATGTAGTACAATATAGAGTAGGCAATGTAGTAGGTGTAGAGATTTAGTAGATGTATCGAACAGGAAGATGGCGTTTACCTCAAGAGATGAAAACATTCAGCACCCTTTAATTATTTGTGTAACACGTTACATTGCCCTCCTCTTAAGATTGTTCGACCCGAACAATTTCTTCACCATCTTCTCCACTGTAGCGGTATAGCCGATCAATGTGAACAACTTTTGGCTTGCCTCTTAGACCTCGCTGAATTCGATAAACCACATCCACATCATTGATCCTTGTAACAACACGGTAAGGTCCTTCCCAGTTTTGTTGAAGTTTTGGTGACAGTCCCTTTTGTCGATGAGGATTATGCAGCCACACTAGATCTCCCTCATGAAAAGGTTTCGTTGTGATGTTTGCATCATAGCGTGTTTTCATTCGGTCACTAGCTAGCTTTATTTTAGTCCTTGTCCTGTCATGGATGTCAGTCAGTTTTTCCATTAGGCAATCCACGTATTCCTCTTCATTTCGTTTTTCGCCCGTTGGACATCCGAATTTAATTTCGCTAGGCAACCGGATATTTGTACCGAATACAATTTCTGATGGATTGTGACCAGTTGTGCTGTGCACCGCATTTCGGTATGCCATTAAAAATAGAGAAATGTGTTGGTCCCAGTCTCGTTAGAAGTCACCTACTACTTTGGAAAGGTGTTCTCGTCTTTTTGATGCCAAGGAGCGAACAGACCTCTTGAAAGATTTTGGATTCAAAGGTTCTTCCTTGGTCAGAATGGAGCTCCATAGGAACACCGAACCAGGCAACTTGCTGAAGTAATCCATGACAACAAGAATGAATCGGTTTCCACTGTTAGACTCAGGAATTGGACCTGCAATATCGATGGCAATTCTTTCGAAAGGTGCTCCAACGTTGTACTGTTGCATCTTACTCTGTAGTTTTCTGCCTATTCCCTTGGTGGCTGCACAAGTGACGCATTTTTTGAACCATTTTTCTACATCATCTTTTGCATGCAGCCAGTAGAAACGTTCTCGAATTTTCTCCAGAGTTTTGTTGATACCCAAATGGCCTCCAGAAGATCCATCATGCATCTCACGTAGAATGTCATTAACCTTTGTCCGGGATACAACAAGCTGCATCACATAAGTTTTGCCATCTGAGGATTCCCATCTTCATTTGAGCAAACCTTTCTGCACATGAAGGGAATTCCATTGTGCCCAACAGGCTTTGAGGGTAGGACTTCTATCAGAAATGTCTCCCCATTCTGGTTTCTCTGCATGTTCTTTCCATGCAAGAATGGGTTCGATGTCCAAATCTTCTTGCTGCGCATTCCTGATTTCCTCGTTACTCCAGCCGCTGATGGGTTCAACTCTTGTTCGTTGTATGGCAATAGATTCCTTTTCTTCCTGGCGAGTGCAAAGCTTGCAGTCTTGGTTACATGGCCGACGAGACAGAGCATCTGCATTCGAGTGTAGTTTTCCTTTTCGATGTTGGATTTCATAGTCATATGTCTGAAGTCTCTCGATCCACCTGGCTACTTGACCTTCTGGATTTTTAAAATTCAAAAGCCATCTTAGCGCTCCATGGTGCGTCCGTAAAAGGAACCTCTGTCCATAGATGTATTTATGAAAGTGTTTTGTGGCCAAAACCAAAGCAAGAAGTTCTCTTCTGGTTACGCAGTAATTTCTCTCTGTCTTTGAGAGCACATTGCTGAAGTATGCTACAACTTTTTCTTGACCGTCATGAACCTGGGAGAGAACGGCTCCTATTCCGACATTGCTTGCATCTGCATCGATTATAAACTGTTTTCCAGGAGTTGGATAGGTTAACACTGGAGCATAACACAAGCGTCTTTTAAGTTCCTTAAAGCTTTTCTCGCACTCATTTGACCACTTGAATTGTTTTCCTTTTTCTGTGAGTTGGTGCAAGCTTTTGGCGATTCCGGAAAAATCGTCGGTAATATGTAGCTAGCCCAAGAAAACTTCTAAGTTGATGCTTGTCTTGTGGATTTGGCCAGTTCTTAACAGCTTCCACTTTCTCGGGATCAGTTCTTACCCCTTTAGACGAAATGATATGCCCCAAATACTTCACTTCAGACTTGAACAGCGTACATTTTTCTGGATTGAGCTTGAGATGAGCATTTCGCAATCTCTGGAATACCTCTCTTAAGTTTTCACAATGCTCGTCAAATGTTTTCCCAAACACGATGACATCATCCAAATAGACTAGACAAGCTTTCCAAGTAAGTAGTACGCATTCCATTAAACGCTCAAATGTTGCAGGAGCGTTACACAGGCCAAAAGGCATTACTTTGAACTGCCATAAACCGTTACCTGTCGAGAATGCAGTTTTCTCCCGATCTTCTGGGTGAATTTCAACCTGCCAGTAACCACTCTTCAGGTCCAATGTTGAAAACCATTGAGCTCCAGCCATCGCATCCAGAGTATCGCTTATCCTAGGCAGAGGATAACTGTCCTTCTTGGTGACATCGTTCAACCTTCGGTAGTCAACACAGAATCGAGTACTTCCGTCCTTCTTTTTGACTAATACGACTGGTGATGCCCAAGGACTTTTTGAATTCTCGATTAAACCATCTGTCTGCATTGTCGATATCATTTTAGTAACTGTACAAGTTGTGTTCGTCCTATTGCTCGTCCTGTGAAGCGAAAACATCGGCGAACTCTTGTAGAAGGTTTCCAGCAACTCTTAGCTGTTGTTGATCGAGATTACAGCAGTTAAACATTTTTCTCTTCAAAGCAATGACTTTATCTGGATTCACTGATTTTTGGGGATGCTCTTCGGTTATCTTTGTTATTTGCGATACAGGGTCACATTTACCGACAACTTCTCCTTTTCTGAGCTTGATCTCATATGGTTTGATGTTTAGTATTCGTATGGGCACCATGTTATTTTGAGGTGCCACCAGCGTCTTTCCCACGATGTAATTTTGGGAGCAATGCTCAGAGTCTGGTTCCACCATGAGGTTTCATGCTTTTTCATAAAGTCGATTCCAATAATGCACTCATCGCATATATCTGCCACTAGAAATAGATGTTCAAACTCTAGTTCTGCCATGCAGATCCGAAGACGGACTTCTCCGTACACTCTTGCTGCTTCTCCTGTTGCAGTCTTGAGACAATAGCTGTTGGTGTTGTTTAGCCATGCCATCACACCGATGTTAGTCTCTTCGTACAATGGAAGCGGTGGCACCGGTGTCGATGGTAACCACGTATTGCTTGTTGTTAATAGCTGCTTCCACAGTTAGACTTTTATTGTTTCGTTTAGTCTGCGAGACTTGGATGATGTTTCTGGGGCCATAGATACCAGAAACCAGCTTCTGCCCCTCGAAGTTGGTTCTTACTCGTTTCCCTGCTGGGAAACTTGACGAGGTTGGGCGTTGGTCTTTTTTTGTAGTCTCATCTGATGTATTATTTCTGCTTCCGCAATGTTGACATGCGCTTCTTCTTGGTGGCATTCGGCACTGGCGCTGGAAATATCCAGTCTTGTTGCAATTCCAGCATCGGATTTGTCCATCTCGACGGTTGTTCTGGAATGCCATTCTTTGGCAAGAGCATTCTTCTATAGCAACTTCTCTTACCCGATGTACTCCTAGTGAAGCCTGTTCAGCTGCTTCCATAGTCAAGGCGAAAGCTAATGCTCCTGGAAGTGTTCGTTTTCCAGCTGTTCGTACTGCTCTCTGGAGATTAATGTCAGACAAGGCACGAACAAAGGCTTCTGCGGCTAACTGGTTTATGATTTCTTCGCCCGCAGTTGGATATGCCAAGTGAGCTAGTCGTTCAATGTCTGCTTGAAGCTGCTGAAGAGTTTCACCCCGTTTCTGAACTCTGGTGTTTAGTTGAACTCTAAAGACTTGTTGCATATGGCCATCTCCAAAGCGTTTTTCAATGGTTTGTGAAAGTGCACTAAAGTTGCCATGCATCTCTGCTGGTATTGTTTGCAGTAACTCAGCAGCAGGTCCTCTAAGAGCCAGTGTAAGTGCAACGAACTTGTCTTCATCGTCCCAGCCGTTTGTCATCGCTGCTGCTTCGAATTGTCTTTTATAGATTGACCAAGAAGTTTGTCCATCAAAAGTTGGCGGATGCATTTCTTTTCTCTTTAAATAGTCACTAGAAGCTTCTCGTACCTTCAGTTTTCTTACCTTGTCCAATTCTTTGGCAATATTTTCAAATTTTTGCTCGAATTTTCCTTCTAAATTCTCGAACTTCCCGTCAATCTTAGTCTCAACTGTTATGAGTTGTTGTTCTTCGACGGCTTCAAATCTTTCGTCAGCAGCAACGAACTTGATTTGCAAAGCAGTGAGCTTATCTTCGAGGAGGTTTTAGAAGTTTCGTTTGTTCATTCCTTTGTTCTTCTCTTTGATCTTCGAAACGTTCGAGAAGAAGAGCCAACATATTGGACAAATCTGTGTTGGTACTTACTTGTTCGTCTGCCATTTCTATTTCCAAGACGGATGTGTCTGGATTTTCACCGTGTCGTCTCATGGCTTCTTGCAGACGAATAATGAGGTCATTTTTCGTTCCAGTAGTAGGAAGACCCCGTTTGTTTAGTTCTGTTTTTAGTTCAACAGCGTTTAAATCCTTTAGAAGCTTACCCATATTTTACTTTCAACACAATCACTTTTCACTTAAGTTTTATTTAACTATACTTCTGACACCGATGTTAGGTTTTATCTAGGTTCATTTTATTAAATAAAACTTATTTCCGTTTTAATACAACTCACTTTACGTCTTTTTACTTTTAATTCCACTTAATATTTCAAAACACTCTTTATTTCCTTTTTACTTTCTTTATTTTAAATACAAACTTTATCACTTTCAAATTACCGACTTGTACACGACTGATTTCAAATTCAAACTGACTGTCGGTCCGCATCCGCTTCCTCTTTTATAGAGAAATGCTTGGCTTATGGAAGGTTCTTGAACTTGCTAGAAACAGCAGGCAATGTAGTACAATATATAGTAGGCAATGTAGTAGGTGTAGAGATTTAGTAGATGTACCGAACAGGTAGATGGCGTTTACCTCAAGAGATGAAAACATTCAGCACCCTTTAATTATTTGTGTAACACGTTACAATATATATCCTGAGTTTTGCCTTGGGTTTCGTTCAACACCCATAGCGGTTTAAAAAGTTGTTGGTCACATGATCCAAATCATGTTATAGTTTGGCCGCCATTTTCAAAAATGCAAACCGCTTTGGGTGTTGAACAAAGCCCAAGGGCAAAACTCAGGAAATATATAACGGTACTTGTGATACTAGTCAAAGAGCCCACAGCAAATTGTTGGGTCAGAAAGTTAAGCGAAAAAAAAGTATATATGAGTCTATAGCAGGTGTGAAGTTCATGATATAAACGCAAGTCTTGCAGTTCATGATGGCGTCTTTTGTGAGTTATAGTAGTTTAAAAAATCACTTTTTTCAAAAATGACATACGAAAAATTCAATAAAATGCTCAAAGCGTCTTGGACCCACATAATTATGTTCGGGGTGGTATTCTCAATAATTTGGTGAAACCCAATTTCGGTTATACCAATTATTTCAAAAACTGATTTTTAAGGTTTTCGAAAGCGTCTGACAGACCGATGGCCACACTCAAATCGTCTTGGACCTACTAATCTTTACTCAGGGAGGTATTCTCAATATTTTGGTGAAAACCAATTACAATGAGATGAGATCTCTTATTACAATAAAACAAAATTTGATCGGTTATATCAATTATCTTATTTTATGAAAAAAGTGATTTTTTAAGCTTCTATACTTCTAGACTTGCGTTTATATCATGACGTTCACACCTGCTATCGACTTGAATACTTTTTTTTCGGTTACCTTTCCGACCCAAAAATTGCTGTGGGCTCTTGGTCTATATGGACTGGGGCTCTACTATGGAAATAAATAAAATTAAAATAATTGAAATATATGTATTTTTTTTAGCCGTTTGTTTGTAACTTGAATATCTCAGAAATTCTGTTCGGAGATACCGTCAAACAAAATCCTACCAATTCCGGGGATATTTTTCAAAATGGTGGCCAAACGACCATGATTTGGACTATGTGACCCCTTTTTTATACCCTTATGGATGCTTAACAAAGCCAGCCCCATGACAAAACTGAGGGGACATGTAACGGCACACGTGACATTATGGGCTATCACTATGGAGAAGTATTTACCAATTATTGATTATTAACTAATTTTTACTTGCGATTATAGGTACTATAAGACAAGTTTTGTATTCGTAAAAAACAAAGTTTTGAGATAACAATCATACATGAGTATTTCCAACAATTTTGTCTGCCTGTCCGTCAGTCAGTTTGGATGTATCGACACCTACAGCCCAGGCGTATTTTTGATTTGTATCCTAAGTGTGAAAATAACGGTACCTGCCAATTTTTCTATTCAATTTTTCTTGAAAAAAGTACGATCAATTTTGATAAAATTTAACATGACTGATTTTTTGAAAATGGTGATGTTTTTACCTGCCATACAAGCGTTTAAGACAATTCCATTTTTAGCGTAAAAAATACGATCGATTTTTATAAAATTTCGTACAATGGATTTGTAGCCAAAGGTTGTGTTTTTCATTTTTTCACAATAAGTTTGCATATTAACGGTACCTGGAAAATAAAGCCTTAAAGACAATCCAATTTTTCTCGTAAAATATACGATCAATTTTGATAAAATTTAGTGTGATTGATTTTTTGCCAATAAAAAAGTTTTTTCGTTAGAAATTTATTTTCAAAATCACCTTGTTAACGGTACCTGCCATATAAATTCTATAGAAAATCCGACTTTTCTCGAAAAAAAATACGATCGATTTTGATAAAATTTTGTGTGACTGATTTTTGCCAATAACGAAGTTTTTCGTTAGAATTTTTTTTCAAAATCACCTTATTAACGGTACCTGCCATATAAATTCTATAGAAAATCCTAGAGAAAATACGATTTTTCTTGAAAAAAATACGATCGATTTTGGTAAGATGACTGATTTTTTGCCATTAAGGGAGTTTTTCGATAGAATTTTTTTTAAAATCACCTTATTAATGGTACTTGCCATAAAAACGCTATAGAAACTATTTTTACTTCCGATTATTTATTATAGTTTCTTGCTTAGTATCCTAAGCCAAAGGCTAGTAATCTTACACAAGAGCAAGTTTGTCCGACCCTTGTGCCTTTTGTTTTTGCGAGAAATAATAACTTGTAGTCTAAGAGCCCGTTGCCGCCAGACCTTCGTCATTTTATAAAAGTTAAAAGTTTGTCTGCATATTACCCTACAAAAGGTAGGAATATCGGGATAATATGAAGTTTGGACCGTGGTGGCTTTGGCAAGTAACGGAAACCAAAGGTGTAAAAAAAGAAAGTTAACTTTCATAAAGCTTAATTTTTGTATATGTTCTTTGAGGCAGTATTAGAAATCACGTCTTTCACTGCCAGACACTTTGGGTGGTGAAAAACCCCTGCCAGACACCCCTTAACTTGAACAAAATAAAACTCTATACTCCCGTCATAGTATAAAAGATATTCGCATGAGGTGTGTCAAATAGATAAAACATATAGGTTAAGTTGAGACAAGAAAAAAATCGTACCGGAGGAGCCCCCCCCCCGTATTGGTGGGTGGGGCATTTTTTCAGAAATTGGCTTAGAACAGAAAAAAATATAAAAAAAATACAACGGTACAACCTACAATATTATGTTATACTTTTTCAAAAAGCCTGATTTCTCTTCTTTTATTTTCCTTTTAAATAAAGTTATTTGAGTAAATAGTTTTTGAAAAATTAATCTTCTAAATAAAAAAAAAAAATTTCAAAAAATTTAAACTATTTTTTTTTTAATTTTATGTAATCGAGTATAAATTTAATTTTTAAAATTCTATGCTCTTATTAATTTTAAATCAAAAACAAAAAATCGGATGCCAAAGTTTTGTACTTTTTGAGAAATTTAAAAATAACGAAAACCATCTCTTATAAGAAAAAAAAATTTACTACACACTATAGGCTTTTATGTAATTTAATGAATATCAAAGGATTAACCTTCTTTTTGTTATTTGTAAAATATCAAGAATGTTTTTGGTACAGTGAAAGTACCGGATAAATTCTATTCTATCCCATCATGCACCGTGTTGATGGGTCCTACAACTTTATTTTAACTAAAATACTGTAACGTGTTCTTTAAGATGTTCTCCGTTCTATTTTTTTGTTTTACGATGCGTAAACTCAATATTGTGATTCCAACTCAAAGTGACAGCCACAAACGCCGTTGTACAACTAAGTTAACGAAACGTCATTTTTTTTAACGAAAGACCATAGACTAGAAAGCTCCAGAAGGCTCTGACTGGCACTGTACTAGAAAATTCTAAAGCGGAGTGCTGAATGGTGCAGCCACTATAAATACGAGCGCACTATGCGGCAAGAAGTTAGTTTGAATTTGAAATTAGTCGTGTACATGTCGGTAATTTGAAAGTGATAAAGAATTTAAAAATAAAGAAAGTAAAAAGGAAATAAAGAGTGTTTTCAAATATTAAGTGGAATTAAAAGTGAAAAGACGTAAAGTGAGTTATACTAAAACGGAAATAAGTTTTATTTAATAAAATGAACCTAGATAAAACCTAACATTAGTGTCAGAAGTGTAATAAAATAAAACTTTAGTGAAAAGTGATTGTGTAAAAAGGGGAAGCTTCTCAAAGATTTAAATGCTGTTGAACTAAAAGCTGAACTGAACAAACCGGGTCTTCCTACTGCTGGAACAAAAAATGACCTCATTATTCGTCTGCAAGAAGCTATGAGACGATATGGCGAAAATCCAGACACATCCGTCTTGGAAATATAAATGGCAGAAGAACAAGTAAGTAGCAACAATGATTTGTCCAACACGATGGCTCTTTTCTGGCCCGTTTGGAAGAGGAAAGGGAAGAACAAAAAAATGAACAAACGAAACTTCTAGAACGTTTCAAAGATTAAAGAGAAGAACAAAAGAAGGAACCAACGAAACTTCTCGAACGTTTCAAAGATCAAAGAGAAGAACAAAAGAATGAACAAACGAAACTTCTCGAACGTTTCGAAGATCAAAGAAATGAGCAAAATAATGTTTTCGAAGAACTTAGAAACAGCATTCTTGAAGAACAAAAGAACCTTCTCGAAGATAAGCTCACTGCGTTGCAAAACAAGTTTGTTGCTGCTGACGAAAGATTTGAAACCGTCGAAAAACAACTCATAACAGTTTAGACTAAGATTGACGGGAGGTTCGAGAATTTTGAAGGAAAATTCGAAAACTTTGAAGGAAAATTTGAAAAGGTCGAAGAGAAAATTGACAAAGTTGAAAATAAATTCAAGAATTTCTCAATGGAGTTTGACAAAATAAGAAAACTAATAGTACGAGAAAGTTCTGGTGACTCTTTGAAGAGAAAAAAATGCATCAGCCAACTTTTGATAGACAAACTTCTTGGTCAATCTATAAGAGACAATTCGAAGCAGCAGCAGTGACAAACGGCTGGGACTATGAAGACAAGTTTGTTGCACTTACACTGGATCTTAGAGGACCTGCTGTTGAGTTACTGCAAACAATACCAGCAGAGAGGCATGCAACTTTAGTGCACTTTCACAAACCATTGAAAAACGCTTTGGAGATGGCCACATGCAAAGTGTCTTTAGAGTTCAACTAAACACCAGAGTTCAGAAACGGGGTGAAAATCCTTAGAAGCTTCAAGCAGACATCGAACGACTAGCTCACTTGGCATATCCAACTGCGGGCGAAGAAATCATAAACAAATTCGCCGCGGAAGCCTTTGTTCGTGCCTTGTCTGACATTAATCTCCAGAGAGCAGTACGAACACTTCAAGAAGCATTAGCTTTCGCCTTGAATATGGAAGCAGCTGAACAGGCTTCACAAGGAGTACATCGGGTAAGAGAATTTGGTATAGAAGAATGCTCTTGCCAAAGAATGGCATTCCAGAACAACCGTCGATATGGACAAATCCGATGCTGGAATTGCAACAAGACCGGACATTTCCAGCGCCAGTGCCGAATGCCACCAAGAAAAAGCGCATGTCAACATTGCGGAAGCAGAAATAATACATCAGATGAGACTACAAAACAAGACCAACGCCCCACCTCGTCAAGTTTCCCAGCAGGGAAACGAGTAAGAACCAACTTCGAGGGGCAGAAGCTGGTTTCTGGTATCTATGGCCCCAGAAACATCATCCAAGTCTCGCAGACTAAACGAAACACTAAAAGTCTAACAGTGGAAGCAGCTATTAACAACAAGCAATACGTGGTTACCATCAACACCGGTGCCACCGCTTCCATTGTACGAAGAGACTTGGTCAAGATGGCATGGCTACACAACACCAACAGCTATTGTCTGAAGACTGCAACAGGAGAAGCAGCAAGAGTGTACGGAGAAGTCCGTCTTCGGATCCCCTTGGCAGAGCTAGGGATGTTCACCCTTTCTAGTGGCATATGCGATGAGTGCATTATTGCAATCGATTTTATGAAAAAGCATGAAATAATTCTCGACATTGGTAACCAAGTTCTTAAATACCGAAATAGTAAGATTCCAATGGTTTATGGCAGACTAGACTCAGAGCATTGCTTCCAAAATTACATCGTGGGAAAGACGCTGGTGGCACCTCAAAATAACATGCCCAAGTAACAATTTAATTTTCATAAAGGCCAATAGAAGCTATTTTATTATTTTTATAGCAACTGTAATCAATCTTATAGAAACCTATTTGGCGCACATAAGCGAAGTTATAACTCTTCATAAACAGTTTGGATAAGGCCTGGTGAAGGCTTTGCAATGGAAACAATACTTTGCTACGAAAGGCTTTTTGTTTCGCTAAAAAGTTGTCACAAGACTTTCTTAAGGAGGCAATAATTTCTTTTAAAGTGTTTCGCTAGGGACTTACAAATTTTTTGAAATTGGACCTTACACAAGTAAAATTGTTAGTTGGGTGGTGCCCATACGAATACTAAACATCAAACCACATGATATCAAGCTCAGAAAAGGAGAAGTTGTCGGTAAATGTGACCCTGTAGCGGCAATAACAAAGATAACCGAAGAACATCCCGAAAAATCAGTGAATCTAGAATCCAGATAAAGTCATTGCTTTGAAGAGAAAACTGTTTATTTGCTGTAATCTCGATCAACAACAGCTAAGAGTTGCTGGAAACCTTCTACAAGAGTTCGCTGATGTTTTCGCTTCGCAGGACGGGCAATATGGACGAACACAACTTGTACAGTTACTAAAATGATATCGACAATGCAGACAGATGGTTTAATCGAGAATTCAAAAAGTCCTTGGGCATCACCAGTCGTATTAGTCAAAAAGAAGGACGGAAGTACTCGATTCTGTGTTGACTACCGAAGGTAACGATGTCACCAAGAAGGACAGTTATCCTCTGCCTAGGATAAGCGATACTCTGGATGCGATGGCTGGAGCTCAATGGTTTTCAACATTGGACCTGAAAAGTGGTTACTGGCAGGTTGAAATTCACCCAGAAGATCGGGAGAAAACTGCATTCTCGACAGGTAACGGTTTATGGCAGTTCAAAGTAATGCCTTTTGGCCTGTGTAACGCTCGTGCAACATTTGAGCGTTTAATGGAATGCGTACTACTTACTTGGAAAGCTTGTCTAGTCTATTTGGATGATGTCATCGTGTTTGGGAAAACATTTGACGAGCATTGTGAAAACTTAAAAGAGGTATTCCAGAGATTGCGAAATGCTCATCTCAAGCTCAATCCAGAAAAATGTACGCTGTTCAAGTCTGAAGTGAAGTATTTGGGGCATATCATCTGGTCTCAAGAAGTAAGAACTGATCCCGAGAAAGTGGAAGCTGTGAAGAACTGGCCAAATCCACAAGACAAGCATCAACTTAGAAGTTTTCTTGGGCTAGCTATATATTACCGACGATTTGTGAAGGATTTTGCAGGAATCGCCAAAAGCTTGCACCAACTCACAGAAAAAGGAAAACAATTCAAGTTGTCAAATGAGTGCGAGAAAAGCTTTAAGCAACTTAAAAGACGCTTGTGTTAGGCTCCAGTGTTAACCTATCCAACTCCTGGAAAACAGTTTATAATCGATGCAGATGCGAGCAATGTCGGAATAGGAGCTGTTCTCTCCCAGGTTCATGACGGTCAAGAAAAAGTTGTAGCATACTTCAGCAAGGTGCTCTCAAAGACATAGAGGAATTAACTAAAAGAGAACTCCTTGCTTTGGTTTTGGTCACAAAACACTTTCATAAATACATCTATTTATAGAGGTTCTTTTTACGGACGGACCATGGAGCGCTAAGATGGCTTTTGAATTTTAAAAATCCAGAGGGTCAAGTAGCCAGGTGGATCGAGAGACTTCAGACATATGACTATGAAATCCAACATCGAAAAGGAAAACTACACTCGAATGCAGATGCCCTATCTCGTCGACCATGTAAACAAGACTGCAAGCATTGCACTCGCCAGGAAGAAAAGGAATCTATTTTGCCATACAGCGAACAAGAGTTGAACCTATTGGCGGCTGGAGTAACGAGGAAATCAGGAATGCTCAGCAAGAATATTTGGACATCGAACAAATTCTCGCATGGAAAGAACATGAAATAATTATCGTCGATATTGCAGGCCCATTTCCTGAGTCTAACAGTGGAAACCGATTCATTCTTGTTGTCATGGATTACTACAGCAAGTGGCCTGAGGCGTTTCTCATTCCAAATCAAGAAGCGAAGACAGTTGTGGATCAGATTGTGTACAATTGGGTCAGAAAGTTCGGTGTTCCTATGGCATCAAAAAGACGAGAACAACACCACTTCATCCGCAGTCTGACGGAATGGCTGAACGTATCAACAGGACTCTCAAAGAACACCTTTCCAAAGTAGTAGGTGACTTCCAACGAGACTGGGACCAGCACATTCCTCTATTTTTAATGGCATACCGAAATGCGGTGCACAGCACAATTAGTCACACTCAATCAGAAATTTTATTCGGTAAAAATATCTGGTTGCCTAGCGAAATTAAATTCGGATGTCCAACGGGCGAAAAACGAAATGAAGAGGAATACGTGGATTGCCTAAAGGAAAAACTCACTGACATCCATGACAGGACAAGGACTAAAATAAAGCTAGCTAATGATCGAATGAAAACACGCCATGATGCGAGCACCACATCGAAATCTAGTTTCGCTGTATAATTTTCATCGACAAAAGGGACTGTCACCAAAACTTCAACAAAACTGGGAAGGACCTTACCGTGTTGTTACAAAGATCAATGATGTGGTTAACCAAATTCAGTGAGTTCTAAGAGGTAAGTCAAAAGTTGTTCACATTGACCGGCTATACCGCTACAGTGGAGAAGATGGTGAAGAAATTGTTCGGGAACAATCTTAGGAGGAGGGCAATGTAACGTGGTGTATAAGATGTTCTCCGTTCTATCTTTTTGTTTTACGATGCGTAAACTCACCACTGTGATTCCAACTTAAATTGACAGCCACAAACGCCGCTGTACAACGAAGTTAACGAAACGCCATTTTTTTAACGAAAGACCATAGACTAGAAAGCTCCAGAAGGCTCTTCGTGTACAAGTCGGTTATTTGAAAGTGATAAAGTTTGAATTTAAAAATAAAGAGAGAAAGGAAATAAAGAGTGTTTTGAAATATAAAGTGGAATTAAAAGTGAAAAGATGTAAAGTGAGTTGTATTAAAACGGAAATAAGTTTTATTTAATAAAACAAACCTAGATAAAACCAACAATACAAAATATGTGCTACCTAAAAACAAATTAAAGGTAGATTTTTTGTTTAAACCTCTTTTATCAATTAAATTTTTTTTTGTTTATAACATTCTTAATATTTTACAAATAATTAAAGGAACGTTAATTCTTTGATATTCATTAAATTACATAAAAGTCTAATCAGGTGAGTACTAAAAAATGATTTTTATGAGGTGTTTTTCGTTATTTTTAAATTTCTCAAAAAGTACAAAACACTTTGGCATCCGGTTTTCTATTTTTGGTTTAAAATCAATAAGAGCATTGAATTTTTAAAACTAAATTTATATTCGATTACATAAAATTTACAAAAAAAAAATTGTTTAAATTTTTTTTAAATTTTGTTTTTAAAGTTTTGGGTTTGAAAATAAATTTTTCAAAAACTAGGTACTTACTAAAATAACTTTATTTAAAAGGAAAATAAAAGAAGAGAAATCAGGCTTTTTAAAAAAGTATAACATAATATTGTAGGTTGTACCGTTGTTTTTTTATATTTTTTTTCTGTTGTTGGCTAATATTAAAAAAATTGCCCCTCCCACCTATACGGAGGGGAGACCCCCCTCGTACTTTCTTTTTTTACACCTTTGGTTTTCGTTACCTACCAAAGCCACCACGATCCAAACTTCATATTATCCCAATGTTCCTACCTCTTGCAGGGTAATGAGCAGACAAACTTTCAGCTTTTATAAAATGGCGAAGGTCTGGCGGCCGCGGGCTCTCCGTCTATTGCCTTATAGTAGGTAGTTAGTTATGGTACCTTTAATTGCAAGAAAAAACTTATATTTTTGTGCGTCTCGTGGAAATGTTTTTTCATAAACTAAAATTTTTTTATTGAAATAAAACTTGACCGATACCAATAAAGTTGAAGCCAGTTGGCACTCGCAATACCGATTTTTCCATTCACAATAGGGAATTGATGAAAATCAAAAATGTATCGACTGTTCATTGGTAATTGACAATCACAATGCCACTTGAAGACATTGGTTGATAAATATAAATTAGCAATTAATAATTGACAATCGCAATAAGGCCCATTGTTTAGTTAAGTTCAGTTAAGTTGAAATAGATTAATCCGTTCACGAGATAGCTCAAGAAAAAAAAAACGGTTCTGTGGGTGGTATCTATCGTTAATAGACTTGTTAAATTTATCTTTTAGAAATTATCGAAAGACAATCAGATAAAAACCATCTCTAATTTTTTTGAAGAACATCGTCGCAGCCGTTTTCGAGAAAATTAAGCTTCTTTATAACGGTAATTGGCATGTACCGTTATTTTTTGAGCTAAAAAAATATTCAATTTCTCCTCTAAGGAATAGTTTACTAACTTTCTATACCACATTTGAAACAAATCGGTTGAGTGTCAGTCGTTTAAGCTGTAGGTGCTTAATACAATCTGACTGACAGACAGACAGAATTTCCGGACCAATTTTTTCATCTTCTATAACATCGTAATATCATACTTGCATTAAAAAGTAATTTAACCTATAATCACTAGCAAAAAAGAATGTATATTTATATATTGCTTAAAAAATTCACGACTATTTTGCACCGCGTAAATTATTATACTCGTTCCCTAAGAAAATAGTGCATTGTTATTGTAAGTGTTGCCCTTATTTTTATTGTTTGTTCTTTGTATTCTGAATAAACTTTTTTTAGAAATCTCACCTCTACGCACAGGTCATCAACTCATAATTCTCCGTTTCCTCCCGCAGAAAAAAAATGTTTACATGCATACAGAGTTAAAACTTTGCAGTTTTGTAGGTAAAAGTGGGTAGAGCCTCCAGAGTTTATGTTTTATTTATTTATTATTCTATGCCTTTATGGGAAAACAGGTTACACGATTGTTAAAATGTCCCCAATTACCTGTATTAGGGGCGAACAAAAGCAATCATAACATATTCAATATTCATATGTTTATATTTCTCCTACAACCCTATAACAATATAATGGCGCCCACATCCCCAACTGGAGAAAAAAAAAAGTTCTTATTGAGGCCATTTAACATAGAGAATTTTAATAAGACTTTGGTAGTATCAAAAAATCTTCGGTCATGATAATACTAAAAGGCTTATACATAATATTTATTGCCTAAAACAGCCTTCTAACAACCCACAGTCCGCACACTAAAAACAAAACAACAAACATACTCGTCGTATAACTTCGTATGAAAAAAAAATTAGGTTTCTCCTGAAGCGGTCAATTGTAAGCATTACGCCCAAGAAATAGCATCACACTTGCACGTAAATTTGCTGTTCAATCACTTCCCGATTGAAGCTGGAACCCCAAGCCATAGCAATTGTTTACATAAACTATCTTCCTCCATCCGTTAACTGTTTCAAAATAAAGGACGGATTACATCTTTCTACACTGCCACTTTGCTTTGAGATCGAAATTTTCCAGCACGTTTCCCAACGCAAATTGGCTGACGAGAACCTATGGCCAGATATTCGATGCCCCATCATAGGCACCAATGGATGGACTATGGAGCCTATGGGGCATAGAAGCTAACACTTTGCTATTGAGCAGTTCAGTTAGTGATGGATAACCGTTGAATTCAACAAATGTTTAGTCGTTGATCTACCACCAATCCGTATGAATCGATCATTACACAGAGCGCGCAAAAATTCAATCGTTTCATATGCAAATTAAGTGAAATTAAAAAAAAAATTCGGTAATAATTAAGGCATTCAAATATAATTTTATCATCGCGGTGGATCAGTGACTGATATAATAATAACGGTGGGTGTTTTGTCCATTTATGAAAATGCTTCGTGCCACTTTAAATAACTCGCAATTTACTTATAATTTTAAATTATCTCGTATGATTGTCGGGCTTTTTGCGTGGCTGCTGTGCATTGCCGTGTTACAAGCGCATTTGGTTCTTAATGATAACGAACAATATCGGGCAAGGCCGCCGCCGATTAATCCTAGTCATCAGTTGGAGCAGCGAAGTCCATCCGAGGTTATGGTAGACCTCAGTAACGATTTATCTTTTAAGATTTTGCATTTACATTCGATTTTGAATCGAAATAATTTCGCTTTCTCACCAACTGCTCTTATGTGTGTGCTGGTAGCACTCTATGAAGGATCTGCTGGACATAGCTCACTAGAGATGCGCAATTGCCTGCCGATGCCAAATAATAGAGATGTGATTCGTGTTGGTTATCGTGATATACACCGAAGGTTAAGGGTAATTATGTAGGATTGTGTATTGATAGTTTTAAAATTTTATGATTATGGGAAAACAGGTGGTTTGCGGCCATAACAGTGATAAAAAATTACTATAATTTGAAAATTAATGCATAAATGCATGCATTAATTTTAAAATTAGTAAAGCTAATGATAACTTGGTTGACTTGGTTTTATTGAGGTTTTTATGAGTGAAAAATTAATTTCTTAAAGAAAGTGTTTTTTCTATTCCCACAAACTTGGCAAAAATGTTAAAATAATTATTTCTATATTATAACTATTAATAAAAATTTTGTAAACTATGAATTGAATAGATATTTATCAAGACGGTAATATAATTTAATAAATACTACTCCAATTATTGAAATTTATTTTATAAAACTAGGCCAGTAGAACACAAAGTCACATAGTCGTGTGTTTGAGCTTTAAACGTATTGAAATATAAAAATATAAACGGCATATGATTTTGTATTGTATTTTTTAAATAATGCATTTTAATGATTGGAGCATTTCAACAGAAGATATACAATAATGTGAATGCATGCATTGGTGAAAAATCTCTTCTTTTAAAGCGAAATTTCCATGATATAGAGTTGTTATAAATACTTGTTTAGTTTTAAATTACATAAATAATTATAAAAAATGACGAAACTATAAAACACCGACTTATATTATCTTTAATTGACATCTTGTGTTAAATATCCAATTTAAATGCCATATTTATGTCTATTTTATGTCTAAATTTGTAAAAACCGTTAACACCAAATCTCCGTTATCTCTTCTTTTATATAAAAGTTATTTTGGTGAATGGTAAATTTAAAGAAAACTAAATGCACAACTGAGTGCCACGAACTTGCTCTTGTAGCAAACTATTGAATTGTAAAAAATTAATTTGCTGAACTTTGTTGGAAAAGTGAAAAGTGGCCTAAATGTGAGGTGAAGTTGTATGGTAGCTATCATTAAATGGCTGCTTAGCTAAAAACATCTTATGTTAAATGTTTATATTATATACCATATTAAATTTAAATGAAATCGGGGTAAGCCGTTATTAATTTATGGCCGAATTTGTTCAAAACCGTTAACACCAAATCTCCGTTATGAGCATTTTTAGCCAAAAACCTGAAATGCAGTTATATTAGAACTACTAAAGATATCATATAAACAAAGTTTTATCGAAATCGTTAGAGCCGTTTTCGAGTATGGGAGGTACCCGTGATAGCCAGCCTAAAACAAAAATTCGAATTCCTCCTCTAGGGAATCACCAAAAAGTGCTGTACACGAAGTTTGAAGCAAATCCGCCAAACCGTTGCTCGGTGACAACCGCACATACGCACACCCGCACATCACACATACGCACATCCGCACAGACAGACCGACGGACGGCATGACGAAGCCTACTTCTTAGGCTTCTCTATCACAGTAATGTCAGGTGTTAATAAAATCTCGAAACATTTTTTTTTACACGAAACCAATACTTGCCCTATTGAGCAAGACAAAATGTTTAACTGTTCTTTTCGAAAAATGGAAAAAAAATTAACGGATCAAAATTCGTTTAAAATTGGTGGTAGCACCTTTGAGTTGTTGTTGTTCAAAAATTTAAACCGTTTTTTATTATTCCAACTATCTTTTGAACGCCTGCACCGATTTTGACCAAATTAAATTTTCTAAAACAACTTCTAAGCTGCACACAAAATTTTGGAAAAATGTAATGTTTTAAAGTTTTTTTTTTTTGAAAACCGTTAGTTCTAATTTTCTCTAAAAAAATACAATTATCGAACATTAAATATGAGTGATTTAAACTTGCGATAAAAGGTACTATAAGGTAAGTTATGCATTCGTAAAAAATGAAGGGCACCACTGGGTCGCACAAACTTGCTCCTGTGGCAAGTAACCTTCGTGTTAACAACGGGAAAATTCGTAAACTTTCCACCGTCAACAGCAAAGCCCTAACATAAATTAAAATTGATCGGATTTTTGGAATGCAGTATTAATCAAGGTTAGGCGACCTATTAGAAAATCAAATTTCGTCGCAATCGGCTGAGCCATTTAAGAGATAATCGGTATCAAAAATTACCGTTCTAGGGCAGGTACCATTAATAAGTTACTCCGGAAAAAAATTTCGATAAAAGACATCACCATTGACAATAAATCACTCATATAAAATTTCATCAAAATTGATCAGAGGAGAGCATATCAATCGAAATAATACTAAAAAAGAATTCTTAAATTTCAATAATGCTACAATCAACATTTTTTGGAAAAAAGATTTTTTCTAGAAAGTTATTTTTTTGAATTCCAATTTTCTCGAAAAAAAAATCCGATCAATTTTTTATAAAATTTAATATGAGTGATTGGTTGCCAATGATGGTCTCTTTCATCTAAAAAAAAATTCGTAGAAGCTTATTAACGGTACTTTTTCGACAGCGTTTATCTTTGAAACGGCTCAACCGATTTTGACGAAATTTAATATTCTTTAAGTAATCTTAAACTTGATAAACACTGCTGTCAAACATTTTTCAAACAATTTTTTTTCTAAAAAGTAAATTTTTTCAATTTCATTTTTCTCGAAAATAATCCGTTCATTTTAAAATTTTTTAAACCAATGGTGATGTCTGTCATCTAAATTATTTTTAAAAATCATCAGCTTAGTAACGGTACCTGCCATAGAACCGTTTTTTATTATTCCGACTATCTTTTGAACGGCTGTACCGATTTTAACCAAATTAATTTTTATAAAACTACTGCTAAACTTAAATAATAATGTCGATTTTTTTTAAAAACGCAATTTTAAAAAAAGTTTTTTTTTTTGGAAAAACTGATTATTCTAATTTTCTCGAAAAAAAAACGATAAATTTCGATAAAATTTTATATAAGTGATTTATTTTCAGAATCAGAATGACGAAATTTTATATTCTAAAACGACTTCTAAACTTAAATAATGCTGCATACAAAATTTAAAAAAAAAGTATTTTTTTCCTTTTTTTTTGTAAACCTACAATGCTAATTTGCTCGAATACTATCAATTTTGATAAAATTCTTGTAATTGAATTTTTACCGAAGCGATGTTTTTCATATAAATCTTTTTTTTATTACATACATTTGTTTTTAAATATAAAGTACTGATTTTTTTTATAAAAACAAACTCCCAAGAGCAAGTTTGTGCGACCCAGTAGTACACTTAATTTTTTATCTTAATATCATCATATTTAAGACTTTATTACTGAAAAGGTGACAACATTTATTAATGTTTGTTAACACAATCATCTCAATGACAGCTTTATATGCTCTGTAAGTAAATATTTACTTGAATAAATTAGTCAAACATCGTATTTGTTCAACATTATCTGAAAAATTACGGTTCACAGATTTGGTGAGAAATCAATTTTTGTTAGTTTTATTAAGCAGTTTAATAAACTTTTTGTGTTCAACAAGAATGTCACTTAATATACTTTTCAACAATTTGACAGACCTAATATTCACACATATGTATGTTATCTGCGTGACTGGTATACACAAAAATTTTATTTAATGTTGGTATTAAAGTAAATTTCACCTTTTATATAAAATACTAGCTGTTACCCGGCGCTGTGCTGCCGTTACTTCATAAGTTACTGCCTACAACACAAGCTTTTTGTCCAAAAAAGTATCGTTAAAATCGGTCCAGTAGTTTCTGATCGGTTCAAATATATGAATATTCGAAAAAAGTGACCCGAGCGCCATCGAGGGAGTAAAAAAAAATATCATGTTACCCGCTGCAACATCCGCTACATCAGCTATCTGTAAGTTTCAAGTCCCGTCAAAATCTTTCAAGCTCAAGTTTCTTAGGGCATAAAAACTATTTTTCTAGAAAAAAATCGACCTGAGCGCCATCTAGAGAGTAAATTAAATAGCCTAAGTTCTGCGCTATAGCGTTATCTATCTGCCAGTGAAAGTCCCGTCAAAATCGGTCCAGCCGTTCTCGAGATTAGCCAGGACAAACAGACAGACAGACAAATTTTAAAAATGTGTGTTTTGTTATAAGGGTTGTGTATGCTTTCATATGCGTGTAGTAAAATACTGTTATTTTGACATCACAAACAGACAGAGATAATAAGGTGAATCTCTCTTTTAAATTGAGGAGTAATTTCATCGATGACTGAATGTTTAACTTCTTTGAATAGATTTGAACAACATAATTTTGTTTTACCATCACTTAACAATTTATTTAATTTCGTTACTTTGCAGACATATTTTTTTGATGATGAAAATCCTCTTAAAGGGCTTAGTCTAAACAAAGAAAACGTCACAATCACCGCAGAATTTGAAACAGTTCTCAAATTTTACGGTTATGATCTTGGCATAGATATGGTGTCTTCCACAACAACTGCTGCTTTCACAAATGACACAATCACACCTGTCATTTATCTTCCACCAATATTGTCCACAGATGTTCCTACAACACCAATAACAGCTGAAGAAATATCAATATCTACAAAACCAACAACAACACCCACAACTCTTGAGACAATCAAAACAACTACAACTCCGGAAACAACCACTCTTGAGACTGAAACGACCATTGTTTCAGAAACACCACAGTCCCTGGTGATGTCCACACCACTTGAACCTAAAGATGAAGATTCTTCTTCACCATCAACTGCAGAGTCTGGTGAAGTGGTGACTCTACCTAATTTAGAAAATGTTGCCCTCGAAGAAAAAGCTAATTTTAAGCGATTTAAAACTAACAGTAAACTTGTTTCACAACCACGCCTGGAATACCTTCCAGCAAAATTTACGCCAATTCGATTAAAGTCTTCCAAAAGGAATCGGCGTCACTTATTTGGATTAAAAGCACTCGATCCGAGTTTCTTTCTAACATATATCCAACCTAGGACGCAATTTCTTCAGGCACCTCCTCCATCTGAAATTATTGAAATAGAAGCACCTCCGCCACATGCTCCAGTGGTTCATGTACAAAGCTTTACCTCAACTGGATCAATTCAGCCACTCGATGCCATTCCGTTGTTGCCGATTCAAAATGGATACTTTGATGTGGAAGAGGGATTTCTGTCACCTAAAGAAGGTCTCAGAAGCGAAATCGTTAATCACATATTCTACGTCAACAACCAAGATGTTGTCCATACAACGTTCAAAATATATAATTCTGTTCTCTACTTTAGATACTTTGAGCAAATGAAAATTTCTATTCTCGAGTTAGAACTTGACTCTACTGACTACAACCTAATGATACTTTTGCCGGACTATGACGTAGATCTTCTGACTGCAATGTCTAATCTGAAGTTAGGACCGACTCTACGCGCACTCCGAAAGCAATTGAAAGCCCGATGGGTGCAAGCAATCATTCCAGATTTTGAACTCCACGGAACTGTTTTTCTTACAAATGACCTACAAAATGTAAAAAATAGTACGCATACGCCACAGTGTCTTATAAACCTTTTTTGTATATATTTTCCCTAGTTGGGAGTTTGCGACATTTTCGAGCCCAATGGAGCTGATTTCAGGCCAATGACCGATGAAAGCGGAATCTATGTCAAACACATTGAGCAAAACATTGACGTTAACATTCGAACTCGCCCGATTAATCACTTAAAACGTAAGTATGCACTCTAGATAAGTTACATAATATTTAGGTGTAAATCAATTGCACTCTCACATCCACTTAAATTGTTTAATCAAGCGCAAATACATTGTTGTTTGGATATCAAGAAGATAAAATCGTCTTCCCACTTATTTTATTTGTATTTGTTTTAATTGTATTCTTTCAGGGAGTTACGGGCCACAAACTCAGCCCATTCAATTGTCGGTTAATCGTCCGTTTATGTTCTTCATCATAGACAGAGATTTGGATGTCGCAACTATGGCTGGTCGAATACTAAATCCCTTGAATGTTCGGATACAATAACATTTACATATATATGTATGTTGATAAGAATCTGCATAGTTGTAGTAAGATGCCAATAAAATTATGCAAATTCTTGCAATAGAGTATGAAATGGTAAAATGTATTTAAGATGATATTTATACGCGTAACTAAGGCTAGGCACGAAAATTTATAACGGTTTTTTGTAGAGGCGTCAAAGACTTGCACTTTTTACTATGGAAGGGGGTCAATCTCCTCCCATTTAGGCAGGCGGGAAATTTTGTAAGAAAAATAAATGTATGAAATTTAAAATATCATACATTTTATTCGAAAACTTTCTTATAAACAACATTATTGGTTTTCTATCTTTTACGTAAATAAAAAATGTGGTCGGTTTCCCTAACTCTGGAACACCCAACATACAGTTGACCATGAGAAAACACCAGATATTCTAAATCTATACTGCAAATTTTCAGAGACTGAACTTGCGCTTTATTTATAGTGATGTCTACTGGATATAGGAAATCGAAGACGTTTAAAATCAAACTGCAAATAAGGGATCAAAACGTCAGATCAGTTTATTCATTAACTTTTTATATAAAGCGAATTAATTAACTTTTTATATAAAGCGAATTAAACGATTTCGTCAGGTAATTCACTACGTCATTTCCTCCAAAATAAATGGAATCATTTCAGTGTCATCTAAATTTTTGCCGGCCAATATACTCGTAGATCTTTCACTTAACCAAGTATGATTTTTATAGGGACGAACGCAAAAAAAAAATTCGGGGTGGGGTTTTTAAAAAAAATATTATATATTACTGAACAATTATATGAAAAAATGTATTTAACATATGTACATATGTACAATGTACACATATGTATATCATAAATTTGTAGTTGGTACAATCTTTTATAGAATAAAATCCATGCGCCTTGGTACTTTTGCCGTTATATTTATAAATTCATCATAATCAATCTCAATATCCCTTTAGAAGTTCAGCAACATCAAACCGTTCAGTTGTTCATTGCTGGATTAGGTTAAGTTTTGAATCTGCGCAGGCATAAAACAGAATGCTCCGCTTTAAGCCGCTGATACTGGAACCGCCGCAACGATCTGCATAAAACAATGAACTGTTTTATATAAGGATCAAGAGGAATCGTAAACATTTAAGCTGCCTAAAAAGTTTTTGGGCCGTCTTTCATTTGGCATATACTCAGGCAATAATGTCTGCACCAATAGTTAATTCAACATTGACAGGTTTTTATGCGCGTACTCAAGGGGTTATGAATACCCATATGATGGTTAAACACAGTACGAGTGGTTAGGGAAATTGAGGAGTAGATGCAAGGAGATGCCGATGCACATTGATTTTAAATGTCTGAACATCACAATGAGGGGGAAAAATTGAGACGGGCAAAGCATTCCACATTTGTGTTGTGGTTAATGAAAGAATCTCAATACTTTACAGTACGTCCAAAGCTGGGCTCAAAGGTAAAATGATGAGCATTCCTTGCAGCGCGAGTATTACGGTTGCGTTGTTTCAGGGGAGGAATGCAACTGGCTATTTCTTCGGAATACTCTTTATAAAAATACCTATAAAACAAGGAAAGACAAGAAATATTCCGACGATGTTCAAGTGATGTAAACGTTTTTCTGTTATAGTCCTATCACCAATCAATTTCAAAGCTCTTTTCTGAATTCTATCCAGGAGCTTCAGATAGGTTTTAGGAGCACCTGCCCAGATATGAGAACTGTACTCAAGTTTTGGACGGATGTATGCTTTAAAATAACAGCCAGATCTTGGGGGGTAAAAAATGTCTTGCATCGTCGTAAGAAACCTAAACATTTCGCAGGGTCTTTAGCGACGTCAAATATGTGGTCGTTCCACTGAAGGTGGTCTGTGACACACATACCGAGAATGGAAAGCTGTTCCGTTTCTTCAATGCAAGTGCCAATCATGGATAGTGGCATTGGGGGTATATTTCGCATTAATGACAGAATGCAGCATTGAGTTTTCGAAACATTAAATTACACGCGGTTTTTGATTCCCCATTGGACAATGCTGTCAAGATTGGAATTTAAAGAGCTTAACATACAGCGCCGCTCCAGTTCCACATCCGAAGGACAGGGTTGTGAAACTGGAAACGAATACGAAAAGCTGAGGATGCTATCATCAGCAAAACAATTTATTGTATTATAAGTTTCAGGCGAAGATCGTTAATAAAAATAAGGAAGAGAGTCGGAGACAAAACGGAGCCCTGGGACACACCAGCATTTATTTTGAAAATTTCAGACTTGAAACCATCCAATACTACTTAAAGTGAACGGTCAGAAAGGTAATTTCTAATACAATGAAGAAGAGATTCATCAATACCGAATGCATGCATTTTCGATAAAAGAGCTTGATACCAAATTCTATAAAATGCTTTTGAAATATCAAGCGCAATAATCTTACTTTCACCAAACGATGTAAAGATTGGTTCCACTTTTCGGTGAGATATGCCATCAGATCACCAGTGGATCTATTGCTACGAAACCGTACAGCCAGTCATTAAGAAGCTTTCGTTCTTCGAGATATTTCTTAAGCTGAAAATTTATCAGCGTTTCCATGACCTTAGAAAGAAGGGACGTAAGTACAATCGGTCGATAGTAACAGGGGGAAGAAGATTCGCCTTTTTTAGGAACGGGCTGGACAAATGCTGTTTTCCATCCACTCGGAAAAAGACCTGTAGAATAGGACAGATGGAAAAGCTAACGCAGTGATTTTGCCAGCGTAGAAGCACATCTCTTCAGAACAACGCCAACGGGGGAAATACTATCCGGGCCAGCGGATATGTCGAGGTCCTTGAGTACTCTTGCAACTACACCAGGGCGAAAGAAGATTTTTCCCATAAACCCGTTTACGCACTCAAGTACAGGAGGATACCTAACACTAAATGGCAGTGTCGAGTTAGCAGCGAACCTCAAATCACTATCGAGGAAGCAGAGTGACCAGTTGAAGTTCTTGAAAAAATCATTGAGACCGTCCCAGTTGGCATTCTCGTATTGCCAAACGGTTCTCCTTGGGGTCTTATTGCCGATATGATACAATGGTCCGATGTACCTAGAGGGCAAGACACGCTTACAGTGTATTTATCAGGATGAGAGGTAAGAAACATGTCTAGAGTGTTTGCAGTTTGACCTGCAACGTCAGGAATTCGAGTTGGCTCATCAACAAGCTGAGTTAGGTTGTCCAATTTAGCAAAGAGCTCAACATATCTTCCTTCCGGTGTTGTCTGGCCAGAATAGCGAAACCAATTTGAATTGTGTACATTGAAATCTCCCGTAATGACGATTTCAGTGCGAGGATAATGGGCTACAATTCTTTAGATGGAATCGGACAACGCATCAAATTTATTGGAAGTCGAATTACTGTCCAAGTTCGGACTTCTATAAATAAAACAATAATGAATAATATGCTTATGGACGGTAAATTTAAACAACATGAATTTAAATAACGGATTCAAACTTGGACCGTATTGTGGTTGAAGCTGATAAGCAGTATCATTTCTTATGTATATAGCAAGAACATTGTGTGAAATGAATAATAACACCAAGTTATGACCCGGGAGTTTAAATTCTGAGGGATCAGAATGTTCATTGTTCATCCACCTGAGTTTCACTCAGTGCCAAAACAGCTGGCCTGTTTTTTACAGTATGGACATTGGACATATGCTAATAAAAAGTTCTTCCTAAGCCCGCGAATGTTACCATAATCGACTCTAAATTTACCCGATATCATGAACTACAAGACACAAAGAAAATCAAAACAAACAATTATCTATATTAATTATTTTACTAGGGCGCAGTAAGCTTCGCAGCAACACATTACCATTAGTGTTATGCCTTAGTAATAATGTGCAATAATCAATTATCTATCTGTTATTATTTTAGCCTAGTCATTGTTCACAATGTTTGAGGATAGTCCCCTGCAAATCCTGCAATGCATAGCAATGACCAAGCTAACGCAACTGTGAAAGATGATGGTGGTTATGGACGATTTTTTCATTTTCATTTCATTTCATATATTTATTAGAATAGATTTATACTGTAAGATACAATATCTTATTAAGTAGTATAAACTTAATTAATTCATTAAAATGATGTGAAAAGCGATAAGATGGTGATTAATAATAAAGTCCCGCTCGCTGTGTTGTTTTTTTCTATTGTCGTTTAAAGATTACAGTTTGGCATTTGGCTTAACTTTAGTTAGAAGACACTGATGTCTGTTGTATTTGGATGGTAAATGAAACGCACTGTTAATATTATATAACTAACTGATCTTTATTGCTTAACAGGACTGCTCTCGGTAATGGTTAAATTCAGAAGAGGTAGAGCATAGAATAGAATAGCTTAACCTAATTATACTCTATGTATACATATTTACAATAGTCAAATACCGATAGTATAATACTTTTACAGAGAGTAAATATTTATATAAAAGTGTTGCCAACTTAGATCATCAAAGTTTTATTTCATATTTAACAACTTTCCCCCTCAACGAAAAGAATTCATATTCATAACATGTTCATAATTATAAATCATAACTTCAAATATTAAAATAAATCAAAATAATATTAATAATATAAATCTTTTAATACATAAACATATTTATAATATTATAGATAAATATACAATACTAACAAATTAATATATATTTTTTTTAATATGTTAATCGGTCCACAGGTTTTCGGATTCTATTGCTTTTTCGTAAAAGTGTTGGTTTATTATCGATATCTTTTTCTTGGTTGTTTATAATATCATTTAGTACAATTATTTCGGAGTTACTAATTGAGGGAGGCGGTTGCTGCTCCTCGGGAACTTCGCTAGGGTAACTAGTATTATCAGAAACATGGCTACCTGCATTCAACATTTGATCTACATGTCTATGGGCAGTTTTTCCACTGTCGAGTTTTATGTTGTAATGTAACATACCTTGTTTTTGTTCAACTTCCCCAATGTCCATTTTTCCTTGCCAGTATAATTCCTAACAGCAACTCTTTCGCCCTTATAAAATTCTCTAGGTCTACAATTTTCATTGAATATTTTGACTTCAGTTTCAACTTTAGGCAATAGAAATGAGAATTTTGTTCGAATAGGATAATTGAATAATATTTCAGATGGTGACTTTTTAGTAACCGGATGAGGTGTTATTCGGTACTGTAAAAGAATATTATTTAACTTTATTTCCAAATCTTCATTTTTATTTATTAAGCATCGCAATTTGTTTTTAAGCGTTTGCACATACCGCTCTGCTTGCCCGTTTGTGGCAGGGTGATACGGTGCTGAACGCTTATGAACAATATTATTAGTCTTACAAAGATTTGTAAATTTTACATTGGTAAACTGGGTACCATTGTCTGTACAAATGACTTTAGGTAATCCAAAAGTTGAAAATATTTTTCTCAAAATAGGCAGAGTTGTATCAGTGGTTATAACGGGTGATTTTTTAGCTGGTTTGGTTTTGGCAACACTGGTTTTGACAGCTGACGTGTGTTTAGTACCTTGTGTCACTGTCAAACAGCTTCAGTTTGGTTTGCAATTTAACCATGGATCGTCTTACAAATGAACAACGCTTGCAAATTATTGAATTTTACTTTCAAAATTCGTGCTCGGTTCGAAATGTTCATCGCGCGCTGCTTCCATTTTATGATCGGCATTCTCGACCTTCTGAGCAGTCTATTCGGAAGATTGTGACCAAATTTCGCACCAAATTTACTTTGTTGAACATTAAACCACCAACACGTTTACGTACTGTGCGTAGTGAAGAAAATATTGCGGCCGTATCAGCTAGTGTGACAGAAGACCGCGAAATGTCGATTCGGCGCCGTTCCCAGCAGTTAGGCCTTTGTTACAGCACTACGTGGAAAATTTTGCGGAAGGATTTGGGCGTAAAGCCTTTTAAGATACAGCTGGTGCAAGAACTAAAGCCAGCCGACCTACCACAACGCCAAATTTTTGGTGAATGGGCTCTTGGAAAGCTGGCCGAGGATCCGCTTTTTTATCGAAAAATTGTGTTCAGCGATGAGGCTCATTTTTGGTTGAATGGGTACGTAAATAAGCAAAATTGCCGCATTTGGAGTGAAGATCAGTCAGAAGCATTGCAACAGCTACCAATGCATCCCGAAAAAGCCACTTTTTGGTGCGGTTTATGGGCCGGCGGCATTATTGGGCCATATTTCTTCAAAGATGATGCGAATCGCAGCGTTACTGTCAATGGTGAACGCTACCGAGCGATGATAACAAACTTTTTTTGCCCGAAATGGAAGTTCTTGACTTGCATGATATGTGGTTTCAACAAGACGGTGCCACATGCCACACAGCACGCGAAACAATGGCGCAATTGCGAGGCGAGTTTGGTGAACAGTTAATTTCACGTTTCGGGCCGGTCAATTGGCCGCCTAGATCGTGCGATTTGACACCATTAGACTATTTTTTGTGGGGGTATGTCAAGGCTAATGTCTATAGAGACAAGCCCGCTTCGATTGACGCACTGGAAGCCAACATCCATGCATTCATTCGTGAGATTCCGGCTGATATGTGTGAAAGAGTATGCCAAAAAAGGGCCTGCGAAATCCATGTGAACCCTTTCCCAAGGACTAGATGGATAGCACCAATGATGGACTTCAACTTTATGTGGGTTATTTCTTGTTTTGCAGCAACTTGTGCAATTTTGGACAAAATCTTCAATTTGCTGATCAATTTTTTTCCACCAACAAAAACTACGAGCGAGCTCCTTCATTCTGGTTACGCCAAAATGGTTTGAATGCAAATCCTCTAGTACAATTTTCTGAAATTTTTTTGGTATAACTACCCGTAAGCCTCTCATTATACACCTACTTTGAATAGAAAATTCATCTTGGTTAATACCAAACCGAAAATTTGAATTAAGCATGGTACCCTTCTGGATGCCTTTCAGTAATTTCATTAAATCCTTATCTTTTGCAGTTTCTTCTGCAATATGTTTTGCAGTAACAGGCATTGTTGCAATTTGATTTATTTCAAACAAATCAGATTCTTCAAGTTTCAGGCAATTTTTGTTTGTAATAGGCAGACGCGACGATGCATCAGCATTTGCATTTTGTTCAGAGCGTTTGTATTTTATTGTATAATTAAAACCTTGTAAATATATAGCGTAGTGTTGCATACGCGTAGCAGACATATGTGGCAAGGTTTTATCAGAAGAAAATATTTGGACAAGCGGTTTATGATCCGTGAACAGAATGAATTGGCGTCCGAATAAGAATTGATAAAAATTTTTTACACCATAAATTATTGCGTACGCCTCCTTGTCAATTTGAGACCACTTTCGTTGGGAATCCAACAAAGTCTGTGAAGCAAACTGAATAGGCCTATCACTACCATCTGAGTACATGTGAGACAAGACAGCTCCCACACCTACTGGAGAAGCATCTGTTGATAAGCACAATGGCTTGTCTTTTTCATAATGAACTAAAAATCTACCCGAAGCTATTTCATTTTTAATCGCTGCAAATGCGTTTTCACATTCTGTAATCCATTTAAAATGGTTATTTTTCCTCAGCAGCATATGTAGCGGCTCAAGAACATCCGAGAGGTTTCGTAAAAACCTACCATAGTAGTTTACTAAACCTAATAAAGACCGAACTTCTGAAACATTTGTAGGCCGTGGAGCCTTAACAATAGCTTCAGTCTTACTTGCTGTCTTATGAATTCCGTATTTATCAATCTTAAAACCGCAGTACTCGATTGAATCTTTAAAAGAGAGTGTTGTTTAGAGTGTTGTCAGTGCTCTCGTTGGGGAAGGTCCCCTCTGTGTTGTGTGTCGTCTGCTGTGTCGATTTTCTTCCGTTATGTCCGTGCGTCATATTCATCGTTTTCGTCGTGACTCGTGATAAATCAAACAACAATTTATTCAACATACACATTACAAAAACAATAGAAATAAACAATAATCAAACGCTAAACCTCGAAAAAAAAACAATAGTGCAAACCATCTACATACGCATACGCATACGCAAAGCCGATAAGATCCCGCAATAATATTAAAAGCAATAACAAAAAAAAAAGTCAAAAGCACAGCATCTCCAAAAAAAAACAACAAAAAAATGCCTAGCATAGCACAGTGAATACCCATCCTCTTTCCCTCCTTGCACAAACAGTTGTATGGCTTATCATGTGCATTACGTTGCAATGTGCTTTTTTTTTGCTCACACAATGTATGTACATGATTTGTCACCAACAACAGACGAATAGAGGATTATTGTTTTGAATTCCAGGGTCGGGTCGGTTCACGTCACTGTTAAGGCATAACACTAACAGGGGCGTTGAGTCGAAACGAAGTCTGAGATTCAATTCAATTATCTTCTTACCATGGCCTCGCCGTTTATATCAGAAGTGATGTTGCTTACCAATTTCAACCACAGTACAGCTCATTTTTAAATCCTCTCTTTAATTTTATGTGGTTCAAATTTTCCGTTAATAAGCACATCATCCATTACTGTTTCCTTTATAGAAGCCCAAATTTGGACAGGGTTTCAACTGCTAACGAATTTGACTCACTGTCCGACTCCATTCAAAGAATTGTCTCCTTGTATCCTCGCACTGAAATCGTTATTACGGGCGATTTCAATGTACACAATTCTTCCTGGCTTCTCCATTCGAGCAAGACAACACCCGAATGAGTGTGTGCTGAGATTTTTGCTGAGTTTAACCACCTTGCTCAGCTGGTCAACGAGCCCACTCGAATACCGGACATTGACGGCCAAGCAGAAAACACTCTTGACTTGTTCCTTACCTCTGACCCTGATAAATATGCAATAAGTGTATTATCGCCTCTAGGCCGATCTGACCATTGTGTCATATCCGCAAATTTCTCGTGCCAAAAAATCCCAGTTAAAGAAAGAGCTCCTAAGAGAACCGTTTGGCAGTACGAGAAAGCCGACTGGGACGGCCTCAATAATTTTTTCAGGATCTTTAACTGGTCACTATGCTTCCGCGATAGTGACGTAGATTCCAGTGCGGATATGCTCACAAGTTTAATTCTTTTGGGAATGAGAACTTTTATCCCGAATAGGGTTAAAAGCATCAGACCTAAGGAGAACGCATGGTTTGATATGAGCTGTAAAGAGGTTATCAGGGTTAAAGAGGTAAGTTTCCGTTATTACAAAGCCAACCCTACTGAGGAAAATCGGAATAAGTTTAAACATTATATATTACAATTTGGTATACCCCTTGCAAGTGTTAGTCGTAATTAATTGTGTCTATTTTGATTATTTTTTTTCGTCTAATTGAAAAGCTGTATATTTTTTAATTGTTGACTTTTGCTATTATTAAGCGTTTGTGTATCTGGTGTTATAGTGTTTTTGATTAATAATTGTGTTAAAAGTGTTTAATTGGTAAATAATTTTTTTTGCCAAAAACTTGAAATTTAATAAAATTCTAGAGTTAACATTTGGAATTCTCTCCTGATTCAGCAACAATTAAGTGTGTTTATATTGCATACTTAAGTGAGTTTTATATACAATACAATTTTGACTACAATTTCAATTGCATACTTCAGTGATCAAAAAACTTACAAAATATATACAGTAAAGTCACTAAAATTTAAACTTTAATAAAATGGCATATGTGTGTTTATCCTGTTTAAGTGAGATTAAAGCTGATGAACAGTATGTTTTGTGCAGTGGTATATGTAAGTCCTTGATTCATGTATCATGTGCCAAGATTGATTTTAACACCTTTAAATTAATCAGTGAAACTTCGAATGTTCACTACTTTTGCGATAAATGCAATTTTAGTAAGTGTTTTTCGCTCTATTCGATGGTAAACGAAAATTCATCTGAACTTATTAAAATTTCAAATGCAATCGATGAAATGAAAACTGCAATGGAGGGTTTTTCTTTGCGTCCTTTTACACGTTCTGCAAAACGTAAGGCCGAAAGTCAAACTGAGCCAACTAATAAAATACAAAATAGTAATGAAAATCATTCTGAACCAGTTAAAAAAAGCAAAAAAAAATCTGAAAGTGCTTCGTCATCATCAAAACCTAATCCTATTAATGTTCCTGGTTCGTTGAAACCCGTTAATATGTCTATAACTGAAATTGATGCTAATCCTCCAACACAACAGATAGTTAGGGTCTCAGAAGTGCCTAATAACCCGATTTCTGAAACTTTGAGTGATAGTGTAATTCTTGTTGATAAGTGTTCTTTGCCCCTTAAGGATGTGGTGTTACCAACTTTGAGACTAGTCCCTCCACAAAAAACTATCTTTCTTTCGAGGTTTGATTCATCTACGTCGGAAGATGATATTACTAATTATATCAAAGCGGTACTGAATCTTGACAACACCAATGGAATATCATGTAATAAATTTAAATTTAGAACTGCCCGGGAAATTGCATCTTTTACTGTAAAACTGCCTGATTCCTTGTTTAATTTAATTGTTGATCCGTCAAAATGGCCCGAAAATACTGTTGTGCGTGAATTTGAAACTCGTCCGCGTGAAACTGTTAATCGTGTTCATCTACAAAATACAACACAGATTCCAAAAAACTAAATAATTTTCCTGTATCTGCTGTTTCTATTTTTTACCACAATGTTGGTGGGATGAAATCTAAATTAAAACAATTATATGTCAAATCGTTTACTATTGATTATGACGTTCTTATTCTTTCTGAAACTTGGTTAAATGAAACTGTCCGTGATAACGAAATTTTGTGTAATGACTTCAATGTGTTCCGTTGTGACCGAAATTTATATTCAAGCAATAAATCTGAAGGTGGTGGTGTTCTTATTGCCATAAAATCTTCTCATCACTCAAAACAACTTGCTGGAATTCATAATGATATTGAGTTTATTTGTGTACAATCTGTTATTTATGATAAATCTTTCTTGTTTACTTGTTCTTATATTCCTCCGATGTCTGGAAGTGATATTTACAAAAAGCACGCTGAGAATATTTTAAATGTAGTTGCAAGCTCAAAAAACTCCATTCTCTACATAACTGGGGACTTCAATTTGCCGAAAATCTGTTGGATTCCTGATCCTGAATATGGAGCCTTTCTAATACCAGTTTTACCGGAAACAAATAATGATGATGCTTACTGTTTTATTGATGAATGCTCCGTTAACGCTATTGTACAAATAAATAATATTTTAAATTCGAATGGGAAAAGTTTAGACCTTGTTTTTACTGACGAGCCTGAAATGAACTCAATTGTGAAAGCCGATTATTTTCTATTTCCTGAATCTGAACATCATGTTCCAATCGAACTTAAGCACTTTGTGGATAGAATTAAAAGAAGAAATAAAACTGAAAGTAGATACAAGCTGGATTTCAAGAAAATTGATGAACAGAAATTTAAACAAATTTTCTTGACTTATAATTGGAATTCAATTTACACTGAAACTAATATTGATAAATGTTGTAACGAATTTTATATCCACTTAAATAATTGTTTATCTGTTTGTACACCGTTAAGAAAAATGTCTAACAATTTTGACAGGCCACCATGGCTAACTAAACACATAAGAATTATGCGTAACAAGAAAACGAAACTGTTTAGGAAGTATCAGCAGTCGTCCTCTGTTTCAGACTACGTTAATTATAGTACTGTCAGAAGGGAACTTCAATTATGTTTAAAAGTATCTTATGAGAACTACGTGGCTAGTGTTCGACGTGAAATTCCAACAAATCCACGAAAGTTTTGGAACTTTGTTAATACAAAAAGGAAGTCTTCCAAGTTCCCAAGCTTAATGAACTACTGTGATAATTCTACCAATGATTCTGCTTTAATCTGTGATATGTTTTCGGACTTTTTTCAACAAGTTTATAAGAAACCTGATTCCTGTGATACTATTAGCTGTGATACTTTGAAAGAAAATGTGCAATACTTTCCGCAACTAGGCTTTCCTTCTCCGGTAATCAACGAAACTGTGATAAAAGACTATATTTTAAGACTGAAAAACTCTATGTTCTCTGGACCTGACGAAATTCCATCTTGTGTTTTAAAGCAATTCGTAACTGTTTTAGTTCGTCCTCTATGTTATTTATTTAATTTGTTGTTAAAAAGTGCTGTTTTTCCTACACAATGGAAAAGTTCTTTTATTATACCTTTACACAAAAAAGGCAATAAATGTAATATAGAAAATTATAGAGGAATTGCAAAACTGTCCTGCATTCCAAAAATGTTTGAGAAAATTGTATTCGATGCCGTAAAGAATAATTGGAAACAAATAATTTCTCCTTATCAGCATGGATTCACTGAAGGAAAATCTACGGCTACAAATTTAATGGAATTTTGCTCGGATGTCATAAATAAAAATCAAGACGGATACCAAACTGATACCATTTATTTGGATTTTTCAAAAGCCTTTGATCGTGTGAACCATTCCATTCTATTGAAAAAGATAAAATGGATAGGACTGCCTATCTGGATTTTAAATTGGTTGGATTCTTATTTATCAGGTAGAACTCAATTTGTGTTGTTTAAAAACAAAGTTTCAAAACAAATAAATGTCTATTCTGGAGTCCCTCAAGGAAGTCATATGGGACCTCCCCTATTTTTGTTGTTTATTAATGATATGTGCAATGTTATTGTTCGGTCAAATATACAAATGTTCGCTGACGACGCTAAACTGTATTTGTCTTATAAAAATGAAAGGGAAGCTAACTGGTTACAAAGTGATTTAGACAATGTTGTAAAATGGTGCCGTACTAATAAAATGGAGCTTAATATGTCGAAATGCAACGTAATGACTTTTACTCGTCGAATACTGCCGATCCAGAAAAACTATAAAATAAATGATGTTCTATTGGAAAGTGTAAATTATGTTTGTGATCTTGGTGTTATTTTGGATCAAAAACTGACATTTAATAAACATATTGACTATATTGTGAATAATTCGAATCGAATGCTTGGTTTTTTGCGTCGGTGGGCTACAGATTTTCAAGATCCGCATATACTAAAAATGCTATATTGTTCTTTGGTGCGATCGGGTTTAGAATACTGTAGCAACGTATGGTGTCCACGTTACAATGTTAACATAAACCGCATTGAATCTGTCCAGAAAAAGTTCCTGTTGTTTGCCTTGCGGTATCTTCCTTGGGATAGATCGACCAACCTACCATCGTACAACAGTCGCTTAAAACTTTTGAACCTTGATACATTAAGTAAAAGAAGAAATATATCTAACATCCTTTTTGTTTTTAACATATTAAATGGAAATATCGATTCAAATAATCTGCTTTTTAAAATAACCATTAATGTTCCAAACAGAACTTTCCGTCATTTTGAACTTTTAAATTTAAGATTTAATAGAACTGTCTATGGTATTCATGAACCACTTTTTGCTGCTTGTGTCGATTTTAATAATTGTTTTAATTAAATAGATTTCAATTTAAGCTCAAAAAATTTAAAAATAATATTAAGAAACAATTTACAAGACTAAAATTAAAATTATATTTATGTTCCTATGTATGTTTACTTTAAAAGCTAAGAATTGAATTTGTAGCTAAATAAATAAATAAACAAGCCAGGAAGGCCTGCAATGTCCATATTCGACGGACCAAATTTTTACATGACCAAAAACTAAGGCAAAAAATACTGCAATGTCCCAAAGGCAGTAAAAATTTTTGGTCATTTGTGAAAAACATGAAGAATTCTTCCTATTCCTCGGTCCCAACGCTGATACTCCAGTGGTTAGCTCTCTTGCGAAAGCTAACCTTTTTGCTAGGCAGTTCGCCGCCAACTCTTCGCTGCCAGAGAGTGTCATGACTCCGCCAGTTCTTGAGCGCGTTAATGATTCCATGGGACAAATCTTCTTTCGCACTCGTGCTGTGGCGAGGGTCCTAAAGGATCTCAACATACACAAATCCGCTGGCCCGGATGGTATCCCCGCTATTGTTCTGAAGAGGTGTTCTTCAACGCTGGCAAAACTATTGCGTAAGCTTTTCCATCTATCCTATTCTTCTGGGCTCGTTCCGAGTAGTTGGAAAGCAGCATTTGTCCAGCCTATACCCAAAAAAGGCGAATCCTCCTCTCCCTCCAATTATCGTCCGATTGCACTTACGTCCCTTCTTTCTAAGGTCATGGAAACGCTGATAAATTATCAGCTTAAGAAATATCTTGAAGAACGAAAGCTTCTTAATGACCGGCAGTACGGCTTTCGCAGCAACAGGCCCACTGGTGATTTGATGGCATATCTCACCGAACAGTGGAACAAATCTTTACATCGTTTTGGAGAAAGTAAGATTGTTGCACTCGATATTTCAAAAGCATTTGATAGAGTTTGGCACCAGGCTCTCTTATCGAAAATGCGTGCCTTCGGTATTGATGAATTCCTCCTTCGTTGGATTAGAAACTTTCTTTCGAACCGTTCAATACAAGTTGTACTGGACGGGTTCAAGTCTGAAACCCACAAAATAAATGCTGGTGTGCCCCAGGGCTCCGTTTTGTCTCCGACCCTCTTTCTCATTTTTATAAATGATCTCTTGTCTGTAACTTCTAATCCAATTCATTGTTTCGCTGACGATAGTACCCTTAGCTTTTCATATTCGTTCCCAGACTCACATCCCTCCCTTTCGGGTGTGGAACTGCAACGGCAAAATATGATAAGCTCATTAAACTCTGACTTAAACAGCATTGTACAATGGGGAATAAAAAACCGCGTAGAGTTTAATGCTTCGAAAACTCAATGCTGTCTTGTATCGTTGAAGCGAGATCTACCCCCCTTGCCACTGTCCATGTGTGGCACTTGCATCAGTGAAACCGAACATCTCCAGATTCTCGGTATGTGTATTACCGACCACCTCTTGTGGAATGATCACATATGCGATGTCGCCAAAAATGCCGCAAGATGTCTAGGTTTTTTAAGACGATGCAAGAACCCCTTTTCCCCTTCTGATCTGGCTACCATCTACAAAACTTACATACGTCCAAAGCTTGAGTACAACTCCCACATTTGGGCTGGTGCTCCAGTAACGTACTTAAGTCTTTTGGACAGTATCCAGAGAAGAGCATTTAAGATGATTGGTGACCGTACCATCGTTGAGACTTTTACGTCACTTGAACATCGACGTAATGTCTCATGCCTCACCCTCTTTTACCGTTACTTTAATGGTTTATGCTCTAGTGAAATAGCCAGTTGCATTCCTCCCCTTAAGATATTCAACCGTAATACTCGCGCCTCCAGGAATGCCCATCAGTTCACCCTCGAGCCCAACTTCGGACGTACGGTCATGTTCAGAGAATCGTTCTTTAGCCGTACTACGCGAATGTGGAACTCTCTTCCACACTCTGTCTTCCCCAGTCATTGAAGTGTTCAGGAATTCAAGACTTATGTTAACCGACACCTCAGCCTTAACTCTCTCCGTCTATCCCATTTTTCCTAACGCTCGCACTGTGCTTTGGCATAAAAAGGGAACAAAAACCCCTTGAGTGCGTGCCTATTATAAAAAAAAAAAAAAAAAAAAATAATCAGATTGTTCGGAGTTTATCCGGAGCCCAAATGAGCCTAACCGCAAAAAAACAGCTTCTAATCTAGCAAGATGTGTTTTGTTATCAGGGCCTGTGAAGCATATGTCATCAATAAAAACTCCTACACCCTCAATCCCAGCTAATATCTCTTCTATTTTCTTTTGCCATTTCGCTGGTGCACAGCTGAGACCATACCAAAGGCGAGTGCATTTGAAAAGGCCCAAAAATGTAGATAACGTCAACTTCTCTTGATCCTCCTCCCTCACTTTCCATTGCAAATAAGCACGGCGAAGATCAATCTTTGAAAACTTTTCACCACCATTCATTGCGTGAAAAAGTTCGTCTATTGTGGGGAGGGGATGCTCAATCGCAACCATAAATGTATTTAATGTAATTTTGAAATCACCGCAAAGGCGTATTTTCCAATTTGCTTTCACTATTGGGACGATAGGAGTAGCCCAATCACTGTGATCAACTTTTTTAAGAACACCCTGCTCTACTAAATTTTTGATTTCTTTTTTAATAGGCTCACGAAGCGCAAAAGGTACCGGACGATGCTTAATAAAAATTGGTTTCGCGTTAGGCTTCAATTCTATCGAAACAGGTTTTCCCTTTATCTCCCCTACATCATGACTAAACAAAACACTAAACTGCTTTAAGATCATTGGCAATTCAGGTGGAACATATAAAACATTGGGCAAATTAAGTAATGCACAGTTAGAATTTACATTTACCTGGTTACAATTTTCATTTTTGTTCATACCGGATTTTTCGTCAAATATGTTAATTATTGGCAAACCGTTGAACGCAAATAGTCATTCTCTTCCAAACAATGGATGCTTATCGGAATCCACAATGTACAGTTGTAACCTCTTCTCAATTCCGTTTTCCATATGCATGTTCTGAGGAGCAACAACAACCTCCGCAACACCTATAACGTTTAAAATAAAATTATTGTATGTACTTAACTTAATTTTAGAATTTTTTATTGGAACATTTTTAAAATTTTTAAGAAATTCATTGTGATTCATTACTGAAACGCCGGCCCCACTATCGATTTCCATTTTTATTACTTTATTTTCTATACGTACGTTTGTCCATAATTTTCATCACATAACGCGTTAACATAAACTATAGGTTCTTCTTCGCTCTGTTCGTAGTCATCTTCCAATTGATTTATATGTTGTTTCTTATTTTTGTTACGTTTTTTTAAGCAAACTTTTTCAAGATGACCACGCACATTGCAAAAATTACAAACGGTATTAATGTGAAAACAAACGTTAGCAAGATGTGAGCCGTCGCATCGGAAACATTTGACTAATTTTTTATCAATTCTACTCTCCTTATTTTGTGCACGTGATGGTTTCTCTGATCTGTAGTAATTATTGTTTTTGTTGCTCTGGTTTCTTGATGATGTGGCGTTAGTGTACCGTTCTCGTCTGTTCGACACCGCATGTATTGACGTCTCTTGTAGCTGAATGGAATTATACTGAGACATCTCTAGGCTTGTAGCAGTCTCCACAGCCTTTTCAAAAGTTAGAACTTTCGTCTCCATCAACCGATCTTTGATCCGCTTGTCTCTAATGCCGCATACCAGTTGATTTCGTAGAGCTGTCATCAAATAGTTTCCAAAATTACAATGAATAGCCATTTTTCGTAGAGTAGCAACGTAAGCTCGAACAGATTCGCCTTCTAATTGTTCTCTATGGTGAAACTTATAATATTCAGCAACTTCCAAAGGTTGAGGATTGTAATGTTCTTGGAGCACTCTAACTAGTTCCTCATAAGTTTTGCTTTCAGGTATTTCTGGAAAAATTCCATCACAGAGTAAGTCGAAATTTTCAGGTCCTATACAGGGTGAGTCATGAGCAATGCGACAAAATGCTAGGGCGTGTAGGTTGCGTTGAGACAAGAAAAAAATCGTAAGGGAGGGGGGGTCTATTCCCCTCCGTTTAGCCGGGAGGGGAAATTTCCAAAAAAACTGACTTAAAATGGGGAAAAAATTATTTAAAATCAACGGCTTCATTCACAATGCTGTGCGATACGTTTTTGAAAAGCAAATAACTTTTTCTTTCATTCTGTGTTTAAATAAATCTATTCTAAGAAATAGTTTTTGAAATATTAATTTTCAAAGTCAAAATTTTGAAAAAAAAAAAATTGAAAAAAAAAAATTCAAATTCATTTTTTTCAAAATTTTACGTAATTAAGTGCTAATTTTAATTTCAAAATTCAATGCTGTTATTAATTTTAAGTCTAAATAAGAAAACCGGATGCAACAATTTTATGTCGTTCTCAAGAAATTAAAAAAAAACCAAAACCACCTTTTTCTAAGAAAAACATTTATTTTTATTGTAACGAAGCAATTTAAGAAGCATTAATCTTAGTTTTTTTAGTTTTTTTTATTCCTTTTATTTTAACTATGTTTTTTATTGGAAGTACTTATAAAAAATTCGTGATATGATCTCCATTGTTTAGAAGGCATAGATTATATCTCCTTGTAATGGCTTCACATAAGTTTATGCTTGACAAATTTTCCTGCAATTTGACTCCAGCGACTTCAATTCGTTCCTTCAGTTGTTCCAATGATACTATTTCCACTTCGTAAACATAATTCTTCATAAATCCCCATGCATAGAAATCTAGGGGAGTTAAATCTGGTGACCTAGGCCGCCATTCCGTAGGGCCCCTTCTTCCGATCCAACGGTCACTAAAATGATCATCCAGCCAGTTTCTCACCTGTAAGCTGTAGTGTGCTGGAGCACCATCTTGTTGGTAGATTAAAGTATCTGCTATAACCAATGGAACGCTGTCTAATAAATCGGGTAAAAGGTCTCGTAGGAATTGCAGGTATGATTCTCCATTAATAATGGAATTCAAAAATATTGACAGGTCAGTTTTCAGAAGTTATCAATGAAAATAATATTAATCCAGGGTTATTCCAATACTATTTAATTTTATTACGTTCTCATAAAACTCCAATTAAAAAAGAAGTAAAAAAACTAAGATTAATGCTAAATAAATAAATAAATTGCTTCGTTACAATAAAAATAAATGTTTTTCTTAGAAAAAGGTGGTTTTGGTTTTTTTTTAATTTCTTGAGAACGACATAAAATTTTTGCATCCGGTTTTCTTATTTAGACTTAAAATTAATAACAGCATTGAATTTTGAAATTAAAATTTGCACTTAATTACGTAAGATTTTGAAAAAAATGAATTTGAAATTTTTTTTTCAATTTTTTTTTTCAAAATTTTGACTTTGAAAATTAATATTTCAAAAACTATTTCTTAGAATAGATTTATTTAAACACAGAATGAAAGAAAAAGTTATTGGCTTTTCAAAAACGTATCGCACAGCATTGTGAATGAAGCCGTTGATTTTAAATAATTTTTTTCCCATTTTAGGTCAGTTTTTTTCGAAAATTGCCCCTCCCGACTAAACGGAGGGGAATAGACCCCCCCTCCCATACGATTTTTTTCTTGTCTCAACGCAACCTACACGCCCTAGCATTTTGTCGCATTGCTCATGACTCACCCTGTATAATGCAGCAAGTAATTCACTTTAATCGACGCATTTTGGACATCGAAAATCGTAAAAGCTCCTTCTAGACGTTTGAGCCATCGCTCGTTCAATAGAGAAATTAGAGAAATTTGGTGGGACTGCATTTTGTGGGACACCACCGCACAGTGGTTCCGTTTGTATGGGAGAGGTGGTCAAAACCCTATAAAATCTGAACTACTAAACGGATTTAAATGAAATTTGGTACAGATGTTAAAATTGTACTTTTACATATTTGCTGAAAATTTGGTAAGGAAAACATGATAAAAAAAAAAGTTATTGACATTTTTCAAAATTTTCTGGATTTTTATATTTGAAGTTTTTTCAATGAAATCTGTATTATTGAACGAATTTTGATAAAATTTGGCACATAGATTGAGATTAGTTTTATGCATATCAATTTATAATAAGGCTAAGAAAAAATTATTAGAAAAGAACTTATTGACATTCTTTTATAGTTTTTGAGGAGAACGGACAAAAACCCAAATTTGCATTTCGAATGATTGAAAATAAAAGAAAAACACTACTAAAATCTTTTTTTTTTTATTTTTATTAAATTTAATCAATTTATTGCAATAAATTTAAAACATCTGTCGGCAATTTTAATTTTTCATTTTTTTTCAAATTTCTTTCGTTAGAAAGCAACGGATCTGATGTTAACAGCAATCTATTAAACAAATCGGTATTTGTTAAGACTCTAGATGTTTTTCGTGTATTGTGTGATCTGAAAAATTTGACATCCTTGTTTTTTGCCTCTGCTGCCTCTTCCGTTAATTGGCCTATAGGCAAAATTGCATGTTTTGCAATTTGTCCTCCATGAATGAGAACTTTATGTACAGAAGCTGGCATTGGATACCACGGATATTCTTGGACAATTTCACGTGCAGTATCTTGGGCATATTTTTCGAAAACCTCCGGATTTATTGAAAAACAACTAGCCAAAGTTTTTAAAATGACTGCACATCTTTCTATTATTGATTTTTTCACACCCGTTATTTGGGAAGATACAGTAGGATTAGCAAAAAATCTACGCGCAGTATTTCCGTCATTAGAATTTCCACCTCCTTGTTTTGGTTTATCAACTATCAGTCCAATTTTTCTGAATTCTTGTTGAATTCTTTTTTTTTGAACTGCAAGAAGAGGTTTCTCACTTTTTCCAGTGCGCCATTTTTTGAAATCTAGTCGGTATGCTAGATGGATGAAGAATTCGAAAAACCTTATCCACGCATGCAGTGGAGATATGCCAAAATCCAAACAGTCTTCGTTAATACTTTTTTGTAAGGATCCTTCAATATCATTCATATTTGTTGGCTTTGCTCCACAAATGTAGCACACCTGTTGCGAAGCAGTGTGTGTCAAAGCATTGCACACCTTCCCGTCAACCATTGTTAACTTGAGGACATGTTTAATGTTTAAAGTATGGTTAGTTATTTTAACTAAACTTTCAGATAAATCATTAATCTGGTTCTCAATGTAGCTCTGCTCAGCTCTACTCAACTCTGCCGTTTCCTTTTTGAATTGAAACCGTATTGGGCGACAATATCGAGTCGATCCTGGACGAGGATTTTGCCATAAAATTTGTTTTTCAGAGTCAGAGCTTTTTTGTGAAAATAGTTGGATTGGAACATATGAAGTAATAAACATGTCAGCATCACTGACTCCCTCAGAAATTTGTTGTTTATATTCTCCTTGTCCACTGCTACCATCAAAACCCCATTTTCCAATAAGGGTAAGATTACCTAAATCAAAAATGTATTTTATTTAGTCACACTAAATTAAAGTTTTCAATTACATAACTCGTATCTCGTACATTACATTTATTCTACTCCCCCTGTGCTGTTAAATTCAGACTAGACATTGTATCACTGGCTACTTTATTTAGGTTATCTGCTGTAAAACGAACACGATACACAATTACCATACCTACAGACATCACAGAAAGGACAAGTATTACAATGAAACAGAAAGCTTTGTTGGTAAAAGATTCTTATTTGATGGTATTACCTAAATCAAGCTCCAAACATTCAAAAACTTCCTTTTGGGATTCTACGATTCTTTGGGCTGTATGGTTTAGAAGACCTTGAAGGGAAACTTCAGCCGATGTATCGGATATTGATATTTTTTCAGGCTCCGGGTAACAATCTTTTTTCGCTTTTATTACCTTAACATAGCTTGGAAAAACATCAACTTCGGTCTTTTCGTTTACCAAGTTCCTAATGACTTGGTACTGGTGTTTTGTTAACTTTGCCTCAACCAAAATTTTCAAAGCATCATTTGAATTCAATTGCTTGGCTTTAAGATTATCTGTTGACTGGCAATGCTTCAAAGCACAAGCAATGTCTTCATCTATTGCAGCAATTGTGGCAATTCGTCTGCGCTTAGTTCGAGAAGAGCTATCTGAAAATGACTTCTTTGGCCTACCTCCTAGATTATCTGGTGAATTAATTAATTCTTCTTCTTCTTGGTAAGGCCCGAAGTCTTCGACGACGCAATCAAGCACTATATTTAGATAAAAAGGCATCATCTCTTCGAGAACATAAATTCCATTTTTTAGGAAGAGTTTGCATAACAAAACAATCTTTTTTCGTGCATTTAAGCTTTCAATGTTATATTTTTCTTTAAAAAGTACCCATGTTTCATCAATTTTTCCAGCATTGCGACCTTTCTTCGCCTTCCGCCACAAATGAAAAATATCAATGCGCTTGATCATATCACTTGAATCTAGAAAAAAAGGGAAATAGGGTTTCACTTAGGCTCAAAATTTTAATATTTCCACAAATTTCCGCAAAAAAAACCGTATATACCCTTAAACAGGGAAGATAAGCCTACGTTAATCCATTAAAATTATTGAGTGCAAATGGGTGCCCTAAAAGTTCTGGCTTATCAAAAAAACACAAAATTTTAAAAATCACAAAAATTCATTTCTTTTAACAGCAGTTATAATAAAATAATAATATGTAAAATATATATATATATATATAATAATCATCTTTATAAATTGTTCTATTATGTTTACCACTTTTTTCCAGAAAAAAACCTTAAAAACACACACAAAATAGCTAAAATGCAATGTCCTATCTTCAAACTAACGTTTTTTAAGAAATTGCGAAAAACATTAAACTTTGCCACGTGCCTGACTGTCAAAAACTACATTTAGAAAAAAAAATAGTCCCACGTAGTTGCCCCGTTATCATAGATAATAACTGCATTAAAAAAAATTACTTTTATTACTTGAGGTTTTGGCCTATGGGCGGAACCACTGTGCACCGGCATTGGAGCCTCCAGTAGCCATTTTAAGAGCACTTTTCACACGTGTATCAGCAGCAAAATTTATTAATTAGCACAAGTACGGCAGCAGTTACAAACTCCAAAGAACACAATAGCAGACTCCCTTTTTATTATTATTTTTTTTATTTAAAAAAAAATTGTAATTTTGCAATGATAGCGAACGAAAAAAAAAGCACAGGCAAGCACAGCGATCAGGTATCAAAAAAAATTTTCATTACCATACAATAATTAATAATCCCATCCTCGTCGCCAGTTGTTGTATTTGGATGGTAAATGAAACGCACTGTTAATATTATATAACTAACTGATCTTTATTGCTTAACAGGACTGCTCTCGGTGATGGTTAAATTCAGAAGAGGTAGAGCATAGAATAGAATAGCTTAACCTAATTATACTCTATGTATACATATTTACAATAGTCAAATACCGATAGTATAATACTTTTACAGAGAGTAAATATTTATATAAAAGTGTTGCCAACTTAGATCATTAAAGTTTTATTTCATATTTAACAATGTATATATAATATAGGTATATGTTTAGTGAGTCGGCTTTTAAATTCTTTTTTTTTTATTTTAAAATGATATGAAAAAAAAAGAAATACATTTTTACCTGCGCCACATCTTCATTTTGGGCTAAAAAACCATTAAAACATATTATTATATCATCTGGGCATTCTTAAGCAAATTTCTTAACCAGTCCTTTTTATTTAATTTTTCTGTCAAATTATTTTGAAATTTTGAAGACAATTCTCGATGAAATATATTTTTTAACTTCATCAAAAAATAGTCCAAAAAAGGATCATAGATAGACCGCCGATTCCGGACCACCTTCTGTTTCGCCACATTCCATGAAACTACCAACTGCAAATCCATTTTTTAACCAATATCCTGAACAATTTCCTTTAGCCGGAAACAAAAAAATCGCTCCATACAAACTGCTAAATAATTTTATACAGGGTGATTGGTATAAGATGCACTAAAAAGCTTGAGCGTGTAGATGGAGTTAAGACAAGAAAAAAATCGTATGGGAGGGGGGGGTCTATTTCTCCCCTTTTAGGCAGGAGGGGCAATTTTCTAAAACATTGACTGAAATCAGAAAACAAATTATTTAAAAACAACGGTGAATGATACAAAGCCTTGTTATATTTTTTTGGAAAGCCAGAAAACTACTCTTTTATTTAATTTTTAAATTAAGTTGTTTAAGTGAACAGTTTTAAAAAAATTAATTTCCAAACTCGAATTTTTGAAAAAAAAACTAAAAAAAATTTTTTTAACTATTTTCTTTCAAAATTTTATGTAATTAACTATTATTTTTATTTTCAAAATTCAATGCTCTTATTAATTTTTAATCAAAAACAGAAAACCGGATGCCAAAATGTATCTTAGTTTTTTGAGAAATTAAGAAAAACTAGAAGTATTTTTTTCCAAGAAAAACCCTTTTTTTTTTGGTTTTACCAAATTTGACCTGCTCAAATCAATTATTAATTTGGGAATTATCCCTTTTTTATTTTTTATTACATACCATTCGATTTTAATAAAATAATAAAAAAAAACGAATTAACTTTTTACTTTACTTACTAGTTTTACTTTGAATTTTTTTAATTTCTCAAAAACCCAAAACGCTTAAGCTTTTTCGTTCACCTTATACCAATCACCCTGTATATACATATGATAACTCATGTTGCGACACAACTTTTCAAAAAAATCCCCACTTGTAGGTGATGAGCAGAAACAAATAGCGGTACATTAGTTTGAGTTTTTTTTTCACTTCGTAATATTTTGGTATCTTGGAATGGTTATATCTTTTGATGAAAGTATTCAAGAAACGTGTTTGATACACAAATTTATTAAGAATTGTTTGTTCTTAAATAACAAAATTTGATATTAAATAAGTCGACAAAGTCAATTTTTTTTTTAAATAAATGGAAATGGAGGTTGGTTGACTAAGGTTTTAACATACTTAGGTTTGGAAAATAAATAATCTATAATTTGTGTATTGTGAAATTATTTCTTATACAACAAAATTATATTTTTAACATTGCTTAATATTATTTGGCGTCATTAAAAATACTTTTCACGTTTATGCGATGTACTGTTAATAATATATAAAAAAAATGCATGCAAAAAGGCATATTTTAAAGGTTTGTTTTTATTAATTTTTTTATTTCTCGTGAAGTGCTTCCAGCTCAATCTTGCAAATAAGCTCAAATAAAGAAGAATTAAATTTAGCTAATACAAATTATAATTTTGTTCAATTCTTTTGATTAATTATAAAAATAATTTTCTTAAAAAAAAATAAAAAAAGAACAATTACACTTTTTTAGATTTGACTCAAAATAATTTGGAGGCATTATAGGTAGGTATATAATCTGTTGCGGTCGCCTGCCAGAGGTTCCATCGTATCAGATACAAGCACTACTTTGTTTGTCTGCTTTGAATGTTCTACACCGAATGACATTCTGGCGAGGGCATGGGAAGGCGCACATATCTTGCTTTGACATGTTCCGATGAGACTGCCGACATAGACGCTAAATCGAATGTCACAAGCATATATTATGGGTCCACTGCGATTAATCTTTCTTGGATCGCTTCAGGCTTTCCAAGGGATAGAAACTGAAACTAAAAGCATGCTATGTATTCGGGTAGGTTCCGTGGATGTTGGTTGTTCTGACGTTACCCAGTCGTAACAGGCCGAGGCATGAAAGTGAGGCAACTATAAATTTATATATTTTGTTTTTTTTTTTTTTGTTATGGTTATCTTGGTTGCGATAAAAAATATTAACCTCACTTCAGAAGTCAAAATCCGTTGTCTGCCTTCGGGACAAGAACCATCCCATTCCGGCGATCTTAGCCGTGCTACGCCAGCGTGCCACGTCCCGTGGTCAGATTCTTTTCCCTCCTCCGTTCATGTTATTTTTTTTTTCTCTAGATTCATTTTTAAATTTGATTCTCTATAACTCTTACCCTATACTTAGTTTTTTCATTATGATTTTTTCGAGTCTTAACTTTTTAGGTTTTCACTGTTGTTAACATATGACATTTTTAAATATTTCGGATTAGCCGCGTTATAAAATAAATATTAAGTGAGTTCAATACAGTACTCAGCCCGAACGATTCGCTACAAACTTCAATGAGCGTGGTCACCGGGAAACTGCCATAGAGATGTTATATATACATACCTATATTATTGAAAGCTGTGTTTGCTACGCAAGTTTTAGCGGTGCGTAGGACGTTCTAACTCTTGCTCTTGTTGTTGAGAACAAACCATGCTTACTGTATCCCTGTTGGTATGAAGCGGTAATTGGATCGACCGTGAAGTGTTTAAGACGGGATCCCAAGTTCGAGATTTATCTTCAGGATATTTCTGTTTCAACCAACAGTTTTATCTGCAAAAATGTTTTATTCGTTTTGTTCCTTATAACTTCTAAGACGCTATCACTACATAAATAAATTTTTTTATACCGTTTTGTAGATACTACAAATTACAATAGACAAGTATTTAATAGATTTTTCATGAAAACGCACACAAACATAGAAAAACGCAAAACCACGAAAAAATCTTAAATTCAAGATGGCGGATGCTGCACAAGACCAAATTTCAAACTCAGTTTTATACTCAGAATCAACCCCCCTACAAAACTGCATTCAAACTTGGAGACCTTCAAAACTTTTCTCAGATTGTTCTCAATTGACTGTACTAATCATCGTAATGTCATGTTTGATTGTTATCTCAAAACTTTTTTTTTTACGAATGGATAACTTGCCTTAGAGTACCTATAATCGCAAGTAAAAAAAAATAAAAGACGAGATTTCTCGCGTTACCATAGTATAACATAGCATTATACTGCTGGCTTGGCTACATCATCGTATAAGTCCATAGGTATTTGAATGTTTTACGTTAAAAATCGTTATAACTCGATAACGGTGTTTTGTACGAGAAAAAGTCTAACGGCATTTTTTGTAGAAATGTTGAGTACCTACCTGTACCTATTTACAACTTGTTCTCATACATATTTGCAGTATCTTTCACCGTTTCAGAGGTAGGTATACGTAAAAAACGTAAATGTGACATAGGTATCCTTGATGTAGACGCGTTGAACATTGGTAAAAAAAATTGCACTCAATGCAAATCTTTGTAAAAATAAATTTTAAGACAATAAATAATTTTATTTTTTTAAAATTGACTTTGAAATGTTATTTCTCAAAAACCATTCGTTAAATCAACTAGCATCAAACATCAAATCAAAGGATGAAGTTTAACCTTTAAAACAAGATGTAATTTATTGCCATCGACTTAGAATTGAAACAAAATTATTAAAAATTAACCAAAAATATGGTTAATTTTTAATAATTTTGTTTCAATTCTAAGTCGATATTTTTGTTTTTCAATTGGCTCTCCTGCCTAAACAGGTGAAGATAGACCATTGCAATATTTCATACAATAGACCTACCTATCTACCTATTTCTTATTTTGACCAAACATAACTATTCGTTCTAGTTTTTTAATGCATGTTATAAATTGATCATTTTTATTACCTATCGATAAAACACAAAAAATAACATATACCTACATACATAGGTATGTTAACCGATGCAGGTAAACAATATTAGAAGTACCTATTAATTTTTTTTTTTTTCGAATCTTCACCTGCAGGATATACCAAATTCATCCCTACACTTGACTTGCCTTTTATTTTGCCCACACACAGTCTAGCATACATTCAAAAACGTTTCTTGAAGAAATAAATAATTATTGTCTGTTCCTTTTTTTATTTACCTTTGCAAGAACCAGTTTTATATTTCTATTTCCTGAATTCATCACTTTTTTTATTCAGAATCGAAGAAGAAACGTCAAAAAAAATAAAATCTTTCAATCCCTCCCACTTATAAAAATTTATTATAACGCGTTCTCGTTCTGTTTTCCCGCTCAAATTCTCCCCCATTGGGTTAGTACTGCACCAGGAATATAGGAGCGCTGCATGGTTGTAGAGTGAATGTTGCTAAGGCATCTGAGCATGATATTACCTTTGCATATATATTTCTATAGTACGTCCATCGTATGTGCTAAATTTTCGAATTTCTCGATTGCTCGAAGCGCCATCTGGGCAATGTTGGTAGAAACTGCTCTTGGGAGACTTTTGGAGGAGTGGCTTGTTGTTGGGAGAGATTTTGAGGGATACAAACTGGGGAATATTATAACGAGAGGCATATAGAAAATTTCATAGAGTTGGAAGAAGATGAAAATTATAATTGTTGACTTTTTCTCTTTGAGTTTATTCGTTTTTATTTTGATAACGAATGTTCATAAGAAAAGGGAATTGGAAGTTATTTATTTATTATGTATGGCTGTATGCATGGTGGAAAATAAATATTTGGCTGCTTCTGAATGTGTATGTGCTAGCTTTAATGCTGAACTTTATGAAATGTGGCAAGCTACCTATTAGAATAGAATGTAGCTGCTGACGAAACAATGTGACGTCACAATTACATATTCCATTGAAAATGCTTCTTACTAGCATCTGATCCGGATGCGATGCAAATTTAGTTAAGTTATAAATTGGTTATAAATTGGTGTTGCAAAATTGGTGATGCAAAACTTGCTTTATTGGAAGAAAATCACGGAAGAAAATCATGGATACGGGTATCAAAGTTGACATCTTTAAACTTGATTTGCGTCTAAACTAAACGTCCTAGCGACTTAAAAAATGCATATTCGTGATCTAAGGAGTGCCACCTTTCAAACGCTGTATCACATGATTTAAAAAACAGACTTTTATTTTTTAACTTGATTTCTTATAGGTACCTTCCTACCTTACATCAAAACTAAACAGGAAATTTAAAATCTACATATAACTGAATGGTATCTTTTAATAACTAAACATAAGATGATTTTGTATACAAATTTTAGTTATGTAACCATGGTTGCCATATGGAAAAATGAACGTACCTATATTTATTTTCCTCACTTAAGTAGGTATAATGCGAGAATTGTTTGGCATCGACTCGGTTCGATTTTCAATTTTCCGAAAATTCAACCGAGCCTGCGGAGCCACTTTAAGCCATACGTATGTACACGATGATGAATTTGTCTCATAACTCTATCCTGTATATACGGCTATCTTAAAATTTTACTAAAAGTAATTTTTGTTTGTTTTGATTAAGTTTTAAACTTTATTAAACAGCTTTTATTATTTGTTTAATACAAAACACAAATTCTTAACATAGTATGCAAAACTTACTAAGAAAAAAAATTGCTACAAATGTATCAATATGGTAACCATTTTTTGATAAATCCCTTTTTCATTTTCATTCATCTGCAAGAAAAACAAAATATTAATTATTTGAGGAAACTAATCTGAAATAAACTTATCTGTGCCCGGGTTTTGGCTTAAAATATATATAGGTACATATAGGTTTATCAATAATATACCTATATGTGCTTATCTATTTAGGATTTTTTTTCGGTTATAAAATATAAATTACATACCTACATACTTTTTTATTATTTCATTTCGTCTTCAACTTCGTGGCAGCAGCCAAGCAGCCAATGACAAATGCTTCTCCCCTTGTTTTTAATCTGTCAAAAAACAGAAATTTTTCAAACTGCTCACCCTCGTCATTGTTGTCAGAGCCAAAATAATATAGTCAACTTTTTTTTTTTTTTTTTTTTATATTTAACGCGCACTCAAGGGATTATTAATACCCTTTATATGAATTAACACAGTACGAGCTTTAGGAAATTTGGATAGGGTACGAAAGGAGATGCCGATGCACATTGGTTTTGAATGTCTGTAGATTGAAATGGAGGGGAAAAATAGAGCCGGGTAAAGCATTCCACAATCGTGTAGTGCGGCTAAAGAAAGAATCTCTGTACTTAACTGTACGTCCGAAGTTGGGCTCTAGGGTAAACTGATGGGCATTCCTTGCAGCGCGAGTATTGCGGTTGAATTGTTTCAGGGGTGGAATGCAACTGGCTATTTCGGCGGAGCACTCTTTATAGTAAAAGCGATAAAATAAGGAGAGGCAAGAAACATTGCGACGGTGTTCAAGTGACACAAATGTTTCCGTTATTGTCCTATCTCCTATCATTTTTAAAGCCCTTTTCTGGATTCTATCCAGGAGATTCAAATAAGTTTTTGCAGTTCCTGCCCAGACATGAGAGTTGTACTCAAGTTTTGGACGTATATACGCCTTATAAACAACAGCCAGATCATTGGGAGAAAAGTATTTCTTGCATCGTCGTAAGAAACCTAAGCATTTCGCAGCGTTTTTGGCGACATCAAATATGTGGTCATTCCACAGAAGGTGGTTGGTAACACACGTACCGAGAATGGAAAGCTTTTCAGTTTCCTCTATACAAGTGCCACTCATAGATAGTGGCATAGGGGGTATGATTCGCTTAAGTGACAGAAGACAGCATTGAGTTTTTAAAGCATTAAATTCCACGCGATTGTTAATTCCCCATTGGACAATGCTGTCAAGATCGGAATTTAATGAACTTATCATACGCTGCCACTCTAGTTCCACAACCGAAGAGCTGGGTTGTGAATCAGGAAACGAATATGAAAAGCTGAGGGTGCTGTCGTCAGCGAAACAATTTAGTGGATTAGAAGTTTCAGACAAAAGATCATTGATAAAAATCAAGAAGAGAGTCGGAGACAAAACTGAGCCCTGGGGCACACCAGCATTTATTTTGAAGATTTCAGACTTGAAACCATCCAATACTACCTGTATTGAACGGTCCGAAAGGTAATTTCTAATCCAGCGAACTAGGGATTCATCAATACCGAAAGCATGCATTTTCGAAAAAAGAGCTTGATGCCAAACCCTATCAAATGCCTTTGAAATATCAAGCGCAATAATCTTACTTTCACCAAAACGATGTAAAGATTGGTTCCACTTTTCGGTGAGATAAGCCATCAGATCACCAGTGGACCTATTGCTACGAAAGCCGTACTGCCGGTCATTAAGAAGCTTTCGTTCTTCGAGATATTTCTTAAGCTGATAATTTATCAGCGTTTCCATGACCTTAGAAAGAAGGGACGTTAATGCAATCGGTCGATAGTTGGAGGGGGAAGAAGATTCGCCTTTTTTTGGGACAGGCTGGACAAATGCTGTTTTCCATCCACTCGGGAAGAGACCAGTAGAATAGGATAGATGGAAAAGCTTACGCAGTGGCTTTGCCAGCGTGGAAGCACACCTCTTCAGAATAACGGGGGAAATACTATCCGGGCCAGCGGATTTGTGAATGTCGAGATCTTTAAGAACTCTTGCAACTGTACGAGTGCGAAAGAAGATTCGCCCCATAAAACCGTTTACGCTCTCAAGTACAGGAGGTATCATATCACTGTGTGGCAGCGTGGAGTTAGCAGCAAACTGAGCTGCAAACAAATTGGCTTTTCCTTGTGAGCTGACCACAGGTGTGTCATTTGAGACGAGCGTCGGAACCGAGGACGAGGTTGAATTTCGTATATTCTTTACAAAAGACCAAAAATTTTTACTGCCTTTGGGACATTGCAGTATTTTTTGCCGTAATTTTTGTTCATGCAGGAATTTGGTTCGTCGAATATGACCGTTGCAGGTCTTTCTAGCTTGTTGAAACTTTTTCCGGTTTTCCTCAGTAGGGTTGGCTTTGTAACAACGGAAACTTACTTCTCTCAACCTGATAGCCTCTTTACAGCTCAAATCGAACCATGAATTTTCTTTAGGTTTAATGCTTTTCGACCTATTCGGAATGAATTTTTTCATCCCGAGAAGAATTAAATTTGTGATCATATCAGCACTGGAGTCAACGTCACTATCGAGGAAGCATAGTGACCAGTTAAAGTTCCTGAAAAAATCATTGAGACCGTCCCAGTTGGCATTCTCGTATTGCCAAACGGTTCTCCTTGGGGTCTTTTCTTTAACTGGACTGTTTTTGCAAGAGAATTTCGCTGATACAACACAATGGTCCGACTTACCTAGAGGTGATGATACACTTATAGTGTATTTATCAGGATGAGAGGTAAGAAACAAATCTAGAGTGTTGGGGGTGTGACCTGCAACGTCAGGAATTCGAGTTGGCTCGTCGACTAGTTGAGTTAAGTTGTTTAACTCGGCAAAGAGCTCGACATACCTTCCTTCGGGTGTTGTCTGGCCAGAATAGCGAAGCCAGCTAGAATTGTGTACATTGAAATCGCCCGCAATGACAATTTCAGTGTGAGGGTAATGGGCAACAATTCTTTGAATGGAGTCAGACAGCGCATCAAATTCGTTAAAAGTTGAATTGCTGTCCAAATTTGGGCTCCGATAAATAAAACATATATGAATTATGAGCTTATTGACGGTGAATTTTAACCACATAAAACTAAAGGACGAGTTCAAACAAGAACCGTATTGTGGTTGCAATTGATAAGCAACATCATTTCTGATATAGACAGCGAGACCATGGTACGAGAGGAATAGTGGCACTAAGATATACCCGTTGAGTTTAAATTCTGCAGGATCAGTATTTTCACCTACTTGGGTTTCACTTAGTGCCAAAACAGCTGGCCTGCGTTCTACAGTATGGCCGTACGCAGAGAAAAGATTCGATCTTAGCCCCCGAATGTTGCTAAAATCGACCCTAAATTCATCCTCCATTATAAAATTCAAACACAAAACAAAACCAAATTTCACAAATAAATCTAAACTAAAAATTAATAGTAAAAAACCATAAGAACTTTTCAATACACATTACTACTAGTGTTAGGCCTTAGCAGCAATATGTATTGATCCGCCCCTGGACAGATACACAAATTTTCAGTTATGCATGAAGTATTACTTTAATTTGATCATTGCTTGCCTTGCGTAGGAAATCCACACAATGCAGTCAATAATCAAATGAAAGTAACTGTGTCAGTGAAGGGTCAAGAGAAAGAAAAAGAATTTCGACTGTGTGTTTTTTTTTTTTTTATTGTTCGATGCATGGGCTTATATGGTATGGAGTAAGATAAGAACTGAGATGTGTTGTTGGTTATGTAGGTATGTATTTATATTTATTAACACGGCACTTTCACTGAGTATATATGTAGGTATGATGGTTTTTTTTTTTTTTTATATGTTGATTTTAATTGGAAATGCACTGAATTTATTTGTTTATTTATTTATTTTTATTTAGTAGCCGCGGCGCTTATTTCTTTCTAACTAACTCTTTCGCACAATATATGTCTACACCAGCGATGAAACTTTTTGAAAAAACGTCCGAAGTAGATTTTAAAAAAAGTGCAGTAGATTCAACTGTTTCTCAGTAGATTTTTATTTTTCAAAATATAAAAAAGTTATGACATAAAAACACCTAAATAACTATAAATAACAAAATAAACATTAATTTCTATTTTAAACAAAACAAAAATTCACAGTCTTGAAATTAAAAAAAAAATTTATGTGTGAATAGCTAACTTTTCATTGTTTTTTTTTTTTAAATTGTCCGTCGACGAACATAAACTGATTAAAAACGTGTATAAGACCCACGGAATCTGAAGGTTCTCAAAAATCTTTATTAACGTTAGCAATTTCCTTGCGCAGAATAACTTTTTGTAAAGTGGTTGTATTTAGTTTGTTTCGAAGTTTATATCCTTCACTAAATATTTTGTGAAACATTTACATATTGCAGTATTTTTTTCGTAAGAACAAAAGTGCAGTAGATTTTATTTAAAGGCAGTAGATTTATTTTTCAAAAAAGTGCAGTAGATCTGCTGCAATTCCAGTAAAGTCACAACCCTGTCTGTTTAGTGTTTAGTCACTTTAGCAAAATTTTGTATGAGATACGAAAAGTGGCGATAAATTGGTCAGTTATTAAAGTGAATATAAAAGTGAAGATAAAATCTTGGAATGAATGGAAATTTTTGGCGCGAAATATAATTTCAATGGCGCAAAATTATAGTCAGCCTAAGTTTAAGGAATTAACGCCACACTTCTTAACTTAATTTTAACTTTGAAACAGTTCTCTAACTTTAAAGTAATTATAGACTCTTTCTGATGTACTGACAACTAGTGTGGGGTTAAAAACATTTCTCTAAATTATTTGTGCGGAACACGCCTTAAACAGTGACAGTTCGCTAAGAAAACAAAGCAAACACACTTTTATATCTGTCGTCAAATGTCATCAGCCCGGAATATAATTTTCTGTTTATTTTCAATACACCGGTATTGTTAGTTGAATTACAAGCAGACGTTAAGCGATTAGAGCTGGAAAAACTGCGTCTGGAGGATTTAGTGTCAACAATAAAAGCAAACTATGAAAAAGAGTTATATAAACACTGAACAATAACGATGACTCTAACGTACTGATTTTAATTATTATTATTAAAATAATAATAATTTTAATAAAATAAAATAAAAACACCATTGAATTTAAGTCAACTAAATTTTTTTTTTTATATTTTTTTTTTATTTTGTATGCATTTCGACCGATGTATCGGCCATCATCAGCAACACGACTTAGCAATATAGTTGTCACTTACAAAAACAGAAAAATTACATAAATTACATATGAAAGATTAAACAGTAAAGATATATATGATTGATTTGAAAACATTACATTAGAATAAGTAGATCGACTATATTAAGCTTTTACAGATTGTAGAGAGAACAATTTAACAACAATTAAACAAATATGACTCTATATTTCCATTGTCTGCATTCAGTGAGTTGTTGTCTTTTTGTATATAAAAGCTTTCGATGGCGTCAAGCTTTCTGCCATCTGATACACTTGCTAAAAGACGAACATCATTCAAAGTGATTGGCAAATGTTGTTCGTGTAATGCATGTGCTGCAATAGCCGATTTCTTTGGATCGTTGTTTTTTATGTAATTTTGGTGGTCTTTGAATCTAGTTGCTACTGATCTCTTAGTTTGACCGTAGTACTTTTGTCCACACTTGCATTTTATTTCATAAACTCCAGATTTTTCTAAGTTGTTTTTTTTGTCTTTAACACTTGTCAGTTTGTTTTTTAGTTTGTATTTATTAGAAAAAACTAAAGTCATATTGTTGCGATGGAACACTGTTTTAAGACCATTTGTGATGTTTGGAGTGAAGGTCATGGACACTCGAGTTAAATCAGTTAGTTGTGTTGATTTTTTCCTTGTGAAAAAGGTTGAGAGCTGTTGTTTTGTATGTTTGTTTGAATGTTGACGTATTATGTTTTCAATTAAAGATGATCCATATCCATTAATGTATGCTGTGTTTAATATATGTGTGTATTCTTGTTTATAATATTTGTTGGATAATGGTAAACTAACAAGTCTATGTGCCATAGAATGGAAGGCAGCTAATTTATGTTGGATAGGTGCAAAAGCGTTGCTCGGTATATATCTGGAGGTGCTGGTTGGTTTGTGGTAAATGGCTATGTCAATTCTATTTTGTGCATTTCTTATTAATTTTAAGTCTAAGAAGTTAATTGTTAAGTTTTCTTCTAATTCATAGGTAAATTTTATGCTGTTGTGTTGTGAATTCAGGATTGATAACAAATCATTTACCTTATTCCTTTTGTGAATTTGACTGAATTCACAACACAACAGCATAAAATTTACCTATGAATTAGAAGAAAACTTAACAATTAACTTCTTAGACTTAAAATTAATAAGAAATGCACAAAATAGAATTGACATAGCCATTTACCACAAACCAACCAGCACCTCCAGATATATACCGAGCAACGCTTTTGCACCTATCCAACATAAATTAGCTGCCTTCCATTCTATGGCACATAGACTTGTTAGTTTACCATTATCCAACAAATATTATAAACAAGAATACACACATATATTAAACACAGCATACATTAATGGATATGGATCATCTTTAATTGAAAACATAATACGTCAACATTCAAACAAACATACAAAACAACAGCTCTCAACCTTTTTCACAAGGAAAAAATCAACACAACTAACTGATTTAACTCGAGTGTCCATGACCTTCACTCCAAACATCACAAATGGTCTTAAAACAGTGTTCCATCGCAACAATATGACTTTAGTTTTTTCTAATAAATACAAACTAAAAAACAAACTGACAAGTGTTAAAGACAAAAAAAACAACTTAGAAAAATCTGGAGTTTATGAAATAAAATGCAAGTGTGGACAAAAGTACTACGGTCAAACTAAGAGATCAGTAGCAACTAGATTCAAAGACCACCAAAATTACATAAAAAACAACGATCCAAAGAAATCGGCTATTGCAGCACATGCATTACACGAACAACATTTGCCAATCACTTTGAATGATGTTCGTCTTTTAGCAAGTGTATCAGATGGCAGAAAGCTTGACGCCATCGAAAGCTTTTATATACAAAAAGACAACAACTCACTGAATGCAGACAATGGAAATATAGAGTCATATTTGTTTAATTGTTGTTAAATTGTTCTCTCTACAATCTGTAAAAGCTTAATATAGTCGATCTACTTATTCTAATGTAATGTTTTCAAATCAATCATATATATCTTTACTGTTTAATCTTTCATATGTAATTTATGTAATTTTTCTGTTTTTGTAAGTGACAACTATATTGCTAAGTCGTGTTGCTGATGATGGCCGATACATCGGTCGAAATGCATACAAAATAAAAAAAAAATATAAAAAAAAAAAATTTAGTTGACTTAAATTCAATGGTGTTTTTATTTTATTTTATTAAAATTATTATTATTTTAATAATAATAATTAAAATCAGTATGAAAAAGAGATCGAAATAATAGAAAAATCTTTTAGGTAAATATGTATGTAAATAGAAAATAAATTTCTCATGCAAAACTTTTATTAATTTTTACAGAAAACAAATTGAAGTTCTAGAAGATCACCTTGTATCAGTGGAGACAGGACTGAAAAATGAAAATGATGCGTTACATGTGTTTTACATTGGCAAACCATCTGGAAGAGTTTATAAATAATTTTAGGAAAACTCATGAAGTGGAGATTCGAAGACTTAAAACAGCCCATGAAGAAGACCTTGATGGAATTAAAGATGACTATAGAAGAGTGATAGACAATATAAGCTTCTTGAGTTTGCCGCTGTCCAAGAAAATGGTTCTTACTTTTTTCAATTTAGAACTTAAATCATACATATATGTAAATTAAATGGTGGTAATAAATTATAATAGAAATAAAATAAAGTTAAAAATCCATCATCTCGTGTTTTATACATCTTGAGCTTCGTGTTTTATACTCCTTGAGCATCCTGTTTTATACTCCTTGAGCTTCCTAAAATTCAAACAATCGAAAATCTTCAAACAATCAAAAATCTTCGTCCTCCGAAAACATTTTGCAAGTTTTTTTTTGTTTTATAGAAAATGACAAATTAACAGGAGTCAGAGAGAAGAAAGTGTGACACTATCAAAATTAAAATAGGGTTTTCATGATTTTAATTTTGATGCAAGTCTTTAAAGATAAAGTGTAGTTTAACTTGTCTATAATTGCCAAAAATGTAATTTTAGACTAGTGTCAAACTAAATTTGATTTAGTTTGGAGTTAAATGGACTATAATTTTGCGCCAATATATTTTGTGCTTAAAGGTTGGTGGCACCTATTACAGCTTAAGACATTTACTCCATTTTCAATGATTATTAATGGTTGTGTTCATTGTGTTTTTCTTTAGGGTCGCGGAAGAAGTAAGAAGCTTTCAACCTACTAAAGTTGCAAAAAAGTTTTGATGACTTTGAACTTTTCGCTTAAAAACAAATAAAAATTGGTTAAAGCAGATTTTTAAAATAAAATTATATAATTTGGAATTATATTTGGTAATATTCAAGCTAAATAATGATTTTTTATCCGGTTTTTATTTGTTTGTAGTGGAAGGTGGGGTACAAGATGACCAACTCAGCATATACAAATAGCCATACTTTGCAGACACATCCATAAAATTATTTGAAACTTTTGCTTGGCATATAGTCAAGAATACCAACTTTGAAAACAAATAAAAAAAGGGGATACAAAAGTGAATATAGCGTTTTATTGGTTCTTTCCAGTGCTGACTAACTAAAAATTACCAACAAAACACGACTAATAAAAACAAAATAAATACATAAAATATTGCTCAAAAACATTATAAACATTATAAACATTATTGTTCATTTCCATTTAGAATCGCTAGTAAAGTACTCATTAGCCCTTTTAAGGTGGCTAAGTACTAATGAGTACATTACTAGCGATTCTAAATGGAACACTTCGCTAGTAGCAATCTACTACTGATTTGTATAATTTAGTGTATGGATGTAGACAGTCTCAAGTATACTTTTTGTTCACACATTCCGCCCTTGTATTGGAACTTTTTGTTTTGTTTATTTGTTAATCATTGGCTGCTTTTCCGATAAACAATAATGGTAAGATATGTTAATAATGTTTTGAGCAATATTTTATGTATTTATTTTGTTTTTATTAATAGAAAAGAAAAATAAATAAACGCTGGCATCTGGCGGTTTCTAGATGCGTAACTACTCTGCTCATCTATTCGCTCCTGAGAGCATCTACTAATGCTCTCAAGTGCGAGTAGAAGTAGATGAGCAGAGTAAAAACAACTAAAAGTAACAGGGCTATTAGTACTTTGCCACCTTAAAAGGAACAGGGCTGATGCTGATGTCGATTTTTTTGACAAAAGAATTGCAAAAAACGCAGCTAAAGTGCACCCCTGGAATTAAAAAAAGTCTATTACATTCTCAAACGTCATAGTTTATACCAATTAATTTGTTTTGGTTTTCCCGCCAATATTGTTATGAATTGGATCAGCCATCAACGTTAAACCATTGATATAATTTTATTGTTTTACCAAACTGCTGATAATATTAAAAATTATGGAAGAAGATGGTAAGAGTTTATGGTTTGTTATTTAACATAGATCTTACTGAATAGAATCATTTCAGCACCAAGAGCAAAGCGCCAACGAGTAGACAAGGGTGGTCGATTTGCAGCTCTCGAGAAACTTAAGAAATTGAAAGGAAGCAAACATAAATGTGAAGTCGAGAATAATGTGGATAGTGTCTACGAAATTATTGATGAAAAAGACTACGCAAAACGAGCAAAAGAAAAATTCGGTGGTCATGATTGGATTGAAGATGGTAAGTCGATCATAAAATCACGAGGATAGTATATTACAACCAACAAAAATGTTTTACTAGATGGAACTGGGTACTTAGAAGATGGCCGAGACTTCTTCGAAGATGAAGATTACTCGGATGATGAAGGTATTGGTAGTAGAGCAAATAAAGTGTCTAAAAAGCGCCCAAGAGACGAATCAAAACCGGCTAAGGGCAAAGGATCAATTAGGAATCTGTTTAGTAATGCTGTTCCAAAAAAGAAGGAACCTATGATAAAAGTGGCAGAAGATGATGTTTTAGCTGATATTTTGGGAGAACTCGATGATGGTAGCAGCAATAAAGTTCAGGCAGAATCTGATTCCTCTAAAAACTCGGAACCATCTCAAGGAACTTCAAAGACCAAACATTCCGATGCTGCTTTAGCCAAAGAATACATGAGTAGTTTTATTAACAATATCAAAATGAAGGAAGAACCAACAAAACAAAATGGGAATAACAGTGACGATGAAATGCTAGACAACATTTTAAAACCACAAACTAAGTTAAATCCGATGCCGGTACCACCACCAGATGTAAAAAGTAAAACAATTGAAAAAGCAAAGCCCTCTAGAAAAAATACCTTTATAAAAGAAAAGGAGCAAGAGAAAGCGAAAGAAGTACGAATTGAAATTTCCGCAGAAGTTGAAGACATACCTGATGATGGCATGGACTTCAGCATTCTAAAGGAAGATGAAAATCAATTTGAGGAAAAAAAACAAACCTCAGCTAAATTAAAGGTTGAGGAAAAGAAAACACAAACGGATCAATCCAAACCAACTGCTGTTGAAGAAGATATGAAAAACTTACTTAATAATTGGGAGAACATCTGTAACATGGACAACTTTGATGAAGAAATGACAGTTGCCACATCAACCGATGAGAGCGCCTTGAGCAGTGAGGAGCTTAAGTTTTATTATTGGGAAGCATGGGAGGATCCTGTTAGGATTCCAGGAGAAGTGTTTCTCTTTGGTAAACTTGCTGGGATAAAAAACGCTGAGGGAAAATCGATTTGCGTACGAGTTGAAGATATCAAAAGAGTCCTGTATCTTTTACCAAGAGAATATGTAAGTATTATCATTGAGTTTATACACATAGAGGAATCAAGATGGTTTCAAACTCACCGAAGTAGATGTCACTAAATGAGCATATATCGAGTAATTATTATTGCCATAATTCTCTGTTATGAAAAACACTTGAACCGAACTGAAAAAAAATGTTCTGTATACATTTGTATTTGTTTTTCTTTATTTCTCTTTTAACTCGAGAATAATTGCTACAAGAGTAAACAAAAAAAAACTTATATATATATATCGATAGTAACGACATCCTACGAGCATTATTTGAAACTTACACATGATTTCTCTTATGTGTATAAACTCAATGATATTGAGTTTATACACATAAGAGTGGTACTTTTCTCTGTTAGGCCTTCAAGACTCAATATATCATACAAAAATCTATATTCCTTTGATGATTTATGATAGGTACTATGAGTTATGCATTCGTAAAAAAAAAGATTTGAGATAACAATCGAACATTACAATACGATGATAGCGATGTCAAAACAAGTGGGTCTTGAAATTCTGTTCTAATTATGTATCCCAATATGAGCAGGTAAATAGTTTATTATTTATTTAAGTTTTTTGATCAAAACCCGAAAAAAAACAAAATATTTTCACCTACTAACATTTCTATTTGTTGGTAATTTTCCTTATGAATTTTTATGTTTTGTATGATTGTCATTAAAATTTATTTGTTTTTCGTCGAAATATGCTTGATTTAAATTTATTTTGAAGATGAACGAGTTTGTTATTTAATGGCTATTAGATTATTAGAGCAATTTTAGATTTTTTGAAAGAATTTTTAATAGTTGTCCCGCCGTTGCTTAATTTTACTTAAATTTCTCCACCTAAAAAAAGCCACTAATTCGTCAGAGAGCAACCCGCGAATTTAACTGCGTCAACTGAATCACTCGAGTATTAATTTGAAGTTATTCGCCCCAAACTACTGCGCTTGCGTTTAAATGTGGCATATGGGTTTTGAATTGAGTAGGTTAGGTATACAGGATGATTGGTTTAAATGGCACCAAAAAGCATAAGGGTTAAGACAAGAAAAAAATCCCCCCGTTTAGGCGGGAGAAGCAATTTTCTAAAAAAATTGACTTAAATCAGAAAAAAATTATTTAGGAACAACGATGAATGATACAAAGCCTTGTTATATCTTTTTGGAAAGCCAGAAAACTACTCTTTTATTTTATTTTTAAGTTAAGTTGTTTAAGTGAACAGTTTTAAAAAAATTAATTTTCAAACTCAAAATTTAAAAAAAAAAAAATTAAAAAAAAAATTTTGAAACAAATTTTTTTCAAAATTGTATGTATTTAACTATTATTTTTATTTTCAAAATTCAATGCTCTTATTAATTTTTAGTCAAAAACAGAAAACCGGATGCCAAAATGTATCTTAGTTTTTGAGAAATAAAAAAAATCTAAAAGTACTTTTTTCCATGGAAAACACTTTTTTTTTTTGTTTTCCCAAGTTTGGCCTGCTCAGGTCAGTTATCAATTAAGGGATTATCCCTTTTTTTAGTTTTTGTTTGCTAAGAAATAGTAAAAAAACGAATTAACTTTTTACTTTACTTACTAGTTTTACTTTCAATTTTTTTTTATTTTTCAAAAGCTAAGATACATTTTGGCATCCGGTTTTCTGTTTTTGACTAAAAATTAATAAGAGCATTGAATTTTGAAAATAAAAATAATATTTAATTACATAAAATTTAAAAAAAAAATTAGTTTCAAAATTTTTTTTTTAATTTTTTTTTTTCAAAATTTTGAGTTTGAAAATTAATTTTTTTAAAACTGTTCACTTAAACAACTTAACTTAAAAATAAAATAAAAGAGTAGTTTTCTGGCTTTCCAAAAAGATATAACAAGATACAAAAATTAGTTTAAAAATTTTTTTTTTAATTTTTTTTTAAATTTTGAGTTTGAAAATGATTTTTTTTTAAAACTGTTCACTTAAACAACTTAATTTAAAAATAAAATAAAAGATTAGTTTTCTGGCTTTTAAAAAAGATATAACAAGGCTTTGTATCATTCAAATTGTTTAAATTTTTTTTTTCTGATTGAAGTCAATTTTTTAGAAAATTGCCCCTCCCGCCTAAACGGTGGAAACAGACCCCCCTCCCATACGATTTTTTTCTTGTCTTAACCCCATTTACACGTTTAAGCGCTTTGGTGCAGTTGTTTGAAATTTTAAATTAGATTTTAGATTTTTATTTGATTCTCAATTAATTTTACATTAATTCTTTTTAACTGAGTTCGTAGACCAATAAAAAATACAGAAAAAATGCACTTTCCAGACGCACCTAGACAAATTTTCAACTGGTTTTCCGTAAGAACATTCTTCAAAACTATTGCCAATATATAAAACAAAGATTTGTCAAGCTGGACCAGCCGTTCTCGAAACTAACAGTCACCATTACATTTTGGCATTCATTTTTATTGTATGTTAAACATCCAAATAATTGATCAAATTATTATATTCGAAATAAAATACCTTTAATGAAACTTACACCCCCCCCTCCCTTCACCCCGTAGAAAATGGTCACTTTTTAATAGATATAATTTAATTATACAGATGCTCGATCCGATAACTAAAGAGAATACCAAACAAAAGGTTGAATTGACTGATGTTTATAAAGAATTCGAAGAGGTGATATCAACGGAAATCGGTATCGATGAATTCCGTTCGAAGAGAGTGACAAAAAACTTTGCCTACCATCCGATTGATGTTGAAGTTCCCGAAGTTTGTGAATACATTGAGGTAAATGTATTGTTAAGAAACTCTAGAATCTTAATTGTAAGTAACGTTAAATGCTTCTTTTCCAACTAGATTCACTACAGCGGAAAGAAAGGCCCACCAAACACCAAGACGAAATACAATTCCATCGCTCATATATTTGGAGCCAATACAAACTCCCTTGAGCGTTTCATATTGGATCGCAAAATTAAAGGCCCTTGTTGGTTGAAGCTAAATAATTTCACAATAAACAAAACACCACAAAGTTGGTGTAAAAGTGAAATCACTTGTTCTTCTCCGAGTAACATCACTCTAGCTGAGAATCAAAAAACTCCACCACCACCAATTTGTGTTTTAACGATAAATGTGCGAACTTCTCTCAATTCTAAATTAATGAAAAATGAAGTTGTGATGATTTCTTGTTTGGTAAACAACCGTTTCAGTGTGGATAAACCACCTCCAAATCCACCGTTTACTCGTCACTTCTGCGGTTTCACTAGACCAATATCACAAAATTGGCCATTTGATTTAAATCTTAAATTAGCTCAATACAAATCGACAAAAGCTAAGAAAATGGACTCTGAAAGAGCACTTCTAAGTTGGTTCCTTGCAACTTACCAAAGCATTGATCCAGATCTTATAGTCACCCAAGATGTGTCTGATTGTCAGTTGGATGTTATCTGTGATCGAGTAGCTGCTTTGAAAATCCAGCTTTGGTCAAGATTGGGACGCTTACGGATGTCTCAGAGCTTTGGAAAGCGAACGTTAGACTTTTTCGTTGGTCGAATGGTCTGTGATGTTAAGAGATCAGCTGAAGAATTGATCAAGTCGAGAAGTTTTGATTTAAACACACTTTGTGTTAATGTGTTGAAAATCAAAGAGGGTGAAAGAATGGATGTGAATGAAGATGACTTGCATCAGATGTTTGAAACTGGCGATGGGATTCTGAAGCTGATTACACTGACCATGCAGGATTGTTCGTTTATCCTTAGACTCATGTGTGAGCTTAATGTTATGCCACTGGCCATGCAAATCACTAGTATATGTGGGAATGTCATGTCGCGAACACTTCAGGGTGGCAGATCAGAGAGAAATGAGTTTTTACTTCTACATGCATTCAGTGAAAAGAATTATATTGTCCCAGATAAAAAGAAGCGAGAATACACTAACTGGGATAGCACGCATATTGATATAGCTGGCGGTAAGTCATTAAATCTACTGACATTATGAGAAAATCAAAAATAAAAACATTAATTATTGAACATATGGCACTTATTTGGCTAACAAAAATATCCCACAAATCACCCCAAACGCAACATGAAATAACAACTCAAAATTTGTATCCTAGTGGAGATTTTTTCATAAGAAATAAATCCCCAAATTTCAGAAAAATTGGGGATTTCGTTCATGGGTTTTTGTGGACCTTTCATTGGGGGTTTATTTCATAAAAAATACATGTAGACAACTAAATCATTAAATAATAAATGTATGGATGGAGACGCTGCACCCTTGCACTATAGGCTTTGGCCTGGGTGAGAGTTTTGGTATATGCAGAGTTTTTAATTCAAAAACTTTAAAAAAACTGCATATACCCAGACTCGCATCCACTAGGTTAGGTTAGCATCCACTCCAAGTCTATAGTAAGTACGGCAGGAGGGTTGAAGTGGAGCAGCATGCCACAAATTTCACAACGAAAAGCGAAAGGAGAACGAGATACACCTTAGAACTCAAGTTTGATAGGAGACTTTTCATTTTTGAGAATCGAGATCGAATCTCGGAATAAGTCACTCATTCAAATATTCTCTCGCTCGTTCACTCACTTCACCATTTCCTCATCCACTCATTCATTCACTCACCAACTCAATCAGTCACCTACTCAATCATTCACTAACTTTCATACTCTTTCATTCACTCACACATTAACTCTATCACTTTCTCACTCGGCCATTCATTCACTAACTCTTTTCATAATCTAACATGAAACTCAAAAATTATCACGATAGAAATTACTTAAGTCATTTACTGCATTTCTTCTGTCCGTTTACACAAAAAAATAATATTTCAAACATTTTAGGTGAGCCAACAAAAAGTGCGGCGACTAGAAAAAAAGCTGCTTTCTCCGGAGGTTTAGTCTTAGACCCATTAAAAGGACTCTATGACAAGTATATTCTTCTTATGGACTTCAACTCTTTATACCCAAGTATTATTCAAGAGTATAACATATGTTTCACAACTGTTCCCCAACCAGACAAGGATGAAGAACTTGCCAATCTTCCCGATTCTAGTGCAGAACTTGGAATACTTCCTCGACAAATTCGCAGATTGGTAGAAAGTCGACGAGAGGTAAAAAAACTCATGGCAGTACCTGATTTAGAACCGGAATTGAAAATGCAATACCACATCCGCCAGATGGCTCTCAAACTGACCGCAAACTCTATGTATGGTTGTCTGGGTTTTGCTCATTCTCGATTTTTTGCCCAGCATTTGGCCGCTTTGGTAACTCATAAAGGTCGTGAAATCCTCATGAATACGAAAAGTCTTGTACAGAAACTTAACTACGAAGTTGTGTATGGTGACACAGACAGCATTATGATAAACACTAACAGCTTGGACTATGATCAGGTTTTCAAAATCGGCCACAATATTAAACAAACTGTGAATAAGATCTACAAGCAGGTAGAACTTGATATTGATGGTGTGTTCAAATGTCTGCTTTTGCTAAAAAAGAAGAAGTATGCTGCTGTTACTGTGAGCAAAACTCTTAAAGGTGAATTGAAGTTCTCACAAGAGCACAAAGGTTTGGACATAGTTCGGCGTGATTGGTCACAAATTGCCGTAATGGTGGGAAAAATTGTACTCGATGAGATTCTATCCGATAAACTGCACGACGATAAGATTGATGCGATCCACAGTCATTTGGAAAAAGTCAAAACAAACATTGAAGAGGACAGTGTGCCGCTTCCGATGTTTGTGATAACGAAACAACTGGCTAAAGCACCAAAAGAATTCACCGGCAATAGTGCTGTTACACAATCACATGTTCAAGTTGCACTCAGGATGAATGAGACAAAAAACCGCCGATACAAGAAGGGAGACATGGTAAACTATATAATTTGCGATGATGGTACCACTAATCCAGCAACGCAAAGAGCATACCACTTAGATGAGATAAAGTCGAGTGAAAGTTTGAAAGTGGACAAAATATATTATTTGGCTCATCAAATACATCCAGTTATTTGGAGAATGTGTGATCCTTTGGAAGGAACTGATGCCAGTAGAATTGCACAGTGTCTCGGACTGGATCCGAACAAATATAAAATGGCTGCACAAAGGTGAGTAAATATTTATATATAATCTAAACTAGATTAGATAAGATACGATCAAAGATTCAATTACTGTTTTATTTTGTTTGATACATCTTCTCTTCTAAGTTGTTATTTGGGTGTTTACGTATAACCATTGAGTTTAAACACATAGATTAATCAAGATGGTTTGAAACTCACCGAAGTAGATATCGCTAAATGAACATATCGAGTAATTATTATTACAATAATTCCCTGTAACCAAAAACACCCAAACCGAACAGAACTAAATTCTTCTGCATACATTTGTATTTGTTTTTTTTATATGTTTTGCGTTTTAACTCAAGAATAATTGCTACAAGAGTCAACAAAAAACAAGTCGATAGATACAAATAGAAGGTGACACCGAAGATTTATCAGCGCTCTGAATACTCATGCGGTTTTGCTTAGCTAACGTACGAACCACCTATCAAAATAGGGAAAAAATCACTTTAACAGATGAAAATATATTCCCTTTAGGATTTTTTTTATATTAAGTATGTCGCGACGGCCAGTTTTCTATACCACAAAAAAAAAAACAATGACTTATGGGTGTAACTATCTGTTCATATTGTTGGCTCATGCCGGTGTCATACGTCTGCAGTGAACAACAACAAAGGGGAAAATCCAAAGCGATGCAATCTTATACTCTTCCATTCATGAATTTGTAAAATTTGTATACAATCATCGTTGCAGATGATATCTTTTGTTGAGGTAGTCGCAGTCGGTACTTCATCATCATCATCGGCTCGACAACCGGGGTCCGGTCCTGGCCTACTTCAACAAGTCTCTTCATCTATCCCGGTCTCAAGCCGACGCCATCCAGTTTCGCACCCCAAGGCTCCGGGCGTCCTAGTCTACGCCAACTCTCCAGCGCAAGCATGGTCTACCACGCTGTCGTCTGCCATTGAATGTACCACAAAGAACTTTCCGAGCACCGGAGTCTACCGAGCCTAATTTTTGTCACGATATCTGCTTCAAGGTAGATTGCGTACAATTCATGATTGTACCGTCTCCGGAATCGTCCTTCCTCACAAATGGGGCCAACAATTCTTCTTAAGACTTTTCTCTCGAACGCGGCTAAGAGGTCGGAGTGCCTTTTGCTAAGCACCCAAGTCTCGGATCCATATGTGAGTACTGGCATGGTGAGATTTCTGGATTTGAAGAGCTTTGACAGACTGACCAACAGTTTGACCAACTGTTCCTCTCGCATTCGACGTCACCATGTACTTTATTTTACCTTCACTAATGTGCAGCTTCAGATTTTGTGCCGCCTGCTCGATCTGGATGAAGGAATCGTGTACAGCTTGCTCGGTTCTTCCGGTGATGTCGATGTCGTCTGCGTAAGCCAGTATCTGGCTGGACCTGTTGACGATGGTCTCTCTTGTTGCCGTGCCAGAGTCACGGATTGCTTTCTCCAACGCCAGGTTGAAGAGGAGGCAGGCCAAACCAACGCCTTGTCGGAGTCCATTAAAGATATTGATTGGTCTGGATAGCAATCCGGCTATTTTTACTTGGCTTGTTACGTTGGTCATGGTCAACCTACATAGTCGTGTCAATTTATTTGGGATGCCGAATTCTCTAATGGCTTTGTAAAGTTCTACCCTGGCTATGCTATCATAGGCGGCCTTAAAGTCTATAAACAGGTGGTATGTTGGGATGTTAAATTCTAGACATTTTTCCATCGCCTGCCTAAGATCTGATCTGTTGTTGATTTGCCTGGAATGAAACCACACTTATATTGTCCGATGATGGTTTTAGCGTATGAGGTTATCCGGTATTGTAGGATAGAGGAGAGTATCTTATAGGCGGTACTCAACAAAGTGATACCTCTATAGTTGCTGCACGTTATGACATCTCCTTTCTTATGTATGGGGCATATTATACCTTTTCGCCAGTCTTCTGTCATTTCTTCATGCTCCCACACTTGCACTATAATATCATGAATTGCCTGACGTAGAGCTGGTCCACCGTGTTGAAATAATTTGGCTCCCGAGCTTTGTTTTTCTTTAGCTGGCCTATAGCCTTCTCAACCTCTTCTATGCTTGGTGACGGCAACGTAGGGTATTCTGCAGTGACTTGACCATTTAGCAATTCATTAAAGTACACTTCCCATCGCTCCAGTATGCTTTGTGGATCGGTGATCAGATTTCCCTCTCCGTCCTTGCAGTATGTGCAGCGTGGTGTATACTGCGTCATGTTTCGGACGGATTGGTAGAACTTCCGCGCCTGGTGCGGACCTCGCTGTCGGCTTTTTTCTATTTCACAAATTAAGTTCTTCTCCCAGGCTGATTTTTTCTGTCTGTGACGCCGTTTTTCTATTCTTCTGAGCTCTTAATATTCTTCTTCGCGTGCTCGCGTTCTATGAGATTGTTGCATTGCTCGGTACGCTAGCTTGCATTCATCATCAAACCATTCGTTCCGATTTCTACGACTGCTGCCTAAGATGGAGTTGGCAGTACTAATGACAGTATTCTTAAGGCGTGTCCACTTCTCATCTACTCCAGGACTTACTCTCCCTAAATCAAGTGATTCTAGGGCGAGTCCTAACGCATTACCAAAGGTGTTACTGGCATTTTCATTGCGCAGGGCAGCCGTGTTGATTGGAACCTGATCGGCGGATGCAATACGTCTTCGCAAGGCAATCCGCCCTCGGAAGACCATACCAACAAGATAGTGATCCGTGAACCATTCCCTGTCCATCTGATTTCTTGTAGTGCTGTTATGTCAGCTCTATATTTTGACAGGGCATAGGCTAGCTGCTGAGCAGCTCGAGCTCTATAGAGCGACCGTACGTTCCATAAGAAAATTCGTAAATCGTTTTGCCGTTTTCGTTGCGTTGGTTGTCGTCGTGAGATCAGTCCGTTTCCGAGGCTTGTTGTCGGGTTCGTAATTCTAAATTTTACGGAACAGGAAATTAACCTGTTGCCAACCTGAGGAACCAGCCTGATCATATTAGTCAAACCTTTTTTAAAAGGCTTGTTACTAGCGGCCGCCGCGAAGAGGCTATGATCACACTTCCACCAGTCCCGAATAGTTACGGCACGTGCATGTTTTCGTATGCAACATGTTATTCCCCCTATTCGTCTGATGGCTGACCGCAGTCGGTACTCACTGTTCTAATAATTTCAAAGTAATTTTTAAAATGGTGTCTTGTGATTATAATAAAAGATGTGATATTTTACAAAGTTCGGGAGTGCCGCGGTTTAAATTACTAAAAAACTACGGTATAAGAAGAAATAAGTGGCTTGTTAATTCGGGAAATAGCATAAGTACGTACGTCATCTTGTATAACTGTTAATTTGCAACAAAAAACAATGATTATTGTATCAATGATGTAAAAAAAGGTATATCAAATCGTACATCTAATGCTTCTTCCTATAGGAGAACTCTGGATGCAAAGAAGTCTCTAGCTTTGAAGAACTAGAAGAAAATATAAATCAGGCATATCCCAAACGAAGCAACGAAATAAAGAATACGTCAAACTACAAGGATAGAAGTTGTACGAAAGCAAGAGATTCATCGAATACGTGGCTTAAACGATTTCTTAAAATAATTGATTCTGGAGCGAAAAATTTGTATCTTGAAGCCAACAAACATTTTAAAGACCTAGACGTTGAAAAAAAGAAGGAATTTTACAAGGCCGAGGCTCTAAGTAAGTCCAGCTCTGAGTTCTGGAATCTAGCAAGAAAACTCAATGGAGGAACTTATGTCATCAATTTGGATCTAACCCCGCATGTACTTCAGGAATATTTCAAGAATTTATTAAATTCAACAGTGTTAAACCCTGTTCAATTTCACTATGCTTCGCCTAATTTCTGCAATGTCATTTTGGATTCTCTCTTCACAAGGTAGGAACAGTTATAGAAGGGCAAAAAGATGGAAAAGCGGCTGGTTCCTTTTGAATTATACAAGAATGGGACTAGTCATTTAAATAAAACACTAACCTGCTTACTTAATAATATGACGGAATACGGGGTTATATCTGATCAGTTAAGAGAAGCTTTAATTGTCCCTATTCACAAAAAAGGATTTAATGCGGATCAGGCCAACTACGAGGCATTTCATTTTTGAATGCATCGTACAAAATTTTAACTGCATTGTTACAAAGCCGCCTTCAAAAGTGGATAGAGACTAATAATCTATTTAAGAAATTCCAGGCGGGCTTCAGAACAGTATACTCACGATTGATCAAGTCTTTGTGTCAAAAAGCATTGCAGATTCGTTTCTCTTGCGAAGTAAAAAACTATACGTTTTCTTCATTGATTTCAAGGCTGAATTTGATACGGTAGACCAAGGTTTGTTAATGTACAAGCTTTACGGAATGGGAATGTCTCATAAATTTGGACAGGAAATCCAAATTCTGTATCAGAATACATAAACAGCTGTTTGGAATGGGAATCAGAGGTCAGAGTGACTTCAAACTAAGACAGGAGTAAAACAGGGCTGCGCTTAAAGCCCTAGTTTGTTTGCGCTCCTTATGGAAGATCTAACCGACTTTTTGCCAGGAGGTATCGAATTTCCAGGGATCAAAATAAAATCTCTTATTTTCGGCTCATGGCTTACTCGCCTGAAACACTACAACTCATGATAAATAAAGTGTCCGAATATTGCAACGAGTCTTGTGGTAAATTTGGATAAATCGAAATTGATGATTGTAAAAAAAAGTGGAAGGAGAAATTGTGGAAACGAAAAATGGTATTACAACGGTGATGTCATCGAGGTTGTGAAGGAATATAAGTATCTGCGGGATAAAATATGACTGTGGAAAAACTGCTTAGATTATACGTCAAGAGATCTTTTCGTCTTCCACCTAACTCCCCCAACTACTTGGTTAAGATTGAGACTGGATTGTCAACATGGTTTATTTTATAAAAACGCTTAAAATACAAATGAACTATGTCCTAAAAGTAATGCAAGTGCAAACAAATCGACTCCAAAAAAAAGGCAGCAATGCAAATTGTGTCAACAAAAGCTGCTAACAAGGGAAAAATATAAAGAAGAAGCTGCTGGTTCTCTTCATAGAGTAAATTAATAGTCAACTGGAGTATTCTCTTCAACAAATTAACTATTTTAAAGATGAATGCAAGATAGAGGAACATTTTTGGATGAAATAATAAAATCATAGTTCATTCCAAGCATTTACATCTCCTATTAATAAAATGGGAGTGTTTACATGATTTAAAATATTTACTAAATCATTTTTGTCGAAGTTTTGATCAGGTAAAATATAAATAGAAATGATAGTTAATTTAATGGCAGATTGTATTTCTATAGCGAGGACCAATAAATTTGAGTTAATTACTAACTGTTTGTGAGGGATATTATTTTTATTAGAACAGAAATCCTTTGTTTATTTGTAATGTTTGTGGGAAAGTTATGAAAGTATCCTGTGTAAGATTTTGGAACAATATGAGTGGATTGAAAGGAACAGTGCGTTTCTTGTAAAGACAAGGCCGAGGCTCTAAGTAAGTCCAGCTCTGAGTACTGGAATCTAGCAAGAAAACTCAATGGAGGAACTTATGTCATCAATTTGGATCTAACCCCGCATGTACTTCAGGAATATTTCAAGAATTTATTAAATTCAACAGTGTTAAACCCTGTTCAATTTCACTATGCTTCGCCTAATTTCTGCAATGTCATTTTGGATTCTCTCTTCACAAGGTAGGAACAGTTATAGAAGGGCTAAAAGATGGAAAAGCGGCTGGTTCCTTTTGAATTATACAAGAATGGGACTAGTCATTTAAATAAAACACTAACCTGCTTACTTAATAATATGACGGAATACGGGGTTATATCTGATCAATTTAGAGAAGCTTTAATTGTCCCTATTCACAAAAAAGGATTTAATGCGGATCAGGCCAACTACGAGGCATTTCATTTTTGAATGCATCGTACAAAATTTTAACTGCATTGTTACAAAGCCGCCTTCAAAAGTGGATAGAGACTAATAATATATTTAAGGAATTCCAGGCGGGCTTCAGAACAGTATACTCACGATTGATCAAGTCTGTGTCAAAAAGCATTGCAGATTCGTTTCTCTTGCGAAGTAAAAAACTATACGTTTTCTTCATTGATTTCAAGGCTGAATTTGATACGGTAGACCAAGGTTTGTTAATGTACAAGCTTTACGGAATGGGAATGTCTCATAAATTTGGACAGGAAATCCAAATCCTGTATCAGAATACATAAGCAGCTGTTTGGAATGGGAATCAGAGGTCAGAGTGACTTCAAACTAAGACAGGAGTAAAACAGGGCTGCGCTTAAAGCCCTAGTTTGTTTGCGCTCCTTATGGAAGATCTAACCGACTTTTTGCCAGGAGGTATCGAATTTCCAGGGATCAAAATAAAATCTCTTATTTTCGGCTCATGGCTTACTCGCCTGAAACACTACAACTCATGATAAATAAAGTGTCCGAATATTGCAACGAGTCTTGTGGTAAATTTGGATAAATCGAAATTGATGATTGTAAAAAAAAGTGGAAGGAGAAATTGTGGAAACGAAAAATGGTATTACAACGGTGATGTCATCGAGGTTGTGAAGGAATATAAGTATCTGCGGGATAAAATATGACTGTGGAAAAACTGCTTAGATTATACGTCAAGAGATCTTTTCGTCTTCCACCTAACTCCCCCAACTACTTGGTTAAGATTGAGACTGGATTGTCAACATGGTTTATTTTATAAAAACGCTTAAAATACAAATGAACTATGTCCTAAAAGTAATGCAAGTGCAAACAAATCGACTCCAAAAAAAAGGCAGCAATGCAAATTGTGTCAACAAAAGCTGCTAACAAGGGAAAAATATAAAGAAAAAGCTGCTGGTTCTCTTCATAGAGTAAATTAATAGTCAGCTGGAGTATTCTCTTCAACAAATTAACTATTTTAAAGATGAATGCAAGATAGAGGAACATTTTTGGATGAAATAATAAAATCATAGTTCATTCCAAGCATTTACATCTCCTATTAATAAAATGGGAGTGTTTACATGATTTAAAATATTTACTAAATCATTTTTGTCGAAGTTTTGATCAGGTAGAATATAAATAGAAATGATAGTTAATTTAATGGCAGATTGCATTTCTATAGCGAGGACCAATAAATTTGAGTTAATTACTAACTGTTTGTGAGGGATATTATTTTTATTAGAACAGAAATCTTTTGTTTATTTGTAATGTTTGTGGGAAAGTTATGAAAGTATCCTGTGTAAGATTTTGAAACAATATGAGTGGATTGAAAGGAACAGTGCGTTTCTTGTAAAGACAAGGCCGAGGCTCTAAGTAAGTCCAGCTCTGAGTTCTGGAATCTAGCAAGAAAACTCAATGGAGGAACTTATGTCATCAATTTGGATCTAACCCCGCATGTACTTCAGGAATATTTCAAGAATTTATTAAATTCAACAGTGTTAAACCCTGTTCAATTTCACTATGCTTCGACTAATTTCTGCAATGTCATTTTGGATTCTCTCTTCACAAGGTAGGAACAGTTATAGAAGGGCAAAAAGATTGAAAAGCGGCTGGTTCCTTTTGAATTATACAAGAATGGGACTAGTCATTTAAATAAAACACTAACCTGCTTACTTAATAATATGACGGAATACGGGGTTATATCTGATCAGTTTAGAGAAGCTTTAATTGTCCCTATTCACAAAAAAGGATTTTATGCGGATCAGGCCAACTACGAGGCATTTCATTTTTGAATGCATCGTACAAAATTTTAACTGCATTGTTACAAAGCCGCCTTCAAAAGTGGATAGAGACTAATAATCTATTTAAGGAATTCCAGGCGGGCTTCAGAACAGTATACTCACGATTGATCAAGTCTTTGTGTCAAAAAGCATTGCAGATTCGTTTCTCTTGCGAAGTAAAAAACTATACTTTTTCTTCATTGATTTCAAGGCTGAATTTGATACGGTAGACCAAGGTTTGTTAATGTACAAGCTTTACGGAATGGGAATGTCTCATAAATTTGGACAGGAAATCCAAATCCTGTATCAGAATACATAAGCAGCTGTTTGGAATGGGAATCAGAGGTCAGAGTGACTTCAAACTAAGACAGGAGTAAAACAGGGCTGCGCTTAAAGCCCTAGTTTGTTTGCGCTCCTTATGGAAGATCTAACCGACTTTTTGCCAGGAGGTATCGAATTTCCAGGGATCAAAATAAAATCTCTTATTTTCGGCTCATGGCTTACTCGCCTGAAACACTACAACTCATGATAAATAAAGTGTCCGAATATTGCAACGAGTCTTGTGGTAAATTTGGATAAATCGAAATTGATGATTGTAAAAAAAGTGGAAGGAGAAATTGTGGAAACGAAAAATGGTATTAAAACGATGATGTCATCGAGGTTGTGAAGGAATATAAGTATCTGCGGGATAAAATATGACTGTGGAAAAACTGCTTAGATTATACGTCAAGAGATCTTTTCGTCTTCCACCTAACTCCCCCAACTACTTGGTTAAGATTGAGACTGGATTGTCAACATGGTTTATTTTATAAAAACGCTTAAAATACAAATGAACTATGTCCTAAAAGTAATGCAAGTGCAAACAAATCGACTCCAAAAAAAAGGCAGCAATGCAAATTGTGTCAACAAAAGCTGCTAACAAGGGAAAAATATTAAGAAGAAGCTGCTGGTTCTCTTCATAGAGTAAATTAATAGTCAACTGGAGTATTCTCTTCAACAAATTAACTATTTTAAAGATGAATGCAAGATAGAGGAACATTTTTGGATGAAATAATAAAATCATAGTTCATTCCAAGCATTTACATCTCCTATTAATAAAATGCGAGTGTTTACATGATTTAAAATATTTACTAAATCATTTTTGTCGATGTTTTGATCAGGTAAAATATTGTCGTTAGTATTAATAAAATACCTAATGGCAACACAGTTTATGACACATCCTGTCTTTTCTTTTTTATGTATCTCTTAAATGTATCTTTACAATGTATCTTTTTGTCTTTTCAAAAATATTATATTGTCGCATTCTTTCAATTCAATTTTATTCGTTTTAAATAAAAAGAACTTTCTAGACACGCCAAGCTGGTGGTAATAAAAATCAAAGTGTTTTCTTTTAGTTAAAAAGTATTTTTTGCAAATTAAATCCAACAGGTTATGGGCCCAGACCCTCACTGCGTTAAGACTTAAGAATATCTGTAAAGTGAGTTTGATTTGAGATCAGTAGATTTGTTTGTTGTTTGCTTCTACGTAAATCTAAAAAAAAAATCATCAAAATGGCAGGAGCCATTGCTCACATCGAAAAATTGCAAAAGGATAATTTCGACACATGGAAACTCCAAATGTGTGCGATTTTGATTAAAAATGACCATTGGGATTACGTAAACGGCTCAAACCAAAAACCAGTTGAGGTCGTAACAGCTGCAGGCGTAGTAAGCAATGCAAATGAAATAAATGCATGGGTGGTGGCCGACCAGAAAGCAAGGGCAGACATTATTTTGTCTATGTCGCCGTCTGAGTTGTGCCACATCAAGCATTGCTGCACATCAAATGACGTATGGACGAAACTAGAGCAAGTTTACCACTCAAAAGGTCCTGCTCGAAAAGCCACCTTGCTCAAGCAATTGCTTTTCACAAAAATGCGATATGGTGAGAGCATGATGGACCATTTAAACAATTTTTTCGGCACGATTGACAAGCTTGCAGAGATGGACATCGGCATTGCTGAAGATTTGCTGACGATTTTATTGCTTTATAGTATACCGGAAACATACGAAAACTTCAGATGTGCAATAGAGGCAAGAGATGATTTGCCAACACCCGAAGCATTGAAAATTAAACTCCTCGAAGAATCGAATGCACGAAAAGAAAAAAGTACCCAAGCGAGACAGCGACAGCAACAGCAAGAAGCAGATGCTTTTTATGCGAAGTCTGGAAAGCAAAATAGATATTTCCAACGTAAAAACGATCAACAAACAAATAAGAAGTTATATAAAGGCAATTTTTGCAAAAAGTCTGGACATAAAGCAGCCGATTGTTGGAGTAAGAATGGGGGCAAAAACTAAATTTCAAAGCAGAGTGTGTCAAACGCTAAAGATGCATTTGCAGCTGTTGCCTTCAAAAATAGTTTTCCAGATTCAGATACTTGTGGCATCGCTCTTCAGGCTCGTTTCAATTCAATTGTTGACTGGTGTATAGATAGTGGGGCGACATCCCACATGTGCAATGACAAAACAAAATTTATAAATCTAACCAAAGTAGAAAATCAAAGCGTTAGACTTGCTGTTGACAAGACTACTGATGTTCTCGGAAAGGGCGAAGTTCTTTTAGACGTCAATCTAGGAAAGAACATTAAAACTATACGGTTGAATAACGTCTTATACGTCCCAGAACTAAAGACAAATCTTTTGTCTATTTCCAAAGCAGTCTCGAATGGATACAAGATCCAATTTAATGAAAACAATGCGATTTTCAAAAATAATAAAAACGAACTGACTTTAATCGCATCCAGGAAAGGAGATCTTTACTTTCTTGAAGCCAGTACAGAATCAACATCAGCTGTAAGCGACAAATCAAATCAATTGCAAGAATGGCATCAGCGTTATGGACATCTCAACGAAAATGATCTCAAGAAGGTTCTCTTAGAAAGAATGGTTAATGGAATCCCGAATTTGGCTTCTCAGCATTTATCAATATGCGAAGTGTGCATACGAGGTAAGCAGAGTGCGGAACCATTTCCCAAAGAGTCGTTGACAAAAACAACAAATTTACTCGAGATAGTCCATTCCGACGTGTGTGGGCCAATGAGATCGAAAACTATTGGCGGTGCTTCTTTCTTCGCAACATTTATTGATGACAAATCCAGATATGTAGATGTATATTTTCTGAAAGCAAAAAGCGATGTTAAAGACTCTTTTATAAATTATAAAAATTTAATCGAAAACCAAACCGACTTTAAAATAAAAACATTACGAACTGACAACGGCCTGGAGTAGATTTCACCAAGTTAATTGTGCAAGCAGGTATCAGAAGAGAGAATACAGTAGCGTATACACCTCAGCAAAACGGCTGCGCCGAGAGGATGAATAGAACGCTGGTGGAAATGGCCAGATGTATGATGCTTCAATCGAACGTCCCTCTTAGCTTCTGGGGCGAAGCCATTGCAACTGCTGCGTACATAAGAAATCGATGTCCAACAAAGTCACTTAACAACATGACACCGTTTGAAGTCAGGTATGGTCACAAGCCAGACATTTCGCATTTTAAGACATTTGGCTGTAAGGCATTTGCACTTAACAAGAAACCAGGTAAAGGCAAATTTGAACACAGGTCAACGGAATGCATGTTCGTCGGTTATTCAACAACATCAAAGGCTTACCGTCTTTGGGATCTAGCTTCAAGAAAAATAATTGTGAGCAGAGACGTCAAATTCATCGAACAGTCGAAGTGTATTGAAACCGTGAAACCTCAACAAGAATTTTTTGATTTTGAAATAACAACAAATCCGGCAGATACTAAAGACAAAAATTTCAAAAAACAAACTGACGAAATCGAGATTGACAGCAAAGTCGATGAACAAATAATGACTGAATCCGAAAATCAACACAAAGAAGAAGCTGAGTGTGAAAATTTAAGTAATGATCCTGAAGGCACTCCTCTTAAGAGGGGGCCTGGAAGACCAACAATTGAAAGAACTGGCAGAAGAGGCAGACCGCGAAAGTTATTCAGCATGCTGCAAAGAAAATGTAAAAATGAAGCTGAAGTCGCAGAAGAAGCAAATATAGTTAACATCCAGATCAACCCAACAGTAAAAGAAGCCATGGATAGTTCAAGCGCCATCGAATGGAGAGCTGCAATGGAGTTAGAGTTCTATGCCCTTCGAGAGAGACACAAAGCGCGATTAGTTGCTAAAGGTTGTTCCCAACAGCCTGGGGTTGATTTCCAAGAAACTTTCGCACCGGTAGCTAGACAAAGCTCAATTCGTATCGTAATGGCACTCGCAGCTGAGTTCGATCTTCAACTTTTCAACTACATGTTGAGATGGCCTACATCAGCGGTGACATCGAAGAAGAAATATTCATGGAACAAGCTGAGGGATTTGTGAAGCCAGGCGAAGAACATCTTGTTTGCTCCCTGAAGAAAGCTTTGTATGGGTTAAAGCAATCTGGCAGAAGGTGGTACATCAAGCTCGAGCAAAAACTTCTAGATCTTGGGCTGAAACCGATGAACACCGAAAAATGTATATTTCTACTTGAGACTGAAGAAACTTATATGGTCGTGGTTATCTATTTGGACGACCTCATCATTGCAACAAACAACTTAACGGCCTATGAAGAACTTAAAAATCATATGTCGTCTGATTTCAAGATGAAGGATCTTGGTAAGTTGCATTATTGTCTTGGTATTGAATTTAATCAAGATTTAGCAAAAAATATTGTGACTATGAACCAATCCAAATACATTCAAAATGTATTAATCAATTTTGGCATGAGCGAATCGAAAGCTATGACAACTCCACTGGATGGAAACGTGAAGCTTAGTAAAGAGATGGGACCAAAGACTGACCAAGAAAAGTCTGAAATGGAAAATAAACCATATTCCTCATTAATTGGCTCACTCATGTACCTAGCTCTTTCCACACGCCCAGATATCGCACACACGGTCAGTGTACTCAGCCAATACAATTCTAATCCGGGTCAAGAGCACTGGAAAGCTGCTAAGCGAGTGCTTAGATATCTTAAAGGAACCCAAAATTACACTCTTGTATATCGAAAATCCGATGGACCATCACAACTAATCGGATACGTAGATTCAGATTGGGGTGGTAACATCGACGACCGCAAGTCATACACCGGATACGTTTTCAAACTAGCCAATGCGGCTGTAACCTGGGAGTCCAGAAAACAAAAATCTGTCGCCTTATCAAGTACTGAGGCAGAATATATGGCGCTTACTGATTCAGCTAAGGAAGCCGTTTATCTTCGAGGCCTCCTAACTGATCTTGGTTTTCTGTGTGAAGATTCCAAACCTACAACCATCTATTGTGACAGCCAGGGTGCTCAAAAGCTGGCGAAAAATCCGATATTCCATTCTAGAATCAAACACATAGATATTCGACACCATTTCATCAGAGAAGTTTTCCAGCGAGGTGAAATAGAAGTCGAATATATACCAACTACTGAAATGATCGCTGACGTCCTTACTAAGAGCTTATTTGGACCATCACATCGCAAATGCATCCAAGGTTTTGGTATCCTAGAAGAAGATGAGTAACCTGTGTTGAGAGGGGGTGTCGTTAGTATTAATAAAATACCTAATGGCAACACAGTTTATGACACATCCTGTCTTTTCTTTTTTATGTATCTCTTAAATGTATCTTTACAATGTATCTTTTTCTCTTTTCAAAAATATCATATTGTCGCATTCTTTCAATTCAATTTTATTCGTTTTAAATAAAAAGAACTTTCTAGACACGCCAAGCTGGTGGTAATAAAAATCAAAGTGTTTTCTTTTAGTTAAAAAGTATTTTTTGCAAATTAAATCCAACAAATATAAATAGAAATGATAGTTAATTTAATGGCAGATTGTATTTCTATAGCGAGGACCAATAAATTTGAGTTAATTACTAACTGTTTGTGAGGGATATTATTTTTATTAGAACAGAAATCCTTTGTTTATTTGTAATGTTTGTGGGAAAGTTATGAAAGTATCCTGTGTAAGATTTTGGAACAATATGAGTGGATTGAAAGGAACAGTGCGTTTCTTGTAAAGAAATAAAGCATGGTAAATGTTCCTTTATAAGAATACTAAGTTCATCATAATTAGTCCTTTCATGTTCCATTGAAGAACTTTCAGTAAATTTTTGATTTGGATAGTGGTGTTGGCTTTTGTTTTTTATTGTGGTAAACGAGAGGAAGATGTTTGTGTGTTGTTGTTAATAAACCGCATCGCATAGGGTTAGGAATGTATTCCTTAACCTTTTCTTTATAAATGCCCATTTCGACTGTGCTTGGTGGTTGGTAAAGGTCAAACGTGAACAACAAAAGTTCAGTGGGGGTCAGTTTCCCATCAATTTTTTTTGCGAACTTGTACACGTCCGTGACACCTTGCGTGGCCATTTCAGAAAAGGTGCGAAAACGGTGCCTTTACACGAGTTAAGATTAGCATGGTATTTCACTTTAACGGTTATGAATTTTTCCGCTCTTCTTTTCTTCTTTGCGAGAATAAGAATGTTACCATCACGGAGCTGACTGATGCTGTCGTATTCTTTGCTAATCGCATCTATAGCTTTCTTCAACACAAAAACACTTACACTTGTAAGTGGTTTATTTTCATGTGTTGATGAAATCAAAATAAATTTTGGATGTTTGGTGTTTGTTCGGAGAGAAAGTTGGGGATATTCTTCTTGATTGATTATTTGGTTTGAGCGTTTATGAGGAGGAGAATGAATGGGGGAGAGTTGGGGGGTGTATCCGGAAATAACCCCTTAAATCCTGTCCCATACATTTTAGCCCGTTGGGAAAGGGCTGTACATGATGAAAAAACACTGTATAAGCTAAGGTAATTAACAGTTTCGCGGGGAGAGAAAAAACAAATACTGATAACCAAACCGGTTTTAAAAAGAGAGAGAGACAGATAATGCACTTTAAAGTGAAAAGATCCGTTCATTAAAAGACGATGTCTACGCAACGAAGGCTAGACAAAGACGAAGATTGTGTTTTGTTTGTTTTGCAGAGGAATTTCAATAACATATGTACTTTTACCTAGATAAAATTGTAAACTTAATTAAACTTGCACAGATTGGTCGGGGGAATACTAAGAAGACCCCCTAATTCCTTGACCTCGAGGACACTGTGCTATCTTGGGGAGGGGCGAAAAACCCTTAATTTTTCCGACTTTTTTCAGTTCTTCGCTTATATTTCTTAAACTAAGCACATTTTGTGCACTATATTGTACAAAAGACCATTAAATTTCCTAAAAATTGGTTGGTGAACCAGATCTGTAGGCCCAATATTGATTGAGATACAGCTGATTTATTTTTGGGGTATTTTGACCCCTAAAATAAAAGTAGGTGGTGTATGTACAGTAATTCTATATACAAGGTTTTTAACACAATTTGTGAAAAACAAAGTAAAACTAGTAGGTTGGGTCAAGATAAAAAGTCAAGCTGTATGTGGAGGATTGTTTTTCGGCGTCTCCTCAAAAAATTAATGGCCCAACATCATATTTATAAAGCGCAGTGTTTTATTTGACAACGAGCGATTGCAAAATCGACTACTGTCGATCATAATCGACACTCGCAATACCGATTGTGATCGTTGATCGCTTGTTATCGATTGTCGATCAGCAATCGACAATCACCATAGTTCATTACATGAACGTTACTAATTTAAAAACTTATATAGAGAATATTTGAGTTGATTCCCATCGGCTGTTTTGGTTGTGTTGATGTTTTAAATGAAAACAATTTTCATTTAAAACATCAGCATTCTAGTACGAATAGTACAATATAACAACAATAATAACTTAAATAGTCTGGTATGTTACCTATCTTCCAACCTCTCCCCCTTTGATATATGCTACGAATTGTAGTCTATCAAATTAAGGTTAGGAGAAAATGGAGGCGGAACAAAACAACATACTTAGAAAAATGTTGAAGCTCCAAATGCGTTTGAAAAAAACAAACAAACATAACATCTCGACCTGTGTCGTCAGTGTCTTCCCAACTTTGCGTCTTCTTCGGGGGAGCTTTATTTACAAAAATAAAAAAAAAAAACACATATAAATACATAAAGTCGGTCAAAATTTAACTTAAATCGAGATTTGTTGCAAAGTATTATAAAACAAAAGACAATTTTATTTGTACTAATCAAAATCATCATCATCATCATTTTTATCATCATTTATTTAGCAACAAATACCACAGAAGGAAGGGGATAGGATCCCCTCCCGACTAAAGTTGTTTGTTTAACTTTATTAGCTTAATGCAAGCAAACACTTAGAAACTAACAATAATAACTTAAGTCTAAAAATTCTTAAATCTAAAGAAAGCTAGGTAGGGTTGGAGGTTCTATAGAGGGAGGTTTTTAAGGAATCTTTGCTTTGGTGGAAGTCGAAAAAGCTTTGCATGGTATTGGTTAACCGTAGCATGCGTGTCATGGGTTCGTTACTTCCAGAGCTAGTGCGATGAAAGTTTATTTTGAAAAGTGGTATTGAACGAAGATTATTGGGATTGCTCTGGAGGGAGATTTTTTGAAGGAGCGCGGGGCAATCTATATTTCCGGCTAATAGCTGTTGAATAAAGACAATGTCACCCCTTTGACGACGTTTTTCAAGTGTTTGCATATCAACTAGCCTTAGGCGGTTTACGTAGAGAGGGAGGTTGTATCGATTTGACCAATCAAGGCCACGGAGTACAAAACGTAGAAATCTTTGTTGAACAGCTTCAATACGACGGGAATGAGAGATGTAGTAGGGTGACCAGACTTGGCTAGCACATTCAAGAAGGGGCCTTACAAATGTAACATAGAGAGTTTTAGTTACATAAGGATCAGAGAATTCTTTTGACCAACGTTTTACAAAACCAAGCGCGGTGTTAGCTCTGTTTATAGAGGAGTCTAAGTGAAATCGAAAATTCAATTCCTTGTCACAGATAACTCCGAGATCACGTAGGGAATCAACTGGGGAGACGGGTACATTGTTGATAAAATACGTTTTGGGAGGGAGAGGAATACGCTTTCGTGAAAAGGTTATTGCTTGGCACTTGCTCACATTCAGTTCGAGAAAATTTTTCAGACACCAAGTTGAAAACCGATTAAGATCATTTTGGAGAAGACAGGAGTCAGAAGGAGCAGAAATACGCCTATAGATTTTCTGCGTAAATAGATATCAAAGAGTCGTTTATGACCAAGTCGACATCGTTGATGGTTAAAATAAATATCAGTGGGCCGAGATGGCTGCCTTGCGGGACACCAGAGGTGGCTAGAATTAAATCCGATTCAGAAGATCTGAAGATAACTTTGTACTTGCGGTCTCTTAAGTAAGATTGGATCCATGCTATAAATATTGGTTGAAAGCCTAGAGCATTAAGCTTGAAAAGGATTAAAGAACGAGAAATTTTATCAAAGGCCTTGCTAAGATCAGTTGCAATTACATCAACTTCATTGCCATCTTCGAGATCGCATAAAGCACCGGAACAAATTCTACTGTGAAATTGAAAGCTGAAATAAGGCTGTCGGGGGTTTAACAAAATTAGAGCAACATTTTTTAAGTATTATAGCAGGAATCCCATCTGGACTCGCAGAATAATCCTCTTTAAGATTATTAATTTTAGCCTCGACAGTTTTCGACGAAATTATAATAGAGGTTAAGGATGTTTGCGTGCATTTGCTTAGATAAGAGAAATATTCTGAATCGGGCTTTAAGGTGCTCGTGGAAAAAGAATGACTGAAAAACTGGGCGAACAAGTTAGCAATTATTTTAGAATCATCTGAACTTGTATTCAAAAATGTTAAGGTGGAAGGGTAGCTATCAGATTTACGTTTGGCATTAATAAAGTGAAAAAATGTTTTAGGGTCAATCATTATGTTAGATTTGAATTTGATTGAGGTATTCGTTGTAAAGAGAATCACAAAGTTCTGAAAAAATTGTACTGGTGTTCAGATAGTTAGTAAAGTCGAAACCAGAACGCGAAGTAAGGTAAATTTGCCAAAGTTTGTTTCTTTTATATCTTAAAGACCGTAGCTCACTATTGTACCACAGGGGGGATGAAGAGGTGTTCTTATGGCGAATAACAGGGACAGATTGAGAAAGACAGCTAAACACGCTAAAGTAAAAATTAGATAAAGCTAATTTTATATTTGGGTTTTGAGCGATGCTGTCGAAATCAACGGAGGCTAATAAGTTGTTAAGTTTATGGAAGTTAGCTTTACGAAAATTGAAAGACAAAGGGCTCTCAGTCAGGATTGAATTATGGGGAAAATCATAAGAGAATGTGAGGAAAAGGGGAGGGTGGTAGGCATCTAATTCAGAAAGGAGATGGTTACTTGCAGTAACGACACAATTGTCTGCGTCAGAAGAAAACACAAAGTCAAGTTAACGCCACTTAATTGGAAAAGGTCTGAGTCTACCAAGCAGTCGGTAAAGAGGATTTCTTTATCTGAAGAGGGATTGAGAGCTGTATAATAAGATTCCTCATCAGAAAGAACCCATTGAAGATTTGGAAAATTGAAATCTCCTACGACTATAACAATATGGGAAGGATCAGATGCTTCAAAAATGAAATCAAAAGCATCTACTGATGAGATTGTATAGGCTGTGATGGTCTGATATAACAGCAGATTGTGAAAATGGTAATTTTACATAGTTTAGATTTAACACAGACGTATTCAAAAAAGGTATTGTGAGATGTCTTAAAAAGCATTGAGTCGATGCGATTATGTATGGCTTGTAAAACTCCACGACCAGAAGAGTCGACATCATTAGAAGACCCGTCTACCCGAAAGACATTGAAATTGGAGGGAAAAAGTTCGCAATCGCTTATATCCTGGGACAGATTGGTTTCAGACAGTGCATAAATGTCATAGGGGAGTTTTTGAGAGTTAAGTAAAACCGAAGATATTTTGGAGCGGAGACCTCTGACGTTTTGGTAGTAAAGAGATAAAAATGTAGGGGCTGTAACGGGAGTCTTCAAGTTAGGGACGAAAATAGTTTTTGACATTTCTGCGGGTACTTTGAAGGTATGAATAACGTTTTGAACTGATATGTGAAGCAAGAGCTGAAAGATCCTTTTCCACAGTATTAGCGAATATGTTAAACCCTTCATGATAGTTAAACCCTTTCATGAGTCAGTTGGTGAAAATTGATGACTTTTCAAAAGCGTTCGAAGAACTTAACAATACAATTGAATGCGTGAACAATCGGTGCTTAATGAAATTCAACTCCATGGAAAAAAAACTCGCCGCGTTAACGGAATTAGTTACAAACAATAACAATGACGATATAATTAAACGTTTGGAATTTTTTAAAAATGATTTGAAATCATCGTTTAACTCGTATATCACTACCAACTCTATGAAAACAATGGAATCTTTAAATTCTATTCGTAGTGACCTTGATTGTCATCTTCAATCAACATCTAAAGTAACTACACCTGGTCTCCATCAACCCCTTGCCCTTCTAGAAGACGCCGCCGCGAGTGTTATTAATTTAATGAGCAGTGAAATGCTTGAAACTCGAATAAGCATTGGCCAACTAACCGAAGAAATTAAATATGCATCAAGTAAAATTGATGGGATGCCAAGACAACTGCAACATACACCCGTTATGTTCGAGACTTCGCTACTGGAAGAATTATTGGACTCACCGCCACATGCTCGTATTCCCTTACCTGCTATTTCCTCCGCACCACCTCCTCCTTCAGTTCACCAATCTCCTTCTAACGCTTCATCTTCTCCTTCTGCTGCTTGTCAACTACGCCCTACTGAAGAAAAATTACAATCCCTTATACGATTTGGAACTACTTGCTCTCTGTCGGAATGGAACAACAGGATTAGCAAGCTGAACAAATCTGACAACGTTCCATTTTTTATCAGAGGTGCTCCTCGTCATGCTGATGTTAATTGGATAAAAAACTTTTTTTCGCGTAAATTCACTATTTCTGTCAATGAATGTCAAAAAATTTCATCACCCCGATCGCGTCATCAAAGTTTTAAAGCAAACATACCATCGAGATACATATGGCTTTTTTCCTCGTATTCTGACGACTTTTTCCGTCTAGGACAGATGACCTTAACAAAATGGATTGACAGACCACAAAATAAATCCAACAGTGCATTTAAACCTAATAGATCATCCATGAAGAAATCATCAGCGCATTTAGTTAAAAACAAACCTAGTGTTAAACCCAAAAATGTACCCAAACCTAATATAAACCCTAAAAAAGCCCCTAAATTAGACTCAAACTGGAGCTTCAAAACTAATGTTTTTCCCACTTTTTCAAAATTCACCTCTAACCCTTTAAGTAAGCGAGTCTCATTTGATCTAACTTCCAATGTAATCCATTCACCTCACCACACCTCCTCGTCTGATAACAACCCCCTCAATGCAAACTATCCTAATTTTATACACTCCCACACTCAATCCTTCCAAATCACCTGCAACGAATATCCCTTCTAATAATCCTACTCCATCTTTTATCTCTATTCCCCCTTCCTCACCCCATCCACCTATTTTCGACCCAATGATCCCTCCCTCAGTAAAACTGACTTCTCGATTGGTTGGTCCCACATCGACGGTCAATGATTTAGAGGGTCGTTATATAATGGCAAGATTACGGGATCAACGGCTCTATGATAACGTTCGTCTATATCTCTCATATTTATATGACAAACCAGACTCTATTTGTATTGATGGCAAGACAAAAACAAATGTCATGGTATTTATTCAGAAGGAAGGCCTCCCTACCAATCCTTCTCTTCTCAAAAAAATATACATCCGCTATCATGAAGGGTTTAACATATTCGCTAATACTGTGGAAAAGGATCTTTCAGCTCTTGCTTCACACATCAGTTCAAAACGTTATTCATACCTTCAAAGTACACGCAGAAATGTCAAAAACTATTTTCGTCCCTAACTTGAAGACTCCCGTTACAGCCCCTAAATTTTTATCTCTTTACTACCAAAACGTCAGAGGTCTCCGCTCCAAAACATCTTCGGTCTTTCTTAACTCTCAAAAACTCCCTTATGATATTTTTGCACTGTCTGAAACCAATCTGTCCCAGGATATAAGCGATTGCGAACTTTTTCCCTCCAACTTCAATGTCTTTCGGGTAGACGGGTCTTCTAATGATGTCGACTCTTCTGGTCGTGGAGTTTTACTAGCCATACATAATCGCATCGACTCAATGCTCTTTCAGACATCGCACAACACCTTTTTTGAATACGTCTGTGTTAAATCTAAACTATGTAAAATTACCATTTTCACAATCTGCTGTTATATCAGACCATCACAGCCTATACAATCTTACCAGCTTGCAGTAGATGCTTTTGATTCCATTTTTGAAGCAGCTGATCCTTCCGATATTGTTATAGTCGTAGGAGATTTCAATTTTCCAAATCTTCAATGGGTTCTTTCTGATGAGGAATCTTATTATACAGCTCTCAATCCCTCTTCAGATAAAGAAATCCTCTTTACCGACTGCTTGGTAGATTCAGACCTTTTCCAATTAAGTGGCGTTAAAAATAATTTAGGACGTCAGCTTGAATTTGTGTTTTCTTCTGACGCAGACAATTGTGTCGTTACTGCAAGTAACCATCTCCTTTCTAAATTAGATGCCTACCACCCTCCCCTTTTCCTCACATTCTCTTATGATTTTCCCCATAATTCAACCCTGACTGAGAGCCCTTTGTCTTTCAATTTTCGTAAAGCTAACTTCCGTAAACTTAACAACTTATTAGCCTCCGTTGATTTCGACAGCATTGCTCAAAACCCAAATATAGAATTAGCTGTATCTAATTTTTACTTTAGCGTGTTTAGATGTCTTTCTCAATCTGTCCCTGTTATTCGCCATAAGAACACCTCTTCATCCCCCCCGTGGTACAATAGTGAGCTACGGTCTTTAAGAAATAAAAGAAACAAACTTTGGCAAATTTACCTTACTTCGCGTTCTGGTTTCGACTTTACTAACTATCTGAACACCAGTACAATTTTTTCAGAACTTTGTGATTCTCTTTACAACGAATACCTCAATCAAATGCAATCAAACATAATGATTGACCCTAAAACATTTTTTCACTTTATTAATGCCAAACGTAAATCTGATAGCTACCCTTCTACCTTAACATTTTTGAATACAAGTTCAGATGATTCTAAAATAATTGCTAACTTGTTCGCCCAGTTTTTCAGTCATTCTTTTTCAACGAGTACCTTAAAGCCCGATTCAGAATATTTCTCTTATCTAAGCAAATGCACGCAAACATCCTTAACCTCTATTATAATTTCGTCGGAAACTGTCGAGGCTAAAATTAATAATCTGAAAGAGGATTATTCTGCGGGTCCAGATGGGATTCCTCCTATAATACTTAAACAATGTTGCTCTAATTTTGTTAAGCCCCTGACAGCCTTATTTCAGCTTTCAATTTCACAAGGAATTTTTCCTTCTCTCTGGAAAAATTCGTTTATAGTCCCTATTCATAAAAAAGGCCCGAAGAAAGAAATCTCCAACTACCGTCCAATCGCCAAACTCTTCTGTATTCCGAAGCTTTTCGAAAGCCTTATATACGATACAATGCTGTTTCATTGTAAACAACTTGTATCGCCTAAACAACATGGTTTTCTGAAAGGCAAATCAACTACAACCAATTTAGTAGAATTTGTTTCCGGTGCTTTATGCGATCTCGAAGATGGCAATGAAGTTGATGTAATTGCAACTGATCTTAGCAAAGCCTTTGATAAAATTTCTCATTCTTTAATCCTTTTCAAGCTTAATGCTCTAGGCTTTCAACCAATATTTATAGCATGGATCCAATCTTACTTAAAAGACCGCAAGTACAAAGTTATCTTCAGATCTTCTGAATCGGATTCAATTCTAGCCACCTCTGGTGTCCCGCAAGGCAGCCATCTCGGCCCACTAATATTTATTTTAACCATCAACGATGTCGACTTCGTCATAAACGACTCTTTGATATCTATTTACGCAGACGACAAGAAAATCTATAGGCGTATTTCCTCCCCTTCTGACTCCTGTCTTCTCCAAAATGATCTTAATCGGTTTTCAACTTGGTGTCTAAAAAATTTTCTCGAACTGAATGTGAGCAAGTGCCAAGCAATAACCTTTTCACGAAGGCGTATTCCTGTCCCTCCCAGAACGTATTTTATCAACAATGTACCCGTCTCCCCAGTTGATTCCCTACGTGATCTCGGAGTTATCTGTGACAAGGAATTGAATTTTCGATCTCACTTAGACTCCTCTATAAACAGAGCTAACTCCGCGCTTGGTTTTGTAAAACGTTGGTCAAAAGAATTCTCCGATCCTTATGTAACTAAAACTCTCTATGTTACATTTGTAAGGCCCCTTCTTGAATATGCTAGCCAAGTCTGGTCACCCTACTACATCTCTCACTCCCGTCGTATTGAAGCTGTTCAACGAAGATTTCTACGTTTTGCACTCCGTGGCCTTGATTGGTCAAATCGATACAACCTCCCTCCCTACGTAAACCGCCTAAGGCTAATTGATATGCAAACACTTGAAAAACGTCGTCAAGTGGCTGACATTGTCTTTATTCAACAGCTATTAGCCGGAAATATCGATTGCCCCGCGCTCCTCCAAAAAATCTCCCTCCAGACCAATCCCAATAATCTTCGTTCAGTACCACTTTTCAAAATAAACTTTCATCGCACTAGCTATGGAAGTAACGAGCCCATGACCCGCATGCTTCGGTTAACCAATACCATGCAAAGCTTTTTCGACTTCCACCAAAGCAAAGATTCCTTAAAAACCTCCCTCTATAAAACCTCCAACCCTACCTAGCTTTCTCTAGATTTAAGAATTTTTAGACTTAAGTTATTGTTAGTTTCTATATGTTTGCTTGTATTAAGCTAATAAAGTTAAACAAACAACTTTAGACGGGAGGGGGTCCCATCCCCTTCCTTCTGTGGTGTTTGTTGCTAAATAAATAAATAAATAGCGGATGTATATTTGTTTAAGAAGAGAAGGATCGGTAGGGAGGCCTTGCTTCTGAATAAATACCATGATATTTGTTTTTGTCTTGCCATCAATACAAATAGAGTCTGGTTTATCATATAAATATGAGAGATATAGACGAACGTTATCATAGAGCCGTTGATCCCGTAATCTTGTTCATTACATGAACGTTACTAATTTAAAAACTTATATAGAGAATATTTGAGTTGATTCCCATCGGCTGTTTTGGTTGTGTTGATGTTTTAAATGAAAACAATTTTCATTTAAAACATCAGCATTCTAGTACGAATAGTACAATATAACAACAATAATAACTTAAATAGTCTGGTATGTTACCTATCTTCCAACCTCTCCCCCTTTGATATATGCTACGAATTGTAGTCTATCAAATTAAGGTTAGGAGAAAATGGAGGCGGAACAAAACAACAAACTTAGAAAAATGTTGAAGCTCCAAATGCGTTTGAAAAAAACAAACAAACATAACATCTCGACCTGTGTCGTCAGTGGTCATAAGCGGTGGAATGCGTAGTGCATACGACTTCGAAGACTGAGTAAATCTGAAGGCGTGGGTTCGAATTTCACGGTGTGCATGTGAAAAAGTTTTTCATAATAAAATTCGATTAAAGCTCAATACCACTAAAAGGAGACTGATGAAAGGAATTGGCAATCCTTGAAATAGCTATATCTCCAGCCAAAGATAGAAAGAAACGAATAATAATATTCGTAAACGAGTAAATAAAATTCGTTTAAAAATTATAAAACATTCAATGAAAATTAACAGAATGGTCAGTAATAAAAACTGACATTCTAGTACGAATAGTACAATATAACAACAATTTTCATTTTTGTTCTTCCCAACTTTGCGTCTTCTTCGGGGGAGCTTTATTTACAAAAATAAAAAAAAAAAACACATATAAATACATAAAGTCGGTCAAAATTTAACTTAAATCGAGATTAGTTGCAAAGTATTATAAAACAAAAGACAATTTTATTTGTACTAATCAAAATCATCATCATCATCATTTTTATCATCATTTATTTAGCAACAAATACCACAGAAGGAAGGGGATAGGATCCCCTCCCGACTAAAGTTGTTTGTTTAACTTTATTAGCTTAATGCAAGCAAACACTTAGAAACTAAAAATAATAACTTAAGTCTAAAAATTCTTAAATCTAAAGAAAGCTAGGTAGGGTTGGAGGTTCTATAGAGGGAGGTTTTTAAGGAATCTTTGCTTTGGTGGAAGTCGAAAAAGCTTTGCATGGTATTGGTTAACCGTAGCATGCGTGTCATGGGTTCGTTACTTCCAGAGCTAGTGCGATGAAAGTTTATTTTGAAAAGTGGTATTGAACGAAGATTATTGGGATTGCTCTGGAGGGAGATTTTTTGAAGGAGCGCGGGGCAATCTATATTTCCGGCTAATAGCTGTTGAATAAAGACAATGTCACCCCTTTGACGACGTTTTTCAAGTGTTTGCATATCAACTAGCCTTAGGCGGTTTACGTAGAGAGGGAGGTTGTATCGATTTGACCAATCAAGGCCACGGAGTACAAAACGTAGAAATCTTTGTTGAACAGCTTCAATACGACGGGAATGAGAGATGTAGTAGGGTGACCAGACTTGGCTAGCATATTCAAGAAGGGGCCTTACAAATGTAACATAGAGAGTTTTAGTTACATAAGGATCAGAGAATTCTTTTGACCAACGTTTTACAAAACCAAGCGCGGTGTTAGCTCTGTTTATAGAGGAGTCTAAGTGAAATCGAAAATTCAATTCCTTGTCACAGATAACTCCGAGATCACGTAGGGAATCAACTGGGGAGACGGGTACATTGTTGATAAAATACGTTTTGGGAGGGAGAGGAATACGCTTTCGTGAAAAGGTTATTGCTTGGCACTTGCTCACATTCAGTTCGAGAAAATTTTTCAGACACCAAGTTGAAAACCGATTAAGATCATTTTGGAGAAGACAGGAGTCAGAAGGGGCAGAAATACGCCTATAGATTTTCTGCGTAAATAGATATCAAAGAGTCGTTTATGACCAAGTCGACATCGTTGATGGTTAAAATAAATATCAGTGGGCCGAGATGGCTGCCTTGCGGGACACCAGAGGTGGCTAGAGTTAAATCCGATTCAGAAGATCTGAAGATAACTTTGTACTTGCGGTCTCTTAAGTAAGATTGGATCCATGCTATAAATATTGGTTGAAAGCCTAGAGCATTAAGCTTGAAAAGGATTAAAGAACGAGAAATTTTATCAAAGGCCTTGCTAAGATCAGTTGCAATTACATCAACTTCATTGCCATCTTCGAGATCGCATAAAGCACCGGAACAAATTCTACTGTGAAATTGAAAGCTGAAATAAGGCTGTCGGGGGTTTAACAAAATTAGAGCAACATTTTTTAAGTATTATAGCAGGAATCCCATCTGGACTCGCAGAATAATCCTCTTTAAGATTATTAATTTTAGCCTCGACAGTTTTCGACGAAATTATAATAGAGGTTAAGGATGTTTGCGTGCATTTGCTTAGATAAGAGAAATATTCTGAATCGGGCTTTAAGGTGCTCGTGGAAAAAGAATGACTGAAAAACTGGGCGAACAAGTTAGCAATTATTTTAGAATCATCTGAACTTGTATTCAAAAATGTTAAGGTGGAAGGGTAGCTATCAGATTTACGTTTGGCATTAATAAAGTGAAAAAATGTTTTAGGGTCAATCATTATGTTAGATTTGAATTTGATTGAGGTATTCGTTGTAAAGAGAATCACAAAGTTCTGAAAAAATTGTACTGGTGTTCAGATAGTTAGTAAAGTCGAAACCAGAACGCGAAGTAAGGTAAATTTGCCAAAGTTTGTTTCTTTTATATCTTAAAGACCGTAGCTCACTATTGTACCACAGGGGGGATGAAGAGGTGTTCTTATGGCGAATAACAGGGACAGATTGAGAAAGACAGCTAAACACGCTAAAGTAAAAATTAGATAAAGCTAATTCTATATTTGGGTTTTGAGCGATGCTGTCGAAATCAACGGAGGCTAATAAGTTGTTAAGTTTATGGAAGTTAGCTTTACGAAAATTGAAAGACAAAGGGCTCTCAGTCAGGATTGAATTATGGGGAAAATCATAAGAGAATGTGAGGAAAAGGGGAGGGTGGTAGGCATCTAATTCAGAAAGGAGATGGTTACTTGCAGTAACGACACAATTGTCTGCGTCAGAAGAAAACACAAAGTCAAGTTAACGCCACTTAATTGGAAAAGGTCTGAGTCTACCAAGCAGTCGGTAAAGAGGATTTCTTTATCTGAAGAGGGATTGAGAGCTGTATAATAAGATTCCTCATCAGAAAGAACCCATTGAAGATTTGGAAAATTGAAATCTCCTACGACTATAACAATATGGGAAGGATCAGATGCTTCAAAAATGAAATCAAAAGCATCTACTGATGAGATTGTATAGGCTGTGATGGTCTGATATAACAGCAGATTGTGAAAATGGTAATTTTACATAGTTTAGATTTAACACAGACGTATTCAAAAAAGGTATTGTGAGATGTCTTAAAAAGCATTGAGGCGATGCGATTATGTATGGCTTGTAAAACTCCACGACCAGAAGAGTCGACATCATTAGAAGACCCGTCTACCCGAAAGACATTGAAATTGGAGGGAAAAAGTTCGCAATCGCTTATATCCTGGGACAGATTGGTTTCAGACAGTGCATAAATGTCGTAGGGGAGTTTTTGAGAGTTAAGTAAAACCGAAGATATTTTGGAGCGGAGACCTCTGACGTTTTGGTAGTAAAGAGATAAAAATGTAGGGGCTGTAACGGGAGTCTTCAAGTTAGGGACGAAAATAGTTTTTGACATTTCTGCGGGTACTTTGAAGGTATGAATAACGTTTTGAACTGATATGTGAAGCAAGAGCTGAAAGATCCTTTTCCACAGTATTAGCGAATATGTTAAACCCTTCATGATAGCGGATGTATATTTGTTTAAGAAGAGAAGGATCGGTAGGGAGGCCTTGCTTCTGAATAAATACCATGATATTTGTTTTTGTCTTGCCATCAATACAAATAGAGTCTGGTTTATCATATAAATATGAGAGATATAGACGAACGTTATCATAGAGCCGTTGATCCCGTAATCTTGCCATTATATAACGGCCCTCTAAATCATTGACCGTCGATGTGGGACCAACCAATCGAAAAGTCAGTTTTACTGAGGGAGGGATCATTGGGTTGAAAATAGGTGGATGGGGTGAGGAAGGGGGAATAGAGAAAAAAGATGAAGTAGGATTATTAGAAGGGATATTCGTTGCAGGTGACTTGGAAGGATTGAGAGTGTGGGAGTGTATAAAATTAGGATAGTTTGCATTGAGGGGGTTGTTATCATTATCATCATCATCATCATCATCATCATCATCATCATCATCATCATCATCATCATCATCATCATCATATATTATATTTCTACAGCCCTTTCTTGGACTTCCTACTGAAGTAGGTATCATTCATAATATATATGAATGATACGGATACCTGAAACGAAATAGAATTACTTACTGACTGCTCCATTTTCACTTTTGACTTATAGTTTTAACTATTTCTTAAGTTATTTTAGTTAAAAAATGGAATATAAAATGAAATGAAAAACTTCAATTGGTAGATTTCCTGAACTGCCTCAAAGAAAATCACGCTGTGAAAAAAAGTCGCACTTAACAGTGTTTTTTGCAAATAGACTTATGTGTGGAAAAACGACATCAGTTACACGTAAATACAACAACAACATAAGTCCATATGGACTTAACTAACTCAATATAAATATCGGGACTTCGCTAAGTCCTGTAGACTTACAATGACTGTAAGTCATTACATGTGTGTTATATGGGAACGTCAACTTTCGTCGGTAATGGCATGGGCTAGTTTCCAATGTCATTTTTTCACAAAAGTCTGTATTGACTTGCAAAAAACATGACTAATATTCAAAAACTTCAAGTTCTCTAATTTGACAGAAAGAGCAAAATATACCATTTAGCAGATTAAGACATAAAAAATCTTCAAGTTCTCTAATTTGACACAAAGAACAAAATATACTGATCATTTTCGGCAGACGTCAAACAAAAACACAAAAACCCGAAAAATTTTACTAACCATTTTTGGCAAATTAAGACATAAAAAATCTTACAGAGAACAAAATATACTGATAATGTTATTGGCAATTATTTCACTGCCAGCATGCTAAATCCAACAGAAACCCGAAAATTGTTCACTAACCATTTTCGGCAGACGTCATAAACATAAACATTTTGAAGTTCTGTTATTGGCAATCGATTTTGACGGTGGAATTCACCTTATGTCACTGCCAGCCTGCTAAATCCAACAGAAACCCGAAAAATGTTCACTAACCATTTTCGACAGACGTCATAAACATAAACATTTTGAAGTTCTGTTAATGGCAATCGATTTAGACGGTGAAACATTTTGGTGCCACAGGCATGTACACTATGTGAATTGTGAATACGTCTAAATAGAAGCTGTGAAAATGTGATAGTATTCTAAAACGTCAATTTCTTTCATATCTGTCAGAACACAATGTGCCAAATACAATTATAAAAGTTTTTTGTCAATAGAACATGGGAATACAAAATGAGCAAATCTTTTGACGGAAAGAAAGAAACATGCGTCAAATGATCGTTAATTAAATTTAAACTTAACTCTAACTTAACTCTCAATCTCAAACTGATTGAAACACATATTTCAATCAAACTTTTTTATGGACATTTCGTTCAACCTTAATTTGCAGTTTTTCAGTGCGAGATCATAAGATTTGATCTTTTTGCAATTTTGGTGTTTCATTTAAATGAAAAGAGGGGAAAAAGACTAAATCTCAACAAGAAAGAAGCGATCTCCCGAATTTGGGAGATTTGATTTTTGCTTGCGCGATCTTTTTTATTCTAAAACTATTGGATAGCTTTGTATTGTTTTAACTTTTCGGACGGTATAGGTATATTATTGCACTCAAATTCATAATATTTTTCATAAATCTTACAATTTTTTTTACGAATTTGTACAAATGTTCAAGTAAACAAACAATGGTAATGAATAATGATACTTGTAACTAAATGGAAGTGTAAAATACAAATGACGGCTTATTATTTCTTCAAGCATACAAAAATCAAAGCTATTTTAGTGATTGTATGATGATCGTTTGAAACGCAGGCATATTATTCCCACAGCCTATGCGTGTTTAATCTCTGTCTTCAAACTACGGAAAAAGCAGCCCAACATGTTTCATTAAGAGCACTTCTTAATTTTGAGGGCAAATCTTTGACATTTAAATGAAAAACGCTATTAGTTTCAAATCCGGAGATAACTGATCAAAATTGATTATTCAGAGTTGATTACTCAGAGTTAGAGCTAACCTGGAATCTGAAACTGACTAAAAACATCTATCTATCAATACGCGGTAAGTCCGAAAATAGTTTTTATACCAATTTTACAATTAATCGCGACCGTGAAAAAAGTTTAAAATGACTAAAAACCTGTTTCTATCGTAGATAGGTTCAAATAAACACATTTGAGCAACAAATCACACATACGACAGAAGACTGAGCATACCCTAAGCAGGACTGACTATAAAAAGGTATAGAAAGGGTGTTAAAATCCAATGAAAAATAAAAATCAACTAGCTCTCTATCCATTGTACCAAAAATAATTCTTTCCTATCTTTCTACTCCTTCTAACTAGTGTCGTGCAACACCTGTTGCATTTAAAGGGCAATGTGCCTTACAGACACATAGTTAAATATTATTATTATAAATCCCTTGAACCCGCCAAGCGGACCACCCTGGTACTGTTGAATTAAAAGACTGTTGAAGTGTTGACACAGGCGCCTGCCAGACGACTGGACATACCCTAAGCGGAGCAACGAAGTTGCGTGAGCAGGACTGACTACTGTGCTCCTCTAATAGAAAGTCGCGCCCAATTACGTCAAATCGATATTTTACTGGGCAAAAATGTGTAGTCTTGAAAGAACATTTTGTAATGAATTTGAGAGATTTCGCGCCGGTTAAGCTTTCAGTATAAATATTTGGTTTTGGTTTTCTCTTTTTCTTTTTCCAATGAAAGGACAAGTTTGTATTTTTCAGAAAACATCTGGATTAAAAATTCAACTTTGATCCAACTCCATCTTTCAGTTCTGTATATAAACGTTGTAATAATGAATAGGCGTAATGAAACAACTCATTACATTTCTAATATGATTTACTCTAATTAATATTTACGAATATATGCGAGAGTTGTCGCACGGGTAAGCTAGTATATAATAAATTTAGCTAAAGGAAACAAAATTTAAATGTTAACACTTCCTTGATGTGAGTTTAGTCCGTTGCATTTGATTTCAAACGTCGGTTTTGCTGTCAGTAACCACAGTAAACGGAAGAAATGTTCTGTGTGTGTTGTTTACGGTTCATAGTTATTTTGTTGTTTATTATGTGAAGTGTTTTAACGTATAGCGTTTGTATGTGTTTTTCTCTGTTGCAAACATTTTCACTCCTTCGAAATCCAATTGGTGACCCATCTCGACCATGTGATTAGCCAATGCTGTCTTTTCGAAATTTTTCAAACGTACATCTGATCTTTGACGAACCAACTGTTTTTTTGTGCCTATGTATCAAAGATTTCATTCGTTTTTCCATTGCAGTTTATTTTGTAAACTTTTGTTCGTTTAATTTTACCCAGGATCGACAGCTCTTGGGGCTGTCAAGAAAACCTGGGTTTTTTGGCTCTAAAAAAACGCACAAGGGTAGGTTTTGTGTTGTTGACAAAAAGAAAGAAAAAAAAATATTTGTTTCCGAAAATTGAAATTTGTTGCTTTTGGTACATTCCAAAACATAAAACAATTACAATTTGTTTTATTTGTATGTTTTCTGTTTACTTTCATTAAAATAAATCTACAATTTCTTTTCTTAGCATTGCAAAAGTAAATTAAATATTCAATTGTAATTGTGTTTAGAAAAGCAACAAACACATACTTATAAATTATTAATTAATTTCTAGATCCCAACAAGAGAGAATGGATGATGGTGTCGGTGAATCGATTGTGAAGTCATCTCTACAGAGATTCCTTCAGTGTGAAAAATTCGAATTTACTTGCGTTACATGCAAGACAAAGAATATTGTAGCGTCTGCATTTAAACCAGCTGCTAATAGATCATATGATTCAGTCCTAGGAAAATGTACGAACACCGAGTGTGAGGCATGTCCTTACCGATATGTAATTTCCATTCGAAATGAACTAATTTTGTCGATGCGAAAACACACGACTAGATTTTATGAGAACTGGCTGGTCTGTGATGATCCAGCGTGTAATAGCAACACAAGAAGATACTCACACGTAACTCATAGTCGAAGACCAGTATGTTTGGCTTGTAAGAAAGGAACACTTGTGCGGCAGTATTCGGAGCGAGATCTTTACAATCAGCTTTCCTATCTGCAGTACATGTTTGACTTGACCAAACATCAGCAAAAGAGTAAGTTTTCCTTCTTTTTTTAATTGTTTTATTTTTATAGTTTCACTATTTCTTTTAGATGTTAATTTGACACCAGAAATAGAAACTGCATATACTATGCTAAGGGAGACAGTAGAGCAACAATTAGACAAATCAGCCTTTTGCACTATAAGTTTAGCGAAGTTATTTGGTCAGTTTTTATGTACTTAATTGCACAAGGAAAAGCGCCTGGAGTAATGCACTCTCATGAAATTGTTCTGTTTGCATATTTTTATCTGTTTTAATAAATAATTTGTACATTTTTTTGTAATATCTCATTATTGTTGTTTTCAAAGAGAGAAAAGTCTTGATTGTATACAAGCACAGCTTTAATACTTGTTACAGTGCATTATAAAAAGCAAAACAAAAAATAATTAAAATGTGCTCACTGCTTACAATAAAGTCATCAGTAACAAATCTTACGATCGACAGGAAAGAACACCATCAAGTAATAGTACCAACTACAAAGTCCTACGCTTTTAAAATTGCTTTTGTAGTGAACACCTCAAGAGGTCGCGAATAAGAGCAAAAAACGTATCATCAACCAAACCTGATGAACTAAATACAGATAACCACTAACGATTGTTCGACTTCAAAGCCGCATGTATCAGTTTAGATTGAGAAGAACTACACCTAGAGTTTCAAGGTATTCCTGCTAAAATGATGGGAGGCCATGCGATGGGTAAGAGATTAAACTGACTGGAGAAAATTACGGTAAGTATTTCAATTCAACTTTTGTATTTTAATGTTATTACGAATTCACGAATAAAATACATCTTTCCTTTTTCTACACAAAATTACGAAACGTGTCGCGCAAATTCCTTTTCGTACTTAGCAGCAGTGGAACTGCACTTCAGCGACACTAGTCACGCGTACGCGGCAAAGTTGATCAGATTATCGACTTTGTCAAGCAGTGTCGCTGAAATGCAGTTTAACTGCCGCTCAGTGCGGCAACATGTTTTCGTGCTGTGCAGTGTAGTTCCGCTGAAGTAAACTCTCGCCTGGTGTGGTCTTACCTTAAGTAATAAACCCTTTATATCATTCTGGTTCATATTGTACATGTTTACAATACTTTTTATTTCAGAATTACACAATTCAAAATACAGTCACTATTTACAATGATAGACTTAAGATAAACTTAAAAAAAAAATATAATAAGGGAAATCAGCTTTCTCTTATAAAATTATTTATTGGAAAATTTCGAAATGACTCATTAAAAATATCAGTGAATGCCGTACTGATAAGATCATTTATGAGTGGCTTAATAAATGGAAAGCCCAGCTTCCACGAGGTGTTTATAACATTGTCTGCAAAGCTATTTAAAACTGTACGCCCTTCATTAAGAATATTTCCAATATGCATCTCCATGCCTCCGATTCTATCAATTTCTATATGAACCTTTAGTAGACCGCCTGGCTCTCCAATTCGACGGACACTTGTTGTCTGACTACATAGATTAGAAATAAGACATTATACATAGAAAATGTGTTTGTATAATAAAATGTGTTACCTGTAGTCATACAAAGTCATATTCCATTCTCCTTCACGCTTTATATTCTTTCCTAAAATCAAACCTGAAAACTCATAGACGCCTTCTAGACTTTTCTCTGGAAAATGTTGAGAGTACACAATGCGGTTGTTTTCTCTTTCCGTTCGGTATTTTGTTACTTCAGAATGAGCCCAACCATATTCTGAGACGTTCCTAAGAATAAGTTTAATGCCACCCAAACCGCTACGATCACCCCGCCGCAGTTCAACGTAGTCCGAATGATGTGGATCAAAAGGGGCTATGTTGTATTCGGGAATACCTGTAAATGCAATATATGTAGGTATTATTATTATATTATTAAAATATATTTATTTAATTTAAATGAAAGTAGTAATTAATTGGAAAGTTCTTATTAAAATTATTGTTGAAATGTTAAATATCTTTGCTGATTTTGACAATATCAAAATACTTGACAAAGAGAAATACACCAACAACCGATACACTCTGGAAAATCTGAGAATTCAGAAAAATATAAGAAGAGCTATAAATTTTAAAGAAGACAAAGACAACATCAGCTCGATCTACAATACTGTGATGAATTAAATATAGTCAGTGTTAACTAGATTTTAATTTCTGTTTTGTCTAGTTTTCAAATAATTTTGTATACATATACCTAAATTAGTTTCCGTTTAAATTTAGTGCAATATTCATGTTAAATTATTTATTGAAATTCAATAGAATTTATAAAAAGTTACTTGACGACAAAAGTGAGTGCATATTTAAATCACAAAAATGTTTACAAAAATGTAATTTGTATTAAAGGTCTTAATAAATTAAAATACCCTTAAAGATGTTGGCAAAAAACCATAAGAAACGTTGGGAAAATTAATGAATAATCCTTTTAATTGCTTTAAAATACAAATGTTTGACAATACCGAAAACATATTTTAATACAGTTTCATAGCGTTTTTCATTTACTAAAAGATTTGCTCTTTCCTTCAAAAGATTTGCATGATGATTATTTAGAACAGATATATAATTCACACAGCCTATGTGTGATTATCCTCTGTACCACACTACGATAAAAGCAGAGAAAAATGTTTCATTTAAAAGAACACTTACTAAATTCTCTTTCCTTCAAAAGATTTGATATTTTTGCGTTTTTGATGTTTTATTTAAATAAAAAAAGGGAAAAAGATCAAATCTCAATAAGAAAGATACGATTTCGAAAATCTGGGAGATTTGATCTGAATGCATTCACACATGGACATGAAAATTGTTAAAACCATAATTTTAGGTGTATGTTATGTTTTAAGAAAGCTAGGTTAGGTTTTCAAAACTTATTAATCTATTTCTCTATGCGGACAACAACCAAAGCTATTCAAATGGCTTTATGATGATCATTTAAATCAGGTATATCATTCACACATCCTGTGTGTGATTATCCTCTGTGCCACACTCCGAAAAAAGGAGATAATCATGTTTCATTTAAAAGAGTACGTTTTGACTTTGAGGACAAATCTTTGAAATTTAAATAAAAAACGCTTTAAGTGCAGGCGAACATCGTAGATACAGGGGGATTCAGACAGATTAAAAAAAATATCTTGAAGATTCAATTATGATAGCAATTTTATTTGGAGTTACTGTTATTTTTATTTTATTTATAATTTAATGAAGAAACTCTTGTTGTTCATGTATATTTGTTTAATTTTAAATAAAAATAAAATGAAATAAATGTTTGACTATATATTTAATTTATTAATTTAAAATTTAAAAATTAAAAAAAAACTAAGTTTCATTTAAAGTCAAACATTCTTTCATTTTATTTTTATTTAAATTTAAACAAATATACATTACATATTCAATACAGAACTTGGAGACAAAAAAGTCAAAATCTTGTTGTTCATTAATGTTAGATATCGGAAAAATTTCCATATGAAATGTTCAGTATCAGTTAGTTAAAAAAGGAATTGGGAAAATTGTTCGTAATTTCTATAAATTATTTGAATTAAGCAGCTAACAAAGTATTTTATTTACGGACCCAACGAATGTTTATTTACGGACTCAACGAATGTCTTGTAAACTTTTAGTTACACTTATAAGTTATTTATTTACGTAATAAAATGAGCACAATAAAGAATTTATTAACTTTAAAATAGTTTATTAGACTAAGTGAAAATAAGTACTAAAGAAAATTAAAAAATAAACAAAGATTTCAATTAAATTGCGTGTCAGCAAAATATTAGCTTTATTTTTAAGTTATGAATTTAATTTTCCTTCATGTTTCGCGTTCGGTTTGATTCTCTTCTTTGAAGCACCTTGCGATGTACGAAATTTTTGGTTCAGTTGTTAGGCGCGTACAATTGACCATGGGAAAAACATCCATTTTTTTTTAATTCGAACCACAAACATTCAAGGATCGATCCTGTGATTTGTTTAGCGTCATGGCAAATGCAAGACGAATCGGAAATTCAATTCGTTTAAACTCAAAGGGCATATCTATTGGGATCATTGAATCCTCGGTATGAGATCTTCCTCACTTTTGAATTTTCCTCTGAGTATTGTCGCGTAAATCTCATTGATCATTAGTTTTCTTATCACAAACGCGTTCTGTTTCATTTCTTTGGTTGGTTGAGCATGATGACTACAGGTCTTACCTTTAGTTTTAAATTGTGCGGTGGCAACCCTGGCACTTCCATTGATTTTAAAAATTCTGTTGGATAACTGGTGGCTTTGTCTTCATTTGGTACACAGTCAATACATTTTTTTTTTTTTTATTTTAATTCATTTTTTATTTTTTCATTTTCTTATATCTATCTTAATGCTAGACAAAAAATCTTAAACAACTAGCTTACATATTAACTTAACTAACTTACTGGCCCCATACGGGCGCTCTAAATTATACTATAACTATATTAAAAAAAATGCCTTCCGGCGTAAAGACTACTTTTAATTTAAAATTCAATATTACTTAAACCTAAACAAGAAAATTCTTTAAAAAACTTGTTTTTCAAGACATTATTTTATTTAAAAACTTAAAAGTACCCTCTACCTAAATAAAACTAAAATATACGTAAAATATACGTAATAATTATACCTAAATAACTTAAAACTACTTAAAATACTTAAAATAACTTAAAAATAGAACAGCTAACAGCAGGTTTTTTTTTTTTTTTTTGCCGATGCACATGCACACACGCGTATACATATGCATATATTAACATATATACATATATATGCGCTCAAGCACATATCCACAAACATGCAATTTTTTGATTTTTTATATTTTTTTGGTGCCACCACAGGACGTCCTACTTAATCTACCTAGTTATACCTTAGAAATACGTAGGTCGGCCAAGGCAACAACCTCGACTAACCATCAATATCAAGGTGGTCACCCAACCACCAGTATTTTTTAGCTTGCTTATTCAAGTCCTTTTTGTCCCGAAGGGGCACAGCTCTACTGAACCGCAGACGCTCTGCTCCGTTCCCAGAGCCGACGTCTCGACCATACAGGATTCGCCGATCCACAGTTCTACGGCCGACGTGGTAGATTAACGGAACCGCCAATCTATCCTGTATCAGCCCCCGACTGTCTAAATAGAGGAATGTCTCGGGCGGGATGAAACCGTTAAGACAAACGCTCTCACTATATTCTTCATTGGGGTAATAAGCCCCGAAAATAAGTCCATTGGCTGAGGTCATCGCTCTTGCAATGTGACCCCGAATTAATTAAAAAGTTATCTATCCTGTTTATATTGGCCCCGTTGTATAAGACCTCGTTGGCAGAATAATGTTTGTACTCCGACTCTGGTGTTCTGTGTAATCCAAGACAGGTCCTAAGACACAGTCAATACATTTAACTGAATTAAGTGAACTACGGGTAGACGACAAAGCCAAGCCTTAACGATTTTATTAAATATTTTTTTGTAAAATAATCTGAATTAATGATAATAAATCGATACTATCTGATTTGATTTTGAATTAGGAAGTTTATGTCATCTACATATTTTATTTTAGCTACCAACATTTCTCGATCACTCAACCATTTCTTATTTTTTCGGTTATAGTAATGATGTTCGGGAATACTTTGTTGATGAGCTGAAATAAAATCAATCTGCTCAATCCGTCGACAAGAATACTGCTTTTACCTATTATAGTCAGCAATTGCTTAAGTCTTCAGCAGATAGATCATTCAATGCAAATGCAATATGCAACTCTCATGTTTGTTGTTAGCTGAAGTTTCTTCACATAGCACCACAAATCCTTCTATAACAATGTGGCCGCTATTCCTTCTATAACAATGTTACCGCTATGTCGTTTCTTGCACGAACAGTTACCAAAATCAATAACATGAGAAATGTCTTCTAAAGTTCAACCAGGAGCATCCAGGAAAAATAATTCAAATTCTTACATCTAATTTCAATCAAACCAATCTAAAAAACCTATAACAGTAATGCATCGCCCCATACACAAAAGTTTCATTACAATTGGATGAAGGACCAGGAATGCAGAAAAAGGCAATAATTATACCATAAGATTTTTCGATATTTTTCTAACGATCGGCTTTTAAATGAAACCATTCCTAAATTTGCCAAACAAAAACTGAATCTAAACTAAATAGTTTGTCAGTTTTTATATATAATGCAAACAATGCAATTTCTAACCATCTGAATCCAATCAAATCACTTAAAAATATATAACAGTAATGTATTGCAAAACTTACAAAAGTTTCATAACAATAGGATGAATGGTTCAGGAATGCAGAAACATGCATTATCTTACCATTCGATTTCCTGATATTTTAATAGTTTTTTCTGCTATTCGGGGAGGTGACGAATCAAACAAAGAAGATATCATTAAAATTGGTTCAGTCGTTCTTGAGTTATAAATGGTGTAACTAACACGACTTTGTTTTATGTATAAATTTAACCCCCTTTCTGTATCTGTAGTCAATCCTGCTCACGCAACTTCGTTGCTCCGCTTTGGGTATGTCCAAACGTCAGGCAGGCGCCTGTGTCAGTGGTTTCCTTATTCAACAGTACCTGGGTGGCCCGCTTCGCGGGTTAGCGGGATTTCAAATCCCTTTCTGTAGTCAGTCCCGCTCACGCAACCCAGTCGGCAGGCAGCAGATCCTATTATTAGTTTGCAGCGAAAAAATGTGCCCATACATTTTTTAACTTTAACAGTGCATGGTGGCCACACCCACCACCGAAAGGTTGGCAGACTTCCCGATTACATATCAAACTTGTTGGTAGATGATAAAAGGGCTAATTATTTTCGTTATCAAATGACGTAAGTATTTTTGTCGCTAGCTCTCCGTCTATATAGCAAAGTTCGAAAAAATGATAAACTTTGAATAGCTGTATCTCGAAAAGGAGGGGCAATTTAATGAAAAAAGTACTAAAAATGAAAAAAAAATCATTCAAAAATAACGGCAATACCTACAATTAAATATTATATCTTTTTTGAAAGCCAATACTCTGTTTTATTAGCCAGTTTTTAAATCAAGTGAAATCTATCCACAATTTAAAAAAAAACTACTTTCAAACTCAAAATTTGGGAAAAAAATGTTTAAAGTGTAATTTTTCCAAACTTTTAGATTTTTTTTTCTTATAAATCGTTGCGCATATAAATTCTTAATCATAAACCGAAAACAAAATGATTTTATGTCTTCTAGTTTTCGAAAAAATAAAAAAATTACCAAAACTACTATTTTAATTCAATTAATTTTTTTTTGCTTGAGTATTTTACGTGGTCTTATTTTGAAAGTAAAAATAGAATATGGATTAATTCTTACACAAATTGACTCAAAATTATCATACTTTCCCAACACACAGCCTTACGGCGTATAAACAGTGAGGTATATTTGGGGGGGCATGTTGCCCCCTGCAACAACCCTGCCTGGGCCTGTGATAGGATTTGGGGTGAGTGCGAGTTCGGGTATATGCAAAGTTTCTTTAAAAACATTTTTTTTCAATAATTAATTATTGAAAGTAAGAATTATTTTGAAACTTTTTTTTTAATCTACCTCCGAAATTTTGGATCCACTTCGCTACATACAATCGAATTTTGAACCGTTATTTTTTTAAATGTGGTACAGGTTATTGCTTAGCAAAGTCATTCATTATTTAACCTTTGTGAAAGTGAAGTGTTTTTTTTCAATGAATAAAGAATGGCGTTCACTGCTTCATCCAAAATTAAGTAATTTTTTAATATTTTGTTCGTTCGGGGATTTAGTTTAGTTTTCGACTAATGAAAAAAATATAGCTTTTTTTGAAGAAATTGGACTTATTCCAACAAAAACTTCAACACCTCCACAGTGTTGTAACTTACCAATGAAGGTGGAAATAATTAAAAACATCAAGTTCGGTTGGAAATGGCGATGCTCGCTAAAGTGCTCAAAAAGAAAAGGTGACAAAAGTTGCAGGAAGACAATCAAACCATCCATGGGCCTGGATTTCGGCTATAGAGGTGCTTGCGTTAGTTATCGCTTTTGTCATCAAAATGCCCGTAAACACGGTTTTACAGGTAAGTTAATTTAATATTTAACTACAACTTAAGGATATTTTTTTATTAAATTATTGTGTATCATTATTTTAAAATAAGCATTTAATCTCTTGGCGCCATCAGGACCAAAAAAGTGAATTAAGTAAATCTACCATAATAGATTACTATAGTTATTTTCGAGAAATAACGGAAATAATTACGGCTCACGTTGAAGTAAACATTGGTGGCGAGGAAAAAACCAAATCGACGAGACCTTTATAACTAAAAGAAAGTATCATAGAGGTCGTGCAACGGAGCAAAGGACGATAATAGTGTGAACTCCAAATGTAAGAAAGACTTGTTTCTTTATATAAACAAACCAATGATTTGGAGAACCAAAACAAACTTTTAAAAAAGACATTGTATGCAGTATCCCGCAAAACAACTCACCATCTTCACCAATATATGGCACTTTTCTTCTACAGAAAATTCTGCCTTGAAAAAAAAAATATAAGGACGACTTGGACTCCCAAATCATATAGTTCATATTCGATATAAAACAAAGTAAAGCCGTGTTTCATCGATTGTGAAGAAATTGTGGGCTTACAACTAAAAGACCTCGACCCTCCCACAATGCAAAGTGAGCATTTAGAGCGTGTTTTACCAGAAAAACAACATCGGCTCCTCACAATCAACGAAGAATTCGACGAACTCGACAGTTACACCAGTATTTGACGAGACTTACATACCTTTTTAATATGTATATATTGAAAATTGACGTGACTATTTTTAACTAACTCCTGACTGCCACAAACTCACTGACTATGGACGCGGAATGCAATGCAATCCTACCTCATTCTGTTGCATTCTGGGTAGGTAGGTAGGCAAGATGGCGGTTTCGCAGAACAACTGTTCCGAAGAAACCCAATTAGCGCGGAAAAGCGCCGTTTTGATACCATAACTCGTTTGACCTAATTTTATGTGATATAGTGGTAGTGATTGTTAAGCTAAGGGGATCAGTTTTTGGTCTGTGCCCTTAGTCACAAGGGAAGAACCTAGCTCACACTGTGTGCTGGGTTGTTCTATTTGGACTGAGAGTCGGCCAATTAACTTTACACTATATCTATATGAGGCTAGGCCCGTTCAAAGGCAAGGTACACCTGCCAGGTGTAAATCCGTGTTTTGATGCTTTCGCCGCAAAATAGAGTAAGTGCTAGTCCGAAAAGCTAGTCCTAAAGGTAAGTTCCAGAAACTTAAAAGGTGAAAGTTGAAATGGAGAGTGAGTGAGTGCTTTGAAAAGCTAAGGGGACCAGTTTTTGGTCTGTGCCCGCAGTCCCAAAGGTAGAAATTAGCTCACACTGTGTGCTTGGTGGTTCCATCTGGACTGAGAGCCTGCCCAATAACTTTACACTAGATCTATATGAGGCTAGGCCCGTTCAAAGACAATTTATACCTACCAGGTATTAATCAGTGCTCTGATGCTATTGCCAAAGATAGAGTAAGTGCTAGTCCGAATAGCCAGTCCTAAAGGGAAGTTCCAAAAACTTCCAAGGTGAAAGTTGAAATAGAGATATTGCTTGGTTTGTTAGAGCCAACTGGTGCTGTTGAGAAAAGCGGTAAACTCATTAATCCTTTTGTTCGACAGCACGTTT